>JAJQQW010000009.1:23346672-24674172 GCA_025583905.1 Ia io
TAAAGGACTCCAAAATTTGGCTTATTAAGGCGTCTCATGTCGGCTTGCTGATTTACAATATAATAAAACGATGCCCAACCAACTGAGCCATACCAGGCCTGGGCTAATTTTTGTTTTTGATTGTTTGTCTGTTATGTAGTTATGTAGTTGTGTGTATGTATGTGTGTGTGTGCTCAGAAAAACACTCACTTGTCTACAGGAACCACATGAATTCTTTTCGTAAATCCCCACAGAATATTCCATTACTGAGAACATCATAGGATGTTATTTTCATTGTCTAGTCTTCTAGGATTCCATTTTCCTGTTCATATTGTAAGGCCACTAGGTACTGCCCTATAATCTGTACATCAGGGGTCCTCAAACTTTTTAAACAGGGGGCCAGTTCACTGTCTCTCAGACCGTTGGAGGGCCGGACTGTAGTTTAAAAAAAAACTATGAACAAATTCCTATGCACACTGCACATATCTTATTTTGAAGTAAAAAAACAAAACGGCAAAAACACCCACATGTGGCCCGTGGGCCGTAGTTTGAGGACACCTGCTGTACATATTCAAATAGTGCCCTGACCACCCAAGCCTAACTTCTCTTCTGTGAAATAAATGACTCTCACTCTGAACTTCTGTCACTAGGCTTTTACCACCTGCAGGGTATATTGCAGATGATTTCCAAACAACAATAAAATCCTCAATTAGGAACAAGGAAGTCTATTTTGAATCATTTGGGGAGAATCATATCTTTCAGCTTTGGTAGCAATGGGAGCAGAAACACTCTTGCAGTGGTCCCATACAGTCCTTTGGGCACTGAATTAATTTGCTCATGAACAAGGAGGGATCCTTTGAATTTTTCCTGCTGAGTATGTTCAGGAATATACTACTTCCATCTCATGAGTAATCTTCACTGAACTTCTTCTATGCTTGAATATCTCTTCTATTACCCCAGCCATGTTCAGTATTTCTGGCTCCTGAATTATCTGATGCCCTTTTATGGTTAGGGCAGTTTTCACCAACATCCTATAACAAGGTAATGAGTGTCTATTTAATGGGCTGTGAATAGCACCTTCCCAGGCAGCCTTAGAGTGCTGAGCTTCCAGGAATTTCACAGGCTGGATGGACACTTGAATTTTAGTTGGATTTATCAGTCTCTATTTGTAGTACTAGTGATTACAGTCCTTACCTCTTCCTGTGCTTCTTCCTCAGAGGAGACATCAAGTTTCATCAATGTAGCACATTAACACACTTTAAATACTTACCAAGTCCAACTCCGCCTCACTAGATTATGGCAATTCAGATATCTCTGGAGCATAACAAAATTGTATACTAAATTCCAATCCAGAATAATGCCACATATCACTGCCAGATAAAACACATTATTTATACCATGCAACATGTATAACATACTTATACTAAAAAGGTGTTTTGTTTTGTTTTAGTTGAAGTGTGAATTTAACCGGGCTTCTGTGTTTTATTTGCTAAATCTGCAACCCTGATTTTGTGATGGATGGACTCCAAAAGTGTATGGAAATTAAGCATTAGCCTCAGGACCTGCTGTCCCCCCTGGCTTTTCACACTTCCTACAGAGCCTATCCCATATCAAGTACAGCTGAATGAATATGAGGAATTACCTGTTTAATTCTGTCGGTGTATTGTTAGCCTCCAAGAATGACCTGTTTTGAATACTGGCCAAACGGGACTGATAAAAAGGACTTTAGAGGGAATTAAAACACCCCATCAACTATTCCTTTAATCAAAATATTGATCTCTCACTGTCTTCTTGGAATTCTCTACTGTTTAATATTTGCTGGAGACGAGAGAAAGGACAAGTCCAATATTTAGCTTGACCAATGAACTAGTTAAAGAACAGATTCAGTCCATGGAAAAGGTAAGGGAAACACATCCCATTCACACACAATATCCATCCAAATTATTTACCAAGGTAAAGTCTAAAATCTCTGTGATCTCAGACTAATCTCTCCAGTCCAACTTTATAATTTTTTTGTTCAAGCTTCACCTTAATTACTCTACCACACATCTCCATAAACTCCCAGTATTGCCTTCAAGCCTGTCAGAATGCAATGTGTATTCATCAGAGGGGGTTTATTGAACTCCTATATCTGGAAAACCTAAAATGTGTTGTTGCATACCATACCCTAGACATATCACCCGATTCTTTGCATATATGTTACGATCCCTATCCAGGGGTTGGATAAGCAAATCTAGGCCATTTACATTTTAAAAATATATATGCTAATTCCTTGAAAATCATTGATATTTGCTTTCTCTTGTATCTATCCTCCATTCATTCTCTCTTTTATTTTAAAAATTAAATAATGAATTTAGTAATATTAAATTATCAACTGAACTCTTTAACATTTTTATTGTGAAAATTATAAAATGTATAAAAATCCAGAGAGAATTATACAATAAACCCATACATAGACATCACTCACTTTCATTGATTATTAACTCAGAATATTATTTTATCTACTAGAGGCCCGATGCACGAAGATTCGTGCAAGAATGGTCCTTCCTTCCCCTGGCTGCTGGCAGTGCCTTCGCTCTGGCCAGAGTTGCCTTTCCGCTCCAGCGAGCCGCCTTTCAGCCTTCCCACGCTGCCCAGAGGCCTGAGCGGCTCGGGTGATGCAGAACGCCTGCGTCATCATCATGGCAATGATGCAAGTGTCCCGCCCCACCCCCAGCTGCTCGGCACCTGTGTATGCAAATTAACCCGCCATATTTGTTGGGTTAATTTGCATACTCACTCCTGATTGGCTGGTGGGCATTGTGACTGTACAGTCAATTAGCATGTTACTCTTTTATTAGGTAGATACCCTCAGTCTCTTTCCTCATTTTAAAGCAATTCTCAAATATAATTATGTATTCATAAACATTCCAAGATGTCTTTCCAAAAGAATCAATCAGTATTCAAATTCCTCATATTTTCCACAAATGTGTTTCTTTCCCATCTGATTGAATCAATATTCAAAAATTAATTGCTTTGTCATTGATTATACATTTTTATGCCTATTTTTTACAAGTTCTGCCTTTAACATATTGCTTTCTTTTCTTTCATTCTTTTTATTTTCAAAACTAAATGATTTTTTCTTATCATCTTTTTTCATATTGTAACACAGTAATGTTTCTTAACACTTTCAAAATTCAGATTTGATTTTTGCAGGACTTCTTTACAGATGGTGTTATGAGCATCTGTTATGAAGACCATAGTCTATGACTGGATTGTTTTGTAATATCAGCAAAGTGATGATCACTACTTGGTTTTATTAATTCATTAGTCATCCTTTCCCTCTTTAATTTCACACCAATTATGTTTTTGACCCTGTAACTAAATAAAAACTCCTCCTGTTAAAGACACTAAAGGCCTGTATTATTAAGCACAATGGTAAATTTCCTGTCCACAGCTTACTTTGACCCATAGCATCATTTGACACAGCTGATGAATACTCATCCTTAATATGCTTTCATCACTGGCCTTTCAGGAAACCACACTCCCCTGGTTTTGCTCCTGCCATGCATACTTCTCATTTTGTTTTCACCCTGGCTGCTTTTCTTCTTACAGATGTTATTTCTGGTGTGTCTCAATACTTAGATCTCTCTCCTTATTATTAATAATCAACTATTGTTGATATTTCTTCCAGTCTCATAGATTTTAAATACATGTATACTTCATTTTACTGTGCTTTATTTTAATGCATTTTACAGGTGTTCCTTTATTTTTACAAACTGCAGGCAAGACCCTTCACAATGAAAATATTACGACTTGCTTTATTGCAGTACTCACTTTATTGCAGTGGTCTAGTCCCAAACCTTCAATATTCTGAAGAATTCCTATATGTTATATACTGACAACTCTAAAATCTAGATTTCCCAGATGAATCTTTTTCTGAACTTCTTCATCCTCAACCTTTTCATTTGGATGACGTTAGACATCTCTTATTTAGCAAGTTCATGATAAATAATGAAATCCAGAGTATATGAAAGATTCCTAAATCTCAGTAATACAAATGACTGGCCAAATATTTTGTACATACGGTTTAAAAAGGTTATATATATATATATATATATATATATATATATATATATATATATCTCCAATACAAACAGGAAAATATGTAAAATATCACCAGTCATTAAAACTAAAAATTACATGAGAGTCTCCTTTTCTCCACATCCTCACCAACACTTGTGGACTTATTGACAGCCATTCTGAAGGTATAAGATGATATCTCACTGTAGTTGTAATTCACATTTCTCTGATGATTCGTGACATTGAGCATTTTTTCATAAGTCTATTGGCCATCTGTATGTCCTCTTTGGAGAAGTGTCTACTCAGATCCTTTCCTAATTTTCAACTGGATAGTGTGAGTGTGTTTTGTGTGTGTGTATTGGTTTTCTTTCTGTTCCTGATGTTGTTTTGGTGCTGAGTAGTATAAGTTCTTTATAAATTTTGGATATTAATTACTTATCAGATGTATACTTGATGAATATGTTCTCCCATTCAGTGGGTTGTCTATTTGTTGGTTTCTTTTGCTGTGGAAAAACTTGTTAGTTTGATGTACTCCCATTTGTTTATTTTTTTTTCTTTTGCCTGAAGAAATATAGCTGAAGAAAGTATTGCTAAGAACAGCATGGATGGACCTGGAGAGCATTATGCTAAGAGAAATAAGCCAGTTGGAGAAAGATAATTATCACATGATCTCACTCATTTGTGGAATATAATGAACATAAACTGATGAACAAAAACAGATCCAGAGACACAGAAGCATCAAACAGACCATCCAACCTCAGAGGGAAGGCAGGGGACAGAGTTGGAGGGCCTAGGGGGATGGTGTAAGAGATCAATCAAAGGACTTGTATGCATGCATATAAGCATAATCTATGGACACAGACAGTAGGGGGATGAGGGCATGTGCTGGGGGGTGGGAACTGCCAGGGAGTGGTCAATGGGGGAAAAGGAGACATATGTAATACTTTAAACAATAAAAAATTTAAATTTAAAAAGGTTATGAAACACACACACAAAGCGAAATGGTAGAGATTTTACTGAGTATGTTTTCTTCTAGGATTTTTTATAGCTTTAAATCTGACATTTAAGTCTTTATTCCATTTTGAGTTTATTCTTGTATATGGTATAAGAAGGTGGTCAAATTTCTTTTTTTTTGCAATTATCTGTCCAATTTTCCCAACATTATTTATTGAATATACTGTATTTACACCACTGTATGTTCTTGACTCCTTTGTCAAATATTAATTGACCATACAGATGTAGTTTCCTTCTGGGCTCTTTATTCTGTTCCATTGATACATATGTTTCTTTTTATGCCAATACAATGTTGTTTTGATTAGCCTTGTAGTATAGTTTGATATCAGGTAGCATGATACCTCCAACTTTGTTTCCTTTCTCAATAGTACTGAGGCTATTTGAGGTTTAATGTAACTTTTTGGATTATTTGTTCTAGTTCTGCAAAATACACCATCGGTATTTTGATAGGAATTGCATTGACCTATAGATTGCTCTGGGTAGTATGGGCATTTTAATAATGTTAATTTTTCCTCTCCATAACCACTGTATAAGCTTCAAATTATTTATAACTTCTTCAATTTCTTTCTTCAGTGTCTTATCATTTTCACAGTGCAGGTATTTTACCTCTTTGGTTAAATTCATTTTTAGTTATTTTTTTCTTATGCAATTTTTAATGAGATTTTTCTCTTACTTTCTGTTTCTGAACATTTATTATTGATGTATAAAAATGCAACCAACTTCTGATAATTTATTTCATATACTCTACTTTACTGAATTCATTTTATCAGTAGTAGTAGCTCTTTGGTGTAGTCTTTGGGTTCTCTATATACACTGTCATGTCAATGGGACTGCATATTGATGCAGCCAGTAAGGAAAATAGTATGGGGTTTCCTCAAAAAACTGAAAACGGACCTGCTATATGAACCAACAATTCCTCTTCTGGAATTTATCCCAAGAAACCCAAAACACGAATTTGAAAGAATCTATTCATCCCTATTTTCATTGCAGCATTATTTTCTATAGCCAAGATGTAGAAGCAACCCAAGTATTTATTGACAGAAGAGAGGATAAAATATGTGTATACAATGGGATATTAGTCATAAAAAAGTATGTAATCTGACCATTTATAACAGCATAGATGGATCTAGAGGGTGTAAGTCAGAGAAAGAGCAATACTATATGATTTCACTTATATGTGGGATCTAAAGAAAAAATAAACTAAATTGAAACAGACTCAGACACAGAGAAAAAACTGGTAGTTGCCAGAGGGAGGCGGGAGGTTTGAGGGACTACGTAAAAAGGAAGAAGGGGCTAAAAAGTACAAATTGGTAGTTACAAAATAGTTATGGGGATGTAAGTAAGGCATGGGGAATAGAGTCAATAATATTGAGATAACTATGTATGATGCCGGTTAGGAAATACTATGTAATTGTCTAACCAATAAGCTGTCCACCTGAAACCAATGCAAAATAAAATTAAAAGAAAAAATAAAATCACAATAAGATTCTGCTGCATGCCCACTGGAAAGAAAGGTAGACAATATCACATTTCAGTAAGGATATTGAGCAATGGGAACATTCATACATTGCTGGTAGGAATATAAAATGGTACAACTACTTTAAAGAACAATTTCTTTAAAAAGTAAAACATACACATAATATATTATCTGACCATGCTATTCCTAGATATTTATTCAAGATAAATAAAAATGAATGTCTACAAAAATATTTATATTTGACTATTCATAGAAGTTTAATTCATAATAAACCCAAATTAGAAATAACCCAAATTTCTATCATTAGTGAATGGAGAAACAAATTATATACATAAATAAAGTATCACTCAATGATAAAAACAAACTATTGATATGTGTAACAACATGAATGGATCTCAAAATGTTATGCAGAACAAAAGAAATGCTGATCTCAGTATGATAATACTGCATGACCTCATTAATATAAAATTATAAAACAGATAAAACTTACAACAGAAAGCAAATTAGTGGCTGCTGAAGCTTGCATATGGTAGCATGGACTGACTATGAAGAGGCATAACAAGAATTGTGCGGGTGATACAAATAGTCTATAGCTTGATTTTGTTGGCTACAACAGAGGTATGTGCTTTGGAAGCTCATGGAATAGTATTCTTAACATGACTGTATTTTATTGTGCTTTACCTCAATAAAGTAAATTGTGTTTTTGTGTGTGTGCATTTGAGTGTGTGCATTTGCATTCAAGACCTGAATACTTCACAGCTACCTTCACCATTACCTTTCTGGTTCAAGCAACTTTTTTTTTTTTATTATTCCAGATTATTGTTTAGCCTTGTTAGAGCACTGCCCAAGGGCACATCTGCTCTGAGTCTTGGCAGAGATTGGCAGAGGGCCTTGGGAGATGGAGAAGGAGAAGTTGTGTGTGTATAAGAATGAGTCTTTATTGCAGAAGCCAGTGGCCACATAGCCATCAGACAAGACAGTCCTCACAGCGAAGTCCATACAGGCAGGCAGCCGGACACGGGCTGGTGAACATATATCTTTCTCATAAAGTAGCATCAGTCTCTGTACCCACAGCTATTATCTGAGCAGCCACTCACTGCCTCCTAGACTCCCTTTCTCATATCATAGTGGTACCTGAGCTCTCTGGCTCAGCAGCTACTCCTGTCTCTCCTGCCCAGCTGCCCTCTCTAGCAGACTTCTTCACACACTCCATCCTAGCTGCTCGCTCTCCATACTCCAGCAGACTTCTTCTCACTCCCACCTCAGCTGACTAGATTGGTCAGTAACCTACTTTTATACCATTTAGACAAAGAAGGCTTCATGCCAATAGTTATATCAATCACATCGGCTACTGAAGGGCACAGTGTTCCGTGTGTCCTTGCACCCGCTCATGGTATCTTGGCCTGATTAGGATTCCCAGGCTCAGAGTCCTTGAACATTCCATTTAGGCACATGCCCAGAGCAGTGTATTGATAACAAGGCCTCTGTGCTCCCACTGGCCTTGACTACCCGGGGGCCTGTCATAGTTCCCACAAGCCTCCAAACTACTTTTCCTCTTCCAACTTTGTTCCCATAAGTATATTCTCAATGCAGCAACTCCAGTAATCCTTTCAAAATGCAAGTCAGATCACACCACTATTCTGCTCAGAATCTTCTAATGACACCACATTTTACTCAGAATGCAAACCCCCTACAGACTCTTATCTCTGTGTTCTCATTTCCTATTCTATTCCCTTTTCTTAGTTTGCTACAGACATACTGGCTTCTTTGGTCTTTCTTTGAAATGACAGGCATAATTCTGCCTCAGGATATTTTCACCTGTTTCTCTCTCACCCCGGAGTCCTTCCCTTAGATATCCACCTGGCTCCTCCTGCAGCCTCATCCAAGCCTTTGCTCAAATTGCTACTTTTAAGAGTTGCCTGCTCAACAACCTCTTCTGAAATGTCAAACACTACCGCACATCACCATCCTGCATCTCTTGCACCCTTTTTATTTTATTCCCTCAACTAAACATATCAAATCCTAACATGCTTATAATTTATGTATTATGTTTGTTTTCTGTCTCTTTCCTTTATAATGCAAACTTCATATGGACATGACATTTTATTTATTCTATTTGTTGCTACAGTTTTATAACCTAGAATAGCACACAACAGATAAGAGCCAATCATATAATATTTTTGAATAAATGAAAGAAAGCAGGTAATTGCAGATTATATACAAAACAATACTTTAAGATTAATAAAATATAGTAGGATGAAAAAATGTATGGAGTGGTATTACTTTTTAAATCAGGTTTTGGAATATACATGTAAATTTTGTAGAGAGACAAATTTATAATATTTATACAAGTAATATGTTCCATTAAAAACAATTAAATAAATTATAAAAATACTTAAGCCACATATCATCTCAAACCCCAACATCTACATTTTTTTCTACAGTAGCTTTTATAGAAATAAATTTAGCTAATCTTTCCCCTATGGATGATTTCCTTTCTCATATAGGTTTCTAAAGAATTCCTTCTTTGTATTTGAAGTACAATAATTAAAACAAGTATGTTTTGATGATAATTATTTTCATTTTTCTGTTTTATATGATACTATAGGCCCGATGCATGAAACTCATGCATAGGTAGGGTCTCTAGGCCCAGCCAGCAATCAGGGTTGACCTGTGGGGCGATCAGCAGGGCAATCAGGGGGACCCCACTGGCACCCACCTTGGCCAGCCTGGGGCCTGTGGGCTAGGGCAGCTTCTGCATTGAGCATCTGTCCCCTGGTGGTCAGTGCATATCATACTAACCAGTCATTCCACTGGTCATTCTGCCATTCAGTCTATTTGCATATTAAGCTTTTATTATATAGGATGGCCCTATGGTTTCCATATTTTATTCTTCCTCTGATCTCTAGAACATAAACATTTGTATTGCTACTCTCAACACTTTTTCTACCCCCTTTCATCAGTTATTTTACGTCAATGACAATTATTCTTGTATTAGACAATCTCTGTCTCTTTCAGAACTTTAGTCCCCTCATTAAAAGTTTTAGTCTTCTTTTGGTGACAGCAAAAATGAGGTGACAATGAAACAATCCCCAAAAGAAATAAGAGGAACCACCAATAAAGGCACTAAATGATACAGAGGCATTCAATATGTCAGAAAATGAATTCAGAGTAATGGTCATACAGTTCATAAACCAGATGGACAAGAAAATTAACAAAGTATGCAAGAATCAGGAAGAAATCAAAACTGATATAGCTACAATCAATAACACCATAGAAGGTTTCAACAGTAGACTAGGAGAAGTAAGTGAGGACCGAATTAGTGAGTTAGAAGACAAGGTAGAGAAACAAGACCAATCTGAACAACAATTGGAGAAAAAAATTAAAAAGCAGGAGGAGAGCCTAAGGGAGCTTAAGGACAACATGAAATGAAGTAACAAAGTTATAATAGGGGTTCAAGAAGGACAAGAAGAGCAGCGAGGATTAGAGAACCTATTTGAATAAATAATGACAGAAAACTTCCCTGATATGGGGAAGAAAAAAGCCAAACAAGCACAGAGTCCCAAACAAGATGAACCCAAAAAGTACCACACAAAGAAACTTCGTAATTACTAGTACAGTGGCAAACATTAATGAAAAGAGAGAATTTTAAAGTCTGTAAGAGAGAGACAGAGAGTTATCTACAAAGGATCTCCCGTTAGATTATCAAATTATTTATCAACAGAAACACATCACGCCAGAAGGGAGTGGGATGAATATACAAAGTAATGCAAAGCAAGGGCCTGAATCCAAATCCAATAATACTCTATCCAGCAAGGTTACCAATCAAAATTGAAGGGGAAATGAGGAGCTTCACAGACAAAAAAAAAAAAGCTAAGGGAGTTTATCACTACCAAGCCAGCAGTATAAGAAATGCTAAAGGGACTGGTGTAAAAAGAAGAAATAGAAAGGGAAGAAGGGACACAGGCATAAAAAATAGAAATGGCTACAAACAAGTAGCTATCAAGAATAATGTTAAATTTAAATGGACTAAATGCTCCAATCAAAAGACATCAAGTGGTCTAACCAGTTTGGTTCAGTGGATAGAGCATTGGCCTGCAGACTGAAAGGTCCCAGGTTCAATTCTGGTCAAGGGCATGTAACTTGGTTGAGGGCACATTCCCAGTAGGAGGTGTGTAGGAGTCAGCTGATCGATGTTTCTCTCTCATCGATGTTTCTAACTCTCTATCCCTCTCCCTTCCTCTCTATATAAAATCAATAAAATATATTAAAATAAAAAAGACATCAAGTGGCTGAATGGATAAGCAAACATGACACATATATATGCTGTCTATAAGAGACCTACCTCAGAACAAGGGACTCATACAGACTGAAAATGCAGGGATGGAAAAATATATATTCAGGCAACTGTAAATGAAAAAAGAGCTGGGGTAGCAATAATTATATCTGACAAAATAGACCTCAAAGTGATGGCCATAACAAGAGAAAAGGAAGGCTACTTCATAATTCTAAAGGGATCGATACAACAAGAGGATATGACTCTGGTAAATATTTATGCGCCCAATGCAGAAGCACCAAAATACATAAGAAAAAGAAAACAAACAAACAAAATAACTCCTGGAAGTTGTAAGGGGAGAGATTGACAGTAATGCAATCATAGTAGGAGACTTTAATACTCCATTGACATCACTGGGTAAATCCTCTAGACAAAAAGTCATCGAAGAAACAACAATCCTAAATGGCTCACTAGATCAGATGGACTTAATTTCATCTTCAGAACATTTCACCCCAAAGATACAGAATATACATTCTTCTCTAGTGCACATGGGACATTTTCATATATCGACCACATATTGGGACACAGGTGAAGTCTCTCCAAATTCAAGAAGATTGAATTTCTCAGACCATTGGCATAATATTAGAAATAAAGTACAATAAAAACAATAAAAAATTGGCATAATATTATAAATAAAGTACAATAAAAACAATAAAAATTCAAACACTTGGAGGCATGCTATTAAACAATGATAGGGTTACCAAAGATCTCAAAGAAGAAATAAAAAAAATTCCTGGAAACAAATGACAATGAAAACACAACATTGCAAAATCTATGGGACACAGTGAAAGCAGTCCTGAGAGGGAAGTTCATAGTATTACTGGCTTACCTCAAAAAACAAGAAAAATTGGTAATAAACCATCTAACTCTAAAACTTGAAGAATTAGAAAGAGAACAGCAAGAAAAGACAAGAGTGAGCAAAAGGAAGGAAATAATAAAGATCACAGTGGAAATAAATGACTAGAGACCAAAACAAAACAAAAACAAAAACAAAACAAAAAAACAATATAAAAGGTCAATGAAAACAAGAGCTGGTTCTCTGAAAGGATAAACAAGATTGCTGAACCTCTAGCCAGGCTCACCAGGAAGCAAAGAGAGAGGAACCATATAAACAAAATCGAAAAGGAAAGAGATGAAATAACAACAGACCCCACAGAAATACAAAGAATTATATAAAAAAAAAAAATACTATGAGCAACTCTATTCTAATGAACTGGTCAACCTAGAAGAAATTGACATATTCCTAGAAAAATACTACCTTCCAAAATTCAATCAGGAAGAATTAAAAAATCTCAATAGGCTGATAATTATGGAGGAAATTGAAGCAGTAATCAAAAAACTTCCAAAAACAAAAGTCCTGCACCAGATGGCATCACAGGGGAGTTTTATCAAACATTCAAAGAAGAACTAAAACCTATCCTCCTCAGACTATTCCAAAAAAGTCAAGAGGAAGGCACACTTCCAAGCTCTTTCTATGAAGCCAGCATTACCCTAATCTCAAAATCAGATAAAGACAATATAAAGAAAGATAATTATAGTCCAATACTCCTCATGAACATAGATGCTAAAATTCTAGCAAATTGCATCCAGCATTACATTAGAAAGATCATTCACCATGACCAAGTGGGATTTATTCCAGTGATGCAAGGATGGTACAATATCCACAAATCAATAAACATGATACCTCACATAAACAAATTGAGGGATAAAAACTATATAATCATGTCAATTGATGCAGAAAAGCATTTGACAAAATCCAACACCTGTTCTTGATAAAAAAAACACACAACTCTCAGCATGGTGGGAACAGAAAGATCATACCTCAACATAATAAAAGCCTTATATGACAAACCCACAGCCAACATCATACTCAATGGGCAAAAACTAAACTCATTTCCCCTAAGAATAGGAACAAGACAGGGATGCCGACTCTCACCACTCCTGTTCAGCATAGTACTGGGAATACTAGCCATAGTGATCGGGCAAGAAGAAGAAATAGAAGGCATCCATATTGGAAAAGAAGAAGTACATTTGTCATTATTCACAGATGACATGATATTGTACATAAAATACCCTAAAGACTCCATCAAAAAACTACTGGAATTAATAAATGAATTCAGCAATGTAGCAGGATACAAAATTAACACCCATAAATCTATGGCTTCTTTATATACCAACTAAAGCCCCTTTGCATGAATTTGTGCGCCAGTGGGGTCCCTTAGCATGGCCAACGATCGAGGCGGCTGTGGTGAGGAATCCCAGGAGGTTGGCCAGCCGGCTCCCCAATCAGGGCCCAAGGGGAGGTACCATGGGAGGTTAGCTATCCAGGGGGAGGAGCCTTGGGAGGCTAGCCATCTGGGAAGGGGCCACTGGGGATTGGCTGGTGGGGGGGAAGAGCCATGAGAGGTTGGCCAGTGTGTGTGGAGGTAAGGGGCCATGGGAGGTTGGCCAGCCTGGGGGAGGGGCCTAGGGAAGTTGGCTGTGGGCAGCTTCTGTGTTGAGCATCTTCCCCTGGTGGTCAGTGCACGTCATATCAACTGGTTGACTGGTGGTTCCGGTCGTTCCGGTTGTTCGGACGTAATGGTCGCTTAGGCTTCTATATATATAAACTAATGGTCCATATCCAAAAATAAACTCAAAATGGATAAAGGACTTAAACGTAAGACAAGAAACCATAAAAATCTTAGAAGAAGCCATAGGTAGCAAAATAGCAGACATTTGTCTTAGCAATATCTTTATCAATACAGCTCCTAGGACAATGGAAAATAGGGAGAAAATAAACAAATTGAACTACATCAAAATAAAAAGCTTCTGCACATCAAAAGAAACCATCAACAAAACAACAACAAGAAAACCCACTGCATGGGAGAATATATTTGCCAATTCTATCACCAATAAGAATTTAATCTCCAAAATGTATAGGGAACTCATACAACTTAACAAAAGGAAGATAAACAATCCAATCAAAAAATGGGCAAAGGGCCTAAATAGAAACTTTTTGAAAAAGGATATACAAAAGGCCAAGAGACATATGAAAACATGCTCAAAGTCACTAATCATCCGAGAGATGTAAATCAAAACGACAATGAGGTACCATCTCGCACCTGTCAGAATGGCTATCATCAAAAAATCAACAAATGACAAGTGCTGAAGAGGTTGTGGAGAAAAAGGAACCCTCGTGCACTGCTGGTGGGAATACAGACTGGTCCAGCCACTGTGGAGAACAGTATGGAGTTTCCTTAAAAAGCTAAATTAAAAAGCTAAAAATAGAACTCCCATTTGACCCAGTGATCCCACTTCTAGGAATATATCCCAAGAAACTGGAAACATCAATCAGAAAACATACACTGAGTGGCCAGATTATTATGACCGCCCCATCAGTACTTTGTTGGGCCCCATCAGTACTTCGTTTGCCTTCCATACTGTGGCGATTTTTCTTGGCATTGACTCCAAGAGATGTTGAAAGGTGATGCGAGGAATCTGACACCATGCCTGATGAATAGCACTGTCCAGTTCTGTGAGATTTGATGGTTGTGGAACCAGCTGCCTGATGGCTCTTTTAACTTCGTCCCACAAATGCTCAATTGGATTGAGATCTGGTGATTGTGGGGGCCACCTAAGCAAGGTAAAGTCTCCCTCATGTTCTTGAAACCACTCCTGCACAATACGAGCACCATGGCATGGCACATTGTCTTGTGGGAAGAAGCCATCTCCATTGGAATACGCCATCAACATGATAGGATGAACGTAATCAGCAATGATACTTAGGTATGTTGTGCTATTCAGACATTATTCCACACGAATTAAAGGGCCCAAATCATGCCAGGAAAACATGCCCCAAACCATAACACTGCCCTCACCAGCTTGAAGGGCTGTACTCATGCATGTGGGGTGCATGCTTTCATGCTGTTTCCACCAAATTCTCACTCTGCCATCTGCATGATGCAACTGGAAATGTGATTCATCGGACCACATGACTTTTTTCCAATGCTCAACTGTCCAATCCTTGTGCTCCTGTGCGAATTGGAGACATTTTATCTTGGTAACTGCAGACAGCAAAGGTATTTGAACAGGCCTTCAGCTTCCATATCCCATACGATGCAGTATATGGCTAATTTGCCTACAAACGTCAGGTGGTCATAATAATCTGGCCACTCAGTGTATAGGCATCCCTATACTCAGTGTATAGCATTAGCAGCACAATTTACAATAGTTAAGATTTGGAAGCAGCCTAAGTGCCCGTCAGCAGATGAGTGGATTGGAAAACTGTGGTACATCTACACAATGGAATACTACACTGCTGTAAAAAAGAAGGAATTCTTACTATTTGCAACAGCATGGATGGAACTGGAGAGCATTATGCTAAGCAAAATAAGCCAGTCAGAGAAATATAGTGTATATCACATGATCCCACTCATTTGTGGAATATAAAGAACATCATAAGCTGATGAACAAAAATAGATATAGAAACAAAGACGCATCCACAGGCTGTCAAACCTCAGGGGGAAGGCAGCGGAGGTTTGGGGGTGGGGGTAAGAGATCAACCAAAGGACTTGTATGCACGCATATAAGCATGACCTATGGGCATAGACACTAGGGGGGTGAGGGCATGTTCTGGGGGGGAGAGGGTGGGGGAGCCCGGGGGGAGGTCAGTGGGGGGAAAAGGAGACATATGTACTACTATTGTAATACTTTAAACAATAAAAAAAGTAATAACAAGTAAAATAAATAAAATATAAAAGAGTAGCCAGAGAAAATATTCTTTTGTAGAAAAGAGTGAGCAAAGCAGTGTGGGTGCCTGACATTAAGCTTTTAATTGCTGAGGCATCCATTTCAAAGACACCCATCTCAAATAAACATACTGCCTCTGCATGAATCACTTACTAGTTAAATTCACCAACAAATAGTGAACCCTGGAAACCCTAGACCCCTACCATTGACCCCAATAAAGGGGGAGCTCCAGGTCCACACTCTCTCTCCCTCTCTATCTGTGACCTCACTGCATGGTTTCTCACTGCTATGTACCCTCCAGGACCTGTGAGTAATAAATGAGTAATAAACCTTGCCTTTTCAAAGTTCAAAAAAAAGTTCTTAGTCTTTGCCTTTTTAAATTTACATTCAATGATTCAATGTGATTTCTTTTTATTTATTCCACCATGCCACAGTTCTTTAGTTCTATTTTTTTTTTTCTCTCAATGTCTCTGGATGTTTTCTTTATATTTATTTCATTAGCTTATTTTACTGAATTGTTTATTTTACTGAATTGCTTTCCTCAACTATGCAGTAACACTTTTCATCCAATTGTTTGTGGTTTGTTTTATCTGAATTTTTAGCTCTTGTTTATTGTCTCTACATTCTTATTAAGTTTGTGCAAATTGTTATCAATTATACAATAACATGTACTTATCACCTGGGATTATGCTTTCTTATACACTGAGTTCTTCATCTTCACGCTGCATTCCCTTTCCCCCCCATTCTTTACAGGAGGATATTCACACTTACTAGTAATGTCTAATACCTTCTTTATGCACACGTTTTGTTAACAGCTCTGTCCAAAAATGATCCTTTTTTTTTATTTATTTTATTTTTTTTATTTTTATTTTTTTCCAATTTTTTTATTAAGGTATTATATGTGTACATATCTTACCATTGCCCCCCCCCCACCCCACTCCCATATATGCCCTCACCCCCCAGAGTTTTGCGTCTATTGGTTATGCTTATATGCATGCATACAAGTCCTTTGATTGATCTCTTATCTTCCCCACCTCTCCCTAACCTTCCTGTTGTAATTTGACAGACTGTTTGATGCTTTACTGCCTCTGTATCTATCTTTTTGTTCAAGTTTTTAATGTTCTTTATTATCCATAAATGAGTGAGATCATGTGGTATTTTTCTTTCATTGACTGGCTTATTTCACTTAACATAATGTTCTCCAATTCCATCCAGGTTGCTGCAAATGGTAAGAATTCCTTCTTTTTTATGGCAGCATAATACTCCATTGTGTAGATGTACCATAGTTTTCTGATCCAGTCATCTGCTGATGGGCACCTAGGCTGTTTCCAGATCTTAGCTATTGTAAATTGTGCTGCTATGAACATAGGGGTGCATATTTCCTTTCTTATTGGTGTTCCCAGTTTCTTAGGATATATTCCTAGGAGTGGGATTACTGGGTCAAATGGGAGTTCCATTTTCAGTTTAAAAAAACAAAAATGATCCTTTACTTTGATTTAGTGTGGTTGAATTCTTGACACTATTGCCACTTGATTAAGATCAGTTTATTTCCAAATGTTAAGATAGGGTTTAAAAGCTATTCGAACAGGCCTTCGGCTTGTTTTCTATCCATTCTTCTGAAACATAGATGTCTGAGGGGTTGGGGAGAAATGGAGCTCAGTGCTGCTCTGGGTATGTGTTCCTGGGCTGCATTATCCTGTGTCCTAAGAAATAACCTCTGGAATCTATTCCATAAAGCCAAAGTCATATTTGATTTTTGAGGCTCTTAATTGTTCCCCACCAACATATATTTATCTCATCTGTTTTTATTCTCTTCAATCTGAAATCTATAGTTACAGATATTCAATATCCTGCCAAATGAACCTCTCAGCATCAGAAAACTGGAGTATTATGATAAATATCACCCAACTCATGCTGAACCATACAGTTAGCTTTTCAAAGTGCGTAATGTCTGATTTTATCTATTTATTTTTTTGTGGTTACTGGTGAACTTTAGACCTATTTTCCCCTCCATTTTGGAAGGTTTCTTTGCTACATTATGAAGGTATTGTCTCTGATTTTTAAATGTTATTTATCCTTAGTTTCCTAATCTATAAAATTGAGGTGTGAATCTTACCTCATAGCTCTGTTTTGGATGTTATCTAAGTAATAGAATGTGTAATGTTTGCTATAGAGCCATGCATAAAGTTAGTGACTCAAATTAAGTTAAACTATTGGTATTATTGGTTTCTAAATAATGTAGTGAAACTTGACATTTATACAAATGTGATTAGATTAGCAAAAGAGATGGTATTTTTATGTGTTTATCTTAAAAACTCCCTTTATGTATTTTCTCGAAAGAAGAAGTTAAGGATATTTTTAGGTTACATTAAAACCTACACATATTTTACAATGGGTGTGAAGAAAATTTTGGCTTCTAAAGTAAAAGTACCCTTTGTAAATTTTAAAATTGTATTCTAATGAAGCAGATGGAAAAGCTGTAGGTAAACTTCAACTGCCATTAATTATGTATATCTGTTCGGTTTCAACAGCTGGTATCATTATAAACATTATTAGCCTTATTAAGCATGTATGTAGCATTTTATTTGCAAGATGCTTTATAGTCTTTAATTAGTGCATAACAGTCTTAAGAATTGGATGAGAGTGGTTATATTAAATTACAAATGACAAAAAACAAACTTGCAATGGTTATTGCTACAGCTAATTCTGTTGGCATTTTAGGTATAGAATGAATTAAAATTTGTAAGTAAGTGCTTATAATCATACTTTGTGTTCTCCATGAAATTCAGCTTTATCTAATATTAGAATGCTATTTTATTACCGTGTCATTTCATGATTCTGAGATGGGAAAATGCTTCTCCATTCAGTGCTTTTTGAATAAATCTTTCTTGAGGGATGTATGCTTCTTTTATTTCTTTTTTCTCTTAGGAAAAAAGTTTATGTGGGGATAAACAGAAATATAGTTGACATAATTTATTTTATTAATTTTAATAAAAATGGGATGAAGGTTAAAATTTATATATTATAAAATATTAAGGTATAACTTTAAAAATATCTTTTTTTGTATTGAAAATATCAAAATTCCATTCACAACTTTTCATCACAATTAATCAGAAATTAAACTCAGGATTTCCATATTTGTTTATCATATAAGTACAGAACTTCTGATCCCAAGATTAATGTTAAGTCAGTTTTGGCTGATTGACCAGTGCCCAGTCAAAATTAACTGTACCTTAATCTAAACATAAAAAATTCTGGTGTCAAAAATCAATAGCTAATAGCATGGATTGAATTGTGGAGATGATGACTTTTGCTTAAAACAGTGGAGTCTCAAGGATTTAATTGATGAATATGTAAAGAGTTTAATGAATATGTAAACACTGTAAAATATCTTAAAACTATATTGAGGATTATATAGCAATTTGAATGTGTACTGATAATAGAATAAATGACTTTTATAAGATTAAGGGTGATAAAATAATTTATATTAACTTAAAACTGTAATTTGATGAACTGTATTAACTGGCTAGAGTTAATATATTTATACTTTTTAATTAAAATGTTAATTAGCTAGTTTTAGATAATTAAATATGTCCTCTACTTTTCTCTATTTAATATTTCCTTTCCCATTATTTACCTTCTCATGAATACAATCTCTAGCAAATTTATATTTTACACAAGGGCAAATGTAAGTTAAAAGGAATAGTGAAGGGAAATTTAAAAAACAGTTATTGATACACAGTTCTTATTAAAAAAAACAGAGATGTACCATTTACATATTTTGGAAGGGTCATTGGGGTGAGTTGTAAATTATCATATTATTAACTTCAGATAGTTCAAATAAAATTAAAACTATAATATTACACCTAATGCATGCTTATATTTCCCCAGGTAAAGCACTGTAAAATAATCATCAATACTGGTACTCATTAAATAGCCATTTATAAATAGATGCCACTCCAAATTACATGAAACAGGTTTTAGGAGTAATATGCAAGCCATAAAGGCAGAATGCAATACTATTAAAATGCCTCATATAGATTAACATAGTCACTTTTCATTGGGACAAAAGCTTAAGTGCATTGTATAGAGAAATAAAGAACAAGATGTGACCTTCCCAGTAATTTGCTATTTCAATTCCAAAATAATCATTAATCCCAGCATAAACAAATCTATATATACTAGAGGCCTAGTGCACGAAAATTTGTGCACTTGTGTGTGTGTGTGTGTGTGTGGGGGGGGGGGGGGTCCTTCAGCTTCGTCTGCGCCCTCTGACAGCCCTGGAGCCCTCAGGGGATGTCCACCTGCCAGCTTGGGCCTGCTCCCCAGGGGGATTGGGCTTAAGCTGGCAGTCAGACATCTCTCTGGCAGCCTGGAAGCCCTCAAGGGATATCCACCTGCCAGCTTAGGCCCACTCCCCCTAAGCTGCAGTCGGACATCTTTAACATTGTGGAGGAGGCGGGAGAGGCTCCCGCCACTGCCGCTGCACTTGTAACCATTAGCCCTGCTTGTGGCTGAGCAGAGTTCCCCCTGTGGGAGCACACTGACCACCAAGGGGCAGCTCCTACATTGAGCATCTGCCCCCTCGTGGTCACTGCACATCATAGTGACCGGTCATTCCCAGTCGTTCCGCCATTAGGGTCAATTTGCATATTACCCTTTTATTATTTAGGATATTTGCATGTATATGAACACACATATGTATCTATGTACATCCATGTAATTATTCAAAGTATGTGTATACATGCATATACATACATACATATTCATATGTGTATATATTTAAAAGATTTTCGTTTTAGATATATGTATATATATGTGTATACCCTGTATACATAGGGTACACACACTTTAACAGCTAGTAGATCAATTCTGAAAATGAGATGTATTTTAATAAGCACTGCCTTTAGAATTATTCAGAGCGTGTGTAGACATTTTTGGGGGACACCCTCCATACTTAAAAGTAAAATTGTTTGTACATGGGGCCTTTTGGGGGAGGTCACTGGGGGATGGCACCTTAACCTTCACTGCTTATCTCTCCACGATGGGTTAGAGTTTCCGTAATTGCCCCATCGCATCCTTAGAAGGTATCACCTTTCCGGGTGGAGCTGAGGCGTGGGGAGTGCTGACTCAGGCTGCGAGAACCAGGTGGTGGGGACAGAGAACTGGCCTCCTGGTGCCTCCCGGGCTGTGAGGCAGGGCCAATGGGTGAGTGAACCCCTCCCAGCTCCTGAGAGGTGGTGGGCAGGTGCCAGTTTAGATAACAGAGGATCTGAGAAAAGATTTCTGATGCTGTATATGTCTGCAATCCACCTTCTCCGTGGCCATTTGCAGGGGAAGAGGGTTATTTTCGAGAGTCCCCTGGGGAGAGCAGGCAGCTTTCATTTTGTGCCCTGACCTGGTAACAGCCTCCCTTCCTCATCACGAGATAATGTCCCCAGTCCATTGCAACATGCAACTTTTTATCTTAGAAAAAAGGACGGAACATAACGCTGGATGCGCCAAGAAGGGGTCATTTTAGAAGGTGGTTTTTCTGCTGCTCAGGGTCCATTTCTCTCTTCTCATGGTCAGTGGAATTAAGCAAGGACTAACACAACCTGACGGGGGTTGCCAGGAGGGCCAAACAGACTGCAGCTCAGGAGAAAAAAAAATCAGAAGCACATGTCTTATGTCACAGCACTGCCTGTCAGCCGTTAGAACCACGTGTAACATGTATGAGCATCACACCGTGCCAGGCGCTGGCTTGCGTAGTCCTCACCACGCGCCCCGGAGCCCTGCGATGGTTCCATTGCACAGAAGAGCAAGCTGAGCCCTCGGAAGGTCCCTGGCTGGGAGGCCCCAGCCAGCGCAGGACTGGATTGGGAATCAAACCCCTCCCTTCATCCCTCCCTTCGGAGCCTGAGCTCCTTACTCCTGTCTCATCGGCCACTGTGGGAGCCAAACTTGTAAGATGGGTTCTTAGGCAGACATGGCATTCTCCTGGTTCAGGTGGGGAAGGGTTTCCAACTTTTTATGATAATGAAGAGAGTGAAGATGGAAATGCTGGTGGGGCCCACCCACATGTGAAAGCAGCCTTTCTGTCCGGCCCTTCCTTAGGGGTTTGCCGGGGTAGCTGTTCTCTGCTGGGGGGACCATCCGTCTGCCTAGGAGTCAGGCCCCGGCTTCACAGTTCCCTTTGGCTGCTGAGCCTGGTTGTGGGAGGAGCCCAGCCGCCCCCACCTCTGGGGTGTTCCCCAAATGCGGCCCAACCCCGCCTTGCATCCCCAGCCTCCGCAGCTCGGCATGGGCACGGGGGTGCTTGCCCTGGGTGCCTCCGAGCCCTGCAACCTGTCATTGGTTACACCTGTCCCCAACAGTGCAGCCACCACAGCAAGACTGCTGGTGCCCACTTCGCCGCCTGCCTCGCTGCTGCCCCAGCCAGCGAGGGCCCACGCCTCTGTCTCAGCAATGGATGGCAGGCATGGGACTGCTGATGGCGATCATCATGCTGCTCATCCACTTGCCTCGTTGCCATCTTTGTTGGGTCAATTTGCATATTCCCTCCTTATTGGCTGTGGGTGCCACCATCTTTGTTGCAGAGTTATGGTTAATTTACATATTATAATTTTATTAGATAGGATAAAAGGCTAATATGCAAAGTGTCCCCACAGGAGTTCAACTGGGAGAATGGGAGTTCTATCGCTCACTGTGATGTGCACTGACCACCACGGAGCAGCACAAAATGAAGCAAGGCACTGGCTGGCAGCCGACAGCAGGGGAAGGGAGGTCCCGGCTGGCAGCCAGAAGGCCCCGATTGGCCCTGATTGCCGGCCAGCCCTAGAGACCCTACCCGTGCACAAATTTTGTGTACCAGACTCTAGAATTTAAATAATATATTAATAAATAAGAACTGTGTTCTTGATTTTTGAAAAAGGAATTATATTTTGGAAATTGGATTAAAGACAAAAGATGTTTAAAACATTATTAATTTAAGACAACTGAAAATTATAGATACAAATCATAATATTAATGTAATTGAAAAAAATTTCAATTATAAATGTATTCATAATAATTGCATTACAGAGAAAACTTCATGAAATAACCTTATTATGTAATATACTAGACACCCAGTGCATGAAATTCATGCATGGGGGCGCCCATCACGTTGGCCTGCACTCTCTCGCAATCTGGGACCTCTCGGGGGATGTCTGACTGCCGGTTTAGGCCTGATCCTTGCGGGATGGGAGGTGTGCAGGAGGCAGCTGATTGATGTTTATCTCTCATCAATGTTCC
This sequence comes from Ia io, assembly GCA_025583905.1. NCBI lineage: Eukaryota > Metazoa > Chordata > Mammalia > Chiroptera > Vespertilionidae > Ia > Ia io. The sequence continues at coordinate 23,369,544 of JAJQQW010000009.1, forward strand.
TGGCTCTCTATCCCTCTCCCTTCCTCTCTGTAAAAAATCAATAAAATATACTTTAAAGAAAAATGCAACATCACTCAAATACTATATAAAAGTACAACATGATGTGTTTTCTAATAAGAAAAAAAGAGCAGTATAAGAAATTTGTGATTTCTTCTGAAACTTGTAATTTACTATCATGCTATTAATGTTAATTTTATTAAAATTTTAAAATGTTGATCATAAGCTTAAATTATTTTTAATATAAGTTTTTAGAAACACTTTCTGATTTAGGAAGACATTGACATTTTGGATGAAGGTTTTGTATATGAACCTTGGTCTAGTTACCCAAAAGATGTAATTTTTTACAGCATTTTCAAAGATTTATGTCTTTGGAAGGATTATAATTTATAAAACAATTTTATAAACATTTTAAGAAAATGTGTCCATGTGAATCTAATTTTTCAAAGTATTATCATTTTATTTGAGTCAAAAAGTAGCAGGTTCTATATTATCTTCTTTCATAATAAGTACTAGCGTTCCCATTTCAGGAAGATTCCTGCAATAGGGCTTCCTGCTGCACTCTACCCCGCCCCGTCTGCTCTCCTTCCTTCTCCCCCGGCCCTGCTCTCCTCCCTTCTCCCTCGGTCCCACATGCTCTCCTCCCTTCTCCCCCGGCCCCGCATGCTTTCTTCCCTTCTCCTCCGCCCCGCTTGCTTGCTTCTCTGCAGCTTTGCTCCCTTCTGCAGCTCTTGGCTTCTTTCTAAGTTTTCTTGATATGCAAATTAACCGCCATCTTGGTTGGGGTAATTTGCATACTCGCCCTGATTGGCTGGTGGGTGTAGCTTGGCTGGTGGGCGTGGCTTTGGGTATAGTGATGGCATGGTCAATTTGCATATCACTCTTTTATTAGGTAGGATGATAAAAATATAAACACCATTCACCTGAAAAATCTCAAAAGCCAAATCTTGTAATCTGTTAGAAATCTAAATGTGACTTAATGAAGCCTATTATATTTTGATTTGAATATTGAAAACAATTAAAAAAGAATGCAACCAATATACGTTATGTGCCTGTAGTTTTGCAAATGGTGTTCAACTGTATGCTGAAGAAATATTAATACATTAATTTGATTCTTTAAATTTGCTTTGCTCCTGTTACTAATATTCAGAAGAAAAATCTCATTTACCTTCACATAATTACATTTTATTAATCAAAGCAATACATCTATGCAGCCATTTATTTCCTAGTTATCTTCATATCTGATTAATATGTGACTTTTTAAAATGATCCTTTAAGTGTATTAAACATTGGGTGAAATGGTAATTGAACTTATTTTGAATATTGACATCCTGGGTTAGAAGACTAATCCATTATAATTCCCTAAAAGTGTTTTTTAATCATGTGATTTTATAAAGTTGACTAGAATGTGTTATCTCTATTTTTTACTACTCTATATTTTTGAACTATTATAATTACAACAATAAGAAAAGTCTAAGTCATCCTAAGTCATCTAAGGAAGAGAGTGTTTGAGAAAGAAATGTTTTCTTGAATTTTTAATTAGAATGAGACAGCCATAGCATTTTTTAAAAAATGTATGAGCCAGGAGAAGTGGGAAATATATCAAATAATGTGTATTAAAATCACTTGTCGAAATCATACCTCAGGTAACATTCCCTGGAGTTATAAAACTTAGGTGTTCATCAGAGCATTAAACTAACTCGCACTTCCATGAGTGGTAGAGGTGACTGAATCATTGTCATATTGAAATGGCACATACTATTCTGGATACATAATGACTTCTTGGGAAACAATGCCAATTAGACAACTACTCCTTTTACCCCTCCTACAGCATGCATGGCCAACAAGGTCCACAAGTCATGCCACCAAAGCATCAAAGCTTAAGCTTCATTTTCTTTCCATTATTTAAAAAGAAGTGGAAAAAGTTACTGAGTATTTCAGTCTCCCCTTTTCTACAGTGCTGCATCCTCTCATATGTTATTTTTTTTCTGAAAATATAGTCTTACACTATAGTTTGAAATAAAATTTATCATAGAACTTAAAGAATTTTAGAAGGAACTCAAAGTCTATATCTAAAAATATAATAAATGCAACTGAAAGTTACACATGAACAATTTTAGTTATATATAGATATAAATTATGAGACTCTAAGACCAAGAAAATATCACATTGTAATTAATGTTGAAATTATAAGTAAAATCCAGAGAAGAAAATTAAATTAATGATTTATATGTCCTTTGTTTTTTTTTTTTGTTTGTTTGTTTTTTAATATATTTTATTGATTTTTTTACAGAGAGGAAGGGAGAGGGAGAGAGAGTTAGAAACATCAATGAGAGAGAAACATCAATTAGCTGCCTCCTGCACACTTCCCACTGGGGATGTGCCCGCAACCAAGGTACATGCCCTTGACCGGAATCGAACCTGAGACCCTTCAGTCCACAGGCTGATGCTCTATTCACTGAGCCAAACCAGCTAGGGCTGTCCTTTGTTTTTTGAAATAAATTTATATGTACAGAAAAGCTGCAAAATAGTACAGATGTTTCCTGCACACCCTTCACCCAGCTTCCCCTAAAGTTAACATTTCAAATAATTATAGTATCAGTCATTAAAACTAATAAATTAATATTAGCAAAATGCTAATAACTAAACTATAGATTTTATTTAGACTTTAAAATATTTTCCACTAATAATTTTTTTTTAAGCTACAGAGTCCAATCAGGATCCAAAATTGCATTTTTATGTCTTCTTGGCCTCTTTCAGTCTGTAACAGCCCTTCAATCTTTCCTTGTCCTTCATGACCTTAACACTTTTGAAGAATGCTAGTCTGATATTGTCTAGAGCAGTGATGGGCAACCTTTTGAGCTTGGTGTGTCAAACTTCGCCAAAAAACTGAGCATAACTCAGGTAGTGTGTCACTTTGAGGAAAAAACATTATTTCGCGATATTTATAGTTTAAATAACATAAATGTGTAATTGCTATATATAATTGTATTTAATAAACCAAAAACTAAATATTTAACTTACCTGCTTAGTGACTTCTTTGTTCATCTGTCAGTCGGTTTCTTTTGTTGGTCTTGATATTATTTAGCTTGTGTGGGGTGCCGTGAACTAAGATAAGTGAGTGACAGGGAGAATTCTTTAACTTACCTACCTATTAGTGACTTTTTTGTTGCTGAATTTCATTGGCTAAATCTTCAATTGAAGGTTGGTATTTTGTACACTTCAGGCCCAAGCAAGCGCTACTAACTTCATCTGTCAATCTGTTTCTTTTGTTGGTTTTGATATTATTTAACGCTGCGAATAAGGCCTCACAAAAGTGTGTAGAGGGAAAAATTGTGAGTAAAGCCATTGCTATATTTTTCAGGGTGCTAAAAGTGCCTGGTAGTCGGTTCCAGGCACTCCAAATTTCCTGTTCGTAGTGGCACTCCTCTTGATTCTCCAAGCGGCACCTTTCCAGATTCTCAAGTTTGACCTCAAGTCAACAAACACCTGAGCTCAGATACTGTCTTGAAATGCTGCAAGTTGCATCTCCAAACCATCAATTTGCATCCATTGGAAACCATTTAATTCCAAACTACTGTAGACTACTACATCAGGATACTTAATTATTTTCATGGTCTGTTCTAGACTTCTAAATTGACTAAATCTATCACTAAAATGGTCAAGTAATGAGTCTAAAACATGCTGGTACTTCATATGCAAGAGTTCCATTTCATTTTGTACAGCTGCACTGGCCTTCTCAAAATACTTTGTTACTCGAGGAAAATACTTATAAGTTTTAGTTTCTACATCTCACTTGAAAATTTTAACTTTACTTTCAAAAGCTTTTATATATCCAAACATAACGTCAATACTTTTGCCAAAACCGTGTAACTTGAAGTTCAGTTCATTAATATGAACAGAGAGATCTGTAAAAAACATCAGGGTGTTGACCCACTTATCATCATTAAGCTGAGGAAAGTTTCCCAGATCCTTATCATCAAGAAATACCTTAATTTCTTCAAAGCACTCCACAAAGCGCTCAAGAACTTTGCCTCGGCTCAGCCATCTTACATTATTGTACATCAGCAGTCCACTGTAGGTGGAATCAACCTCCAGTAAAAGTGCCGAAAATTCTCACTTGTGAAGGGGGCCGAGCAGCTATTAAATTAACTATTTTTGTAACAACTGACATTAAGTCGTTTAAGTCGGTGAATCCTGCCTTGGCACATAAAGCCTCCTGATGGATAATACAATGAAAAGGCACAATCGGATGTCCAATAGCTTCTGTAAACAATTTGACAAATCCGACTTCTTTCCCCACCATATTTGGTGCCCCATCTGTCGTCACTGACACAACTTTAGAGATATCAATGCCTAGGTCACGAAATGTTTGTATAACAACCTTACATATTTCGCTTCCTGATTTACTTGTTGACACTGATACTAACTTTATCAACTCTTCTCTCATTGTGAGACCATCAGAATATCAACCAATAAAGGCCAACTGAGCATGTGATGTGACATCAGTAGTTTCATCAAGAGAGATCGAAAAATATTTACACTTCCTTATGTCTCTCTTTAATTGATGTTGTACGTTTGTGTTCAGTCTCATTATTCGGTCTTTTATGATATTTCTACTGAGTGGTAACTCAGATATTCTCTTAATAATTGCATCTTTATTCTGCATATCATGAAATAGAACTGGTGCACATCTTAGGAGAGTTTCTTTAATAAATTCTCCCTCACTGAGTGCTTTTCCATGTTGAGCTATAGAGTGAGAAATGCTCAAACTTGCAGATGTTAAATTTGTAGAGCCTTTCATAAATTTAAGGATGGAATTAGATTGGCACTTATAAAGGTGTAGCTGCCTGGAAATGTATTCCTTCCTTTCATCCTCACTTTTTTCCAAGAGCTGGGAATGATTAGTTTCAAAATATCTATTTATATTCCATGTTCTGCTTACTACCGTTTCAGTACATAGAATGCAAAATGATCTGCCATTTTTTTCTACAAAGCCATACATCTTGGTCCATGTCTCTTCAAAGGGTCGGCCACTGCTACTACCACTTCCTTTACTTAACCTTAGTTTTTTTATTTTTTGGGTTCTCCATCAGGGGGGCAGTGACAGAAGATAGAATTATAGATAGCTTGTTAGGCCTTCAGGCAATTAGGGGTTAACTAGCCTAACTAACCACAAAATGGTGCATATAACTGTCTTTTAAGAAAGGGCAGGGTTAATAAGCAGAAATAGGGGTTAATAAGGATGCACAACAGTAATAGTGGTGAAATGGAGTCTGCACTGTGGAGCAAGATGGTGTTCCTTATGTGAATTAAAATAGCTGCCGCTATTTCTAATGGTGGGAACCAGCATCCATAGCATGCCACAAACCCTTGCCTCTCCCAGCCCCCCCCTCACTTATCTCAGTAATGATGTATTAGAAATCCATGACACCCCAGAACAGTAGATAATGGTTGCTGTGGTTAACTGTTATTTGGTTACTGGTAATGGCAGGGCCCCCAGAGATGCATCCCCAGCTGTGTTCCGCTACTCCCTGCTCTGCCGGCGGAAGTGAGGGCAAAGATCCTGGCTTAACCGGAAGTCCCAGAACTAGATGCTCTGTGCCGGACTTCTGTTGTTTTGGCCTACAGACCTCTGGCACAGAGTGTCTAATAGGGGAGGATGAAACATTTTCTACTAGAGTCTTGGAGTTAGACTCTAATAAAGTCTAACTCCAAGACTCTAGTAGCAAATGTTTCATCCTCAGGAGCAGCAAATGTTTCATCCTCGGCAGGCGGCCACCTCAGCAGCCGCGTGTCATCAGAAATGGCTACGCTTGTCAGTGCTGACACCCATGTCATAGGTTCGCCATCACTGGTCTAGAGTATTCTTCAAGTTTGACTGAAGTTATCTCATGATTAGATTGAGGATGTGCATTTTTTTTTTTTTGCAAGCATAACATATCATTTGCCATTCTCAGTGAAACAAACCTGGGCTAGGTAATGATATACTAATTACCATAGACACTAATTCTGATCATTTTATTAAAGACTAGGGGCCCGGTGCACGAAATTCATGCACTGGGGAGGGGTCCCTCAGCCCAACCTGCCCCCTCTCACAGACTGGGAGCCCTCAGGGGATATCCTACTGAAGGCTTAGGCTTCAGTCTGGCCTCCCTCTGTGGGAGGCGCCAGCACCATCACTCTGCTGCTACAGCCACTGCCAGTCACCGCAGCCACCAAGATATTTTCATCAACATGGACTCCATTCCCTTCACCATGAAAAAATGACAACTTTCTTTAGGCATTTTCAAGATGTGTTTCATAGGATATGACATTTCTTTCTTTTTTTTTTTTTTTTTTATCCTCACCTGAGGATATGTTTCCATTGATTTTTTTTCCCCTTCCCTCCGATTGTAGGCTCGGCCCTTGCCCAAGCCTAAAGCCTCTGCCTGACTGGCTCAGTCCAAGGCTTTAGGCTTGGGCAGGGGGCCCTCCACCCCTCCGATGGCTGGCTCAGAGTGACCTGGGTGCCGAGAATGTTCCTGGGACTCAGGTATGTATGCAAATTAACTGCCATCTTTGTTGGGTTAATTTGCTTACTCACTATGATTGGCTGTGGGTATAGCAGAGGTAAGGTCAATTTACATGTTTGTCTATTATTAGGTAAGATGTGTTTGGGGATGTTTCCATTGTAGTTATTTTTTTCCCCTCTGCAATCAGTAAGTGTCTTTAGGAGATTTGTTGAGATTATACAAATATCTATTTCTCTTCAATCTTTGACCACTAATTTTAGTATTCATTTTAAACCTTTCCTTCTTCAAGTATTAGAATGGTATTCTAACTATATATATATATATTATATATATTTTCCTATATATTTTTTATTTATTTATTTAGAGGCCCAGTGCATTTATTTGTTTATTTTCCTTAATCCCTTTTGGCCTGTATCACTTACTCCGTGACCCCAGTGCATGAAATTTGTGCACGGGAGGGGTTATCCGGGACTGCTGGCTCCTAACCACTCTCAATCCATGACCGCTGGGGGATAGCCCCTAATTACCTCTGCCTGCGTGCTGATGCCCCTAACTCTCCCCTGCCTGCCTGAATCGCCCCTAACTGTCTCTGCCTGCCAGCCTGATTGCCCCTAACTGCCCCCCCTTCCAGCCTGATCGCCCCTAACTGCCATCCCCTGCTGGCTTGATCACCCTTAATTGCTTTCCCCTGACAGCCTGATTGAACCTAACCACCTCTGCCTCGCCCCCTCCCACCATGGCTTTGTCCGGAAGATGTCCGGTTTTATTAGCATATTACCCTTTTATTAATATAGATTGGAAATTTTCTCTAAGGGGAAGCTGTGCTATGGTCCCAGAAATTTTTTTATTCAAATTTTGTGTTTGTTTATAAAAATGTGGACTCATACACATTTATTTGCTTCTATAACCTGCCATTTATTATTATTTTTTAAATTATTATTATTGTTTTATTCAATTATACCAGCTATGGTCATTGAGAACTTTCTCAGAATGCCTTCTATACCCTTTCAACATGGACACATATCTGTCCTATGTCTATGCCTATATATGTTATGCCTGCATCTATGTCTAGCTCTATATCTATATCAATATCTACATATATGCACTTCCTTACTTTATAAACTATAAATTTTTTTAGCTCAACTTGATGTATCTTGCCCCAGCCCAAGAATTTATCATTTTTAAGGAACTGTTGTTTCTTTACTTAGAGATGACATTTAGGAACCAAAATCAGAGCAAGTAAATGTTCTCATTGATACATGAGTATAATTATTTCTAGGGTCTCTGAATAGGCAGAGCTAGGAAACATAATCATGTATACTACCTGATGCATAATCATAGATTTATATTTATGTATCTACTTATTTATCTGAAGATATATACCTATATATCTGTACAGTGATACCTCAAAGATATTGTAGGTTCACTTCCAGATCACCACAATAAATAGAATATTTCAATAAAGTGAGTCATAAAAATGTTTTGGTTTCCTAGTGTATATAAAGTTATGTTTATATTATTGTTAAATGTGAAACAGTGTACATGCCTTAATTTAAAAATGCTTTATTGCTAAAAAAAAAATGATAATCTCCATCTGGAACTTCAGTAAGTGAGTCATTACCTTTTTGTTGGTAGAGGATCTAGCCTCAATGGTGATGGCTGCTGACTAATCAGGGTGGTAGTTGCTGATGGCCGGAATGTCTATAGGAGTTTCTTAAACTAAGACAAAGTTACTCAGGGAGTACTTTAGTCTCCCCTATTCTAAAGCGCTGCATCTTCTCAAATGTTAACTTTTTTTCTGAAAATATAGTTTTACACTACATTATAATTTTAAATAAAATTTATATAGGACTTAAAGAACTTTAGAAGGAAGTCAAAGTGTATATCTAAAAATATAATAAATGCTACTGAAAATTACACATGAATAATTTTAGTTATTATATATGTAGATATAAATCATGAGACTTTAAGACCAAGAAAACATTGCATGTTAATTAGTGTTGGCAATGAAATTTGCCACATTGATTAACTCTTCTTTTATGAACATGTTTATTTCTCTGTAGCATGTAATGCTCTTTTTAAAAAAATATATTTTATTGATTTTTTACAGAGAGGAAGGGAGAGGGATAGAGAGTTAGAAACATCGATGAGAGAGAGAAACATTGATCAGCTGCCTCCTGCACACTCCCTACTGGGTATGTGCCTGCAACCAAGGTACATGCCCTTGACTGGAATCGAACCTGGGACCCTTGAGTCCGCAGGCCAGTGCTCTATCCACTGAGCCAAACCGGTTAGGGCCATGCAATGCTCTTTGATAGCATTTTACAGATGGTAGAACATCCTTCAAAAATGGAGTCAATCCTCTCAAACCATGCTACTGCTTATCAACTTAGTTTATATAATATTCTAAATATTTTCTTTTGATGCTAGCAATCTTCACTACATATTCACCAGGAGTAGATTCCATTGAAGAAATCACTTTCTTTGCTCATCCATAAGAAGCAACTCATCATCCATTAGTTTTATTATGAGATTGCAGCAATTCAGTCACAGCTTCAGGCTCCACTTCTAAGTTTAGTTCTCTTGCTATTTCCACTGTAATTACTTCCTTCATTGAAGTCTTAAAACCCTCAAAGTTATCCAGGGGGTTGTAATCAACTTCTTCCAATCTCCTGTTAATGTTCTCATTTTTAACCTCTTTTTAACATTAGAAATCATTAATGTTCTTGATGACATCTAAAAAGGTGAATTTTTTTTAAAAAAAATTCAACTTATTTTGCTCTGATCCATCAGAGGAATCACTATCTATGGCAGCTATAGTCTTACAAAATGCATTTCATAAATAATAAGTTTTGAAAGTCAAAATTACCCCTTGATCCATGAGCTGCAGTATGGATGTTGAGTTAGCAGGCATAAAAACAATAATCGCCCTAGCTGGTTTGGCTCAGTGAATAGAGTGTGAGCCCACAGACTGAAGGGTCCCAGGTTTAATTCTGGTCAAGAGCACAGGCCCGGGTTGCAGGCTTGATTCCCAGTAGGGAGCATTCAGGAGGCAGCTGATCAATTATTATCTCTCATCATTGATGTTTCTATCTCTCTCTCCCTCTCCCTTCCTCTCTGAAATTAATAAAAATATATTTTAAAAATAAAAACAATCATCTTTTTGTACCTCTCCAACCCATAGCATTACTGTCAATGAGCAGTAATATTTTGAAAGGAATATACTTTTTTTTTCTGAGCAGTAGGTCTAAACAGCGGGCTTAAAATATTCAATAAAACCTGGTTGTAAACAGATGTGTTATCATTCTTGTTCCATTTATAGATATACACAGAGTAGATTTAGCATAATTCTTTTTTCTTAATATATTTTTATTGTTTAATATATTTTTATTGTTGGTAGTATTACAGATATCTCCCATTTCCCCCTAGCATAATTCTTAAGAGCCCTAGAATTTTTGAAATGATAAATGAGCATTAGCTTCAACTTAAAGTTACCAACTGCATTACACCCTGAAAGAGAGTCAACCTGTCCTTTGAAGCTTTGAAACCAGGCATTAACTTTTTCTTTCTATCTAGGAAAGTTCTATAAGTCATCTCCTTCCAATATAAAACTGTTTGTCTACATTAAAAATCTGTTTAGTGTAACCACCTTCATTAATTATCTGAGCAAGATCTTCTGGATAACTTTTTGTAGCTTTACCTCAGTGCCTGTTGCTTCACCTGAACTTTTATGTTATGGAGATGGCTTATGTCTTTAAATCTCATGAAGCAACGTCTGCTAGATTCAAACTTCTGCATCTTCCTCACCTCTCTCAACCTTCATAGCATTGAAGATAGAAGCTTTTGGCTGAAAGGAATGTCATGACTGGTTTGATCTATACAGATCACTAAAATTTTGTCCATTATTAGCAATAAAACTGTTTTGGTTTCTTATCATTCACTAGAGGCCCAGTGCATGAAATTCATGCACGGGGGTGTGTGTCCCTCAGCCCAGCCTGCACCCTCTCCAATCTGGAACACCTCGAGAGATGGCAGACTGCCCATTTAGGCCCTATCCCAGTGGGATAGGGCCTAAATGGGCAGTCGATCATCCCTCTCACAATCCAGGACTGCTAGCTCCCAACTGCTCGCCTGCCTGCCTTCCTGATTGCCCCTAACCGCTTCTGTCTGCCAGCCTGATCACCCCCTAAACACTCCCCTGCCAGCCTGATCGACACCTAACTGCTCCCCTGCCATCTTGATTGCCCCTAACTGCCCTCCCCTGCTGGCCTGGTCACCCTTAACTGCCCTCCCCTGCTGGCCTGGTCACCCCTAACTGCCCTCCCCTGCTGTCCTGGTCACCCCTAACTGTCCTCTCCTGCAGGCCTGGTTGCCCCCAACTGCCCTCCCCTGCTGGCCTGATTGTCCACAACTGCCCTCCCCTGCCAGCCATTTTGTGGCAGCCATCTTTGACCACATGGGAGCGGCCATCTTGTGTGTTGGAGTGATGGTCAATTTTCATATTACCTCTTTATTATGTAGGGTGTGCTCACTGGAGAAGCACTTTTCCAGAACTTTTCCTTTGTATTCACAGCTTGGTTAATCATATGCTACAAAGGGACTAGCTGTTGACTTATATAGGCTTTTGAGATGCCTTTCTCATTAATAATTTCTAGTTTTTTTTTATTTAAAGTGAGAGATGTTTGACTCTTTCTTTTACTTTAAAACTTAGAGGCCATTGTTGAGTTATTAATTGGCTTAATTTCAATGTTGTTGTGTTTCAGGGAATAGGAAGATCTAAGGAAAGGGGAGAGAAACTGGAGAATGACCTGACAGTGAAACAGGAAGAATATGTACACAGTTATTAATTAAGTTCACTGTCTATATGGGTGTAGTTTGTGGTGACCCAAAACAATTAAAATAGTAACATCAAAGATCACTGATCACACATCATCATAACAAATATAGCAATAATGAGAAAGTTTACCATATTGAAAAAATTACCAAAATGTGACACAGAGAAATGTTGTTGGAAAAATGAGTGAGAAAAGGCTATTGGAAAAATGGCACCAATAGACTTGCTAGACATAGGGTTGCCAGGAACCTTCAGTTTGTAAAAAAGCACAATATTTATGAAACACAATAAAACAAAGCAAAATAAAACAATCTATCTATCTATCTATCTATCTATCTATCTATATCTCTATATAGATAGATTGTAGACAGATGAATTCTTATATTCAATACTGGAGAACTTTCTTCCATAATGAGAAATTGAATTCTCATTTAGTTACCTAAAACATGTTTATTTGTTAAAACTAGTATACAAATAAAAGAGTTTTAGAACTGTTTACCATACACCTATGAGGAAAAAATAAAACTAAATATTATTTATAGTCTATAGTATTTGTGTATAGTTCCTTTTGAGCAAGCACCATAGATGCTGGCCAAAATATTACTTTTCAATGTTACATAAGTTAGAGTTTCCTTTCCCACCTTCTTTAATGTACTTATAATTTGTCAAGTTATTTTGTTACTGTTTGTGTTATACTTTCAGGTCCCCTATGTATAGACTGCATTGTACAACCCCTATTACCAAATTAATAGGTTAAAGCCTAATGTCCTATGTGTCTGTATTTGAAATAGAGCCTTTATGGACTTAATTAGGTTAAATGAGATCATAAATGTGGAGCCCCAAACAAATAACTCTGGTGTTATTCTAAGAACAGGAAGATCCCTGGCTGGTGGCTCAGTTGGCTGAAGCATCATTCTGTTCTTTTTTTTTTTTTTTTAATATATTTTATTGATTTTTTACAGAGAGGAAGGGAGAGGGACAGAAAGCTAGAAACATCGATGAGAGAGAAACATCGACCAGCTGCCTCCTGCACATCCCCCACTGGGGACGTGCCCGCAACCAATGTACATGCCCTTGACCGGAATCGAACCTGGGACCCTTCAGTCCACAGACTGACGCTCTATTCACTGAGCCAAACCGGTTTCGGCTCATTCTGTTCATCACAAGATTGTGGGTTTGATTTCTAGTCAAGGCATATACCTAGTTTGCAGGTTTACTTCCCAGCTAAGACGTGTACCTGAGGCAACTAATTGATGCTTCTCTCTCACATCTATGTTTCCTTCTCTCCTTCTCCCTTCCTCTCTATCTAGAAATCAATGAAAGCATATCCTTTAAAACAACAACAACAGCAACAATAAACAGAAAGAGATATCCTGAGTGTGGTTACACAGAGAAAAAGGCCATGTGGGCTCATAGCAAGAAAGGTGGCTGTCTGAAAGTCAAGAAGAGAGGCCACAGAAGAAATATGAGCAAAGTAAAGTAGCAGATTAAAAAGCCTTGGATAGAAACATAAATAAAAGAAATATTTGGGTTTTAAAATGATATTGTGATTGAGTTTATATTCAACTAGCTGGAAATGAAAACTCCAGACTTCAACATAATTCAAATCAACCTGTCTGGGTTTTTGAATTAAAAGAAAATAAAGCTAGAAAATTTATGAACTATGGCCTCTACTGTTACATGCAAAGGAACATATGGCCAGATTTCACTCTGCTTTCCTTCCTAGAACTCAAGAAGAATACATAAAACAGAAATTTATTGTATATGAAATTTGGTGTTTATAAAAAAGCAAGATGAAGACAAAAATAAGAGGATTAGGAAGAAGGAAAAAACAGGGCAGAAACATTATGTTATCCAGAAGTCCAAAAAGATTCCAATATAGTTCACCTTCCCCTAGAACAGTGGTCAGCAAACTCATTAGTCAACAGAGCCAAATATCAACAGTACAACGATTGAAATTTCTTTTGAGAGCCAAATTTTTTAAACTTAAACTTCTTCTAATACCACTTCTTCAAAATAGACTCGCCCAGGCCATGGTATTTTGTGGAAGAGCCACACTCAAGGGGCCAAAGAGCCACATGTGGCTCGCGAGCTGCAGTTTGCCGACCACGGCCCTAGGAGATTAATCTGTCAGGAGAGAGAGACAGGACAGTCATTATCCATTTCATCTTCATAGAATCATAAGCTGAGAGTCCTTCTCTGTTCCTGAAATAAAGGAAACTAAGAGCTCCCAAAACATGCAATGAAAATAAAAGGACCTTTAGCGTAAGAGACCAACTCTTCTAGTAATATCCTAAAAGTTCTCAAACCTGGACTTGTATCAGAGCCTAGAGAAAATGTTCTGATAAAGAGAAAAACAAGAAGACTCACTTAGTCACTTTCCAAATCTAGGTCCCAAATGCCTTCTATTTCTCCTTCTCATACTCTGTGGAGTCAGCACTGTAGAATCTACTTAACATCATAACCAGGCAGGAGGCAGCCTAACCCAAGAAATTGGCCATTCTTCCAAGGCAAATGCCAACAAACACAAATGTATCCTCTACCAAGGCATAACAGCAACAGATCGCCAGTTGAGATAAAAAGGTGCTCATGAGCATCCTGTCTGGAAGTAGCTCATTATCCTCCTCTTCTTCCAGGTCCCACCAAAAGAATCTCCCAAGAAAGGATCTATCCCTTCTAAAAAAAAAACACACACACACACACACAAAACAACTAGCAGGCTACATCCTTTAGCAAGTTGTCCAAGAGGAAAGCATAGGTTGTCACCTCTAGCAACTCTCCAGCCAAAAATTTGTCATTCCTCAATACTGTAAAGTATGGTCCAACTGTACAAGAAAAAAATGTGTTTCTGTCTCTCTAGAGAGAAGCTCAGGTGAAGTGACAAAATTTAAAGGCACTGAAAAGAAAGAGCCACCTTCACTAGCACCCAAATCTACAAAGGTGGTGTTATGTTAGCCAGAAACAAGAAAGTGGCAAAATGAGCAGCAGATTCAGTATGTAGCAACACCTACATAGCCAACAAAACCAGCAGTCTTTATCTGAATCTGGCTCCTCCTCTTCCCAACAACTTAGAAATCAAGATGTCCAATCTATCTATCTATCTATCTATCTATATATATATAAAAGCCTAAGCAACTGAATGATCAAATGACCAAACAACTGGTCAACTGGTCGCTATGATGTGCACTGACCACCAGGGGGCAGATGCTCAATGCAGGAGCTGCCTCCTGGTGGTCAGTGTGCTCTCATAGCCAACCTCCCGTGACTGGCCAACCTCCCGTGACTGGCCAACCTCCCACGGTCCCCTCCCCCCGCCCCCCCTCCTCCCGGACAGTTGGCCCTGAATGGCCCTGAATGGTATTGGGGAATACAGCCCTGATCGGCCCTGATTGCCAGACAGGCTGGGGGACCCCAACTGTGCATGAATTCATGCACTGGGCATCTAGTATAATTATAATGAGGTAGGTAGGCTGTGGACACAATCCCCTTCCCAGGTGGTTGCTCTACAAAGTGCCAGAAAAAGACTTTTCTCTGTATAGACCATGAAGCAGTTCCCCTGCTGCCCCTCAGAAGGTGACTTCTTTTTTTTTTTCTCTCCCTCTTTTCATTTATTTTTCCTACTTCTTCATCCACCTTTCCAAGAAGGCAGAAAAGATATTCTCCTTCTCCACCTACAGAGATGTATGATCCCCAGGCTGGCTCTAAAATGAAGGAATCAGCAAATGCACTGCAGAAATGCAGGGCCCCTATTCCACCTCACAAACAGGCTTCCCAGTCACCAAAAGACATTCTCCTTCATTATCATCAGTGCATAAGAAAGGGTCTTCTTCCCTGAGCTTATTTCCCAAGAAGTCCTAGGAGCACAACCAAATAAAAGGCATTTGCCCTCATCACATCCTGGAACTTTCTCAGACCACCTAAGTCCCTGTTACCCAAGTTATAAGGAGTAGCAGGAGCAGTAAACCATAGTGAAGGCAGTTTGCATCCCTAAGTCCTATGACCAGGACTCGGGATCTCAAAACAATCTGTCCCTCAATGTGCAAGGAGAGCCTCATTCTCTAAAAATGGCTCAGGTTTTCCTGATCCACAGCAACCTCCATCATGTTTAATATGTCATCCAGTAGCACAAGAAAACACAAGAAGGAAAAGACTCTGGCTGCTCCTGCAGCAGGTAGTATAGTCCCCACTGCTGATCTTACAACCACATCAGCACTGGAAGGACAAGAGGCAGAACCAGAGCCAGAGGGGACACTGAAAGTGAAGATGAGGATAAACTTGTGGACATAGAAAAACACTTGTGAGAAAAGTCACTGGGATCAACGTGGAAGGCTGATGGATTACCCACAAATAAAAATGTTTTCCATGATGTAAATTTTATTTGATTTGTACACCATGGATTTACATTGGGAAAGGTGTTCACAGTATATCAGTGGCATTCTTTCATTGATGACTGACAAATTCATTTAGAGTAAAATGTTTTAAGCCAAAAATATATTTTTCTTTGTAAAAGGGGTTTAAATGTAGCTGGCATTCTTCTTTTTCCTTTAAATGTCCATGACTATTCCCTGAGGGTTTTACTTTTTTCTTCTTCCTCTCATTTGAGGTCTTAATGCCCACATAAGGTGCTCCTGACCCTTTCATGGTTTTCAAGCTTCCCCAGAAATTTGATCATTGTTTGACTATAGAAACTTGACCAATGAACATAATAAACACAACAGTGGACAAAATTATAAATTAATATTTAATTCCATAGTATTTACTGTTTATTCATGTAAGCAATCAGCATACAACACATATACTATAAAACCTTTTCCAGGAAACATAAGAGAAAGAAATACTTTCCTAGTGATTTTAAGATGTGAGCATTATTTGAATACAAAAATGAGAGAACATTATTACCAGAAATGAAATTACAGACCAATACCCTCTTAAACATACCATATCTAAATATGATATTTTATTTAATGGAAGGTTTTTAACTATTAGTTCAATTTATTTGAAAGTTATAGGGCAATTAATGATTGGTTTCTTTTTGTATGATTGGCATTGATCAGTTTATTCTTGTATGATTTGCATTGATGTTAACATGTATTTTTTTTAAAAATATATTTTATTGATTTTTTACAGAGAGGAAGAGAGAGGGATAGAGAGATAGAAACATCGATGAGAGAGAAACATCGATCAGCTGCCTCCTGCACACCCCCTACTGGGGATGTGCCCACAACCAAGGTACATGCCCTTGACCAGAATCGAACCTGGGACCCTTGAGTCCACAGGTCAACGCTCTATCCACTGAGCCAAACCGATGCCGGCAACATGTATTTTAAAGTTTAATAATTACACATTGCTTTTCAAAAAGGCTATTATAATTTACTCTTTCAAAAGCAATATGTGATAATTTTGCTTTCCCTGAAATGCTAAGTAATACAATTCTTAGCATTTACTAAACTTATGATTTTTTTTTTTTTTTTTTAATTTAATAAATCTTTATTGTTCAGATTATTACAATTGTTCCTCTTTTTTCCCCCCATAGCTCCCCTCCACCTGGTTTCCACCCCACCCTCTGCCCTTACTTCTCCTGCACTGTCCTCATCCATAGGTGTACGATTTTTGTCCAGTCTCTTCCCGCACCCCCCCACACCCCTTCCCCCACTAGAATTGTCAGTCCACTCCCTTTCTATGCCCCTGATTCTATTATATTCACCAGTTTATTCTGTTCATCAGATTTTTTATTCACTTGATTTTTAGATTCACTTGTTGATAGACATGTATTTGTTGTTCATAATTTTATCTTTACCTTTTTCTTCTTCTTCCTCTTCTTAAAGAATACCTTTCAGCATTTCATATAATACTGGTTTGGTGGTGACAAACTCCTTTAGCTTTTTCTTGTCTGTGAAGCTCTTCTTCTGACCTTCAATTCTGAATGATTGCTTTGCTGGGTAGAGTAATCTTGGTTGTAGTTTCTTGCTATTCATCACTTTGAATATTTCTTGCCACTCCCGTCTGGCCTGCATAGTTTCTTTTGAGAAATCAGCTGACACTTGTATGGGTGCTCCCTTGTAGGTAATTAACTGTTTTTCTCTTATTGCTTTTAATATTCTCTCTTTGTCTTTTGCTCTTGGCATTTTAATTATGATGTGTCTTGGTGTGGTCCTCTTTGGATTCCTTTTGTTTGGGGTTCTGTGCCCTTTCTGGATTTGTAAGTCTATTTCTTTCACCAGGTGGGGGAAATTTTCTGTCATTATTTCTTCAAATAGGTTTTCAGTATCTTGCTCTCTCTCTTCTTCTGGCACCCCCATAATTTGGATGTTGGTACACTTGAGGTTGTCCCAGAGGCTCCTTACGCTATCTCCAAATTTTTGGATTATTTTTGCTCTTTGCTTTCCCTGTTGAGTGTTTTTTGCTTTTTTGTATTTCAAATCATTGACTTGATTCTTGCAGTCCTCTAGTCTGCTGTTAGGTCTCTGTATAATATTTTTTTATTTCAATCAGTATATGTTTAATTTCTAGTTGGTCCTTTTTCATATCCTCGAGGGTCTCGCTAAATTTATTGGCCTTTTCTAGGAAATTCTTGAAAAACCTTATAACTGTGGTTTTGAACTCTATATCCAGTCGTTTGCTTTCCTCCATTTTTTTCATTTGTGATCTGTTTCTTTGTCTCCGCATTTCGCTGCTTCCCTGAGTTGGTAGAGTAGCTTTGTGTGGAAGGTGTCCTATATGTCTCAGTGGCTCAGCCTCCCCCAGTTACCTAAGGTGGACACTTTTGGTGCACCCCTTTGTGGTCTGTGTGCACAGCCTTGTTGTATTTAAGTCTTGATTGTTGTTGGTATCACTGGGAGGAATTGACCTCCAGGCCAATTGGCTGTGAGGATCAGCTGTGTCTACGCTGGGAGAACTTCTGTGCTGGAGACACCCTTATAGGAGAAGACTTGCAAAAGCCTCTCTGCTCAGCTTGGATGGGGCGGAGTCTCAGGACGGAGCAGACAGCCTTGGCTTCCCGTCAGCCCTGCCCTCTGAGTCCCCTGGGTCTCAGTGTCCCTCGGTAATTGCTGCAAGCACCTCTGAGAGAAAGCTGTCCTCGAGTTTTGCCCGCTGCCAGACAGTCGAGTTTCTCCCCAAATGAGTCTGGTTTCCCAGAAACTCGCCCAGAACTGGAGTTCAGCGCAGTCAGGAGCTTCCGTCTCCCTCCTGCTTTAGAAAGCCAGCCACGCACTTAGCTGCCCATGCACTCAGCAGTCAATCCTCTCTGCGCACGTGCGTTTCCAGACCTCTGTCTTCCGCAGCTCCCCTGAGTCTCAGTGTGCTTTCTCTTTTTCTGACAGTCCGGATTCCTCCTGAATGAGTTTGGGTTCCCAGAGTCTCGCCCGGGACTGGAGTTCAGCACAGTCGGGAGCTTCTGTCTCCCTCCCACTTTAGAAAGCCAGCCGCACACTCAGCCACCCATGCAGTCAGCCACCTGTCCTCTCCACACACGCGTCTCCGTACCTCATCCTTTTGCAGCTCCTCTGAGTCTCAATGTGTTTTCCTCTTTCCTTCTAGTTGTAGAATTTCCACTCAGCCAGCTTTCCTGTGGTTCTGGATGGTGTTCATTTTGTCGTTTAGTTGTAGTTTTGATATTGTTGTGCGAGGCAGCAGTTTAGTTGTTTACCTATGCCGCCATCTTGGTTTCTTCCTAAACTTATGTTTTAAAGCATTATTTCATTATATTAATTTACAAAAATGTGACTAATTGTTACTAGGTAGTACTTCTGACTACTTACATTTGTAGCTATTTTGAATTTAGTTTTACAATTTGCGTATATATCTATATATATAAAAGCCTAAGTGATGGTTACAACCGAATGACCAGTCGACCAGTTGCTATGACATGCCATGACCACCAGGGGGCAGATGCTCAATGAAGGAGCTGCCCCCTGGTGGCCAATGCATTCCACAGCCAACCTCCCTTGGACCCTCCTCTTCACCAGCCAATCTCCCATGGTCCCTATCCCTTGCCAGTTGTCCCCTCCCCACACAGGCCTCGATTGCTGGCCAGGCCAAGGGACCTCACCCGTGCACATATTCGTGCACCAGGACTCTAGTATACACTAGTATACATGTTTCTCTAGAGCTGAGGAGATTGTGGATTGTGATATATAACTCTCAGTGAGCAAGAATCAGCTCATGGGATGAATCTGGCCCACATCTTATTTTTATACATATAGTTTACTTGGATTTCTTTATGTATTATCTATTGCCTTTTTTTTTTTTACTACAACAGAAACTATATGGAACAAAGCAACTAATTTTTCATTACAACAACAGAGATTGGATGGACCAAAACATCTATCTGGTCCTATACTGACCCTGTTATAGACCATAGGTAATAGAATATAGAATTGGAAGGAAATAAAACACATTTCATGTTTCATTTGTGAACAAGAAGACAGAATTAAACCATGGAATAATTGGCCCAATAAAATGTAGCTAAGTACTGTAACCAAAGATGAAAACTCTAGCCTCTTGGTTTTTATTTTCATTATTTATGTATATATACAATAGGTCCTTGGGTTACATCAGAGATCCATTCCTTTGGTGCAACGTAACGTGATTTTTGCAGAAAGTCAGAACCCACCTACATAAGCATCTATGTCACTCACATGGAGCACATACACAGTAGTAATGAAATCAAACAGTAAAAAAAATTTAAAAGAAAGGTAACAATTCCTGACCTTTACTTGTGGTAAATAAATAATAAAAAACATAAAGCACATATATCTAAATGTACATATATCTAAATGATGGACCTTTTTTTTTTTATAAATAAATGGGAGATGGTGACGTAACCACGAAACGATGTACATTGAGTCTGACATAACCCGAGGACTGCCTGTATCTATTTTTCTAAAATCTGTAAGTGTGGTCATTCATTATATAAACTTTAAAGAAAATCAACTTTAGGTAAAAGAAGGACTCATAAGATGCAAATACTTAAACATAACAAGAGCATGCCTAAATAAAAAATGGTGAATCTAAAATATTCTTAAATTTTTAATAATATATATGATGAATATGAATATCTTATATAGCAACTATCAATTTATGAGTACAGTGCTTATCTAAAAACAACACTAATCTTTGGGAAACGTACATGTTTGTTTGTTTTTACTATAGTGCTTGACAAGGCTTAAAATTGTTTTTAAACATAACTCACATAGCATAGATAAAGACTTAATAATAATAACAAATATTTTAATGAAGATTAGCATAGCTAACGACTGTTAGAAAATGATAACACCTTTTGTCCTTATCATTTTCCAAGGATTCTACTAATTATTTTTTTTTCCATAATGAACTTTGTATAATAAGCAGTTTTTAGTTACCTTCTTTTATCTATAGTAAATGTTTATATCTAATAGTTTGCTGAGGCTATCTTAATAAATACAACAGACTATATGACTTAAACAACATAAATTTACTTTCTCACAGTTCTAGAAGCTAGAGGTCCAAGATCAAGTTGTCATTAGGATTAATTTAATTCTGAGGCCTCTCTCCTTGGCTTGTCTTTACATAGTCTTGGCTCTGTGTGTGCATGTCTGTGTCCAAATGCATTCTTTTTTTAAAAAATATATTTTTATTGATTTCAGAGAGGAAGGGAGAGGGAGCGAGAGATTGAAACATCAATGATGAGAGAGAACCATCGATTGGCTGCCTCCTGCATGCCCCCCACTGGGGATCGAGCCCACAACCTGGGCATATGCCCTGACCAGGAATCGAACCGGTGACATCTTGGTTCCTGGGTCGATGCTCAACCACTGAGCTACACCCGGCTGGGCAAAAATGTCATTTTCTTTTCTTTTTTTAAAATATATATATGTATATATATATATATGTGTATATACATGTATATATACACACATATATATATATATATATGTATGTATGTGTATATACATGTATATACATATATATGTGTATATATATATATATATATATATATATATATATATATATATATATATATGTTTGATTTTTTACAGAGAGGAAGGGAGAGGGAGAGAGAGTTAGAAACATCGATGAGAGAGAAACATTGATCAGCTGCCTCCAGCACACCCCCTATTGGGTATGTGCCCACAACCAAGGTACATGGCCTTGACGGGAATCGAACATGGGACCCTTGAGTCCACAGGCCGACACTCTATCCACTGAGCCAAACCAGTTAGGGCCAAATGCATTCTTATAAAGACATCAGACTTATTGGTTTAGGGCCTATGCATATTAACAAAGGACTTACTCATTTTACCCTAATTATATCTTTAAAGACTTTAACTCTAAATAGTCACATCCTGAAATACTGGGGATTAAGACTTCAACATATAAATTTGGGAGGGACACAATGCTACCCATACAATATATAATTCTTACTGTCCCACATTATTCAGTGACATATTGGGACTATTTAAACTATGCAGTAATGAGATATATTTGGAAATCTATGTTAACTAAATACATAAAATTTGAGTAAAATGCAGTATTCTACATAATAAAAGCCTAGGTGGTGTTGCGTGACATTGTCACAAGATGGCTGCCACAAGATGGCTGCCCTTGCAATATCATAAGATGGCCACCACAAGATGGCCAACAGGGGAGGGCAGTTGTGGGTGATCAGGCTGGCAGGGGAGGGCAGTTGGGGACGACCAGGCCAGCAGGGGAGGGCAGTTGGGGGCAAGATCAGGCCTGCAGGGGAAGACAGTTGGGGGCGAGACCAGGCCGGCAGGGAAGGGCAGTTGGGGGTGATCGGGCTGGCAGGGGAGCAGTGAAGCATCAATCATGCCAGCAGGGGAGTGGTTAGGGGACAATCAAGCTGGTAGGCAGAAGCAGATAGGGGCAATCAGGCAGGCAGGCAGGCGAGCAGTTAGGAGCCAGACAGAAGTCCTGGATTGTGAGAAGGATGTCTGACTGCCAGTTTGGGATTGGGCCTAAACTGGCAGTCGGACATCCCCCAAGGGGTCCCAGATTGAGTGCAGGCCAGGCTGAGGGACACCCCCCACCTCTGTGCACGAATTTCGTGCACTGGGCCTCTAGTTTACCAATAAAATATGTGTTAAAGCTACAACATTTTAATTTTTAAAAAATTAGATTTTTTTTCCTAGCCTTTGAAGCAGGTATCTGTGACTGCGTAGTAAAGTTTTTCCAAGGAAGAAATGACATTAAATTGTGGACTGAATGGTACATTAACAGGAAATATTCAGATGCTATTTTTCTGCAAGTTGATGATATGTTCAAACATAAAATTCCTTTAAACACATTAAATATTTACATGATATAGAATGTCACTAAGAAAAAATGTAACTAATTTTCTCAGATTTAAACTTAGGATATGTAGAAAAATAATGGCCCTTTAAAAATTATAAATAATATGTGTAATTAAGGTATACATTTTAAGGACTTAAAGTGTAGAAAATTATGAATTTTTTTTGTTTGTTTGGAAAATAATCCTTAAAATGACCATTGGATTTGGGCTTGCCAATTCCTTTGTTGTTGTTATTAATATTTACCTGAGGATATATTTTTCCATTAATTTTTAGAGAATGGAGGGAGAAGGAGAAAAAGAGAGAGGAGAGAGAGAGAGATCAGTTGACTCCTGCACTCACCCTGACTGGGGCTGGGGATCAAACCAGCACCAAGGATCATGTGCCCTGGACTAGGAATTGACTCTTCCATGCACTGGCATATTCTTTAACCACTTAGCAACACAGGCCAAGGCAGGGCTTGACAATTCTTAAATGATCAGTTTCTTCTGTATGATTTCTTATGCTTTTCTCATTCCAAATTTTGTCATTATATTTTCATAAATTTCAAGCTATCATGATCACAATTTGTCACTAAACTCCACACAGAAAAGAAAAAATAATAATAAAATCATATGTATTCATATGCAAAAGGAAACTATTTCACTGGTCTAAGGCCATCTATAAATGTAATTTCAGATCTATAGTAATTTAAAATACTTTTTCTAGTGTTTCTGGCTTATATCAATATCTTCTCAGTTGCCTAGTCAATTTCTAATCAGTCATTGACTTTTTTGTTTTTCTTATACTTTACCATCATAAAGAGTTCTTCCCACATAGGCAACACAGATTTAATCGTAATAATAACAACATTGCTAAAATCCTTTATTAAATCTTGTAGTTTTTTTGGTGAAATCTTTGGGGTTTTTATGTACACCATCATGTCATCTGCAAATAATGACAATTTTACAACCTCCTTTCCAATTTGGATGCCTTTATTTATTTTTTCTTGTCTGATTGCTATGGCTAGGATCTCCAGTACTATGTTGAACAAGAGTGGTGAAAGTGGACATCCCTGTCTTGTTCCTGTTATTAGGGGAAATGGTTTTTGTTTTTGCCCATTGAGTATGATCTTGGCTGTAGGTTTGTCATATATGGCTTTTATTATATTGAGGTATAATCCTTCTATTCCCACTTTGCTGAGAGTTTTTATCAAAAATGGGTGCTGGATTTTGTAGAATGCTTTTCTATTGATACCAACAAATGATTTTTGTCTTTCAATTTGGTTATGTGATATACCACGTTTATTGGTTTGCAAACATTATACCAGCCTTGCATACCTGGAATAAATGCCACTTGTTCATGGTGTCTGATCTTTTTAATATATTGCTGGGCCAGATTTGCTAATATTTTGTTGAGGATTATAGCAT
Organism: Ia io; assembly: GCA_025583905.1. NCBI lineage: Eukaryota > Metazoa > Chordata > Mammalia > Chiroptera > Vespertilionidae > Ia > Ia io. The sequence goes on from JAJQQW010000009.1 coordinate 23,393,590, forward strand.
CTATGTTCATCAGGGATATGGGCCTATGATTCTCTTTCATTGTAGTGTCTTTATCTGGTTTTGGAATTAGGATGATGTTGACCTTATAAAAAGAGGAAGTGTTCCTTCCTCTTGGATTTTTTAAAATAGTTTGAGGAGTATAGGTGTTAGTTCTTCTATGGATGTTTGGTAAAACTCCCATGTAAAGCCATTTGGAACAGGGCTTTTGTTTGCTGGGAGGTTTTTTGTGTTGGTGGTAATGTTGTGGTTATTATTATTATTGTTATTACTTCTTCTATATCAACAGTTGTTATTGGCCTATTAGATTTTCTGATTCTTCCTGATTCAATTTTGAAAGGTTGAATTTTTCCAGGAATTTGTCCATTTACTCTAGGTTGTCCCACTTGTTCATAGTATTTTCTCATAATCGTTTGTATTTCTGTGGTGTCAGTTGTTTTTTTCACCTCTTTCGTTTCTTTTTTTTTTTTTTTGTGGGGGGTTTCTTTCTTTTTCTTTCTTGCTAAGTCTGGCTAAAGGTTCATGAATCTTGTTTATCTTTTCAAAAAACTAGTTCTCGGCTTCATTGAACTTTTGTAGTTTCATTTTATTTTTTTAAATCTCTATGTCATTTGTTACTGCTCTGATCTTTATTATTTTCTTCATCCTATTTATGCTGGGCTTTTCTTGTTATTCTCTTTTTAGATATTTAAGTTATAGTGTTAGTAGTTTACTAGCAACTTTCTTGTTTCTTGAGGTAGGCTTGTGGTACTATGAACTTCCCTCTTACAACTGCTTTTCCTGTGTTCCATGGGGTTTGGGTTGTTGTGTTCATTTTCATTTGTTTCCAGGAAGTTTTTTATTTTTTCCTTGATTTCATTGGTAATCACTTCATTTTTTTATGACATGCTATTTAGCCTCCATGTGTTTGAATGTTTTGGGGTATTTTTATTGTAGTTGACCTTTTGTTTTATGCCACTGTGATCCAAGAAGATGCTTGATATGATTTCAATCCTCTTGAATTTATGGAGACTTGTTTGGTGCCCTAGCATGAGGTCTTTCTTTGACAATGTCCCATGTGCACTTGAGGAGAATGTATATTCTGTAACTTTGGGGTGAAATGTTCTGTAAATGTCTATTAGATCTATTTTATCTAGTGTGTCATTTAGGGTTGCTATTTCTTCATTTATTTTTTTGTCTAAAAGATCTATCTAGTGAAGTCAATGTGGTGTTAAAGTCCCCTGCTATGATTGTATTGCCATTGATCTCTCTCTTTAAGTCTTCCAGAAGTTTTTGTGTTTTGTTTTGTTTTTTTTCCTTTAAAAGTTCATATTAAAGAAATGAAGTTCCTATGCAGTTACACCCTCATGGTTCTTTTGGATAATCTAATACTCTCATAGACAAGAACCCTGGATACATGAGGGAACCAGACCCCACAGGAACAAGAGAGGAGGTTTGAAGATAGAAGGGAACATGGATGCATAAGATCCTGAGCTAGGTATGAGCTAATGCACCTTAGAGCATTATTGCGGGATGATAAGAACAGATGTTTAGTAAATAGAAGTTTGTCCTGCCATGTAGGTGGGTCAAAAAGAGATTAATATCTTATTATGGACAAAGCCCTATTTCAAATTCACCTAGGCAGTTAAACGAAGTAGCAGAAGTTCCTCTTGAACCTGTGGCTAAAATTGCCTTTAAAACTGCATACTACTAAGGCACATCTTGGGGAGGGCTGTTCTGAACCTTCACATGATCTAAGGGAATGTTTTCAGGTTCTGGGGTTTAAGACTGGAATGTCTTTTGGCCATTAATCACCCCACCATGGGGGATTAGAGTCTCAGTGTTGCCTGAAAGGGACTGGGCTTGAGTGGTCTCCTCCGGTCAGCCTGTGGTGTGTGGGTTCTTTATTTCATGCAGGAAGGTTTCACATTTATTAAAGCTGGGGACAGTGAGACAAGGAAGGGCCTGGTTTAAAAGAAGCAACAGGAGAGAGCCTAGGCAGGGCTGCTTTGGCTTTCTAGAAACATTATGGAAAAGAAGTGATCCAGGAGGGAGCTGCTGTGAACTCACTGGAGAGTCAGAGAATAGGAGGTTTTGGGGACAGGTTCAGTGGTTAGCCCAGGACAAACCTCTGCTGCCTACTGCTTCCCTGGTTGCAAGTCTCATGGGGTCCCTTAGAGTTTTGGAGATGTACACCTGTTGGGGGAAAAAAAGAAGTTTTTTGTTTGTTTGTTTGTTTGTTTTAATGTATTTGTGTGCTCCTATATTGGGTGCATATATGTTTACCATGGTTATATGCTCTTGTATTGATAACTTTTTGTATTATGAAAAAGCATCCATTGTCTCTTATGTTCTTCATTTTGAAGTCTATTTTGTTAGATATGTGTATTACTACCCCAGCTTTTTTTTCATTTCCATTTTCATGAAAATATTTTCCCTTCCTTCACTTTCATTCTATGTGAGACTTTTGTTTTGAGATCAATCTCTTCTAAACAGCATATATATGGGCCATGTTTTCTTATTCATTCAGCAACACAATGTCTTTTTATTGGAGCATTTTTGCAATGCAGCAGGATAAAAAATTAACACCCAGAAATTGATGGCATTTTTATACACCAATAATTAAACCTCAGAAGGAGAAATTTAAAAAAAATCCCATTTAACATTGGAAAAAAAAATTAAGATACTTAGGAATACATTTAACCAAGGAGGTAAAATGCTTGTACTCAGAAAACTACAGGACATTGAAAAATGAGATCGAGGAAAATATAAACAAGTTGAAGAATATTCCGTGTTCATGGGTTGGTAGAACTAAAATCATTAAAATGTCTGTACTACCCAAAGTAATCTACAGATTCAATGTAATCCCTATTAAAATATTAATGGCATACTTCACAGATCTAGAACAAACACTCCAAAAATTTATATGAAATGAAAAATGACCCTGAAATGCCCTAGCAGTCTTGTTTTTTTTTTAATATATTTTATTGATTTTTTTATTTTATTTTATTTTTTTTACAGAGAGGAAGGGAGAGGGATAGAGAGTTAGAAACATCAATGGGACAGAAACATCGATCAGCTGCCTCCTTCACACCTCCGACTGGGGATGTGCCCACAACCAAGGTACATGCCCTTGACCAGAATCGAACCTGGGACCCTTGCGTCCATAGGCCGAAACTCTATCCACTGAGCCAAACCGGTCAGGGCACCCTAGCAGTCTTGAGAAAGAAAAACAAAGTTGGAAGGATCACAAGACCAGATACCAAACTATACTACAAAGCCACTGGCACAAGAACAGGCATATAGATCAATGAAACAGAACAGAGAACCCAGAAATCGACCCAATTCATTACACTCAATTAATATTTGACAAAGGTGGCAAGAACATACAATGGAGTCAAGACAGTCTCTTCAATAAATGGTGTTGGGAAAATTGGACAGATACATGCAAAAAAATGAAACTACTACCAACTTACACCATACACAAAAATAAACTCAAAATGGATAAAAGACTTAAATGTAAGATGGGAAACCATAAAAATCTTAGAAGAATCCATAGGAAGCAAAATCTCAGACATATCTTGCAGTTCTATGTTTATCAACACATCTCCTAGGACAATGGAAACTAAGAAGAAAATAAACAAATGGAACTACATCAAAATAAAAACTTCTTCACAAAAAAGGAAACCATCAACAAAATATCAACAAGGCCCACTGCATGGGACAGCTACATGTAAAAAAAAATGAAACTAGACCACTATACACAAGAATAAACTCAAAATGGATAAAAGTTTTAAATGTAAGTCATGAAACCATAAAAATCCTTGAAGGAAACATAGGAAGAAAAATAATAGACATCTCACCTAGCAACATTTTCACTGATATGATGAGTGCAAGGGAAACAGAAAAAAATTTAAAAATGTGACTATATCAAAGTAATAAGCTTCTACACAGCAAAAGAAATTAGTAGCAAAATAAAAAGGGAACCCACTCTATGGTAGTACATATTTGCCAATGATACATCTGAGAAGGGGTTAATATCCAAAATAAATCAACAAAAAGAAAACAAACAACCTAGTCAAAAAATAGGCAGAAGACCTAAATAGACAGTTCTCCAAAGCAGACATACAAATGGCCAAGAGACATATGGAAAAATGCTCAATGTCACTAACAATCAGAAAGATGCAAATTAAAATGACAATGAGGTACCACATTATACCTGTCAGAATGGCTGCCATCAATAATTCAACAAACAACAAGTGCTGGCAAGGATATTGAGCAAAAGGTACACTATTGGTGGGGTACAGTCATTATGGATATCAGTATGGCGTTTCCTCAAATAATTAAAAATGGAACTTCCATTTGACCCAGTTATCTTACTTCTGGGAATATATCCTAAGAAGCCTGAAATATCAATCAGAAATAATGTATCCACACCTATTTAATAGCAGTCCAATTTACAATAGCTAAGATCTGGAAACAGCCCAAGCACCCATCAGTAGAGGAGTGGATAAAAAAGCTGTGGTATATTTACACCATGGAATACTATGCAACATTAAAAAATAAGGATCGCTTACCCTTTGAGACAGCATGGAGGAACCTGGAGAGTATCCTGCTAAGTGAAATAAGCCAGACAGAGAAACACAAGTGCCACAAGATCTCACTTATATGTGGAATGTAATGAATAAGATAAACTGATGAACAAAATAGAACTGGAGTCATAGAAGTATGGATTAAACCAGTGGTTCTCAACCTTTTTAATGAATCGTAATGTAAGCATCTGTTTTCCGATGGTCTTAGGCACTACAGCAGCGGTTCTCAACCTGTGGGTCGCGACCCACAGGTTGAGAACTGCTAGCAGGGTAGCCTAAGACCATCAGAGAACACAGATATTTACATTATGATTCATAACAGTAGCAAAATTACAGTTATGAAGTAGCAACGAAAATAATTTTATGGTTGGGGGTCACCACAACATGAGGAATTGTATTAAAGGGTGGCAGCATTAAAAAGGTTAAGAACCACTGGATTAAACTGTCTAATCTCAGAGAGAAAGTGGGAGTGAGTTATGGGGCTAGGACATCATCAACCAAAGAACTTGTATGCATATATATATACTAGATGCCTGGTGCACGAAATTTGTGCACGGGGGTGGGAAGGGTATCCCTCAGGCCAGCCTGCACCCTCTCCAATCTGGGACACCTCAAGGGATGTCTGACTGCCCATTTAGGCCCAATCCTGGTAGGATCGGGCCTAAATGGGCAGTCGGACATCCCTCTCACAATCCAGGACTGCTGGCTCCCAACTGCTCACCTGCCTGCCTTCCTGATTGCCCCTAACTGCTCCTGCCTGCCAGCCTGATCACCCCCTAACCACTCCCCTGCCAGCCTGATTGATGCTTAACTGCTCCCCTGCCAGCATGTTTGCCCCTAACTGCCCTCCTCTTTAGGCCTGGTCACCCCTAACTGCCCTCCCCTGCAGGCCTGGTCCCCCCCAACTGCTCTCCTCTGCAGGCCTGGGTCCCACCCAACTGCCCTTCCCTGCAGGCCGGTCACCCCCAACTTCCCTACTCTGCTGGCCTGGTCACCCCTAACTGCCTTCCCTTGCAGGCTTGATTGACCCCAACTGCCCTCCCATGCTGGCCTGAATGCCCACAACTGCCCTCCCCTGCTGGCCATCTTGTAGTGGCCATCTTGTGTTCACATGGGGGCAGGATCTTTGACCACATGAGGGCAGCCATATTGTGTGTTGGAGTGATGGTCAATCTGCATATTACTCTTTAATTAGATAGGATAGAGGCCTGGTGCATGGGTGGGGGCCAGCTGGTTTGACCTGAAGGGTATCTTGGATCAGGGTGGGGGTTCCCTTGGGGTGTGGGGCAGCCTGGGTAAAGGGCCTGTGGTGGTTTGCAGGCTGGCCACGCCCTCTGGTGACCCAAGCAGAGGCCCTGGTATCTGGAATTTATTTACCTTCTACAATTGAAACATTGTAGCCTGGAGCGGAGCCAAGCCTCCTGCTCACTCCATGGCTGGCAGCCATTTCTTTTGGGGTTTGTGTTCTTCTATAATTGAAACTTTGTAGCCTGGAGTGGAGGCCTAGGCCAGCCAGGGCTGCAGAAGCTTTGCTTCCTCCATTGCCGGGGAAACCCAATCCTCCTGCTCTTTCCAGCTCAGTGGCTGCCGCCATTTCTATTTGGATTTGTTTACCTTCTATAATTGAAATTTTGTAGCCTTGAGTGGAGGCTTAGGCCTGCAACAGCAAGCGGAAAGCTTGGCTTCCTTTGTTACCTGGGAAACCTAAGCCTCCCTCCTGCTCTCTGTGGCTGTAGCCATCTTGGTTGGGTTTATTTGCATATTTGCTCCTGATTGGCTTGTGGGCGTGGCTTGTGGGCGTGGCTTGTGGGTATAGCGGAGTTAGGGTCAATTTGCATATTACACTTTTATTAGGTAGGATGCACTAGAGGTCCGGTGCATGATATTCATGCACTGGGGAGGGGGTTCCCTCCCCTCACACAGTCTAGAACCCCTCAGGGGATGTTCACATGCCGGCTTAGGCCAGATCCTTGTGGATCAGGCCTAAGCCATCAGTCAGACATCCCTCTTGCAGTCCTGGGCTCTATCAGTCTACAACCCCTTGTTCCTTACCTCCTGCCTGCAGGGGGAACACCACTCAGCCAGAAGCTGGGCTCATGGCTGGCGAGTGCAGCGGCAGGCACCTGGGACCTGGGCTTCGCTCCGACCCGGGCTTCATCTGGAAGGATGTCCTAAATGACATATGGAAGGACTTCTGGTCTAATTAGCATATTACCTTCTTATTATTATAGATAACCCATGGACACAGACAATAGTGTCATGAAGGCCTGGGGCAGGGAGCAGGGGCAGGCTAGCAGGGGTCAATAGGGAAAAAAGGAGACATATGAAATACTTTCAACAATAAAGATTAAATAAGAATAATAATAACAACCACCATAATAATAAATGGCACCTAAATTTTTCGTGATAGTAACTATTGTTTCTATATTTAAATTATAAAGGTTTTTCATAAGATTTTTTGAATGATACATTTGATAGTTATAATCATCCAAAATTAAAAATAGATTCATTATACAAAATCATCAATATCTCTGTTAAAAACCTCCTGTGATACACCTGAATGTCTATGTAATTACATTTTAGGACTCCTGTAGAGTTCTCTCTAAGATATCTAATTATCATGGATAACTGTTTTTATTTTATAAATGGAGAAACAAAGGGGGCTAAATGACTTATTCATATGCCATTGGTAGGAGAAAAAACTAATTCACGGGTCACTTGACTTCTTTTACATGTCTTTTGCATGAGACCAAACAACTTGTCAAGTCATTATCCTAAGACACATCTTTCAATTATTATTTTGAAGTGATTCTGACATTATTTCAACAATAAAAAAGTAGTTTATTATATACAAAATGAACACCCATGTATATTTAAAACCAAAGCTCATTTATATAGAAATTCTGAGGTTCAGCCAAATTTTATATTAAATTTATAAAAATAACATCCAAATTTTAAATGTTATTGAATTAGAATGATCCAAAATATTTAGATAGAAAATAATTAGAAGATTGTATAACATTGGCATATATAATACAACATTGATATGTATTTACTTTTTTTGACTGATTGCTGTTATAAACTTTTTTGTTTTTAATCTGTAATGCTTCACAGATTTGCATGTCATCTTTGTGCAGGGGCCATAGTAATCTTCTCTGTATCATTCCAATTTTAGTATATGTGCTGCTGAAATGAGAACACTTAAAAGTTTTTATTTTATCGGAAATGAATTAAAAATGAAAGGTTCATGAAGGATTCTTCTTAATGATACTCCTTATATAGCTTCATAGCTGTGGCTACCAATTAGGTTTATTTAAGAAAGTCTTAAGTCCCTGCAGCTATATGTAGCATTCAAAATCTTTGTTTTTATATAAAGAGACATATCTGAGTACAGACTACGATCTTTTTAAGTTTTATGATTGCTCCGAGCATTTGCTCCTATTGAGGTTCTACTGCCTTGAACTGAAAAGTAATCCTAACCTTCAATCCTACTCCTAAGACAAAAATCCAAAATGGCAGAAGAGATTTTTGTAGTTCCTAGAATAACTCTTGAAGACCTGCTTAAAAATCTATTGTGTACAGGGCAACATATGAAAATGCCAGGAAGAGAAACATAACCGATTAAAAAAAGAAAACTAACTCCCAAACACAATTTACAATGAAAGGTAACAGAGAACAGTAGTCATGAAAATGAGAAAAGCACGATAATCTAATTTTCAAATTAAACAAATATATTCAATTATATAATTCAATCTAACTCATATAATATAGATTTAAACATTTTTAAAAACCAAGAGTTTTCATATAATAGCATTTTTCTAATCTGGCTTTCAAAGAGAGTTTAGCACTTTATACTGCACAATGCATCCTTAAGAATTATTATTTTATGACAACAGTAGATTATATAATTTTAAAAACTTGTATGGTGCCCAGTTGGGTGTGGCTCAGTGATTAAGCATTGACCCCAGAACCAAGAGGCCACCGGTTCAATTCCCAGTCAGGGCACATGCCTGGGTTGTGGGCTCAGTCCCCAGTGGGGGCATGCAGGAGGCAGCCAATCAATGATTCTCTCTTATCATTGATGTTTCTATGTCTTTCTTCCTCTCCCTTCCTCTCTGAAATATATATATATATATAAATATATATATATATATGTGTGTATATATATATCATTGATGTTTCTATGTCTTTACATACATATATATAGATGTTTCTATGTCTTTATATATATATATATTGTTTTTATATATATATATCAATGATATCATATATCATTGATGTTTCTATGTCTTTCTTCCTCTCCCTTCCTCTCTGAAATATATATATATATATATATATATATATATATACACATATATATATGTATAAGTATACCACCCAATAGTCTATCTTATATTCATATCTCAGTGCATAGACAATGTCTAGATAATTATCACTGAAATACTAATGACAATAATAAGAGTAGGTTAAACTTCTATATTTGTATTTTTTGAAATTGAAATTTGTTTTACCATATTGAGATTTTTACAAATAACAACAAAAACTGATTATCTAATGAATCCTAAATATAAATCTGCAACCCTGACATATTTCTAAATTTCAGATTCACAATCTCTTCTTTATATTGGATATTTATGTTAACAAGTATAATGGGCAACATCAAATTTGTTTCTCCCACAATATTTCTCTTCTCAGTAAGTGGCAACTTCAATCTGTTAGTTTTTCAGGAAAAATATCTTGTGGTCACCCTTAGCTCTTCTTTCTAGTAAAGCCTCCAAATTGACAAAATCTTGTCAGCTTTAAGTTAGAAACATATTCAAAGTCACCACTTTCTCCACCTGTACTGCTGGCATCTTAGTATAAGCTACCATCATCTCCTGCCTCAATGTCCTAACTAGTCTCCATGTTCTTACCGTTGTTTTTTTATGCTTTATAGCCAACAATGCAGCAGAGATAACCTTTAAAAATATAGGTCAGATTTTGGCATCCTCTGTTAAAAATCATCTGAAATGATTTTTAGTATGCATCAGCATCAAATTTCAAATCCTTATCATAGCACTTCAGAAGCTACCTGTAGTACTCTTGCTTGGATAATTGAATTCTGATTTTATTTGAAGTGTGGGAGAAAAACAAGCTTTTCTCTACCCTCAACACTTTTCTGGCTGGTCTAATAATCACATACTGTAGGCATAAGACAGATTAGCAAAAGAAAATAACCAAATTTAATACATGTATATGTATGGGAACCCCACATACATGAGAGAGTCAGAGAACGCACTTGCACAAGAGGTTCAAAGATAGACAAGGGGAATTGAGGTATATAAGATATCCTGATCTAGGAAGGAGATAATGCACGTGGGGGGCTTCAAAGGGTCATTGCAGGATGATAAGAAGAACACATCTTTAGTAAATATGTGAGTCAAAAAGGTTATGGCTGATATTCCCTTATTATAAGTCCCTAATTCAACTTTTTCTGGGTAGTTAAAGGAAGAGGTAGACGTTACTCTTGAGCCTGAAGCTAAAATTGCCTTTGGCTCAAAACAATCTATATACCCCAGAGGCACATCTTGGGGTGAGTCATTCTAGGTCCCAGAGAGAGGTAAGATAAAGGCTGAAGATGTAAGCATAAATTTTAGCAGTACTTTCAGGAATGTTCCTACACTCATAGCAGGTTTGATAGCAGGTTCAGACAGCACTCCTGTTTTGTCTTTGGTTTTGCCTCATTCAAGTGTTCTGGAATGTGAGTGAGTCACTTAAACTTGGCAGCTACCTTACGCAGTTCCTGTATGGTTATGCCTAGAACTCTTGTTATGTAATAAAGTTTTAAACATATATATTTAAAAAAATGAGTTAAATTGTGATCGAGTTTTTGGTTACATGCAGCTGAACCCAGTCCTTTAATAGACACACATATCTGCCTCTAATGCCTTGAGTAATATATGTCTGTATAAGTTTGCTAGGGCTTCTGTGACAAAGTACCACAAACTGGGTGTCTTAAAACAACAGAAACATATTGTCCCACAGTTTTGGAGTTTATCAAAGTCAAGGTGGCCACCATTGTCACTTGCCACTTTCTAGCGTTTGGTGGTAACCAGAAATCTTTAACATTCCTTGATAGCAGTTCCATCAGTCAAATTACTGTTTTCCTCATTACATACCCATTTTTTATATTGTTTTCCCTCTGTGAATGTCAATCTCCAAATTTCCCTTTTATAAAGACAATCTTATTGGATTAGGACTCACCCTAATGACCTAATTTTACCTTGATCATCTGAAGAGTCTTTTCAGAAGTAATGAAACTAAGGATCTCGAGGAGATACAATCCTGGATTATCCGGATTGCCCTAAAGCCAATAAAAGTGTGCTTGTATGAGACTCACTAAGGAGAAAATAGAGAAGGCAATGTGGAGGTGGAGGAAAGAGATTACTAGCGTTATGCTGTCACAAGCCAAGGAATGCCTGGTTGGTGCCTTTAGCATCTGGAAGGGGTAAAACATTCTCCATTAGTGCCTCCAGAGAAAGTGTGGTCCTGCTGACCACTTTATCCCTAACTTCTGGACTTTAAAAAAATATAATAAATTTATTTTGTTTTAAGACATCCACTTTATATGAATGTTACAGCAGCCTTAGGTAACTAATACCAAGCCTTTTCATGAACTCTTCCCTTTTTCTAGAATAATTTTTTCTTACTTATCTGCTATATATTTTGCTGCTTCAGTATATCCCAATCTCATTTTTTTTTTTTTTACTACTGTTCTTATTGCCAGACACATCAGGTATATTTTTGTTATTTTGTGTTAGTTTCTCTCACTAAAATAAAAGAATTTTGAGAGTTGAGAATTCATAATTATTAGTTCTTAGAAGTTATCTAAATCAGTTGGAACACAGTAAATATTTGATTGATCTAATGTAACTCATTAGGAACTAACAAGCATTGATTAAATTAATGAACAAAACTGGAAACAATAAACTGACCTCTACTTTTGTGCTTTTAATTAGTCTAATTTTGATCACTAGAAAAGACAAGTCATGAGTCTCATAATTACATCTCTACTTTTCCTGTATGCTATTGAGTATGATATCATTAACAATATGGAATGGATAGGAAGATAAGAATGCTACAACTTATTTATATATTTTCAATTTCCAAGCATCAGTTTATTAAGTTCACTGTTTAGAAAAAAAGAATACTGAATTGAAATAAATGTATTCTTTTATAAAGTAGAGCATATAGCCCTGGCCTGTTGGCTCAATTGGTTGGAGTATCATTCCATATACCAAAAGGTGGCAGGTTCAATTCCCAGTAAGGTCACATAACTAAGGTGGGAGGTTCAGGTATATACTGGAGGCAACTGGTCAATGTTTCTGTCTCACATCTCTCTATCTCTCTTTCTCAAAATCAGTAAAAAAATTATTCTCAGGTAAATATTAAAAATAATAAAAAGTGGAGCAAATGGAATTTTATGTAAAAATATGATAATGTTTGTGAAACAAATCAGCTCTTTTTTTATTTAAATAGCTACATAAAAATAAATCTATTTATATCAATGCTATGTTTCTCACAATGTATAAGTAACCCTATACTTGTAGTTTCATTGACTTGCCTTCTCAGTCCTAATACTAGTAATGGCCTTGGAACGTGACTTGGCAAATAATTGATATAAAAGAAAAGATAATTATCATTCAAGAAGCTTTTGGAATCCTGAAAATAGGGCATAAGTAGAAGAGTCTGTTGAGAAGATAGTATGGATAAACATTATTGAGTAGTAACATGCACCTTTGCAAGTGTACGAAACAATGAAATGGATAAGATGCTTACACTAAAGTGGTGGACCTCTATAACTGAAATAAGTATCCTAAAAAAACACGATGGTAAATATTCTTATAACTAAATTAGTCAATGATAGCACCGTTTTTTATGTTTATTCTGTTCTATGCATTTTACCCAGAGAAGTTGATACTGTGTTAGCTTATCAAAATTTTGTGGGACTTAAGAAAGAAGTTAAGTGGTAAGGAGAAAATCTATGATATTCCCCTCTATTTCTAGTAATATGCAAACTATATGATTAGGCATAAGTTATTTAACTAAAAAATTATATGTAAAAAGCAAAATTATCTTATCTAATAATAGACAAATATGCAAATTGACCATACCTCTGACATACCCACAAGCCACGCCCACCATCCAATCAGAGCGAGCATGCAAATTAACCCAAACCAAGATGGCTACAGCCACAGAAAGCAAGGTTTCCTAGGTAACAGAGGAAGCCAAGCTTTCCACCTGCCCTTGCCAGGCCTAAGCCTCCACTCAAGCTACAAAGTTTCAATTATAGAAGGTAAACAAATTCAAACAAATGGCGGCAGAATGGAGCTTCAGAGAGCAGGCCAGGGTTGCCGCTGGCAACAGGGGAAGCAAAGCTTTCTGCACACCCTGGCCGGGCCCACCCGCTTAAGGCTACAAAGTTTCAATTATAACCCCAACACAAATGGCTGCCGGCCTTGGAGGGAGCCCCAGGCTTGGCTCCGCTCCAGGCTACAAAGTTTCAATTGTAGAAGGAAAATAAATTCCAGATACCAGGGCCTCCGCTTGCATTGCCAGGGGGCATGGCCCACCTGCAAACCACCACAGGCCCCTCGCTCAGGCCCCCCCACACCCCAAGGGAACCCCCACCTGATCCGGGACGTCCTTCAGGGCAAACCAGCTGGCCCCCACCCCTGTACCAGGCCTCTATCCTATCTAATAAAAGAGAAATATGCAGATTGATCATCACTGCAACACACAATATAGCTGCCCCTATGTGGTCAAAGATCCTGCCCCCATGTGGACACAACATGGCCACCACAAGATGGCCAGCAGGAGAGGGCAGTTGGGAGGCACCCGGCCTGCAAGAGAGGGCAGTTGGAGGTGATCAACACTGCAGGAGAGGGCAGTTAGGGGTAACCAGGCCGGCAGAGGAGGGAAGTTGGGGGCAAACAGGCTGGCAGCAGAGTGGTTAGGGGGTGATCAGGCTGGCAGGCAGAAGCGGTTAAGGGCAATCAGGAAGGCAGGCAGGCAAGCAGTTGGGAGCCAGCAGTCCTGGATTGTGAGAGGGATGTCCGACTGCCCGTTTAGGCCCGAGCCAGGTGGGATTGGGCCTAAACGGGCAGTCGGACATCCCTCGAGGGGTCCCAGATTGGATAGGGTACAGGCTGGGCTGAGGGACAACCCCCCTCCATGCACGAATTTCATGCACCGGGCCTCTAGTCTGATATAATAAAAAGCTAAAATGCGAATGGTCATGACACCCTCACGCCATAAAGACCGATCAGCAGGAGGATGCGTGCATGTGCACAGCAGGGAGGAGCCACCGCCTTCCTCCGGAGATGGGGCAGAAGCTAGAAGGTGCCCGGGGAAGGTGGGACCAAACCGTGGCAGGGAGAGCAGGGGTGAGAGCTTATAGCAGCCCCCTCACCAGACCACCACCCACTGCTCGCATGCAGCACACTCACCGCCCACCTGCCAAGGGAAGGAGTGCAGCACATGAGCTGCCAGGAAGTGATATTCAAAATTCTGCAGCAGGCGTGATGCTTCCATGCTCTCCTCCAGAGCCATGATGGGGTAGAGCTGCCGTGTTGCTCTGGAGATGGGGTGTAAGCAGGGAGGCTCCCGGGGGAGGCAGGACGAGCCTAAGGCGATTTGTGGGACCAAGGGTGGGGCTTGAAGCGGCCAGAGATGGCCAGAGGTGTCCGAGGTGGGGCCAGGCGCTCTGGAGCTGTGGGTGGAGAGGTGAGGGTGTCAAGGGGGACCAGTGGGTGGGCGGGGCCGCATGAGTTTGCATGCTGGGCCTCTAGTATTGTAACAATGTCAAGCTATATAACCATCTTCCAAGTGGCTCTTGAAGTCTTTTCTTAAAAGAAAAAAAAAATCTTTATTCTTGAAATCTCCATGTATATCCCTTACAAAATACTTTTTGTAAGGAGACATTTAAAAAAAAATGTTTTGTAAGATTGTATGTTTGAGTCTCTGCATGCTAGAGGGATAGGGGTTTTGGAAACACTATTTTTTCACTTGTTTAAATTACGTGAAGAATGATTTTAATATCCAAAATTCACTCATGATCCTAAAATATATCTTACCTTATATTTACCAAAGAACAATATTTATGGCTAAATATTTAGCTTTCTAAAATACAAATTTCTATGAAATATGAGAAAATCAATATTAACACAATACTTTGTAAGAAGAAAACTTGCCATTTAAAGAAAAGAATTTATAATTAAAAATTATACCTTAAGATACATTAATAACAATTTTATATTATTTTTTTCCTTAGGTGAAGACCTGATATATATGTCTTCATGGAAGAGTTTGAATATTTTATTAGGGCTCTTTATGTGCAGGTATATCGATAGGTAACTAGATAGACATATTCTGTATGATTTAAGCACACATAATGTTGGGGCAGAAATAGAACATTGGAAACTAATTATAATAAGAAGAAATATTAATCATACTCCATTAACCATAATGGTTCTGTTCTAATTAGAAAACACATTCTAATCTGGCTGAGAGTTGTGCCCTCTGTGATATGGGAGCTAACATTGGAATGCAGTCCATCCTCCTTCTGAGAACTGCCTATCATTATGGAAAGGTTTATAACCTCATGGCCCAGACAATCTAGTTCAGGTGGCACCTGCTCTTGACAACCCCCTGCCCCTATTACTTGTAATTTGGTCCGGGGGTGCCCAGAGGCACCCGCCCTCCAACCCACATGACTTGTACACTGTAATGATTATCCCATGCCTACTGTCCTATGCCTGTAATTCCTACTTCCTCACATAATCTTTGTCCTACCCAATATAAGCAGCTGGCTTATGGTGGGGTGCAGAGCAGATTTTTGTGGATGACCTGCTGCTCTCCAAGACTACTGGCAGTATTGGAATAAATGCTCATATATGATTCAACCCTGTCTCTGCATAAGTGGCTCAAGTAGTGACAGGCAGTCCGGACCCCTTGGATGTACAGTTACAGTAATGGTACTCACACACAGAATGCTTTGTTTTTTTTTCTCATTCTCATTCTTTTAAAAATAGAAACTAGAATAATTTATAGAGAACTAGTACATATTACCAGGGACAACATTAAAGGCACATGTGTTTTCATGTCTGCTGTATGGGAGCCAGAGCTATTCCATTTTGCTTCAAGCTTCTTCCCTAAAAACAACTCAAGAGACTGCATTCTTATACCACGTAGGGGTCCCTCTGACGGTACATATTAATTTATATTGGCAGGAGGTTTTGGAAGTTAGCCATTTGCCAGCTTTCCAAGCACCAATTGCACAGCTACAGATGTTACAACAGTAAGTAGGTACAGAAAAGTAGAAACGATGAAAAAAATAAAAGTGAATTATATTAATTTATTTGTGTTTATGTAAACAATTGAGGGCTTACACACTTTTCATATTGGGAGTCTATTATTAGAGCAACTTAGCCTGTATGTTAATAAAGGTAAGTTTCATGCTATTGCAAACATATACGTTTAAAATAAGACCTGCAAAATAATTGGCAAAGAAAAATATGTCTATTCAAAAAATGGGACTCTTAGAACCTTGAACTTGTTCAAAAATTCTCAATTTATCTGTTTCAAGGTATATAAAACCACTAATATATTTTCAGTGTCACTGGCAAGAGTCCCAATAACTGTCATTTTCATTCAATGGTTTACAGTTAAATGGTTGAAAATATGAAGTGGTGGGGGGAGGGGAAAAAATGAGATCTATGACCTGAATTGCTCACACAAAGATATCGTTTTAATAGAGTCTTTAAAGGTGTTTTATTCAATGTTAATACCCCAAATTTGAAAGATAATTAATCTATTTCAAGTATTCATACCTCCTCATAACCCAGTTTAAGCCAGTTCCCATAAGAAATTTTAACTCTCATTATTATTGAAAATTGCATATCTTTAAATTAACCCATTGATTTGCTAATTGCACTCTATTTCAGGAAAATTCTTCTGTTAGCTTCACTAGAGGACAGAGAAAAATATAAGAGTGTATTTTGAATTCAGATTATTTTTATGCATTGAAATGATAGTTATATTTATTAGTTATATATAGGCGTATATGTATATATATATATGCATATGTATATGTGTACATTTTAATCCTAACTCAAGGATATTTTTTCCATTGATTTTTAGAGTGAGTGGAAAGGAGAGGGAGAAACAGAGAGAAACACCAATGTGAGAGAGACACATCAATTGGTTGCCTCCCACATGCCCCCTACCAGGGTAAGTGCCCTTGACCAAATCAAACCCAGGACCCTTTGGTCCACAGGCTGATGCTCTATTCACTGAGCCAAACTGGCTAGGGCTATTAATTATATTTTTAACTTCAATATTATTTTAACATCATTGAATGATAAAAGAATAGATATATTGCTTATTTTTAAATGAATACACAGGAAACAACAATAGTCTTTAAAGCAATCACCCTGGAAAACTTTAAATTCACTGACATCCTTGTCATTTATTGATAATGTATGTCAATATATGGATTTTGTTTATTTTTTAAAATTAGTATAAAGGTATGACTGTATCAATAATTCTTTCCTTTAGGGTGAATCTGAATTTAAAAAATAAAAATGTAGTAGTTGAATCAGTTTGTGGTGAAAATAAATAATGCAAAATAATGATGTGTGCACTCTTGGAGGTGCAGTATTAGGGATCAAGTACCTGTGAAGTTTAATCCTAAGACTATAAATTAAAAAAAATGACATGGCTTTAAATAACTTGAATAAAGTTTTAGGGTCAGGTTCTTCTGAAAAACAGGGCAGTTTATATCAATTTGGTTCATTGTTTTGAAAGCTGAATTTAAAAATATGAAATTACTTAATACATGCAAACTAGATTGTATTTCTCAAAATATCAGATTGCAAAAAATGCCACATCATATGACCAAAGAAAAGAAGTGAAAGTTCCTTGTAATCTTTTCCTCCTGTGAAAACCAGTGTTAAAAATTGCATATATATCATACTAGAGGACAAAGAAGAGAGAGAAACATTTTAAAAAATAAGTAAATATTTTCTTTCTGTTTTTAATGTTTTTTATTGATTTTAGGGAGAGAGAGAGAGAGAGAGAGAGAGAGAGAGAGAGAGAGGAAAACATCAATGAGAAACACCAATTGGCTGCCTTCTGCATGCCCATTACTAGGGATTGGATAGCAGCCCCTAACCCAGGCATGTGCTCTGACCAGGAATCCAACTGGCAAACTCTCCCTGGTGCATGGGACCACACCCAGCCAACTGAGTGACACTTGTTAAAGCAAGAAGTAAATATTTTCACCTTCTGTCATAGAGGGAGTAATAGTAACCAGATTTATCATCATAACTCATGCAAATAGAAATCTAGATAACATCTGGAAAAAAAAATGTTTGTTCCTGAGAGAAGGAGCAAAAAAGAAAAGAAAGAAAGAAAATAAAAAGAAAAAGATTTAAAGTAACTTACTGACTAAGGGCAGTTTTATGGCCCCAGTGAGGAGATGGAAAACTCAAACAGAACTTCTCTCACAATAATAATTAAAAACTAAGGCAGAAAACCAGCAAGGATTTAGAAGACTAAAACAATATGTCCTTACTGCAATCAACGACAGTATAATATACATTTTCCCCAAGTATAGAATGGAATATTTACCAAGACAAACCTTATTTTGGGGCATAAATCATGTCTTAATAAAGGTAAAAGGAAAAACATCATATCATGTATATTCTCTGAACATAACAGAACTTAAAAAACCAATAACAGGAAGCTAGCTACCTGGAAAACCCCTACATTTTGAAAATGAACAAACTTCAAAATAATTTATGCATGTCAGTTTGGCTCAGTGGTTAAAGCATTGGCTTGCAAACTTAAAGGTCTTAGGTTTGATTCCTGGTTGAGGGCATGTACCTCAGTTGCAGGTTCGGTCCCTGGTCCTGGTCAGGGCACGTGTGGGAGACAACCAGTCGATCAATGTGTCTCTCTCATAAAGATGCTCCTTTCTCTCTCTCCCTCCCTTTCACTCTCTCTAAAAATCAATGGAAAAAAATATTCCCAGGTGAGGATTTAAAAAGAGAGAGAGAGAGGGAGGAGAGCAATGATAGAGAAAAGAAAGCAAAACTGCAGAAGCTATAGGCACTACATGAATAATATGGGAATATTAAGGGGGAAAAAACCTGAATGCTGATAAATTCAATATAGTAAATATGAACATATTTTTGAAATAAAAAACAGTATTTATAACAATGCTGAAAACTATAGAAGAAATTGATCTGAACAGCTATATGTGTACTTAAAAATGAATCCATTGTTAAAAACATACTATGTAACATTTAAGGAAAATATGGTGCAAATTATTCCAAAAAATGAGAGGTGGTAACACTTCTTAACTCATTTTATGAAGTCAACATTTATTCCAAAACCAGACATGACAGTAAAAAAAGAAAAATACAGATCATTACCTCCTATGAATACAGACTCAAAGAACCTTAGATTGTCAGCAAGTGGAATTCAATGATTTATAAAAGGTAGAGTACATCTCATAAGATTTGAGTTCATCCTAGAAATGCAGTGCAAAAGTGAAAAAATCAATCAATGTAATTTACAACATTAACATAGCTCAAAAGTATCATGTAAACATTTCTATAGATGCAGAAAAAGCATTTAAAACAGTTCAACACCCATTCATGATTAAAATCCTGAGAAAATGAAGAAAAATTCCTCAACCTGAAAAAGAACATCTATAAAAAACATACAGGTAACATTATATTAAACAGTGAAAGCCAGTAAGCTTTCTTCAAATATCAAGAACAAAGCAAGAATATATATTTTCATTATGTTTAATTAACAATGTCCTGTATATCCTAGCAAGTGCAATAAGAACATAACACAATGAAGTACTGCCTGGAAAGGAAGAAATAAAATTATTCATTTTATTTGATGGCATAAATATCCAAGAAATCCACAAAAAGGCTAGTCAGTATATTTAGCTAATTTACATTGTGTACCAAAATCAAGTGTAGTTCTATATAATAACAAATAATTGGAAATTGAAGTTAAAGAACACTACCATTTACAACTATAAATTATTTACAAAAAATCTAAAAATTAATAAAATATGGATAAGTTTCATTAATACAAACTACAAAAGATTGCTGAAGGAAATTAAAGAAAATTTAAAAATGAAGAAATATATCTTATTATAGATGAGAAAACCTACTATTAAAAAGATAGTTTTCAACAATTTGATCTCTGAATAGAATGCTATTTTAATATAGCAAGCTAGATTTTTAAGCAAGCCAGATTTTTAAGAGAAGGAGGAGGTAAAAATTGAAAAGCTAATAATCAAAAGTATATGGAAAAAATCACAAAATCTAGATAAAGTAAAAAATCTTATAAAATGTGAAAAATATATCAGGAAATATTAGGCTATGAAAATAATAAAACAAAAAATTGAATTTGACAGAAAAAAAATGTTGATGTGAAATCACCTGAATTTTAAATATTGACTAAGAAATTTATTGTTTGTTCCTAGGAAAAATTAAATGACATATAGGGACTTAAATAAATAAAGAGCATTTCAAATATTGTGATATGTGTTTAAAACCATAATATATTATAACATACTATAATATAACATAATATAACAGCATAACATAACATGTAATCCTATATAATAAGAGCCTAATATGCTAAGTGTCCAACCATTTGTTTGACCGACTGGTAGATTACCTTGCTGCTGGGGTCTGGCCTATTGAAACTGGACAAGACAGGCATGACACACCCTGGAGTCCTCCCATAGTCCCTCCCCAACCCTGATCATGCACTGGTGGGATTCCTCAGCCTGGCTTGCACCCTCTCACAATCTGGGACCCCTCGGGGGATGTCAGAGAGCTGGTTTTGGCCTAATCCCTGCAGACCAGGCTGAGGGACCCCACTGGTGCACGAATCCATGCACTGGGCCTCTAGCCCTATCTAATACAAGAGTAATATGCAAATTGACCATCACTCCAACACACAAAATGGCCACCCCATGTGGTCAAAGATGGCTTCCCACATGTGAACACAAGATGGTCACCACAAGATGGCTGGCAGAGGAGGGTAGTTGGGGGTGAACAGGCCTTCAGGGGAGGACAGTTGGGGGGAACCCAGGCCTGCAGGGGAGGG
Organism: Ia io; assembly: GCA_025583905.1. Lineage (NCBI taxonomy): Eukaryota > Metazoa > Chordata > Mammalia > Chiroptera > Vespertilionidae > Ia > Ia io. Next base: position 23,414,340 of record JAJQQW010000009.1, read on the forward strand.
CAGTTGGGGGCGACCAGGCCAGCAGGGGAGGGCAGCTGGGGGGGGGATCAGGCCAGCAGGGAAGGACAGTTGGGGGGTACCAGGCCTGCAGGGGAGGGCAGTTGGGGGCAACCAGGCTGGCAGGGGAGGGCAGTTAAGGGTGACCAGGCTGGCAGGGGAGGGCAGTTAGGGGCAATTGGGCCAGCAGGGGAGCAGTTAAGCATCGATCAGGCTGGCAGGGCAATGGTTAGGGGGGTGATCAGGCTGGCAGGCAGAAGCGGTTATGGTCAATCAGGCAGGCAGGCAGGTGAGCAGTTGGGAGCCAGCAGTGCTGGATTGTGAGATAGATGTCCGACTGCAGTCGGATATCCCTAAAGGGGTCCCAGATTAGAGAGGGTGCAGGCTGGGCTGAGGGTCACGCACCCCCCTCCGTGCACAAATTTTGTGCACTGGGCCGCTAGTATAATATAATATAGTATAATATAATATAATATAATATAATATAATATAATATTATAAATTAGTACAATACAAAATAATAAAAACCAATTTCTGAACAGACATTATTATATTTCTAAATTTGAACCAGAATGAGGTCTTTAGAACATTAATAATATAAAATATTAGTAATTAGAAATTAAGACAATAAAATAATACAATTGTTTCATAAAATAAAGGAGTAGTTCTTTCAAATAACAAGCCAATTTAAAAATGCCACATCTAACTCAGGGAAAAAAAGAAGAGTAAAAGCACAACATTAAGGAGATAAAAGGATTTAGTAAGAAAGATGTAGGAGAACTTTTTAGAAAGACATTATAGTGTTCAACTATAATGGAATAAATTAGAAGATATAGATGAAATATGATCTTCTAGGTAAATTAAAATACCAAAACAAGGTAATCAATGCTGTTAGGCCAACAAGCTAAAATAAATTGTAAGGCTTATGAAAATTTAAGATATTCAAAAGGGGAAATTTGTGAGGTTGGAGTATAAATTTTTGGGCTGCTCATGTGGAAATTATTCTGTATAGTTTTAACTCATTAACCTGAGCTAAGGAAGCTAAATCTTTTCATGTGTCTTGGGCAGAATCCATATCTTATGTCCCTGTCTACAAAATCTTTAGGCTCAGATGTTAAGGTGAATGACATCAAATCTTTAATGGAGCTATAATTTCAACATTTCCCAACTGTTCTAAAACATAGAGGATGAGCCCTAATTTAATTTATAAACATAATATAACACTGATACCAAAAAAAAATGACAATAAAGTATTAATGCCAAGTTTTCTCATAATGGGATTATGGGCTGCTGATATTTTTGCCCAAAGAAGTTTGTGATGTATAGATTAAACAGTTTAAAATGTATTCTTTTTATAGGATGTCTCACAGCATAAGATCTATGGTCCAAAACTTTTCTAATTTTTCTGGGTCCCAAATTCCCTCCTAATCCTTATCACAAAGCAGATCTGGTTTGTTAACCATAGAAATAGATCATCATTAGCACTTCCTATTTCTAAATTAGTCAGTGGCTTGTTTCATCAAGCTTTCTCTTCCTCTCTTCTTGAATTTCTCTTGAGTCTATTAAAAAGTCTATCAGAGGATGATGCTAAAAAAATACTTTCTTTACCTTGCTATGACTATTTTTCTCCCACTTGTTTTCTCATTCTCTTGCTTTCTCAATTGTATACATTCTCCTTCCTTTACCCTGGGCTTTTATAACTCTACTAGGGGCCCGGTGCACGAAATTCGTGCACTGGGGCTGGGGGTCCCTCAGCTCAACCTGCCCCCTCTCACATACTGGGTGCCCTCAGGGGATGTCCTACTGATGGCTTAGCCCCGCTCCCCACGCTCCTTTGTGGGAGGCAACCAGGCTGATCAGGGGAAGGCACCAGCCCCATCACCCCGCTGCTGCAGCCACTGCCAGTCACCAGAGCCACCAAGGTGTTTTCATCAACATGGACTCCAGTCCCTTCACCAAGAAAAAATGACAACTTTCTTTAGGCATTTTCAAGATGTGTCTTTCATAGGATATGCATTTTTTTTTTAATCCTCACCTGAGGGTATGTTCCCATTGATTTTTAGAGAGTGTGGAAGAGAGAGGGAAAGACAGAGAGAAACATCAATGTGAGAGGGACACTTTGATTGGTTGCCTCCTGTATGAGCCCTGACCATGGGCGCCAGGCTGGGGGGCATGCAGGGACCCCTGGGCCGCACGCAGAGGTGGCCGCTGGGGTCTCCACACACCCCAGAGGCCAGCAGCCAGCCTCCCATTGTGTGCGTCAGGCTGGGGGCATGGACCCAAACTGCCTCTTGGTGCTGGAGCATTCCCAAGCGGCTGGGGGCACTATGATGACATGGGATGTTCCTGCCCTGCCCCGCCCCCAGCCCCTTGGCGCCTGCACCCTTAGGCTCCAAGTGGCCAGCGGGCATTCTGGGACCCTGCTGCTCAGGACCTAAGCACAGGCCTACAGGCTCTGAGCAGCTTGGGTCTGGAGGATGTTTCCCAGACCCCAGACCTCTGCAAGTGTTTGGGGGTGGGAACATTCCCGTGTCGCTATGGTGACGTGGGAATGTTCCCGCCCTGCCAAGGCTCCCAGTGGCCAAGGGGCGTTCTGGGACCCTGCCACTCAGGACCTAAGCGCAGGCCTACAGGCTCTGAGCGGCCTGGGTCTGGAGGGTGTTTACGGGACCCAGGCTGCTCAGCGCCCACATATGCAAATTAACCGCCATCTTGTTCACTCTGATTGGCTGTGGGCGTAGCGGAGGTGCAGTCAATTTGCATGTTTGTCTATTATTAGGTTAGACTAGAGGACCAGTGCATGAATTCATGTACCGGTGGGGTCTGGCCAGCCTGGCTTCAATCAGGGCAGATCGGGGCTGGGCTTGTTTGAAGGAGGAGATGACAGGAATTTGGCTAGCCAGCTGGCCCACCTTGATCCGGCCCGATCAGGGCCAGGCCACTTGTGGGGAGGGGCAGTGGGAGATTGGCTGGCAGGCCCCACCCCCAATTTGTGTGTAGAGGTTGATTGGGGGCAGGGCCTGCCATGGGAAGGGGCTTTGGGTGGTGGGCCAGCTGGCCCCACCCCCAATTGGTGGGGGGCCGATCAGGGGTAGCGCTGTCTGGAAGGAGGGTCCACGGGCCGATCAGGGTGGCAGGAACTGATTGGAGGTGGGAGGGGCTGTGGGCTGTGGGCTAGCCAGCCCCACCCCCTAATGGGGTGAGGGGGCTCATCTGGGGCCAGCGACCTGGGGGAGGGGCCATGAGTGGTTGGCTGGCCTGCCCTGCCCCTGATTGGTGTGGGGGGGGTCAATGGGGGGCAGAGCTGGCTAGGGGGAGGAGCCATTGGCTAATTGGGGTGGTGGGGGCCCATCGGGGACAGGGCCAGCTGGGGGCAGGGCCATGGGAAGTTGGCCGGCTGCCCCACCCCCAGACTGGGCCGGTTCGCTGGCCACAGTGGGAGTCATAGCAACCTGTCATTCTGGTCATTGCAGCGTTCCAGTTGCTGGCTTTTTATATATATAGATACAAAAAATAGAATATCATTGTACTCAGCTGCCCTAATGCCATCATCTTTTTTATCTCTGAATTCTTCCAAAGAACAATCCATGTGTGCTGCTTTCACTTACTTCTTACCCACTAACTTATATGGACAAAGTTTCTACTTCTATTAACTTAAAATAAAAACAATTCTCTGCCTTCCTATAATTCTTCATGTAAATATTATGGGCTGAAGGGCATACTGATAAGGATTTAAATCACAACTCTGGGACCAGGAATATGTTAGCTGCTATAGTGTTTTGGTTACTTATATATAAAATTTCTTTATCCTATATAATAAAAGGCTAATATGCAAATAGACTGAACGGCAGAACAACCAAACAACTGGTCTCTTAAGATGTGCGCTGACCACCATGGGGTGCACGTGGAACATGGCAGGCATCAGCTGCAGGCAGCAGAGCAAGGAGCATGGCGGGCATCAGCTTCAGTGAGATGGTGAAGATGAGCAGGGACACCAGTCCAAGACTGGGCACTGGTTGCTGTCATCAGGGTGAGCCCTCTGGTGGTTACTGAAAATTCTTTGCTCCCGTGTGCCACAGTCCCACCTGGTGCTTGAATCCCTGCCGGCATCGGCCCAGCTCACACCCGCTGCTGGTGCTGGAGCCACCACTCACACCAGCTGCCGGCCTTGATCACTCGGTGCTGTCAGCAGGTGTGAATGGGTCCAGTGCCTTCAGTGCATGGGGCTACAGCGGCCATAGCGGGGCTGCCGGAAGGCAAGGGATTGGGGGCCATGGCGGGAGGGGCCGGGTGGGGGCGCAGAGGATGAGCCGAGATCCTCCCCCGTGCCCACCACAGCCTCGCAGCCCACAGTTCCTTTCAAGGTGCACGAATTCGTGCACTAGGCCCCTAGTTTTATATAAGTATTTGACTAAAATATATGCAGAGATGCTTCATAGATGGTATAGTGCATGTTATTTTACTTTAATTATTTTTTTTTTAGTTTTTTGTTTTGTTTTGTTTTTGAATGTCTTGAGATTCCCTTTTAATGCTTCACAATACTTTAGGGTTGTTCTTTTTTTTTTTTTTTTTTTCTAAACATGTTAGGAAGAGGAAAACAAAAAAGCATGGCTATAAGGGGAACTGGGAATGCAGTTGGCCTGGAGAGGGGTGGAGTTAAATTATGCCTGGTTCAGAATACAGTGGCATGATGGAAACAGGATAATAGAAATAAACCAGAGGAATATGGACTAAGTGTATGCTCAATGTTTTGGTAAATGATGAACAAATCACAATCACTCAGGTAGTACATATCTCACTGGTGATGATGACATTCAATTAAAAATCCCAGCAGATGTGATAAAGAAGATCAACTATAGCTTAACTTCAAGATGCCGTGGGAATCCAAAGAAGAGACAAACAACTGAACTTATAGACTTGGGAAGAATTCCTTCAGCAAATTGAGTCCAAGCTGAAACACTAGGCTTCTCTATTAAAGGGAAAATAATGTGAACATCTTTAGGATGGAAAGTGAAAGTAACACCTTATGAGAACTTTGTATTGGAGATATTTGAGTAGGGAGTGAGAGTGGTAGTAGAAGAGAAAATGCAGACAACTGGTGCCAAGTCATGATGAACTTTAGAAACATGTTTAGGTACCTGGACTTATTCTTAAGCAAAGATGTTCTCAGTGAATATGAGTACATTTTTCTTTCATCTGTGCCCAGGGAATGATTATGTACATATCATAGAAGATCAAAGTATATTTCTTGAAAGTCTATGATTCATATGTGTCAAATGAGACATCAAAGTCATCTCATTATCTGATGGTCATGCCAGGAAACTCATGTGGGAAATTCTTTGGGCAGCTGGAAAACCCATGAATAATAATTCTACCAATTCTACATCATAATATTGAATCAAAAATTCTGAAAAATAAAAAAAATGTCTTCTATCTTTCTGATTTATAATAATGATATAACAAATCATAACAAGAAAAAAATTAGTAGTTATTTTAGTCTAAGAATTACCAAGCAGTCTCAAATTCTATTATGAGAGGACTGCAAAATACAGAATAAAAGGGCTTTCCCCCATACTGAGGGATTATAGCAACTATTGTTTATCTCTCTTTCCAATTATTTCCCCAGATGCCTGCCCACAACCTCCTACAGGTCATATAGGGTTTCCTTAGATATTTCTGTCTCTGAAATTTTATATTGATAATTTTTACTCATAGAATTTATTATTTCTTTGAGATATAGGTTTATGTAAAAAATAATTGGCAAGGTTTATAGGCATCTGTATATTTTTGGCAGTAACCCAGAAATACTAAGGAGGGTATATAAGATGCTAAGAATTTACATTGCCATTATTTTAAAACTATTTTGTATTTGATTTTATTCACAAATATTACACTTTAGGTTATTTTTTTTAACTCATGTATTGAACTGTTGCATAATTACACATTCCCGAACTCATAATTATAAGTCATTGTAAGACACAGAGTAATGCATCATGATGATAACTTAAAATTTCATGGCTTATTGCATTTTCTTTTATTTTTAAGAAAAACAGAGTTTTGCTCACTCCAATGCTTCCATTTAATAAGTCTGAAAAAATGAGACTTTTGTACTCTAGTCTTCTAAGGAACTTTGAACCCAACCTACTTCAATAATAGCCAGCTGACAGGGGTCTGTCTGGAGAAGCTAATTGGTATGAGTGAAGCACAGTAGAAGACGGAAGCTCAGTTTGTATGCAAGAGTCAGTGTAAGAAGTGTGACACTAACAGTGAAGCAGTAAACAGCAAGCCAACAGTTCAGGACCAGTCATTCAAATGGACAAAAGGTCACTTTCTTTTGTCTGTTTCTTACAAAAAAGTTACTTAGAGGTGGGAGATAGAAGAAATGAATTTTTCATGAAATATAGTGCCTGAGGAAAAGAAATAAAAATGTCTATTCCACCGTGTAGACCTAGAGCAAAGCAAAGGCCTGTAGACAAATGTCATAAGCAAAGCTTGACTCTTTCTTTTGCCAGTACAGTGAGAACCGAGTTTGGCAGTGACTAATGACATATTGATTTCTCTTACATGATAAAGGAATATGTGAAAACCTGGATGATAAAGGAATATGAGAACATCTTTCTTTCATCCGTACTCAGGGAATTATTCAGAATTCCCTATATCAGAGCAAAATCTAGAACTTTGTTTTATCTTATATAGCACATAACATTAATATTTTAATACCCAGGAAAATATCCACACATATTTCTGTTTGATTGTTGGGAATTTTGTAATATTCTCATTGCATCTGTTATGTAGACAATTACATTTGAATTCATAATTATAGGGTAAATTAAAGAAGTATATTAGATAATATCCTCTTCCTTATTGCTGATAGTTCTCTAAGCAATTGTTATAGGTCCCACTGTAAATTCTATGATCTTATGTAGGGAATAATTAAAGAGAAATGGATTTTTAAAAGGAAAGAAATAGAGAGACAATGATAAAGATGGATAGCAAAAAGAAAGGACAGAAAGGAATCAAATAAGGGAAGAAGGAAGAAGGAAGGGGGAGAGAGAGAGGGAGGAAAAGACTGATTTAACAATGCAAGATATGTGATTATAGGTAGGTAATAAATTAGAAAATAAATGCATATGAGTGTTATAGTGGGTCAATACTATTTTAAACCACTCAAGAGTCACATGCATTTAAAATATTAGAATGTCCATCTGAAATAAATATGTATTTCTAGATGTTATGTAGGTAAACATAAAATTGTCTCAATGAATAACTTTAATGGTTAACCTATATTATACCCACTCATATCAACCCATTTAGCATGGTCCTTTTTTTTTTTTTAATCTTAAAGCAAAGAAACCCTACTTCTGTGAGAGTTGTTAGATTTTCTCTACTATTAAACTTTTTCTCCTTTCTCTCCTCCCCTTCTTGCTTCTTATTTTCCTTCCATATTCTCTTTTTTCCTTACCTTCTACTTGATTTTCTTCCTGCCTTTCTTATTTCTTATTTCTTCTTTTAATTCCATGTAATATCTACCGAATGAAATTTCAGGTTTTCTAATTTGAATGTCTTGTTAGGATTATATTAAAAGTGTTGTCATTATCCTCTATATAAGCAAATAAAAAGAGGCAATATAATTAAAAATGTCTAAATAATGTCAGATAATGGAATAAATAAATGAAATTAACTGAAAAACCATTCAAAATAAAGGGCAGGCCAATTAAATAGCACCTACCTGTTTTTTTTGTTCTGTTTTGTTTTTGTTTGTAGTCTCTGTTTTTTTTTCTTAATAAATTATTGTTCAGATTATCACAGGTGTTCCTCCCCCCCCCCATAGCTCCCCTCCACCTGATTCCCCACCCCACCCCATGCCCTTACCCCCACCACTGTCTTCATCCATAGGTGTAAGATTTTTGTCCAATCTCTCTCTTCCTGCACCCCTCAGACCCCCTTCCCCTTGATAATTGTCCATCCCCTCCCTTTCTATGTCCCTGATTCTATTATATTCACCAGTCCATTCTGTTCTTCAGATTTTTTATTCACTTGATTTTTAGACTCACTTGTTGATAGGTATGTATTTGATGTGTTTTTGTTCTTCATAATTTTTACCTAGAAGCCAATGCACCTAGTGGTCAGTGTGAGGCACCAGAGTTCAACTCTTCACATCCATTAGTGACACATTCGGGAGGTGGACTCAGTGAGTACCAAAGCCCCACTCAAACAAGCCCTGTACCACAAGCGTGTCTCCAGCACAGCAGTCCTTCCATTATAGACACAGCAGGTCCTCACAGCCAATTGGCCTGGAGGTCAATTCCTCCCAGTGTACCAACAGCAACAAAGGCTTTTAACTACACCAAGACTTTGCCCTCAGCCCACAAAGGGGTGTACCAAGAGCAACCAGGGTGATAGAGGAAGCTGAGCTACCGACCCCTATAGGTCACTGACCACACAATGCCACTCCATCAACACAGGGAGGCAGCCAAAATGCGGAGACACCGAAGTATGTCACGAATAGAAGAGATGGAGGAAAGTAAATTAATGGACAAAACAGTGTTCAGAACCACATTTAAAAGGTTACTCAAGAATCTTCTAAAAACCGCTGAGAAACTTGAAGAAACCTTCAAGGATCTTAATGAGAGTACCAAAAAAATGGAAAAGGACCAGTCAGAAATTATGCATACACTGTCTGAAATAAAGAATATACAGAAACTCAACTGTAGATCACTGTACCCGAAGAATCAAACCAAAGATCTGGAATATGAGGAAACAAAAAACACCCAACCAGAGAGGCAGGAAGAAAGAAGAATCCAAAAGTGTGAGGATAGCGTAAGGAGCCTCTGGGACGGCTTCAAGTGTACCAACATCCGAATTTTTGCGGTGCCAGAAGAAGAGAGAGAGCAAGATACTGAAAACCTATTTGAAGAAATAGTGACAGAAAACTTCCCCCACCTGGTGAAAGAAATAGACTTACAAGTTCAGGAAGCACACAGAACCCCAAACAAGAGGAATCCAAAGAGGACCACACCAAGACACATCATAATTAAAATGCCAAGGGCAAAAGACAAAGAGAGAATCTTAAAAGCAGCAAGAGAAAAACAGTTAGTTACCTACAAGGGAGCACCCATATGACTGTCAGCTGATTTCTCAATAGAAACTATGCAGGCCAGATGGGAGTGGCAAGAAATATTCAAAGTGATGAACAGCAACAACCTACAACCAAGATTACTCTACCCAGGAAAGCTATCATTCAGAATTGAAGGTCAGAAGAAGAGCTTCACAGACAAGAAAAAGCTAAAGGAGTTCATCACCACCAAACCAGGATTACATGAAATGCTGAAGGGTATTCTTTAAGAAGAGGAAGAAGAAGAAAAAGGTATAGGCACCTACCTGTTTTTTACTACTTGCTCTTGGTTTTTGTGACTAAAAAGCTAAGGTGGGGTAAATCCCCTTACTTTAGGGAATACAATGGCAGTGGAGGTGGGTGGAGTTCCTTCATCTGAATATGGACCGTATTGAAGGGACTACCTTAAGGATACAAGAATAGGTTCTTCTCTAGGTAAATATAATCCTTAATCTTACTATGAAAACAAACAGCCAATATCCTGAGTCAGAAGTAGTGGGAAATGTTATGATTTGACAAAATAAACAACAATAACAACAAACACACACCAAAAACCAATTTATCATAAGTAAAAAAGAGCATGATATTAAAGTACATCAACCTTTTAGCAGCCAAAAATTCAAAGGTAGAGAATTTCTGTATGTACTATACAGCACTTAAGCTATACATTTTCAAAGTTTTCTATAAATATATTAAATTTGCTTAATTATAAAGAATGAGATCTGAAGAAATTTACATCAGTGTTAAAACATAATTTACTTTAGATAGAGATGTTAAAATTCATATTAAAAGTAAAGTGCTGATTTTGACCATCATTTTCACATTTAAAAAAATCATTATTCTAGTCCCTGCTTTCCATTTTGTATCATATATATTTATCACACATTTTAGCTTCTAGTTGATAGATGTATAGGGATAATATTTATAAAAAATAATATTATATGCAGTGTGCTTATCAAATTATAATTCTCCATGGGGAAAAAAACCCCCACAAACCTAAATATGATGCATATGGCACTACTCTGCTCCCACACGCATGCTGAAAGCCTATCTTAAAAAATCTGGAGTACCTGACATATATCGAATGATGGTAGTTTTAGCTTTCATCTTCCAGAAGACTATTTCTTTTTTTAAAAATATATTTTATTGATTTTTTACAGAGAGGAAGGGAGAGGGATAGAGAGTTAGAGACATTGATAAGAGAGAAACATCAATCAGCTGCCTCCTGCACACCTGCTACTGGGGGTGTGCCCACAACCAAGGTACATGCCCTTGACGGAAATCGAACATGGGACCCTTGAGTCCACAAGCCAACACTCTATCCACTGAGCCAAATTGGTTAGGGCTAGAAGACTATTTCTTAATAGCTATAATTTTAATAGTTCTCAAGTAGGTATGAAGACTCTTCTAAAGAAGAGTGCCAATTAAGGCTTTTTATAGGTTAGACATATTTGTTTGCTTTTCGACAGTACTTTTATCAAACTGAAAATTTATGATCTTTATTTGTAAAGAAATGATTGAATTAGCAAATGTATTGTTTAAAGACAACTCTATTGCTTTTGTAAGTCTATTATCTATAAGGCACAAGGATTCTGTTTCATACGTCTATCTCAGATCCAACGAGAGCACCTGGCACATAGTAGGGGCATCCATTTATAGAATGCAAGAATACAATACTTATTCATTTGATTTCCTTTGTACCTTTCATATTGAATAAGAACACAACTGTTGAGAGCATTTAATTATGTGGGTTCATGGAATGGAACCTCACATCCTCTTGTGTGTCTGTGTCGCTGGGAGACCTAGGTTACTGCCTACAATTTGTTTTTGTACTGAATAAAACTGCAGAAACCCAGTCCAACAGTTTTTGGCAAGGAAGCTCCCTTTCATCATTCACCTCCCTCCCGGGGGACTTGGAGAGCCTTCTCTCCTTGGAAAGCTTAGGCATGTGCAACTCTTTACACCTACTGTGTCCCTTGCGGTATATTATTTTTCCAAATTTCAATAGGAAAGTTGGATTGGTATTCCCTCACACTATTTTTTCACTCTTATTTCCTCTCAAGAAAATAAGAATCACCTGATAGCAACATCTGTATTGCTGCTTCTGTCATCAACTCTTGACTATAATTAACACAACTCTACCTAATTTATCTAACATGGCACCCTATTCTTAGCCTTCTATTAAAACCTTTCTTTGGAATTCACCTGAATTTTTCCTTGATAACGATCCTCAGCCATAGTACATGGCTTAATGATTCCAGATATATCAGCATAAAGATTATCTTCTGGGTCTTTATCCTCAACCTTTTGAAATTTTAGTTTTACCATAAAAGTAATAATCAGATTGTCACTGTAATTAATAATGGTACTTTTGATTAAGGATTTTTTTACACATGTGCAGCTAAACTATTGTAATCCTAACTTATTTAGAGCCTCTCTTTTCTATCATGCTACAGAGAAATTATGTGGCATTTCCCTAGTTAATATTTAACATGTTTTGAAAGTCATTTCAAAATCACAGCATTATATATTTCCTGCTAAAGTACAAATCTTTCCTGATTCCTACACCAGGAATTGGCAAACATTTTCTGCTAAAGGTCAGAGAGCATATATTCTAGGACTGCAGGCCATATGACTCTGTCAGAGCTACCACGCTGCCTTTGCAGCGGGCAAGCAGCCACAGAGAAGAAACATAAAATAAGCTGGCTGTTTATTTTGCTTAATTTCTGGACACTTATATTAGTTTGCTAGAGCTCTTATAACAAAATGCCACATATTAAGTGACTTAAACACCAGAAATTTCTTTTCGGACAGTTTTGGAGGCTAGAAGCCCCAAATCAAAGAGTCAGCATTCTGGTCTCTTTAGAGAGGTTTCCCCTCTGCTTGTAAATGGACTCCTCTCTGTGCAACGGCCTTCTCTCTGTGCAACGGCCTCCTCTCTGTGCCCTGTCATGGTCCCCACATGTGTGCCCATATCCACATGGTTGGCATCAAAATTTGTGTATTTGTGTATCCAAATGTCTTCCTCTTCTTAAAAGGACACTAACCAGATTGGATTAATGATCCCCCTTATTGATTTAATTTTAACTTAATCACTTGGGGGTTAAAGGTTCTTGCTTCATATAATTGTCAAGTGTCCTGAAAAGTTATCCTTTTTCTTTTTAATGCTTTTCAAACATATAAAATTGTAAAAATATTTTGTTAGCTCTTAGGCCCTTAAAAATAAGCAGCAGAACAATTTGTACCCAAAGGCCTTAGTTTGCCAACTCCTGTCCCAGAGAACCATTCCTTCCAAAAAGCATTTCAGGTGAATCTGAATACTGTAAGTCAAATTACATATAACTTTCAGTACATTGTTGCTTTCCTGATGAGAAGACACTATCTTTATTGCAATTTAATTTTATATCTAAACAATAAAAATAAGCTAATAGGTAATATTGTTGTCTATTTGTGTCAAGTTCTGTTGGCTCCAATGTTATCAGACTACTATTGCAGGACATAATTTAGCTTGTCTTCATATTTTAACTTATCTTCCAAAAGATATGCATGTAAAAATAATATCTTACATTTTCATATTAGTCAAAGTTTACTGTTCTGTTTCACATGCTTTATATCATTTAATTCTTACAATTTAGCTCTTTGGTGTAGTGGTAATATCTGCTCAATTTTCTTGTCAGTGTTAAATAACCAGCCATATTTTTTGCTCTATTATTGATGAGAAAATATATATAAACAAATTGAATAAAGACAATATTACTCCCAGATTAAGAACAAATAATCTGGCCAAATTTGCAGGTCTAAATCTCTGGCCACAGCACATGCAAGAATCAGCTAATGAATCCATAAAAACCAAGTGAAGCCCTAGCCATTTTGGCTCACTGGATAGAACATTGGCCTGTGTACTGAAGGGTTCGAGTCCGGTCAAGGGCACATACCTTGGTTGCAGGTTCAATCCGTGGCTCTGGTCTGGGTGGGTGCAGGAAGCAACAAATTGATGAGTCTCTCTCTCTCACATTGATGTTTCTTTCTGTGTTTCCCTCTCCCTTCTACTATATCTAAAAACCAATGAAAAAATATCCTTGGGTGAGGATTAACAACAACCAAAAGTGGAACAACAAATGAATGTTCCTCTCTCTTTCTCTAAAAATCAAAATAAAGTTTAAAAAAAATGAATAAATTAAGGATCAGAGAGTTGAAATGATTATCATACAATGAGTAAGTTTAAAGCTTTAACAGGGACAAGAGATTTCTGGTATTTTATATTAATTTGGTGTAGACATAACCCAATTAAATGTTTTTTTATCTTATATTTACGCTCATATAATATTTCAATACACTTATATAATATTCCAGAATTAAAATTTGCACCTTCGGTAAATATTTACCATTCTTTTATTATATACAACTAGAGGCCCAGTGCAAAAAATTTGTGAACAGAGGGGCAGTCCCTCAGCCCGGCCTGCACCCTCTCCAATCCGGGACCCCTCGGGGATGTCTGACTGCCTCTCGCAATCTGGGACTGCTGGCTCCTAACTGCTCACATGCATGCCTGCCTGCCTGATCACCCCTAACCCCTCTTCCTGCCTGCCTGATGGCCCCTAACAACCTCTGCCTGCCTGATTGCCCCTAACTGCTCCCCTGCTGGCCTGATTGCCTCTAACTACCTCTACCATGCCTGCACCTGGGACCCAGGATTCCCTCCTCCGGCTGGTCGCAGACACCCAGGACCCGGGCCAGTTTCCCCTGGCTGGCTGCAGCCACAGGGGACTGTGGGCAGGTGGCTTCACCTGGGCTGCAGCCGCAGGCACTTGTGCCTGGGACCATGGGATGGGCGGCTTGTCCCTCTCCTAGGCTGCAGCCTGGCTGGTGCCCATTCCTCTCTCACGAGCTCATTTGTTCCTGGCTGGTCCCCATTCCTCTCTCCCCAGTGTTGAGTGTCTGAGCCATTATGGTGTGACAGTGTGACAACCATGTGCATATTAGCTCTTTATTATATAGGACTAGGGGCCTCTTGCACAAAATTTGTGCACGGGGGGGTGGGCCCCTCAGCCTAACCTGCACCCTCTCCAATCTGGGATCCCTCAGGGGATGTCCTACTGACGGCTTAGGTCTGCTCCCCGTGGTTCTCTGCTCTCTGCGGACCTGCCTGCTTGATGCCACCACAGGCTCTGTTGTCTGCTCTCTGTGGGGGTCTGCTTGCCTTCGCCGCTGGGGCCAGGGGTAAGCAGGGACCTGCTGTCTGCTCTCTGTGGGGGCCCTGTGGGGGAAGGCTTGCCCCTCGCTGCCATGGCCAGGAGCAAGCAGGGCCCTGCTGTATGCTCGCTCACTGCGGGGGACGTTCCTGCCCCACCCCTGGCCACTTGTACACACTGGCTTGGAGTGCCTGGGTCCCGGGGATGTTCCTGCCCTGCCCCCAGTCACTTGGCACCTGTGAGCACAGGCCCAGAGTGGCTGGGGGCATTCCAGGACCCTGGCTGCACCAGGCCTACATGCGAGCCTACAGGCTCAGAGCGGCCTGGCTCCCAAGGATGCCTGTCCCCAAGATGCAGGCTGCTTGGTGCTAGCACACACGCAAGCAGCCACCATGCCCCCGGCTGCTCAGAGCCTGCACACGTAGGCCTGAAGTGGCCAGGGGTTGTTCCGGGACCCCGGCCGCTCTGGGCCTACGCATGAGCCTACAGGTTCAGAGCAGCCTGAGTCCCAAGGACTCCTGTCCCCGGGATTCAGGCCGCTTGGCGCCAATGCACATGCAAGGGGCCACCCAGCCCCCGGCAACTCGGCGCCTGTGTATGTAAATTAACTCACCACCTTTGTCTGATTAATTTGCATACTCACTCCTGATTGGCTGGTGGGCATTGTGAAGTGATGGCCAATTTGCATCTTTCACTTTTATTAGTGTAGATGACATACTTACTATTCAGGTTAACATAGATTAGCATACATTGTTTCAACATATACTTTTAAACATATATATTTTACAGATCTAAAAGTAATTGAGACATGACCTATTTTCTAAATAGGAAAAACAGTCATGAAAACATTTATCATGTCATAAGACAAATGCAAATATAAATCTATTATAAATTAAATTATACATAAAAATGTATGTATTTTGGGTCAGATCTGTAGAAAATTGACTAAGAATTAAGTAGCATCTGAGAAAAACTGTGAAATAAACAGCATTTCAATTCAATGATTGACTGTGGGTACACAATTAGTTCTCTTTCCAAGTCAACTCACACTAAAATTTCATGAGATATAAAAAATAAAAACATAATTATAGCAGTACTGAAAATACAAAAGGGATCTTATAATTATACTAGAGGCCCAGTGCACGAAATTCTTGCGTGGTGGGGGGGTGTCCTGCAGCCTGGCCTGCACCTTCTCCAGTCTAGGACAACATGGGGGATGTCCGACTGCTGGTTTAGGCCTGTCTGCGGGATTGGGCCTAAACCGGTAGTCGGACATCCCTCTCATAATCTGGGACTGATGGCTCCTACCACTCACCTGCCTGCCTGCCTGCCTGCCTGCCTCATTGCCCCAACCACTCCCCTGCTGGCCTGATTGATGCCTAACAGCTCCCCTGCCAGCCCAATCGCCCCCAACTACCTTCCACTGCTGGCCTGGTTGCCTCCAACTGCCTTCCCCTGCTGGCCTGATCACCACAACTGCCCTCCCCTGCCGGCCATCTTGTGATGGCCATATTGTGGCAGCCATCTTGTGACTACATGGGGGCGGCCATCTTGTGATGAAGTGAGGGTGCGAGGTCCACCTAGGCTTTTATTAGTATAGATGAAGGTAGTAAGTAAATTCTGGAAAATTCTCTGCAAATGATTGAGAACCCATAACTTCATGCCAGGGAAAACTGCCAAAGTGTAAGTTTACTAGCAGAATACTGGAATTGCAATGAAAAAAAAGAGAGCAGAGGCTAAATAATGGAGGAGATCACTGCAGTCACCTGGGAAATTGATTAAAAATTAAGACAACAACTAAGGCAGAACTTTTTTGGTTTGGTTATTTACTTATTTTATTTTTGGTTAAAAATGAATATAAAATATAGAGTTTATAATATTTCATATTATTATAGTGAAAAAGAGAAAGTAACTTTGATCAGTGCAGTTAAAAAAGGAAGGGGACAGAAACAACCAAACAGCAAACAAAATAATTGAGTAAAATATTTAAAGAAAACACAAAATCATCAACATTACAATAAATAGGAATAATTTAAATTCTGCAATTAAAATATAGAGGGTGAAGTTTGCCTAAAAAAATAAATCTGCTATTTTTTAATGACAAAATCGCTGAAGAAAATGTTAAAGAACACTTGAAAATAAGAGATATTAAAAGATGATAAAGACGTACCAGACAAATATACTTAAAGAAAGAGTAATGACAATATAATTGGACAGATAGATAACAAAGGCACAAATTTTAAAATTGATAAAGGTGGGAAATGTGTTATCATTATATATTGAAACCCTAGATTTTCATTTTACCTTTTAAAAAAAACAAAAAAAAAACACCTTCCTTAATCTTATCTACACAAACTAACTTATGATGAGAAGATGACATTGAAAAAAAAATTGGTGTTTAACAAGTTTATTAACTACTACAGGCCCAATGCATGAAATTCATGCGGGGGGGGGGCACAGGGGGGGGGGCAGGGAGCTGTGCATGAACCTTCTCACAATCCCGGACCTCTCGGGGAAGTCCGCCTGCTGGTTTAGGCCTGATTCCACATTGCTAAACAGACAGTCAGACATCCCTCTCACAATCCGGGATAGCTGGCTCCTAACCACTCACCTGCCTGCCTGCCTGCCAGCCTGATCACCCCTAACTACTCTGCCTGCCTACCTGATGCCCCTAATTGCTCACCTGCCTACCTGATCGCCCCTAACCATTTCTGCCTTGGCCCGCGGCCGCGGCTTCTTCTGGAGGGACATCCAGAATGACGTCCGGAAGGCCATTCGGCTGCCCCGTCTAATTAGCATATTATGCTTTTATTATTATAGACAATTACTTTTGCCTTTTCTATTTATTGTTAATATTCTGTACTTTTACTTTATTTTTTTCTTCTTTTTGTTAAAATTCACCCAAGGATATTTTTTTCCATTGATTTTTTGAAAGAGAGAGTGAAAGGGAGAGAAGGAGGGGTAGAGAGAGAAAGAAAGGAACATCGATGAGAGAGATATATGGATTGGTTGCCTCCCACATTTGCCTGACTCGGAATGAACCTGCAACCCAGGTACATCCCCTTGACTGGGAATTGAATCTGTGACCCTTTGCTCAGTGGGCAGACACTCTAACCACTGAGCAAAACTGGCCAGAGCCTTTTTGTTTCTTGATTGATGATAACGCTTAGCATCCTAAAATGTTTTTGACCTCCCAAAAATAAATATATTCACTATGGAGAGGTTCCTGTTATGAAATAAAGCAGCTCTTAAAATTTGAATCACTTTATATGTCTTCCAAATTAGAATATTTCCTGGAAGAAATATCAACAAATTCACTAATACCCCAAATGTACATTATAAGTAACCTAAGGAAAACCATAAGCTTTTATTTACATATACATTAAGAAATAGACATCAAAGACTAACAAATTTGGTTATGGATTTGAACTTCACAGCAAAACAAAGAGGCAAGGATAGTGCAAAAGAGAAGAAAGTGTGGTCATGTTGAAGAACATAAGTGCCATTAGCCAAAGTCACTAGCAGAGGAAGAGGGTTCATTTTGAAAAAGGAAATAGTAAGAACAGTTCCAATGCCATCTGTTCAGAGTAGTTGGTACAACAAAGTTGAAAGGAAGAGACTTGGGAAGCATAAATGAGAAAAGTGCAAGTCTGGTGGATAAACTATTTCTGGATTAGAGGAAAGCATTCAGAAGAGGCAGGTTCCCAATGAAGGCTTGGCGATTTAAGGGGTGAAAGGATAACAACAGAGTATAGTTCACTTCTGGACTATAAAATGAAAGTAAAAAAGGAGTAAGGAAGGCAAGAAAGGAGGGAAGGAGTGAGAGAGGGAGGGAGAGAGGAAGCGAGGAAACATAAAGAGAAGAGTTATTAAAAAAAAAAAAACACTTCATTTCTAAGTGAGCTTTACAACTATGCAACCTAGTAAGCCATCTGCCCCACCATTCACAGGTTTGGCTGCTATTGTTATTCTAGGAAAACTCAGCAGAAAAATTGATCATGAATAATTTTTATCTATTATTTTTCAATGCAATTATTTAGTTATTGTAAAAAAGAGAACAGAAAAGAAACATTGAAGAAAACACTCTTCCCTAAATAACAGTGTGAAGATGAAGAAAACTAACAGACATCTGTATCAATTTAATATACTTCCTCAACAGTCATACTTAAAAAGTACCCCAAATTAGGGTTCAAAAACCCAACATAAATAAGTAAAATTAACAGGAATATATAAATTGATGGTTCACTGGACAGAAAAAGGTAAATCTCACAACTAAGACTAAATTACATGGTATCCCATAGAGAACAAATATTACTAAATGTTTAGTTATAGAAATGAATTTAGAAATTAAAAGGCCCATATAATAAGCCAGCATTTCTAAAGAAGCAAAAGTGTACATTTAGAAATAGATCAATATACAGGACAGTAAAAGGAGATCCAAAGATATCAATATTTGGAGTCATTTAAAAAGGAAAACAAAACAGTGGGAAAGAACTAATTTTTAAAACAACAATTCAAGGAAAAAAAGTAGGAAATAAATAAAGCACCGAATTACCTCTGATTACCTCTGCTGAAAATGACCCTGTCAATATTGAGATGTATCTTACAACATATTTACCCTGAAAAATAACAATTAATACAAAAAAGCAGGAAAACAGGTTGTTGATATAATTTTCTTGAGCAACACGCAAAGAAGAATATCTTGTAGCAGCATTTTAAAGAAATGAAATGATAAAATGGGTGAACTGAAGAAATTTTTATCCATCTTATCTATCTGCCCACTATCAGAGCTAAAGAAAACCCCATGCAAATACTCAGAGAATGTATTTGTCAATATATTTCTGGTTAGTCTGCTTAAGGATGCATTTATACAACAGAAAGTTTATTGAAAATAAATGATTTCTGATCATTACTGAATATATTTAAGACTTGAAATTGAAACATAGGTGTAGAAAATATAGAAAAATAGTATGTAAATGTTATGGTGTCTGTCCTAATAAAAATGTCACATCTTAGAAAACATAGGAGAAAATAGACAAGAGAATGATGAAAGTCTAATACATATTGATTGTAATATAAACAACAGTTCAAAGTAAAGGGAGAAGCCTGAATAAGGTAGGAAATGGGGATTAAGGATTTTATATTAAGTGCTTACCAGAACATCACTAAGTATATAAAGAAAACCAAAACCAAAACATATGTTTAAAAAGCAGAAGACATTTTAAACATTTAATGAAAATTGACTATTTACCAAGAAAGACACATTTTAATTTAACTAATTAACAAATTTAACTCATTTAAAGAAAAATAATTTCAGATTGTTTAACAAAACAAAATGCAATTCATCACTTAAATAGGAGACATAACTTAAAAATAATTTTAAAGGCTAAAAATAAAGGGAGGGGAAAATACCTAACACAATTCAATTTATGTTAGTAAAAAATTCTTAGCCTTAATTCAGCACATCGACTAAAGGAATTGCTGAAATATAAATAAAGAACATTAAGGATCGTTAAGGGGTAAAAAATAAAGAAAGCAGAAGCAAGAAAATAATTATAAAAGAAGAAATTAATGAGGTGCTGTCGGAGACAGCAGGAGCTCTGCTCAGGACTGCTGCTCAGAGTTGCCCTGAGTTCATATATTCCTCTAAATTCTCCCATTCGACTATGCCAACCACAGGGCAGGCTCCTTGTCAAACCCTGCCTACTGCACTAAGTGTTGGGTCTGAGCTCCTCTGCCTGGGGCTGGACTTCCTAAGACACCTGGTCGTAGATGGAGAAGCCATGAGAAGTTGGGGTAGAGAAGAAGGAGTCTTTATTGCAGAAGCCAGTGGCCATGTAGCCATCAGACAAAAGAGTCCTTTAAAGCAGTTCCATATAGGCAGCCACATACCAGCTGGTAAATACATATCTTTCCCACACAATAGTAACAGTCTCAGTACCCACAGCTATTATCTGAGCAGCCGCACATTGCCCCCTAGACTCCCCACCTCACATCGTAGCAGTATCTAAGCTCTCTGCCTTAGCAGCTTCTCCAGCCTTTCTGGCTCAGCAGCTTTTCCTGTCTCCCCTGCACACATTGGAGCTACCTCTGAGCCTGCCTCAGCTTCTCTAGCACACGCCCCTGCCCAGCACACTGGCTGGTCTCTGTAGCCTCACATAGTAACTACCTCTGAGCTTCTCTCTCAGTTCCATCTGAGCTCTCTAGTCTTTTTCCCTCTCTTACTTCTCCAACCGTGGTAACATATTTTTTATATTATTTACACAAAAGAGGCTAGTTGCCAACAGTGACATCAATCATTTGGCTATAGAAGGGCACGGCTTACCGTGAGATCGCTGTGGCCTTGCACCTGCTCATGGTATCTCAGCCTTGAATATTTGATTAAGATTCCCATGTTCAGAACGGCCTTGGCCATCAGCATACTGTCAACAAGGCCTCCACACTCTAATTAGCCTTGATTATCTGGGGACTCAGGTGTAGTTCCCACAGTTACAAACAGAAATATTAGATTAATAAATAAATCCCAAAGCTTTATTTTTGAAAAATCTCAACAAAACATATTAACCACTACTTAGATTAATGCATAGATAAGGAAGTAATCAAATATACTAAATAAAAAATGACTAAAAAAGGATCAATTAAACATAAATAGAGGACATTTAAAAATATTATGAGAGGTTAACTTGTGTAATAACATCCAAATAAATTTTAAAAGCTACATGAAAAAAATGGTTAGCTAGAAAAATATAATTTACAAAGTTTACCACTGTTAAAATGAAAGGTTTAAACTGACCAATTTCAAAAGAAAAAAACTGAACAAGTCACTATCAGACTTCCTCCAATCAATATACAAAAGAGCATTGAATTGGTGAATTTCAGTCCTATCATCAGAGAACAGATAATCCCAATGACTCTTAAATTGATCTATAATATAAAAACAAACTTGCAATCCATTTATTTATTTAGCATTATATGTGTTCTAATCCTATCTAATAAAGAGAGAATATGCAAATTGACTGTCACACTGTCACAAAGTTGGCAGCACCCATAGCCACAAGATGGTGGTGCCCAGTCTCCTCAGCCCTGCCAGAGTCTCCCAGTCCTTTCAGCCCAGCCGGGGGGGCAGCAGGCACATGGTGTGGCCGAACCCGCCCTCAGGCTCCCAGCCACCCAGGGCTGGCCCGAGGCGCAGGCAAGCCTCGGGTGGCGGTTGCTGCCCAGGGCCACCTGAGGCTCAGGTAACCAGGGCCTTCCGAGGCTTGCATTGCCGGCAGTGGCAGGAGCAGAGGTGTGATGGGGGCATAGCCTTCACCTGATCACTGGGTGGCCTCCTGCCCCTGAGGGCTCCCAGACTGTGAGCGGGGGCAGGCAGGGCTGAGGGACCCTCCCTCCAGTGCATGAATTTTCATGCACTGGGGCTCTAGTAAAAAATTATCTGCAATATAATGACAGAATGACCTATAATTTTCAATGTAAAATTGTAAATATTTTATGACTTTTCACCATTTAGTCCAAGAATCCTGATAGTATTTTCTCTTGTAAAACAAATTAATCCTAGTAGATAATAAGAAAAATTATATGATCATCTCCATATACAAGAATAAAAGGAAAATGTCTCAATGTCTCTTACTAATTTCTTTACATAGGGTGTGAAACAAGAAATGGATTGGAGAAAACTTCTGAAAGCAAGTGTGAGTGAAGAAGGAGAACAGAAAAGGTAATGAAAACACATACAGTATAAGATCACATTTTCAAAGTAAGCAATGGAGGAGACAGTGATTTCAATAAAATGGTAGAATAGATGTTTTAACCCCTCATTACCCCATGAAAATACCAATACTTTAGAGGAAAGTACCTTAAAATCATGACTTATTAATATTAAAAATAAAAACAACTTTTTATTATTGAATAGCAATATAAAAATAAGCTGAAAATTATTTTAAATAAAATGTATTTATTAGCACTTTATTGATATGGCTAAAAACAGTGACATGTCAACAATAATGAATACATGATGAACACAACTGCTACCCAGTTTTTGTTTTCCAAACACCATTTATATGACAACAACGAAGGCTCCTTAGAAAAGCCATTGATTCCAAGTTTGGAAACATCAAAGTGGAAAATGATCATGAACAACTTTTTATGTCTAAAAGCAAGAAAACACATGAAAACTTATGGAAAGGGATATGTCAAATGGACAAAAAATCCAGTTTGAAGGTGTTCCAATGGCCAAAATTGGAATAATGTAAACATTAAGAAATATAATGGTTATAATCTGCTATCAAAAATGAAATAAATAGCCCAGCCTGTGGCTCAGTGGTTGAGCATCAACCCATGAACCAAGAGGTCACCAGTTTATTCCCAGTCAGGGTATGTGCCTGGGTTTCGAGCTTGATCCCCAGTAGGGCATGTGCAAGAGGCAGCAGATATTGGTGGTTCTCTCTCATCTATGTTTCTATCTCTCTCTCTCTCCCGCTCTCTTCCTCTCTCTTTAAAAATCAATAAAAACATATTGAAAAATGAAATAATCATCCTTTAAATCATAATGATATTTTAAAAAAGAAAAAAAAAACTAATACCAACACAAGAGAATAGTATATAACTACTTGCCTTTAAAATTGTTTATAATGAACCTATTATGCATTTAATTTAACATTTCATATTTTTGAATCACAATAAAGTTTTTGTAAAGGTACTGAAAATGTAAAGAAATAAACTTATTTTTCACCAATCATGGTTATAATTATGTCAATTTCTTCCTCTAAAATTGATTGATAATTAAAAATATAACCACCTAACTTCCCTTTTAAAAAAACAATTTAAAAAA
Source organism: Ia io (assembly GCA_025583905.1). Taxonomy (NCBI): domain Eukaryota; kingdom Metazoa; phylum Chordata; class Mammalia; order Chiroptera; family Vespertilionidae; genus Ia; species Ia io. Next base: position 23,437,474 of record JAJQQW010000009.1, read on the forward strand.
TGAAAAGGAATGGTAAATAGTATAGAAGCAATCATCAATTAGAATGTCATTATGTTTTCAACATTTAATGAAATAATTAATTCATGTACAGACTATCAAAAGACCCTAAAAAATAGTGAAGTTATTGAGTAAGAGAATATTTGTAAACTTCCAAAGTATTATCCAATATAGTACTTGCTAATTCTAAAGGGAATGGTATTCTTTTATATTTTTGAGGTATGGCAGTTATATCCTTTATAAAATGGTGTTCAAAGTAACATTACTAAAAATGAGATAACCTGTTATCAAGTCCCTTTTGATGTGATTCAACACAAAGTGCCAAGCATCATCTGTGAAATGCTCTTACCAGAAATATTTACCTGTATCCATGTAGTCCTTTAGATTGGAACAATTTCATAGTTTCCAGGAAATTTAGGGAATAGAGAAATATGTTAAATAATAACTTGAGAAAATAATCATATGAATCCAGAACATGGCCCATTATACAATCTATTAAGACAGCTTTTTCTTTTTACTTCAAAGTTATTTTTTTAGCAAAGTCAGGTTAATAAAATGCAACAACCAAGTGCATTAAGTAAACCTTTTTGAAAACATCTACACTAATAAAAGATAAACATGCAAATTGACCGTACCTCTGATACACCCACAAGCCATGGCCTCCAGCAAATCAGGAGTGAGTATGAAAATTAACCCAACCAAGATGGCTGCTGCCACAGAGTTGGAGCCAGCAGGATGCTTGGGTTGCCCCCAATGTTGGAGGTAGCCAAGCTTCCTGTCTGCCCTGGCCTGCCCTGGCCACCACTCAAGGCTACAAAGTTTCAACTATAGAAGATAAATAAATCCCAGATACTTGCTTCCAGTCAGCCCTGGCCTCCACTCAAAGAAGCACTAAAAAAAAAAAAGAAAAAAAGGAGGGGCTGGGAGCTTGGGTCGCTGGGGGTTGATCAGGCCAGGATGGGATGGCAGTTGCGAGTGATCAGGCTGGTGAGGGGTGGGGCCATTGGGGGTAAGCAGACCAGCAGGGGGGCCAGTTGGGGGTGAGCAGGACAGTGGGGGGGGCAGTTTGGAGTGAGCAGGCCAACAGGGGGGCAGTTGGGGACAAGCAGGCCAATGGGGAAGGAAGGTGGGGGCGAGCAGGCCAACAGGGGGGCAGCTGGGGGTGAGCAGGCCGGTGGCAGGGGGCAGTTGGGGGAGAGCAAGCCGGCAGGCAACGTGGTTAGGGGCAATCAGGCAGGCAGGCAGGCAGGCAGGCAGGTGAGCGGCTGGAGCCAGCAGTCCTGGATTGTTAGAGGGATGTCTGACTGCCAGTTTAGTCTCAATCCCTGTAAACCGGCAGTAGGACATCCTTCGAGGGGTTCCAGATTGGAGAGGGTGCAGGCCGGGCTGAGGAACACCTGCTTCTATGCACGAATTTTATGCACCAGGCCACTAGTATGAATATAATAGATTTTTCCATTTCAGTGGTACATTTGAGTATGAAATACATATAAATAATTTTTGAAAAGCATGCTTAAGTAGTTTTAAATTTAATAATGCAATATAATATCTTTTATAAAAATAGCTGCATACTTAGTGGTAAAGTATTATGATTTTATTCAAATAGTTTTCAAACAAATCTCAAATAAATAGCAACCCTTAAATATGTGATTCCTCTACTATTATCTTTGTATCTTTCTCTCTCTCTCTCTCTCCCTCTCTCTCTCTCTTTCTATATATATATATATATATATATATATATATATATGCTATAGATGTAAATAGGTAAAACAGACATGGGAAATGTGGTTATTAAATATTCCATTCCTATGTCAGCAAAAGAAAGATGCTGTAATAAATTTAACCAAAAGTAATCTCATGGATTGATCTGATCATAAATTCCTAACTAGGGAGGTCATAATAGGTAGTCATGCCCCAGGCATATGACATCTTTAGTAAAAAGTTTGTCTTTGCCTTCAGCTTGCCCAGCTTATTGTTTTTGTGGATCTTGGTTAACACACATTTGAAATGCCTCTTCTTCAGATCCCTCAGAAGCATAAACACCCTTAAGAGAGCACATAATATTGTTAACTATCCTGTAATCCAATCTATGCCTTGCTTTCTCTCACCTTCATGTAATCTTCCTTTTGCTTTCTCTTTAATTCAAAATGCATAAAATAAACTGCCAGTTGTCCTTCTTTGGACCATTTGATCTTGCTTCCTAGCATTGTAGTCGGTTTGGCTCAAATGAACTCTTACAAAAATTCTCCACAAGTTTGGAGACTTCTTATGTTGACACAATTTTTCTGTAAATCTTTATGTTTGAAATTTTGTATAATAAATACTTTTGAGAAAATACTGAAAAATTAGTAAATAATAATTACAGCTCCATACTTGTTAAAGGAGAAATGATACATAATATATCATTTAGTTATACTGAAATAAAACTAGTATAATAAAAATAGTTAAAATATTTTTTATTAATTAAAGTACAACTTTCATAAAAAAGATGATATAAACAGAGCAAAATTTGAGAAGTTTTATAAAGTTTCTAAAAGTATGGATACTCAGTGGAAATATTTCCTCCTCCAAGAGTCAACAGAGGTAGGGAAGACAATAAGTGGACACATAAGGAATTAGAAAATAAGACTAATTCCACTATATTTCCTAGCCAGATGACACTAAATTGCTTCTGCAAGATTATTGCCATTTGCTTTTTCCTTTCATTCTTGATATTCCGCTCTTTTTTTATTGAAGACCATATCAGCTTTGTTGAAAAATATGATATGCAATTATTAAATCATATTTTATCTTTAAACAGTGAATGACTAACTTCGTTAAAAAAGAAAAATTGAATTAAGAACTTTACTCAGGCTGCTTATATTAGAAATATATTTAAAACAATGTGATGAAAAAAGGGGAAATAGTGATGCACTGAATGTTTGTGTTCCTTCAAAATTCTATATTTTGAAGCCTGAACACCCCTGGATTGTAGTTGGAGATGGAAATTTGAGGAGATAGAGTGAGATTAGGTGATGAAGGTGGGGCCCTAAGAATGAGATTAGTACCTTTGTAAGAAGAGGAAGATATCTCTCTCCCACGTCTCCCTCTTCTCTCTCTTTCTCTGCTTGCATGAACCTTGGAAGGCCATGTGAGAACATAGTGAAAAGTCTTCAGTCACTGGCCAGTGAGAGAGCTCTCACCAGGAACAGAATCAGCCAGCATTTGTATCTGGGGCTTCTCAGCCTCCAGAACAGGGGGAGATTAACTATTGTTTAAGCCACTTAGTTGATGGTATTTTGTTATAGTAGCTTAAAATAACTAATACAGAAATCAAGAATGGGTAAAATATACACTAACCGAGATTAAATTTATGATTGTCATTAGAAATAGAACAAAGAATTACATTAAGTAATGGTAAAAGGTAAATATACTAACAGCATCAAACTCCACAGCAACTAATTACACAAAGAAAAATGTATTAGAAATGAAAGAAGAATTTGTTATGAATGAAATTATGACAGGGAGGGTAATTTATCTTTTTAACAATAAGAAATATCTACAGCCTGACTGGTATGGCTCATTGGTTGAGCATTGACCTATAAACTAGGAGGTCACGGTTCAATTCCTGGTCAGGGTACATGCCTGGGTTGTGGGCTCCATCCCCAGTCGGGGGCGTGAAGGAGACAGCCGATCAATGATTCTCTCTCATCATTGATGTTTCTATTTCTCCCTCTTCCTTCCTCCCTGAAATCAATAAAAACATATTAAAAAAAAAAAAGAAATATCTAGGAGACAGTGCAGTTATAGAATGATTTAATTAAAGACACTCGGTTTAAGTTTATATATATACTAGAGGCCTGGAGCATAAAATTTGTGCATGGGGCAGGCTGGGGTGGGGGTGTCCCTCAGCCTGGCCTGCACCCTCTCACCATCCGGGAGCCCTTGGGGGATGTCCGACTGACAGTTTAGCAGTTTAGGCCTGATCCTACAGGGATTGGGCTTAAACTGGCAGTTGAACACCCCTCTCACAATCTGGGACCACTGGCTCCTAACCACTCGCCTGTCTGCCTGATGGCCCCTAACCACCTCTGCCTTGGCCTCGCTGCCGCAGCTTCATCCAGAAGGATGTCTGGAATGACATCCAGAAGGTCGTCTGGCTGTCTGGTCTAATTAGTATATTATGCTTTTATTATTACAGTAGGTCCTCAGGTTACATAAGAGATCTGTTCCTACTGTGCGACATGATGAGATTTTCAATGTAAGTCGGAACCCACCTACATAAGTACCTACTTCACTCACATGGAGCACATACACAGCAGTAATGAAGTGAAACAGTAAAAAAATTTTAAAAGAAAGATAACAATTCCTGACCTTTACTTGTGGTAAATAAATAATAAAAAACACAAAGCACATATGTACATACGTCAAAATGATGGACCTTTTTTTATTTATAAATAAATGGGAGATGGCAACATAACCACGAAATGATGTATGTTGAGTCCAACATAATGTGAGGACTGCCTGCATAGATTTGAACTCATATTTTAAGTATTAAAGATGTACATTTTATTTTTGTGTTCATGGTATAAACACAAAAATAAACTATGAAATCATGATGGGTGATTCAGTTGGTTGGAGTGTCATTCTGTGCACGAAAAGGTTTTGGTATTGATTTTCAGTCAGGGCACTTGCCCAGGCTGTGAGTTCCATCCCCAGTTGGGTTGAGTATGGGAGGCAAATAATCTATATTTCTCTCTCACATCTATGTTTCTTTCTCTCTCTCTCTTCTTCTTTCAAATCAATAAAAACATATTCTTGGGTGAAGATTAAAAAAATAAATATGTAAATAAGTTGTGAACTTAACCAAAAGTAAACCTTAAAATTTCAAAGAAGTGGAAATTTGTTTTATGCCTTAAACTTTTAGGAGATGTAATAAGTAATAATTACTTAAATTAATAAGTAATGTTATAAATAAATAACAAAAATAAGATAAAACTGAAATCTCATTCTATGAAAATGTTAAAAAATAAAGAAAGAACAAATAAAAAAATAGAATCAACTCTGAATCTTGTTCAAGGAAAAAGAAGACAGACAAAATACACAAATTAGTAACTAGAGGGGGGAATAAAAACAGCAATCAGTAGAGATTAATTTGCATTTCTCTGATGATTAGTGACGTTGAGCATTTTTTCAAATGTTTATTGGCCATCTGTATGTCCTCTTTGGAGAAATGTCTTTGCCTATATTTTAATGGGATTTTTTGTCTTCCTGTTGATGATATATATATATATATATATATATATATATATATATATATATATATATATATATATATATATATATATATATTCTTTATATATTTTTGAGATTAACCCCTTATCCAATATTGCATTGGCAAAAATGTCCTCCCATACAGTGGGCCCCCTTTTCATTTTATTGATGGTTTCTTTTGTTGTTCAGAAGCTTTTAAGTTTGATGTAGTCTTATTTATTTTTTCCTTTATTCCCCTTGCCCTAGGATACATATCAGCAAAAATATTGCTACAAGAGATGTCTAAAATTTTACTTACCTATACTGTCTTCTAGGGTTTTTATGACTTTGTGACTTACATTTAAGTCTTTTATCCATTTTTACTTTATTTTTGTGTATGATATAAGTTGATGGTCTAGTTTTATTTTCTTGTATGTACCTGTCCAATTTTCCCAATGCCATTTATTGAAGAGACTGCCTTTATGCCATTGAATGTTGTTGCCTTTTTTATCAAATATTAATTGACCTATAGGCTTGCTTTGATTTGTGGGCTCTCTGTTCTATTCCATTGATCTATAGGTCTGTCCCCATGCCAGTAGCAGGCTGTTTTTATTATAGTGGATTTAGAGTATTGTTTGATATCAGGTATTGTGATACCTTCAACTTTGTCCTTCTTTCTCAAGATTGCTGAGACTATTTGGGATCATTTTAAGTTCCATATGAATTTTTTAAATATTTGTTCTTGATTTGTGAAATATTCCACTATTTTTTAAAATAGGAATTGCATTGAATCTATAGATTTCTTTGGATAGTTTGGATATTTTGATGATGCGAGTTCCTCCAATCTATGAGCATAGTATATGCTTCCACTTATTTGTATCTTCCTTAATTTCTTTCATCACTGTCATATAGCTTTCCAATTACAGGCCTTTTGCCTCCTTGGTCAAACTTATTTCTAGGTCTCTTATTTTATGTTACAATTATAAATGACATTGCTTTCTTAGTTTCTCTGTCTGATAGTTCATTATTGGTGTTTTGAATTGCCACCAATTTTTGGGTGTTAATTTTGTATCCTGCTACTTTGCTGAATTCATTTATTAGATCAAGTAGCTTTTTGGTGGATTCTTTAGGATTTTCTATGTACAATATCATGTCATCTGCAAATAATGCCAGTTTTATTTACTAATTTCCAATTTAGATGCCTTTTATTTTTTCTTCTTCTCTGATAGCTTTGGCTAGGACTTCCAGTACTGTGTTGTATAAGAGTGGTGAAAGCAGACATCCCTGTGTTGTTCCTGATCTTAAAGATTTGGAAACAACCTAAGTGCCCATCAGCAGATGAGTGGATTAGAAAACTGTGATACATCTACACAATGGAATTCTACGCTGCTGTAAAAAAAGAAAGAATTCTTATAATTTGCAACAGCATGAGATAGAACTGGAGAGCATTATACTAAGTGAAATAAACCAGTCAGAGAAAGATAACTATCACATGATCTCATTCATTTGTGGAATATAATGAACAACATAAACTGATGAACAAAAATAGAACCAGAGACATGGAAGCATCAAACAGACTGTCCAACCTATGAGGGAAGGCAAGGGGTGACGCAGGTAACAGATCAACCAAAGGACTCGTATGCACGCATATGAGCATAACCAATGGACACAGACAGTAGGGGGGTGAGGGCATGTGCTGGGTGGTGGGAGCGGCTGGGGAGAGGTCAATGTGGGAAAAAGGAGACTCATGTAATACTTTAAACAATGAAGAATTTAAATTTTAAAAAAAGAAAAGACTTAGATTACAAGAATGTCACATAAATGGAATCACACAATATATCAGTTTTTGGAATAGGCTTTTTTTTACTCATCATGTCTCTTGAGATTCATCAAGGCTATTGTGCAGATCAATAATTTGTTTCTGGAGGAGATTAAATATGGCAGCAGAGTTAAGTAGATGCTACATGGAGAAGCTCCCAGGACCAAAATGGAATTAAAACTAAAATACAGAAAAACTTCCTGAATAATCAATGAAAGATTCACTGCAGAGAACCCTGATAACCCCGAGGACAGAAAGTGGAGACCATATAGAGACTGGTAGGAGGGGCTGAAGCACGAAAGAGCTGTCTGGGCTACCATAGACAACAACTGAAGTTCCAGAGAGATATCTCAGCAGTGTGTGTGCGGGGTGTGTGTGTGTGTGTGTGTGCCACTGAGAACTCTAGGGTCTAATCCCTGAGCTGGGCCCCTCAGCAGAGAGTACCAGAACTGAGAAGGTTACCAACATAACATCTGTCTGTGAAAAGCAGAATGTTTTCTGTCTGACAGGGAGAAATGGCTAGAAATTCAGGCACCCTGTTAAAGAGCCAATGCACAAAATTCGCCGTGAAGCCACTCACCTTGTGCTCCAGCAGAGGGAGGGCAAAGTAGACTGGAGCTGTGTGAGCAGAAGCTCGGATCCAGGCTCTTGGGTTAGAGCTCAGTAGGCAGACTCAAGTTTCCTGTGCTGAGTCATTCCCTCATGCTGCAAAGGTCATCTTTCTCATGCAGACATTTGCTATATAGGTGGCTTTGCCTTGGGGGAAGATAGCTGATCCACCCTATTGGAAAACACCCTGCCACACAGGTGTGAAGTTTCTGAGGCCCATTGAGAGACTGAGAATAACGATTAGCCTCCAGGCAGAAGCAATTCCCCCAAGCTGTTAAAAAAAGTCTTATGTCATTTATTTTTGCTCTAATCATTATTATTTCCTTCCTTCTACTTACTCTGGGCTTTTATTTTTGTTGTCTTTCTAGATCTTTAAGTTGTAGTGTTAAATAGTTCATTGTTAATTTTTCTTGTTTTTTGAGGTAAGCTTGTAGTATGAGAAACTGCCCTCTCAGGACTGCTTTTGCTGTGTTCCAGAGATTTTGGTTTGTTGTGTGCTCATTTTCATTTGTTTCCAGGAAGCTTTTTATTTCTTTTTTAATTTTTTAATATATTTTATTGATTTTTTACAGAGAGGAAGGGAGAAGGATAGAGAGTTAGAAACATGGATCAGCTGCCTCCTGCACACCCCCTACTGGGGATGTGCCCGCAACCAAGGTACATGCCCTTGACTGGAATCGAACCTGGGACCCTTCAGTCCTCAGGCCAACACTCTATCCACTGAGCCAAACCGGTCAGGGCTTTATTTCTTTCTTGATCTCATTGGTAACCCATTCATTTTTTAATAACGTACTATTTAGCCTCCATGTGTTTGAATGTCTTTGGGTAGTTTTACTGTAGTTGAATTATAATTTCATTCTACTATGATCTGAGAAGATGATTGATATTATTTTGATCTTCTGAACTTGTAGAGACTTGTTTTGTGTCCTAACAGACACATCCTATATAATAAAGAGGTAATATAAAAATTCACCATCACTCCAACACACAAGATGGCCGCCCCCATGTGGACACGAGATGGCCTGCAGAGAAGGGCAGGTATGGGCGATCAGGCCAGCAGGGGAAGGCAGTTGGGAGGGACCAGGCCTGCAGGGGAGGGCAGTTGTGGGCGATCAGGCCAACAGGGGAAGGCAGTTAGGGGTGACCAGGCCTGCAGGGGAGGACAGTTGGGAGGGATCAGACCAGCAGGGGAGGGCAGTTGTGGGCGATCAGGCCAGCAGGGGAGGGAAGTTGGGGGCAACCAGACCTGCAGGGGAGGGCAGTTGGGGGCAACCAGACATTCAGGGGAGGGTAGTTGGTGGGGGGACCAGGCCTACAGGGGAGGGCAGTTGGGGGGGACCTAGGCCTGCAGGGGAGGGCAGTTGGGGAGACATAGGCCTGCAGGGGAGGGCAGTTGTGGGCAACCAGTCCTGCAGGAGAGGGCAGTTAGGGATGACCAGGCCTGCAGGGGAGGGCAGTTATGGGCGACCAGGCTGACAAGGGAGAGAAGTTAGGGGTGACTGGGCCAGCAGGGGAAGGCAATTAGGGGCAATCAGGCCAGCAGCGGAGGGCAGTTAGGGCTGACCAGGCTGGCAAGGGAGGGAAGATAGGGGTGACCGGTCCAACAGGGGTGGGCAGTTAGGGGTGACCAGGCTGGCAGGGGAGGGCAGTTAGGGGCAATTTGGCCAGCAGGGGAGCAGTTAGGCATGGATCAGGCTGGCTGGGGAGCGGTTTGGGGGTGATCAGGCTGGCAGGCAGATGCAGTTGCGGGGGGGCGGCAATCAGGCAGGCAGGCAGGGGAGTGGTTTGGAGCCAGCAGTCCTGGATTGTGAGAGGGATGTCCGACTGCCCATTTAGGCCCGATCCCAGTAGGCAAACTATTACCTACAAAAGAGCTCCCATAAGTCTGACACCTAATTACTCATCAGAAACTCTACAGGCCAGAAAGTAATGGCATGAAGTACTCAAGGTAATGCAAAGCAAGGATCTATAATAACCAAGATTACTATATCCAGCAAGGCTATCATCCAAAGTAGACTGTCAAATAAAGAACTTCCCAGCCCAAGATGGTTTTACTTAGTGGATAGAGCATTGACCTGCAGAATGAAGGATCCTGGGTTCAATTCTGGTCAAGGGCACATGCCCAGGTTGCAGGCTCGATCCCAAGTAGGGGGTGTGCAGGAGGCAGCCATTAATGTTTCACATCATTGATGTTTCTATCTCTCTCTCCCTCTCCCTTCCTTTCTGAAATCAATAAAAATATATATTTTTTAAAAAAAGCTTCCCAGACAAAACCAAGTTAAAGGAGTACATCACCACCAAGCCAGCCTTACAAGATATGCTAAAGAGATTGCTGTAACGAGAAGAATAAATAGAGAGAAAAACTTAGGCATACAGAATTAAAATTGCAATAAATAAGTACCTATAAATAATAACCTTACATGTAAATGGATTAATGTTTCCATCAAAAGATATGGGGTAGCTGAAAGAATACAAAAACTTGACCCACTTATATGCTGTCTACAAGAGACCCACCTCAGAACAAAAGACACACACAGGATGAGAGTGAAGGGATGGAAAAAAAATTCATACAAATGGAAAAGAAAAAAAGCTGAAGTAGCAATACTCATACCTAACAAAATAGACTTCAACATGAAGGCCATCACAAGAGACAACAAAGGTAACTATGAGAGGGTTAACTTGAAATGCAGGCAGATAGGTCAGGGGTCCAGTGGAAAATAAAGGCAAGTGAAACATAGGCAGGGGCAGACATGGCAGTTTGAGCAGCCTAACCAGAGGAACCAAATGTGCTGAAATAATAAAGCGTTTCTGGACTCCAAGCAGGAGGCATGGGAAACCAAGGGAGGGCCTGCAGTAAACAAGATGTACAGACACATAGAAACAGAAAAAGTTCAGCATAAGAACAGAGAAAGAACACATAGAAACAGGGAAAGTTTAGGACCATTGCTGGGCAAAAACAATTGAGAGAATCAATCAGGTGATGACACAGGTAGGCATAGAGCAGGCTTGTAGCAAATATATACCCCTGGACTACAAGGCTTTAATGGGCAGCCCATTCTTGGGTCCCCCTCCACTTGCAGCGAGTCTGAGTCTGCTTGTAATAAATTTTCCACACTTGGCTTAAATCTTCTGGTCCGCGTAGCTCATTCTTCAGTGTTGTGAGACACGACCCTGGGAAAACACCTTGGCTCAACATTCCAGTTGGATTCCATAATACTAAAGGAATCAATCCAACCAGGAGGATATAACCCTGGTAAACATATATGCACCCAACATAGGAGCACCTAAATATATACACATACATATACATAAAACTTCTAGAGGACTTTAAGGGAGACATCGACAACAGTACAGTCATAGTAGGGGACTTTAACACCCCACTGTCTTCACTGGAGAGATCTTCCAGATAAAAAATTAACAAGGAAACAGTGACTTTACAGGACACACTGGATCGATAGATTTAATTGACATTTATAGAATACCAGAGGCCTGGTGGACGGATTTGTGCAACGGTGGGGTCCCTCAGCCTTGCCTGTGCCCTTTTGCAATCCAGGACCCCTCTGGGGATGTCAGACTGCCGGTTTTGACCTGATCCCGGCAGGCAAGGCTGAGGGACCCCACCAGTGCACAGATCTGTGCACCGGGCCTCTAGTATGCATATAAGATCTTTGGTTAATCTCTTCCCACCCTCCCCCTCTCCCCTTCCCTCTGAGATTCATCAGTCTGTTCCATGTTTCCATGCCTGTGCATTGAGCATCTGGCCCTTGGTGGTCAGTGTGCATCATAGCTATTGGTTAAATGGTCAGATCGTCAGATGGTCACTTAGGCTTTTATATATAGAGATTTCATTCCAAAGCTGCAAAATATACATTTTTCTCAAGTGCACATGGATCATTCACAAAGATAGACCACATGTTAAGACACAAAACAAGTCTCTACTAATTCAAGAAGATTGAAATCATATCAAGCATCTTCTCAGATTACAGTAGAATGAAATTAAAAATCAACTACAGTAAAAATGCCCCAAAACATTCAAACACATGGAGGCTAATTAGTATGCTATTAAACAATGAATGGATTACCAAGGAGATCAAGAAGGAAATAAAAAACCTCCTGGAAACAAATGAAAATGAACACACAACAAACCAAAATCTCTGGGACACAGCAAAAGCAGTCCTGAGAGAGCAGTTCATAGTACTACAGGCCTACCTCAAAAGACAAGAAAAGTTAACAATAAACTATTTAACACTACAACTTAAAGATCTAAAAAGACAACAAAAAGAAAAGGCCAGAGTAATTAGAAGGAAGGAAATAATAAAGATTAGAGCAGAAATAAGAGACAAAAACAAAACAAAACAAAACAAAAACTAAACAATATAAAAAATCAATGAAACCAAGAGCTGGTTCTTTGGAAGGATAAACAAAATTTATGAATCATTAGCCAGAATCATTAAGAAACAAAGAGAGAGGACTCAAATAAATAAAATCAGAAACAAAAGTGGAGAAGTAACTACTGACACCACTGAAAAACAAAGGATTGTAAAAAAATACTATGGACAACTATATGCCAAGAAGCTGGACAATGTGGATGAAATGGACAAATTCCTAGAAAAATACAGTCTCCCAAAACTTAATCAGGAAGAATCAGAAAACCTGAATAGGACAATAACAACCGATGAAATAGAAGCAGTAATCGAAAAACTCCCAGGTTCGGACAACTTCACTGGGGAGTTTTACCAAACATTCAAGGAGAATTAACACCTATACTTATCAAACTATTTTAAAAAATAGAGGAAGGGACATTTCCAAGCTCTTTTTATGAAGCTAGCATTTTCCTGATTCCAAAACCAGATAAAGACACTACAAAGAAAGAGAATTACAGGCCAATGTCCCTGATGAACATAGATGCTAAAATCCTCAACAAAATATTAGCAAATGTGATACAGTAATCTATATATATAAAAGCCTAAGTTACCATCGCAATGGAAACAACCGAATGGATGACCAAACAGGCTGCGTGGGGCAACCAGGCCGGCAGAGTGGGAAGTAAGGGGTGACCAGGTCGGTGGGGGAGGGCAGTTAGGGGTGACCAGGCTAGTGGGGGAGGGGGAATTGGGGAAAACCAGGCCAGCAGTGGGGGGCAGTTAGGGGCAATCATGCAGGTGAGCAGTTAAGAGCCAGTGGTCCTGGATTGTGAGAGGGATGTCCCACATCCCCCAAGGGGTCCTGGATTGCAAAGGGTGCAGGCTGGACTAAGGGGACCACCCCTCCCATGCATGATTTCATGTACCAGGCCTCTAGTATATTAAAAAGATCATACAGCATGACCAAGTGGGATTTATTTGGGGAGGCAAGGTTGGTACAATGTCTGCATAGCAATAAACATATTACATCAAATAAACAAAATGAAGGATGAAAACTACATGATCATATCAATAGATGCAGAAAAACCATTTGATAATATCCAACACCCTTTTTTGATAAAAATTCTCAGCAAAGTGGGAACAGAGAGAGCATATCTCAATGTAATAAAGGTGATAAATGTCATGTCCACCGTTAACATCATAATAAACAGACAAAAACTAAAAGTGTTTCTATTTTTATGTCCTCCTTTTCCCCCCATTAACCCCCTGCAGCTTGCCCTTCCCCCCTGTTCCAGATCTTCACCACCCAATTGTCTGTGTCCATGGGTTGTGTATATATGCATACAATGTCTTTCGTTTATTACCTCCCACCCACCCACCCTGCCTTGCCTTCCCTCCTAGTTTCCATACTCTGTTCCATGCATCCATCTCTCTGGATCCACTCTGTTCATCAATTTATTTTGTCATTTAGATTCCACACATGAGTGAGATCATGTGATACTTGTCTTTCTCTGACTGACTTATTTCACTTAGCATGATACTCTCTAGGTTCCTCCATGTGGTCTCAAATAGTAAGAGAATCTTCTTTTTTATTACTGCATAGTATCCCATGGTATAAATATACCACAACATTTTTATCCACTCATCTATTGATGGGAACTTTGGCTGTTTCCAGATCTTAGCTATTGTAAATTGCACTGCTATGAACATAGATGTGCATACATTTGTGTTTCTTGGTATATTTTCCTAGTAGTGGGATCACTGGGTCAAATGGTAGTTCCATATTTAATTTTTTGAGGAAACTCCATACTGTTTTCCATAATGGTTGCACCAGTCTGTGTTCCCACCAGCAGTGTACTAGGGTTCCCTTTTATCCACATCCTTGCTGGCACTTTCCATTTGTTGATTTGTTGATTTGTTGATGTAGCCATCCTGACAGGTGTGAGATGGTACCTCATTGTTGTTTTGAATTGCAGCTCTCAGATGATTAGTGACTTTGGTGAAGTGTCTATTTAGGTCCTTTGCCCATTTTTTTTTAAATTGGGTTGTTTGTCTTCCTTTTGTTAAATTGCATGAGTTCCTTATATATTTTGCATCTTAACCCTTTATCATATGTATCATTGTCAAACATGTTCTCTCATACAGTGGGCACCCTTTTTGTTTTGTTGATGGTTTCTTTTGCTGTGCAGAAGCTTTTTATTTTGATGTAGTACCATTTGTTTATTTTTACTTAGTTTCCTTTGCCCTACAAGATGTATCTGTAAACTTATTGCTATGAGAGATGTCTGAGATTTTGCTGGATCTGATTTGCTAATTTTTTTTATGAGTATTTTAACGTCTCTGTTCATCACTGATATTGGCCTGTAATTCACTTTTTTTGTAGTGCCTTTATCTGGTTTTGGAATTAAGATAATGCTGGCCTCAAAAAAAGAGCTAGCTTGGATACCATAAGATGGTATCTCTCTTTTTTTTTCTTGATGAGTCTGGCTATGGTTTCATAAATTTTTTTTATCTTCTAAAAACACTAACTCTTGTTTTAATTGATTTTTTTTGTATTGCTTTTGTCTCTATGTCATTTATTTCTGCTCTAATCATTATTATTTACTTCATATTATTTACTCTGGGCTTTTCTTGTTGTTTTCTTTCCAATTATGTAGGTTATAGGGTTAAATAGTTTCATATATATATATTTTTTCTTTTTGTTTGAGGTAGGCCTGTAGTACTAGGAACTTGCTTCTCAGGACTGATTTTTTTGTGTGTGTCCCAGCAATTTTGGTTTGTTGTATGTTAATTTTAATTTGTTCTCAATAATTTTTTATTTATTTATTTCTTGATCTAGTTGGTAAACCATTCATTGTTTAATAGCATTCTATTTAGCCTGTACCAATGTACAATGGTATAGCAGACCTTTCAAAAGGAAAGTATTATAATATATTATAACCAGTACTGCTAAAATAAAAAAATAAGTGACTTATTCATACAATAATCCTATCTACTCAACAAATGTCATCAGTCATTTTATTGTCATGAAGTTATAAATTTTATCTAATGAACCCAATGCTATGCCTTATACCTCAAATACTTATAAATGTGATATGATACTATAATGGCTTATACTTATATAACTTAATAACTCTTCAAGGTGACTAGCAAACTATTCATGAAAACAATATAGCAAATCAGAATAAGAACATGTAAAGAGGTAAAGTTATGCTTAATCTTTACCATATTGGAAACCATTATTTTCTGTAATCCTGAGAGAAGTTCCAAAATGACCCTTTGATAATAACTTTTGTAAATATTGCTCCTCACAATATCATCAGTCTGGAAATATAGTAGGAATAGATAATAATACATCACCTCTTCCATGGTTAATTACTTATCACTGATTTAATTATTGCTTAATATTTTCCAAGCCTCTTCCTCTTGCTCAGTGATTAAAAACTTTCTTATCTTTCCAGTTTCCACAATTTTCTCTTTTTCTAAATCTATGGTGTTGTCTAAAATTCCTCTAACTTATGTGTGTGCATAGGGACTTTGCTGCAGTACAATGAATCCATGAAGTGCAGTTTTCACTGCTGCTTCCGTCACACCTGAGATGTGATGCTAATTTCCTGCTATTATATACCCATTAGCTGTCAGTCTTGCACTAAAGTCAATGACCCATCAGTGATATTAATGCCAATGGAATCTGTAGAAATATGGGAGAGGTTATAGTGGAGACAAAGATTATTGACATTGAAGTGGTGATGGAAAGTACTAGATTTTACATTGATCAGGATTTTTCCCTTATAAATAATAGAAAACAAACTGAAAGTAACTTAAACTGTGAAAATAGTAAGATGGGAGATAATATTCCCAGCAAGTCAATACTCATATCAACATCCTATCTAATAAAGAGGAAATATGCTAATTGACCATCACCCTCACAAAGATGGTGGCGCCAACAGCCAATAAGGAAGGAAGATGCTAATTGACTGCCACGCCCTCAAAAATGGCAGTGCCGACAGCCACAAGATGGCGGAGCCCAGTCCCCTCAGCCTCTCTGGGGTGGCAGGTGGCAGTTCCAGCCACTCTGCACACCTGCCTCCAGAGTCCCCCAGTCCCCTCAGCCCCCCAGCCACCCAGGGCTGGCCCGAGGCACAGGCAAGCCTTGGATGTCGGCTGCCCAGCCATCCAGGGGTGGCCCAAGGTGCAGGCAAGCCTTGGATGTCAGTGGCCCAGCCGCCCAGGGCTGGCCCGGAATGCAGGTAAGGCTTGGATGGCAGGTGCTCAGCCACCCAGGGCTGGCCAGAGGTGCAGGCAAGCTTCTAATGGCAGCTGCCCAGCCGCCCAGGGCTGCCCGAGGCTCAGGTAACCAGGGCCGGCTGAGGCTTGTGCTGCTGTCAGTGGCAGCAGAGGTGTGATGAGGGCATTGCCTTCCCCTGATTGCCGGGTCGTCTCCCACCCCTGAGGACTCCAAGACTGTGAGAGAGAGCAGGCCGGGCCGAGGGACCCCCCTCCAGTGCATGAATTCTCATGCACCAGGCCTCTAGTAATGTAAATAAAAATAATAAAATTGTATTTGCCTGTTTGAATCGTGTCCATTGTGGTGATCAAGGGTAGGAGATGGCAATTTGTGGGAGAATCAAAATTATGGATAACTCTCACTATAACACATGGTCAGAAGAAATATTTTCCAGGACGAGAATTATTATACTGGTTAGGACATGGTGCCAGTAGGAATTACAAAGACAAACAATTACATTAATATTAAAACAGCATTACACAAAGAGTAAAAACAAAAACTAACAGTGAGTTGAGCTCTGAAGAATACATCAAACTCAGAATTGTTTAGGAATATGTATGGTCTAATTGGTGCAACAGTTAAATTGCACATCAGTAGTAATTCATATTAATTTATAATTATAAAATTTACAAAGAATTATAGATTATTGAATACACACGTCTCTTCAAAGTGTGTTCCTAGATTTGTGCTTAAAAACAAACAAAAACCCACCCTAAAACAATATTGATCATAGATATTGTGTTTCTCAGAATTAATTGGGACATTTTTAATGACATGATCTGTTGTGAACCCAACTAATCAAATGTTCTCTGATCAAGTCAATTAAACCACGTTTATAGGAAATGATTATATTGTCAAAACTCTGTATTTTAAAATAGAATATTATCCTGTAGGTAGTGAGACTAATTGTTGAACCAACATCTCAGAATATATGCAGTTCAGGGGTTGATTACAGGTGGGTCCTGAGCAAGTCCTGTTTTCTCTTTGGAGACAGACCCAGCTAGCAGGCTGAGCATGGTAGCTGGGCAGTAACCCAATGCACCACAGAGTGGACAAAGGAGAGCAGTTGCCATTAAGGATTTCAAAGATGGCACAGTAAAGAGTTTGAGGTACCAAAACAGGAAGCAAGGGGCTATCACCAGGAAAGGTTTTCTGAGAGAAAACACTGATCACCTGTCCACGTGAAGAAAAGCAAATTGTAGCAGTCTGTTTACTTTAAAAGAATGGCCAAAGGTTCATCTTGGAAATAAAACCAGGCCTCTACCTCATTTAGATTAATAAGAAGGGAATCTGCGATTAAAGCTCACAATATTTCCCACTGTGAAAAACAAGACTAGAAACTAAAATTAGTGTTTACTACTGGTATTAGTCAAACACACCTTTAAAGAGAAATTGGACAATATTAAAATACCAGACAAGGCCTGAATAGTAAGAAGTATTTCAAAATACTTTTTTTGCAAAATGAAATTTTAACTGCTTGGACCAAAGTTGGTAATGCTATTGTTTATTAAATTCTGTTTTAAAGATTTTTATATAATTACCAGGAAATGGTTTAAGGTGAAACAGTAAATCAGCTCACTTAAAGTGCATTTTAAAGGCAATGAGTCTATAACTCACAATGAACTTTTTAGATTGGATTGTCTTGAAACCTTTCTGGAAATCTTAAATCTAGAAATTATCAAAAGGACTTTTTTCAGATTACCTGTTTACAAAAACTTTAGAGATTGCCATTTGTATTTAAAATAAGTCATTGGGATTCGGGTTTTTCAATTAGTTATGATACTTTAATTTGGTACTAAATATAAATCATCTAATTTTTAAAAATTCAAGTGTCCATAACCTTGGATTTTTCTTTTAAGTTCAGACCCCACCAAATAAACTATCTTGTGGTTATCTGGCAGTTTATTTGTAGACTAGAGGCTCAGTGCACGAAATTCATGCACAGGTAGGGTCCCTAGGCCTGGCTGTCAATCAGGACAGATCTGGGCCTTCCAGGTGTCGGCCAGGGACTTCCTTCATTCCACACCACCCCCTAGTGGTCAGTGCACGTCACAGTGAGCAATCGAACTCCTGGTCTCATGGTTGAACTCCTGAGGGGACACTTTGCATATTAGCCTTTTATATATATAGATTGTATATTCACATTGCTTATGATATAACATGGAAGTTTGATAGAAACTTGAGAACATGTAAAAGTTATAACTGATAATGCTGCATATCTTTAGTTCACTCTGCAATTTTTGAGGTGATCAAATTTTTTTCCCATAACTATTCTCAATTGAAATCTCAAAATTAATTATCTTAATATGTGTTAAATTAATTAAAGTTTGTACTTAAGAAGCTAGTAATATATCATTTTGTTTACATTGTCATCTGTTCTTATTACATATCCAAGGTTACTGGACATTCTCCAAAAATAAGTAGCTATTATTGATCTAAAAATATTGCTAGCTGAATTCTTAAAATTCTCTGAAATTGTCTTTAGTGAAAATTTTTACATTCACTTATATTGTGTATAGCAAAGGTAGAAAATGGGGGAGATTAGTAATCAGTATTTTCTCAACTCTGTATTTTTAGTTTCAAAGTTTAAGTTTCATACTATTATAAAATTTATACATTTGAGGGCTCTTGATATATAGTGTAAATATTCTGAGATAAGATTATGAAGATAATATATCTTAAATAGTGTTCATCTCTATGAATTTCCCTGTGTTTTTTATCATCATTGTCATTTCCTGAACACCTGTTTATTTCATTACATTGATTGAGGACATTACATCCATCTCCTTCCAACTTCATTTTAAGTTTTCCATTTTTTCTGTGAGATTATATTTCCACAATAATCTGTAATGGCATTTATTATATTGAAGGTCAATCTCTGTAAGCAATCGACAGAAAGTAAAAATCTTGTTCAACTTCACTCTGCCATCATGTCCATGTGTATTAATCAGGATTCACTGAGGAGATAAAACCCACACAGTAATTTGGAGAGTATAATATGAAGAATTATTAATTATAACCGGAGATGAGAGTAAATAGGAATTGGTTAGTAAAAGAGGACTCTAAAAGGCATAAGAACTGCATATATAAATGTAGTTACTTCAATTAAAACAGAGAAAGAACACCCGCAGAAGAGGACAGACTGAGACCTTGTTGAAGCACAGCTTTGGCTATTGAGTGGCAAAAAAATCATTGGAGTGCTACCCTTAGAAATTGCTGGAAAAGTGTTCTCTAGAACGTGCCATAAATCTACATGCTAGGGTACCAGTGACAACTCTTCCCAGAAGATGTATCATCAAAGGTACTCCACTAGGAAATCAACAAAAGGGAAGTTGCATTTAGTTTTTATTAGCAAGAAAGCAGTGAGATAGACACAATATTTGGGTTATTGAACACTTTGGGAACTAAGATGTTGGAAAAAACCAAAGGGGCAGATTATGTGATAAATGGATATATCATGAACTACCTGAAGACCCAATGAGCAGCACTATAATCTGATTGGCTATATAACCTCAATATCTATGAGCAGTTTTTCTAGTCAATCAACAAATCAGTCTTTTCAATACTGCAAACTAATATTTTTAATTATTCATCAAACTGATTACATTAATATAGCCAATAAAAAGAACACTAGATGTCTTTTTTAAGCTGATAATCATGTAACAAGATACAAAGATTTCAGAAGACATCATTCTTCCTAAAGTTTAAAAATCTGCAAGTAGAAAAAAAATGGGATAGCTTTGCTTGACTTTCTTCAACTTCCACTTAAAAAAAAAATTCTTGGTTCTAGTTTAGAGTACATTGTTTCATAACTTCAACATATTTGACCCTAGCTTCGATGTGGGAGTTGGTGAGAAGAGATACTTCAAACTATGATTTTGAAACTCCAATTCAAATGCTCTAGGGTGACACTGTGAAGAGAGTATTCCTTAAAATAAATTATTTGATCTACAATCAAGAAAAGTGTTAACTGGCTGGAAACTTTTCAGTTTGCTGTTCTTAAGAACCCAAGTTAGCAATTTTATCAACTTTCATTTGTCCACGCTATTGGAGAGAAGCAAGGGCATGAATAATCTAAAAGCACAGTTAATTTTAGAAGAATTTATATCAAGTGACTTTGTAGTAGATTTAACTTCCTAGTCATGTTGTACCTAAACTAATAATAAGATTAGTTTTTCTTTTCTCAGGGCATACTAATTGGTATCTCAGTAAAATAATGTGTGGTAAGGGAAATACAGACATTTTTGTTACTTAACATGAAAAATTCCTTGAGCAGTACAGCCATATATGGAACATGAGTTGAAAATTCTTGATAATGATGAAAGCTTACTGTGTGTGAAAAAAAGAGAATCATATAGCAGTTCTTATAATATGATGCAGATTGAACTTCATACATAAGCACATTATGATTCAGTTGACTATACTTCACTAGCTCACCATTCTGTGAGTTCATGGATTTCAAAGCATTTTGTAAATTATCAAGCATTACATAGACATATTCTGAATTGGAAGTTGTTGTAATATGGTGCATAGGCTCATCATAATTCCTATTTGTATACATATAGAAAGTATCTTTTTCTAATGTTAACCCCCCCAAGTTATCTTTTTTCCCTGTTTCCCATTTAACCAGGTGGCAGTTTCTGTTGTTCATTATCTCAGAGAAGGACCCTACTAGATACTTGTTTCCAAAAACCTATTTCTACTAAAGAACAAAGATGTCGAGAAGTAGTTTCCTGTAAATTAAGAAGAAACATTCCGTGGCTACAGATAGAAGAGCGTAGTCTGGGAGACTGTGGGGCAAGTGAGACATCTGAAGAGAGGCCTTTGAGGAGATTCTGGATCATGCCAAATCAACAGCCAACTCAGTCCACTGAGAGAAAAAAAGGCTTGGGATAGCTCTAGTAGGGAAATGTGGTTAATAGTAAATAAAACAACAACAAAACAAACAAATAAATAAACAAAACAGCCACAAATGTAACCAAAAATAAATGCAACCAACATGAGAAATCTGTAGGGAGGCTGAAGTCTCTCAGGGGTAAGTTTATGTGGGAGACTAATAGCTACAGAACCTGAGTGAGAAGCAGGGAGAATACTTTTGAAGAAACATTTTAAATTACACTGTGTGGTTTTTTTTCTTTTACTCTTTATCTTAGCAACAGATGTAACATCAAGTCAGGATCAATGCCCTATGCAATAAAAAGGGGGAAAAGTTTAAAAAATATAAAGTAGTAAAGAATGAATAAAACTAATAAGGATTACTTTTTAGTCTATAGGTATTATACTAAAATATACTAATAATTCTAACCAACTAGAAAAAAAAAAACAACCCAAACAGGAAAATGAGCCAAGGAGATGAACAGGCAATGTATAGAAAAATAAACTCTGAAGATATTTTGTTACTTCTTGGTAGTCAGATAAATGTAAATGAAAATAATTAGTTATCACATTTAGCCTTTTAATTTTAACAATGGTAAGTATTGCTGGAATATAGAGAAGTAGATCTTCTGGTGGATTCACAACCAATGACCCAGAAATTATTTATAAGATGCATATACAAACACAATCAAAATCGTATTGAAATTATGTTTCAAAAAGTCCCTATTTTCTACTGGAAGCAATGAAAACCATTATTAATACTTAGGAAAACTGAATCACTAAAGATCCAGTGGAAAATATATGAGTACATGGAATTAAAAATAAGCTTTTGTAGAAAAAGATTGATGTAGAAAATAAAGAGTGCCATTGGTTTTGCTAAATAACAATTCATAATAAAAGGGAGAGCCCACCATCAGAATATGAAACAAAATATATTTTTATATTTGAAAAATATTGGAGACAGAAAAATATTTTTATAATTCACCATTAAACCAAAACAAAAGAAAAAGAAAAAAAAATGTGCCTATTCTGGGATGGCTGCCAACAGGACAGCAGTAAGCAAGATAGTGTGAATGAGTAAGAGAGTGAAAGTAGAGTGCGTGGATATGTGGGGAGTGTGTGTATGTGTGAGTGAGGGACAGTATATTCCACAGGATTGTCAGGGACTGGCGGACCAGGCTCCCCTGGCCGGGCAGCCTCTACTACTGCCAAAATCTCTCTTTTCTCTTTCTTCACAAGCCAGTTTCTTTCTTTCTTTTCTTTCTTTCTTTCTTTCTTTCTTTCTTTCTTTCTTTCTTTCTTTCTTTCTTTCTTTCTTTCTTTCTTTCTTTCTTTCTTTCTTTCTTTCTTTCTTTCTTTCTTTCTTTCTTTCTTTCTTTCTTTCTTTCTTTCTTTCTTCTTCCTTTCTTTCTTGTTGTTCTTTGATTGTTTTTAGTATATATTTTTTTGCTTTTTTTATTTTATGCTTTTGTTTTTTCTCTCCTGTGGGGGCCTGATGCGGTGGGGGCCAAACATGGCGGGGATCTCCCTTTTCCGTGTCCCACACGGAAAGAGAGATGAACGAACCGGTCCTAAATGGAGGCGGCCGGGGATTGAGAAATAATAGAAATAAAGAAAACAAGACACCGAAATAGATTCATGAAGCTGGGGCTGGGTGGGGCGCCATCTTTCCTCTCTCATGGAGAGGCAGCATGATGACTACCCTGAGCCACCCAGCAGGTTTATCTTATATCCCAAAAATCCAGGAAGTAACACCAAAACTTAGGATCAAAGGAGCTTATTTGCATCCTTAACTAGGCCCCAGCATTACTGGATTTACATATCTAGACCCGCCCCTGCTGACACCTGGGCTGCTATGAAGTCAGAACTGATTAACATGTCCAGCCTCATTGGGGAAGCATGTTCCCAGGGCGTGACTCTGCCAAAGCCCTGAGTTCAGCTGATGAATAATTGAGGAAATGCCCAGGTGCCTCCCAAGCGGCCCTCTACACTCTCCTCATTTGTTCTCTTCTTCTACAAATAGTTTAATTAGTTTCATTCATGAACATAGGCCGATCTCCTCTCTATTCTCCTTATCCAAAAATAGATGAATACATAGATAGATAGATTAAAGAAAGTGAAAAAAAACTTAAAAAATAGGAGGAGAGCCTAAGAGAGCTTTGGGACAACAAAAAAACAAAACGACATCTGCATAATAGGGGTTCCCTAAGGAGAGGAACCTGAGCAATGAATAGAAAACCTGTTTGAAGAAATGACAGAAAACTTCCCTGATATTGGGAAGAAAAAACTCACACAAGTCCAAGAAGCTCACAGAGTCCCAAACAAGATGAACCCAAAAAGACTGACATGAAGACACATTATAATTAAATTGGAAAATACCAATGACAAAGTAAGAATCTTAAGTGCTGCCAGAGAGAGACAGAAAGTTATCTACAAGGGATTTCCCATTAGACTATCAACTGATTTCTCAACAGAAACACATCATGCCAGAAGGGAATGGAATAAAATATACAAAGTCATGCAAAGCTAGGGACTGAATCCAAGAATACTATAGCCATCAAGGCTATAATTCAAAATTGAAGGTGAAATCAGGAGCTTCCCAGACAAAAAAGGACTGAGGGAGTTTATTACCACCAAACCAGAAATACAAGAAATGCTAAAGGGACTGCTGTAGAAAGAAGAAATAGGAAGGGAAGAAGGAACACAGGCATAAAGAATAAAAATGGTGACAAACATGTATCTATCCTATATAATAAAGAAGTAATATGCAAATGGTCATTATGCTGTGACGCGTAATGACAGATCAGCAGGAAGGCTGGGCAGCGAGCTATGAGTGGAGGAGAGCTACAGGAGGGTGGGGCAGTGAGCTACATGTGGCGGAGAGCTACAAGCGGCAGTGGGCCGGGTTGCCAGCTGAGGCAAGTGGCAGAGAGCTACTCAAGCATGGATTCATGCGCAGAGCCACTAGTCAATAATAACGTTAAATGTAAATGATTAAATGCTCTAATCAAAAGACATAGGGTAGCTGAATGGATAAGAAAACATGACCCATATATCTGCTGTCTACAGGAGACCCACCTCAGAACAAAGGACTCACACAGACTGATAGTGGAGGGATGGAAAAAAAATTTGGGGGGCGAATGGAAATGAAAAAAAGCTGGAGTAGCAATATTTATATCTGACAAATTAGACCTCAAAGTGAAGGTCATAATAAGAGATAAGGAAGGTCACTTCAAAATACGAAATGGAGCAATTCAACAAGAAGATATAACTCTGGTAAACATATATGCACCCAATACAGGAGCACCCAAATACATCAAAAAACTTCTGAAAGATATCAAGGGAGAGATAGACAGCAATACAGTCATAGTAGGGAACTTTAATACCCCACAAACACCACTAGATAAATCCTCTAAAAAAATCAGCAAAGAAACATCAATCATAAATGACTCACTAGATCGGATGGAATTAATTGACATGTTCAGAATATTTCACCCCAAAGCCACAGAATATACATTTCTCTCAAGTGCACTTGGGTCATTTTCAAAGATAGACCACATATTGGGACACAGGCAAAGTCTCTTCAAATTCAAGAAAATTGAAATCATATCAAGCATCTTCTCAGATCACAATGGCATAAAATTAGAAATCAACTACAATAAAAACAATGAAAAAAAAATCAAACACTTGGAGGCTAAATAGCATGCTATTAAACAATGATTGGGTTACCAAAGGGATCAAAGAAGAAATAAAAAGCATCCTGGTAATAAACACCAATGAAAACACAACAATTCAAAATCTATGGGACACAGTGAAAGCAGTCTTCAGAGGGAAGTTCATAGCTCTACAAGCCTATTGCAAAAAACAAGAAACAATGGTAATAAATTACCTAACCCTACAACTCAAAGAGTTAGAAAGAAAGCAACAAGAAAAGCCCAGCATAAGCAGAAGGAAGGAAATAATAAAGATAAGAGCAGAAATAAATGACATAGAGACCACTCTCTTTTTTAATATATTTTATTGACTTTTTACAGAGAGGAAGGGAGAGGGATAGAGTTAGAAGCATCGATGAGAGAGAAACATTGATCAACTGCCTCCTGCACACCTCTTACTGGGGTTGTGTCTGCAACCAAGTTACATACCTTTGACTGAAATCAAACCTGGGACCCTTCAGTCCACAGGCTCATGCTCTATCCACTGAGCCAAACCGGTTAGGGCATGAGAACACTCTTTTTAACACCAAAAAACCCAAAAAAACAAAAGATCAATGAAACCAAGAGCTGGTTCTTCGAAAGGATAAACAAGATTGATGAACCTCTAGCCAGGGTCACCAAGAAGCAAAGAGAGAAGACCTAAATAAACAAAATCAGAAATGAAAGAGTTGAGGTAACAACCCTCCCCACCAAAATAAAAAGGATTATGAACAAATACTTTGAACAACTCTATTCCAATGAACTGAACAACCTAGATGAAATGGACATATTCTTAAAAAAATACAAGTTCCCAAAACTCAATCAGGAAGAATAAAAAACCTGAATAGGCTGATAACAGCCAAAGAAATTGAAACAATCATCAAAAATCTTTCAGTAAACAAAAGCCCTGGTCCAGACTGCTTTAAAGGGGAGTTCTACCAAGCATTTAAAGAACTAAAAACTATTCTTCTCAGACTATTCCAAAAAATTCAACAGGAAGGCACACTTCCAAGTTCTTTCTATTAATCCAGCATTATTCTAATTCCAAAATCAGATAAAGACACCATAAAAAAAGAGAACTACAGGCCAATATCCTTGATGAACATAGATGCTAAAATCCTCAACAAAATTCTAGCAAATTGGATCCAGTATTACATTAGAAAGTTCATACACCATGACCAAGTGGGATTTATTCCAGGGGTGCAAGGATGATACAATATCCGCAAATCAATAAATGTGACACACCACATAAACAAACTGAGAGACAAAAATCACATAATCATATCAATCAATGCAGAAAAAGCATTTGACAAAATCCAAACTCTTTCTTGATAATTACTCTCAGAAAAATGTGAATAGAGGAATCATACTTCAACATAATAAAAGCCTTATATAACAAACCTACAGCCAACATCATACCCAATGGGTAAAAATTAAATCCAATTCCCTTAAGAAAAGGAACAAGACAGGGATACCCACTTCCCCACTCCTGTTTGATATAGTACTGGAAGTGCTAGCCATAGTGATCAGAAAAGATGAAGAAATAAAAGGCATCGGAATTGGAAAAGAAGAAGTGAAACTGTCCTTATTCACAGAAGACATGATACCGTACATAGAGCACTCCAAAGACTCCATCAAAAAAAAACCCCATTAGACTCAATAAATGAATTTGTCAATGTAACGGGATACAAAATTAACACCCAGAAATCTATGGCCTTTTTAACACCAATGATGAACTCACTGAAAGATAAACTAAAAACAACAATCCCATTTACCATTGCAACAAAAAAATTAAGATACCTAGGAATAAACTTAACCAAGGAGGTAAAAGACCTGTACTCAGAAACCTACAGGACATTGAAAAAAGAAGTTAGAGGAAGATGTAAACAAATGTAAGAACATACCATGCTCATGGATTGGTAGAATCAACATCATTAAAATCTCCATAGTATCCAAATTATCTACAGATTCAATGCAATCCCCATTAAAATACCAACAGCATATTTCAAAGATCTAGAACAAACTCTCTAAAAATTCATCTGGAATAAAAAAAAAAAAAAGACCCCGAATAGCCACATCAATCTTGAGAAAGAATAACAAAGTTGGAGGGAATCACAATACCAGATATCAAGCTATATTACCAAGCCATGGTTCTCAAAACTGCCTGTTACTGGCATAAGAACAGACATATAGACTAATGGAACAAAACAGAGAACCCAGAAATCGAGGCAAGCCATTGTGCTCAATTAATATTTGACAAAGGAGGCAAGAACATACAATGGCATCAAGACAGTCTCTTCAATAAATGGTTCTGGGAAATTTGGTCAGATACTTGCAAAAAAAAATGAAACTAGATCACCAACTTACACCATATATAAAAACAAACTCAAAATTGCTAAAGGACTTAAATTTAAGAGGGGAAACCATAAATATCTTAGAAGACTCCATAGGCAGCAATATATCAGACATATGTCGTAGCAACATCTTTACCTGTACAGCTCCTAGGGCAAAGGAGACTAAAAAGAAAACAAACAAATGGGACTACATAAAAATAAAAAGCTTCTGCACAACAAAGGAAACCATCAAGAAAACAAAAAGAAAGCCCACTGCATGGGACAACATATTTGCCAATCTTATTATGATAAGGGTTTAATCTCTAAAATTTACAGGGAACTCATACAACTTAACAAAAGAAAGATAAACAACCCAATCAAAAAATGGGCAAAGGACCTAAATAGACACTTTTCGAAAGTGGACATACAGAAGGCCAAGAGACATCTGAAAACATGCTCAGAGTCACTAATCATCTGAGAGATGCAAATCAAAACTACAATGAGGTACCATCTCACACCTGTCAGAATGGCTATCATCAACAAATCAACAAAGGACAAGTGCTGGCGAGGATGTGGAGAAAAAGGAACCCTCCTGCACTGCTGGTGGGAATGCAGACTGGTGCAGCCACTGTGGAGAACAGTATAGAGTTTCCTCAAAAAATTAAAGTGGAACTCCCATTTGACCCAGTGATCCCACTTCTAGGAATATATCCCAAGAAACCAGAAACACCAATCAGAAAGTATATATGCATCCCTATGTTCATAGCAGCACAATTTATAATAGCTAAGATTTGGAAACAGCCTAAGTGCCCATCAGCAGATGAGTGGATTAAAAAACAGTGGTACAACACAATGGAATACTACACTGCTATAAAAAAAGAAGGAACTTTTACCATTTGCAACAGCATGGATGGAACTGGAGAGCATTATGCTAAGTGAAATAAGCCAGTTGGAGAAAGATAAATATCACATGACCTCACTCATATGTGGGATATAATGATCAACGTAAACTGATGAACAAAAATAGATCCAGAGACAAATGGCAGGGCTGGTGGTGGGGGGTTGTTAGAGAGCAACCAAGGACTTGTATGTATGCATATTAGCCAATGGACACAGACACTAGGGCGGTGGGGGCTTGTCCTCAGGGGTGGGAGTGGTTGGGTGGGGTCAATCAGTAAAAATGAGATATATGTAAAACCTTAAACAGTAAAATAAATAAATAAATAAATAAATAAATAAAATCAATAAATTAAAAATAAAGAAAAAATGTGATGATTTCATTTAGAAAGGATACCATTATCAAAATAAAAACTAGGAGAAAAAAATTCAAAGCAAAGTAATTCTCACAAATCTAATAGCAATTAATATTAGCTATTTCCAAATAGGTATTCAATTTTAATATTCCATATTACAATCATCCATATTATATGAAAACATGTGTTTCTCAGGTGTGGGGAATCTTTTTTCTGCCATGAGCAATTGGGATACTTAAAACATGATTCATGAGACATGCAAAATTTTCAACTTAAAAATTAGCCTGCTATATTTGGTCAAATATTTAATTAACTCACTCTTAACCCTTTGCACTCGCTTGCTTTTTGCTCGATTCCTTTATTCTAATGCTAACTGTGTCGAGTCACACTCGACATCCGAGTGCAAAAGGTTTTAACACTTTGGCAGGGCCAGAGCAAATGATTTCACAGGCTTTATATTGCCCTCTAATCAGACATTCTCCACCCCTTAGAATCTAAGCCCTTACATTACATGTATTAAGTATTCTCAAATTTTATAATATTTGTCAATGCAAGGAATGTTAACAAACATTATTTTAAGCATGCATAAACTTGTTTATGTTTTTTATTTTTATAGGCCATATGTCTGTTATTTGTATTAAGTGTCTGTTCACATAATATTTTTAATTTTATGACCTTTAATTCTGTACCTTCAGATTTTATGTGAATAAAGGATATCATTTACCATGAGGTATACGTTAGTTATGATTTTAAACAAGACACACACTTCAATAAGTTATTTATTTTTCCTTATCTTTTACTATTTCTTTTGAATACATTTCAAAATTAGAGAAAAAATAAAACCAGTGAAAAATGCCCCATATTTCATGCAGATTTCAAAAATTGTCCCAATAATAGCCTTTACATCAGACAATCCAACCCAATTTCATGTTACACTTAAATGTTCTTTAGTCCAGAACAACTCTTCATTCTTGACTTTAATATCCTGCACATTTTTGAAGATTACAGAACAGTATTACTTTTAGAATGTTCTTTAATTTGTTTTTGTCTGATATTCTTAACTACAATCATTTAAAAGAAGCTGCGGTAATGTCATATTTTTAAACAGTGTATAAAGATCTACCCGTATCTACTTAGGGCTAATTCATCTTCGCTTTGTTATTTCTTTTTTTATGGTCTAATGGAGCACTATATCATGCCATATTTAAAGAGTTCTATTTTTTCAGATATTTATCTGAGCCCTAATTAATTGATTTGTTACTGTGTTAAGAAACCCTTTCTTTTTTACGGTGCATAAACTATAAACTCACTTTTTAATATAATTAACAAGGTTGTTATAGTGCTTCTAAAGCATTTTAAATTAATTTTACAAAATTAACATACAGGTTTGTTTCTGTTTATCTCATCACGCATCACAAATTTAGCATAACAGAAAGTCATTAAAATTTAAGAGCAGCAGAATTAGATGCTATAAAAGTTATCATAAAATAAGAACATTTCCAAAGTAAAATATTATATGAAATTTTGTTTTTAAAAATATTCTAAGACATTATATTTTATTAAACAAGAAATATGTAACAATTGTTTATAATATTAAAAATAGAAAATAGTCTTGAGTACATAAATTCTGATAATAAAAATGTATAGAAAATAAATGCTTAACACTTTTTCTTATTAACACTTTTTCTTATTATTTATACACAGTGTTAATAACAAAATAAATATAAACTTACAAAAGATGGTTGTCTGATTATGCACTTGTTAAACTAGAACTGATTATTTATCTGTTACAGATTTCTATACTAATAAAAGGGTGATATGCTAATTAGACCAGGAGACTGGATATCTTCCTACCATCCGACTTCCTTCCTGACAAAGCCACTGTGGTGGGGGCTGAGGCAGAGGCGAGGTGCTTAGGGGCGATCAGGCCAGCAGGGTAGGGCAGTTGGGGGCCATGAGACCAGCAAGGGAGGGCAGTTGGGGGTGAGCAGGCCAGTGGGGGAGGCAGTTGGGGGTGATCAGGCTGGCAGGGGGGGCAGTTGGGGGCAATCAGGCTGGCAGGGAGGGCAATTGGGGGCGATCAGGCCAGCAGGGGAGCAGTTGGGGGCAAGCAGGCCGGCAGGGGGGCAGTTGGGGGTGATCAGGCCAGCAGGCAGAGTGGTTAGGGGTGATCAGGCAGGCAGGCAGGTGAGTGGTTAGGAGCCATTAGTCTCGGATTGCGAGAGTGATGTCAGACTGCCGGTTTAGGCCCGAGCCCACAGGGATCGGGCCTAAACTGGCAGTTGGACATCCCACAAGGGGTCCCATATTGGAGAGGGTGCAGGCTGAACTTAGGGACACCCCCCCCCATGTATGAATTTCGTGCACCGGGCCACTAGTATAAAATAATGCTACTTTGTGAGAAAATTCAAATAAAATATATGCAATATGAACTGAAAATAAGTAACCTAAGACAATAGAGTAAGAGTAAAGTAGAAATTGGTACCAAACTGGGGAAGTTATATGCATATATGCATTGCTCATGGTGAAGGCCTGGGAGGTGCAGGTGCAGGGTAGAAGGTGTCAATGGGAAAAACAAACCAACAAAAAACAAAGGAGACATCTGTAATACTTTCAAAAATAAAGATAAGTTTTAAAAAAAAAAATAAGAATAAAACAAATATGAGAAAAAAAAGAAACTGGTACAAAATGAGCTATTCTTTCAGAAGCCCGATGTGGTATTGAGAACATGGCTAATAGTTGTATAGAGTATGAAGTTGAATTTATCATTCAGAAACTATAATTATGAGGAAGCTAACATCATGTTTGTTTGGAATTTATCACATCCTGATTTTGCAGTTCTCAAAGAAAAATGTTCAGAGTTATACATTTTTTAAATTTGTAAATAACATGCTCTGTCAGTTCAGTAAATATTTTTATCTTGTCAAAACAGGTAATAGATTTGAAATTCACTTAAAATAATTAAAAGATGGAAAGGGTACACACATAAAAACTACAAATTTAAATATTAATAGTCCCCTACAAAGAAGTATAATTTATAAACCAAACCAAGATAGTAATGCATGAAATGACTTTTAGAAATATAGTATATAATGTACTAAAACTTTTAAAGGTTACTTATAAAACTCATGGACAAGCCCAGAATAAATAAACATTATCATTAGGAAATTTTATATTGAATTCAATTTATTAAACTGTTTAACTTATCTAATCCCAAGTTGAACATCATTGTAGCATAGTATTTTCTGCTTCCAGGTAAAACTATTACCCGTGGCTGATCACTTCATCCAATTACAATAGACTGAAGAATCAATCTACAATCATTAGAGCCTTGCTAGAATAAACTCTTTCA
Source organism: Ia io (assembly GCA_025583905.1). Lineage (NCBI taxonomy): Eukaryota > Metazoa > Chordata > Mammalia > Chiroptera > Vespertilionidae > Ia > Ia io. The sequence continues at coordinate 23,469,288 of JAJQQW010000009.1, forward strand.
ATGAAAAATTCAAAATAATGTATTGGGTCATGGATATAAAGGTGTTTGTAATGAGCAGAAATTATTTGATTCAGATTCCTTCCACTTGATAGAAATACAATGCTTAAAATTGTTGGGGAATATAAGTACTAAAAACACCTAAAATTCAAAAATCATAATGCTTATGACTATTGAAATAATCAAATCAGTAAAAAGAAAAGATTTGCAACCTGTTATCAGCTATAACTTATCATTATAAGTAATTAAGAGGAATTATAGCAAACTCTAGTTTATCAAGTTTTATAAAAAAAATTGCTCAATTTTCCTACAACACTGCTGGGAGTTTTGATCAGGAGACCACAAAGTATGGTATTCTGCTTACAGATATATTGAGATGATTTACCCACATGATATTAATAATGTATATTAAACAAGTTGCAACTATGTTAAAATCAGGAATTTTAACAATACTACCACCATCAGCAAAATCCAGATTGCTGGAATCTTATTAGTAATGGAAGATTTACAAAAACTATGTACACAGTAATGTATCAATTACAATTTGTTTAAAAATAAAACTCAATTAAAATAACTATTAGATGTCAAAGCAAATAACTACATATACATTTTAACTTGACATAAAGAAATCATTTTCTTGAAACCTATACAAAATTTTTGCAACACTAAACCTTGAAACTATAATAAGAATATTTTATAAATAATTATACATTCAAGGGAATAAAATTCAGGTGAAAATATTTTCTATAAATAACTGAGCATGGAATATTGATTAATGAAAATAAAAGTTTATTTATCTTAATTAATTAAAATGGCTTATCATTAACTATATGCATTTAGTAATACCAGAGAGAGAGGGGGAGAGAGAGAGAGAGAGAGAGAGAGAGAGAGAGAGAGAGAGAGATTTCAATTGCTTAGTATTTCCAAAGATCTACTTTTGTTTGTTTGTTTTGTTTTATTAATCCTCATCTGAGGATATTTCTCCATTGATTTTTAGGGAGAGTGGAAGAGAGAGGGAAAGACAGAGAGATACATTGATGAGATAGAAACACATCGATTGGTTGCCTCCTGCAACTCATCTGACCTAGGATTACAAGAATATTATCCCTAGCCTGTTTGGCTCAATGGATAGAGCATCAGTCTGTGGACTGAAGGGTCCTGGGTTTGATTCCAGTCAAGGGCACTTGCCTGGGTTGAGAACTCAATCCCCAGTAGGGGGCGTGCAGGAGGCAGCCGATCAATGATTCTCTCTCATCATTGATGTTTCTCTCTCTCCCTCTTTCTTCTTATCTGAAATCAATATTAAAAAAAAAAAGAATATCCGCCGAAACCGGTTTGGCTCAGTGTATAGAGCATCAGCCTGCGGACTGAAAGGTCCCAGGTTCAATTCCAGTCAAGGGCCTGTACCTAGGTTGCGGGCACATCCCCAGTGGGGGGTGTGCAGGAGGCAGCTGATCGATGTTTCTCATCGATGTTTCTGACTTTCTATCCCTCTCCCTTCCTCTCTAAAAAATCAATAAAATATATTAAAAAAAAAAAAAAAAGAATATCATAATGTTTCTTCCAATACAATCATGGCAATATAGAATGTAAAATATCTGGAATAATTCAACATGATACAAAATAAACTCTTGTTATTCAGTCCTCCTTTATACCATTTTATAAAATACTAGAGGCCTAGTGCACGGGTGGGGTCCAGCCAGCCTGCCTTGATGGGGGCCGATCGGGGCCAGGCCAGCTGGGAGGAGGGGCTGTGGGAGGTTGCCGGGGGGGGGGGGCAATTGGGGCCCCAATCGGGCCAGTTGGCTGCTGCAGTGTGTGTCATAGTGACTGGTCGTTCTGGTCATTCTGGTCATTGTGGTCACTTGGATTTTATATATATTGATGACATGGTATGAAACATCATTGAAACTATTAGTTTTCCAAATTCACCTTATCTCAATTTATATATATATATTTTTTGACATATTATACATAGCATAATATGTATATGACTTTAATACTAGTTTCAGAAAGTAAGCAAGAAAAACAAATATCGCATTAAAGACCTACCTATGCCTTATGCTAAAACCACACAAATATCAAAAATAACTGGAAAGTTCATTAATGTTTATAAATTCCATAGAAATCTATATTAAGTCTTTCATCTCAATTTTGGAACAATCATTATTACTGTAGTTGAAAAATGAATACTGTCAAAAGAAAGAGAATTTTTTTTTCATATTATATTTATAAGCACTAATGAGATCCTGAAAGTATTACTTTGGACACAACTGGGCTGAGTCTACATTTTCTCCATTTTATCTACTGGATGCTCAGGCTACAAATGAAGATAAGAATTCTCCTCATTATATTTATTAAATAAGGGTTGGATCACAAATGTATTAAAATCAAGTGTGAAGTGAAATTGTTAAGCATATAACTAGGTGGAACATCAGCTAAAATTATAAAATTACTGAAATGGATACAAACTGAAAAAGAATATTAAATAAATGACATGCAAAACACAGCTACATCCATAGCACACACTTATAATTGTTAGACAAGATGTCTTATGCCAATTGCCATGCAGAATATTTATAATGAATACAAGGAAACTGGGAGAATAACTAATGGATGAATGTACATAAGCTGTGCTAAAAAAATCACACACAAAAACTCATACAGTATATATCCAAAGGATATATAAACATTAGAATTTATGTATTTTAAAGGCCAAATAAAGGTCCCATAAAATCATATATGTGTGTTTATGTCTATACATATAATTCATATATGTGTACATTTATATATATATGTATATATATATTCATATGTATAATGTATGCATAAATGTATATGTACACACACATGAATTACACTCAGTCCTGCATGAAAACTATGAATGGAACATGGACCACACTTACCATTTTAAAACTAATTTTTTATTTTAGAATAGTACTTTATACCAAATAATTGATTTACAGAAAGTTCACAGTAGAAAATGAGATATGAAATCTCAAGCATGTTTTGTCAACCACCAAAATGTAAAGAAAAACTCCCAAGTGTTTCAAGACTGGCCAGATTGGATACTTTCCCTTTTTCCAAAATTAAACAGTGTGAACAACAAGAGTCCCTCTGGGATATAAAGATTTTCAAGGTTACTTGAATCCCTCTTAGTTACTTAAAGATCCTACCTTATTTCAAGGAATATATTTCATGCTAGAAGAGTTTTTAACCTAATAAAAGTTATTAGATAAGTGGTGAGTGTTCTACCACATAGAGCACACTATATATCTAGTAGGCCAAAATATACCACTTAAGGTAAGCAAATATTTTAACATAAATGTTTTAAGTTTTGATTGCTAAAGGAAATTTTATATAAAGTGATTTAATAAACATAAAGCAATTGAATACATTGCTGAGAGGGAAAGAGAAAGTATTATTGTTTTTGTACTTTAATCAGATCTATCTAACAATGAAAATTTGTCTTATCTTTCCAACTTGTAGGTCTTTGTACTTTAATCTTATAGAATTGAATAATTTTACAGTGCTGATATAATTTTCTAAGAAATCAGAGGATATTTAAGACACACTAATCTGATTCATACGTGTAATTTGATTTTTCAATATATGTCAGATGAAGTTGGTTTAAATGTTGTTTCTATAGAGTAGTAAAAATGTTTCCAATACTATTATCTAAATGCCAATACACAGAATATGATAGATTCTTCAATTTGTATTTCTAAAGTAAAAAGATATGTAGCTTGAAAAATAAATAATCATTTTCCAGAGTCTATATTTTATTTATGAAAAATCCTTCCTTATAGTTGATGACTTTGAGAAAATATTGAATAACTTTCTCTAACTTAACATTAAATTTCATCAATTGAAATTTACTTATTTGTAAACTAATTATATTATTTACTTATATCCTAGATTCTACAAATCTTGTATTTGATTTATTATAGTTCTGCTTTGCATTATTTTTTTTCTTAAGCAATTATCTTAATCAGTGCAAATGACTAGTCAACAAACTTCGTTAGTTATCCAAAATCAGACTTTTACCAAATACCACTAAAGTCAATTTTATAAAACTTGATCTATAAAAATGTGTTTTATTTTATTTTATTTATTTATTTTTTAATATATTTTGTTGATTTTTTACAGAGAGGAAGGGAGAGGGAGAGAGAGTTAGAAACATCGATGAGAGAGAAACATCGATCAGCTGCCTCCTGCACACCCCCCACTGGGGATGTGCCTGCAACCAAAGTACATGCCCTTGACCAGAATCAAACCTGGGACCCTTCAATCCGCAGGCCGATGCCCTATCCACTAAGCCAAACCAGTTAGGGCTGTATGTTTTATTTTAAATATTTTTATTGAGAAGGAGAGAGAGATAGGAACATCAATGATGAGAAAGAATCATTGATCAGCTGTTTTCTGTACACCCCCTACTAGGATGGAGCTTGCAACCAGAGCTTGTGCCCTTGACTGGAGTAGAACCTGGGACCCTTCAATACACAGACCAATGCTCTATCAACTGAGCCAAACTAGCTAGGGCATATACTTTATTTTAATTTGCATAGTTACTTACTCAACTATTTCTTGTATACTTGAAAACCGGGATGGAAAGTGGTTTAATCTAGCTAATATAAAGAAATGAGTGCAAATTTAATTCTGAGACAATCAAGGAAAGATATAAAAATTATTTTCTTCACCTTATAATCCAATATTTATTAAAGGAACATGTTGATGTTTGAAAAATTATACAGCACATTTTTCTGTGAAATTAGGTAGGTTATGCATGCTATGGAAACCAACAACCTGAAAAATCTTAGTTACTTGAAGCAATAAGGTTTATTTTTCCCTCATGTTACATGTGTACTATATATATTCCATGGCTTGTGTTTGCCTTCATGTCTCCTAAATCTCAAACCCAGGCTACCAGAGAAGTAAGTATGTGGATGTTGCAGGTTTCCATGGTGAATGGGAAAAGAAAGAGTGAGAGCGAGAGAGAGCGAGAGAGATTTGAAAGTCATTCACTAGCTCTTAAAATTTCAGCCTTTTGTGCTCACATTTCATTGAACTGTGATTTTATTTTATTATTTTTTAAGTATATTTTTAATGATTTCAGAGAGGAAAGAAGAGGGAGAGAGAGTTAGAAACATCAATGATGAGAGAGAATCATTGATCAGCTGTCTCCTGCACACCCCCTACTGGGGATCGAGCCTGCAACCCTGGCATGTGTCCTTGAATGGAATCAAACCTGGACCCTTCAGTCCACAGGCTGATTGATGCTCTATCCACTAAGCCAAACCAGCTAGGGCTGAACAGTGATTTTAAATATGTGTTCCCTAGACCAGAAATATCACTATCCCCTAGGAACTTGGAAATGCAAAATTTCTGGACCTATCTTCAGAATTAAATTCTGGGTTTAAATACTCTGAGTAGTTAAACTCCCAGTTAGAAATACTCTAAACATTTCTAATAAGTTCCTTAATGATGGGGATTATGGATTTATTTGGTTGTCTACATACCGAATTGAGGCCTAGCAATTTATGTTTTAGAAAGCCCTTCAGCAGATTCATATGCACAATAAAGTTTGAAAACCACTGCATCAGACAAATCTTGTCTAAATTTTATTTCAAAAGCATGGGAATGTACAATTCTACCAGTTCTCTGAAGAGAACCAGAAACTTTTGGTGGCCAGCAATAGTGAATATTTGAGTTAAAATATGGAAAAAAAACCCACAACATAGTTGTTGTTGGACCCTAGCCCATTCCTTCTATTATAAATAAATTTGTATCGCACACATATTAAAAGAAAGTCTTGAGCTACAAAGATCGATATGAGCTTAGCACTAGAGCTTACAATATGCAGTACTTGGAGAGACAGACTGATTTAATGGTAACATCAAGCAGTTTAGGTTAAGTACTGATGTGGCCTTGTCAATCAACTCATACGGACTGGTTGGCTGAAATTCTGTATTGAGTGTTTTGGGATCATCATTATCATGTACATTATTAAACAATGTTATGATCAATCCAATTAGAAATGTGCACATTCCTAGGGAGGAGGAGAAAAGCACATATGTCATGACTTTCAAGCCCTTAATAAAAAATGAATTTTATGAGAAGAAATCACATTTTAAAAAGTGAAACGTAAGGATAATAATAATGTGTAGTGTTTTTAAGGATATATTTTATGGCGCTCATAGAAAAAGTTTCAGAAAATTATGACAGGAGAGAGAAAACATTTTCTTCTGTATGGCTCCATCTTTATCATGCCTGTTTCTTTCTCTTCTTTCTTTTTAGCACACAAGGAAAAATATTTTTGTTTTAACACATTTTAATTTTTATCTTTTCTGAAGTATACTATAATGTGTATTCTAGTTGCTTTATGGTGGTGTGTACCTAAAAGGTAATCATTTTTATATCTACCCTTCTGAATAAAACCTTGTGAACTATTTCTTTACCCTTCTATCATTGTTTTCTCATAATCAATATTATAAAGTTGATTTGACTGAATTCTAACATTTGCCCTTGATAATTTTATTATTTCGCCTACTGAATTTATTTACTGTTGCTATTATTGTATGCTTGAATTAGCATCAAAATTCAGTCATCTGTATAATTATAAAAAAAGTATACTCATATGGTTTCAAGTAATGAAGAGGAATTTAATGTGTTTTTTCACACAATAAAATAAATTTGCAACTTTACATAAAACAGGGACTGTGGTTAGTTCTATTTTTATAGGTTTCTTAGTTACTAGAATTTTTAATGCTATTTTGCTATGTCATAACCTAAGGTACATTTGGATTAAATTTTATATTTTTATTTTGAATTCCCCATCATAAAATTTTAAAGAAAATATTTAAGCAAATCTCTAACAAATATACACCAATGGACTATAGTAGAGAACATGTGAGTTAAAATAAAAATACATATGATGAGGAGACTCTCTTTAAGAATTTTGATGCTGTAAGTCATTCTCTTTAACATTAATTCTAATTTTATTTATTAAAACTATCTAAATACTATGAATTTCTAGATATCAGATTCGGAACAAATAGTTCAGAATTGTCTTCTAATGTAACTGTTTTCTTCATTTACATTAAAGATAGATTCTTATAAGCTGAATGAACAAAACTGGTCATTCCATTTGGGAAAATAAATGTAGAATTTGCTTTTACCTGACTGATTACATTAAGTTCTTTGAAATACTTAGATTTCCAAAGAAACATGTTTTGTGTGTGTGTGTGTGTGTGTGTGTGTGTGTGTGTGTGTGTGTGTGTGTCTGTACATGATGTGTGTGTGTGAGAGAGAGAGAGAGAGAGGAAGAGAGAGATAGATTGTTCTTCAGTATTACTTAATGTTTATATTTCAGTGATTTATGCTTAAATACAGATAAGCATACCACTCAACTTCTACAGGATGGCACTTATTTTAATTTCTATTATAGTCCCTGCAATCCACAAAGGACTGGTTTATTTTGTTTGTTAGTAGCTGCCTGATAATTATATATTGGCTGCTATAAATATACAAATGATAGACATTCAATTTCAGGCTAACTTTTCAGGAAAACATTTACAAGTTTGCTCTCTTTGCAAAAGGACCTTTACACAATGTTTTAGATATTTATTATATAACTAGAGGCCCAGTGCACGAAATTCGTGCAGGGGAGGGGGTCCGTCAGCCCGGCCTACACCCTCTCCAATCCAGGACCCCTAGGGGGAGGTCTAACTGCTGATCAGACAGGGATTGGGCCTAAACTGGAAGTTGGACATCCCTCTTGCAATCTGGGATCACTGGCTCCTAACTGCTCACCTGCCTGCCTGCCTGATCGCCCTAACTGCTCTCCCCTGCCAGCCTGATCACCCCTAACCACCTCTGCCTCAGCCTTGGCACTGTGGCTTTGTCCAGAAGGACATCTGGAAGATGTCTGGTCTAATTAGCATATTAACTTTTTATTAGTATAGATAGTATTCTACCTGAAATTAATTATTAATGTTTACATATTTAGTTAAATATCATCATCTCTATCAGATTTCATGTTCAGAGAAGACCAACCATGGAGATGTTTCACATTTGTTCACCCAAAAGCATGTCTACCTCTCTGTGCACTGCTCTTATATTTCTCCAGCTACCATTTTGTGGGAGGATGAATTCTTCCAAAAGAGAAGAATCTTCATTGATAACACTTACTTTTAGGAGTTTTTTGTTTTTTAACCATTACCTTCCAACATTAAACTTGTTAAATAATGGTGATGTCAGCTGATTAGATAATAATGATAATGATGTCCAATTAGAAGCTTGGATGTTTTAAAACCTTGATAGTGATAAAACTATATTTTGTTATGGTAATGAAATGACTTTTGGATCACATAGAGAACTAATCCAGTCCTACCCACTAATTTTTGGGGGAGGAAAGAAGGGGCTTGTGGTGGAATAAATTTTCAATGGTCAATGATTTGGTCAATTATGATGGATGTAGAGGGTGATCATGTGGGACTGAGCCCTTTTCTTAGGGAATCTGACTTTACCTCTGGGTAGTGTCAAAATTGAGGTAAATTCTCATGTTTGAGAGTGTTTATTGATGTGAGGAAGCCTCTACACACACTTTGGAATTGGGTCCAGGGATTCTTTTCAGTAATTTAAAATAAAATTGAAATGTGATTCTAAAAATATAAACAAAGTGATCAGTTATATTTTAAAAACCACACTCAAGTACAGTCTTAATGTGCTTTTATTTACCAGTGACAAACTTTGTATTCAAGCATGTTTCTAAGGGCTTTTCCTATACTTCATGTGTGATTTGTAAAAAACCTTGCTACACTGTCAAATATTCAAGCTGTTAATACAATGAATTATATTAAATTTGATAACTGTTTAAGTTATGATTGCTAACATATAGCACAATTTTTCAATGTTAAATGTTTTATTTTAATTGCTGCCAATCTATTATGGCTTTAAACCTCCTTACTTTATACAAATTTAAAGTTATTTGCTGGTTTTAATATTTTATATACGTATAAACATACATACAAGATGTGAAAAAAATCTAAAAATCCATTACCAGTTACCGTTGTCCTGAAGAAAACCACTTTGTTAGTAGTTATAAAAGTAAATAATACTTCAGTAAAATACTAAACCGCCAAATTTTTAAATAATAATTTATCTTAAAGATTCTTCAATCAGGTTCTGTATGTCTAGAATTTGTCCAGTTATCTAGAGCAAATTGGTAACATGCTTTTTATTTCAATTAAGAAAGTGTATTACATGTAATTGATTTTGTTGGGTGCTTCCAAGCACACATAATCCTAATAATGCCATGAAAGGATAGACTCATCTTTTGAGCAAAGGGGAAAGATAATTCAGCCCAATCACTGCTCAGAGATATTAAATATTTGATAATATTCATCCTCTGGCTCAGTGGTTCTCAACCTTTTTAATGCTGCGACCCTTTAATACAATTCCTCATGTTGTGGTGACCCCCAACCATAAAATTATTTTCGTTGCTACTTCAAAGCTGTAATTTTGCTACTGTTATGAATCGTAATGTAAATATCTGTGTTTTCCGATGGTCTTAGCCGACCCTGCTAGCAGTTCACAATTTGTGGGTCGCGACCCACAGGTTGAGAACTGCTGCTGTAGAGCCTAAGACCATCAGAAAACACAGATATTTACATTACAATTCATTAACAGTAGCAAAATTACAATTATGAAGTAGCAACGAAAATAATTTTATGGTTGGGGGTCACCACAACATGAGGAACTGTATTAAAGGGTCACGGCATTAGAAGGGTTGAGAACCATTGCTACTCCAGCAATCTAAACTCTACTTTATCAGCTTATCACATGGTCCACCCCCAACTCTCACCCTCTACCAGAAAAATTTGAGGTCTGGAACAGCTACAGGTATTTTCCTTTCAGCAAAAGCCCAAGGGACCAAACATTATGGAACCAGATGAAAGTAAAAGACAGAGCAGAGATCAAGAGACAAATTTAGTTATTGGAGACAGCAGGTAAGTGATTAGACTAGACTTCACCTTAGCATATGTATCCCTGAACACTTCATTTATCTTTGACATTAAGTTTACTTCATTAAAATAGCTACATTGACTTCTGAATTTTTTGTGGCTTGGGATAACAATATAATTTACTTCAAAGATGATATCATCTTTGCACCTTTCACATAAACAGTACTTAATACTTTGTATTTATTTGCTTATTTTATGTATTACTATAAATTTCATTTGCTTTTTTCATTTTATTTTTATTTTTTAGAATTTCTACTTAGTGATAAGAACTTTTGTTGTAAAACTGGGTTTTTACTCCAGCTCCTACATTTGCTACTTGAATGAAGTGGTTTTAATACAATTCGTGAGGGTCAGATTTTTACTCTGTAAAGTGGGGCTAATAGCAAACACTGCATTGGGGCTTTTGAAGATTCCATGAACCAAACAATCTGTTTCTGATTGTTTTTATCTTCACTAATGATTCTTTATTTTCCATAATGTTATAGCTACTTTGGGCTTTATTTGTCTTTAATATTACTTTAACTTAGTTATTTTAATGCTCATTTAAATTAAATCCATCTCTCTCCTCCCCTCTCTTTTTCCCCCCACATTTTACTTATGTGATATTTATATGTATCTCTAAGTACCACTACTGCTTTAATGCATATTACACCTTTTGTTATTTAGTCTCTTTATTATTCAACCCCATGCATTTTACCATTCTTAAAATACGTTCTACATCATAAATATTTAATCTTGTGGTTAAAAGTCTCTAAAATAAAATTTTCTTTTCTTTTTGTTATACTTTAAAACTTTATTGAACTGCATTCAGATAAATGTTCTGTATGACACATGATACAGTCTACTGGAATTCCTGGTAAATTGTCTTTAAACCTTTACTTGATGCTCTTAAAAATAATTTTTCCTGTGTGTTTAAAGTGAATAACAATGTTTGGATGTACGAATGAATATATTTGATCAAGCTTATTTAATGTGGGGGTCAAATGAAGGGCCCTATATAGCTATAGGAATAAATATACATTGGGGTGGCATTAGTGGAAGGATATACAATCTGATTAGTGGAATTGGAGAGACTATATAAATTTACTGAAGTAAGGTTGAATTATGACAATTATAATGCTAGCATTAAAAGGAGTTGTGGATTTTGTTTTCAATAAAAGGAACTGCGCCACCCTTGCCAGTTTGGCTCAGTGGATAGAGCATCGGCCTGCAGGGTCCCAGGTTCAATTCCGGCTAAGGGCACATGCCTAGGTTGCAGGCTCAATCCCCAGTAGGGGGTGTGCAAGAGGCAGTCGATCAATGATTCTCTCTCATCATTGATGTTTTTATCTCTCTAACCCTCTCCTTTCTTCTCTGAAGTCAATAAAAAAATATTTTAAAAAAATAAAAGGAACTGTGCCAATTAGATAGTAATATGAATATGTATATTGACCACCAATTTACAACATAAATAAATAAGTTCCATATGGACTGTGGGACCTAAGTGTGAAAAGGTAAAATAAAGGTAAACAAGCCTTTTATAAGACAAATATATCAGTGATTTTGGAGTGTCAGTTTTCTTAAATAGGAATCAAAAGTATTAAAGAAAAATAAAGATATGGTGAATTATATTAAAGTTAAAATTTCTATTCATGAATAACACTAAGAAAAAGGTCTTATGTGAGGAATGTATAGAACTCATACATTTAAGAAGAAAAATTGTATATATTAGTAAAAAATAGAAAAAGATTTGAACAGACACTTCACAAAATAGGATATTCAAATTTAGAATATATATATGCTCTTCTTCATTAGTGATCACAAGAATGCAAATAAAAGCACAGCTTGAAACCACTGTAAATTAATTACTAAATTAAGACCAGAAAATACCAATGTTGACCAGGAAATGGGTCAGTTTGAGCTCTCAGAACTCTCTGTCATTGTCTCCTAAAGTTGAGCATCTGCTTACCTTATGGCCCAGCAACATAATTACCAGGTATAGATTCAACAGCATGCCCACACGTGTTTCCCTAAAGAAACACATTTTTTTCTTTATTGATTAAGGTATTATGTATGTGTCCTTATCGCTCCATTCCCCCCCCTCCATTCCCCCACTCATGCCCTTACTCCCCTGGTGTCTGTGTCCATTGGTTAAGCCTATATGCATGCATACAAGTCCTTTGGTTGATCTCTCCCCGTTACCCCACCCTCCCCTACCTTCCCTCTGAGGTTTGATGGTGTAATCGATGCTTCTCTGTCTCTGGATCTGTTTTTGTTTATCAGCTTATGATATATGATATATATATTCATCAGTTTATGATATATGATATAGTTTATGTATATGATAGTTTTAAGAACACAGCTCTGGGAACCACAAATTTTTTTCAAGACAAATGGATAAATCACTATAACATTTATGCAATGAAATATTGTAAGGTAATAAAAATAAATGAGCTACAAGTACTTGCAAAAATATAGATGGGTTTCAAAGTGTAATATTGAGCAAAAGAAGCCAGAAATAAAAGAATAAAACACTATGTACTTTATAATTCATTTATACATAAATGATTTATATGAGCATAGATGTTTTGCTTGTTTTACATATGTTCATTTTTATCTTACTTAAATCACAGTGCTTCATTTTTGATGGGTTGACAAATCATGTAAATTAGAGAGAAATTTAAGATTTTTAAAAAACAAATTAACAACTTTAGGTAGGCAATTGTAAGGCAGATAACAGTCATGCACGCCAAAGTTATATGATTCTTCCACAAGCCTCAAGGTGAAAGATCGATGGCCTGATTTATCAAAATGTTTTCACCAGCACATATTCAAAACTACAGGTATTGTTTGCTGTTACAGAGTCCTGAGCAGAAGTTTTGTCCCCAAAGTTTATGATGCTCTGAAGCCATATAGATATATTCAGGAATGCTGAAGTACAAAGCCATGACAGCCAAGGAACAATGGTTGTGAGATTGACCAATGGCCTTGAAAAAATTATCTTAAACACAGAAGAGATGGTTACCACACAAAGTATTGCTATGGATACTACATCTGACCTGCTTCTATGGCCAGTGTCATAAAACTGGCTGTATAAGCTACCATCAAAAAGGTAAGTATGATTGGCTGGCCAGCATGACTCAGTGGTTGAGTGTCAACCTATGGACCAAGGGGTCATAGTTCAATTCCCAGCCAGGCCATATGCCCAGGTTGTGGGGCATGCAGGAGGCAGCCTATCAATGATTCTCTCTCATCATTGATGTTTCTATCTCTCTCTCCCTCTCCCTTCCTCTCTGAAATCAATAAATATATACATCTCCTAAGGCAAAGGAAACTAATGAGAAAATAAACCAATGGGACTACGTAAAAATAAAAAAGCCTCTGCACAGCAAAAGAAACCATCAACAAAACAAAAAGATAGCCCACTGTATGGGAGAACTTATTTGGCAATGATACATCTAATAAAAGTTTAATATCCAAAATATATAAGGAACTCATACAACTTAACAAAAGGAAGACAAACAATCCAAATAAAAAATGAGCAAAGGACCTAAATAGACACTTCTCCAAAGAGGACATATAGATGGCCAAGAGACAAATGAAAAAATGCTCAAAGTCACTAATCACCTGAGAGATGCAAATCAAAATGACAATGAGGTACCATCTAAAACCTGTCAGAATGGCTTCCATCAACTAATCAACAAATGACAAGTGCTGGCAAGGATGTAGATAAAAGGGAACACTAATATACTGCTGGTGGAAATGCAGACTGGTGCAACCATTATGGAAAATAGTATGGAGTTTCCTAAAAAAATTGAATATGAAACTGCCATTTGACCCAGTGATCACCCTTTTAGGAATATATACTAAGAAACTCGAAGCACCAATCAGAAAGAATGTATGCACCCCTATGTTCACAGCAGCACAATCTGTAATAGTTAAGAACTGGAAACAGCTCAAGTGCCTATTAGTAGATAAAAAAGCTGTGGTACATTTATACCATGAAATACTATAGAGCAGTAAAAAAAGAAGAATCTCTTACCCTCTGAGACAGCATGGAGGGACCTGGAGAGTATCATGCTAAATAAAATAAGTCAGCCAGAGAAAGACAAGTATCACATAATTGCACTCATATGTGGAATTTAATTAACAAAATAAACTGATGAAAAAGGGGATCCAGAGACATGAAAGCACGGAACAGAGTATGAAATCTTAGAGGGAAGGCAGATGAGTGGGAGGTAATCAATGAAAGACCTTGTATACATACACTTAGTGGCCAGATTATTATGATCTCTGAACGCATAATAATCTAGCCACTCAGTGTATATCCTATATAATAAAAGGCTAATATGCAAATTGTGCCCTCGACCAGGAGTTCGACCAGCATTCAGGCCAGCCAACCACCCATGTCCCCTCCCCTTGGCCAGGCTGCCCAGACCCCACCCATGCACGAATTCATGCACCAGGCTTCATATATATATGCTAGAGACCCATTGCAGGATGATTCCTGCAATAGGGCTTCCTGCTGCAGTCTCCGCCACCCTGCCTACTTCCCTCCCTTCTCCCCAGCCTCCCCTGCTTCCCTCCCTTCTGCCCCGCTTGCTTGTTTCTCCATAGCTTCACTCCCTTCTGCAGCGCTTGGCTTCTTTCTACGCTGTCTTCAGTCTTCACTCTGTGCCTGGATATGCAAATTAACCGCCATCTTGGTTGGGTTAATTTGAATACTCGCCCTGATTGGCTGATGGGCGTGGCTTGTGGGCATAGCAAAGGTATGGTCAATTTGCATGTTTCTCTTTTATTAGATAGGATATATATATATATATATATATATATATATATATATATATATATATATATATATATATATATATATATATATATATATATATTCATTCAAAGATAATAATCTGGCCACTCAGTGTTTATGCATAACCCATGGGCACAGACAATAAGTTGCTGAAGGTCTGGGTCAGGGAGAAGGGCAGAGGTGGACTGGGGGGAATCAGTGGGGGGAAAAGGGAACATATGTAATACTTTCAACAATAAAGAATTATTAGAAAAAATACATATATAAAGGTAAATATGATAAAGAAGGCCTTCATTGGTTTCGATCCTAACAAGAAATACATTTTACAATTGAATATTAATACTCATGGGTAGTAAATCAGATAACACTTTCCAAAGAAATAAGATGAAACTCTGTAGTATCTACTGATATATTCTTCTATAAAGAGCTTCTTCTTAACCATGAGGAGCTCCACGGATGATATATTGCTGAAAGACTGGCAAGTCAGGAAGAAGAGTACCCTAGCTCTATTCTGGATTCCATCAGTTCACTTTTATATGACAAAAAATGGTACCTATAACCAGTCCCAGGAATATTGTTACAATTATCTGAGCTATAGAGGCCTGGAGCTTATAGGCTTACACAGTATGTTTTTTTTTTTAATCAAATTCTTGAAAATCCATGAGTTGATGACAGAAGAAAATGGCATAGGTGATCTCCTTGAAGACTACACTCATCTTTTTTTTTTTTTTTTTTTGAACCCTTGAGAACTGATCTAACTCAATCTCTCTTTCTCTGAAGAAGGAAGAGTTGACATAAAACTCAGCTAATTTTTCTATGAGTGTTGTACCTTTCTTGGAAGGCTCTTGGTTTTACCATCTTCTTCATCTCTGCTTAATACCACATCAGAGGAGTCTCCATTAATCACATCCTGGAAGAAGTCTGCAGGGTTATTATAGGGCTTACAATGACAACCAGCTGATGCAAAGTATCCCAATGCCTCCTGAGCAGGCCAATGAAACATTAGTCCTCCTGAGGCCAATAAGGTGAGTCTGTGAAACAACTTGAAGAATGAAAAACAAGGTTGATAAGTAGAAAAGATGATGGTTTGTCCTTGTTTTGGTACCCTCTCCAAAAGCAAAAGGATAGCATTTTATGAGCTTGAGTCTAAGCCAGTTGTGGGATCCTTCAGGATTAAAACGATGGACTGGTAATAAGGTCCATTCCAATACTTGCCCTTTCTCTTTCTCCTCCAAACACACCATGGTTAACCTGAGTTCCAACCATGGGATCAGACACTTTGGCCAGACCTAAGTGTGGAATGACCATGTTTATCCATTCATTTTCATCACGAACCATCATTGTTGTTAGAAGCTGAAGAACAGCTGAGAACTATAAATTTTCTGTCACTGTTAGAGTTCCCATCACAACATCATCTTGTACCACGTAACCTGAATTACATTTGAAAATGGCAAGTCAAGGTGAGGTGCTCTATTTATCTCAACATCTCCAGGTAATCCCTGTGGATCTTTCCTTACAGCTAAGACATCCAACAACAAAGATTTGCCTTCACTTGTGGGTCCCAGAGTGGCACTGAAGTCAGGTCTCATAATCCCACTGATATTCATTAGTATTTCTTTTTCAGCTATTTTTTGACCAACTAGAAAGTCACTTTTCACTTTCACTCCATAGCAGATGTTATGAAAACTTAACAGCTGCTTCACTAAATGTCTTCAGGTTGTTGGTGATCTCCCAGGGATGCCATTGGTATTTTTTTTTTGTGACACTGGGATAAAAATATAGTCATTGCTGGAAGACATCTGGAGAGCTTCTGCCTTTATAGCACAGTGAACACCTGGGAAGGCAACTGCCTGGGGTTGAGGTCACAGTCAGGAGGAATGGGCAGTGGGCAGCCATACAGGATAGTGAGGAAGTAAGCCTACATGTAGTATATTTTTATGAAATTTATTAGGGTTACATTGGTTAATAAAATCATATAGGTTTCAGTTGTACAATTCTGTAATGCTAGAGGCCCGATGCACAAAATTCATGCAAGGGCCTCAGCCCCTGCCCACCTCAGCTTTGTTCAGAAAGAAGGATGTCCAGAAGGATGTCTGGTCTAATTAGTATATTACACTTTTATTATTACAGATACTATCTGTATATTGTATTGTATGTTCTCCAAAGTCAGGTGTCCTTCCATCACCATTTGTTCACCCTATAGCTTCTTCTACCTCCCCACAGTTCTTCCACCTTCTGGTAACCACATGCTACTGTCTTTGAGTTATTTTTGTTGTTGTTTTGTTTGTTCTTTTTGCTTAATCCCTTCACATAAATATATTCTTATATAAAAATTATCTATGCTCATAAAGATCAGGGTAGTGGTCATCTTCATGGGGCAGATAGTCATACAAGAAATCCCCCTCAGATGTGCTCATAGTATTCAACAACTTGTCCAGATAGTGTTTATAAAAATGTGTTCAATTTGTAAAAATTTGTTGAGATGCTCACTTATGAAAATTAAAGCTTTCTGGGTATACTGGTATATTATCTCTATATATAACAGGCTAAGTGACCGACCGTCCATCTGTCCGACCATCTGACTGCCCAACCGGCTGGTACATATGATGCGCACTGACAATTTAAAAATAAACGTTGACTCGCACATGCACAATACATATAAAGCTCTTGGAATGGATATTATTGAAATCCCCTGTGAAATGATTTGTAACAGATCTATTATTGAAGCTACCTTTGTGCCAGAAGCTAATTCTAGCATGTCATAAATGCAAGAGTTTCATCAAAAGGTTGATGGAACTTGGGGATTCAGCAAGGGCTGATTCACATATGTTATTGCCTGTTAGAAATGGTTAAGGGCATTTCCCCAAACCTGAAAAGGATGCATAAATGATTGCTTGCTGCCAGAGAGCTGAGGGCATTTCAATCTACATGTTATTGCCTCCTACTGACCAAACACCTGAACAGCTGTAGGCAGTTTCCCCAATCTGACAATGGATTCTGTATACCAAACCTTAGCCTTTGATATGTATATCTACCTTGCTTTAGGACAATTTGTGTTAATAAAAAGCAAGGGGTCCAGAGAGACAGGAGAACTTGGTTCCTTTAGCCAAGTTTTCTCTGGCTCCCCAAAATGCCTTCCAAAATTATGTTTCATCTCTGGATACTTGATTAATTTACACACAGAGCCTTCTCCAGATTCCTGAAATCCCTTCTATATGCTGGATTAAGACCACCGGCACCTTTGGAAATAGTATATCTCTATATATAAAACACTAATATGCTATAGTATATCTCTATATATAAAACACTAATATGCTAAGTGTCCAACCTTCCAACCGGTCGCTATGATGTGCACTGACCACCAGGGACAGATGCTCAATGCAGGAGTTGCCATGACACGCACTGGCCATTTACAGAGAAATGGCACCATGGACATGGCACCCAAAAAGCAACACTTGGCTTCCGCGAAGTGGGACACAGGCCTTGCCACCATCCCGGAGCAACACTACACCAAATCACAGCTGACGCTGTCGAGGCCCCATGGCACAAAATGCAGCCCACAGTCCAGCCCAGCCTAGAAATGGTGGCTGTGGGCACCAGGTAATGATGCCCACATAGCAACACCCAGCTTCTTCTCCCTAGCAACTAGCCTCCTTGGAGTTTCTTCAGCCCAGGAACACAACTTGCTTTACAGCCAGGTGGAAACATTTTACACTTTAACCAAATGCCTGTGAAGTGTTTTCTCATGCCTTATTTCATTTGATCCTCACAGAAGTCCTGGAGTAGATAGGTAAGAGACTCTGCCGAGAACCAATTCCAGCATGTAATAATTAAAAGAGTTCCATCAAAAGGTTGATGGGACTTGGAGAGCTCAACAGGGTTGAGCCATATGTAGCTTACCTGTTGGAAACAGCTAAATGGCACTTCCCCCAAACCTGAATAGGATGATTGTCTGCTGCCAGACAGCTCAGGGCATTTTATTGCCTCCTGTTGGCCAAACACCTGAACAGCTGTAGGCTATTCCCCAAACTTACTATCTCTGTAAACCCTTTGATACCTTACCCTTTGAAGTGTATATTTCCACCTTACCTTAGTATAAATCATGTGAATAAAAGCAGGGTCCTAGACAAAGAGGAGAGTCTTCAGTTCCCTTTAGCTGAAGCTCCTCCTACCCCAAATGCCTCTCAAAAATATCTTTCGTCCTTGGACTCCTTATTGAATCTATGCTCAGCCCCTTTCTCCAGAATGCTGAACCCTTTGTAAGGCTGGGGAAAGAACCCTGGCATTATGGTGCCTTAACGAGGGACACCAACAGATTCAGTGGAATCCTATTTTCTTTTTATTAGCTGGAAAATGGAGATTTAGAAAGCTTAGAAAATTGACCCGACTGAAAAGGAGTGAGAAATGGTGGAACTTGAAAATGATTTCAGGTTTTCTCACTGCGCAGAATATAGTCCAACACTGCTGCAGTTAAATATTTTACCCTTTGTTCTCCCTGCGTGATCTACAATAATAATCTGCTTCATGTTAATATTTATTGCTGTGTTGCTGACAATTACCTGAAAGAGAAGTGGTGGTGCTTCACTGGGCTGGAATAAGTTTAGCTACATCAGAAAGCAGTTCTAATTAAGCAAGTTTATCCATATACAGACAGTCCTCAGGTTATGTTGGACTCGACGTATGTTGTTTTGTGGTTACGTCACCATCTCCCATTTATTTATAAAAAAAAAAGTTCCATCATTTCAATATATGTACATATGTGCTTTATGTTTTTTATTATTTATTTACAAGTAAAGGTCAGAAATTGTTATCTTTCTTTTAAATTTTTTTTTAAAGTTTCACTTCATTACTGCTGTGTATGTGCTCCATGTGAGTGACGTAGGTGCTTATGTAGGTGGGTTCTGACTTATGGTGAAAATTGCATTACGTCACACTGTAGGAATGAATCTCCAACATAACACGTGGACCTACTGTATATAAAGCTCTTACTGGCACCAATTGCATGCATGTGTTTCCATCTGTCATTGTCAATCATGAATTTGGTTGACACTTCTATTATAGAGAAAGGGCAAATAGCAATATTAAAATATTTTTTCTAATTAATTTTCTTTCAATGTGCATGGATTCGTGCACTGGGCCACTAGCATTTTAATAAAATACATGTTTAACAAGTTCTATCTTACTTGATGTGTCAGTTGGTGAGAGGAGAGTAGTGCTACTGTGTTTATGGACTTGTCAATTTCTTCTTTTCATTATAGGATTAGAATATGTATGCTTGATGTTGTCTCATACATATAATGTAACTAGAGGCCCGGTGCACGAAATTCGTGCACGGGGGCGGTCGGTGTGTGTCTCAGCCCAACCTGCACCCTCTCCAATCTGGGACCCTTTGGGGGATGTCCAACTGCCTGTTTAGGCCCGATTCATAGGATCGGGCCTAAACAGGCAGTCGGACATCCCTTTCACAATCTAGGACTCCTGGCTTCCAACTACTCGCCTGCCTGCCTTCCTGATTGCCCCTAACCTCTCTGCCTGCCAGCCTGATCACCCCCTAACCACTCCCCTGCCAGCCCCTGATACCCGGTCACCCCCAAATGCCCTCCCTTGCATATTCCCTCTTTATTAGATAAGGTTTTTTCTTTAGCATATTGGACAGTCCTAACTGGTTTGGCGCAGTGGATGGATGGAGCATTGGCCTGAAGAATCAAGGGTCCCAGGTTCGATTCTGGTCAAGGGCATGTACCTTGGTTGGGGGCACATACCCATTGGGGAGTATGCAGGAGGCAGCTGATCGATGTTTCTCACTCATAGATGTTTCTAGCTCTCTATCCTTTTCCCTTCTTCTCTGTAAAAAATCAATAAATTATATATTATAAAAAAAGAAACATTTAAGATTCCTCCATATCTGCCTGGCTGGTGTGACTCAATGGTTGAGACCCCAGGCTGCCACTTCTGGAAGGGGATGGGGCCCTGGCCAGGCTGAGACCCAAGCCCAGGCTGCCGCCTCAGCTCAGCCAAGCTGAGACCCCTGCCCAGGCTGCCATCTCAGCCTGGCTGGGGATAGCCCAGTGGGGGTGCGCGGCTCCAGCCCGGGCTGCCTTTGCTGGCCTGAAGATAGCTTGGTGGGGGTGCACTGCCCTGCCACCTCAGGCTGCTGCCACTGTCTGGGTGATCATAAAATGGGGGTGCCCGGCCCTGCAGGCATGAGACCCCAGCCCAGGCAGCCGCTTCGGCCAGGGGATCATGTGGCTTGGGTGCCAGGTCCTGCAGGTCTGAGACCCCAGCCCAAGCTGTCCTCATGGCCAGGGGATCCTGCGGCTTGGGTGTGGGGCCCTGGCGGCCTGAGACCCCCCAGCCCAAGCTGGCGTGGCTTGCCAGGGATCACTCACGCAGCTTGGGGGCGGGGCCATGGCGGCCTGAGACCCCCAACCCAAGCCGGTGTGGCTTGCCAGGGATCACTCGCATGGCTTGGGAGCGGGGCCCTGGCGGCCTGAGACCCCTCAGCCCAAGCCGGCGTGGCTTGCCAGGGATCACTCACGAGTCCCCGCTCCCCGCTCCTCCCGCCGGCCCAATAGGCCACCCCGAGTCCTGCCCCCGCACCTCCTGCAGGCCCAATCGTGGGCATAGTGGAGTGATGGTTAATTTGCATGTTACACTTTTATTATGTAGGATTATTATTTTGTATTTATTATGTAGGATTATTATTGCTAATAAAATGATTAAATTTACTACACCATCTTTTGTTTAGATACTTTTTCCTGAGTTATATTTTCTTATCCTATTATTTTGAAATTATTTTTAATTGAGCTGTATCCTATAGAAAGTAAATACCTGGTTTATGTTGGTTTGATTATTCTATTTTTTATTCTAATATAACTTTTGTCTTTTTTAGGTTATTTTAATATTTACATCTATTTCCATTACTGACTTTCTTGTTTTATTTCTGCCATCTTAAATACCTCAGTATATAAAACTGTGTATTTGTTTCCTTTCTTGTGTTCTGCCTCCTTTGTTTAATGTGCTAAAGATATTTCTGCATTCCCATTTCCACTTTTATTATTTAGAAGTTATATTTTCATTTATGTCTTTTTAGTTTTATATATGTTTGTTTACAACAGGAAGAGAGAAATCTGTAATTTGAACAGGGAGAGCTTAATGTAATCAGTAATTAACAGGAAATTAGAATTTTAAGAGATTGGCTAGTAGAAAGTAAATAGAACTCCAAAGAATATAGGAATAGCAAATAAAATTTTTCATGTCAGATGTCCTATAATCATATCACATAAAATATATTTTAATATATATTAGCTACTATAGTTAAGGATAAGAGAGAGTATCAAAAGAAGAGACTCTACTTTGTATCCATACTTAGACTTCGTTGGAGAGGACCTGATTCTCAGTAAAAGGCAGAGAATTCATTGTGGTGCCACACTGATGAAATTTGCTACAAATTGATCTTCTGAAATTTGTCAGAAATCTGCCCTTGAGGGTACCAGAGAAAATAATTTTGGGGAGTGTTTCACTGAAAGCACCTCTTGTTATGAATTGAATTGTGTTTTCCAAAAGGATATATTGATGACCTAACACACAAATCCTGTGAATATGAACTTATTTGGAAATAGCAGATATAAATTGCAGATGTAATTAGTTGATGAGGCCATACTGAGAAGGGTGGGCCCTTAATTTAATAAGATTGAGGTCCTTATGAGAACAGGGGAGAAACAGAAAAAGAAGAATGGCATATGAATAACAGAGACATACATGAAGAAGATGGCCATGTGACAATGAAGGCAGAGATTGGAGAGATGCATTAAGGCCAAAGAATGCAATAAATTGCCAGATAACATGAGAAGCTAGAAAAGTCAAGGAAAGAGTTGACCCTGTAGATTTCAGAGGGAGTATGTCCTGCTGACTTCCAGCCTCCAGAACTGTGAAATCTCTTTTACTAATTTATGATCTTTTGTTATGGCAACCCTAGGAAACTAATAAGCCACCCAAATTAGGGTGACAGCAGAAGTTGCTGGCCACTGAATACTTTTGGGCAGGCATCCCATTTCTTTTTTTAAATGAATCAAAGCTTATTTAGTTAACCTGTTTGCTTAAAAGTACCTTTTCTCACCGTGGTTCATTTTTTATTATAGTTAATTTTAAAAATTAAATAAAAACATTAATGCACAATCTAAGGTCAGTATTAATCTGACACCAAAGCCAGAAATTTAGTGCGTAAGAAAAGGAAACCACAAACCAACTTTCATCAAAAGATTCACAAAAGAGTCTACAATATATAAAAATAATATACTCTAACAAAGTGGAATACAAGGTTATAAGATAAGGTTAATATCAAAAATTCAATAATATAATTTGTCATTTTTATTTTTTATTTTTAGTCCAAATGTTTTATTTACATACTTATTTAAATACTTATTTTCCTCAATGTAATTCTTATTGTAATACAGAATACAACTGCTTTCCCACCCCATCTCTCAATTAGTACCTTGTTATATTTTGTTTTTGTGTTTACATACATAGGAAAAGTCTTTATAACAAGTTTTATAATTAAAGATAAGATTCTGGGATTTAGTAACATTGCTGTGCCCATTAAAAGTGCCAGCAAAATGGATAAAAATATTACTGAAATTCATACTGTATATTAAACCACATTTTCCCGTTGCATGTTATTAGGATTGGAAGAAAAAATGGTGATATTTATTGCAGGAAAGCAATAGGTATAATTTAATATTATGTATAAACATATTTTACACTCATGTATAAATGTACAATTTGTTATAAAAATAAAACAATCAGGGATGGTAAATGTAGTCTTCACTGATTCCTTGATTATTTAATGAATTTGGAAAGAATAGATTTCCATAAAAAGATAATCAATTCCAATCATGTTCTGGAAGAGATAATAAACTTTTTACAGAAAAGATCACAGAAATCTTTGAATCATAATAGAGCGTAGAACATCAAAAGTAAGCATACATATAATGTGCCATTTTTAGAGAATCCTAATATATAAAAACCCTGGGTCCATCACATCCACAATGACCGGGAGGCTTGACTGTTCGCCAGGCTGTGGGTGCAGCAGGCAAGAACGCTGAACTGCTGACTTCTCAGAGAGAGAGAGAGAGGCGGGGCTGATCAGCAGTGGCAGCAGCTGCTGGCAAGGTCCAGATAGATAAGCAGGGTTATCAGACCCTGCTTCTCTCTCCCTGCCTCACCAGCAGCTAAGCCTCTCTCTCTCTCCCAAAGGTCAGCATTTCAGCCACTTGCCAGCAGCCTGGGGTGCTGCTGATCAGCCCCGCCTCTTTAATCAGGCCTGTAAATAGGCCTGGAGATGCTGACTGGCATAGAAATTGACCAATCAGAACCAAATCTGGGTGAATTGTAAGAAGCCAATGGCTGCCTAGGAGGCTGAGCTTTTGATACTGGCTGGCATAGAAACCGGCCAATCAGAACCAAATCTGGGTGAATTGCGAGGAGCCAATGGCTGTCTAGGAGGCAGAGCTTTTGAAGCTGACTGGGATAGAAACCAACCAATCAGAACCAAATTGGCTGGCAGAGGAAGGCCACTGGGGACGAGATTAGGTCGGCAGAGGAGGGCAGTTGGGGGTACCAGGCTGGCAGGGGAAGGCAGTTGAGGGCCATGAGGCCAGCATGGGAGGGCAGTTGGGGACAAGATCAGGCCAGCAACTGGAGGTGAGATCAGGCTGGCAGGGGAAGGCAGTTAGGGGTGATTGGGCCTGCAGGGGAGCAGTTAGGTATTAATCAGGCCAGCAGGGGAGCAGTTAGGGGGTGATCAGGCTGGCAGGTGGAAGCAGTTAGGGGCAATCAGGCATGCAGGCAGGTGAGCGGTTAGGAGCCAGCAGTCCCAGATTGTGAGAGGGATGTCTGACTGCCAGTCAGATATCCCCTGAGGGGTCACAGATTGGTGAGGGTGCTGGCTGGGCTGAAGCACAGCCCCCCAGTGCACAAATTTTATGCACTGGGCCTCTACTAAAGCATGTAATCATAAATTTAGACCATTTGACAAAATATAATTTCTATTCAAGATAAAAATTCTCAAAAAACTTAATCTTAGACAGGGCACCTAAAAAAGGCTAAAGCTAACATCATATTTAATGGTGAAAGACTGAATACTTTACCCCTAAGATGGAAAAGAAGGTTAGGGTTTCTTATTTCACCATTCCTGTTCAACATTATACTAAACTATCTAGTTAGCATATAATTCAAGAAAAAATAAATTAAAAGCATAAAAATTGGCAGTAAAATCTGCCTTATTCCCAAATAATGCAATCTTGTACTGGAAACATTTCAAAGAAACTTTAAAAATTATTAGAACTAATAAATGAGTCAAGCAAGGTCACATAATCCTATCTAATAAAAGAGTAATATGCAAATTGACCATCACTCCAACACATAAGGTGGCTGCCACAAGATGTCCTGCAGGGGAGGACAGTTGTGGGTGATCAGCCCGGCAGGGGAGGGCAGTTGGGGGTGACCAGGCTGGCAAGGGAGGGCAGTTAGGGGTGACCGGGCCTGCAGGTGAGGGCAGTTGGGGTGGACCAGGCCTGCAGGGGAGGGCAGTTGGGGGAGACCAGGCCAGCAGGAGAGGGCAGTTGGGAGGAACCAGGCCTGCAGGGGAGGGCAGTTGGGGGGGACCAGGCCTATAGGGGAAGACAGTTGGGGGGGACCCAGGCCTGCAGGGGAGGGCAGTTGGGGGGGACCAGGCCTGCAGGGGAGGACAGTTGGGGGGACCAGGTCTGCAAGGGGAGGGCAGTTAGGGGAGACCAGGACAGCAGGGGAGGGCAGTTGGGGGAGACCAGGCCAGCAGGAGAGGGCAGTTGGGAGGGACCAGGCCTGCATGGGAGGGCAGTTGGGGGAGACCAGGCCTATAGGGGAAGACAATTGGGGGGGACCCAGGCCTGCAGGGGAGGGCAGTTGGGGAAAACCAGACCTGCATGGGAGGGCAGTTGGGGGGGAACAGGCCTGCAGGGGAGGGCAGTTAGGGGTGACCGGGCCGGCAGGGGAGCAGTTATGTGTCTATTAGGCTGGTAGGGGAGTGCTTAGGGGGTGATCAGGCTGGCAGGCAGAAGTGGTTAGGGGCAATCAGGCAGCCAGATAGGTGAGCAGTTGGGAGCCAGCAGTCCTGGATTGTGAGAGGGGTCCCAGGTTTGAGAGGGTGCAGGCTGGGCTGAGGGACACACACCTCCTTGTGCACGAATTTCATACACTGGGCCTCTAGTATAAAATAAATATATAAAAAACTGTTATATGTAAATATAATAGTAAACAATCAAACTAAAATAAAAAAATGAACTCACTTGAAAAATAGTATCATAAATATATATATAAAAATTTAACAAATGGCATGCAAGATCTCTACAATATAGTCCAAGAAACATAGCTGAGAGAAAAAAAGACTGAAACAAATAGAGAGATAAATCATATGCATGAATTTGAAGCCTCAATATTGTTAAGGTTGTAATTATCTCAAAATTAATCTGTAGAGCTGATGCAACTCCTATTTAAATGGAATACAACACAGCACTAAAAGGAATGGACCACTGATAAGCACAATAGCATGGATGCATCTCAAAAACATCATTCTAAGTGACAGAAACTAGGCAGAAAATCAAACTTATTGTATGACCCAATTTATATGTCATTTCAAGAAAAGACAATATTATAGATATACAATAAAATATCATTGGTTTCCTTGGACTGTGGTTGTGAGCATGGTTTCACTGTGGAGATTCCAAAGTTTCTTTATGGAGTGATGTAAGAGTTCTAAAACTGTTTTTTGTTAATGATTGCACAATTGCATACATTTAATATACTCATAAATTGTACATTAAAATAAAAAATTTATGTTAAAATTATATTTCAAAAAATGATGTAATTATTGTTAAAAAGTTTGTCATTCACTTACTTTTCTTTATAGTTTTACCACAAATATTTGCATGCTTAAATAATATATTTAAATGTATTGTTTTAAGCTTTATAAACATATGTATCAAGACTAAATATATTCATCTGCAACATGTTTTATTGAAATATATATTTTAAAATGTATTTATAATTCATTTATTATTATTATTTTATAACATTGTATTGCAAAAATAAACATAAATAAATCCATGCATCAAATGGTCATGGATATTTGAGCTGTTTATAATTTTTTACTATTAAAAATAATGCTGCTATGGACAATATTTATAGTCATTAGCTGCATATCTGCAAAAGGCTTAGTGGAATATGACATAGTAGAATTTATAGGTCTTAGAATATGTTTGTTGTCAATGTTACTAGGAAATATAAGAGTAATTTTTAAAATTTACTACATCACCAAAATTGTGTAAATGCACTGTTTTTTCACATCTTTGAACATCACTGGTGTTTTCAAAATTTTAGAATTCGACAACAGATGTGAGTTCATGAGAGTATAAAATTACAGTTTCAATTTGTTTTCTAGCAGACTGATTAAATTAAACATATTTTAAATATTATTTTCTATTAACATTCCTATCTTTGAAGTACATCTTCAAATTATTTGCTTTTTGTATCTTTGTTAGAAGATATTCTATTAATCTCTAGTGCCACCTCTGCTGTATAACAAGTACCCATAAATCAAGTAGCTCCATTTTATGGTACTCTGTTTTCCTTTACCCATGTGAATAACACATTATCTTAGTAACTATAGCTTCATAATCATCCTATATAGTAAAAGGGTAATATGCAAATTATCCCCTCAACCGGGAGTTTGACCAAGTTCAACCAGGGAGGGGGCTGGCCCCCCAAGCCCTCAGCCAGCTCCATCCCTGATTGGCCCCCCATACCCCAAGCAGGGGTGGGGCTGGCCTGCCAACTGCCCAGGGACCTTCCCTCTGTCTGGCCTTGTCCCCAGTCGGCCCCGATCAAGGTGGGCCAGCCAGACTCCACCTGTGCACGGATTCATGCACCAGGCCTCTAGAAATCTAATAATTATGCAAACCCGATCTCACAGCTAATTTAGATGTGAACTTCTGACATTCTGTGCATGGATTTTCAGGGTTATGCTTACATGTGTGCACTTGTAATCTTTTTATCTTAGAAGAACATTACAAGTCATGTATTTATCCTATGTGACTCAATGTGAAGAATAAAACATGCATTTTTCAGTTCATATTTTTTAGAAAAACACCATGTTTTTAAAAAGTACTAGAATCCTAGCACCAATTAGACAACTTACTACTTTAATAAATTGGTAAAACTATTAGAAGATGTTAAAGGGCAATTGAGGTAGTATTCACCTTTTAAATATTGTTACGTTTAGATTGTAAGTGTAGTTATTAAAATATTTAGTTGATTATGCACTTTGATACATATAGTCTGTATATTTTAATAATTTCTACAAATAACAGTGTTTTAGAATATATTTTCAGTCTTAACTGAGGCAAAAGAAATTACTCTGTCATTTATTAGAATTCTATCCATTGGCATAATGCTATGGAGTAGCATCCTTTTTAGAACATTCAAGAAAATAAGCAAAAGATTAGCCCCCAAACCCAGCTTAAGTGGATTAGCCATCTGAGTAGTCTTGAAGGTAATCCTTTTCATTTGGGAGGAAAACATGCTTAATGGAGAATTAATACATCTGTGGTATTAAGATTTAATAACAAAAAAAATTTTTTTAAATGACATTGGGTCTCAATGCTCTTTCTGGAATATTAACTTTATTTCAGTATATGGACTTAAGTATTTATATATGGTTTACAGAAGTTAATCCTGTGATTATGTGTAAGGTATCAAAATTGATCAACTACAAGTCATATGCATAGAGAAATTGTTGGTCCTTTATTTTGATTATTATTGAATAGAAGCCCAGAGCACGAAATTTGTGCATGGGGGAGTGTCCCTCAGCCCAGCCTGCACCCTCTCCAATCTGGGACCCCTCGAGGGATGTCCGACTGCCCATTTAGGCCCTATCCTGGTAGGATCGGGCCTAAACGGGCAGTCGGACATCCCTCTCACAATCCAAGACTGCTGGCTCCCAACTGCTCACCTGCCTGCCTTCCTGATTGCCCCTAACGACTTCTGCCTGCCAGACTGATCACCCCCTAACCACTCCCCTGCCAGCCTGATTGATGCCTAACTGCTTCCCTACCAGTCTTTTTGCCCCTAACTGCCCTCCCCTGCAGGCCTGGGTCCCCCCCAACTGCCCTTCCCTGCAGGCCTGGTCGCCCCCAACTTCTTTCCTCTGCCAGCCTGGTCACCCCTAACTGCCCTTCCCTGCAGGCCGGTCACCCCCAACTGCCCTCCCTTGCATGGCTGGTCCCTCCCAACTGCCCTCCCCTGCTGGCCATCTCGTGGTGGCCATCTTGTGCCCACATGGGGGCAGCCATCTTTGAACACATGGAGCAGCCATTTTGTGTGTTGGAGTGATGGTCAATTTGCATATGACTCTTTTATTAGATAGGATAGAGGCCTGGTGCATGGGTGGGGGACAGCTGGTTTGCCCTGAAGGGTGTTCTGGATCAGGGTGTGGGTTCCCTTAGGGTGTGGGGTGGCCTGGACGAGGGGCCTGTGGTGGTTTTCAGGCCAGTCTCGCCCCCCACAGACCCAAGTGGAGGCCCTGGTATCTGGGATTTATTTATCTTCTATAATTGAAACTTTGTAGCCTGGAGCGGAGCCAAGCCTCCTGCTTGCTTCATGGCTGCAGCCATTTTTGTTGGGATTTATTTATCTTCTATAATTGAAACTTTGTAGCCTTGTGTGTAGGCCTGGGCCTGCCAGGGTGTGCAGAAAGCTTGGCTTCCTCCATCACCGGGGAAACCCAAGCCTCCTGCTCGCTCCATGGCTGCAGCCATCTTGGTTGGGGTTAATTTGCATACTCACTCCTGATTGGCTGGTGGGCATGGCTTGTGGGTGTAGTGGAGTGGTGGTTAATTTGCATATTACTCTTTTATTAGATAAGATTTGAAATTCATGAGCCTCATGTTAGGTTCAGGGTAAAATTTAGTCCTGACAAATATAAAATGTTATTAGCTCTAGTCATTTAAATTTTGTGTTGTATAACCTTTAGTTCGTAGAGAATAATTTGCCCTGCTGTTCTTCCAACTGGCATCTGAGGGGATGTAAAAAAGGCCTTTTATAATCCTTTGAAGTTGGAGACAGGGATCTAAGCCTCATTCTGATCCTTAGTTGATTGCCTTTGAGAAGTGAGTGGTCTTCTCAGCATAGTTTTTGGCATTCCTGGTTGGTTTCTGAGACTACTGTTAATTGATTGACCTCCCTGAGCATGATAGATCTGTGGGCTGCTCCTTGGAAGCAGGACCTTTCTTCAGCTCCAATAGGGACACTAAGGTTTCTTCATCCGCCCTCTTGGTTTAGGATATTCACTCAGAAATATTTAACTGGTAGTCTTTCTGAACTCAGAGAGATCTCTCTGAAAACCAAGACACTTAGACCAGAGATTTGTGTGGTTTCCCCCTTTTCCAAATCATAGGCATATCTTCCTTCTTTACCACTCAAGGAAGTTCATTAGTCCATATCTAATCCTACATCTCAGACACATTATCTTCTTGATATGAAAGAATTTCTAACTTATTTCCCAAGTATGTTTCTAGATTTCCTAAAGAAACAAGTAAGTACATTAAAAGGCATGATCTTTGTTTAAAGATTCCTTTCAAGAGTATTATCTAGTTAAAAACTTCACAATTCCATGTTCATTAGCTCAGGGTTAGCCTAAATTTATAATTTAGCCTGAGTAGTGGAAGAGTGGGAAAGAATATTAATTAAGGTTGAAATTAAAATATACTAGGTCTTAATCCCAAATCCATTTCTGTCTTTTAGGTAATCCATGTTTTTCTTGATTTACCTGGTTATTGAGTAAAAATGTCACTGCATATGATGTTCTTGATCCATCTTTATTTGTCATGAAAGTAATATAGATAGTTCAATTGAAAGAAAGAAAGAATAAGAAAGAGGGGGGGGGAAGGGAGAAAGAGAAATAAAGAGGAAGAAGGAAGGAGGGAAGGTAAGAATGAAGAAAGAGATGATAAAAAGGAAGAAAAAATAAGGGAAGGGAAAATGAATTAGAAATAAGGTAAGTAATATATATGTATATATATATAGTTAATATATTTATTTGCATGTGAATGTACACTCATCTTGTGTAATATAAATACATTTATTAATATCAGTAATAGGCAAAAATTAATAAGGGAAATAAATGTAAACCTTTGGAAAACACTGCCCTAGCACTAGGCCCCTCTCCTTTTTAAAGGTGTAAATTACATAGTCGTGGTGAATTGTATTAATATAGAGTTCCCTTCCTGGAAGGTTTTGTATGTGTGTGTGTGTGTGTGTGTGTGTGTGTGTGTGTGTGTGTGTGTGTGCACGCACACATGGAGAATGGGCATGGGTTAATGGCATCTTTACTAAAAAGCAGAAGGATGGATTTATGAGCCAACATTTTAATCCCACCCTCTTTCCCTGTTCTGTCTCAGATACTAGTTTCAGTTTCTGTCCTTAACTATTTGACCTGTATGCCATCTGGTCTAGATTATAGGAAACATCATGGTATCATATTCTGGGTTCCTGGGACCTCTGAAGTTAGCCTTGGCTACTGTGTGATTAATTGTGCAGTCTTTTTTTCTGGATTCATGTTTGATATCTTTATTCAATTCTTTATCTCTTTACAGTCAATAAGCCATTTTGGCCTCAAATGCAACTATTTAAATTGGATAATGTGCTATGAGAAGAATTTGTGGCCAAGATACATTTATGTAACATGGAACAACCAAACAGGAGCTATTGCAACCAAAATATAATGATAATAACCTGCCTTTATTTTCCATCTGAATATCATGTTTATTTTTTACTATTGTTTATACTGATAACTCATCAGGGACCTGCTGTCATCTTCTTTACATCAGGAGATTTAAAACTAGCAAACTAACCAGAAATAACCATGTTGTAAAACTCCAGTAACTAAAAGGTAGGGAATTACATGGAGAATGGCAGATTTCTCTCCCACTCCATACCACCCACACAAAGAAGCTTAACTAAGATTTGGTAATTAAAACAAATAGTTTCTTGGTGAATGGTAAGATACACAGCAAACCTGTAGTGAATTGGCTGAAATGATCAAAGGGCCTGAGGCCAATAGAAGTGGATCAGATGAAAAGAAAAGCTGAGTGGTACCAAAGTGCACGTTCAGAAACACATATTAGGGAATAAGGCAAATTGTGCAAACTAATAAGAGTTTTCATCTTCTCAGTATACAATCAGATACAATCACAAGGTCAAGTGGGCAAGAATAACAAGGAAAAATTGATGTTTATTGTGTGTATCTGTATTTTGGCAAGTAGTATAGAATGACTTCTCACCATATTGGTTACTCTTTTCTCATTGCAGATAGATATATTGGAGTCAATTTTTTTCTCAAGTCCAGAATTTTCAACTTTCTACTAGACTCATCTAATGCTTAATAAATAACCTTTTCCTCCATCAAATTACCTCCACTTACTCTATTTTCTTCTCTTATAGGTTTTCCTATTTAATGGTATGAAAAGAGGAAGCTGAGTATCACACTCTTCAAGTCATAGCCCACTGTTATTGTTCATTAGTACAGTTCCTTCTCATTTGATTTTATCTTTTTCTCCATCCTTGATTTCATTTCTTGTCCCCAATTCAGACACCTATCCTATTATATTTGGTGTCTTTGAAAGTGAATGAAAAATTTTAAATATTCAATTTTATTTTCTGTGTGTTTGAATGTTTACATAAATTTTAAATGCTTTTACCCCAGTAATTATTAATGCCAATAACTACATCCTGATGTCATCTTTGGTACTACCTTCTGCTTTATCACATACCTCTTAGTCTTGTCAATTTGGCCTTCCATATCACTGGAAATTATGCCATCTTCTCTGGTCTAAGTGCTATGCTTTATTTCTGGTCCTCATTATTTCTTCTTTTCTAGGTTTAGTAAGAATTCTTTAATTACTCTGATTTTGGAATTAATTCTTCTCCCCAATCTTCTGTTTTTCATTCAGGCCCATCCTTTACACCAATAACTCATTTAGGTTGGAATTTTTAAAAGCCAATTCTTACTTGGAAATGTTGTTGAAACAATTCACTGAGGGAATGTTCTCCAGAGAAGGGAAATAATGGATGCAGGATAGAACAAGAGAGAAAGCTAAACCAAAATATAGTCTTTGTTCATGTCTACCTTCAACCTGATCTCCTGGGATGTGCTTGAGCATGAACTACTGGACAGGATTAGTGCTCCCTGGGGCCAGCCTTGTACATCTTCACATTAGTTAAGCATTTTGCCCATGGAGCCCACTAGGAAGGAGGGAACATAACATACTGGGTATGGCAAGTCACCATGGCTGAAGGAAGTTATCTAAAGGGTAACAACTGTGATCCATGAGTAGCTAACACTCATAGCAATAGCAAAAGTTCTGGGAAGAAATAAATTCATCTGTTCAGAAAGAAACTCTCTGGGATGAGTACCAATCACATCCACTGCACCATGCAAATGTTTTTCTACAAAAACCCTTTCAGTCCCCTGCTTACATTCCATTAGTGGCTTCCTACAGGTTTCAATATTAATTGTAAATTACACATTGGCATGTTTTGATTCCCTTTTAATGTATCCATCCTTACACTCTACCCATATTAATCTGTTTATAATTTTAAGTATTATCTTCTACTTGTATTTGTATACTTTTTTTTAAATTGACTTTGAGAGAGAGAGAGAGGAAGGGAGATCCTGAGAGAGAGAGACAGAGGCAGAGAGAGAGAGAGAGAGAGAGAGAGAGAGAGAGAGAGAAAGAAAGAAAGATGGATTTATTATTCCACTTCTTAAGTAGGGCTTCTGCAGGATTATACAATCAATGATGGTTGCTACTATGGTTTTTGCTTGTTTTGTTTTGTTTTGTTTTGTTTTTGTAGATCAATGGTCTCAATTCTATTTATCCAGGTTTTTATTTTGCTTATTTCCAAACTTATTCTTATAATTTACCAAAGGGGCAACTGGAAAATTAATTAACTTTCCCATAGTTGTTGCCATAGTTTTTCTTCCATTTGTCTTTTTTCCATGATGGCCTTGGAATAATACCTTCAATTTGTTGGTTTTTTCTTCACTTCAATAAACCTTCAAAGAAATTTTTTATTTATGTATTACTTCATCTTTGCTTCCCTCTATATTAGTTTTCTGTAGTTCAAGGCACGCAATCACATGTACAAGTACAGTATAAATATTCTCTATCAACCAATTCCACATACTGTATAGCATGATCATTATGTTAGCATGCAGCTCTCTGCATAAATAAACTAATACCCTTCTGTTAGTTATTAAGACTGATGTCACCGGGTCCTCTACAGGATATCTCATTTTTCATTCATATTTTCTGCCATCCAGTGACGTTTTTTCATTGTAAACTAAGTCAAAATGGTCATTTTTATGTTTGTGTTTGAATACTAACTTCATTCTCTCTGCAATTGCTCAAAGGTAGAAACCTCATTAACGTATCTCTGTGTTATCTAGAACTGCATTTTGTTCATTCTATACATCTTCTTTGGCATCTGCTTTTAAAAGTAATAACTTTTCTTTTAAGTTAAATTTAACCAGAGCAAGTCTTCTACACTTTAAAAAAGTCATTGATTCCAGGTAACTAAGTGATACCTTTGGACATGCCTCTGACTATGGCATCCTGAGGTTTTTTCTTGTTAATATTTCATTTCTAATAGGCCTGCACTCTATAAGCACTGTCCTGAAAGGCTTTTGCTATCAAAGTGTTGATGAAAACTTGAATCAGGTTCAGCACAGGTAACATGCTGAAAATAATCAAAACATAAGCCCAGCATAATTAGTGACAAGAGAAATTGGGCAATATTACCTCTTCTGTGCTGAGCATCTATTTTGTTCAATCTACTCCATTACAGGCACCTGCTCCTTTAATTTTCTGAGTTATCACTATGAAACAAGTGGTATTTCCTTTTTTACAGGTGAAATTTAGCAAGGTTAAGCAATTGGTCCAAGAATGTTGAGCTTGTAAAAGGCAAGGCTGGAATCTGATTCATGCTGTGAGTTAAGCAGTGATTTGAGTTAAATTTTCTGTCATTAGTTTTCTGAACTCTCTCTTTAGTTTATTTTCCATACACTGATATCATACCTACTATGTGCCAGACACTGTTCTAAGGGCTGTAAAACTTTTACTCACAGCAATCCTATGGGTTTTGCATTGTCATCCTCATTTTGAGAGGATAGGAAACTGGGGTCAAGATCACACAACATAAAAATACTTTCTTGTGAATAGATATACACATGTAACTAGATGGTGCCATGGAATAAAGTCATTGCATTTTTTAAAATTTAGGTTTGTTTTAAAATAGGTTTGCATTTGAAAGTAGAAGTTTTTGCTTGATCTCATGCTATCAGTTATCCATGCCCGGAAGACATTTACTTTTTAAGCCTCGGTTGCTCTAACTGCCACTACCACTATTTCTTCTCGGCAACTTCTAGACTTTCAGCCTGAGAAACTTGGGAATAATAATGGTTTCTAGGAGATGTACATTAGAGATCCAATATATTTCATTTATAGCACATGCCCTACTTCCTCAATATACTTCACTCTAGTCAAGGCTCTCTGTGACTGGAAGAAAGAAATACTTCACAGCATCCCTAGAACTGCAGGCTGCTGACAAGGACCATTAAGTAATTTAGATTTAAGTGTCTGTGGAATTGCTGGCTAGAAGTACTACAGTGGAGCCATAGGTTAATAAACATTTGCTTCTATCTGGCAGCCTCCAGTTCTGCCAGGGTCTCAGTTTTCCTCTCACTGGAATTTAATGCACTGGAAACTCTCTGTGTGTAGTGTGTTTATATGTTTGTTGATTATAGTAACACACAACATGGTTTGAACAAAATACTATACAATCAGGTGAATAATTTATTACATGCACAGCATTAAAGAGATCAGGAAAAATGTGTTGTGATTGGTTACACAGGTCCTCTATGATGTTATTTGGTATGATGTTCTTCACATGAATTGCTCTGACAATTTTTATATCTTGTCATTGAATGCTGATGGCAGTGTGCAAATAGGTTTGCCACATAGAAATTACCTGTACCACCAGTTCATTTTCAATGGCATTCTAAAGATCAACCATCCTTGCAGGAGTTAAGAAAGATTTATAGAATCATTGCAATGCAAATCCTTAGAAAGGAAGACAAAAATTATTGACAGTTTTTGTGTAGACAAAAACAGAAAGTTCACTATTTTAATGTTTTATATACTTTTTAGATTTAACTGATATACAATAAACATAAATATAAATTTCCATTAAAATCAAATTTTAGATACCAGAACAAACAGGTCCATGAGGAAGAATTTTAAGATGCTCTTTTTTAAGAGAATATATTATTATTAATTTTAGAGAGGAAGGGAGAGGGAGAGAGAGATAGAAACATCAATGATGAAAGAGAATCGTTGGTCAGCTGCCTCCTGTATGTCCCCTACTGGGGATCAAGCCCACAACCTGGGCATGTGTCTGGACGGGGAATCAAACCTTGACCTCCTGGTTCATAGATTGATGCTCAACCACTGAGCCGTGATCAAATTTTAATAGTTTCCCATACATATTCCAGAGGTCGACAACCTTTTGGACCTCACTGACCAACAGTGGTCCGCAGACCACTGGTTGGCGACCGTTAAACGACAGAACCCACTGCCGGCGCGGGCCCTGCTCACACCTGCAGCTGGCACCGGAGCGGCTGCTTGCACCCGCTGCTGGCGCTGGCCCCAATTGTTCTACACCGTCAGTGGGTGCAAGCAGGGCTGGCGCCATCAGCACTTGGCAGTGGCGGTGGCAGGAACGGGGCTGCCAGCAGACAGGGGATCAGGGGCCATGGCAGGAGGAGCCAGGCCTGGGCACGGATATGGGCCAAGACCCGCCCCTGTGCCCACCGCAGCCTCGTGGCCCACCGTTCCTTTCAAGGTGCATAAATTCATGCATTGGGCCCCTAGTATGAAATAATATGCATGTACATATGTAGAGAAATAGAAGCATTTGTGACCATAAAATAAATAAAATAAATAAGAACTGATGATTGCTGATTTTAGTGACAGTTTAGCTTCATATTTCCATTTAATACTAACCAGACCATCTATATAAATATTTTAATGCTAAATGTATAAAGGAGATAAAATAGTTATTAAAATCACCATGAAAAATAAAATTATGCATAACATTTCTACATAAAAAAATTAATTTTAATTATTACCAATATACTCTTAAATTACTCATATACAAATAGTAAAAGATTATGTTATGTAAGTCATAGTTTTTTGGGGGATCAAGATCTCTAAACTATTGAAAAGGAACTATCACAAATAATTTTTCCCTTGAGTCATACATTTTCTGTGGTTGATTTTATTTAAAAATAATTTTATGGTTTTCTTTTGAAAAATACTGCTTATTTGAGAATACTACTTGGCATGTGTATCAGTGTGGCATAATTTATTAAGGCTTGTATATTATTCTTAGAAGATCTTGAGTATTTTTCTATTATAAACTATGCCCAAATGATTAATCTTAGATAAAAGTCTGTGATGTGTAATGACATAGAATATGAATAAAATGTCTTGCTCTCAGAGACACAAAAGCATGTACTATATATAAAAAAAAACAACATTAAAATGAATTTTATACCTAAATTGTCTTTTCTAAAAATACTGGAGGCCCAGTGTATGAAATTCATGCACAAGTAGGGTCCCTAAGGGCTGCTGGCTGGGGCCTCCCTTCTCCCGGCTGCCTGCCACTGCTTCAGACTGGGGCAGGGCTAGCCAGGGGGAGGGCCCATGGGTGGTTGGCCTGGCAGCCCTGCCCCCTGGTCGAACTCCTGGTCAAGGGGACAATTTGCATATTAGGCTTTTACTATATAGGATAGTCAACTTAGACACAGAAGTGGCAAGAATACATGGCACTTGACATTTACTCCATGGTACACAAAATGAAACGCAAACATATACTTTGAAGGACATTGATTTGGGGCATAAACAATTGCAGAGGAAATAATAAAAATAACACTTTCATTAGGTTTATTCCTATTTATTAAAAGAAAAGAAAAGAGATATATTGTATCAAATTATGCACCAAAGTTCACTTAATCCAGTATCTAATAAGAGGAAAACTGAGCATAAAATAGTAAAAAGTAATACATTTAGTTCATTAGAAACTATTGTAAAAATTTCATGCTAAAAGAGAAATATTGAAATTTAGGAAATATGCACTGTAAAGTGGTTATAAAACATTTTTGCTGTGACACATTAACATTTACATTGTTATTTAGCACATGCTCTCATCAGCACAGATACATATGGAGAGAGAGTGAGAGAAATAAAAAGTTATTCATTTGCATTAAGTACATCAAGGAAAGCTCCAGAAGCATAGCATTTAACTAGAAACTTCATGGAAATTTCACACTCTCCTGGTTTTCCTCTTCCTACTGCTCATTCTTTTTACCAGCTTTTCCTGTGTTTGCCACCCACAAAATATTCAGTTGTGAATTGTACACAGTGCAGTGTCAATTCACATTTTTCTCTGTTCTCAATCCTTTATTTATCTCACCATGTCCACATTTTGTATACTCCCTCAAAAGCAGTGACTATAGAATTTTAATCACTTTGCAATTTCTCTCCTAGACTTTATACTTGCACATAGAACTGCATTTGCAATATTCTACTTGGGTTCATTAAATAATCTCACATATAACTGGTCTAAAACTGAAATCAT
Source organism: Ia io (assembly GCA_025583905.1). NCBI lineage: Eukaryota > Metazoa > Chordata > Mammalia > Chiroptera > Vespertilionidae > Ia > Ia io. The sequence continues at coordinate 23,507,889 of JAJQQW010000009.1, forward strand.
TTTGTTTTCTCACCCATTACTAGCTCTACCTCCATATCTGTGAGATCATCACTCATTTAGATGCTCCATCCAAGTCATTCATTTGTGACTCAAGATATTCAGAAATGTTAAATACATTATTATTGATTATTTAATCTTATTTTAAGTATATGTTTTGCAATGTTGCATCATCAGTAAATGAAAAGGTATGATTTGGGGGGGTGAGAAATTATTAATTATTTAAATTTATATACAATGAATAAGGTAATAATTTGTGAAATATTCAGAGTCACTTACAAATAATCACTTTTCCATGCTCATAATTAAAAAAAAAAGGTAGAAAAGGAGAGGAAGAAGAAGAAGAAGAAGCAGAAGAAGAACAAGAACATGAAGAAGAAGAAGAACAAGAACAAGAACAAGAAAAGGAAGGAGAAGGAGAAGAAAAAGAAGGAGGAGAACGATAAGGGGGGAAAAACAACACTGGAAAATAGCTTATAAGTAAACATTAATTGTCAAAGCTAGTTGAAGAAAATCATGAAAAAGATCATAAAAATATTTCTCAAATACTTATTCGACTGTCATTGTGAAAACATGACCAATAAAACATTAGAGCCACTAATGTTGTCTACAGAGAGTGTTAGGTACACACAAAATGTGTACCTTGTAATCTATACTAATAATAAGGGAATATACAAATTGTCCAGGATGCTGTCACAGTAACAGTAATAACCAAACAGGAGGTTGCATGGAGCAACAAGGCCAGCAGAGGGGTTAGTGAAGGACGACCAAGCAACTGAACAGTAGGCTGCATGGGGCAACCAGGCTGGCAGGGGGCAGTTGGGGGTAACCAGGCTGGTGGGGGGAGCAGTTGGGGGCAAACAGGCTTGTGGGGGGGGGAGTTGGGGATGACCAGGCTATCAGGGGGCATTTGAGGGCAACCAGGCCAGCAGGGGGGGCAGTGAGGGGTGACCAGGCTGGTGGGGGGGGCAGTGGGGGTAACCAGGCCAGCAGAGGGGGGCAGTTGGGGGTGACCAGGCCAGCAGGGGGGGAGTTGGGGGCAACCAGGCTGGAAGGGGGCAGTAAGGGGCGACCAGGCCAGTGGGGGGGGCAGTTAGGGGCAATCAGGCAAGCAGGCAGGTGAGCAGTTAGGAGCCAGCAGTCCCAGATTGTGGGAGGGATGTCTGTTTGCCAGTTTAGGCCCAATCCTGGGGATCAGGCCTAAACCAGGTAGTCAGACATCCCCTGAGGGGACCTGGCATGGAGAGGGTGTAGGCTGGGCTGAGGGTCCCCCTGTGCACGAATTTCATGTACTGAGCCTCTAGTCATTAATAATGAAAGAAAGAATATTTGAGGTTACTGTATTGATTATATGAAATTTTACTTTTCTGTTTGACATTAGAATCCTACCCTGTGAAAGATGCAACTCCATCATTTATATAATTTCAACACAAAATGTTATTTTATATGTTTATTGTTTGCTATACACAAGTCAGTGTTTTAGGCCCAGGAAATACTAAAAGAAAGTTAGGAATGGCAGGTCCATCAAGGATCTTATTCCTTTTGGAAGTAATTAAATAAATAAATAAACTCATAAAACAAATAAAAATCATTTCAACTTTTTAATATGTTTTGAAAAACAGAAGTAAATTATAGATGGTAATGGATCATTACTTAGTTTAGATGGAATAGTTAGGGAAAACTTTTCTTTGGAAATTGCATTTGACAGATACTTGCAAAATGGGAAGGTGTCAGCCAATTAAAACACCTTGGGAATAGCTTTCAGGTAAGAACCAGCAAATGTAAAGTAATGGGAAAAGTGATTATTATAGTGAAGAAAAGGAAAAAGGCCAGAGTGACTGAATTGAGTGGGATATTTGCATAAGGTGAGCTTAGAAATGTAAGCAAGGACTCCATTCTATAAGCTTTAGAATGCAATATAGAGTTTAAATTTTATTGAAAGTTCAGTGGGAAGATGTTGGAGGATTTAAGCAGAGGAAAGGCAAGATCAAATTTATATTCAATAAAATAACTCTGACACATTCTATGAAAATTAATCATTACGGTGGCAAATGCAGTATTCCAAGCCAGAGAAGATGTTGACTTGTTGTAGAATTGAGGCCATGGAAAAAGAAATGAACAGATTTGAAATATAGGTTGGAGGCAGAACCAGTTGTACTTTATAATGGATTTAATATAAGAGGACATAATTGAAAGGTAAAATTAATGGGAATTCAGGCTTTGGATCCAGGTAGAAATAGGAATAAATTGGTGGGACTGTAGAGAGTGGACTCAAGACCATTATTCTGTATAATTTCATAATATATTTATTGTGAAGTTTAGAGATTTAACATATGTAAAGCTCTGAGGTCATGTTCTAACATATAGAAAGTAATTATTAAATATATCATTGTTATCCTTATTACAATTAATGTCAATTTTAGCTATATTATAGTGTAAATTTCAAATCTGTGTCCTATTTGACTAAGATCTGTAGAGGCCTATAGTTTTTTCTCCCTAAGTGTTTGATTGACATAAAAATATGTCAAATGCATTCATTGTTAATTTAATTAATTTTTAAATCAACTTAAAATATTTTTTAAATTATCACATTCTCTGAAAATACGTTTTTCTAATGTTCAATGTGTGTTGGTTAGAGCTCCATAGCTTTCAAGCACAAGTTGTTTATTTATAATTATAGTAGAGGCCCAGTGCACCGGGCGGGGAGGGTCCCCTCAGCCCAGCCTGCACCCTCTCCAATCAGGAACCCTCAGAGGATGTCCGACTGCCGGTTTAGGTACGATCCCAGGGATTGAGCCTAAAGCAGTAGTCAGACATCCCTCTCACAATCCTGGACGGCTGGCTCCAAACTGCTCACCTGCGTGCCTGCCTGATTGCCCCTAAGTTTCCCCCTTGCCAGCCTGATCACCCCTAACTGCCTCTGCCTTCTAGCCTGATCACCCCTCACTGGCACCCCTGCTGGCCTAGTTGCCCCAACTACCCCCTGCCTACCTGGTCACCCCTAGTCCCCCCCCCGCGCTGTCCTGGTTGACTCCAAATGCCCCCACCATGCTGATTGCCCCCAACTGCCCCCCTGCCAGCCTTGTAGCCACTCATCATCCCCCCCTGCTAGCCTGGTCACCCCATGAAGCCTGATGATCAGTTGTCTGATTGTCCCTCACTGACCCCCTGCCTGACTGGTCACCCCTCAGTTCCCCCCCTGCTGGCCTGGTTGCCCCCAACTGCCCCGCTGCCCACCTGGTCACCCCTAACTCCCCCCCACCAGCCTGGTTGCCCCAACTGCCACTCTCGTTGGCCTGGTTGCCCCCAACTGCCCCGCTGCCCACCTGGTCACCCCTAACTCCCCCCCACCAGCCTGGTTGCCCCCAACTGCCACTCTCGCTGGCCTGGTCGCCCCATGCATCCTGCTGTTCAGTCGTTTGGTCGTCCCTCACTAACCCCCCTGCCGTCCTGGTCGCCCCCTGCAGCCTGCTGTTCAGTCATTTGGTCATCCTTCACTAACCCCCCTGCCGGCCTGGTCGCCCCATGCAGCCTGCTGTTCAGTTGTTTGGTTGTCCCTCACTAACTTCCTGCCATCCTGGTCGCCCCACACAGCCTGTTCAGTTTTCCATCCAGTTGTTTTGGTTGTGACGGCCTCTGGCTTTTTATATATATGGATTACTTAATGTCTCTTTTCTTTCAAATTTATTCACTATATTTGCAGCCTCTTTTATATATACAATTATATATTTTTCCTTCTTTATTAACCTTATTGGTGACACACTTATTAATAAGATCATATAGATTTGAAGTGCACATTTCTATGACACATGATCTGTGTATTTCACTATGTGTCCATCACCCAAAGTCAAATCATCTCCTGTCACCATATATTTGGTCTCCTTTATTATTATTCCCCCACCCCTCTTCCTTCCGGTAACCACCATACTGTTGCCTGTGACTATTAGTTTCAGTTTTATATTCCACATATGAGAAATCATATGGTCCTGAGTTTTTTCTGACTGACTTATTTTGCTTAGCATGATATTCTCAAGGTCCATCCATGTTGTTGCAAATGGCAGTAGTTCATCTTTTCTTGTGGCTGAGTAGTATTACATTGTATACAGTATATGTACCACATCTTCTTTATAAAGTCATCTGTCAAAGGACACTTCAGTTGTTTCCATGTCTTGGCCACCAAAAATAATGCAATAAACATAGGGATGCATGTATCTTTGTGAATAAATGTATCTGAAAATTTATCAGGTAGATACCAAGAAGAGGGATTTCTGGGTCATATAGTAATGTTATTCTTAATTCTTTTGAGGAATTTCCATACTGTTTTCCATAATGGCTGTACCAACAGTGAAAATAGGTATCCTTTTCCTCCACAACCTCTCTAACACTTGTTACCTACTAGAGACCCAGTGCATGAATTCGTGCACTGGTGGGGTCTGGCTGGCTCAGCCCCAATTGAGGTGAATTGGGGCTGGGCCTGTGAGGAGGAGGAAACAGCAGGAGGTTGTCCAGTTGTCCCCACCCCCAATAGGTGTGGGGAGCGATCAGGTGTGGTGGGAGGGGCTCCAGGCCAATCGGGATAGTAGGGGCGGACTGAGGGTGGGGCCTGCCATGGGGAGTGGCTGTGGGTGGTGGGCCTGCAAGCCCCACCCCCGAATGGGGTGCAGGGGTTTGATCAGGGGTCAGCAGCCTGGGGGAGGGGCCTGGGTGTATGGCCAGCCAGCCCTGTCCCTAATCAGAGTGGGGATGCCAATTGGGGGCAGAGCTGGCTAGAATGAGGAGCGGCAGGCTGAATGGGGTGGTGGGGACCCATCAGGGGTGGGGCTGGCTAGGGGGAGAGGCTGCAGTTGGTTTGCCAGCACTGCCCCCTATTGGGGTGGAGGGGTGATTAGGGGCAGGGCCTGCCTTGGCCAGCTGGTCCCATCCCCGAGATCTGGCTGGTTTGCTGGCTGCAGTGGGTGTCATAGTGATCAGTCATTCTGGTTGTCACAGCATCATGGTTGCTGGCTTTTTATATATATATACACCAGAGGCCCGATGCACGAAGATTCATACAAGAATAGGCCTTCCTTCCTAAGCTGCTTCACTCCTTCTGCTGCCAGGCATCTGGGACCCAGGCTGCTACCGCCACCCACCAGAGGCATGCTCTGAGCTGTGCTGTGGCCGCTTTGAGCATGATCCCACCCCTGGTGTGTGTCCGCTGGGGTGGGGGCATGCTCCAAGCGGTGCTGCAGCTGCTCTGAGCACACCCCCACCACTGGTGTGTGTCCACTGGGGTTGGGGGTAACACGCAGTCCCCTACCACCCATCTGCATGCGCAGCTCCTCCTGAGCCTCCGTGATGCAACCTCCTCCTGAGCTGGTCGTGGCTGTTATGGCGTCCTGACCTAATTTGCATATTATAGAGGCCCAGTGCATGAATACGTGCATGGGTGTCCCCAAAGTGGAGTGGATTGGGGCTGGGCCTATCAGGAGGAGGAGATGACCAGAGGTTGGCCAGCTGGCCCATCCCAATCAGAGCCAATCAGGGCTCAGACTGCTGGAGGGACTGCAGGCGAATGGCTGTCTGGCCCCACCCCTGAATGGGGTGGGGGAGCCAATTCAGGACAGGGTCCGGCTGTAGGGAGGGGCTGTGGCTGGTGGCTGGTGAGCCTCACCCCCAATTTGTGTGGGGGAGCCGATCAGGGGCAGAACTGGTTGGGGAGAGAGACCACAGATGGTTAGCTGGCTGGCCCTGCCCACAATTGAGGGGGGGGTGATCGGGGTGGGGCCAGCCAGGGTGTGGGGTTGCGGGCCGATCGGGATGGGGTGGGGAGATTGGGGGTGGAGCTGGCTGGGGGCAAAGACCACAGGGAGGTTTGCTGGACAACCCCACCTCTGAGCAGCCAGTTCACTGGCCACAGTGGGTGTCATAGAGACTGGTCATTCCGGTCATTACAGCATTACAGGCTCTAGATTTTTGTATATATATATATAGACTAGAGGCCCAGTATATGAAATCTGTGCACTGCAGAGGGTGTCCCTCAGCCCAGCCTGCACCCTCTCTTATCTGGGACCCCTCGGGGATGTCTGACTGCCTGTTTAGGACAGTCAGACATCCCTCTCACAAGCCAAGACTCCTGGCTCCAAATCGCTCAGCTGCCTGCCTGCCTGATTGCTCCTTGCTTCTGCCTGCCAGCCTGGTCACCCCTTAACCCCTCCCTGCTGGCCTGATTTACACCTAACTGCTCCCCTGCTACTCGATCTCCCGCCACTGCCCTCCTCTGCTGGCCCAGTTGCCCCCAACTGCCTGCCCCTTCTGGTCTTATCTTGCCCCCAACTACCCTTCCCTGCCAGCCTGATTTCCCCTAACTGCCTCTGTCTGCCTGATCACCCCTAACTGCCCTCCTCTGCCAACCTGATCTTGCCCCCAACAGCCATTCACTGAAGGCCTGATCTTGCCCCCAACTTCCCTCCTCTGCCAGCCAATTTCGTTCTGATTGGTCTGTTTCTATGCCAGTCAGCATCAAAAGCTCAACCGCCTATGCAGCCATTGGCTTCTCAGAGTTGACCCAGATTTGGTTCTGATTGGTCAGTTTCTATGCCAGTCAGCATCAAACCCCCTCATAGGCAGCCATTGGCTCCTCACATTTGACCCAGATTTGGTTCTGATTGGTTGGTTTCTATGCCAGCCAGCATCTCTGGGCCTATCAGTGGGGCCTGATCAGAAAGGCAGGGCAGATCATCAGGCCCAGTGAAGGCCTGGAGAGAAATGGAGGTGTGTCTGCTGTCCAGGCCCGGAAAGAAAGAGGCAAGTACTAATCAACAGCTGCCACAGAGGTTATGGATCAGACCCTGCTTCTCTCTTCAGGCCTCTCTCCGGGCCTCATTTGAAGCCCCCTCAGCAGTCAGTGCTGGGTCACTGTGTCTGTAGCTGTAGCAGTCAGTGCTGGTTTGCTACGGCAACCAAGTGCTGACTGCAGGACTGACTTCCGATTAGTTGAGTCTCCAGTCATTGTGGATGTGATGAACCCAGGGTTTTTATTCATTAGGATGTTGATGATAATATACATTGTAACAGTTGTGAGGTGATATCCCATTATAGTTTTGATTCACATTTCCCTAATAGCTAATAAAGTTGATCGTATTTTTATATATCTTTTGGCTATTTATATGTCTTCTTGGGAGAAGCGTGTTCAGGTCCTCTGGTCATTTTTACTTAGATTGTTTATTTGCTTGGTGTTGAGTTGTATGAGTTCCTTATATATTTTGGATATTAACCCCTTGTTGGAGCTGTTTTTTACAAATGTCATGCCCCATTCAGTGGGTTGAATTTTTGTTTTATTGGAGGTTTCTTTTGCTGTGCAGAAGCTTTTTAGTTTTGTATAGTTCCATTCATTTATTTTTGTCTTTACTTCCCTTGCCTTTAGGGTCAAATTCATAAGATCTTTCCTAAGACCAAGGTCCAAAATTATAGTACCTATGTCAAAAATCCCATTGACATTTTTAAAGTACTAATAATAGAACAAAAAATCATCAGATTTAATGGAATTACAAAAGACCCCAAATAGCCAAAGAAATCTTGATTAAAAAAATAAGAATAACAAAGCCCGAGTTAAGACACTACTTAACTTCAAATTATACTATAGAGCAACACTAATCAAAACAACATAGAAACATCAAACAGACTACCAAACCTTAGAGAGAAAGGAGGGGAGAGTGGGATGAGTGGGGGAGTAAGAGATCAACCAAAGGACTTGTATGCATGCATATAAACATGACCAATGGACACAGACAACAGGGGGATGAGGGCATGTGTGGGGAGTGGAAACAGCCAAGGAGTGGTCAATGGGAGGAAAAGGAGCCATATGTAATACTTTCAACAATAAAAAATTTAAATTAAAAAAAACAGCATGGGAAATGTATACTTGAAACCTATATAAACTTATTGACATACTACTATGCCACACCATTAAACTTAATTTTTGAAAAAGTGAGGTGTTGGCAGACAAACAGACCCACAGACCAATGGAATAGAATTGAGAGCTCAGAAATAAAACCACATGTGTATGGGCAAATAACTTTTGACAAGTAAATAAAAAACATACAATGGAGAAAAGAAAATCTTTTCAATAAGTGGTGTTGAGAAAATTGAAAAGCTGCACGCAAGAGAATGAAAGTAAACTACAGTTTTTATCTATGTACAACAGTTAATTCAAAATGGGTAAAAAAAAAAACTAAGTAAAAGATCTTAAACAATAAATTACACATATTTAAATTTATAGTAAATTTTTAAAAATAAATTCTAGGTTTAATAGTTTCAGTGTTTATTATCAGGTGCTTAACACATTGTTTTCCATATTCCCTTGGTTTGAGTCATTCTTTAAGTAGGTTTGTATGTTGATTTTTTTTTTTTAATGACAAAGGTATATGTGGACATGCTACATCCATTTTTTTTTCATATCAAAGTATTTCTTTAGTTGTGGTGAAGTGTGGACAATTACTTGGTGGTTCTTTTTTGTTAATCCTTACCTGAGAATATTTTTTCCATTGATTTTCAGAGAGGGTGGAAGGGAGGGAGAGAGAGAGAGAGAAAAAGAAACATCGATGTGAGAGAGACACATTGATTGTTTGCCTCCCTCAGGTGCCCCTATTGGGGCAGGTATTGAACCTGCAACCCAGGTATGTTACAGCATAAACTCTAACCACTAAATAACACTGGCCAGGACTACATGGTGTTTTTGACATATGCAATTCACATTTTTCCTACAATCTTTTTTATTCAAGTACTAGAGGCCCAGTGCACGAAATTCGTGTACTGGAGGTGGGGGGAAGAGGTTGTCTCTCAGCCCAGCCTGTACCCTCTCCAATCTGGGACCCCTGGGAGATGTCTGACTACCAGTTTAGGCCCAATCCCAGCAGTCAGACATCCCTCTCACAATCCGGGACTGCTGGCTCCCAACTGATCACTTGCCTGCCTGCCTGATTGCCCCTAAATCAGTGATGGGCAACCTTTTGAGCTTGGTGTGTCAAACTTCACCAAAAAACTGAGCATAACTTGGGTAGTGTGTCACTTTGAGGAAAAAACTAACTCCAAGACTCTAGTCACAAATATTTCATCCTCAGGAGCAGCAAATGTTTCATCCTCAGCATGCGGCCGCGTGTCATCAGAAATGGCTAAGCATGTCAGTGCTGACATGCGTGTCATAGGTTCGCCATCACTGCCCTAAATGCTTCTGCCTGCCAGCATGATCACCCCCTAACCACTCCCCTGCCAACCTGATTGATGCCTAATTGCTCCCCTCCCAGCCTGGTTGCCCCCAATTGCCCTCCCTTGCAGGCCTGGTTGCCCCTAACTGCCCTCCCCTGTTGGCCTGTGATGGTCAATTTGCACATTATCTCTTTATTATATAGGATAATTGATATATAACATTATAATTGTTTCAGTTGTATAAAATAATTATTTCATAGTTGCATATGTTGCAAAATGACCATACATCACTATACATAGTTAATATTTTTTCTTTTGATGAAGACCTCTCAGAAATTTACAAATAAGAAAGTATTATTTATTATACTAGTAGTCACCATGCTGTACATTACATCCCCTGACTTATTTATTTTATTACTGGAAATTTGTAGCTTTTGACTACCTATACCCATTTTCCCCACACTCCATACACCTTCCCCGCTGCATCCCAGTAATCACCAAACTCTTCTGTTTTTGTCACCTTATATCTGTTAGAATGGCTATTATAAAAAAGATAAAATAAAAAATGTTGGTGAAGATTTGAAGAAAAGAAATAAACTTGTGCAATAATGGTGGGAATGCAAATTAGTACAACCACCGTGAAAAGCAGTATGAAGGTTGCTCAAATATGAAAAATAGAATTAGCATATACTTGTAAAACAACAATTCTGGGTATTCGTCTGAAGAAGATAAAACATTGACTTGCACCTCCATATTAATTGCAACATTATTTACAGTAGTGAAGACACAGAAGCACATGTCTGTGGATTAATCTATAAAGAAAACAGTAAATACTAGAGGCCTGGTGCACGAAATTTATACACATTAAAAGGGAATTAATTAGAGGGAATATTTTAATATTGCTATTTGCCCTTTCTCTATAATTAAAGTGCCAGAGATGAAAGAAAATTAGTAAAATGTATATAAAAATCTTCCTCCTGTCAGAGTCTGGGGTGTGCCCCAGGACCCAGAGTTAAGGTCCTCCCCACCTGTGCATGCCTTGAAATAGCTCAAGACCCAGACCCAACCAGCCCCGCCCCTATTGGGCGAGATCCAGACCCAGCTGGCCCCACCCCATCAAGCCCTATTGGGTGGGGGGCACAGCTTCAGGTCTCCTGGCCTGGTGCTGGGTGGGGGGCACAGCCTCAGGTCCCCCAGCTCACCCTCAGGTCCCCTGGCCCAGTGCTGGGGTGGGGGATGTGGCCTGAGGTCCCCTAGCCTGGCCCAGGGTGGGGGGGTGTGTGGCCTCAGGTCCCCAGGCCTGGCACCAGGGTGGGGGGCACGGCCTGAGGTCCCCCATCAATCCCCGCCAAACCAGGGACATGGCCTGAGGACCCCTGGACTGTTGCTGGGGCAGGGTGTGCAACCTGAGGTCTTCTGTCAAGCCCCGCCAGGTGAGGGGCATGGCCTTAGGTTCCCAGTCAAGCCCTGCTGGGAGGGGGGCACAGCCTCAGGTCCCCTGCCCTGGCCTGGCGCCATGCAGGCTCAGGTCCTTGCTGATCACTTGTTATGGGAACCCCACCTCCACTGTGGGTGCAGCCATCTTGTGACAGTATGAGGTTTAATTTGCATATTACCTCTTTATTACATAGGATATTATGTAATATATATTATAAATGTATGCAGTGTATAATATAATATCTCTATATAAGTATATTTCCTATATATAAATTTATTGAGATTTTTATAATGCAATATTTTCAACAATAAAAGGAAGGAAATCTTGCATTTGTGACAACCTTAACCCTTTGCACTCGCTTGCTTTTTTCTCGATTCCTGCTACCGATGCTAACCGTGTCGAGTCACACTCGACATCCGAGTGCAAAAGGTTAAGGGACCTTGAGGTTATTACACTAGAGAAATAAGATAAAGACAAATAACATGATCTCATTTATAGGTGAAATCTAAAAACAAACAACAAAGAAAACTGAGTTTCTGGATATAAAGAATACATTGGTGGTTGTGAGAGGTGAGTGGGGTGTGGGCAAAATAGGTGAAGGGGGTCATCAGGTATACATTTAGAGTTATAAAATAAATAAGTCCAGGGGGTGTAATATACAGCATGACAATTGTAGTTAATAATAATACTGTATTGCATACTTTTAAGAAAAAAATCTTGAAAGTTCTCTCCCCAAAAATATTTTGTAATGTTCTCAAGTTAGCTTACCATATTTACTTTGCATATAGTCAATTTACATTTATTGTTTTCCTCAATCTTTAAGACTTTATGTATTTTGAATATTAGCATTTTGTGTAATATAATTTACTAATATTTTCTTAATATTTTGGCTAATATTTTAAAATTTTACACTGTTTTTGGTGATTTTTGCTTATGTGAAATGTCTGTGTATACAGTTTTACTTTATCATTTTAATCAATCCTTCTGGCATCTAATGTTGAGTTATTAGAAAATCCTTTGCTATACCCAGTTTTATTGAAATCCACCTATATTGATTTGTTTCCCAGAATTTGGTTTTTACAAAGATATTTAGATCTCTGATACATTTTAGAGTTTCTTCTTATATTTAGTGTATAGATATATTTTTATCATTTTTCTAAAATTGTTCTCCAACTGTCCCAGAATGATTTATTGAAAATTTCCTTTATCTAAGTGATTTGTAATGGCAGTTATATCTTAAATTGATCATACATTTAATTTTTAATTTTATCATATTTTTGTTGTTAACCCTCACCTGAGGATATTTTTCCATTGATTGTAGAGAGAGTGGAAGGGAGGGAAGAGAGAGAGAGAGAGAATAATCAATGTGAGAAAGAAACATTGATTGGATGTTTCCCACGAGTACCCCTAAAGGAGATAGAATGCTCAACCTGGTCATATGCTTTGAATGGGAATCACACTGGTAACATTTTATTTTTTTATTTTATTTTATTTAAAAATCTTTATTGTTGAGTATTATAGATGTTCCCCTTTATCCCCCTTACCTTCCTCCAGATGGTTCTTGACCTGCCACAAACCTTCACCACTCTTTTGTGTGTGTCCATAAAAAATGCATATCTATATATATAAAAGCCAAGCGACTAGAACGCTGGAACGAGCAGTTGCTTTGATGTGCACTGAGGTCCCAATCACCCCCCATCCCGTTTGGGGGCAGGGCCCGCTGGCCAATTGCCTGTGGCCCCTCCACCTGGTCAGCACCACCCCTGATTGCCTCCAGCCCCCAGCCTGCCAAACTCCTGCAGCCCCTCCTCCCCTGCCCGGCTGGCCTGGCCCTGATTGGGCCCCAATCAGGGGTAGGGCTGGCAGCCAACCTTCCGTAGTCCTTACCCCCAGCTGGCCCAGCCCTGATTGGTCCCAATCAGGGCAGGCCGGCTGGACCCCACCTGTGCACAAATTCGTGCACTGAGCCTCTAGTATGCATATAAGTTCTTTGGTTAATCTCGCCCTCCCTCTTTACCCACCCCAATTCTTTGTCAAATGTGCCAGTCTGTTTCATGTTTCCAGGCCCCTGGTTCTATTTTATTCAGTTTATTTTGTCCATTAAATTACTTGTTCATTTATTTTGATTTTTATATTCAAGTAGAGGCCTGGTGCACAAAATTCCTGCACTCAGTGGGGGGGTCCCTTAGCCCAGACTGCACCCTCTCGCAGTCCGGGAGCCCTTGAGGGATTCCCAACTGACAGCTTAGCACTGCCGCAGAGGTGGGAGAGGCTCCTGCCACTGCCGCTGCGCTCACCATCCATGGGACCGGATTCTCACTGAGCAGTGCTCCCCCTGTGGGAGCGCATTGACCACCAGGGGGCAGTTCCTGCTTTGAGTGTCTGCCTTCTAGTGGTCAGTGTGTGTCACAGTAGCCATTCAGTCAATTTGCATATTAGCCTTTTATTAATAGGATTGTTGATAGATATTTAATTATTGCCATTTTATTGTTTATATTTTTATATTTTTTTCTCTTCTTCTTACTAACTGCTCTTCTCTTGCTGCTTTTAAGATTCTCTCTTTGTCTTTGGCATTTTAATTAAGATGTGTCTTGGTGTGGGCATCTTTGGGTTCTTCTTGTTTGGAACTCTCTGTGTTTCCTGGACCTGTAAGTCTATTTCTTTCACCAGGTAGAGGAGTTTTCTGTAATTATTTCTTCAAATAGGTTTTCAATATCTTGTTCTCTCTATTCTCCTCTGGCACCCTCATAATGAAAATGTGGTACGCTTGAAGTTGTCCCAGAGGCTCCTTACAAATCTTTATATTTATGGGTTCTTTTCCTTTTTGCTCGTCTGAATGGGTGTTTTTTGCTTTCTCATACTCCAAATTGTTCATTGCTTCTTGGAATCTTCTACTCTACTGTTGAATCTGTGTAATTATTTTTTTTTTGTTTTGTTTCGTTTTTGTTAGTGTACCCTTAATTTCTGACTGGTTCTTTTTTATATCATTGAAATTCTTACTAAGATCCTTGAAAGTCTCATTAAGTCTCCTGAAGCTTTCATTGGGAAGCAACCTTATAACCATTGTTTTGAATTCTGTATCTAGCAGTTTGCTTGCTTCCATTACATTTAGTTCTTTTTCTGGAGATTTTTTCTGTTCTTTCATTTGTGACATGTTTCTTTGTCTCTGCATTTTGGCTGCTTCCCAGTTTGTTTCTATCTATTAGGTAGAGATGCTATGTCTCCTGGAATTGGTAGAGTGGCCTTGTGCAGTAGGTTTCTTGTAGGGCCCAGTGGCTCAGCATTCCAAGTCATTTGAGCTAGGCACTCTAGGTGTGTCCCTGTGTGCAGCCTTGTTGTAGTCGAGCCTTGGTTGTTGTTGAAGTTACTGGGAGGAACTATTCTCCAGGCCAATTGCTCTGAGGACCAGCTGCGACTACAGTGGAAGAGCTGCTGTGCAGGAGACATCCATATGGAGCAGGACTTGCTTCAGTGGGGGTTTGATGCTCACTGAGTCTGCCCCTTCAGTGTGTTGCTTGTGGATGTGTAGAGTTGTAATCTGTTATGGTTTGAAGCTTCCCACTGGGTGCATTGACTCTGGGGACTCCCAGGAGATGCAAAGTAGCCACTGACTGGGAACACACTGTAGCAGCCACAGAGCTATCTAAATAAGGCCGCTACTTCTGTTGGACTTGTAAATGCCCAGTTGAGGCCAATCTGTCTTGGACTCCTGTTGCTAGGTATGGGGCATGCTGACACCGGCTGCTGCTTGTTTGAGAGATTTTAGGAAAGTTTTGAAGACTGAGCCAGGACAAGCCATTCATATGAAAAAGCAACTGCAAACAGCTTGGGTGGGGCTGAAAATTGGATGGCATAGGGTCTCCGGGAATAACCAGGGCTGAGTGAATAGTGTGAGCCACACTGATGGAAACTCAGATTTATTTCCAGTCAGCTCTGCCATTGAGAAGGTTTCAGCATAGGAATAATCACCCCTGTGAGAATATCCATCTGGGAGAAAGCTGTCCCCTAATTCTTGCTCCAATACCAGACAATCCAATTTCTTCCTGTATGCCCCAGGCTCCCCCTGAGCCATTTCTCAAGTGCTGGAGCTCAGAGGGAGCGAGTCCAAGTAAGTTCGTGGGTTAGCCCTTAAAGTGGAACTCTCAGGGTCTCCATCAGCCTTAATGTTAATCAGCCACAATCCCCACTGGTTTTTATAACCTGAAATTATAGGGACTTATCTTCCCAGCTCTAGATCCCTGGACTAGGATCTGGCTTGGGACTGGAAACCCTATTCCTCATGGAGGCCTCTGCAGACAAGGTATCCCTCCTGATTAAAAAATAACCATTATGGGGTCAGTCGTTCAGCTCCATCGCCCCTCCTACCAGTCTTAATGTTCTTTCATCTTAGTTCTCTAGTTGTAGGACTTCCTTTTAGCTAGATTTCAGATGGTTCTGAATGATGGTTGTTTTGTATTTTAGTTATACTTTTGATGTGGTTGTGAATACCAGCATTTACTTACACAGCCATCTAGGTTCTCTCAAACTGGTGATCTTTTGATGCTCAACCAACTGAGACACACCAGTCAGGACCATACATAAAGTTTTGTATCTACTTTTGTATTTTTCTAAACTTTATATATATATGTTTTTTGTGTGTGTCTGTTTGTCCATGTATCTACACTACACTACTTGAATTGTAGAAGTTTTATAATATTTTTTAATATGTGGTAGGGTTAGTCCTACTTACAGATTTATTTTTCTTTCTTTCCTTTTAAATTATTCTTGCATACTTATTTGTAGTACATTAAAAGTGTAGTTATTTTTAATGGAATTGTATTAATCTATAAATTAATTATATCTTATGTCTTTACATAATATTTAGTAATCTGCAAAAATTATATCTTCCTACTTTTATTTGATGAGTGTCCTAGAGTTTTCCTTACATGTTTTGGATATTACTAGATTTTTGTTTATATTAACTTTTTCTTATCTATATTTACCTTCTTTGTTTCTATTTTAAATGAACTTTCCCTACAATTATATCTTCTAACTCACTTTTTGTGTAAATGAAGGCTATTGATTTCTTTATGTTAAAATTTTTTTTGTTTTAAAAGTTGAGCATGTTTTAATTTCCATATTTATTTCTTCTATTATTAATATATTATTTATATTTTCCTTAAAGTTTTTATGCATTTGGATACTTTCTATTTAACTGGTTGTTCCAGAGGTCTAGTTTAATAACAATGTTTCTCTCAGTAATTTCAGTCTTCTGTCTGACAGGCCTTAACTAATAGGAGGATATTAAATTATATTTTAGATAAATATTTTAATTTATATGTTATAGGAAATTTAATATCTAAGAAAAAACTATCAATACCCAAATGTAAATATAAAAACTGAGAATCTGTGTAAAGTGTGGTCAAAGTGGATAGAATAGTTGGAAAGTTACATTAATAGTGTAAAGCTTTGTGCTGTAATGAATGCATCTTATTTTATTCAGCACTTTCAATGAACATTTTAAAATCACACATCCCAGAGAAATTATGGTAGTTTGGGAAAGATCAGTGCTGAAAGGGGGTGGGGAGTTTTGATACTGAGCCAGGCAGTTCAAGTATACAAACTAAAGTTTCTATAATAAATAGAAAAATCTAGGTCTCATTAAGATAGAGAGAAAAGACAGCCATAAACTCCTGGCATGATGTTTCAAGAAACTCAAAAGTAGCAGCATAAAATTTGTTGTGTGTTAATAACACAGGGCCCCCTCTTACAGAATGATTGAATATTTCTACAAGTTCACATCTTCATGAGAACACTGACTCACTGTACTCACACTGTAAACTGGGATTAATGTAGCACAAGTCACTCAAGGTCCATCATTGACTCTAAGAACTAACCATATGTTTGAATAAGAACTTATTGGGAATGTGGCAGCGATTAGCCCATGTAATAAAATTATCTATTTAGTGCTTATTGCTAAGATATGTTAGGAATGGCATATTCTTACAAACTTGTAGGCCTGATTATAGACTGATATACTTTCTGCTTTTCTCTTTTCTTGTTCCATGTTGGATCTCAGACTTTATAAGTACTATTAGTTGTTTGTGTTGCATTATAGGTAGTGGTGTGTAATTAGTAAGAGTTAATGGTATAAGTTTATCTTTATGGAAAGTTTCTTTGAAATAAAGAAATATAATTAATAAACCAATTATGAAAAATGTCAAATATAGGAAAAAGAAAATCATACCATATAAGTTACATATGATGTGTTTTTATAAAGAATTTGGTATTAAAAGGGAGTGAAGCTGTTAATTTGACATGTTCCAATCACAGATCAAGGATCTAAACAACCCAGTTGAGGAAACCACTTCACCAGTTTGACTCTGTTGTTTCATCAGTAATAAGGATAAAATAAAACCTCCCTTAACTATTCCCCACAGCTACTCTGGAGACAAGTTAAAATGCTGATTATAAAGTGTCTTGAAAATAAAATTTCAAATAAAAAACTAGATGCCATGATAATTGGTTGTAAATGCTAATGAGCTCTCATAAATGTCTAAAATTAATATTGCTTTTATTTAAAAAAGGCCAAGTATTCTCCTTTTCAGTTCTCCTTTACATTTTGTTCTTTCAATATTTCCTAATGAACATATGGGGATAGTTTTCCTTTATTACTTATATGAAAACACACACACACACATACACAACACAGACATGTTTTTCTATGCCATATTGGTGACATTTTCTCTGTAACTACACACTGTTCCAATATAATTATTCATCCTTGATTTTTTTTTTCATTTGCTCATGGATACCTGAATAACCAGTTATAAGTCTGGTAACTACAACCTAAGCAGATTAAAAAGACCAGGGTTGCATTACACACAGACCATAGAAAGACATTACAGCCTTTCAAATTCAATAAATCTGCTTGCTGCATTTATTTTGTTATGGTAAGCAAGTCTTACATTATGGTTATTAATCAAGGTGGATGATGCATTGTTAGATCATCACTTCTTTGATGAATGAAAAATTCCATATCCAGTTAACTGCCGAAGATTATGTTAGATTAGGAGGCCTAAGTTTCTGTCCATCTTCAGTTGCTAACAAACATTGTGACTTTGGGCTAGATTCTTTTTTCTTTCAGATAAAACAAGGGTATCAGTATAGAATTAACTTTATGATCTTTCATAGATTTAATATTCTATGATGTTATAGAACATTAACAGTTTTAAATTCAAATCCTTACCTAAGACCTGTATTCTTCGAGGAACATGGGGACATCCTGAAACATGCCTTAAAGGATCATTTAATTGTGATCCTCTCAATGCTTACAAGGTGACCGAACTCTCCACCACCATATCCTCAAGAGAGGAGAAATACAAAGATAAAACCTGAAAAATAAATTCTTTGATTTTCTAACCAAGGAAGAAAAATATAACTTTGACAAAGAGACAATGAGAATTTAAGTAAAAAATGTGAAACTGTTCATCTGCAATTGGCACACATTTAAAATTCATTGTCTACCAGAAAAGTCTATGGAAATCAATGTTGAACCTAAGAAGAATTGCAGACAAGAAGATTGATAGTACCTAAAGCTTATCAAGGTAATTTCTGGTGGCATGTTACTTTTTTTTCAGTAATATGACTTTTCTTCATTTATCTGCAATTATTTTTTCTTCCCTCAATATGAAATCTCTGAAAGTTATCTTACTCATATATGCATAACAAAAGTTATAAAATGCACGATGATCTTTATAAAAGTATGATGTATCTCCCAATAAAAGAGTGATGGCAGTAGAGGTGTTCATGTGAGTGGGACATCTGTTGATATTCTTTTGAGAGTGGCAAATTATCTTTAAAACCTCCAATGAGCTTGATGTGACATATCTTAGGTGTTTGTATAGTATAGGTCTCTAGAATATTTTCCTGGGTAGGTGCTAAGTCAATATTATATCTTAAGCAGTGGTTTCCAATCTAAACCCAATTAGATAAAAATAAGAAAGTCATCAAGATGGAAAGGCTAGAGGATAAGGTAGAAAGAAATTTTTAAAACAGAGGGTAAGAAAGAAATAGGTAAAGTCTCTTGACTCCAAAGAAAGGAAGTGAGATATGTTGGTTATGTGGACCCTCTGAACACTCAAAAATGCTCTAATAGATCAAAGACTACAGACTTGAGGAGGTAAAACCAAGATGGCGGCATAGGTGAACACCTATACTGCTGCCTCGCACAACAATTTCAAAACTACAACTAAAAGACAAAGCAGACATCATCCAGAACCACCAGAAAGCCAGCTGAGTGGAAATTTTACAACTAGAAAGAAAAAGAAAAGGACACTGAGACGCAGGAGTGGCGGAGGGCAGAGGTGCGGAGACATGGAGAAGTGCGTGCGTGAGAGGAAGGGCCGGGCAGCTGGATACGTGGCTGGCTTTCAAGAACCAGAGTGAAACAAAGGCTCCCCATAGTGCTGAAATCCAGTCCCGGGCGAGACTTGGGGAACCCAGACACATACAGGAAGAAACTGGGCTGTCTGGCAGCGGGCAGGGCTCAAGAGCAGCTTTCTCTCAGAGGTGCGTGCAGCCATAGCCGCGAGGCACTGAGACCCAGTGGAACTGCAGAAGGCAGAGGTGCGGAGACCCAGAGACATGTGCGCGCAAGAGGAAAGGCTGGGCGGCTGGATACGTGGCTGCCTTGATCCTTCTGGAGGGAAACAGGGCCTCCCGACTGCACCGTACTCCAGTTCTGGGTGAGACTTTGGGTACCCACACTCATTCGGGGAGAAACTGGACTGTCTGGCAGCAGGCAAAGCTCAAAAGCAGCTTTCTTTCAGAGGTGTGTGCAGCCATTGCCGTGGATCACGGAGACCCAGGGGAACTGCGGAAGACAGAGGTGAGGAGGCGTGTGTATGGAGAGGGCTTGCAATATGTCAGAGAAAGAATTCAGAGAAATGGTCATAAGGTCGCTGAAAAGGTTGGAAGACAAATTCAACAATATGTGTAAGAACCAATATGAGAAGAAGAACAAAGAAGAAATGAAAAATGACATTGCTGCAATAAATAACTCAATAGAAAGAATCACCAGTATGCTAGAAGAAGCAGGACTGCATCAGTGAGCTAGAAGACAAGGTGGGAAAAAAATACCCAAGCAGAGCAGCATCTAGAGAAAAATTAAAAAACAGGAGAGCTTAAGGGAACTTTGGGACAACACCAAATGAAACAACATCCACATGATAGGGGTGCCAGAAGGAGAGGAAACTGAGCAAGGAATAGAAAACCTGTTTGAAGAAATAATGACAGAAAACTTACCTGATATAGGGAAGAAAAAAAACTCACACAAGTCCAAGAAGCTCACAGAGTCCCAAACAAAATGAACCCCAAAAGACCGATGCCAAGGCAGATTATAATTAAATTGGCAAACACCAACAACAAAGTAATATGAAGAAGCTAAAAACACCCAACCAGAAAAGCAAAAAGAAAAAAGAATCCAAAAATATGAAGATAGTGTAAGGAGCCCCAGGGACAACTTTAAGCGTACCAACATCTGAATTATGGGGGTGCCAGAAGAAGAGAGAGAGAGCAAGATATTGAAAACCTATTTGAAGAAATAACGACAGAAAACTTTCCCTATCTGGTGAAAGAAATAGACTTACAAGTCCAGGAAGCCCACAGAACCCCAAACAAAAGGAATCCAAAGAGGACCACAAAAAGACACATCATAATTAAAATGCCAAGGGCAAAAGACAAAGAGAGAATATTAAAAGCAGCGAGAGAAAAACAGTTAGTTACCTACAAGGGAGCACCCATACGATTGTCAGCTGATTTCTCAACAGAAACTGTGCAGGCCAGACGGGATTGACAAGAAATATTCAAAGTGATGAATAGCAAGAACCTACAACCAAGATTACTCTACCCAGAAAAGCTATCATTTAGAATTGAAGGTCAGATAAAGAGCTTTACAGACAAGAAAAAACTAAAGGAGTTCATCACCACCAAACCAATATTATATGAAATGCTGAAGGGTATTCTTTAAGAAAAGGAAGAAGAAGAAAAAGGTAAAGATAAAAATTATGAACAACAAAGTGACAACAAATACATATCTATCTACAAGTGAATCTAAAAATCAAGTGAATAAAAAATATGATGAACAGAATAAACTGGTGAATATAATAGAATCAGGGGCATGGGAAAGGGAGTGGACTGACAATTCTCTGGGGGGAGGGGGGTGTGGTGGGTGCAGGAAGAGACTGAACAAAAATCCTACACCTGTGGATGAGGAGAGTGGGGGCATGGGGTGAGGTGGGAACTGCATGGAGGGGAGGTAAAGGGGGAAAAAAGAGGAGCAACTGTAATAATCTGAACAATAAAGATTTATTTAAAAAAACCCAATAAATTATATTGAAAAAAAAGAATAGTGTTATATTAGGTCTTATGAATTCTTCCTGGAATCAAGTTTATTGCAATTATTTTTAGAATTACTATTTAGTAAATACATATACTTAGAAAAGATTTTTCATGATGCTAATAGAACAAAACAACAACTCTGCTTGTTTTAGTTTAATCAAAGATTGTTTACATGACTGCAGCATTTAAAACTCAACTCTATATTTTGTTTAAAATTTGAGCTATTATGGAGTTATCTCTGAATAAATGTACCATAAGTAACTTGTATCAAATACAATATCAATTCATTTTACTTTCAAGAATTGATTCAAATGGTAAAGAATTATACATACACAGGAACATGAACATGCATAACCATATGGCAAAAAAGAATTCATTTGAGATATTTACCTATAAATTTTCAATTCAGAATGTAAAAATTGAATAAAAAATCTAGTGTTCATTTTATGAAACCTTAAAATCTAAGGAAAATATACAATTATTGCTCTTCCATATGTAAGAAGTATGTGAAATCATTGTTAAAATATTTTCTTTAATCCTCTCTTTCTTTCTCTCTATCTCTTTCTCTCTCTCTTCCTCTCTATAGTTACATTATTGCAACTAGAAAATATTTGGCCTACAAAGAAATATTGCCATATCCTATCTAATAATAGACAAATATGCAAATTGACCATACCTCCAAAACACCCACAAGCCACGCCCACAAGCCACACCCACCATCCAATCAGAGCGAGTATGCAAATTAACCCAAACTAAGATGGCTACAGCCACAGAGAGTAAGGTTTCCTAGGTAACAGAGGAAGCCAAGCTTTCCGCCTGCCCTGGCCAGGCCTAAGCCTCCACTCAAGCTACAAAGTTTCAATTATAGAAGGTAAACAAATTCAAACAAATGGCGGCAGAATGGAGCTTCAGAGAGCAGGCCAGGGTTGCCGCCGGCAACAGGAGAAGCAAAGCCTTCCACACACCCTGGCCGGGCCCACCTGCTTAAGGCAACAAAGTTTCAATTATAACCCCAACAGAAATGGCTTCTGGCCTCGGAGGGAGCCCCAGGCTTGGCTCCGCTCTAGGCTACAAAGTTTCAATTGTAGAAGGAAAATAAATTCCAGATACCAGGGCCTGTGCTTGGGTTGCCAGGGGGCATGGCCCGCCTGCAAACCACTACAGGACCCTCGCTCAGGCTGCCCCACACCCCAAGGGAACCCCCACCTGATTTGGGACGCCCTTCATGGCAAACCAGCTGGCCCCCACCCCTGTACCAGGCCTCTATCCTATCTAATAAAAGAGTAATATGCAGAGTGATCATCACTGCAACACACAATATAGCTGCCCCATGTGGTCAAAGATCCTGCCCCCATGTGGACACAGGATGGCCACCACAAGATGGCCATCAGGAGAGGGCTGTTGGGAGGCACCCAGCCTGCAAGGGAGGGCAGTTGGAGGTGATCAACCCTGCAGGAGAGGGCAGTTAGGGGTGACCAGGCCGGCAGAGGAGGGAAGTTGGGGGCAAACAGGCTGGCAGCAGAGTGGTTAGGGGGTGATCAGGCTGGCAGGCAGAAGTGGTTAGGGGCAATCAGGAAGGCAGGCAGGCAAGCAGTTGGGAGCCAGCAGTCCTGGATTGTGAGAGGGATCCCAGATTGGAGAGGGTACAGGCTGGGCTGAGGGACAACCCCCTCTGTGCACGAATTTCATGCACCGGGCCTCTAGTTTTTCAATAATTTAAAATATATGCTAACTCTGTGGTCACACATGCTTTGATAATTTGTGAAAGCATATTGAAGTAATGTGCAAAACCCATGCTAGGAACTCATATTCTCAATCAGCAAACTTTGTTTCTTTTACCACTCTAAGATTAACTTTAAAATGTTATTTAATTAAAAATAAATGATTGTATAATATAAAGTGCAAAATATGTTTGTTCTGAGTTCAAAATAATTCCTGGAAGAAAGGATATATATTCTAGTATTAAAAATATGGAATCTATTATTTTTTTCTAGTCTAAATATATTTTTGTTGCTATATATTTTCTTTTAAAAATATATTTTTATTGGTTTTAGAGAGAAAGAGAGGGAGAGAGAGATAGAAACACCAATAATGAGAATCATTGATCAGCTGCCTCTTGCATGCCCTCTACTGGGGATTGAGCCCACAACCTGGGGATGTGCCCTGACTGGGAATAGAACTGAGTTCCTGATTCATGGTTGATTCTCAGCCACTGTGCCATACCAGCAGGGCTGCCATATATTTTCCAATTTTTTCTTCACTTGAATAATTTTAACTCCCCATTTTCCCATAATTCAAAGAATTTCTCTATTTCCTGGTTCAAATAGAAATTCCTTCATTGAATTTTCCTTCGTTCTTCAAACACAAATATTTTTTTCTTTCTGTGAAATCCCACAGTATTTCATGTGTTTTCTTTTAAGCTACATTTTACCCTTGTATAAAATTTGTTTAGAATTATATCCTCCCTTACTCAGCTATAATATTTATTAGAGATGCATATGATTGATTGAGTTTTTAGCCTAATAATAACCAAATGAATAATTAGAGATGTATTGCTTAAAAGCAGGCATATGTTCTGATGGTTGACTGTTAGGCAACTGCAATATTATGGGAACATCATAGAGTACACTTACACACACCTAGGTTGTATAGCCTACACACACCTAGGTTGTATAGCCTAGCCTACTACACACCTAGGCTGTGCAATATAGTTTCTTCCTCCTGTGTGACAAACCTGTACAACATGTTCTTGTATTGAATACCGAAGACAATTGTAACACAACGGAAATAAGTATTTGCGTATCTAAACATATCTAAATGTAGAAAATGTACTGTAAAAATATGTTATAAATGATTAAAAAAAAATGGTAGTCCTGTATAGGGCACTTACAACGAAAGGAGCTCGCAGGACTAAGTTGCCCTGAGTGAGTCAGTGAATGCACGGTGAAAGAATGTGAAGGCTAGGGCATTACTGTACACTACAGTAGATTTTGTAACTGTCACATAAACCCACACCCTGCTTCCAACTGACAGGGTCAGAAATACAATATCAAAGCTGTTAATGCTGTTCCATGAACAAGAGATGTGGGTTGAATTGATTGGAAATACTGAGGAGAAACTATCTGGGTCAGTTGTAGATCAACATGATAGTGACTGTAAGGAGGGAGTGAAAGATGGCCAGAGGATCAGTAGAAATTAAAAATCAAGATGCAGAGATAAGGAATTTAAGGGATTGTCATGGCAATGTGGTTTTGGCTACTGCTTGTTGGAGCAGTGGTCAGATTAAGGATCTTCACTATTTATAAAAAAGAGGACGTTTAATATGGAGGGAGTGTAGAATTGAGTACTCAAAATTTTGACTTTGGAAATTTTTTTTTGGTTCCATTGATCCTATCTAGCATTGAATTAATAGAAGAAATGAAACTGATCTGTGCTTCATTACAAGCTAAAAATATTTCCAAAGTACAAGGACAGGTTCGCTTCACACTATCACAGGAAGCTTTTATTAAAATGGAAAAGGCATTTAATATTTGTTAACGTATTTCCTGTGACATGGGCCCTTGTACCAGATCTTAGGTCCTCAACAAAGAAGTTACAGCAATGTCCTCTGAAAACCATCACACAGATCAGGGAAGGCTGTAGTGCCCTCTAAATATGAAGCACTGACTCCTTTGTGCTGAAACAAGCTAGGGGCTGACTCGGGATACAATCGGTGCACTCAAAATTGAGCTGGTCAGTGAGAGGGAATCTATTGCTACTCCCACATGTATTGCTCTCAACAGAGAAAAACAAATTCTTCCTGAACCACATATACTTCAATTTTTAATGGAAATTCAGCTTCATAATAATCATACAGACCCACTATTTTATATGCATGTGGTCCGTTGTTGACCGAAGCATCATTATACAGAGTCTGACTCTATAACAGGTGTTCTAAATATGCATTACTATATAGATAAATGGACATGTGGATTTTTATGTTCATTACTACCTCAAAGCACAGAGACAGAATAAAGACAATTTTTCATAATCTTTCAAAAACCATATTAGAAGTACATTTCATACATGAATAATTAAAACCTTTCAAGATTAAAAGTAAAAATATCACTTGAATTGTATGGCCACTACAAATGGATTTTGTTTGAATTTAAATGCTACAGAACATTACTTCCAGTATTGTCTTATATCACATTTAGTAATATAAATAACAATTTCAAAGAAGTGGCACATCATCTGCTTACCAACACTTTCATCTAATTTCTTGAGTTTCCTTTTATATTTGAAGCTGCTACTCTATGAAGTATATATTTTCATAAGAATAAAAGTTTTCAACACTGAAATTGTACATATGATTCTAAAATAGATTGTTTCTAAAATATGCTCAATTGCAGTTTAAATCAAATGCACACTGTTGGGTGCATGATATTATTACCTCTGGAAGTAGGATATGAAATGTTTGAATCATTATGTGTGTACACAGTGTGAAATACAGAGTCCCATGAAAATTTGTTGATAAAATAAATGTGAATTTAACTCAAGTTCTCAATTTAAAACTTTTGTCTGATATGAAAGCCAAACTTATTGATATTTGGAAAAAATAATTTTATATTCATAATTTAACTTGTATCCAGTGTTGTGTAAGTGTTAGTATTAAACTAAATGTATTACTCCAAATTTGAAATAGTCATTAGCAGGGTAGTGGCATTTCTGTATCTCTCCTACTGATGACTATGTGGAGCTACTATAAATGTTCTGGTAATATTTTTTTACTAGAGGCCCGGTGCATGAAATCCATGTACTCGAAGGGGTCCCTCAGCCCGGCCCGTGCCCTCTTGTAGTCTGGGACCCCTTGGAGGATGTCCGCCAGTCGGCTTAGCCCCGCTCTGCCTGGAGCGGGCCTAAGGTGGCAGTCAGATATCCCTCTCACAGTCCGGGAGCCCTCACTTCTTACAACCCATCTGCTCACTGCTCCTTAGCACTGCCCAGGAGGCAGGGGAGGCTCCCGCCACTGCCACTGCACTTGTCAGCCATGAGCCCGGCTTCTGGCTGAGTGGTGTTCCCCCTGTGGGAGTGCACTGACCACCAGGGGGCATCTCCTGTGTACTCAACACAGGAGATGCCCCCTGGTGGTCAGTGAACATCATAGCTACCGGTCTTTCTACCATTTGGTCGATTTACATATTAGGCTTTTATTATATAAAATTATAGCTACTTTCAATATTATTTTGCATCGGTTTCAAGTGTACAGCATAGTGGTTAGATAATCATACCCTTTACAAAGTGTTTTCTTGATATTTCAATTGTTATTCCACCTGGCACCATATATAGTTATTGTAATATTATTACCTACATCCTCTATGGTGTATTTTAAATCCTCATGACTATTTTGTAACCATCAATATGTTCTTAATTTTTTTACCTCTTTCGTCAAGTCTCTCAACCTCCCTTTCCTCTGTTCTGGTAGTATTTTTAAGCTAGTATCTCTAAATGTC
This sequence comes from Ia io, assembly GCA_025583905.1. Lineage (NCBI taxonomy): Eukaryota > Metazoa > Chordata > Mammalia > Chiroptera > Vespertilionidae > Ia > Ia io. The sequence goes on from JAJQQW010000009.1 coordinate 23,534,382, forward strand.
ATTTATTTTGAATACTCACCTTTTGCTTCCCTTCCCTGTGCTCCCCTCCCCTCCCTACTCCTCTCCTCCCCTCCTCACCCCTTCCCTTCCTTCCCCTCCCCTATCCTCCCCTCTCCTCCCGTCTGCTCTCCTCTCCTCTCCTCTCCTCTCCTCTCCTCTCCTCTCCTCTCCTCTGCTCTCCTCTCCTCTCCTCTCCTCTCCTCTCCTCTCCTCTCCTCTCCTCTCCTCTCCTCTCCTCTCCTCTCCTCTCCTCTCCTTTCCTTTCCTTTCCTTTCCTTCCCTTTCTTTATTATGTTATGGACCTGTCTTTTTTAAAAAATGTAGGTAAGAGTAAAATGGTAGCCTAAAAAATAGATATTTAAAGTTTGCAAGGAAAGCCACAATTTGTAATCTTGACTCAACATACTTATATTGTTTGTTATACTATTTATCTAAACTTGGATTACATAAAACTACTAAGTACATTCATTTAAACTGTTGCTATAGTCTGAATGTTTATGCAGCCCTCACCCCCACCCCCTAAGTTCATAAGTTGAAATACTAATGGTACTAGGAGGTGATTACAATCACCTAATGGTGATGGTATTAGGGGCCTGTAGGAAATGCTTAGGTCTTGAGGGTTTATTAGTTTTCTTATGAAAGAGACATCAGAGAAAGCCCCAGTTCCTCTACTATGTGAAGATACAAAGAGAAGTCTGCAACCCAGAGCAAGGACCTCACCAGTCTGTGCTGGCACCTTGCTTCCAGACTTTCAGCTTCCATAAATGAGGTCTCTAATCCCACCACTCTGTGGTTTAGCAGCCCAAATGGACTAGGGCAACTGTTAAAAAGAAAAGAGAACTATGACTCCTTCCTATTTTATTTCCAGTATAAGCAAGAAAATGAGATTAATAGCTACTACTTATATCATCAGCCATTTCAATAAGCATACTTATAAAACACATATCTCTATGTAAAATAAAACAGCAATCAATCTTCTCTAATATAACACTAGAGGCCCGGTGCACGAAATTCATTCACGGGGGTGTGGGTGTGATCCTCAGCCAAGCCTGCACCCTCTCCAATCTGGGACTTCCAGGTGGGATCGGGCCTAAATGGGCAGATGGACATCCCTCTCACAATTCAGGATTGCTGGCTCCCACTGCTCACCTGCCTACCTGCCTGATTGTTCCTAACTGCTTCTGCTTGCTAGCCTTATCACCCCTAACTGCCCTCCCCTGCAGGCCTGGTTCCCTCCAACTGCCCTCCCCTGCAGGCCTGGTCCCTCCCAACTGCCCTCCTCTTCTGGCCTGGTCACCCCTAACTGCCCTCCTCTGCGGGCCATCTTGTGGCATCCATCTTGTGTCCACATGGGGGCAGCCATCTTTGATCACATGGGGGCAGCCATATTGTGTGTTGGAATGATGGTCAATATGCATATTATTCTTTTATTAGATTACTACAGGCCCAGTGCATGAAATTCTTGCACAGGGGTGTGTGTCCCTCTGCCCAGCCTTCACCCTCTCCAATCTGGCTCCCAACTGCTCGCCTGCCTGCCTTCCTGATTGCCCCTAACTGCTTCTGCCTGCCAGCCTGATCACCCCCTAACCATTCCCCTGCCAGCCTGATTGATGCCTAACTGCCCTCTCCTGCAGGCCTGGTCACCCCTAACTGCCCTCCCCTGCAGGCCTGGTCACCCCTAACTGCCCTCCCCTGCAGGCCTGGTCATCCCTAACTGCTCTCCCCTGCAGGCCATCTTGTGGTGGCCATCTTGTGTCCACATGGGGGTGGCCTCTTTGACCACATGGGGGCAGCCACCTTGTGTGTTGGAGTGATGGTCAATTTGCATATTACTCTTTTATTAGATAGGACTAGAGGCCCGGTGCACGAAATTCATGCACTGGGGAAGGTGTCTCTCAGCCCAGCCTGCACCCTCTCCAATATGGGACCCCTCAAGGGATGTCCAACTGCAGGTTTAGGCCCGATCCCTGTGGAATCGGGCCTAAACCTGCAGTTGGACATCCCTCTCACAATCCGGGACCACTGGCTCCTAACCGCTCACCTGCCTGCCTGATTGCCTCCTAACTGCTCCCTTGCTGGCCTGATTGACACCTAACTGCTCCTCTGCAGGCCTAATTGCCCCCAAATACCCTCCCCTGCTGGCCTGATCACCCCCAAGGCTTTTATTAGTATAGATATGACCCTGCAGAGAAAATTTTAATAACCCTGCTTTACAATAAGGGCTTGACGATTGAATCATTAGGACCAGACACCAAGATTTCCTTTCTTTGAATAGAGGAGGGAACAATTATCTTGTCTTTAAGTTGCCCGGAAATTAAAATGAGATAATGACTTAGAAAAGTATAAAAGCACCATATAAAGACAACTCTTTAAAATGAAAAACACTATTTTTATTCTCCCCTTCCTTCCTTTACAGCTTTTATTTAAACTTTGAAATTTATAAAAATTTCACTCCAATTTTCATTTCTTTACATTCAATATTATTTTGTATTGGTTTCAGGTTTCATATTAGTTACAGAATAGTGGTTAGACAATCATATACTTTACAAAGTGTTCCCCGATATTTCTAGTACCCCCCTGGCATCATACCATCATTACAACACTATTGACTATATTCCCTATTTAAGTGACAATGGGTTTACACGTTCCTTTCAGTCTTTCTTTTGTGTTGCACATCCTTCCTTTTCTTTCTCAATTCTTCCCTCATTTTCTTTATATAGTATCTCAATTGGCCATCAAAGCTCAGTGAAGGCACTGGGACACACTTCATCCATTTTATAGACCAGGAAACTGAGGCCAATTCCAGTTGGCTGTGGAACTTGACTCAGCACACAGGAAGCCCTCAGAGCCATGCTCTTTGTGATTCCTAAGGGGCAGCCACCCAGCAAACAGAACAAACCTTCCAGTCAGGCTTCCAAGCCTCTTTCTCAAGCACCTCTTCATTGCGGATGCTCCACATTCTTTCCTCTCCCCGTCCCCTGCCCCCCATTCTTTACTGCCCCTGCTTCTCCTGAGCAGGTGGAAGGCTTCACACTCACTGCCTAGGCATGCTCTGCCATGGGGCAGGGCACCGCGGGCTTGCTTTTGGGTCAAGGCAGGAGCAGGAGTCACTGTCTCTGAAGTGTGAAGGCCACCTGAGTGAGGCCCGTTAGCACTGGAGCTTCTCTGAATCACATCAGTCAGTCCAGTACCCTGCAGTGCAGCACCCCTCCACTGAGGTGGCACCGCCCCTCAACCCCCGTCTCAGGGGTGAGGGTCCTTGCCCCTCTGCCCGGGAGTCCTTCCATGCCCCTTGATCCCTGGCAGGGCTCTGGTACCACCTGGCATCATACCATCATTACAACACTATTGACTATATTCACCATTCACCAGCGTCTTGGGGCCACTGTAGAACCTCTGTCTCTCTGCAGATGAGGCAGATTCCCTTGGTCTCCGTGAAGCTATGAATCTGTGGCCAGAGGCCAGGTCTGGGTCTCAGCAACCCCCTGCCTGCAATGTTCCCAGGGACCCCCGGGAGTGGCTAGGTGGCCCGGCCCAGGGCAGTGATGCTCCCAGGGACCCCCGGGAGTGGCTAGGTGGCCCGGCCCAGGGCGGTGATGCTCCCAGGGACCCCCGGGAGTGGCTAGGCGGGTCCGGTCCCACCTCCCCAGGGCGGCAATGCTCCTAGGGACCCCCGGGAGCAGCTAGGCAGTCCGGCCCTGCCTCCCTGGGGCGGCGATGCTCCCAGGGACCACCGGGAGCGGCTAGGTGGCCCGGCCCAGGGCGGTGATGCTCCCAGGGACCCCCGGGAGTGGCTAGGCAGTCTGATCTCGCCTCCCCGGGCGGTGATGCTCCCAGGGAACCCTGGGAGCGGCTAGGCCGTCCGGCCTCGCCTCCCCTGGGCGGCGATGCTCCCAGGGACCCCTGGGAGCAGCTAGGCCGTCCGGCCTCTCCTCCCTGGGGCAGTGATGATCCAAGGGACCCCTGGGAGTGGCTAGGCAGTCCGGTCTCGCCTCCCCGGGTGGCGATGAACCTGGACCCTTCCTGTGCAGTCTGGCGCTGCCCACCCCACCTCCTCCCCAGCCATGGGGTGGGCAGCACCAGGGCCTACTCCGCTCCTGATGGACCCGTACTCCCGGAAGCAGGCCATGGTGCTGCCCGCCTGCCTTCATATGCAAATTAACTGCCATCTTTGGTGGGTTAATTTTCATACTCATTCACTCTGATTGGCTGTGGGCATAGCGAAGGTACGGTCAATTTACATATTTGTCTATTATTAGGTAAGATAGAGGCCTGGTGCATGGGTGGGGGCCAGCTGGTTTCCCCTGAAGGGTGTCCTGGATCAGGGTGGGGGTTCCCTTGGGGCGTGGGGTGGCCTGAGCGAGGGGCCTGTGGTGGTTTTCAGGCCGGCCATGCCCCCCGGCGACCCAAGTGAAGGCCCTGGTATCTGGGATTTATTTATCATCTATAATTGAAACTTTGTAGCCTTGAGCAGAGCCAAGCCTTCTGCTCTCTCTGTGGCAGCAGCCATTTATGTTGGGATTTATTTATCTTCTATAATTGAAAGTTTGTAGCCTTGAGTGGAGGCCTGGGCCCACCAGGGTGTGCGGAAAGCTTGGCTTCCTCCATTGCTGGGGAAACCCATGCCTCCTGCTTGCTCCGTGGCTGCAGCCATCTTGGTTGGGTTAATTTGCATACTCGCTCCTGATTGGCTGGTGGGCGTGGCTTGTGGGTGTAGCAGAATTATGGTTAATTTGCATATTACTCTTTTATTAGATAGGATTAGATAGGATGAGGTTTAGCTGCAATTCTGCTTATTTAGTATCCAGTGGGAGAGACAGAGAGACTTTATATTTCTGTTAACACTGTCATATATTGTCCAATTACTTTGAAGAAATCAAATAGGAGTTAATTTTACCTCATAAGTAGAAAAATTAGTTTTATATTTATATAAAGTTACTTTTTATCCATTATTTTTATTGAGTGTGTACTGTGATGTTCTTTGTAGGGTGTTGGCAATCTCCATCCCTCCCTGCCCCACCCTAGACATAGAGAAATTGAAGGAATTTATCATCACAAGACCTATATTACAGGAAATACTGAAACAAAAAGACAAAAGGATATAAAACTATAAATAAGATAACTAACAGACAGAAGCAGTCATTGCAACCCTTATTCATACTAGGGTTCTATACATTTAAATGTAATATAAAGGTTAAAAAAGGTACAAACACTCAAAAAAAAGGCAGAAGACACTAGCTACTGCAAGTTGATAAGGAACTCTCATAGAAAGGATCATTTGTGACAACAAAAATACAAAAGGGCTACTTAATGTATAAAACTTGGTTTTGCATGAACCTAATGTTAACCATAAAAACAAACAAACAAACAATAACAACAAAGAAACTAGAATTGAGACATATAATATAAAAAGAAGAAAGAGGAAAAATCATAGAATACCACAAAACTAAAATAACAGACAGAAACTTAAGGAAAAGAAACAATGGAGACACAGAGCTATGAGAAAACAAAAGACAAAGTGGAAATCTTTAAATAACACATATATGATATACTGAAACATGCTCAGTTCTGATGGTAATTATTAAAATATTTGGAGCACTTTTTCACATTTTAAAAAGTTATTTGAACATGCAGGTCATATTTTCCAATGCAGAGAGAAAAAATATGCAAAGTAAAGATTACTTTTAAAAAATATAATTTACAAAAGTAAATTTTGATTGTTTTGTTTTCCTTTCCAGATTACCATTGTCATTAAAAAAATTTAAGAAGTGATTTGTTATAATTTCATTCAGTTTGCAGTACTTAAATAAATCTATCAACTAGGTACTTTACTGATTTATCCATATAACTATGTAAGTAGCTTGATATATATGAAATACCTCAGTAATACTGTTATTCTGTATTTCCTGTTGTTGTTGTTTTTCTTTTTGGTTAATCCTTGCTCAAGCATATTGTTTCCATTGATTTTTTAGAAAGAGTGAAAGGGAAGGAGGAAGGGGGAGACAGAAAAAGAAAAACATCAGAAAATCCATGTGAGAGAGAAACAGATTGGTTGTCTCCCTCATGTGCCCTAACCAGGCCAGGGATCGAACCTGCAACCCTGGTACATACTCTCGACTGGAAATTGAACCCAAGCCCCTTTGGTGCTCAGGCCGATGCTCTAAACATTTAGTTACACAAGCCAGGGATTATTGTTGTTTTAAATGTTTTAATATGTTAAGTATAAGGATATCAGCTATTTACTTTAGACAGACGAATAGTGTCTATTTACTATAGAAATATTTTACATTTATAACCAAAAAACAGCTTGGTTTATTATATGCCTTGGGAAATGTATATTCAATTTCCCAATATAAAAAAAAAAATAAGGTGGTTGATAAGGTGAAATGTAGAGACCAAAAAGTGATTGCACAATGCAGGTAGAAATAAACATTAGTCTTCATAATTTTAAGCAAATTTTGTTTTCCAAGGTGATTATTATACATTACACATTTTTAATAAAGATGTTTTCTAGAAATTGAGAGAAATGCAGAGGTACTTCCCATGGGTGTAAATATTATAAAATCAGTGTCTCTTTTATTTACAGCACAAGCCTTGGAAAAGACTATTTGGTTTATCTGCATTATATATGACTAGCAGTCAAACATGTCAAAGATTCAATTTGGGTCTCTAAATTATACAGTAATTTACTACTAGGGTTATGTGGTCAAATTTTCTTTTACCAATGTGGTTATGATATATTGTTTAAGTTGACTCTCATTGTATTTCTCTACAATTTCAATAAAAGATACATAGAACAGTGATAATGAGTGCTATTCTCATATTAATATATATGAATAAACTTTTACCCATAAACATCTACCAATAATTATTAATATCATAAATCCCCAGAGGTGAATCAGGATGAACCACTGCTTATAGAAGCTGAACTTCCATCCATACACTGCCTCAAATATGAGAACATTTTACACGTGTGAATTAAATTGCAAGGTGTCAAAAGCAAGCTTGGATTTTTAATAACTGATGTTAATGAATGTTAATGAAGAAAATGGGTCTCTACTGCTGAAATAAGCCTGTGAAGTCTCATCTGAAAATGCATCAAAAAGGAAGTTTTATTAAAAATATATGTAATTGCAGCATCTCTCTAACATTATTGTATAGAACCTATTTTGCATGCCCAAGTGGCTCAGTTTGTTGGAGCATCATCCCGTAAACCAAAAAGATTGTGGGTTCGATCCCTGGTGGGGGTGTATATGGGAGGCAACCTTTCAATGTTTCTCTCTCACATTGATGTTTTCTCTCTCTTTCTCTCTCTCTTTCCTTCTCCCTTCCTCTCAAGTCAATAAACATATCCTTGGATAGTATTTTTAAAAATCTATTGAAATTATTTTAATTGATTTAATTAAATTAAAATTAATTAAGTTTTAATAAAATTAAAATTAATTGTTTCTAGCTTGATATCACAAACCTAATAAAGTTTAAATATCAAGTTTTCCTTAAATTTATAACACAGATTTTATTTTCTAATTTTTATATTTTCCCAAAATAAAATATCCTCAAAAAGATCAAAATTTTGTTTATTTATTCTATTTTGTATTTCAAAAGAAATAAAATATTTAATTCATAATTTATTATTATAATTATATAGAGGCCTGATGCATGAAGATTCGTACAAGAATGGGCCTTCCTTCCCCTGGCTGCTGGCACCGCCTTCACTCTGGCCAGAGCCGCCTTTCTGCCTTCCCACGCTACCCAGAGGCCCGGAGCAGCTGGGGCAATGCGGAACACCTGTATTGTTGCCATGGCGATGACACAAGCGTGCTGCCCCCTGCCGCTCAGTGGCTGTGTATGCAAATTAACCCGCTATCTTTGTTGGGTTAATTTGCATAGTCATTCCTGATTGGCTGGTGGGCGTCATGAAGGTACAGTCAATTTGCATCTTTCTCTTTTATTAGTGTAGATACCTATGTTTATATATGTTTACTAAAGGCCCAAAGCATGAATTTCATGCATGGGTAGGGTCCCTAGGTCTGGCTGGCCATGAGGGACAATCTGTGGGGTGATGGGCAGGGCAATTGGGGGCCCCTGCTGGCATACACCTTGGCTGGTCTGGGGCCTGTGGGATGGGGGCAGCTTCTGCATTGAGTGTCTGCCCCCTGGTGGTCAGTGTGCATCATAGCAACTGGTCATTCCCCCAGTTGTTCTGTTGTTTGGTCGATTTGCATATTAGGCTTTTATTATATAGGATACTTTATTGGACAATGGGAATTTCATGTGTTTTGTGGATATCATTTTGCAATTATTTTTTATCATTACATATTAATAATGAAGTTGATTTTCAATGTATCTAAGTTTGACTGAGGCAATACAACAACAGGTGAAAACACTTTAGAACTTATGTTATTTCAGCTTAACTAATATATAAGTAACTAAGGAAAGAAATCTAGTTATATAGATAAAGTGAAACCTGAGGGAAAGACAAACTTTCTAAGGGATGTTGGGCCTGGAAAAATGTATCCAGGAAGATTTCTTGATGTATAAGGAGTTTTTAAAAATGTAGAGATTACTTTAGTTCAAATTCAGATAAATTAAGAAAAAAATGAGTAATTTTAACAACCTTAAAGACAGTTTCCAGAACATTGGAAATGTATGCATTAAGGAACCAATATCATAAGCTAGATTTTTTTTTTTAAAGGCAAGGTAACTTGGGTTTAGAATATCTAAACTATGAAAATAAATTGCATATTAGCTACCTTAAATTGCACATTGATGAGTTATAGAAATTCTTTCCATGTTTTTTTTGTGCTTAAAGTTATGCATTTGGATGGCACTCTATGAAGAGGACGTACTCAAAATAATTACAGTGTAGGAATGAATTTCCAAAGTGAAATCTTCTGTTAAAAAAATGGATATTTAACACGGGTTGAATCACTCTTCTAACTCTACAATATTTCTATTATAAGAGGAAACATTGGATTCCCATTATTAATTACTCAGATGTATATTAGATAATTTCTAAATAAGATTTAAAATGTATGAAAGTCTTTAATCTTAAATATATTTAAATTTAATTTTTGATTAATTCATTAACCAATGTTTCATTCTAGAAAAAAAATCCCTGCTTATTTTTTATTACATATTTCAATATAAGTAATTTTTATGATAAAATGTTTATTAAATTCTGACTGATGAGTACTATATTTACTAATGCACTATAAGGGAATTTAAAAATTCAATATTATGTAATTTAGTATAAATAATGTTTAGTGGCAAAAATTGTGATATAAAAATTATAACAGTACATTTTGAATAAAATGGAAAATGTGGTATGTGGATCCAACAGTTTTCATAGCGCAAAGGGGAAATTTTTGTTATTTTCAAAATAATACTGTAAAGGATATTAGTAAAAACTAAGCAGAGATGAGTACACACAAAGAGAACACAAGTTATTTGTTTAAATGTCTCTAAACCAGTAGGATTGCAGTGCTAAGTCATCTAATAGAGGATCAAAATAATAAAAATAAGTCAATACATCCATACATTCTGGGAGGAGGTAGAGTGACAGAAAAAAACTGGCCATTGAAAATCTCTCAACAAATAATTTTATATTCTAAGAAGATATAAAGAAATGGTAGGTAAAAGCTGTTTGATAAATATTTTTAACTATTCCAAATTTATTTGTTGAGAACCAAGATGGCAGTGTAGGTAAATGCCTTTACTTGCCACCTCCCACAACCACATCAAAATTACAACTAAAATACAGAACTGCCTGAAAGCTGGCTGAATAGAAGTCCTACAACTAGAGAAGTAAAGAAGAAAGCACATTGAGACTGGTAGGAATGGGCTGGTCTGACACCCATATGTGCCACTTTTTTTAATTGGGAGGGAGATTGATTCTGCAGAGGCCGCCTGTGAGGAGCAAGGGGTCCCAGCCCCACACCAGACCCCTAGTCCAGGGTGCCAGAGCTGGGAAGAGAAGTCCTCATAACTATGGGCTATAAAAATCAATGGGGATTGTTTTTTACAGGGGTTCTTTTTAAAGAGCCAGCCCATGAACTTACTCAGACTCAATCCCTTGGAGGTCAAGTACTGGGATGCTTTAGGGACCCAGACACAATGGGGAAGAATTGGATTATCTGGCATAGGGGCAGAAACTCAAGGATGGCTTTCTCTCAGATGAGGGTGCTCCCAGGGGTCATTGTTCCTGTGCTGGGACCTCCCCTGTTGCAGAACTGACTGGCAGCCATATCTGAGTTTCCATTAGCATGGCCCACACTGTCCATTTCACCCTGGTGTTTCCCTGAGAGACTGCCCCATCCAACTTGCAGCCCCATCCAATTTGCATCCCCACTCAAGCTGTTTGCAGCAGCTTTTCCATATAAATGTCTTTATTCAGGCTTCAGATTTTGCTAAACTCTCAAATAAGCTACAGTTGGTGTTAGCATGCCCCAAGCCTATCAATAAAAGGTCCAAGCCCTGGCACTAGCACCTTGCTTCACAGCTGAACCTTGCCTGGGCACCTCCAATCCCAATAGAAATAGAAGCCATCTTCAGATCCATCTATAGCTTCTGCAGGGTGGCCTCAGGCAGTGGCTGACTTTGTACCTCCCTGGAGGCCCTAGAACCAGTGCATCAGGTGGACAGCTTCAGACCATAGCAGATTACAGCTCTATACATCCACAAGCAACACACTCAAGAAGCAGACTCAGTGAGCACCAATGCCCCAATTTAAGCAAGTCCTGCTCCATAAGGGTGTTTCCTTCACAGTAGCTCTCCTACTATAGTGGCAGCTGGTCTTCACAGCCTGGAGGTCAATTTTTCCCAGAGATACTAATAGAAATCCAGGCTCAACTTCAAGACTGTGAACACAGCCCACATAGGGCTGCACCTAGAGTTCCCAGCTCAGGTGACTGGGGATGCTGAGGCCCTAGGTCCTACAGGACACCTACTACACAAGGCCACTCTACCAATTCCAGGAGACTTAGCAGCTCTAACTAATACATGGAAACAAACACAGGGAAGCAGCCAAAATGCAGAGACAGAGAAACATGTCCACAAATGAAAGAAATGAAACCAATCAGACTAGTGGATGGAGTTCAAAACCAGGGTTATAAGGTACTTAACAATCTTCATGAGAGCTTCAAGGGACTTAATGAGACTTTCAAGAATCTTAGTGAGAATGTAAAAGACATGGAAATGGACCAGTCAGAAATAAAACATACACTAACTGAAATAAGAATAATTTACATGGATTCAAAAGTAGAGTAGAGGATTGTGAGAATCAAATAAATTATTTGGAATATGAGGAAGCAAAAAAATACCCAACATAAAATTATAGATAAAAAAATAATCAAAAAATATGAACAGGCCTGGCTGGTTTGGCTTAGTGGATAGAGTGTTGGCCTGCAGACTGAAGGGTCTTGGGTTCAATTCCCTTCAAGAGCACATGTCTGGGTTGCAAGCTCAATCTCTAGTAAGGGGTGTATAGGAGGCAGCCAATCAATGATTCACTCTCATCATTGATGTTTCTATCTTTCTCTCCCTCTTTCTTTCTCTGTGAAATCAATAAAAATATAGAACAAAAAGAAATCAACAAATGTGAACATAGTGTAAGGAGCTTCTGGGACAACTTCAGACCAATAATATTCACATTATGGGGGTGCCAGGAGGATAAGAGAGAGCACAATCTATTGAAAACCTATTTAAAGAATACTGAGAGAAAACTTCTACCTGTTGAAAGAAATAGACTTACAAGTCCAGGGAGCATAGAGAGTCACAAACAAAAGAATCCCAAAGAGACCAACACCAAGACACACCATAATTGAAATGCCAAGGGTTAAAGACAAAGAAAAAATCTTAAAAGCAGCAAGAGAAAATCAGTTAGTTACCTACAAGGGAGCACCCATAAGACTGTCACCTGATTTATCAACAGAAACTTTGCAGGCCAGAAGGGAGTAGCAAGAAACTATTCAAAGTGATGAAAAGCAAGAACCTACAACTGAGATTACTCTCCCCAGCAAAGCTCTCATTCAGAATTGAGGGTCAGATAAAGAGCTTCACACAGAAAGACCTAAGGAGTTCATCACCGCCAAGCCAGGATTACATGAAATGGTGAAGACGAAAAAGAAGAAGAAAAGGAAAGATAAAACGTATGAACAATAAAATACATATCGATCAACAATTGAATCTAAAAATAAAAATAAATGAATAAGAAATCTAATGAACAAAATAAATGGGTGAATAAAATACAATTAGAAGCATGGAAACATGGAACAGACTGACGAATCTGAAAGGGAAGGGGTTGGGGTGGGAAGAGATTAACCAAAGATCTTACCTATGGACACATATAGTAGGATAGTGAAGGCCTGGCGTGGGGTGGGAACCGGATGGAGGTGGGCAATGGGGGCGGGGGGGGGGGGAAGTGAGACATCTGTAATACTGTCAACAATAAAGATTTAAAAAATATTTGTTATAGTTAAGGTCTGTTCATTTATTTTATAAAAAGCACCCTTATTTTCTTTATATATTTTTTTATTTAGTTCATCTTGAGCATAGCAAATCTGTTGTCCTACTTACCAAGCTACCGAAAGTCATCCATGATTTGTGGGTCAAAGAGGGGGAGGTTTATTATTATCTCTTGCTCAGGTACTTTCACCTCCCTTGGCACTTGATTCATTAGATACTTGTATGGCCTTGGAAATTACTTTCAAACCTTTCAAAGTTAATTGAGCTCTGAACTAAGGTCCAAAGCATCTGTGCTTTTCTCTTTTACTGAAATAAAATATAACTCAGTGAACCAAACAGTCTCCTATATTGCCAGTAAGCTTTGAAATTTGCTATAAAATTCTCACATTATATATTAAATAGAATTATATTTTTCTTGATTGAAAGATGCATTTTTCTTCAACCAGAGATGTTTTAAACTTCTTTTTATTTCCTCCATTTGATAGCATTTATTTCTGAATTAGGTTTCAGACCCTAGCCAAAACAAATGAAAAAACAAAAGTCAAACCAAATAAACAAAACAGAAAAACTAATGTGAATAGAAAGAAGAAGCTAAGAATTATACAAAGGATGCAGATAGTTTTCAATGTTTCCAAGTACATTTCTACAAACGTCTTCTTTCATCTTAGTCTGCCTCACTCTACTTATTCCTCCATAAAAATAGTAACATTCTGACTTTTTCTTTCGGTCATAATTAAGTGACAGGATATATATATATCCTACAACAGATTTGTTATGCTCAATATATATATATATATTCAGACCTAAGATATCAGGCAACAAGGGCTAGCTGTCCCGAGAGAAGGCAAACAAATGAGGTAATCCTTACAATAGCCAATAGCCCAGCTTACTGCATGAAGACAGTTTCCAGACTCTGATACAGGGGTTACTCAAACAGAAACAATCAGTCTCTCTGAGTAAAGGAGACCATGTTCAGAATTTATAAAAGCCAAAGTGTAAAATTCCCAGAGCAGATTAGTGGATAAAAGAAAGCTGCACAGACATAGAAATGGTTCTGGATATCTGAGAAGGATCTTTTTTTTTATTCTTCAACTGAGTACAGACCAGTGCACAGTTGAGAAAACTCTCCAAGACTGTGGGGAACTCATCAGGAAGGATCAGGCATATCAATCACCAGGAAACACACAGGCCTGTGACTAAGTCATGCTTTCACAAACTATAGTGAGGATACTCACAGAATAGAAATTCCTATGGGATTTAAAATATAATTAAGGGGCTATTAAGAACAACTTCATGCCAGTATGTTTGATAATTTCAATGAAATTCATTTATTTTTTGAGAGACTGTAACTCCATTTAGAATACCAAGAATAGCTTGACATCTAATAAGACATTGAATTTTTGTTTACAAATTTGTCCACAAAAAAATCCAGGCCCACATAGATATCCTGGTGAATTATGTAAACATTTAAGAAAGAATTAAATGCCAATTTTATATTAAAATAAAAAGGATGAAAAACTTTCCAATTTATACTATAAGACAAACATTATTCTATCAAAGTCAGGTATAGACATTATAAATAAAACTATTACACAAGTATTCTCTGTGAATAGAGATTCATACAGCAGGTCCTCATTCAATGTCATTTCAGTATAATGTTAATCAGACACTGTAGAAAGTTAACTCTTGTTTCTATCAATTATCATATGGTAAAACTGGTTTTGTTATATGTGTTTTGCCACAGTTTCAAGAACCTATTGGTGATGTTAAGTGAGAACCTACTGTACATTTTAAACAAAATTTTAGCCAATATATCCAATAATAAATAAAATGGTATCTGGGATATTCCAAAAATGTACACACACACTTTGAATAATTATAAAGGCAGTGTTTATTAAAACACATTTTCTTTTCAAAATTGAGCTATCAGTTGTTAAAGTTGTATATATTTTTTTGGGTCACATAATATAGCATGACCAACTGAGCTTTATCTCATAAATTCATTTTGGTCCAACATTTGAAAACCAATCAATTTATTTGATTATACTATCAATATAACAATGGAAATTATATGATCATCTCAACAGATGCAGAACCATTTGATAAAACTCAATAACTATTTTTGGGAATAAAGTTTAGCCCTAGCCAGTGTGGCTCAGTTAGTTGGAGCGTCATCTGATACACCAAAAGGTGGTGGGTTTCATTCCTCTCAGGGCACATGCCCAGGTTGCAGGTTTGATCCCCCATTGGGTTGCATATGGGGACAGCAGATCAATGTTTCTCTCTCTCCTTCTCCTGCCCCTTCTCTCTAAAATCAATAAAAACATATTCTAGGATGAGGATTTAAAAAAAAAACAACAACACATTTAGATAAATTAAAACGGAAGTAAACCCCTTTCAAATGATAAGGGACATCTATGAAAAATGTACAGAAATTAAAGGCAGTGTTTATTAAAACACATTATGATGAAAAATGAACATTGTTCCATTTAAGATTGGTAATAAGGATAAGATGTATGTTCTTGCCATTTTTATTCAGCCTAGACAGTGCAGTAAGCAAGAAATAGAAATAAAAGGCATACATATTAAAATAAAATTACTTCTTTTTTCTGTAAGAAATTAAATAAATGCATTACATAAAGATAGAATTCAATAGTGTGTTATTTTAATCAAAGTCTTGTTATCCATAAGTTAAAGGGATAATATAGAAGGCCTTCATAAAATATATCACAAACCCAGTTTTTTTTAAAAATGTATGGATACTTTTGCATATACAAAACCCAAATATCTAGACCTTGAAATAAACAAAACATGGTAAAAGAGGACAAAAATACATTACAAAAAGGAAAATATAATTCATAAACACCAAGAGTTAATAATTGCCTTAAAATATGAGACGCTTCTAAAGTCAATGTGAACGATTTACAATCTTACAGAAATATTAATATAAGCTACGAATAGACACAGTTATAAGTGCTTCTCAAATATAAAAATGCTATA
This sequence comes from Ia io, assembly GCA_025583905.1. Lineage (NCBI taxonomy): Eukaryota > Metazoa > Chordata > Mammalia > Chiroptera > Vespertilionidae > Ia > Ia io. The sequence goes on from JAJQQW010000009.1 coordinate 23,549,847, forward strand.
TTGAAATAACATGAAAAAAGAGTACTCACAATTATGAAAATAACATTTCATCCATAACATTTCAAATATTAAAAGTTTAAGCAAAATAGACAATTGAGACTACAACAAACTAAAATGCTTTTGCACAACACAGGAAATTATCAAAAATATGAAAAGGCTGTGTACCGAATGGGAGAAAGTATTTGTAAATTGTATTTCTGACAAGGGTTAATATACAAAACATATAAAGAACTGATACAACTCAATAGAAAAGGAAACTGTGATTAAAAAATGAGGAGAGGATTTGAATAGACATTTTTCCAAAGAAGACATACAAATGTCCAACAGGTGTATGAGAAGGTGCTCCACATCAGTTATCATCAGGAAAATACAAGCCAAAACCACAATGAGAAACAACCACACACCTGTTGGCATAGCTATTATAAAAAATGCAAGAAATAACAAGTGTTAGTGAGGATGTGCAGAAAAGGGAAGCCTCATGCACTGTTGGTGGGAATGTAAACTGGTGCCGCGCTATGGAAAACAGTATTACGTTTTTCTCAAAAACTTAAAATAGCGTAAATTATAGGGAAAAAATCAAAATAATAACTTGAAAAGGTATATGCACCCCATGTCCATTACATCATTATTTACAACAACCAAGATATGGGTGCACTCTGTGTCCAAACTAAAAAAAAAGGATATATTCAATTATAAGAGTAAATAAAATCTGCCATATAAGACAACATGAGTTAACTTTGATAAGAGACATCTATGAAAAATGTACAGAAATTAAAGGCAGTGTTTATTAAAACACATTATGATGAAAAATGAACATTTTTCCATTTAAGATTGGTAATAAGGGTAAGATGTATGTTCTTGCCATTTTTATTCAGCCTAGACAGTGCTGAAAATAAAATTACTTCCTTTCTCTGTAAGAAATTAGATAAATACATTACATAAAGATAGAATTCAATAGGCTGTTATTCTTTCTTAATTATATATAATATTCATTTATACTGATACAAAAGTAATAAATTAAATAATTTAGCCTTGGTCAGCGTGGCTCAGTTGGGTAGAGCATCAACCCATGCACTGAAGGGTCATGTGTTTGATTCCCAGTCAGGGCACATATCCAGGTTTCATGTTCCATCCTGTTAGGGCACATACATGATGCAACTGATTGGTGTTTCTCTCTCACATCAATGTTTCTCACCCTCTCTTTCACTGTCCCTTCCTCTCTCTCTAAAGTCAATAAAAACATATCCTCCGATAAGGATTAAAAAAATTAATGGTAAATTATTTTTGTATCCAGTCAATAACTGCAGTAACTTCGTATAGATGGTTACTAGACTTTTTTAAGCAAAGCTTTATTACAGAAAAGCTCCCTGCTGCAGGTAGGGGACCCAAGTGGGTTCCTGGACAGTTCCTGTGTCTAGGGGTTAATATGTGCCCTGCTAACTTCCCATTGGTTGGTTTGAAAAATTCGGCCCTAGCAACATGCATACATTTTAAACTTCAAGGATCCCGCTCATTTTCTCCATCCTGTGTGTTCAGCCCAGGATCAGGCCCCTTTGTTCTTGTGATTTTATATGAGACAGGGTGTGGTTGACAAACTGGTTTCTGGTCTTGGGGTTCAGCTGCACATCCCCTTTACACTCCTCTCCTGTAGTGCAGTACCTGACTGCCTAGCCGCTCCTAACTCCTTATCCCCGCCTCCAATTAGGAGTCCCTAACTGCTTGCTGTTTGTGAAAAGGGACAACTGCTCTTATTTTTTCCAGCTGGTAAGGAGCATTGGTGATGGGCGATAATCGTTAGGGCTCCATCAGAGGTGGGTGATAGGGGACCATGGAAGATGGGAGCTGCCATTCAGGGTTCCATTTCCATGACCACATGTAGCTTGATTGCTGCTATCCTGGTGGAAGCAAAATGTAAGAGTAAATTCAAAAGGCAAGGTACAAATAGTAGGTCTAACATAAGCATAATAAGGGGGGACAAAAAAGGTAATAGCCATGACCACAAGGAATTTTTGAGTTGAGATAGAGTTAAGAATGACAGGAGCCAGCTGGGGCTCTGTCCTGCCTGTGCTTTCAAGTTGTCAATGAGTTTGATGTTCTTTTTTATGTCAATATTTTCCTCCAGTTGTGAAGACATATTAACCCCCATGCAGCAGGTTTCATTTATCAGGGCACATGTCCCTCCTCCCTCTACTGTCAGTATGTCTAGGGTCTTTGATTCCGGAGGACCATGGGGTAGAGAATTTAGTGATTCCTGTTGAGCTTCAATTGCCCTGACCATGGCCTTCTAAGACTGGTGGATTAAGATGGTAAGGTTAAGAATGGACCTCTCTAGTAAGGGGATTCCAGCAAACCAAAAGAGACCTCATGGGATGGAGTGACCAACACCCGGCCTCTGGAGTATGGGATTGTCATGGGCATGTCCACCCCAACCCCACTCCGCCAACCCTGGGGTGAAGCAGGATAGTGCCTTTATACCCATATCTGCTCTGTCTACTTTCCCGTGGGTGGCCATACCTTAGGGTCAATCCCGGTCTCCACCAGGGGGAGAAGAGTACTTGTTCTGGCACATATCCTAGTACATATGGTAGTGCTGAAGCGGGCTAAGACGTCTCATCCTAATAAGAGAGTCTGGCTTTCTGGCATGATCAGGAAGGCAAGTGAGAAAAATAGGCTATCCCAATTGCAACTTAAAGACCATAAAAAATGCCTTGTTCCCAGCTTTCCAGACACTACTTTTACAGTCACACTATGGGAGGAAGGGAGGCAGGGATTAGAGAGGAAGACAGAGAAGGTGGCTCCAGTGTAGAGGAAAAAATTAATTTCCTTGCCCTCAACAGTAAGGGTTACCTGGGGCTCCTGGGTGGAGATGACAGTCAGTGTGGGGGCCTGGTAGGAAGGCCCCGGGCCCATCAATCCTGCTGCAGGGCCACTTGGGACCCCGGATCAGCCTGGGGAGGCCTTTGTCCCTTTGGGAAGTTTGACTTCCAATGGTCCCCCTTGCAGATAGGACAGGGCCAGGGTGGCTTCCTCTTTCCTCACCGTCAATCCCTTCAATTTGCCCTGGTTGGCCACAGCCCTAACAAGTGGCTGTGAGGACTCCATGTCCCCGGGGTCCCTCAGTTATTATATTGGCCTCTTAAGTGCCACAACCAGAGCCACGGCCTTCTTCCTTCCTGTACCTTCCTCTCCTCAGCCTCCCGCTGACCCCTGCTACTTTTAAGAGGTTACCTAAGGTACTTTCGGAGCCAATTGCCAATTTTTGCAGCTTCCTCCTAATGTCTGGTGCCGACTGAGTAACAAATTTGTACTTCAAAATGAGTTGGCCCTCAAAGGAATCTGGTTGCTCCAAAGGGACAGCTTGTCACCCAGTGGGAAAGTGTTCATTCCTCTCTTGACTGTCAGGCCCATAAGCGTTAGTCATGTAAAATTCATCTCCAAACTGCTGGGCAGCTTCTAAAACGGGTTGCTTCTCCGATCCTGTGAGGGTCTGGTCTAGGAGGAGCATTACATCTTTCCAGGACATATTGAAGGTTTGTGTTAGTCCCTGGAAGACATCTATGTACTTATCAGGATCATCTGAAAAGTTCCCCAAGTCACTTAATTTGCTTTAGGTCCAATTTCACCTCCTGTCATTATCTGGAGGGGATAGAGGGTAACAGGGGCTTGGTTTACTCCTGCCTTGATTGTCCCTGGAGGAGCTCCCCACCTGGGGGTCCAGGGTAAGGGCGACTAAAAAGGTTCAGGAGAGACATGTGTAGAACTTAGATCTGGTCTTTCTTTATGAAGGGGTGTATCTCAGGGGCCTTCCTCAATTAAGGCTGCCAAGAGCAAAGGATCAATTCTGCATTGTTGGCACAATTGTTGGCACAATTGTTGGCACAATGATTGTCTCTTAAAAGGAAGAAAGCCTGCACATAAGGAACTTCCAACCACTTCCCTTGCTTTCTACAAAAAATATCTAATTATAAGATGTTACAATTAATACTTTCCTCTGGGGGCCATGTCTCTCCATCTGCAAGCTTGTATTGTGGCCAAGATTGAGTACAGAAGATCAGGCGCTTTTTCTTCAGGGTTTTCAGGTCAAATGAAACCCAGTTCCTCAGTATATGATCTAGGGGATGCTGACCTTGGTTGTAGATGAGACGTTCCCCATCATTCTGTAGAATCTCTCTGGGGCCTCCAAAGATGCTATCCAAAATTTCTATTCTGGTCTGAGTTCCTTGCCTCGCAAAATAGAAGAATGACTTACTGGACAAAGAGATGAGTGAAAGCAAAATTTTATTACAGAAAAGCTCCCTATTGCAGGGAGGGGACCCAAACAGGTTGCCCTGGCTACTTGTGGTGATTATATTATAATATCAAAGCAGTATGTTGTACACCTAAAACTAATGTAATATTTTATATCATCTACACTTTAATTAAAAAGACCTTTACATTCCAGACTAAATAAATAAATAAATAAATGAGAGTTTCTCTTATTTACTTTTTGATCCAAATTTCCTTAAGTTATATATATACATATATATATATATATATATATATATATATATATATATATATATATATATATCACTTGTATGAAAAGTTAACATTTAGACAGGAATTTGAGAAAAGGAATAAAATTATTATAATTCCTAACATAATTAAACACCATAATATATTTAAAGCTACCAACTATACAATTAAAAAATTGATTTAGTGTATTTTTTTATGTAAACATGTGCTAGAATGGTTTGAAGACAAGCTTAAATAAGACTTCTATGCCATGATATTGATAGATATATATAAAGCTAAGATTTCTCCTGTAAGTGACATAATATAAGGAAAATAAGACTTACTATTTACCATATAATATAAGTGAAAAGAAATAACTCATTTGGAGTATTATAGAAGGTTAATAGCTATTAAAAAACAAGATTTCAATTGGGACTTGAGTATGGATTTAAAAATATATATATACATACATATATTATATTAATTAGAAAATTACCAGAAATAAATATTTAGAGTAGAGTGTAAAGATAGGAAAAGCTGAATAATGTATGGGTATTTGGAACTAGTATAGTTTCTGTAAGAAGATGTGTCAATACTTAGTTGAGGTGGTAGGCTGGAAAATGAATTACTCGAGAAGGAAAATGGATACAAGAGGAGCAGTTAAAAAGGTATTGCACCAATACTCTGAGCTAGTAATGATTATCTAACTTGTTTAAAGAATAAATTTAAATGTGGAGTTATTAAAAGTAACCATAAAAAGACAAAGAATATTATTCAGGGTTTTTTTTTAAATTTAGAAATATAAGGAAAAACACCAGAACTAGGGTAATTACCAAGTAAAATTTTAAGCATACAAGGGTGGGCAAAAATAGGTTTATAGTTGTTCTTATGGAAAACAACATGCAGGTTATGATTATATTATTTTATTTTTTAAAAATATATTTTATTGATTTTTTACAGAGAGGAAGAGAGAGGGATAGAGAGTCAGAAACATCGATGAGAGAGAAACATCGATCAGCTGCCTCTTGCACACCCCCTACTGGGGATGTGCCCACAACCAAGGTATATGCCCTTGACCGGAATCGAACCTGGGACCCATGAGTCCGCAGGCCGACGCTCTATCCACTGAGCCAAACCGGTTTCGGCAAGGTTATGATTATTAGAATAGCTTTATTACCTCAAAAGAATGTCACAGTGGCACAATCTTTTAAGTGCTCAACTTGCTGGTCTTCTTTATTTCCATATTCTTGTAGTCTACTTGCTATGCTCAAACACATTTGTCACAGGGTTCTTCATAAAGGTAATTTTACCCACCCTGGTATTGATTTTATCAAATACTCAGCATATCCATGTAACTATGCCCCAAAATAAACTATAAACTGGGGATCAGAAAAAAATTATAATTTCTAATCCTCTCTAATAAAATGATAATATGCAAATTAACCATCACTCTGCTACATAAGCCATGCCCACCAGCCAAGCCACGCCCACCAGCCAATCTGGGCGAGTATGCAAATTAAACCCAGCCAAGATGGCTACAGCCACAGAGAGCAAGGTTTCCTAGGTAACAGAGCAAGCCAAGCTTTCCATAGCCATTGCAGGCCTAAGCCTCCACTCAAGCTACAAAGTTTCAATTATAGAAGGTAAATTCAAACAAATGGCGGCAGATTGGAGCTTGAGAGAGCAGGCCAGGGTTGCCAGCGGCAACAGGGGAAGCAAAGCTTTCTGCACACCCTGGCGGGGCTCACCCGCTTAAGGCTACAAAGTTTCAATTGTAGAAGGTGAATTAACTGCCACAGAAATGGCTGCTGCCCCGGAGGGAGCAGCAGGCTTGGCTCTGCTCCAGGCTAAAAAGTTTCAATTGTAGAAGGAAAATAAATTCCAGATACCAGGGCCTCTGCTTGGGTTGCCAGGGGGCGTGGCAATCCTGCAAACCACCACAGGCCCCTCGCTCAGGCTACCCCATGCCCCAAGGGAACCCCACCCTGATCCGGGACACCCTTCAGGGCAAACCAGCTGGCCCCCACCCATGCGCCAGGCCTCTATCCTATCTAATAAAAGAGTAATATGCAGATTGACCATCACTCCAACACACAATATGTCTGCCCCCTTCTGCTCAAAGATCCTGCCCCATGTGGACACAAGATGGCCAACAGGAGAGGGCAGTTGGGAGGCACCCGGCCTGCAAGGGAGGGCAATTGAGAGGGACCAGGCCTGCAAGGGAGGGTAGTTGAGAGGGACCAGGCCTGCAAGGGAGGGCAGTTGAGAAGGACCAGGCCTGCAAGGGAGGGCTGTTGGAGGTGATCAACCCTGCAGGAGAGGGCAGTTAGGGGTGACCAGGCCGGCAGAGGAGGGAAGTTGGGGGCAAACAGGCTGGCAAGGGAGCAGTTAAGCATCAACCAGGCTGGCAGTGGAGTGGTTAGGGGGTGATCAGGCTGGCAGGCAGAAGCAGTTAGGGGCAATCAGGAAGGCAGGCAGGCAAGCAGTTGGGAGCCAGCATTCCTGGATTGTGAGAGGGATGTCCGACTGCCCGTTTAGGCCCGATCCTGGGGGATCGGGCCTAAACGGGCAGTCGGACATCCCTCCAGGAGTCCCAGATTGGAGAGGGTACAGGCTGGGCTGAGGGACAACCCCCCTCCGTGCACGAATTTCGTGCACCAGGCTTCTAGTTTATTATAAATTGTGATAATAGTTAAAAACTGTGGACAAAATGTGATCAATCAAGAGATGAAATATAGCATAGTTATAGAAAAGAGAAGAAACACTATTTTTTCTGGAATAACTGTATTTTAAATATTGGGCACAAAGATTATCCAAGAAGTAAAATGACAATAATTTTGAAGAATACAGATAAAAAAGTACATTTCAGTGCTATAAAAACAAAAAAAAATGATAGAACAATCAAGACAAACCCAGCTATAGTAGGCAGCACACTTTCGGAAGCTTTTTGAGCCTATGGGCCAAGACTCTTTTCCTCCACACAAAGACATTGGGGTAGGCAGAAAGAACAGGAAAAAAAATAAAACATAAAACAATTACAGCTAGAGACACAGAACAGAAATCCTGTGGGCCCTTGTTTCTTCTCCCCTATTCGGAGGTTAATGTTTGCTAGGCACAGCTGCCACAAATAAAACATGTCTCATTAGGACTTCTCAAGGGTTTATGAAACTATCTCCTGGATTTGCATCTGGGATTTCATACAAGCCTTTTTTTAAAATTTTTATTTTTTAGAAAGTATTGACCTTGAAGCAGATTTCTTTGGAAGTGTAAAGAGAAAACATAAAGGGTCTCTATATGGTAACTCAAGCATATTCTGAGACAGGTATAAAAATGTGGGGTAAACTGGAGGCTTTCAGATGAATAACATATGATCAGCCATCAATAATCAGTAGGATTATGAGATTGTGCTATGCGTTGAATGAAGGAAACCTTTGGTCCTTACAGGCACAGGAAAATTAATATAGGAAAAACAGGTTGGATGAAGGCAAGAAGATAATACAAATTAAAGTTCATTATGTAGAGCTGTAGTTGTGATGCCAACGGCAATGCTAGAAGGACTAGAGAAGAAATAAGATTTAGCAAAGGATACTCAAGATGGAGAGAGTAGTAAGTAGATATGGCATCCGTGGGGTCATATTTCAAGGTCTTGGATTGAAGATAACCAACTTGTGATGTCATGTGCATGATGCAAAGTTCTCTAGAACGCTATCTACTTCCTGGCCATCTGCTTCCTTGGGATTCTAAATGGAACCTCACTTTTAGGTTTCCAATCGGGGTGGAATTTTATTCAAGTAGCTTTTATATAATTTCAGTTGAGAGGCATGAATCTAGGGTTGGACCCTCTGGGTTTGGGAGCAGTGTTAGTGGTAAGAAGTCCAATGTGCAAGGACCTTTTGAATGGGGCTTAAAATTAGTTTTCCAGTGACTGTTCCCCCCCTGAGAATGAAGTTCTAATACTGGAGGAAAAGCAGCCTCAATCTGTGCGTAGTAAGTGTGTTCATAATTAATCAGTTCCTTACCTTGTTTAAGAATATTTGAACTGGGCAGGTCAGAGAATTTATATCTCGGTTCTAGTTGTTTGTTTTCTAGGCCACAGTTGGTCCAACACAGAAGGAGAGGAATGAAAGGTAATCATATACACAGGGTAAAATAAGGGTAAAACCTTAGTCATGGAAGCTATTGCATTTTTCCTGTCAGTTTAGTAAGTTTTAATTTTAATAATCTATTAGCTCTCTCTATTATTTCAGATGAATGAGGATGATTAAAACAAAACAAAACAAAACAACACAAAAAATGTAATCTGGGGAAATAAGGAAGAATCATTGGCTTCCTTGAATGACTTTACCAGTGAAAGGAAATTCCTCATGTAGGGAACATCTGTCCTGATAAAAGTTTAACAACAATAATGACAGTGGCCCTGTTACAAGGAAGTTTTAAGGTGGTCAGAGAACATTCATCTATATAATTAAAGATTAAGTGACCATTATGGCGGAATGACCAGAATGACTGGTCGCTATGATGCACACTGACCACCAGGGGGCAGACGCTCAATGCAGGAACTGCCTCCTGGTGGTCAGTGAGCTCCCACAGGGGGAGTGCCACTCAGCCAGAAGCCGAACTCACAGCTGGTGAGGAGCTTCTCCTGCCTCTGGGGCAGGGCTAAGAAGCAGTGAGCCGAGCTGTAAGCAGGAGCAAGCAGGAAGGTAATAAGGAGTGAGGGGTCCCAGACTGCGAGAGGGCGCAGGCCAGGCTGAGGGAACCACCCCCCCCCCAGTGCATGAATTCGTGCACTGGGCCTCTAGTGTGATTATAAGACCATATTTATAACCATAAGATTTAAGAAGCTTAATACAATCTAATTGCAAATGAAGAAAAGGTCTTAAACACCTGTATACTAATAAAACTCCATAGGGGGTAATATGAATCCCCAATTAGAAATCACTGGTCTAGAATATAATGAATTTAAATTTAAAAAATACATTGTGGTAAAGTTATTATTTGAAAAAAAAGTAATTTAAATTATACGTTATAATATTTTATTACATAATATTTGATACAGCAGAATTAGAACTCTGATAAATCAAAACATGGGCAATAAGAGTGTTGTTTAAAAACATAGATATATGTTTTTAAATATTTATATTAACCAGAGGCCTGGTGCACAAAATTTGTGCACTGGGGGGGTATCCCTCAGCCCAGCCTGCACCCTCTCTAATCTGGGACCCCTCGGGGGATGTTCAACTGCCGGTGGGATCGGGATGTTCAACTGCCGGTGGGATTCCTGTGGATCTGCCTAAACCAGTGGGATCGGACCTAAACCAGCAGTCGGACATCCCTCTCACAATCCAGGACTACTGGCTCCCAATTGCTTGCCTGCCTGCCAGCCTGATCACCCCTTAACCACTCCCCTGCCAGCCTGATTGATGCCTAACTGCTCCCCTGCCAACCTTATTGCCCCCAACTGCCCTCCCCTGCCAGCCCGATCACCCTCAACTCCCCTCCCCTGCAGGCCTGGTTGCCCCTAACTGCCCTCCCCTGCCCACCTGGTCATCCCCAACTGCCCTCCCCTGCAGGCGTGGTTGCCCCTAACTACCCTCCCCTGTGGGCCTGGTTGCCCCCAACTGCCCTCTCCTGCCAGCCACATGGGGGTAGCCATCTTTGATCACATGGGGGCATCCATCTTGTGTGAAGGCATGAGGGTCAATTTGCATATTACCTCTTTATTATAAAGGATAATATGGAAAATTATAGTACTTATACAAATTTGATATAAGGAAGGCTAAGCATTTTTCTAAATTTGCAAACACTTCTTATGCATTGTATATAATCTTAAGCCTAATTATTTTTACTACCTCCTTTTACAAGGTGAAAAGTTAAGTCATTTGTGATTTTCAAGGGTCATTTGGGAGGTACTAAACTTAGTTTTATGTGTAAAAAATATCATTCAGGATTGAACTTTGGGAAGGCAATAATTCAAAAATTGCCTGGAAGTATGAATACTGGTAAGGGAAGAAGATTTAACTTTGGGTTGTAAACATACAATGAAATATACAGATTATATCATAAAATTGTACACTTGAAACATTTATAATTTTATTAATCAATCTCACCCCCAAGAAATGTAATAAAAATAATTAAAGATAATCATAAGTCACTGAAAAACCATACTTGAGCTTCCTACTTACTTATAGTGACAATATTATTTTTTAAAGTTAATACATACTAGTATATGAGGTAACTTGATTGTTAAACCAAAGCCAAAACAAAACAAAACAAACAAACAAATCTGTCACTCAAAACACTGATTTGGAAGAGTATATGCACCACTCTGTTCATTTCAATGTTATTTACAATAGCCAAGATTTGGAAGCAGCCCAAGTGCCCATCATTAGAAGAGTGGATAAAAAAGCTGTGATGGATTTACTTAATGGAATACTACTCAACAGTAAAAGAGAAGGAAATCTTACCCTTTGTTACATCATGGATGGACCTGGAGAGCATTATGCTAAGTGAGATAAGCCAGACAGAGAAAGACAAGTGCCATATGATATCAGTTATATGTGGAATTTAATTAAATGAACTAACAAGCAAAATAGAGACAGACTCATAAGGAGGAGGATGACAGCTATTGGGGGAGTGGAGTTGCGGGGCAAGTGGAGGGATAGAGCAAAAAAGAAAGAAGAAAAACTCATGGACAAGGAGAACAGTGAACAATGTGATGATTATGGGGGTGACAGGGGGAAGAGGTTGAGGAGGCTATAGGGGAATAAATGGTGATGGACAAAGACTTGACTTGGGGTGGTAAACACACAGTACAATGGACATATGATGTGCTGTAGAATTGTGCACCTGATACCTGTGTAAGTTAACCCGAATAATTATATATATATATATATATATATATATATATACACACACACACACACACACACACACACACACACACATATATTTAAAACCCTAACTTTTAAAGTAAGATTTGGCCCTAGCCAGTTTTGCTCAGTGGATAGTGTTAGCCTATGGACCAAAAGGTTCCAGGTTTGATTCCCATTAAGGGCACATACCTTGTTTGCAGGCTGTTCCCTGGCCTGGGCCCTGGTTAGGGCTGATGCAGGAGGCAACCAATTGATGTATTTCTCTAATATCAGTGTTTCTCTCTGTCTTTCTCTCTCTCTTCCACTCTCCCTAAAAATCAATAGAAAAATATCCTCAGGTGAGGATTAATAAAAATAAATTTTTAAAAATAAAAAGTAAGAAGATTTTTTTAAAAATAATTAAGGACATAATAACCTAAAATACTGAAAATTATTCTGATGAGACACACCACCCTTGCCTTTTGGGCAGATTAAAACAAAAATCACACACGCTCATATACACACATTGTACATACCTTGAATACTTAATTTAGCCTAAATCTAATGTTTTAAGTAACCAAAAATACCTTGGAATCTGTCTTTAACCTGATGTATTATAAAACATAATTGTGTTTAAATAAAGTTATTCAAACTAATGACTCAGTGTGATTAAATGCACATTTATGTTTTTATAATCTTACACACCTAATACCTATAATGCTAGCTCATTCAACTAGGACCTGTAGTTTAGGGAATATACACAAGTAGAATTTTAAAAAAATATGTGTTTTCTTTACTTAACATTGATTACTCAGAACACATAACCTTTTTTATTGAATGAGGAGCATTAAACTACACTTGTTTACCAAAGTGTATGTAAATGCAAACTTGACCTTTTAATTCATCTTTTTAACATTAAAAATATATATATATATTTTAATTTCTGGAATTTTAGGTCTAATTAACCCTATCAGACCTGAGGCCCTGATCCTAACTGTCCCCTATACCTGGGCTCCTGAGCATTAAAGAGGAAAAACCAACATGATGTAGAAAAATGTTAGTTACATGCAAACAAGTGGTTAGAATAAGATGGAACTTGGAGACATTGTAGAAAATAGGTCTACCTTTCATCTAGCGCCAATATTCCACCTTTGTGTGCCAATCCACCCAGCAGGATGAGCCTTGTTTCACACAGAGGTACTTTTTGCAAAGTGAGCACCAGATGTTGCTTTTTACCTCCTTGCATAGATTGTCTTTGTAAGACACTCCAGGATTTTGCTTGTTGTACCTAGAGTGCTTTCCCATGCACACAACACAGATATGATTAGACGATGTCCCAGGGGGAATCTCTGGAAAATGATTGCCTGGAGTCATCCATTGAGGGCAGGGTTCCTGTTGTGGGTGGCGGTAGACTGATGTCCTGTATCCACCAATAAGTTGCAGGCACAGTTTCTAAATATATCTGGTGAAATAAACTGGCTTTTTTGAAGCAGCTTGCTGCTTTGAAGCATACAAGATATAAGAATTATAACTGGCCCACATAAAAAATTTTATGAAAAGCCACCGGGGCCAGTGGTAATGACGACAAGAGTGGTGAAGGCAGGTCATCTGGTCATTTTTGTCACAGCCACCCATATATTTGTTATAGTCCTTCACCAGCTGTGGCATCTGTATTTCTTGCACACTGCCATCTTTATTTCTTCTGTTTATTACTACATTTTGGGCTGGATCGTGGTAGTTCAAAATAAATGTGATGGGCTTTCTATCCTGCCAAACTAAACATGTTACACTTTCTTGACACAGATAGCGACTGTCACCCCTAGCAAGTTTTTTTTACACTTTTCAGCGACTTAAGAAACTGCTTTCTGTTTTGCTGCAGGGTTCCCACAATTCCTGTGTGTAATTCTGACAGTGCATATTTAACAAGGGTTACAGAGTAGTAGAACCGGTCCATGACAAGCACATGAGATTTATTTTCCATTGCACATGAGGTCAGGAGACGAACGACTGTATTTCCTACTGTGCCCAAGTCTTTTATAGGCATTGGTGCAGCATCAGTGTAGATTTCTGCGTTCAAAATGTAGCCAGTCTCACCTTCACAGAGAAGGAAAGACTTGATGCCCCACTTTGTGGGCTTATCCTTGATATACTGCTTGATGGCCAAGCGGTTTTTTGTCAGGATCATCCCCTCATCTAGGCTCAAATGTTGAATTTTCAGAATTTTTTCACGTTAAACCACACAAAGTCAATTCAAACACATGGGGCAGACATTTGCAATGGCTAACCATGAGGTTTGACCACGATTGGTTGGCTATTTTTAGTTTGTGACGCATTTTTTTCACGTACTAGGCAAAGTACCGAAAATTAGGTACAGCGGTATAGCGGCAGATTCGGAAATTACCGAAAAATCGGTACAGCGATCTGGTAGGGTTACTTTATATAAACACTAAAGGTCCCTCATCCCAGCCTGCCCCCTCTCACAGTCCGGGAGCCCTCAGGGGATGTCCTACTGACAGTGTAGGGGAGCGGGTCTAAGCCGCAGTCTGGCCTCCTTCTGCAGGAGACGACCAGGTTGATCGGGGAAGGCGCCACCCCCATCACCCCGCTGCTGCTGCCACTGCAGGGTGCCGCAGCCACCAAGGTGTTTTCATCAACACGGACTCCAGTCCCTGCACCACAAAAAAATGACAACTTTCTTTAGGCATTTTCAAGATGGGTATGACATTTCTTTCTTTCTTTTTTTTTATCCTCAGATGAGAATATTTTCCCATTGACTTTTAGAGAGCATGGAAGAGAGAGGGAAAGACAGAGAGAAACATCAATGTGAGAGGGACACTTCGATTGGTTGCCTCCTGCATGGGCCCTGACCTGGGCCCCAGCCAGGGAGGAACCTGCAACCTAGGTACATGCCCTTGATCAGAATCAAAACCGGCCCCCCTGTGGGTTTGTGTCTCCACTCCAGCCCCAGCAGCCCAGCACTGTGGCTGTGGGTCTGGGTTTACTGGCACAGGCCCCCCTGAGGGTTTGTGTCTCCACTCTGGCCCCAGCAGCCCAGCGCCACAGCTGCGGGTCTGGGTTTACTGGCACAGGTCCTCCTGTGGGTTTGTGTCTCTGCTCTGGCCCAGCAATCAGATACATAAAGATATGCATAAGGATATACTGGTAGACAAAAATAGAGAGCTTATAGTTTTAAAACTTTAGCCATAGCTCAGATATAAACACACACTAAAATGCAAGTATTATTGGTTTGCAACAAAGAGTTCACTCTTATCTTTGACCCACCTTTTTATTTTTATCATAACTGTGTTTTGGCAGATGGAACAAGTGGAATTTACCTGTTCAATGTGAGAGCTAAAGTGTCCTCACCAATATTTGTGGAAGAGACCCCTAAGATTTTCTTTGTCATGATGTATGATCTTATGGAGAGTTTGGAGTACAAGTGATGGAGGAGACACCATTTGGTCATCTGGTTTCCAAACTCATCTGCGTGGATGAAATTTACAGTCTGATCTCAGTTAGCTGTTTTAGCCTCAGATGGTTACTTTTGTGGTCCTCGGCCCTTGCAAGTGTCACCAACGGGGGCAGGAGGCCTCAAATTCAAGTGACATAAGGAGTGGAGGAGCTGAAATGGGAATGGAAAGGTCTGGTAGGAGTGTGGAGGAGATAGGGCTAGTGAAGTGAATAGCTCACGGAGCTGAAGGGAACATCAAAGTGTAAAAATTGAGATGAATACATGGGGAAATATAAGGCAAGAAATATAGGAATACTGGAATTGATTAAATCAAGAGTTTGAGATATCAAGTCTGCCATAATTATCAATGATGACAGTACCTTCAGGGTACATATTTTGATATATAACTGAAATGAAGAAGAAATAAAATATTGAGTTAAAACCACAAATTGAACAGGTCAAAGAACTATGAATTTACAATGTTAAAGAATTATCAGATCTGATGTTTCATTTACCAAATACTAGAGGCCTGGTGCATGAAATTCCTGCACTCAGGGAGGGGGAGTCCCTCAGCCCAGCCTGCACCCTCTCACAGTCTGGGAGCCCTCATGGGATGTCTGACTACTATGGAGGTGGGAGAGGTTCCCGCTACCTCCACTGCACTTGCCAGCTGTGAGCCTGGCTCAGGGCTTCTGGCTGAGTGGTGCTCCCCCTGTTGGAGTGCACTGACCATCAGGGGGCAGCTCCTGCATTGAGCATCTGCCTCCTAGTGGTTAGTGCATGTCATAGCAACCAGTCGTTCCACCGTTCGATCGATTTGCATGTTAGCCTTTTATTATATAGGATCATGTCAGAAAATTTAATGAAATATCCTTTATATATTTTTCACAATGCATGAGTTTAACAACTTGCACATTATAAAACACTAGAGGCCTGGTGCATGAAAATTCATGTACTAGAGTGGGGGTTCCTCAGCCTGGCCTGCCCCCTCTCACAGTCCAGGAGCCTTCAGGAGCGGAAGGCAACCTAGAGATCAGGAGAAGGTGACGCCCCATCACACCTCTGCTGCTGCCACTGCTGACAGCACAAGCCTCTGCCAGCCTTGGTTACCTGAGCCTCAGGTGGCCCTGGGCGGCTGGGCAGCCACCATCCGAGGCTTGCCTGTACCTTGAGCATTGGTTGGGCAGCCGCCATCCAAGGCTTGCCTGCCTCTCGAGCGTCAGCTGGGAAGAGCCATCTGAGGCCTGTCTGTGCCTCGGGCTGGCCCTGGATGGCTGGGCAGCTGCCATCTGAGGCTTGCTTGTGCCTCAGGCAATGGCTGGGCAGTGGCCATCTGAGGCTTGTCTGTGCCTCGGGCCAGCCCTGGGTGGCTGAGAGGCTGAGGGGACTGGGGTCTCCAGAGGCAGGTGTGCAGAGTGGCTGGACCCACCTAGGGGCTGGTCCAGCCGCTCCACATGCCTGCCGCAGGGGCAGGGCTTAGGGGACTGGGCACCACCATGTTGTGACTGTGGGCACTGCCATCTTTGAGGGCATGGCAGTCAATCAGCATATTCCCTCCTTATTGGCTGTAGGCGCTGCCTTCTTTGTGAGGGCGTGACAGTCAATTAGCATATTCCCTCTTTATTAGATAGGATAACAAAGAAAAAAAAAGAATGTTAAGTTTAGTGTGGAGGGTAAAAAAAAATGTGGCGTTGGTTAATTCATTTCTGGTTGTACAGGCACAGCCTCACTCTGAAGGAAGTGCATAACTTACTCAGGTTCTGGCTGACTGCCCATGGCTCTTGATTGCCCTCTTCTCAGGCACTTGATAGCAAGATCTTTTCTTTACAGATTCAGTTTGCCCATTATCTCCTTTTAGGAGATTCTCTCAAAAGACATGACCATAACATTTTCAAACTCTCTAGGGTCAATACCATATTATCTCCCTTTCACCTCTCTCTTATCATGTCTCAGACTTCAGAAATTCATTTCAGTTTTTTGTGGTTTTTTTTGTAAGCTAAAACTCTGAGAGTGCAGTTCGCAACACTTACCACACTAGGAATGTTTATACAGCATGACAAAATCTATCCATTACTTTCTAAATTTATTCACACAATGAAGACATTCAACAAAGTATTCATGATTCAAACATAAGGAATAAGAGAATTATTATGTAACCCTTATGAGGAGGCATTTAGCTCATGACTCATCTCAGCTGCATAACTGTTTTACTTATGAAACTTAAAACATTCTAAGAATCACACTTTTTCTTTCATATGATGTCCAAACTAAAATTTTAGATTAAGAATGTTTTAGTTATATAATGAATGAGATAAGCATGAATGCTTGATTGTGGATGATTTTTTTGAAAAGAAGGAAAACACAAAACAAACAAACAAGCAAACAAAAAAAAACACACTTAACAATTTAAGAGATTGGTTTAGCATGAATAGAAAATAAATCTATCAAAAACATTAAATAGTGTTCCTCTTCCCATCATCATGGATGCTTAACTCCTTTTCCAACTATAATTTTTATAAGGTATATTTTGAGGCAAAGAAATATGCATGATAATCTTCTACAGTTTCCTCTTTCTTTTCATAAGGCATTACTAATTCTAATGGAAAGATAACCTAATCTATTGTAAGATTGTCATTTCCCAATGATTACTAGCAGACTAATATTATATCATTTAATAAAACAAAATTATTACTGTAAATTAAAAAAAAAACAGAATTTTATAAGATTAAAATTTTATAGGATTACTAGTAGCTCTGTGCACGAATCCGTGTGCCAGTAGCTCCCTGAGGGGCCTGGCTGCTCCATGCCCACTGCCCAGGGGCTCTCCACCGCCCAGAGGTCCATCCACAGCCGGGTGAGGAATTCTTGCCTCGTCACCACAGCAACGAAGCAAGCATTCCACCAGGCCGCTCACGCTGCCCGCTCTCAGCGGCCGCCCCCTCCTGGGACTGGGGGATTCCGGTGGGGCTGAGAGGACTAGGCACCACCATCTTGTGGCTATGGCGCCACTATCTTTGTGACGGAGTGATGGTTAATTTGCATATTACCTTTTTATTAGATAGGAAAAGCCTATATAATGCTCTCATCAATAGTGGTTTAGATTATGGCATTATCCATTTAAAAAATAAGAAAATAATCAACAACAAAAACCTAATATATTAAAGCTAGCTAAAATTATTTTTCAGTTATATTTGTATATAATTACAATCTGGAATCTTCAGCTATAGAAGTTTTATTTCTATCAACAAACAAATGGCATTCCCAAACTGTGTAATTTTTGGAGTCTTTCATAAATTGACTATATCAATGTGGTTAAGTTTTGTTTGTTTTTTAAATTCTTTATTTTTTAAAATATATTTTTATTTATTTCAGAGAGGAAGGGAGAGGAAGAGAGAGATAGAAACATCAATGATGAGAGGGAATCATTGATTAGCTGCCTCCTGAACGTTGGACCAAGCCCGCAACTCAGGCATGTGTCCTTGACTGGAATCGAACCTGGGACCTATTCACTGAGCCAAACCGGTTAGCACTAAATTCTTTATTGTTTAAAGTATTACATAAGTCTACTTTTTCCCCCATTGACCTCACCCCACTCCCCCAGCACATGCCCTCACCCCCTCTTCTGTCTGTGTTCATTGGTTTTGCTCATATGCATGCATACAAGTCCTTTGGTTGATCGCTTAAACCCTCAACCCCCACCTTCCCTCATATATTGGACAGTGTGTTTGATGCTTCTATGACTCTGGTTCTATTTTGATTCCTCAGTTTATGTGGTTCATTATATTCCACAAATGAGTGAGATCATGTGATATTTGTCTTTCTCTGACGGGCTTATTTCACTTAGCATAATGCTCTCCAGTTCCATCCATGCTGTTGCAAATGGTAAGAATTCCTTCTTTTTTACAGCAGCATAGTATTCCATTGTGTAGATATACCGTACTTTTCTAATCCACTCATCTGCTGATGGGCATTTAGGTTGTTTCTAAATCTTAGCTATTTTAAATTGTGCTGCTATTGGCATAGGGGTGCATATATCCTTTCTGATTGGTGTTTCTGTTTTCCTGGGATATATTCTGAGAAGTGGGATTACTGGGTCAAATGGAAGTTGCATTTTTAATTTTTTGAGGAAACACCATACTGTTTTCCACAGTGGCTGCACCAGTCTGCATTTCCACCAGCAGATCATGAGGGTTCCTTTTTCTTCACTTCCTCGCCAGCACTTGTCGTTTGTTTGTTAATTTGTTGATCATAGCCATTTTGACAGGTGTGAGATGGTACCTCATTGTTGTTTTGATTTGCATCTCTCAGATGATCAGTGACTTTGAGCATGTTTTCATGTCTCTCAGCCTTCTGTATGTCTTCTTTTGAAAGGTGTCTATTTACGTCTTTTACCAATTTTAGATTGTTTCTTCCTTTTGTTAAATTGTATGAGTTCCCTATAACTTTTGGAGATTAAACCTTTTTCAGAGATAACATTGGCAAATATGTTTTCCCATGTAGTGGGCTTTCTTTTTGTTTTGTTGATGGTTACATAAAGAATATACAGTATTCATGGATTGGTAGAATCAACATCTTTAAAATGTCCATACTAACCAAATCAATCTAAAGATTCAATACAATCCCCATTAAAATACCAACGGCATACTTCAAAGACCTAGAATAAACTCTCCAAAAGTTCACCTGGAATAAAAAAAAGACCCCAAATAACTGCATCAATCCTGAGAAAGTAACAAAGCTGGAGGGGTCACAATACCAGATATAAAGCTATATTACAAAGCCACTGTTCTCAAAACTGCCTGGTACTGGCACAAGAACAGACATATAGACAAGTGGTACAGAACAGAGAACCCAGAGTTCAACCTAAGCCATTATGCTCAATTAATATGTGACAAAGGAAAAGCAAGAGCATACAATGGCATCAAGTCAGTCTCTTCGATAAATGATGTTGGGAGAATTGGACAGATACATGCAAAAAAAAAATAAACTACTAGTAGACCACCAACTCACACCATACACAAAAATAAACTCAAAATGGATAAAGGACTTAACAATAAGATGGGAAACCATAAAAATCCTGGAAGAATCCATAGGCAGAATAGCAGACATTTGTCCTAGCAATGTCTACTTTTTTTTCTATTTTCTGTTAGTTTTTTTTTTGTTTGTTTTCTT
This sequence comes from Ia io, assembly GCA_025583905.1. Classification (NCBI taxonomy): domain Eukaryota; kingdom Metazoa; phylum Chordata; class Mammalia; order Chiroptera; family Vespertilionidae; genus Ia; species Ia io. The sequence goes on from JAJQQW010000009.1 coordinate 23,569,815, forward strand.
TATTGATTAAGGTATTACATATGTGTCCTTTTCACCCCATTGCCCCTCACTCCCCCCCACCATGCCCTCACCCTTCTGTTGTCGGTGTACATTGGTTAGGCTTATAAGCCTAGCAATGTCTTTAACTTATACAGCTCCTAGGACAATGGAAACTAAGGAGAAAATCAACAAATGGGACTATATCAAAATAAAAAGCTTCTGCACAGCAAATGTGGTTAAGGTTTAAGGGGGAAACCAACAAAGATGATGAGTACCCTGGAACCAGACCTATGAAAGGGCCCATTCTTACTAAGGCCAGAAGAATCGAAAGATCAGTTTGTAGTCTTAGCCGGTTTGGCTCAGTGGATAGAGTGTTGGCCTGGGTTTGATTCCAGTCAAGGGCACATACTTTGGTTGCAGGTTCTCCGACCCTGGTTGGGGACCATGCAGAAAGCAACCAATCAATGTGTCTCTCTCACATGGATGTTTCTCTCCAGCTCTCCCTCTCCCTTCCATTCTCTAAAAATCAATGGGAAAATATCCTCTGGTGAGGATTAAAAAAACACAAAATAAACTATTAGTTTGCAGATCATGAAGATGGTATATAGATAGTGTGAAGGTCCTGTGAATGGAGCTATCCTATCTAATAAAAGAGTAATATGCAAATTGACCATCACTTCAACACACAAGATGGATGTCCCCATGTGGTCAAAGATGGCTGTCCCCATGTGGACACAAGATGGCTGCCACAAGATGGCCAGCAGGGGAGGGCAGTTGGGAGGGACCAGGCCTGCAAGGGAGGGCAGTTGTGGGCAATCAGGCCTGCAGGGGAGGGCAGTTGGGAGGGACCAGGCCCACAGAGGAGGGAAGTTGGGGGCCACCACGCCTGCAGGGAAGGGCAGTTGGGGGGGACCCAGGCCTGCAGGAGAGGGCAGTTAGGGGCATTCAGGCTGGCAGGGGAGCAGTTAGGCATCAATCAGGTTGGCATGGGAGTGGTTAGGGGGTGACCAGGCTGGCAGGCAGAAACAGTTAGGGGCAATCAGGAAGGCAGGCAGGTGAGCAGTTGGGAGCCAGCATTCCTGGATTGTGAGAGGGATGTCCGACTGCCCATTTAGGCCCAATCATACTGGGATCGGGCAGTCGGACATCCCTTGAGGGGTCCCAGATTGGAGAGGGTGCAGGCTGGGCTGAGGGACACACACACTCGTGCACGAATTTCGTGCACCGGGCCTCTAGTGACTTTAATAAAGGGAGACAGCCAACCCATTGTAAATCAACAAGCAGAGAACAGAGAAAATAAATATTCTGGTCTCACTTACTGCCACACTCTAATCTTACTGGACAAGACACTGGATATTTTACTGGATGTTTTGCAATTACATTTATATATTTTGAAATCATTGGTATTTTGGTAATTCTATGAATTGGAGTAAATTAATAAATAGCATATTCTATTTTTCTGTTATGCTTTTTAATATGTTGGTACAATTTGTTCTGCTTTCTTCACTTTGTTGACATAGGTGTTTTGTTTTTTTAACCAATGTTAATATACCACATATTAAAGACAATAATACAATACTATCAATTAACACTGTTAATATCAACTATTAATTATACTCTTAATATTCTGTTGTAAATATATGTATGTATATATTTAAAGATATACAATTAGATAAGAAGGAAAAAGAAAAGCTAAAGGATCCTGTCATGTTTACTTCTGTTTTTGTGAATACACTATTTTTCTGCTTTTCATTCGAAAATGTTTCCCAAGGTTTGTTTTGTTTTGTTTTGTTTTTCCTAGTTTTGACTTTCAATAGAAATGCTATGTTAGAATTTTGGGTAAATATCTGTGGTTGAACTTAAAGAGAAAGTCACCTGTTGGGACTTCAGCAATAACAAGAAAGCACAAGAATGTTAAATAACAAAAGGACAGAGTTTGTGGAAAGTCATGTTTCTTTCCCACTATAATTGTGTTATAAAGGAAATAAATCCTCAGACTATGCACCTTGTATTAAAATCACTATAACTTATTAAACAGACTATCCACCTTGTATTAAAATTATGGTAATTTATTAAGGAATAACATAAACAGGCACACACAAGTGAAATATATCCTGTGTCATTTCAATAAATATTTTATAATAATGATAATGGTGATGATCAATGATATAGCTAAAATGCTTCCTATAATATTCAGCTGACTACTGACTGTGACCCTTAAACACAACATAATATTTTGAGTGCTATTATGTTAGCGGTCTGATAATGAGAAAGGAATTAAATAATGAATGATAAAATATTAACTTTAATATTTTAAGCTCTTTACTCTCCATGAATACATTTTACCTAAGAAAAATGAGGTTTGATGAATAACAAAAACTTTTATAATGCACTTTTTGCATACTGGATAATATCCCCACTTTATTTTTTAAATTTAATTTAATTTTTTCCATCACCATTTATCCCCTTTCTGCCCTCTTCCACCTCTACACCCCACCCCACAATCACCATGTCCATGAGTTCTCTCTGTTATCCATGCCCATGAGTTCTCTCTTTTTTCCCCTTTTTTGCTCATATCCCCCTCTCTACGACTCTCCCCCTCCCCCCCCCCCAGGCCTGTCTGCCTGCTCTTTATGAGTGTGTCTCTATTTTGCTTGGTAATTCAGTTTGTTCATTAAATTCCACATATGAATGAAATCATATGGTAATTATCTTTCTCTGGTTGGCTTACTTCACTCAGCATAATGTTCTCCAGATCCATCCATGCTACCGCAAAGAAAAATTTTATTTTTTATGGCAGAGTACTTTTCTATTGTGTAATTGTACCACAACTTTTTTTATCCACTCATTTACTGATGGACACTGGAAACCATAAAAATCCTAGAAGAAAACATAGGCAGTAAAATCTTGGACATTTTTTGTAGCAATATTTTTTTCTTTTTTTTTTTTTTTTTTTTTTTAAATATATTTTATTGATTTTTTACAGAGAGGAAGAGAGAGGGATAGAGAGTTAGAAACGTCGATGAGAGAGAAACATCGACCAGCTGCCTCTTGCACACCCCCCACTGGGGATGTGCCCGCAACCAAGGCACATGCCCTTGACCGGAATCGAACCTGGGACCTTTCAGTCCGCAGGCCGACGCTCTATCCACTGAGCCAAACCGGTTTTGGCGCAATATTTTTTTCTGATATATCTTCTCAGGCAAGGGAAACAAAAGAAAAAGTAAACAAATGGGACTACATCAAATTAAAGAGGTTTTGCACAGCAAAGGAAACCATGAAAGAAATGAAAAGACAACTCACTAAATGGAAGAACATATTCACCAATAATACATCTGAAAATGGGTTAATATCTAAAATTTATAAAGAACTTATAAAACTCAACACCAAAAAACAAACAATCCAATTGAAAAAATGGACAAAAGTCCTGAATAGACACTTGTCAAATGGATGGCCAATATGCACCCCTATGTTCATTGCAGAATTATTTACTATAGCCAGGATCTGGAAGCAGCCCAAGTGCCCATCATTAGATGAGTGGACAAAAAAAAAAAATATATGTGGTGCATTCACACAAAGGAATATTCCCACTTTAAATGCTATTAGTAGTCAATATTATTGGTGCCTTACTCAGAGCCCCTTTATTGGAGATATTCTTTTTAAGGCATAGAAAATATGTGTTCCCTTTGTAAAGGACATAAGAAGTGGAGTAAGATTTAAAAAAACTTTAATTTGAAGTTTTATGTGTAGTGTTTCTAACAGTTATCAATAAAATAGAGGGTATGAGTAAACTAATAATCTTTTGAATATCCTACACATTTTTTTGTGAATACAGATTTTATTAACATATCTAAATATATTTGAATGTTTATCTGCTGCCCTTTGTTCCTTCAATCATTTTTGCCCCCCAAAATTACTTCCTATCAAATAGCTTTGTTTAAAGAAAATCATTTTGGTAGTGCCTTTCAGATTAGAAAAAATATATAGTATTTCTTGATATTGATCTTATCAGACTTCTACTTAATCTCTTCCCACTTAATCTAATCATTAACATTGTTTAAACATCATTCTTTCTTAGAATATTATCTTACAGATATATTAGAATTGCTAAAATATGTGTCTGTAAATTTGTGTGCAAGCCTGAGTTCAAATGTAAGGATAAACACACCAAGTAAAAATTATTCTATAGAATATTAGAGTGAAATCACTAAGTCAAAGATTGTACTCTGTGCAATTCTGTTCCAATAAATTTGCCATCAATTTAGTCCTACAAACTATATGAGAATGTGCATATACCATAAGCCACTAAATATTATCAATGTTTTCCTCTTAATATTACCAATTATACTCTTCTATTAACTTTGCAATAATATTTTGCTATTATTACTAGTTAATATTTGCCAGTATCTTTCTATCTCTTGTTTTTAACTTTTCTTCAATACTTTTGTAAGAATAGTTCTTTAAAATAACAAGTAGTCTGGTTCTGCTTGTGAAATCCAGCTTTAGTAATAAATGAACCAAGTCACTTAACATTAAGATGCAATTTATTATATTCCAATACTTCAATTCTGTTTCCTGTTTGTTTCTATTTTGTATACTAATTTTTGTTTTTTTTTAAATTTTCTTGGTTTTCAATATATTAAGTACTTTGTCTTTTGTTTTATTTTCAACTCTACATGTTAACCCTTCTAGTAACTATTTACCCATTTCTGAAATATTGACTATATCTGTGCCCTAATCATTATTACTGATACCCAAATAGAGAGACACAGTTCTTCCCAGGATCATGTCTCACAAAGTTCAATAAAATCAGGGACAAAAACAATTAATGGAACCAAAGTTTATTGGGAGAAGCCAGTCCTGCAAGTGTAGCTGGGGTTCCAAGAGCAGGCCAGTGTTCGGAGCTTCCCCATGACACAGTCAGGAGTAGTTTAGTATCTGAGCTAATTAAAGTCTAATAGTCTGTATGTGGAGGCCCACAGGGCCATAAGCCAGGTGGACATAGGGATGTACTCCCCCGCCACAGGTAAAAATGTCAAGAACCCATTGTGTGCCAGGGAGAAGAGAGAGAGTGAGAGAAAGTGCACGCCTTTTAATTTAGGGGGTGGGTAGTCTTACTAGTTCCTAATTGGTCTTTTCAAAGAATTCTGCCTTAGCAATATCCTTTGGATTGGTTTATATGCCTCATTGCCCTGTGATTGGTTATCTGCACACTGCCTGCCTTAGCAACATCTATACTAATAAAAGGGTAATATGCTAATTAGACTGGACATCTTCCGGACAAAGCCACAGCAGCCGTGAGGGCCAAGGGCCAGTGGCACAGGCTGGTTGAGCTCTGTGGCCTCTTTCACAGAGGCCTCAGGAGAGCCTGGTGTTGTGCGAGAGGGCAGGGCCATGCGAGAGGATGGGGCCGCAGCCACTTTTGCAGAGTTGGTACAGGAGAAGCCTTGGCATGGGAGAGGCCATGGTGTGGGCCAGTCCAGTGCCATGGCCCCTTCTGCAGAGGCAGCTGCAGAGGAGTGGATAGGGCTGGTCCCGGTGCCATGCCTCTACAGAGGCTGGACAGGGTGCAACTTTCTGTGCCTCAACCTTCCACAGCCCCTGCCCCAGCCAGCCTGGCCCCAGATCGCCCCCTACCCACCAATGGGGGGGGGGGGAGGCAGGACCAGTGCTAAGAAGCAAGGGCCGAGGGCCAGCAGTGTCAGCAACAGTTGGGTGATGGGGGGTGTCTTCCCCTGATCACCCAGTCGTCTCCCACAGAGGGAGTGGGGAGCAGGCCTAAGCCTTCAGTAGGACATCCCCTGAGTGCTGCTGGACTTTGAAGGGGCCAGGCTGTGTTGAGGGACTCCCCCCATGCACAAATTTTCATGCACCAGGCCTCTAGCCTGTAATAATAAAAGGGTAATATGCTAATTAGACTGGATGTCTGGACATCCTTCCTGACAAAGCTGGTTTCAGAGAGGAAGGGAGAGGGAGAGAGAGATAGAAACATCAATGATGAGAGAGAATCACCAATTGGTTGCCTCTTGCACATCCCATACTGGGAATCAAGCCTGCAACCCAGGCATGTGCCTTGACCAGGAATCAAACCATAACCTCCTGTTTCATAGATTGACACTCAACTACCAAGTCATGCTGGCCGGGCTCCTTTTCTTTCTTGACATTTTTTTTCCCTCTGTTTATATTCATTCTGTCTTTTTTAGGTCCTGCATTACTTATTTGTGCATGCCCATTTTTTTTTTCTTTTGATATTTCAGGGTAATAATTTAGTACTCAATAATCATTATCATCTCATGGTTCATTAGTTGGAATCAATAATTCAAAATTCACTTTTCTAGGAAATATTTCTATGTAATTGACTCTTAATTTTATTATAAGCTGGACTCTGATCTTCCTATTACAAGTCTCTTACTTAACTAGGAGTTGACAGTTTTAAGTTTTTCCAGGTCTTTCTTAGTCTCATTGTGGATTTCCTTATTTTTTTTCATTTGGTCATTCAAAGCACTATTTACTCCAGTGACCAGGCCATGCCTTCAGAATCTTTTCTGTTTAAACAGACCCACAAGTGATCATGGAGTCTGTGTTGGAGCCCAGACATCTCATAAGCTTAAGTTCTAGAAACTGAGGAGCTCTTGTCTTTGTTCCTGGTCTTTCTGCTGCTAATTCTCTATAGTTGCCCAGTTCTTCCAATGTCATGGTAGAGCTTTAGAATTTAAGAAAAACTTGGGAAAACTCTAGTCATGAGTAAAGGAAGTTTAGTGGACATAGGAAAGGAAGGCATTTACTTAAATAAACATTTATATCTGTAATATAACACAATAGTTATCTATCTATCTATCTATCTATCATCTATCTATCTATCATCTATCTATCATCTATCTATCATCTATCTATCTATCTATCTATCTATCTATCTATCTATCTATCTATCTATCCATACATCCTGATAGAGGATTACCTGAATATCAAAATGCAAACAAAAGGCACAAGTTTTTATAGTCCTGACTGAACTAAAGTGATATACACTACTTCCGACCACCTTACAGACAAAATTTGGGTACATAATTGAACAAAACTGCAATAAATACTGGAAAATGTAGTCTAGCTATGAGCCTAGGAGGAATGGGAAATTGGTTTCATGAACAGAATGTTAAATTCTGCTCCATATATTTTATTCAATTAATTGTAGATATTTCTCTCGACAATAAAAGCAAAATCTCTTTCAGCCAACCTGCAAAAAATGCCTTTTTAAAAGTGTTATTTTATTTTTAAAATCTTTCTTGTTGAAAGTATTACATATATCCCTTCCCCCCCAATTAGCCTCTCCCATCCTGCCTCCACTCCCCTCCCCAGACCTTCCCCACCCTATTGTCTGTGTCCATGGGTTTTGCATATATGCATACAAGTTCATTGGTTGGTCTCTTCCCACCCACCCATCCTCCCTTTCCCTCTGAGGTTTGACAGTGTGTTCCATGCTTCTATGTCTCTGGATCTATTTTTGTGAATAAGTTTATGTTGTTCATTAGATTTCACATATGAGTGAAATCATGTGATACTTATCTTTCTCTGACTGGCTTATTTCACTTAGCATAATACTCTCCAAGTCCATCCATTCTGTTGTAAATGGTAAGAGTTCTTTCTTTTTTACAGCAGCATAGTATTCCATTGTGTAGATGTACCATGGTTTTTTAAGCCACTCATCTGCTGATGGGCACTTAGGCTGCTTCCAAATCCTAGCTATTGTAAATTGCACAGCTATGAACATAGGGGTGCATTTATTCTTTCGGATTGGTGTTTCTGATTTCTTAGGATATAGTCCTAGAAGTGGGGTCGTTGGGTCTAATGGGAGTTCCATTTTTAATTTTTTGGGAAAATTCCATACTGTTTTCCACAGAGGCTGCACCAGTCTGCATTCCCACTAACAGTGCACAAGGATTCCCTTTTCTCCACATCCTCAGCAACAGTTGTCCTTTGCTGTTTTGTTGATGATAGCCATTCTAACAGGTGTGAGGTGGTACCTCATTGTCATTTTTATTCACATCTCTCAGGTAATTAGTGACTTTGAGAGCATTTTTTCATATGTCTCTTGGTCTTCTGTATGTCCAATTTTGAGAAGTGTCTATTTCTGTCCTTTGTCCATTGTTTAATTGGATTGTTTATCTTCTATTTATTAAGTTGTATGTGTTCCCCTATAAATTTTGGAGATTAACTCCTTATCAGATGTATCATTGGCAAATATGTTCTTCCATGCAGTGGGGTCTATTGTTATATTGTTATTTTGTTGATGGTTTATTTTGCTGTGCAGAATTTTTTTTCCCCATTTGTTTATTTTCTCCTTAGTTTCCATTATCCTAGATGTATTGGTAAACATATTGCTAGAAGAGATTGACTTTTTTGATTAATAATGTTTTTCATTAAATCTACAAAACATCTGACACCATCCTTAATGTAGCTAATAGGTGATTTGCTTGATATCTGCTCACAATTGCCTCAATTAGTTAAATTGAATGAGTACTATATGTTAGCTGAATCTCTTTCTAAATGTCTTATGTCAGTTGTACTTTTACTTTGTATTGATATAAGTGAATATTATATAATTCAATGTGTCCACATAAATGTATTGATTTTTACTTCATGTTTTAACATCTTATTTAAAATTTTATTTCAGCCCTGACCGGTTTGGCTCAGTGGATAGAACATCGACCTGCGGACTGAAGGGTCCCAGGTTTGATTCCAGTCAAGGGCATGTACCTTGGTTGCGGGCACATCCCCAGCAGGGGGTGTGCAAGAGGCAGCTGATCGATGTTTCTCTCTCATCGATGTTTCTAACTTTCTATCCCTCTCCCTTCCTCTCTGTAAAAAATCAATAAAATATTTTAAAAAAAGAACTTCGTTTTAAAAAAAATACATAAATAAAATAAAATTTTGTTACATTTTCATATTGAATTGCTCTTTTATTATGTACAAAACTTTTTTATGTTTATGACTTAAATTGTCTAATATTAATATTGCAATACCAGCCCTTTTTGTTTGATATTTGTTTGTTATACACTTTACTTTTCTTTATTTTTACTTTTCTTTTGTATGTATATGTATGGGTGTGTTTGTTTGTGATATAGGTGCTTTTCTTAAAGGACCAATGTATTTTTTCTTGTTTTTCTAAGTCACTGAAATGAACAATGATAAATATGAACAGCTTTGAAAGCATCAATTGTTGAAAGTGCATGGTTTAATTCTTATAGTGTCAACACTGATGTCTGCCTTTTACAGCTTCTTCTAACACATTGAACAGTTTTCACATTTAGTAAGCTATTCTCAGTTGGTCTCAAGTGTCATCACTTATCTTTTTTGGTAAGTGAAAACAGGTGTCATATTTCTTCTCACTTGGTCATATACTTTATAAATTCTTGCTATGTCATAGTTTTTCATATTTAATATCTGGTCTTACAAGAGTTTCAACAAGGAATTAAGATGGGAGCACATTTTATGTATAGAGCATGGCATATAAAATATATAGTGATGGAGAGGAGAGAAGATAGATCTACTTAAGAGTATATCATGATCATGAAATTGAAATAGGCAGTTATTATTTTTTGTCTGTGCTTGGTGTAATCCTGCCACATATCAGTAACATGACCATGGAAAAGTTTTAACCATATGATGTTTCAATTTTTTTATTCAATGGGAATAATGATACTACTACTTTTGGCAGATATAAATGTTTATGTATACACTTACATTGATACTTCAAGACCTAGGTTTTAGCCCTGGCTATTTTGGCTCAGTGGATAGAGTGCCAGCCCACAGATCAAAGGATTCCGGGTTCAAATCCACTCAAGGGCTTTTAACCTCGGTTGCTGTCTCCAACCCCAGTGTTGGTGGGGTGCACGTGAGAGGCAACTAATCCATGTTTCTCTCTCTCTGTATTTCCCCTCTCTTCCACTCTCTCTGAAAAATCAGTGCAAAAATATGCTCAGGTGAAGATTAATAACAACAAAAAAAACTTTGGTTTTAGAGTTTAATTCCTAATATGTTATATTTTGAATTCTCATTATTCATCAAAGATGGAAAAATTAATGAAAAATTAAAATACTGTTATTTTATATGACAGTATATTTTACTCCTAAGATTACACAAACATTGACATCAGACTTAAAATATAATAAGTTGACTGTAATTAAAATTTACATTAAAGTCAAAGTTGATGTTGAATATGAGTCCCATTTAAGTATTTCCTCTTTAACATGTTTAAACTATAAAATTTCTTCACAAAAAGTTATAAAATTTGCTCCAAAACAAATTTTCAGCATACAACATTCCTTTTCACATTTTTCATTTTAATTCTTTCGCACTTAGTACAAAAAGTGTATTCAAAATTATTTAATAGAATTAAGGAAATTCATGACAAAAACAAATGCTTATTTTGTTTGAGCTGGTTGACTCCTTGTAGATTTTGTTTTCCTTTTGAACTAATAAAGTATAACAATGTGGTACTGAGGGATTATAATTTTTTAAAAGCATATTAAAATTGAAAGCCTTCCAGGAAAGATGGCTCAGTGGTTGACCATTGACCTATGAACCAGGAGGTCACAGTTAGATTCTTGGTCAAGGCAAATGCACAGGTTGTGGGCTCAATTCCCAGTTGGGGTCATGAAGGAGGAAGCCGATCAATGATTCTCTCTCATCATTGATATTTCTATCTATCTATCCCTCTCCTTTCCTCTTGAAATCAATTAAAATATATATTTAAAAATAATAAAAATAGTAAAATAAATAAAATTGAATGTCTAATATAATGTTAACATAAATAAAATTGAATATAATAAAAATTAAATAATTAAATGTGCTTAATATAAATTTAAATTATAATAATTGATCATAGACCCTGACACAAAATAGCTAATCAATAAATATTTTTATAATTAATGAGTTTTCACTCCTTATTGGAAATGGGCACTTCATTATATTTCACTTTCAGTACAACAATGGTAATCAACTAATTTCAATTTCCCAATGTTGCCATGTATCAGACATAGATCTTTAAATAGACTTTTTTGAATTATGCTTATCTTCAGCATGTTTGTACACTCTGATTAATTTTATATTCATTCTTATTCACTGGTGGTGTCTTCTTTACAAAACTTCATCTTATCAACTCATTGATTAAATATCTTCTCTAAGCCTCTCATGTGCCCATCTCTAATAGGCCTTTATTGTCATAGATATATATCTATATTCACCCAATTGACTATGAGCTTTTGAGTAAAGGTGTCCTGAATATTTAATTCATGAGTTTTGCCCATTCTCTAATAGCTACTCAATAAATATTTCTTTCTTATTTTTTAAATCCTTACCTGAGGATATGTTGTTGTTGTTTTTTATTGACTTTAGAGAGAGAAGGAAGAGAGAGAGAAACATTCAGGTAAGAGATAAACATCAATAGATTGCCTATTGTATATGCCTCAACCAGGGATTGAACCTGCAACATTTTGGTGTAGGGGATGACACTCTAACCAAGAAAGCCACTCAGCCAGGGCTCAAAATATTTCTTTTTTTCTTTTTTATTGATTTGAGAGAGAGAGTGAGACATTGATGTGAGAGAAAAACATTGATTAGTTGCCTTCTGCATGCACTCCAACCGGTATCTCACCCACAACCTGGGTATGTATCTGTCCGGAATAAAACCCACAACCTTTTGGTGCACAGGACAACACCCAAACAGCTGAGCCACACATCCAGGGTTCAATAAATATTTCTTAAATGAATAATATATGTGCTGTCACAATGTAATGGGTTTTATCCTGTTGTCTTTCTATAGAATATTCTCTACATCAAGACTGGTGAACTTCACATATCCTCAATAGTTTAGCACAAATGCCCCTTTCCCTGTTAAATGTCATCATTTGTGCCATACTTATTAAGAGCTATTTGAGATTTCCCACAGGTTATGCACTCAGCATGCTTAGTTTATATTGTCATATATCCGTGCATTATAGCTTGACTAGGGATTGGAACTTGGCTCTGTTTGTTTTCGTATTCTCAGTACTTAACAGATTACCTAGCATATAGTTTCATAATATGTAAATTGAAAATACTCATTCTTTTTCTTATAGGACATAATACCATGCATTTTAGGAAAATAGTTCACTCTTTTAGATATTATAGGGATTTAGACATGGTAGTGATGAAACAAAAATAATAGACTATGTTGTTGTAAGAGAGAAAATATCTTTAATCTTATTTGTAGATAATTTTAATGCGACTCTAGATCATATCCCTAGCTGATAGAGTAAAGAAATCTACTCTGGATTACTTCATTTTAATTTTCAGTATGAATACAGACTATGAGAATTATATCTCATGATTTTAATGTTCTGGTGGTCTTTTCTATTGGAAAAGGAGATTTCCTTTTATACACAATCATATTAACTCTGAGATTAAACTTTCTTTTACTAGTTGTAAAATTCTCAGAACTATCAAATTTTAGATAAACTAAACATAATATTTTAAAACCCTGAAATAATGATGAACCATTGAAAATTTTTGCAGAGTAGCTACAATTTTGAATTATTTTGATTATTAAACATTCCACTTTTCTTTACAATTGTTCATCAGTATGATATTCGCATACAAAAGAAAATAAAAAGGACATACATAGGGCCAATAGACATATGAAAAGATGCTCAATGTCATTAATCATCAGAGAAATGCAAATTAAAACCACAATGAGATACCATCATACCTTTAAGAATGGCTACCATCAGTAAATCAATAAACAAGTGTTGACAAGGATGTAAAGAACAGGGAACACTTGTGTACAGTTGGTGGGAATGCAGACTGGTATAGCCACTGTGAAAAACAGTATGGAGTTACCTCAAAAAATTAAAATTGGAACTGCCTTATGATCCAGTAATCCCATTTCTGGGAATTTATCTGAGGACAGAATATATGTACCCCTATCTTTATTGGGACATTATTTACAACTAGAGGCCCAGTGTACGAAATTTGTGCATGGGGGGTATGTGTCCCTCAGCCCAGCCTGCACCCTCTCCAATCTGGGACCCCTCGAGGGATGTCCCACTGCCCATTTAGGCCTGATCCCGGTAGGCAGGCCTGGTACCCCCAACTGCTCTCCCCTGCAGGCCTGGGTACCCCCCCAACTGCCCTTCCTTGCAGGTCTGGTTGCCCCCAACTTCCTTCCTCTGCCAGCCTGGTCACCCCTAACTGCCCTCCCCTGCAGGATTGATCACCCCCAACTGCCCTCTCTTGTAGGCCTGGTCCCACCCAACTGCCCTCCCCTGCTGGCCATCTTGTGGTGGCCATCTTGTGTCCACATGGGGGCAGTCATCTTTGACCATATGGGGGCAGCCATCTTGTGTGTTGGAGTGATGGTCAATTTGCATATTATTCTTTTATTAGATAGGATTAGATAGGATAGAGGGCTGGTGCATGGGTGAGGGCCAGCTGATTTGCCTTGAAGGGTGTCCCGAATCAGGGTGGGGGTTCCCTTGGGGCATGGGGCGGCCTGGGCGAGGGGCTTGTGGTGGTTTAGAGGCTGGCCACACCCCCCGGTGACCCAAGCGGAGGCCCTGGTATCTGAGATTTATTTATCTTCTATAATTGAAACTTTGTAGCCTTGAGCAGAGGAGGCCAAGGCAGGCCAGGGCTGTGGAAGCTTGGCTTCCTCCATCACCAGGGGCAACTCAAGCCTCCTGCTCTCTCCAGCTCTGTGGCTGCTGCCATTTTTGTTAGGATTTATTTATCTTCTATAATTGAAACTTTATAGCCTTGAGTGGAGGCCTGGGCCAGCCAGGGCAGGCAGAAAGCTTGGCTTCCTCCATTGCCAGGGAAACCCAAGCCTCCTGCTCTCTCCGTGACCGTAGCCATCTTGATTGGGTTAATTTGCATACTCGCTCCTGATTGGCTGGTGGGCTTGGCTTGTGGGTGTAGCGGAGTGATGGTTAATTTGCATATTGCTCTTTTATTAGATAGGATAACCAAGATTTGAAAATAGCCTAACTGTCCATCAGTTGATGAGTGGATAAAAAACTGTGATGCATTTACACAGTGGAATACTGCTCCGCCATAAAAGGGAAGACTATGTTGCCCTTTTTGCAAGTATGGGTGGACCTGGAGTGCAGTATACTAAGTGAAATAAGACAATCAGAGAAAGACCAGTATCATATGATTTCACTCATATGTGGAATCTAATGAGGAAACTGAACTACCAAGCAAAATAGAGACAGATTTGTGAATGGAGAACAGCCAGACAGCTCTGGTGGGTGGGTTTTTTGGGGGGTGAAGAGATTGAGCAAAAAAGAAAAAAGAGAGAGAGAGAACTCATGGACATGGGCAACAGTATGGTGATTGTGGAGGAGATGAGGTGAGTGGAGATGGAAGAGGGCATGAAGGGGATAAAAGATGACGGAAAAAATAAAATTTATCTTTTTCTTTATTGATTAAGGTATTGCATATGTGTCCTTATCCCCCAATTGCCCCCCCACCCCCAACTCACGCCTTCACCCCCCTGGTGTCTGTGTCCATTAGTTAGGCTTATATGCATGCATACAAGTCCTTTGGTTGATCTCTCCCCCTTACCCCCACCCTCCCCTACCTTCCCTCTGAGGTTTGACGGTCTGATTGATGCTTCTCTGTCATTGGATCTATTTTTGTTCATCAGTTTATGTTGTTCATTATATTCCACAAATGAGTGACATCATTTATCTTTCTCTGACTGGCTATTTTCGCTTAGCATAATGCTCTCCAGTTCTATCCATGCTGTTGCAAATGGTAAGATTATTATAATTTAATATTTTTTTTTTAAAGAGGAGAAAATGCAAATCATTTTGTGGTTTCTGAAATCCTCTGTTGAACTTATTCCAAAAAACATCTTATTTAAAAGTGTTAGTACAATCAGGCAGTAAGGTGAGTTGGCCTTTTACCTGACAGCATTTCTATCCAAGTAGAACAGAAGAAAATCTACACTTAGAGAATAATTTCAGAGTCAACTTTTCTACAGCTGCTCTCTAGAGGATAAGTTAAGAAATAAACTAAACACAAACACATCTCTGCAGAAAATTGCTTGGGTTGGCTCAATTCTTCACTGAAATGTATAACTATATTTGCTTTACTTTTATTTTTATGGGAAGGTATCTTTAAATAAGTTATGCTTTAATGGGGCTACTTTAGACGCTGAGAAGAAAGTAAAACTAACACTGAATATAATTGCCTCCAAATCTAGGTTATTTTAGGAAATGTTTAACTATTTGGACAGTTACTTTTTCTGATATAATCTGTCATTGGCATATTTCCATTGTTGAGCCAGCTAACACAAGTATAAATCAGTAGCTCTAGTGCAGATATTTAATAACAGAATATAAAACATCACATTAAGCAAGCATATACTATTAAAATATATCTTATTTATTTTTATAATCCTGAAGTTTTCTATGTTCCTGGAATGTTTCTTTGCATAAAAATCAACAACTTTATGCTATTCTTGGATAATATAAACCCATTCCAATACTGTGTCATAATTGTTATAAATAAACATTATTTAATAAATGGAGCAGCATGCAAAAATTATAATTCTCTTGGTAATACTTTCAAAAATATTATTTTTCTCTGCAATTATGTCTACCACCATTCTAATATATTGGGTCATGATCTAATTTGCCATTTCTTTGGAGGTAAAGATTCTAGGAAAATGTTATTTATTATAACTTTCTAAATATAACAAAAATCTAAATGATACATAGTTTTAAATACACATGGTAAAGGTAGGATTATAAATAGGGAATGCTCCAATTCCATACCCTTGGAACGAAAATAAACGAAAAACAACAAAAAGTGTATTGAATGATGTAGTTGGAAATTTTTGATTCGGTAAAAGTTAATTAATTGTTTTCTGCACTAAAATAATTATATAAAATATAATAAAGTACTATGTGTTTATGATAAGTTATGATCATTACCCATGTTGTTATAATATTTACCCCATAAGTAATTCTATATCTTATTCTCTCCCATATTACTAAAACTCTAAATTATTTTAGTGGTCTCTTACAACTGTTGTAATTTCAAAGCAGTTACTTAAAAATCAGTGAGTTGTATAAACAATCCAATTAAAAAATGTTCAAAAGACCGCAACAGATACTTCTCGAAAATGGACATACAGAAGGCCAAAAAGCATATGAAAAAGTGCTCTAAGTCACTGATCATCAGAGAGATGCAAATCAAAACAACATTGAGGTACCACCTAACACCTGTTAGAATGGCTAGCATCAACAAATCAACAAATGTTGGCTAGGATGTGGAGAAAAAGCAACTCTCCAACACTGCTGGTGGGAATGCAGACTGGTGCAGCCTCTGTGGAAACAGTTTTGAGTTTCCTTAAAATATTAAAAATGGAACTCCCATTTGACCCAGTGATCCCACTTCTAGGAATATATCCCAAGAACTCAGAACACCTATCAAAAAGAATATATGCATCCCTATGTTCATAGCAGCATCCTATCTAATAAAAGAGTAATATGCAAATTGACCACACCTCCACTACACCCACAAGCCACCCCCACCAGCCAGTCAGGAGTGAGTATTCAAATTAACACAACCAAGATGGCTGCGGCCACGGAGAGAGCAGGAGGCTTGGGTTTCCCTGGCAATGGAGGAAGCCAAGCTTTCTGCCTGCCCTGGCCTGCCTTGGCCTCTGCTTAAGGCTACAAAGTTTCAATTATAGAAGATAAATAAATCCGACAAAAATGGCTGCAGCCACGGAGCGAGCAGGAGGCTTGGCTCCGCTCAAGGCTACAAAGTTTCAATTATAGAAGATAAATAAATCCCAGATACCAGGGCCTCCACTTGGGTTGCCGGGGGGAGTGGCCAGCCTGCAAACCACCACAGGCCCCTCGCCCAGGCCGCCCCATGCCCCAAGGGAACCCCCACCCTGATCCGGGACACCCTTCAGGGCAAGCCAGCCAGTCCCCACCCGTGCACCAGACCTCTATCCTATCTAATCCTCCTATCTAATAAAAGAATAATATGCAAATTGACCATCACTCCAACACACAAGATGGATGCCCCCATGTGGACACAAGATGGCCACCACAAGGTGGCCAGCAGGGGAGGGCAGTTGGAAGTGACCAGGCCTGCAAGGGAGGGCAGTTGGGGGTGATCAAGCCTGCAGGGGAGGGCAGTTAGGGTTGACCAGGCCTGCAGGGGAGGGCAGTTAGGGGCAAACAAGCTGGCAGGGGAGCAGTTATGCATCAATCATGCTGGCAGGGGAGTCTTTAGGGGGTGATCAGGCTGGCAGTCAAAAGCGGTTAGGAGCAATCAGGAAGGCAGGCAGGCAAGCAGTTGGGAGCCAGCCATCCTGGATTGTGAAAGTGGTGTCCGACTGCCCATTTAGGGGACAAACAGGCAGTGGGACATCCCTAAACCGGCAGTGGGACATCCCTCGAGGAGTCCCAGATTGGAGAGGATGCAGGCTGGGCTGAGGGACACCCCCCCATGCATGATTTTCATGCACCGGGTCTCTAGAAATTTATAATACCTAAGATTTGGAAACAGCCTAAGTGCCAAT
Source organism: Ia io (assembly GCA_025583905.1). NCBI lineage: Eukaryota > Metazoa > Chordata > Mammalia > Chiroptera > Vespertilionidae > Ia > Ia io. The sequence goes on from JAJQQW010000009.1 coordinate 23,587,375, forward strand.
TAGCAGATGAATGGATTAAAAAACTGTGTAACATCTACACAATGGAATACTATGCTGCTGTAAAAAACAAAGACGTCTTACCATTTGCAACAGCATGGATGGACCTAGAAAACATTATTCTAAGCGAAATAAGCCAGTCAGATAGAGATAAATATCACATGACCTCACTCATATGTGGACTCTAATAAACAACATAAACTGATGAACAAAAATAGACCCAGGACATAGAAACATTGAACAAACTGTCAAACCTCAGAAGGAAGGCAGGTGGGGAAGAGATCAACCAATGAACCCAGATGCATATATGCATAACCCATAAACACAGACAGTGCGTGGTGAAGGCTTGGGAGGAGGGGAGTGGGAGAGGGCAATGGGGAAAAAGGGGGACAATGTAATACTTTCAACAATAAATATTTATTTTAAAATATGAATGAGTTGGCTATCTTTTTTAATCAATTAAAATTATAAAATAATTTGTATATTGATTTATAATTTATTTTGACAAAGTTCTTAATTGCTACATAATTCTATCAACATTTGGGTGTAATGACATCTGTCCCATAAGAAATAACTTTGATTTATCATTTAACTCTGCGAAAGATAAGTTTACATATTTACCATATATACAATATTTATTATCTAGAGGCTTATTTATTATGTCATATATAAAAAACTATTTTATGAAATGATATTAAACTGAATTAAAAGAAGAAACCACTCTATATCAAAGGAAAAAATACATAGAGAAAGACAGAGGGAAAGAGAAAAAGAGGGAAGAAAGGAAGTAAAGAAGGAAGAGAGGGAGAGAAGAAGAAAGGAAGGAAACAAAGACATGATATTGTCCATCCTAAGCCATTGTCTCTTAATTATGACTTCAATCATATCAATCACTAATTCAAATAATGGCAATGTTTCTGAAATTCAGGCCTTTAGAGCTCATAATCAATTAAATTATCAAGCTTATTCTTATTTTATTTAGATTACTTATTTTATTCTTTTTTTTAACCAGTACTAGTAATTTACTCTACTGCTTTTCTTTACATGAATGTGTATTCTCTATCAGAATCTTTCTCAAAAGGAGACTGATTTTATAAAGTATTTTCTATAATAATAAAAGCATAATATGCTAATTAGACTGGACGTCTTCCAGACGTCCTTCTGGACGTCCTTCCTAATGAAGCCAGGGCTGGAGGGAAGCCAGCCCGGGTCCTGGGTGCCTGCAGGCGGCCAGAGGAGGGAAAGCCCAGGTCCCGGGTGCCAGAGGGAAGCTGGTGCCAGCAGCCGGGGGAAGGAAGGCCTACTCTTGCATGAATTTCATGCATTGGGCCTCTAGTACATCTATAAATGAACTACAGTGATTAATCTCTTCCCATCCTCCTTCCACCCTTTTCTCTGAGATTTGCAAGTCTGTTCAACCAAAGAACTTATATGCATAACATGTGGACACAGATAACAGTCCTGTGAAGGCCTAGGGTGGGGCGGCAGACAGATGGAGAGGAGCAATGGGGTGAGGGGAAAAAGGAGACAACTGAAATATTCTCAACAATAAAGATACATTTAAAAAATGAACTGAGGTGAAATGAGTTAGAGATACACATGGTTATTTAAAAGATCTATCTAATATAACTTTTTTTAAAAATATATTTTATTGATTTTTACAAAGAGAAAGGGAGAGGGAGAGAGAGTTAGAAACATCGATGAGAGAGAAACATCGATCAGCTGCCTCCTCCACACGCCCTACTGGGGATGTTCCCACAACCAAGGTACATGCCCTTGACCGGAATCGAACCTGGGACCTTTCAGTCCGCAGGCCGACGCTCTATCCACTGAGCCAAACCGGTTAGGGCTCTAATATAACTTCTTAATTGAAAAAAAATTGCAGAACAATGGGGTATTAGTTTATATAAAGCGGTTGTAAATTCAAACAATATAAAAAGGTATAAAAGTTGAATATTTTAGGAAAGATACACAAAGACTATAATAATACATATGTACATGTTTTGTGGTTTGCTTTTATTCATTTTTATGTATTATATTATCTATGGTAACATTTAAATGATTAAAAAGCCTTTCATCAGATGCGTGTAATAATCAATTCATCATAATTTTATAAGTATTATGTATATCACTGAGAATTCCATAAAGCAGAATTAAAAAGAAAAAGGCTATATATCTTTAAAAGCTCTTTCCTGTACTATTTTACCATTGAAAACTACCAGAATGGAGTTTTTTATGGATGACTGCTGAGTGGATTCCAAAACACCCAGCACTCAGCCATAAAAAAGTGATGAAATATTGACATTTGCAACAATATGGATGGATCTTGAGAGTATCATGTTAAGTGAAATAAGATGGAAAAGATCAAGATTTCACTCATATGTGAGATATAAAATAGAAAACAACAATCAAAACAAATATTCCCATAAACACAAACAACAGAATGGTGGTTACCAGAGAGAAAGTGAGGTGGAGGGAGGATGAGGAAAATAAAGGGGGTCAAATTATGGTGGTGGAAGGAGACTAGAGTCTGGGTGGTGAGCACACAATGTGACATACAGATTGCCTATTACAGAATTTTTCACCTGAAATGTATATGATGTTATTAACTAATGTTACACCAATAAATTTAAATAAATACATACTCCCACCACATGTGTGAAAATTCCCTTCTTCCAAGCATTATGAAAACTATTTTACTTTTAACTATGTTTGATATTTTTAAAAAAATATTTGATAATTTGATGGAGAAAGTTAGTTTGTAAAAATCTTTTTAAAAACTGAAACTTAATTATGTGTTTGAGTAGATTCTCATTAAAAATAAACCACACATATTAATTCCATGTTATTTTATTATATTATTATATCACATTCTATATAGTTTTTTATAATTTTTATTCATTTTTAATTCAAATTTACAATATTATATCAGTGTCCATCTAATGTTATAATATGTCAGTCATGTTTTCCTAATTCCGAATGAACTTTTTTTTGGCTCAAAGCACTATGTTTAAGGAGGATATGTGGGTAATAAAGTTTTTCAGCCTGGCACCTTAGAGGGATCATCTTTATCTTATTTATTTATTTTTTTGCAAATAAGAAAATGGAAGCAAGGAAAAAATTCTTAAATCACAATGTTAAGGGAATTTTAATTGACAAAAATAAACAGGGGGATCTAAAAGTGCAGCATTATTTTACAACTATGCCTAAATTATATACCTGAGGATGCACTGAATACTGACCAAAGAAACCAACCAACCAATCAGAGTACCATCAAATGTGGTCTGTTGAGAAAGGACAGATGGTGCATCGACTCTGAGCCCCTTGTTCTAACATTGCACTGAATTCCCAGAGTTTGTGCTTCCACAGTAAATTCCAAAGGTTGTTGAATATTGGAAAGCCTATTTATATCACTTTTTCTCTATGTCTCAACTAATATAATTTCAAATTTTGTCTCTAAGGAAAGAAAATCAAAGGAATACAATGCTTTAGGATTTGAAGATTAAAAACTTACTGATAGCTTTGATTTTCAGAACACAAAATCATTTCCACTCTTTATAGTTTCTCATTTTGCAGTATTTAAATTCTCTCAATTATCTCCAACTCCAAATCTTTCATTAGACTATCTCCTATCAAAGTACTTGAAATTACTGTTGAGCTAAATATAAGTGCACACTATGTGCACTTGACAGATTTTTCAGTGCATGACCTGAGGATCTTAAGAGTCTTTGAAGGAAGTTAAGATGTAAGCATAAAATGGAATTATAATGTAAGAATGGCTTTTCTTGTTTCATGACAAAAAGCGTTCAAATATATTATTTTCTAAACTTGTCACTAATAATCCAAGCTATTAATGGAGCAAGGTAAGAAAATGTCAGGAGGAATGCGTATTTTATTGGGCTTATAATTTTACATAGTTTTTCTAAAGACTTGTTGGGCAAAGGGCTATCATGAGAATATGAGGTTGACACTAAATCAAAAGTATATCTACGCTAATAAATCTACACTAATAAAAGAGAAAGATGCAAATTGACCATACCTCTGTCATGCCCACCAGCCAATCAGGAGTGAGTATGCAAATTAACCCAACAAATATGGCGGTTTAATTTGCATATGCACATGCCCAGCAGCCTGGGCCCTGGGAACATCCTCGGGACCGAGGCCACTCTGAGCCTGTAGGCCCATACATAGGCCCTGAGCTTCTGGGATCCCAGAATACCCACGGCCACTCCCGGCCTTTGGGCCTTGGCACCAAGCAACCAGGGGCGGAGCAGCAGATGCTTGAGCAGGGCCTGAGCAGAGCTGGGGGGCCCTGCCCAAGCCGTAGCAGAGGCTTGAGCAGAGCCAGAGCAGAGCAGGGGGCTGCAGAGGAAACACCTTTTCTGATCGCCCATTGGCTAAGCTCCCTGAATGCCACTGGTAATGTTCTTGGTAATTTGGGTAATAAGAATCCAAAAAGGTGATCTAGGGTTTTTCCACCACACTCCTGGAGGAAAAAACGAAGGTCCATTGCTGGAGGGCTAAGAAATGTCATATCCTTCCCTAGCGGGTTTGGCTCAGTGGATAATGCCTCGGCCTGCGGACCACAAGGTCCAGGTTCGATTCTGATCAAGGGCATGTAGCTAGGTTGCATGCTCCGCCCTCGCCAGAGCCCAGGTCAGGGCTCATGCAGGAGGCAACCCATCAAAGTGTCCCTCTCACAATGATGTTTCTCTCTGTCTTTCCCTCAAATCAATGGAAACATATCTTCAGATGAGGATAAAAAAAAAAAAAAGAAAGAAAGAAATGTCATATCCTATGAAAGACACATCTTGAAAATGCCTAAAGAAAGTTATCATTTTTTCACGGTGAAGGGACTGGAGTCCATGTTGATGAAAACACCTTGGCGGCTGTGATGCTGGCAGTGGCTGCAGCAGCGGGGCAATGGGGCTGGCACCTTCCCCTGATCAGCCTGGTGGCTTCCTGCAGAGGGGAGGAGGGCCTAAGCCATCAGTAGGACATCCCCTGAGGGCTCCCAGTCTGTGAGAGGGGGCAGGCTGGGCTGAGGGACCCCCCCCCAGTGCACAAAATTTGTGCACTGGACCCCTAGTATTTATATAAAAGTGAACATTTCTGTAAAGATTAGAAAGGACATTCACCCCAGAGAACAATGATGTATAGGATATAAGGTATATGTTATTTCTTCTGAAAATTATTTCAATATGTTTTATTCAATATAAAGTGGTAAGTTATGTTTCGTATCTCCCTTTTATAGAAGGTGTGTATTTGATGAAATAAAACCCCTTTCCTGTTATGTGAGATGTCACCTTACTTAAAATAAGTGCTAATGAAATTCAACTAAATGTGAAATCCCAGCATACTTCCTATGGGCATGTGTTGCTACCGTTGTAAATTGTTGTAGTGGTGACATGCTTTCAACCATAGTGTCTTCTCTTTACTTTTACAGATGACTTTTTCAAAAACTGTCACCAGTTCCCTCCTAATCACCTTCCAAGATTTATCACATTGTCACTGGCTCACCTTGTAAGGTGCTCACCCATTTCAAGCAACAATAAAGTTCTCATCTTTAACTTTTAGTATGATTGTTCCTGAGCACTTCTGCAGCACCTCAAGCACCTTCACTTTTTCCACTCACTGTTCACCACAATACAAAATAATGGCAGCAAAAGAGACCATGAGTGAGGACACAGATGGGAAAGTGACACTCGAACTAAGGAAAGTGCAGTATAGCAACATGGTGTTATCATTTATGGTTGAGAGTGTCAACCATACTATTGTAACCATACTATTGAGTGTTATAATAAATATAACTTGAGTACATAGTATGTGTGTGAATAAATGCATGTACATATGAAGTATCAATAATTACAGATATTATTTAATTAGATGTGTTTATACAGTGTGTACAAGGACAAGTTCAGTCAAAATTTATTGAATTTATTCATTGCTTTTGCACATTATTATATATTTTATTAAATACTTAGCAATTATCATAAGTTTTTATACTGTTTCTCTATGTTAACTAGTTATCCAACTGACTTATTTCCAAATGATGTTTATAGTCTGAAATTTTTCTTACAGTATGTATTTCCTAAACTACCTCAATTAGGACTCTTTAGGGACAATTGTTATTTTTTTTCTTTGTGAAAATGTTGATTTTATCAGAATACTTAGACTATTTGAAATTTAGCAAATTAAATATTAACATATAGTACATACAAAATTTTTAATAATTTATATTAAAAATATAAAACTACGATAACTTTAGAAAAAGATAAAATCCTTGAAATCTAAGGCTGAGAAAAGAGATTGTAGATGACACCAAAAAACTACAATCCATAAAAAAATTAAAAATGGAAATTGTAGCTGATCAAGATGAAAAACGTTTGCTTTGTAAAAGTACATGTAAAAAAGATAAAAAGACAAGCTAAAAACTGGTTATAAATATTTGCAAAGCATTTATCTGGCAAAAGACTAGTATCTACAGGTAATAAATATATCAAACTTGAACAGAAAATGAGTAAAAATTTGAATGAACATTTAACTTAAGAGAGTATGCAGATTGAAAAAATTAATAAAAAGAAGTTCAATGTTATTAGCCATCAGGGATATCCAAATTAAGCCACAATAACATAACCTACAACATATCAGAATTGCTAAAATGAAAAATAGTAGCAATACCAAATGCTGGTAATGATATAAAAAATAGACGAATCATACATTGCAATTCTACAAAACAATATGCACATTTCATAAAAAACAACAACAAACAAACAAACAAAAAACTAAGTATTCAGTTTTCCAGCAATTGCAGTCTTTTGCATTTAACCCAGATAAATGAAAGCTGATGTTTACATAAAGCCTCTTTATGAATGTTTCTATAAACTTTGTTTATGATAGCCCAAAACTGGAAACAGCTCAGATATCCTTCAACAGGTGAATGGTTAAACAAATTATTATATGTCCATGCATTGGGATACATGGGACCTATACGAGCAACAAATTATTCTTGCACACAACAACAATGCTTGAAGGAAGATGTCAAATTCATACTGTATAATAACACTTATACAATGTTTTCTAAGTTTCAAAATTTTAGAAAACAAAGTACTTGTTTACAGGGGCTAGTGGTGGGATTCGGGGTGGGGAAAGAGATGAGTATCATTAAAGGACTATAGCACCAGGGATTCTTGTGGTGATAGAACTGTCCTGTATTTACACTGTGGTGGTGAGTCCATTAACTGAACATATGATGAAATTGTGTAGAACTAAATTCATACACACAGAGACACACACAACAAATGAAAAGAAGTAAAACTCAGGAAATCTAAATGTGATTGTTAATTATATCAATGTCAGTTATCAGACTGAGGCATTTGCTGTAGTTTAGCAAGATGTTTCCCCCACCAGAGGAAACTAGAAGAAGAATGTGTGAGATCTCTCTGTATTGTTTCTTATGACAAGTACACTTAAAATCCTATTTAATAATAGGGTAATATGCAAATTAGGCATCACTCTGTGACAAAAATGGTGGCCCCGATACCCACAAGATGGTGGCGCCCAGTCCCCTCAGCCCCGCTGCTGGAGTGTCTGGCCTGTCCCACTAGCAAACAGAGCATTGAGAGCAGGGCATGGTTGCTTCCTTAGTGCTGCGGCGATCGGGAAGCCGCCAGGCCCTGTGCACATGGAGCCTGCGGAGGAGCAGGGCATGGCATCTTCCAGATGGTTGCCGAGGCGATTGGGAAGACTCCAGTGCCAGCAGAGCAGGGCATGGCATCTTCCAGATGATTGCCGAGGCGATTGGGAAGACTCCAGTGCCAGCAGAGCAGGGCATGGCAGCTTACTGATCTCGGCAGCTGGGAAGCCGCTAGGCCCTGCAAAGCTGGGCATGGCGGATTCTTTAGTGGGGCAGTGGCAGGGAAGTCCCCAGACATGGCAGACAGAGCCCAGACAGCAGGGCTTGGGGGCTTCTTTAGTGGGCAGTGGCAGTGGGAACACCCCCAGGCCCCGCAGACAGAGCCTGGACAACAGGGCATGGGGGCTTCCTTAGTGTGTCCGTGTCTGGGAAGCCCCTAGGCCCGGCAGACAGAGCACACTGCAGGGCATTGGAGCTTCCTTCACATGGCACATGGCGGCAGCAGGCAGAGAGCCACAGCAGGGCATGGGGGCTTCATCTCCATGGCTGCAAGGAAACCTCCAGGCCCCACAGAGAGCAGAGAATCATGGGGAGTGGGCCTAAGCCATCAGTAGGATATCCTCTGAGAGCTCCTGGATTGTAGAGGGTGCAGGTTGGGCTGAGGGACCCCTGTGCACGAATTTCATGCACTGGGCCTCTAGTTATCTTAATAAAAATTTCAATACAAAATATTACCCTGAAACACTATTTTTTAACTATCATATTGGATAATTACAAAGCCTGAGAAAACAATCTTTTAGTGAGGCAGTGGGGAAAGAGTCACTTGATTATTGTCTGTTGAAAACGAAATGGGTACATTTGCAGAAAATTTGGCAATCCTATCTAATAATAGACAAATATGCAAATTGACCATACCTCCGACACACCCACAAGCCACACCCACAAGCCACACCCACCATCCAATCAGAGCAAGCATGCAAATTAACCCAAACCAAGATTGCTACAGCCACAGAGAGCAAGGTTTCCTAGGTAACAGAGCAAGCCAAGCTTTCCGCCTGCCCTTGCCAGGCCTAAGCCTCCACTCAAGCTACAAAGTTTCAATTATAGAAGGTAAACAAATTCAAACAAATGGCGGCAGCATGGAGCTTGAGAGAGCAGGCCAGTGTTGCCGTCAACAACAGGGGAAGCAAAGCTTTCCGCACACCCTGGCCAGGCCCACCCGCTTAAGGCAACAAAGTTTCAATTATAACCCCAACACAAATGGCTGCCAGCCTCGGTGGGAGCCACAGGCTTGGCTCCGCTCCAGGCTACAAAGTTTCAATCGTAGAAGGAAAATAAATTCCAGATACCAGGGCCTCTGCTTGGGTTGCCAGGGGGCGTGGCCAGCATGCAAACCACCACAGGCCCCTCGCTCAGGCCACCCCACACCTCAAGGGAACCCCCACCTGATCTGGGACGTCCTTCAGGGCAAACCAGCTGGCCCCACCCCTGTACCAGGCCTTTATCCTATCTAATAAAAGAGTAATATGCAGATTGATCATCACTTCAACACACAATATAGCTGCCCCCATGTGGTCAAAGATCCTGCCCCCATGTGGACACAAGATGGCCACCACAAGATGGCCAGCAGGAGAGGGCAGTTGGGAGGTACCCAGCCTGCAAGGGAGGGCAGTTGAGAGGGACCAAGCCTGCAAGGGAGGGCAGTTGAGAGGGACCAGGCCTGCAAGGGAGGGCAGTTGGAGGTGATCAACCCTTCAGGAGAGGGCAGTTAGGAGTGACCAGGCCGGCAGAGGAGGGAAGTTGGGGGCAAACAGGCTGGCAGCAGAGTTGTTAGGGGGTGATCAGGCTGGCAGGCAGAAGCGGTTAGGGGCAGTCAGGAAGGCAGGCAGGCAAGCAGTTGGGAGCCAGCAGTCCTGGATTGTGAGAGGGATGCCCGACTGCCTGTTAAGGCCCGATCCCACTGGGATCAGGCCTAAACGGGCAGTCGGACATCCCTCAAGTGGTCCCATATTGGAGAGGGTACAGGCTGGGCTGAGGGACAACCCCCTTCCGTGCACGAATTTCATGCACCGGGCCTCTAGTATATAATAAAATGATGCATGTGCCTACTTTCTGAGTCAGCAACCCTTATAAATTTTTACCCTGCCTATAATTCTCCAACAATGCCATACATATCCATTGTTTATAAGTACAATATTTTGGAAATATCCTAAATATTTGAGCATTGGAAAGTGCATTTACCTTCACAATGGAGTATAATGTAACTGTTAAAAACAATATAGAATACATTTATGAACTAAACCCACAGGGAGCAATTCCTGAGATGTAGTTTCAAGGGCAAATAACAAAGCTTAAAAAAAAAGATACCAGTAGTATGATACTAATACTTTTTGTATAAGAAATAAGAACAAATGCATATGTCTCCTTATTTTTCCTAAAAGAAAGAAACAGTGAAGAATGACTACTTATAGGGGATGGTTAAGAGTGAAATAAAAGGATGAATGGTGAGGATGAAGTGGAATAAATAAGGAAAAGCAACATTTTTCTGAATATACATTTTTGTAGTTTTAACTCTTGGAGTCATGTTAATCATTACTAATTCAGGAAAAAAAAACCTTTTTAAAAAGACTGGGGCAAAAAAATCTACAAAGGAAAACAAATGAAACTAATAAATTCAACTATATTTCAGTTGACTGGGGATATGAGTGGCAAACTAACCTCAATAACTATTAAATACCATTTTTTTTTATTTTAAACACTCAGATTGATTACAAATATACAAAATAAACTAAAAATACTAATTATTTCCCAATGTATGTACTTTTATCATTCCAATTTTAAAGACAATAAATCTAAAACAGTAATGTGGTTTTTTGAAGCTGACATATATATATTTGAAAGTACAAAATATTGATACAAACAAATCAATGCTCATAATATTTATTTTAACCATAATTCCAAACACATTACTTATACATGTTAATACCTGCATTACTCAGTATGGAGAATAAAAATGTTCTCAGTTATTAGGTGCCACAGTAGACCCAGAATTCACTAAACTACTAAATAATAATAATATTAAGATTCCAATTATTTTAATTACAGAAATATACTAATTGCAAAATAATAAATATTGATGCTAAAACATCTATAATAATAAAAGCATAATATGATAATTAAACTGGATGTCCTACCAGATGATATTGCAGACAAAGCCAGGGCTGCAAGGGCTGAGGCAAAGGCAGCCAAACAGCAGCCTCCGTGGTGATGGGGGCCAAGGCAGCTGCCGCAGCGACAGGGGCCAAGCCCCTTGCATGCATTTTGTGCACATGGCCTCTAGTATATTATATTGATACTAGAGGCCTGGTGCACAAGATTTGTGCACAGGGGGGGTGTGTCCCTCAGCCCAGCCTGCACCCTCTCCAGTCTGGTAGGATCAGGCCTAAACTGGCAGTCAGACATCCCTCTCACAATCCAGAACTACTGGCTCCCAACCACTCGCTTGCCTGCCTGCCTGATTGCCCCTAACTGCTTCTGCCTACCAGCCTGATCACCCCCTAACCACTCCCCTGCCAGCCTGATTGACACCTAACTGCTCCTGTGCTGGCCCGATTGCCCCTAACTGCTGTCCCCTGCCAACCTGGTTGCCCCTAACTGTCCTCCCCTGCAGGCCTGGCTGCCCCCAACTGCCCTCCCCAGCTGGCCCGGTCACCCCTAACTTCCCTCCCTTGCCAGCCTGGTCACCCTAACTGCCCTCTCCTGCAGTCCTGGTCCCCCCCAACTGTCCTCCTCTGCTGGCCCTGTCACCCCCAATTGCCCTGCCCTGCAGGCCTGATCACCCCCACCTGCCCTCACTTGCAGGCCTGGTCCCTTCCAACTGCCCTCCCCTGCTGGCCTGATCGCCCACAACTGCCCTATCCTGCCGGCCATCTTGTAGTGGCCATCTTGTGTCCACATGGGGGTGGCCATCTTGTGTGCTCGAGTGATGGTCAATTTGCAAATTACTCTTTTATTAGATAGGACTAGAGGCCCGTTGCATGAAATTCATGCACTGGAGGAGGGGCAGGGGTCTCCTCAGCCTGGCCTGCACCCTCATGCAGCCCAGGAGCCTTCACTCCTTACCGCCCACCTGCTTGCTGCTCCTTATTGCTCGGCTCGCTGCTTCTTAACACTGCTGCGGAGGCAGGAGAGGTTCCTGACAACACAACTGAGCTTGCCAGCTGTGAGCCCGGCCTCTGGCTGAGCAGCACTCCCCCTGTGGGAGCACACTGACAACCAGAGGGCAGCTCCTGCATTGAGTGTCTGCCCCCTGGTGGTCAGTGCGCATCATAGAGACCAGTTGTTCTGGTCATTTTGCCATAATGATCACTTAGGCCTTTATTATATAGATTTATACTCAACTAGAAGCCTGGTGCATGGATTCACGCACCGGTGGGGTCCCTCAGCTTGGCCTGTGGAGATCAGGCCAAAACCAGCTCTCTAATATCCCCCAAAGGGTCCTGGATTGTGAGAGGGCAGTTCTCGGGTGACGCATCCTGGAATCGGGCTCCATCCTCTCTTGTTCTGGGTGCGTCACCCAAGAACCATAGCTGCCAAGGCACTGCAGCTCGGCAGCTCCTGCATTGAGTGTCTTCCCCCTGCTGTTCAGTATGCGTCATACCTACTGGTCAGATGGTCCAACAGTCGGCAGGTTGGCCAGTCGCTTAGGCTTTTATATATAGATATATTAATCCAATTTAATTATCTTATATGAAGCCAGTCATATGTCAGTGCATTTAAATTTTGTAAAAAAATATGCCCACAAAATAGCTGCTACTTTAGTTTTTGTTGTTGTTTTGAATTAATAAATGAGTTCCAAGATACACCCTAAAATTAAAATATATATTAGCTTATTATATACTACTTTCTAAAATAAAATAAGATGTCATTATATATTATTTATTCAGGCAGAGAAATATTGATAAATTCTCATCAGAATGTATTGAAAAAAAAACTAGCTGGACATTAAATGATTGCATTTGAGTTGCCCTAAGGAGTTATTCTAAAGCCATGCTGAGCCCTAGCCAGTTTGGCTCAATGGATAGAGCTTTGGCCCACAGACAGAAGGATCTCAGCTTTGATTCTGATCAAGGGCACACATCTTGGTTGCAGGCTTGATCCCTGTCCCTGGTTGGGTCCTGAGCAGAAGGCAACCAATCATTGTCTCTCTCATATTGATGTTTCTCTCTCTCTGTCTCTCCCCCTCCCTTCCACTCTCTTTAAAAATCAATGGAAAAGTATCCTTAGGTGAGGATTAACAACAAAAAAATTAATGTTAAAGCCATGCTGAATGATTTATATTACTGCAATCAAATTCATATATAGATTTTTTGTTATTTCAGTATGTCTAATTTTGTACATTTGTCTGCTTCTCTTAGTCTCTGTAAAGTTCAGTTATAACTATTTTAAATCTGAGTAACAGATAGCCAAGGGTAGGTAATGCAGACTGCCCTCCTCTGCTGGCCTGGTGTAATGAGATGATATCCATAAATTACCTGGATTTAATTAAAACAAAGTGTTATCTACACTAATAAAAGAGAAACATGCAAATTGATCATACCTCTGATACACCCACAAGTCACACCCACCAGCCAATCAGGAACAAGTATGCAAATTAACCCAACCAAGATGGCTGTGGCCATAGAGCGAGCAGGATACTTGGGTTTCCCGGCAATGGAGGAAGCCAAGCGTCCCACCTGCTCTGGCATGCCCTGGCCTCCACTCAAGGCTACAAAGTTTCAATTATAGAAGATAAATAAACCCTAACAAAAATGGCGACAGCCACAAAGCTGGAGAGAGCAGGAGGCTTGAGTTTTCCCTGGCGATGGAGGAAACCAAGCTTCCCACAGCCCTGGCCTGCTCTGGCCTCCGCTCAAGGCTACAAAGTTTCAATTATAAAAGATAAATAAATCCCAGATGCCAGGGCCTCTGCTTGGGTCACCGGGGGTCGTGGCCACCCTGCAAACCACCATAGGCCCCTTGCCCAGGCCACCCCACACCCCAAGGGAACCCCCACCCTGATTTGGGACACCCTTCAGGACAAACCAGCCAGCTCCCACCCGTGACCAGGCCTCTATCCTATCTAATAAAAGAGTAATATGCAAATTGACTGTAACTCCAACACACAAGATGGCTGCCCCCATGTGGTCAAAGATGGCTGCCCCCATGTGGACACCAGATGGCCACCACAAGATGTCCAGCAGGGGAGAGCAGTTGGGAAGGACCAGGCCTGCATGGGAGGGCAGTTGGGGGTGACCAGGCCTGCAAGGGAGGGCAGTTAGGGGCAATCAGGCTGGCAGGGGAGCAGTTAGGCATCAATCAGGCTGTCAGGGGAGTGGTTAGGGGGTGATCAGGCTGGCAGGCAGAAGCAGTTAGGGGCAATCAGGAAGGCAGGCAGGCGAGCAGTTGGGAGCCAGTAGTCCTGGATTGTGAGAGGGATGTCCGACTGCCCGTTTAGGCCCGATCCTACCGGGATTGGGCCTAAATGGGCAGTGGGACATCCCTTGAGGGGTCCCACATTGGAGAGGGTGCAGGCTGGGCTGAGGGACACACCACCCCCAGGGCATAAATTTCATGCACCAGGCCTCTAGTATAAATATAACATCCTTAATATCTCAAAATTATTTCAAAATTGTACATGTAAAGTTTTATTTTTTAAAAAACATATTTTATTAATTTTTTTACAGAGAGGAAGGGAGAGAGATAGAGAGTTAGAAACATCGATGAGAGAGAAACATCGATCAGCTGCCTCCTGCACACTCCCTACTGGGGATGTGCCCGCAACCAAGGTACATGCCCTTGACCGGAATCGAACTCTGGACCTTTCAGACGCTCTATCCACTGAGCCAAACCGGTTTTGGCATGTAAAATTTTATAGTGGCATACAAGCCAATTCAATATGTTCGAGAACTTTTTTTTTCTTAAGGTAGATTAGTAGCATGGTTTCAAAAACTGATTCAGAGTTCTAGGAACTGAAAGAAGATTGATGCTTGGATTCTTCTACACTGCTGAAAGAGTATTTGACAGCTTTCCACTTTTTTATGCCATTTTGACCTGAACCCAATGCCCTTTGAAATATGCATTTATTATATGAATCTTTTGAAGCTAATAAAATTCTCAGAATTATGCCTTCTGTGATAGGCAAATGTGCCAGACAACACCATTCCATAGATGTCCTTCACAGTGAGACAAGATATATGATGGGTAGTACTTGATCTCCAGAAATGCCAAAAATAATTTATGGATGAGTTTGTCTTTTATTTGCTAGGACAGTTTGATGTGTATCATTTCATTGTGGTTTGACCATAGGTCTCTGTGTCAATCCTATTTGGAGTATATATGAAACATGTAGATTTTAAATTTATCCTTCAATCCTTAGTCTGTGATTTGAGGTCCTATCTTCTTTGATGCTCTATTGGAAATACCAGGCAAGCAGAAATATGAAAAGAGGGAAATGGATGCTTGTATATACATGCAAATATAATATATATGTATATATATATTATAATTAATATTGATGTATGAAATTTAACATTTAATTTATAATTCAAAATAATATTCAAGTGACTTTTAAGGGATAATTAAACCAGTATTTATTCAATTAAGGTTAAAGCATTCAAGGGTTCTATTCAATATTTTAGATGTAGATTGCAGGCTTTATTTTTGATTGGTCTAGCTCCTGGTCTACAACTATGGGCTATGTTTCAACACTGGCCCACAACATATTTTAATTTATAATTTAATATCATATTCAAGTGACTTTTAAGGGATAATTAAAACGGAATCTATTTAATGAAGTTTAAAGCCTTCAACTGTTCTATTCAATATTTTAGATGTGGTTTGAAGGCTTTATTTTGGATTGGTCCAACTCCCTTGTCTACAAATTATGGGCTATGGTTCAACACTGGCCCACAACATACTCATGAATGTAAAGTTTTATTAGAACAGCTTATGCATTATGCATAAAATTTTGATTCTGAAAAATATTAATAAATCAAAGTCATCATACACTTATACCAACAGCAAACAAATCTCAGTAGCTTGAATTATCAAAAAGTTAAGGTGAACAGAATAAAAATAAAGGCAAGGAAAAGTTATAATGGCATAACTATGGCATTCTATGTACTTTAAGGTTAATTTTTGTTCTTTTAAAAATATATTATCTTGGACACTGCCAAATTGTCCTTTTACAATAAGAAAAATGTTTAAAAGATAAATGCCTCACCCTGGCTGGTGTTGTTCAGTGGTCAGAGTCTTGACCCCACTTTCTACCTGGGTTGCAGGTTTAATTCCTGACCACCCCAGTTGGGGTGCATATTGGAGGCCACCAATTAATGTGTCTCTCTCACATTGGTATTTCTCTCTCTCTCCCTCCCTCCTTCCTTCCCACACTCTTTAAAAATCAATGGGAAAAATATCCTCAGGCAAGGATTAACAAATAAAACATAAACAAAAAAGATAGTCGTCCTTATATTTTTCCAAATAGTATACTATAGAGAGCTAATGAACAAAATTTTACATTTCTTTTGTATGCACATACTCTTTTAAGTCTGAAATGAGGGAGTAGGAACAGGAGTGAAGGGGGCTAATGGGGGGGAGGGAACATCTGTAATACTTTCAATAATAAAGATAAATTATAAAAAAATGAAAGTGACTTGTAGTATCTTTATAAAAATAATAGGTAATTGAAAAGTAATGTTCTCTACAGAAAACAGCATAAAGAATATTTTTCTTACCATATACTTGTTCCTTAGGAGTAAACTTATTCTAAATGGACAAACAACTTCAAATCTATTGTATAATACTATCTTTTCATTGGAATTTTTATTTGAAATGTCAAAAGTTTAGTTATATTATCAAATAGTTCTCACTAAATAAGTGTCAATAATAAAATATCTTAATTAATATGGCACAAGTTTATAACTAGAACAAATCTTTTTTATGATAGCCAAGTACTAATTGAGCTTTGCATCATGTATAACTGATGTTACTCAGTGCTAAATATATTGAAATTTATAAAAAACACACAAACAAAATACTTTCAAACACAAACAAAATATGCCCATTTGTGAAATTCTCTAAGTTGAACTGTAAAATCAAGAGTTTATTTGTAGAGAAACAACCAATTCTGTCCAATTACTTAGCACCTCATTGTTTTTTTCTGAGGATCTCATCTATATCATACTCCCTAATGGTCCTTTGAGATTAAAAATGCTTTGATAGTAAAATCTATCAATTTCTATTTCTAAAATGTCAAAAATGCCCACAACCAACAAATATCTGAGAACTCATGTTTGTCATCATTTTCATTTTAGCAACTTAAACTAATAGAATGGGTGAAAATATTTTTTTAGCTTTTAAGTCTTAATTTAAATTTGATGTAGCTAAATAAAGCTTCAACTAACAACTAAAGTTATAAAAAAAATCTTTATGCAAAATAAAAAATATTAAAAATTAGCATAAAAACATCCTGTATAATAAAAAGCTAATATGCAAATAGACCAAATGTCGAAACAACTGAACAACCGGTCGCTATGACATGCGCTGACCACCAGGGGTTGTGTGCACAGAGCATGGCGGGTGTTGGCAGCAGGCAGCAGAGTGTGGAACATGGCGGTGTGGGCTGTTGTGGGATGGTAGAGCAGATGAGCTGGGGCCAAGGTGGGACACTGGTTACTGTTATCAGTTCAAGCCTCTGGTGGTTACTGAAAATTCTTTGCTTCACACCTGCTGCCATCCCCAGCCCTGCTTGCACCCCGGGCTGGCGCCCGACGCTGGTCCCGATCACTCGACACCATCAGTGGGTGCAAACAGTGACTGCCGGCCCTGATTGCCCCTGAGGGCTTCTTTACCTCTCCCTGCTCCTGAGGGGAAATCAGGGCAAAAACTGCCATTCATTCCTGCTGATGGTGCCATCCCTGCTCACACTCGCTGCTGGCGCTGACCCCAATCGTGGGAGTGGGGCTGCTGGCAAACAGGGAACCGGGTTGCAGTGGGAGGGGCCTGGCAGGGGCATGGAGGATGGGCCAAGATCTGCCCCTATGCCCACCACAGCTTCATGGCCCACAGTTTCTTTCAAGGTGCACTAATTCATGCACCCGGCCCCTAGTAAAACAATAAGGATAAAACTGGGTCAAAGTATAGGAATGAAATCAACAGTAGGCTATAAATATCTCAAAATATAATTGAATAAGAATTCTGTCTGCAGGATCTGATATACAAAAAGGACTCAGTGAGCAGTTTAATGGCATTATCTTAGATTTATATAAATTGCTTATATAACACTAGAGTACAGACTCTAATTGATACAAGATTTAGAGAAGTATAGCAGTCATTTATAATAAGAAAAGGGTAATATGCTAATTAGACCGGACATCCTTCTGGATGAAGCCGGGGCCAGAGCAAAGCCTGGGTCCTAGGTGCCTGCCAGCAGCAAGAGGAGGGAAGCTCAATTCCCAGGTGCCGGAGGGAAGCCAGTGCTGGCAGCCAGGGGAAGGAAGGCTTACTCTTGCACAAATTTTCATACATCAGGTCTCTAGTGTAAAAATTAAACCTGAGGGAAATATTTTCATAAAAATTCATTTTTGTATCAAGTTAACATATTTATTTATAAGGATATAATTTAATATTTATGCATAGCCTTATTTTATCACTAACATTGATAAAGAATAAAAGAAAGATAGCAAAGAAAATTTTATTTGGAACAATTGGTAATGCCCAAGTGAAATAAGAAAATCCAGAAATCCAGAGTGTAACTTAGAGTGGTATTGTTTTAAATGTATTTAAATTATAAAATGATAAATATGTAAATCTACAATTTTATTTAAAACTAGAGGCCTGGTGCACAAAATTCGTGCATGGGGAGGGGGTGTCCCTCAGCCCAGCCTGCACCCTCTCCAATCTGGGACCCCTTGAGGGATGTCCTACTGCCCACCGGGATCGGGCCTAAATGGGCAGTCGGACATCCCTCTCACAATCCAGAACTGCTGGCTCCCAACCACTTGCTTGCCTGCCTGCCTGATTGCCCCTAACTGCTTCTGCCTCCCAGTCTGATCACCCCCTAACCACTCCCATGCCAGCCTGATCGACACCTAACTGCTCCCCTGCCAGCCTGATTGCCCCTAACTGCCCTCCCTGCCCTGCCGGCCTGATCACCCCTAACTGCCCTCCCCTGCCAGCCTGGTTGACCCTAACTGCCCTCCCTTGCTGGCCCAATTGCCCCTAATTGCCCTCCCCTGATGGCCTGGTCACCCCTAACTGCCCTCCCTTGCCAGCCTGGTCGCCCCTATCTGCTCTCCCCTGCAGGTCTGATCCCCCCTAACTGCCCTCCTCTGCAGGCCTGGTACTCCCCAACTGCCCTCCCCTACAGGCCTAGTCACCCCTAACTGCCCTCCCCTGCCAGCCTGGTCACCCCACTGCCCTCCCCTGCAGGTCCCGTCACCCTTAACTGCCCTCCCCTGGAGGCCCAGTCACCCCTAACTGCCCTCCCCTGCCAGCCCGGTCACCCCTAACTGCCCTCTTCTGCAGGCCTGGTCCCTCCCAACTTCCCTCCCCTGCTGACCTGATCACCCACAACTGCCCTCCCTTGCCGACCATCTTGTGGCAGCCATCTTGTGTCCACATGGGGGCAGCCATCTTTGACCACATGGGGGTGGCCATCTTGTGTGTTGGAGTGATGGTCAATTTGCATATTACCTCTTTATTAGATAGGATGACCTATTTGCCCAGTGCAATGTTTATATATGTGTATCAATAACTGGCCAACCATGTGTGCAAAAAAATAAGAAAGACACTTCATTATTTTTTACTTTCTTTTTTTTGACACATTATTATAAGTTTTTCTAGTGTGATATTTTCCTTTTTAACTCGATCATTATTTCTTTTCCCAGCCCCCCTAAATATAATACATTTAATAAATTCACTTAATTATATTACCTTTACAAAGACCTATGCTACTATCATTTTTTAATTCATGTATATCATTTTATGATCTAACAATTATTAATTTCTTGCATTTTTTAAAACAAGGCAAAATTTAAAAATTTGTTTGGCTTTCAATTTGCATGATGATTTTAATCAGTTTAATACAATACATTTAAAAACATTAATCTCATTTCCTCCTGAAACCTACTAAAACACTGTAGAGAGTAAAAAGTAATTAACAATATGCTAAAGAAAGGAGAAGAGATGGAACTTGATGAATGATTTGGCAGACAGAGAATACTGAAACCTAGGCATAGAAAGAATTAAGTGGGAAAGGTGAAATTATATTTCACAAACCCACAAATGCTTAAAGATAGGAGACATCAGTATTCTCTAAGGCTGGGTGTAGGTTATGGCTGAAAAAGAAGGGTTGTTTAAACATACTTATGAGAAGCACTTAGAGCCCCAGATCACTTCCTACCCCAGAGTGAAAGACGAATGAACTCAGAATGAACAACCAAGAGATGGAATGAAGGATCAAAGAAGGTTTTAAATGAAAATCTAGTACTCAACCATAAGACATGAAATACTTTTTTTTCTTTTATTCAATAATCAGAATGTTGGCAGTGTATTTCATACATTCCTGGAACTAAAATATGTCTTTTAGGGGGAAAATTTATATCACCTAAAATAAAAGACATGCTTTTAAGGATTTCCAACTATATTTTTGGTCTTCACCCAATCACCATACAGTGAACCAACATTGCAGATTCCTAATCCTATATAATAAAACCCTAATATGCTAAGTGTCTGGTCGTCTGGTCGTCTGGTCAACCAATCAAAGCATAATATGCTAATGAAATGCTAAGGCCTCTCAACCACTAGCTATGATATGCATTGACCACGGGGGGCAGATAGTCACCCGGTCAACCAGTTACTATGAAGAATACTGACACCAAGGGGTAGGTATTGCTGTAAAAAAGAAGGAATTCTTACCATTTGCAACAGCATGGATGGAACTGGAAAGCATTATGCTAAGCAAACTAAGTTAGTCAGAGAAAGATAAATATCACATGATCTCACTCATTTGTGGAATATAATGAACAACATAAACTGAGGAACAAAAATGGAACTAGAGTCATAGAATCATTGAACAGACTGTCCAACTTATGAGGAAAGGTGGGGGGGGAGGCGCTAAGTGGGTAAGAGATCAACCAAAGGATTTGTATGCATGCATATGAGCATAACCAAAGAACACAGACAGGGGTGGGGGGATGAGGGCATGTGCTGGGGGTTGGGGGCTGCTGGGGAGAGGTCAATGGGGGAAAAAGGAAACTTATGTAATACATTAAACAATAAAGAGTTTAAAAAATAGAGTAGTTTTCATACAAAATGATCATCTAATCCTCATGATTGTTTATTATTATTATTATTATTATTGTTATTATTATTGTTATGGAGAGAACAAAGAAATTATCTAAATGCAGCTCACAAAAATACCCCTATCTCATTGCCTATTAACATGAAGCGTATGTTAGAGAAGCAGTAAGAAAATATAAATGGTTTCAGGAAATGCATGTTACCAAGTTTCAGAAAAACAGTTAATAGTAACATTCTTAGAAAAGTTTGATGATACAGGTGTTTTGCTGATGCCTGATGGAGCGCGCCTGGAGGCTTAGGAGAATAGCTATGGGAGTGAAGAGGGAGGGTTGGAAAATTAGGTCAGCTAAAGTGATGCTAAATGCCATGTGGGTTGTCGATTCAGGGGTTATGAGATAACCTGAAATTGGGGTTTCTTATGGAAACAACAAATGAGACAAGTATTATGGAAATAATCCTATTCATTACCAGGGAGATACTGTTGGTGAGGCTGTGAGTACTAGATGGTAACAGAGGAAAGAGGCTTTTTTTCTAGAACTATTCATGATTCTGAGGTTCCCTTTCACTCTTGCCAATGCAGTTTGAAGGTACAGAAGCATAAGTGTGTGCACACTCTTCATTCATTAACACTGGAATATGATAACTGGTTAGCCAAGGATTTCTCACATTTTAAAAAATTTATTCAGTGGTACACTAATCCCATCCTCTTCTGTGGCATTCCCGAGTTTGGTTCAGAATAGAGTAGCATAGATTATTCATAAATACATTGAACAAAATCATAATCATAAGATGTTTATTTCCATAATCTAAAATGCATCTATTTTGTTCATTAGATTGCACATGTAAGTGAGGTCATGTGATAATTGTGTTTCTCTGACTGGCTTATTTCACTTAGCATAAACAAAATAGCTCCAGAGACATGAATGCATGGAGCAAATCAACAGATTTCAGATGGAAAGGGGGGTGATATGAGGAAAGATTAAACAAAAAACTTATATGCATATATGCACAGCCCACGGACACAGACAGTAGTGAGGTGAAGGCCTGGGGTAGGGTGGAGGTGAACAGAGAGGGGCAAAGGAGGAAAATGCAGGACATCTGTAATACTGTAAGCAATAAAAATATATTAAAAATAAAATGCAACTTATTTTAATCATTTATTCATTAGAAAAAACCTGGAGTAAGATATTCATATTGAGAGTTTATAGTTAAAAATATTAATTTCTTTTGTTTTTACCACATATGGCATATAATCTCATTATCAATGCAATCAAATAAAAATAATTCCAAAGACCACTCAAAAAGCCCACAAAATTTAATGAATTTTGCATTTAAATAAAAAGCACATTTTTTATTTATTGTGTTTAAATTGCTAATATATCTAGTGTGTGTGGATTTGACATTAAATAAGAATATTTTAATAGAGAAATGATATTTTCAAATGTCTTATGATACATAGCAGCTTTTTAAAATTTTAAAATCATCATTTAATTATCCTACAGTTATTTCCTTTATTGTGACATTGTTTTAAAAACAATATAGATGTTTATTAAATGCTTAAAATTTTTAAATAAATTAAATAAAACTGAAAAGAATTGAATATGTAAATCCATGACATTTTCATTAAAAAATAAAATAATGTTTTCATTATTGCTATAATTGTGAGTTCTGTTGAACTACTTCCTTGGATATTTAATATTGTACTTATATAACTGGTCAAAACAAAGAGGTCAGCTATTTTACATTGTCAGATTAAGATCTACTTGGGTATTTCAGTGCTGTTGTGCAGGGAATGTGAATCTCCATGAGTTGAGAAGACTGAGATAGGTTTATAGAAGCGATGAGAAGTTAGAATTTTTCAGGCAGAGTTCCAGAAGCCAGGGAAGAGAACGTATGAGGAAAGAACAATCAATGGAGATCTGTTAAGACTTATAAATCCCAGAGCTCAAATAAAAACAAAAAGTTCCTTGAGCTCCATACAAAAAAAAGTGTTTAAATCTTATTGAATCAATAAGGCATTATTAGAAACGACAGTGAGGCCTACTTTAGAGAAGGGGCACAGCTAGTCTTAGAATAGAGATTAGCCTTTACTCATTCTAAACGTTCTTAAATGAGTCTTTAAAGGATCAAACTAACCCAGAGGTAACACAGCTGCATAACATAAAATAAAACATTAAAAACAACTTAAAATGCCACCAGATAAAAATATTGGTAATTTAAAAATATATCTTAATTTCACAAATGAATTTAATACCTAAATTTAAAGACTTTTATAGGGTGCAGTTTAATGAAGGTATATATTAACCATTAATCTTCTGTAAAATAATTCAGCTTTCACAATCTGTGACCAAAATAATGACATGTTAATAATAAAGTCAAATAACAATGTGCAAAGCAATGCTCCATGAAAGTGAAGTAGAAACATAACAATATTTTAGTATATGTGCTGCTGAAGAAAGCATATAATATTTGAAAAAAGTAATAATAAAAGAAAAAATAATAAAAACAAAATGATTAGGTCACTCACTTAACTTGTTCTCATTTATTTTTTTATTTTTTTATTTTTATTTAATATATTTTATTGATTTTTCACAGAGAGGAAGGGAGAGGGATAGAGAGCTAGAAACATCGATGAGAGAGAGAGACATCGACCAGCTGCCTCTTGCACACCCCCCACCGGGGGATGTGCTCGCAACCAATGTACATGCCCTTGACCGGAATTGAACCTGGGACCTTCCAGTCTGCAGACCGACGCTCTATCCACTGAGCCAAACCGGTTTCGGCTTGTTCTCAATATTTTTTATGGGTTGTGCCCTTTCTGTCTACCGTGTGGTAGAGAAACCAGAACCCCTTAGTCACTCAAGGAATATATGCTAATAAAAGCCTAGGTGGCCCTCATACATGATGTCATCACAAGATGGCCACCATAAGATGGCCACCACAAAGATGGTTGCCACAAGATGGCCACCACAAGATGGCCAACATAAGATGGCCGCCACAGAGATGGTTGCCACAAGATGGCTACACAAGATGGCCACCACAATGATGGCTGCCACAAAGCTGGACGCCAGAAAGATGGACACCACAAGATGGCCACCACAAAGATGGCCACCACAAGATGGCCACCACAAAGATGGTTGCCACAAGATGGCTACACAAGATGGCCACCACAATGATGGCTGCCATAAAGCTGGATGCCAGAAAGATGGACACCACAAGATGGCCACCACAAAGATGGCCACCACAAGATGGCCACCACAAGATAGCCACCATAAGATGGCCATGAGCACAGTAGAGGTGGGGCCTGGTGGCCACTCCATGCAGTGAGGCCTGGGGTTCCCACAGCTCCACACGGCATGGAGGAGACTGGTCCTGGCATCTGCTCTGCCTCGTGTGGAGGAGGTGGGTCCCAGAGGAGGAGGCGGGTCACGGCAGGGGAGGGCAGTTGGGGGCGATCTGGCCGCCAGGGGAAGGCAGTTGGGGATCATTAGGCCAGCAGAGGAGGGCAGTTGGGGGTGATCGGACCCGTAGGGGAGCAGTTAGGGGGCGATCAGGCTGGCAAGCAGAAGCATTTAGGGGCAATCAGGTAGGCAGGCAGGCGAGCGGTTAGGAGCCAGCAGGCCCAGATTGTGAGAGGGATGTCCGACTGCTGGTTTAGCCCCACAGGGATCGGGCCTAAACCGGCAGTCAGACATCCCTCAAGGGGTCCCAGATTGGAAAGTTGGAGAGGGTGCAGGCCGGGCTGAAGGACAGCCCCCCCCCATGCATGAATTTTATGCACCAGGCCACTAGTCCTACATAATAAAAGCCTAATATGCAAATTGTCCCCTCAGGTGGTCATTTGACCTGGAGTTCAACCAGGAGACCAGGAGTTTTACCGCTCGCTATGATGTGTGCTGACCACCAGGGGCGACACAATACATGGCAGGCATTGTGGACGCCCTGCAAACTCTCACCAGTTACCTGGTGGTGGGGGTGACAGGGATGGAGGTGTGGTGAAAATGCAAGGTGTCTGCCAAGCTCACCCTCACTCCCCCTGCTACCCTCCCCAAGACACCAGGGCTCGCATGCTAGGGAAGCCCCTGCACTCAGGTGCCTGCCCCGTACCTGTGTGGCATCTTCCAGGTGAGCTGGGCTGCAGCCGCTGGGACCACAGAGGCCACTCAGGCTCCCCATGGGTTTACACAGGAGTTGGTCTCTGAGGCTGGCTGGGAGAGAGTGCACTATCTGCCCTGACTTCCATGCAAAGCTACTGGGCTGCCCAGAGGCCCATGCTGTGCCCAGCCTGTGGCATCCGGCCATGCTTACCGCATCTCTTCATGGGAACTCGGATGCCATGGCTCAGGTGGAGGGGGGTGCACAGGGGCCTGGAGGCCCAGAGATCAGCTGGGACCTGCCTTTCCATGCCAGATGCTCGTGCTTTGATCACCAGCCAGGCCTAGGGACCACGCCCATGCACGAATTTTGTGCACCAGCCTCTAGTAAAGTTATAAAAACATATTGGATATTTGGGGGCAGCTATATGGTCTTCTATAAATTAAAATGCCAATTATTCCAAATCTTGGCTATTGTAAATAACTCTGCAACGAACATAGGTGTGCCTATATTCTTTCAGATTAGTGTTTCTGGTTCTTTGGATATATTCCCAGAGGTGAAATCTCTGCATCATAAGGCAGTTCCATTTTTAATTTTTTGAGGAAATGCCAGACTTTCTCCACAGTGGTTCCACCAATCTGCATTCTCACCAATAGTGCATGAGGGTTCCCTTTTCTCCACATCCTCTCCAACACTTCTTTGTTGATTTACTGATGATAGCCATTCTGACAGGAGTGAGGTGGTGCCTCATTTTCATTTTTATTTTCATTTATCAGAACATTAGTGACTTTGAGCATTTTTTCATATGCCTCTAGGCCTTCTGTATGTCCACTCTCAAGAAGTGTCTATTCAGGTCCTTTGCCCAATTTGTATTTGGATTTTTTTGGTGTTGAGTTTTGTAAATTTTTTATAAATTTTGGATGTTAAACCCTTATCAAATGTATCATTGGCAAATATGTTCTCCCATTCAGTGTTTTATCTTTTCATTTAGGTGATGTTTTCCTTTGCTGTGCAAAAACGTTTTAGTTTGAAATAGTCAATTTTGTTTATTTTTTCTTTTGTTTCCCTTGTCCGAGAAGACAATAGAAAAAATACTGCTAAGAGAAATATCTGAGATTTTATTGCCTATGTTATCTTCTATGATTTTTATGGGTTTGAGTCTTACATATAAGTCTTTAATTCATTTTCAGTTTATTATTCTGTATGGTGTAAGAAGGTGGTCTGATTTATTTTTTTGCAAGTATCTGTCCCATTTTCCCAACACTATTTATTGAACAGACTATCTTTACCCCATTGTATATTCTTGTCTCCTTTGTTGAAAATTAATTGACCATAAAGGCATGGGGTTATTTCTGGGCTTTCTATTCTGTTCCATTGAATAGACACAGACAACAATATGGTGATTACCAGAAGGAAATGGGGATTGGAGGAGGTAGAAGAGGTTAAAGGTGCAATGAATGGGGACAGAAGGGGACTTGACTTGGGTGTGGCAAACACATAATACAATATACAGGTGATGTGTTAAAGAATTGTATTCCTGAAACTTATATAATTTTTTAAAATTTATTTTTTATTGTTGAGAATATTATAGATGTCCCCATCCCCCCTTTGACCCTCCACCCAACCCTCATTCCACCCCAGACAGTCACTGCACTATTATCTGTGTCCATGGGCTATGTATGTACACATATAAGTTCTTTGGTTAATTTCTTCCTACCCCCATCCTTTTCCCTCTGAGATCTATACTTTTATTAACGTATGTCACCACAGTAAATTCAGTATTTTTTTTTAAATTAAAAAAATAAAATACCAATTCTTTTTTTCCATTTTCTCATTCTTTCATCCTTATAATTATACTAGAGGCCTGGTGCACAAAATTCGTGCACTCAAGGGGTGGGGGGCCCCTCAGGCCGTCTTGCACCCTCTTGCAGTCCAGGAGCCCTCGGGGGATGCAGTCAGATATCCTTAGCGCTGCTGCAGAGGCAGGAGAGGCTCCTGCCACCACCGCTGTGCTCGCCAGCCATGAGCCCGGCTTCTGGCTGAGTGGCGTTCCCCCTACATTGAGTGTCTGCCCCCTGGTGGCCAGTGCACGTCATAGCAACCAGTTGGTCCTTCGTTTGGTCAATTTGCATATTAGTCTTCTATTATATAGGATTCTTCAATTGAGAGAGCTTTAGCATGCACCTTGTAAACCAATTATCTTGAGTATTAATTATCCAATTTTTTAAGACACCCTTCCTAAACATTTCCTTACTTAGAATCAATATAAGAATTGTAGTTACAAATTTCTTTATTTTTCTCCATACATATAAATTCATTCAGTTCCTTGGTTATTATCATTCTACATGTGATATTAACATTATTTGATGGGGCTTAAAATTTGAGAAAATGATATCTTGGTGGTTAAGAATGAACTACAATGATTTTTTAAAATAAATATGTTCTAATAATATAGAGCATTAGTATAAATAATCAGATTTAAATCTTAAAGTGATTCCATATGTCTTTTAAAAGCAATGTAAGTAAAAGAGGACAGTCAGATAATAAATAGCCATTTGACTCTTCTAATTAGACTAGAGCCCAATGCACAAAATTTGTGCAAGAGTAGGCCTTCCTTCCCTCGGCTGCTGGCACCAGCTTCCCTCTGGCACCCGGGACCCGGGCTTCCCTCGCAGCCCTGGCTTCATCCAGAAGATCGTCTGGAAGAACATCTGGTCTAATTTCATATTACATTTTTATTTTATAGGATATGATAACAAACAGGTGGCCCTGCAAACTTAAGGTTTCCATCACTAAGTCTTTAAGAATAAGATTGTTCTTAGCAGTTATAAGGCCATTCTACACGCCCCCCATTCAAATCCTAGAAATCTATTAGAAGGCCACAGAAAACTAGAAAGTTGAAAGTGAAGAGCTTGCATCAAAAGTTAATAACACATCTTTACTCAAAGCATCTTCTTAGGTTGGTTGCAGCATTTTTACATGGTGCAGTGTCTGCTTTTTATTTAAGGGATAGAATATTTCTCGTTCAGCTGCCAATCAGCAAGTTATTTTGAAGGGGTCTTCTTAAAACCTTCTTTAAAGTAATGTGTTCAACATTCTTTATACTATATGACTAAAAATAAGGCTGGGCGTAACTTTATTTTATTTTTTATTGTGATTACACCATTGCTTGTATTGATTACTGATAGAACAAATATTTATTTGCAATATGTATAGATCATGGACTATTTGATTGAGTTTTAATATCAAATTTGCTATTAATAGAATAAACCATGAAAAATAGAAAAAACCTTCCTTGGCAAATGAACACTGATTGTAAGAACCAGACATTTCTCCCATCCTTTTAAAATATTTCAAAAACATAAAAAAATAAAATAACAAAAAACAACAAAAAATGATCATATGACCTCTGTAAGAATTGATATATCCAGATTTTTTGGGAAAAGCATATAAATATATATATATGCTTTCTGATATGATTGAGAGGATCTGTGACTTATACCCTTAATTTCTCCAAAGAGTCTGATTAAATCCTTTCACCCTTTGGTCCTAACAAAGTATTAGGTAAAGGCTCAACCATAACTTCAATCTTTCTCTATAGCATGCATTCCAGGCAGTAAATTTTAGCATTTTTTGTAATCTTGAGAGACTAAAAATTTTCCAAATAATCAATTCATGGTTTCCTTTTGTTTAGTAATTTTCTCCCAACTTCTTTCTTTCCTTTCATATTTTAATATTAGTACAAAATAAACCAGCCCACATCTTCAACATTTTTCTTGGAAATTGCCTTAGCTAAATGTACAATTTTATTTTTACAAGTTTTATTATCTACTTAACTGCAGGATATAATTCTTCTAAATTTTCTGTCACTATATAACAAGGATTTCCTTTCCTACAGTTTCCAATAACATGTTCCTCCTTTTCTTTTGTGTCAGCAATTTCTTTAATATCAATATTCCTACCAACAGATGATTTAGGTATTCTCTGAAGTAAAATATGATTTCCACACCTGGATTCTCTCTTCTTTTCAGATACTAACTAGCAAAAAAATGTTAGCATCTATGTATATATATGATATATATATATATATATATATATATATATATATATATATATACACACACACACATGCATATATATATATATATATAATCAATCTTTTTAAGGCAATCTAAAACTTTTCTATCTTGTTCCTAAAATGTCTTCCGACCCTTGCTCACTGCCCAATACTGAAGCAACACTTGTTTGTAGGTATTTGTTACAGCAGTATTCTACTTCCAGATATCAAAATCTTCATGTTTCCTATTGCTATCATATCAAATTACTACAAAATTATGCACTTCAAGCAACACAAATTTATTATCATACAGTTGTATAGGTCAGACATCCTAGACAGATTTCATTGGTTTAAAATCAAGGTATTGGCAAAGCTGTATTATTTTCCAGAGGCTGTAGGAGAGAATCATTTTTCTTGCTTCTATCATATTCTAGAGACTTTTTCAACTGTCTTCAAATCCAGCCATGTTATATATCTATGAGTCTTTTACTTGTAGTGACATCTTCCTCCCTTCTTCTGTTTTTCTCTTCCATTTTAAGAACCATTGTGATTATATTGGGTATAACCAAGATAATCTAGTATGATGTCCACATCTCAAGTCAAGTTCCTTAACTCAATTATATCTGCAAAGTCCCTTGTAAAGTAACATATTCATATGAATGTTGCAAAATGAAACCAAATATGATAATATACTAGCCACTCAGAAAACATACTAATCATTGGTTCCTTTGTGCTATGTCCCCAAATTTGGTTAAGAGGATATAGGAAGATTCTATTTAACCTTTTTTTAAAATTATTGTTATTATTATTATCATTATTATTATTATTATTATTATTATTATTACTATAGGCCTGGTGCACAAAATTCATGCACTTGGGGGGTGTCCTTCAGCCCAGCCTGCATCCTCTCCAATCTGGGACCCCTTGGGGGATGTCTAACTGCCAGTTTAGGCCCAATCCCTGTGGGGCTAAACCGGCAGTCGGACATCCCTCTCACAAACAGGGTCGGCTGGCTCCTAATCACTCGCCTGCCTGGCTGCCTGATTGGCCCTAACTGCTTCTGCCTGCCAGACTGATCACCCCCTAACCACTCCCCTGCTAGCCTGATTGACTCCTAACTGCTCACCTGCACACCCGATTGCTCCCTACTGCCCTCCCCTGCCAGCCTGGTCGCCCCAAACTGCCCTCCCCTGCAGGCCGGGTCCCCCCAACTGCCCTCCCTCCCCTGCAGGCCCAGTCACCTCCAACTGCCCTCCACTGCTGGCCTGATCGCCACAACTGTCCTCCCCTGCCGGCCATCTTGTGGCAGCCATCTTGTGACCACATGGGGGCAGCCATCTTGTGTGAGGGAGTGATGGTCAATTTGTATATTACCTCTTTATTATATAGGATTATTGGTCTAAACTAGTGCATCTTAAATAGTAATGTGTATTTGATGCACTTGGGATAATGATTAAATACAAATTATGAGACAATAGACCTGAGCTGGGGGCTAAGTATCTTCAATACCAGTAATTTTTAATGTGATGACAATGCTATTACTTATTTATTGACTACTTAATAACAAGCATACAGATCAATGATGGGTAAATAAATAAGAAAAAAGTGCAAGACTCAGCAAGATAAACAACTTTGTTGCCTAAAATAAAACAAAATTCAAAGCTTTAAGAAAAATCTGTGGTCTGTTGAACCCTAGGTACTAATGAGTCAAGTTGTTTTCCTGAGCAGGATGCAAGGGTGATTTCTTTCCTGGGTTCTTGTTCAGATGGATTCAAAGACTAAAGCCACAGACAAAAGGTGGTAGATGAAAAGGGTAAAAATTTATTGGAAGCAAGTGAGGGGATCCCAAGGGGGTGACCCACCAAGCTCTTTTCTGCTAAGGTTGATAAAGGCTGCAGTTCTTTGTCTCTTCATACTGCCTTCCAATTGGTAGACTATCAGCTTCAACGCTCAAAACACACATGGTGTTCCTCTCTTTCTCTCACCCTTCAGTGGTAGAAATCTCTATCTCCTGTGAAAATCTGTTTTCCTCTTTCTCCCACTTGTCAGCATTTTTCTATCCTCTGTGAAAGTTTGTTTCCCTTTTCTCCCCTTACTCTGTGGCTTTTCCCTATCTTCTGTGAATGGATGTCTTCTTTTCCCTTACCCTGTGGCACTTTTTTTTTTTTTTCTATCTGTGAATGTATGCCTTTTGGCAGCTCTAAGCCCTCACCTATGCCTTCCTCCCCCATGGACCCTCTTTATTCCTAAAACTCCCTAAACCTGCCTATTATATCCCTAAAACTCCTTTCACTAATAAAGTTAGTAGTAGTATGGAACATAATACTCTGATTATCAGCCTGAAAGTGCTTAATGTGAGAGAAGAGCCTGGAGCCAGTTACAGAGTTTAAAGCTAGCAGCTGATGTGAGGTGCCTCTATCTTAAAAACATGCTTAAAAAAAAAAAAAAAAAAAAAAAGGCTTTTCACATTAGGCTGGTTGTGAAGGCTTTAGAGTAAGTTGAAAGCCTGTGAATGGTGGAAGACAAGGAGCTTTGCAAGCAGAAGGTAATCCAGTTTTCCCACTGGGCCCATGAATGAATTTCTAGCCCAAATATCACTTCAAAGCAGGAGCAACAGCCTGTGATTACAACACTTGGCTCAGGACAGAGGCTTAGGATCAGGAAGAACCAACATAAAACTGCAAAACTGTGAAAAGATAGGAATAAATAAAAAAGCACAACAGCTCTAGCCTGTTTGGCTCAGTGGATAGAGTGTCGGCCTGCAGACAGAAGGGTCCCAGGTTCGATTCCAGTCAAGGGCACATGCCTGGGTTTCGGGCTCAGTCCAAAGTGCAGGAAGCAGCCAATCAATGATTTCCTTTCATCAATGATGTTTCTATCTCTGTCTTCCTCTCACTTCCTCTCTGAAATTAATAAAAATATATTTTAAAAAAAGAAGCACAACAACTAAAATAACAAAAGAAAACAAAACAAAAATCCCTTCTACTTACTCAAAAGTGGCTGTAAAACCAAATTTCAACATATAAATAAATCTAATGTCAAATGTTAACAAAGAAAAGCTTCTCCACAAAATATCAGCCGAAATAAAATTATTTTTTAAATGTTTAAATGGAAAATATTTAAGCACTCAATGTAGAAGTATGGCCATCTGCATACTAATCACTTTGATTAAACAATTAATAAGTTGCTATGCTTCTGTGTGTACATATGTGTGTATTATATATCCCTTCCATTTCAAACAATTTGGTTCTCCACCAAGTTGTTCAGAGAAAAAAATGTCTTGGTTATATATAGAGAGAACTACATTTGTGCCTTAACATGTATGTGTATATGTGTGTGTGTGCATGTGAGGAGATAGAAGAGGGCTAGGTAGTCAGGGACAGAACTACGGAAGGGGGCATAGCACAGGGAGGTCTAAGAATAACAGAAAAAAAAGTAAAATACAAATAAGGTATGTATTTTAAAAATAAACATTTCTTTTGTGAAATAACAGGAGGCAGCTTGCTGACTGCATCACAGAGACAAACAAAAGGACCTAGGACTGAACCCAGCTAGGAAGAGTTTCTAGGACAACCTGGCTGGGCTGGGAGGACTAAATTGGTAGGAGAGTGATAAGTTCTAGAACAAATGCAAATTTTAAATAGTAAAATTGATTATTTAAACAGTTTAAAAATCTGAAAAAATAAAACATCAAAATAATCAAAGGATAAATTATAAATATATGTATGTATACATAAGTATATATATACATAATGAAATGCATGATTCTTTAGGCAAATATAATGTAAAACATTGACTTCAAGGAAGCTAGGAAACTCATACTATTTAATTACTATGACAGTAAAAAGAAAACTGCCAAAATGATACCTCTTTCAAAAATCAGCAGGCAAAAAAAAATTTCTGACATGTATCTTCTCACTCAAATATACAAGATGCGATCTTTGACACAGTTGTTTAAACTGATGCAGGCCATCCAGACCTCAAGCTTTTATATAAAGTCAGACTAACAGAGATACCAATATCTGATAATGTATGCAAAGGCAAATAGCATAAAAATCTCATTGTGAATATGGAAGCAAAAGCTCCAATACAATCTAACAAAATGTAGCACGATATTAAAAATAATACATTTTGAACTATCATAGCTTATTGAAATAATTAAAGAATATTTTAATATTAGAATTATATTCACATAATTCATTATATTATTAGCTTGAAAGGTTAAAACTGGTCTTTTTAACGTTCAAGAGGCTTTCAATTGCATCCAATATCTACTCTTGGTAAGAAAAGGACAAAAATGATTGTAAACATTGAAAAATCCCCTGGAAAAAATTAAAATACAAATAAGGTATTTCAAAATAAACATTTCTACATATAAACACAAATATTACTCTAAAATGTGGTGCAATATTTTCTGCAACATAAGCAAAAATTATTAAATGAAACAGAACTTTCAAAATAATGAAAACATATACAGAAATGTGTGTTTATAAACTGTCTGGAATGATACACATCAACTCTGAATGGTGGCTGCCTCTGGGACAGGTTAGGAGACAGACCATTAGGCACTATAGCAAGCTTTCCTTCAGAAAGCTATAAATAGTTTTAGCTTGTTTGTTTAGTTTTTTGTTTTCTGGTTTTGACTTTACAGATAAATTGCTTTTATATTGAAAACAGTTAAATTAATAGAAATGATATGATATACAAAAAAGAAAAAAATAAATATGGCCCTGGGTGAACATGAATGACATTGTACAAAGTGAAAGAAGCCAGTGACAGAAGAACAAATACTATTAATGCACTTATATGAGATATCAAAACAGCTAAATTCATAGAACCCAAATGTAGGGTGTTAACCAGGGGCTGAGGAAAGGGAAAATTGGGGAGTTAAGCTGTATAAAATTTCAGTATGGGAGATGAATAAATTCTAGACATCTACTGTCCAACATTCTGCCTATAGTTAACAAAACTGTGTTGTCCACTGGAAAATTTAAAAGGGTACATTTCATATTAAGTATTCTTAACATAATAAATATATGGTCATATACATTTGTCTTTATGCATACAATTTCTTACCCAATCTCTGCAATCTCCTATAGTCTCCAAGCATTTTGCCCCCTTACCTAAATTTTTAAATGGAATTATTTTAAATATTTTATCAATAAGAAAACTGTTATTAGATGTCAGTATATTTGGTATGATTGATCACATATATATATAAATTATATATTAAGTTATTATTGAAAAAACGGTGACTATCCTTATCTATATTGATTTAATAAAATAATGATTTGGATATGTATGAAATTATTTTACTGTCAGAAACAATTGGCATTTATATTTCCTAAGAAGTTTAATTAAAATGAAGCCCTGATTACAATTTTAATACTTATAGCAAAATAATATGTATCAGGTTTTACTGCCTTTAGATTATTAAAAAGAGAATTTTTTAAAGGTCAACAGAAAAGCTTAAGAAAACTAATTGTACCTCCGACTTCAAAAATCATCCTACAAAGAATTTTGGGTTTTTACTGGAATGTTGTCACCTAATATGATGCCCAGCAGCAAGATAGTATTGCACTGTCAGTGAGTGTTCAATAGAAACTGTCAAAGATGAGAAGCTTCTTGCACATTCCAGCCAGGGACCCTTCAATTGCAAGGGAAAGACAACACGCAACAATTTTTCTATCATATCTTACAATATGTTCTTTCTATTGTTGCACATTTATCAAAATTATATGGTAGTCCTCCTATAATCAAGACTTGAATTGCAGGCTATTTGAAATGTAATGTTTACAGCTATAAAAATGAGCAAGAACTTAATAAGGATTATTTCATACTTAGTTGATAAAAATATATAAACAAAACAAAAGTTATTAAAGAAATTGAGGCACATAACAAGAAATATTAAAGTCTCTTTTTTTATTATTACTTCATTTTTTAGAGTCAGTTAAGATTCAGAGCAAAATTGAGGGATTTCCCAGGTACCACCTACCTCCACACATGCATAGCTTCCTCCATTACCTATATCCCCTATCACACTGACACATTTGTTATAATTAGTGAGCCTACATTGCCATATTATAATCATTCAAAGTACATATTGACATAAAGGTTCATTCTTGGTGTTGTACATTTCCATGGATTAGGACAAAAGTAGAATGACAAGTATTCATTATTATGGTATCACACAGATCATTGTCACTGCCTTAAAGATCCTGCATGCTCTACCTTTTCATCCCGTCTGATCCTGGAACCCTTGGCAACCACCGATGTTTTTACTGTCTCCAGAAATATATGCCTTTTCCACAGTGTTATATAATTGGAATAAAACAGTATTTAACCTTTCCGAATTGGCTTCTTTCAGTTGGTAATATGCATTTCATGTTCCTCCATGTTATTTCATGGCTTTATAGCTCATTTCTTTTTTCCTCTGAATAATAGCACATTGTCTGCAGGTACTATAGTTTATTTATCCAGTCACTTGCTGAAGGACAAATTGGTTGCTTCAAATAGGTCTTTTTAACAGAGGTTCTCAGATGGGTTTCAAATAGGTTCCTGAATCCTCAAATTATGTATGCATACTTTGGAGCATATGCTTATAATTCTAAAAAATAATTTTGTTAATTTTCATTGTATTCTAAAATCTATACAAGACTCATTAGTCTTTGAGAATATATGCAATTAAATGAATGACTTTAAAATAAAACTTGTATTGTGTAATTTGAGGTATTTATTATCAAATGAAGATTTTTGAAAGTTTTAACTATAAAAATATGTGTAGTATATTATGTGGGTATTTGAAAATAATGGTGTGGCAATGGGAAATGGGGGTAACAGTGACTGTGAATTTTATTTATTAATCTAAAAATATATATGAAGATGCAATAGTCTAAGAACAAATAAATTATTGAAAAAAATGAATAACATGGGAGTATTTAGCATACTATATATAAAGACCTTCTATACAACTACAGAAATTAGAACAATGTGGTTCTGAGGCAAGAATGAAAAATTACACACCCTGATAAAAGAAAAAACAATGGACAGACAGAGCAGCACATAAATGGACATTTTATCTAGGGCAAAGTTGCAGAGTACTTGAGAAAGGAGCCTCTTTAAGAAAGAATTCTGGCTCAGTAATATATATATATATATATATATATATATATATATATATATATATATATATAGCCAGTTGCATGAAATTCATACACGGTGGGGGGGTGCCCCTCAGCTCAGCCTGAACCACCCTCTCCAATCTGGGATCCCTCTCACAATCCAGGATTGCTGGCTCCCAACTGCTCGCCTGCCTGCCTGCCTGATTGCCCCTAATAGCTTCTGCCTGCCAGCCTGATCACCCCTACCACTCCCCTGCCAAGCTGATTGATGCCTAACTGCTCCCCTGCCAGCCCTATTGCCCCATAACTGCCCTCCCCTGCTGGCCATCTTGTGGTGGCCATCTTTGACCACATGGGGGCGGCCATCTTTGACCACATGGGGGCGGCCATCTTGTATGTTGGAGTGATGGTCAATTTGCATATTACCTCTTTATTATATAGGATATAGTTGTATATATATATATATATGAAAAAAGTGATCTCTAAACACAAATTCTCCTCCCACATTCAAAATTTAATTTCAGAGTGATTATATATCTAAATGTCAAAAGTAAAATAATGAAGCTTCCACAAGCAAATATATGAAAATAACTTTTTCCCCTTTGAATAAGCAAGATTTATATTTCTAACTAGTAACCCAGTGCACAAAATTCATGCACATTAAAAGGGAATTAATTAGAGGAAATATTTTAATATTGCTATTTGCCCTTTCTCTATAATAGAAGTGTCAGAAATGAAAGAAAATTAGTAAAATATATATGAAAATCTTCCTCCTGTCAGAGTCTGGGGTGTGCCATGGGAACCAGAGTCAAGTCCCTGCCCACCCACATGCGCCTCAAAATTGCACGAGATGCAGACCCAGCTGGCCCCATCCCCATTGGACTAGATCCAGAACTGGCCAGCCCCACCCCTTTCAAGCCCCGCTTTGTCGGGAGCATGGCCTCAGGTCACCTGGCCCGGCACCAGGGCAGGGGGCATGGCCTGAGGTCCCCTGTCAAGCCCCACCAGGCAGGGGGTGCAGCCTCAGGTCACCCAGCCTGGCACCAGTGCAGGGTGCGCAGCCTGAGGTCCCCTGGCCTGGCTGGAGCAGAGGGCATGCCTTGAGGTCCCTGGTCAAGCCCTGTGGGCAGGGGACATGGCCTGAGGTCCCCCGTCAAGCCCCGCATGATGGGGAGGCGTGGTCTCAGGTCCCCTGTTAAGCCCCACCAGGTGGGGGGGCGCAGCCTCAGGTCCCCTGCCCTGGCCCAGCGCCACGCAGCCTCAGGTCCCTGCTGATTGCTCATTTAGGCTCATTACAGGAAATCAGCCTCTGCTGTGGGTACAGCCATTATGTGTTATGGGATTCACACCTCTGCTGTGGGTGCAGCCATCTTGTGTTATGGAATCCCTCCCTCTGCTGTGGGTGCAGCCATTTTGTGATGGCATGATGGTCAATTTGCATATTCCCTCTTTATTAGATAGGATTATTTATTTACTTTTTAAAATTTTCAGTTACAGTTGACATTTAATATTATTTTATATTAGTTTTAGGTGTACAGCACAGTGGCTAGACATTTAAAACATTTTCAAAGTGATCCCCTTGATAATTCTAGTACCCACTTTACATCACATAGTTATTACAAAAATTTGTACTATATTTCTTATACTTTTCTTCTTGTCCCTGTGGCAAATTTGTAACTGCAAGTTTGTACTTCTTAATCCCTTCAACTTTTTCACCCAGCTCCTGAGAGAGAGAGAGAGAGAGAGAGAGAGAGAGAGGCATCAATTTGAGAAACATTGATAGGTTGTCTCCTATAGGTTTGAGCCCACAACTTAGGTATGAACACTGACTTGGAATCAAATGATCAAACTGGCCACCTTTCAGTGTAAGGCATGACACACCAACCAACTGAGCCACCCCACTGGGGCAAGAATGCTCTTTATTGATAGTGCACCTCAGCATTTGGTGAGTTGACTTTACATTTTGACAAATAACTAAGAGTGGAGTAATCAAAATGATTGAGACTTCTCTTATGGCTAGTCTACATAGTTTTGAGCTCAGATCTTGGAAAGTACCATCCCAAATCAGCGATGGGGAATGCATAGTGTAGGGCACAAACACATCTGGAGGTCATTAAACTGAGGAAGAGAGTCTTTTAGCCCCAGTGAAGCCTCATCTAGAAATCATAGCCTCAATCAAGTCTTCAGTCTATGCCTTTCAACTCCTAAATGTGTAGGTTCCATGTGGATCATAGGTTTTATGTTTTATTGTTCTAAATTTCAATTGGTGTCAAAAGAGAAAATTCTCTTAGGAGTTTTGTCTGAACTTATATGGCTGGTCTAGTCTCAAATAAAGGCAATATACCCTACAAATCTTGAAACACCAATCAGAAAGAATATATGCACTCCTATGTTCATAGCAGCACCCTGTACAATAGCTAAGATTCGGAAACAGCCCAAGTGTCCATCAGCAGATGAGTGGATAAAAAACTATGGTACATTTACACAATGGAATACTACATGGCTATAAAAAAAGAAGACACTTTTACCCTTTGCTACAACATGGATGGACCTGAAAAATATTATGCTAAGCAAAACAAGATAAATATCAGAGAAAGATAAATATCATATGATCTCAATACTATATGGAATCTAATGAACAAAATAAAGTGATGAACAAAATGGAACCGGAAGCATAAATATAGGGAACAGACTGGCCAACGGGAGAGGGGTGGGGTGACTGGATAAAGAAGGTAAAGGGATTAGCTAAAAATCATATATGCATACCCCATGGAAACAAACAATAGTTTTGTGAAAGCCAAGGGAGGGGGAAGGAACGGTGGGTGGAGGTGGGGAACGGATAGGGGAGGGGAGAGGGAAACACCTGAAATTATGTCAACATTAAAACATTTTAATTACAAAAATAAAGAAAGCTAAAAGTCTCCACAATAGAGTCATAAATTGTCTCTGAAATTAATGACAAAAGCACTAACCAAAGTCGATCCCGGAAACAGTAACAACTGAGCCTTCACTTACAGGTGAACATATTTTATTAATAAACATTCAAAAAGGAATGTGGGCCCTTATTATAATGCCATCTTCTTGGGTTCTTAGAGTAAAGTGATTCAATTAAACTATGGCAAGTCCAAAGACTAAGAAAATAAGTTTAAAGTTCTATACCTGGGAAATTCTGATTCTGGCCTTCATTGTGAAATGGAGGAAAGCCCCCTTTCCACTGGATTGTTATGTTATTTTCAAATAATTCAATTATTTGTGTCTTTCTAAAGTGGCTAATCTACCTTAATCAGCGAGAAAACCAGTACATTGTAGTAGAATTCTTCTAAAACAAATAACTATGTATATGTAGAACTGGCTGAGTAACCAGGTAATGGAGACTGAAGGGTAGACATAACAGATCTAGCAGGGTGAAACGCTGAAGACCCTTAGTAGCCTAAGGCAAAATTATCGCCTGTTCTAATTTGGCCTGTTGTAATAAGGCAGATCGCATACTTACCACCCTTGCATATCTAACCAAAACTATGAAAAAAAGCAAAAGTATTAGCATGTGTTGGCATTTCCTTGTCACTTGCAGAAAAATAGTATAATAATGTAAATATTACAACAATATAGGCAAGATTGGTTAATAGGGAGATGTTGGAAAAAGTAAAAATAATAATAATCCAAAGATTAAGAACCTCCAAGATACCAAACTCTCTTTTAAATTTGAATTTCAGAAAAATAGCAAACATTGTTTTAGTATGAGAATGTACCAACTATTGCATGAGATGTGATAAAAAAAAATTCAATGCTTATCTCAAATTCAAATTTAACTGAGCATTCTGAATTTTTATTTGCTAAAACTTACAACACTACCCACAGCTTAAAATAACCAAACTGCTTTTGAACTGTGAAGAGATGAGATAAAGATAAAACTCACTTTAAGCAATGAGATTCATTAAGAATTTTTACACAGAACATAGCCCTTTAGTAAATATAGGAACCAAGACTATAGTTGCTGAGGTGACATAGTCCTTTAACAAGGATAGGAATGTGAGTGCTGTTGCCCCACTGAAACCTATTGTTTCAAGTGCTCTCAAGATAATGGCATAAATGAACAGATAGGCATGGATGCAAGGAAGAAATAAATAAATCCAGTGCAATAGACATGAGCAGAAAAGTAATTTGGTTACGGTGTGGTTACTGATACATGGGAATAAATGGAAGCAAAAGAATCAGAAGTCTTCTAAGTTTTCAAAGAAAGTATATTGCAAACTGACCACAAACTGCACTGAGTTTGTGACTGAGCAATCTATAGAATAAGCCTGGCAAACTTGCACCAGGCAAAAGCCAGCTTTTAAAGCTGTAATCCCTCACTTAGAGTATCAACTAAAACTCTCAATTCAGATGGGGTCAACTGAGAATATTGGGCAAAAAAGGACTTTTCAGAGGACAAATCTGGAGCCATAAAAATTAATGGTCAAGAAAGTTTTTCCCAGAGATGAGAACTTTGGTCTATTTAAGGAACTTTCATAACTATCAGATCAAGGTATCTTGACTACGCATACCCACAAGAGCATCATCAATAACTGCTATGGAAGAGGCACTGTGATTTTCTAGTCTTTCCTTTTTGAAGGGCATTTTTATTGTGTTTAATTTCCCCTTGGTTCACATTAACGTATTATGCACTTGGCAGGAAGAGAGCAGCAGTGGAACTTGCCCTTTCTTTCATAAGGTCACTGTGAAAGAAAGGGCAAGTGTCACAGGGATTCCATAGGACCTAGTTGGGTGAACTGCTTATCACCAAGAGGTCCTGGACTTTGAGCTCAATGCAACAACTAGGTGGACTTTGGGTTGTCTACATTAAGGGGACGTAGGATATGTGCTCTTTGTGAGACAAAGGCTGACTGCCCTGAGGTATTTGGTGATTAATGGAGAACACATTGAGGCTGCTAACTATTCTAATCTGTTCTCTTCTTCCAGAACTCATAACTGCACTATATCTGCTCATCTCTACCTCATCCCAAGGCTTGAGCATAAGTTCTATCTAACAAGATGTGTGCATATGGGATGTGTACACTCTTCAAGTCTGACCTGGTCTCTAGACCCTTCCTCGTATGTTGCTCCATGCTTTTCCACTTCCAATGGGCTGGGATTTTCCTTGGAAGCCAGTTGCTAAAACTGGCTGAGCCATTTCAGTCCAACTCTATAACCTAGTTACAACCAATCTAGGACATGGTTATGTAATCTTCATGAATGGGAAGTAAACTTCTATATTTGTTAAGTCACTGAACTTTTGTTGAATATTGAAGCCATGTTCTTCAAAAATACTTTTATAGAAAATAAAGATAGCATTTTAATATCAATTTATGTGACTCTTGGCTACTTTTCAAATCACATTAAGTTGGGTAGATAGGTGTGGTGTGCTATTTCTTCATACCTCCAAGAATTGTTTCAAATAAAAAACAAAGATGAAAACAAAAAACTTTCTGTATATGTTTTCTGAAGTAACCAAGTAGCTCTCTCAAATATGTTTCCTTTGGTCCTCTTCCAATTCAATCTGCACTTTCACCAAGCATAATCTTCAAGTTGCACTTAGCTGACTAAGAATCAAAGCATGGTGGAACCCATAGACTAGTTCCATTTGTGAAGTGCACTGGCCATGGACCTAACTATTTTTCACTAAATCAAAATGAAACTGCAGCTAGATTATCCGCAGGTGTTTCTTATTCTCGTTCACTTGTTAATGTGAAAATACATTTGATAAAATGATTCTAACAGTTATAGCATTGATAGGTTGGAATGGTAGTTTGTGATATGAACATTAAGGAAACAGTACAAATGCAATGGAATTTCACGCAGTTTGAAAGAGTAAGAAAAAAATATTTTTGAAGTACGATAAGTTTTCCATTGCTCTTTATACAATGTAACCAGCCATATAAACCACAAATATAATGCCAGACACATGCCCTGGAACCCGCCTGCGGTCCCTTCCCGGCCCTGATTGTGCATTGTGGGGTCCCTCGGCCTGGCCTGCAGGGATCAAGCTGAAACTGGCTCTCTGACATCCCCTGAGGGGTCCTGGATTGTGAGAGGGCACCCGGCCTCCAGTAAGGAGATAAACATTAACTTTGTAAATACTTTTATTTAAGATGAACCTTGCTTTATTATCATATATTTTCTTGAAATATATATACACACATAATATATACATCAAATGTATATATATGTATATATAAAATGCATATATATATAAATATATATATATCAAATGTATATATATATAAAATATCAAACATATATATATATATACATATATATATATATGCGTTTGATATTTTTATATTATATGTTATATATTTTTGGATGACTTCCAAATAGAAAGGTGTTTTGTTGATGACACTACAGATACATCTGATAAAAAGAGAACATTTTATAGAGTGAATTATTCTTTTCCATCAATTTGAAATTTTACATCTTGGATTTTTTACATAATGACATTTTTTTAATGGGTTGGTATTGTTAGATAAGAAGTTAGACATGAGTGGCTGGGGTGGAACCAACATTGCCTTCAGACTGCCTCTCTGTGGGTGGCCCAGCAGCCAGCAGACCACCCAAGGTCAGGTTTGGAACCAACCAGTTCTTGGCACAAGCTCAGAGGAAAATGACATGACCTCAATGTGACCTTACTAGGGCCCTGGACTAATTACAATAAAGCTTGCATTTCAGTTTTGACCTCCTCCTTTATGCATTATGGGTAAGGGTATGCACAGAAGAAATATAGTTATACTAACATAGCCCTTTTCTGTCAATCGTCCCTGAAAGCTAATGAAAGTCTCCACCCAAAAAATTCCACATTTAAACCATATAACTGCCTGGCTGGCGTGGTTCAGTGGTTGAACACTGACCTACAAACTAGGAGGTCACGCTTTTATTCCCAGTCAGGGCACATGCTGGGGTTGCAGGCTTTATCCCCAGTAAGGGGCTGGCAGGAGACAGCCAATTGATGATTCTCTCTCATCATTGATGTTTCTATCTCTCTCTCCCTCTCCCTTCCTCTTGAAATAAATAGTAATCTATTTTAAAAATAAATAGCCCAGGAGTTTGGGGTCATTGTCTCTGTCAACTGGCTGGCTCCTCACTTGGAGTATGTTCAATAAATCCCACTTTGCTTTATTTTAATTTTTGTTGACCTTAAAATCTTTTCTGCATTGATGAAAGGAACTGAGGTCCCAGCCAGTAATCCTAATCAGTAACAGTATCTTAAACAGGTACAGATTAAAAAGATTAAATTTACAATGACTTTATGCTCTTAGTGAGTTTTCTTATGACTCCAATGCTTCTATTATGATTGTCATCAATAATGGTTTGTTGCCATTATGAGCAGGTCTAAGATTTTCTTATTTCAAATCATCACAAAGAATGCAGAGGTCACTCCACACTGCTTGTAAACAACTATTAATAATGTGATAAATGGCTAAAATATTGTATTGCTTTGTTAAAATTTTTCTTTTTCCTTAACAATATGTTGTGATAGTATGTATATAAGAGAAGAGAATTGATGATATGTTCAAAGAGAAACATAAAAACAATAAGGCAACTCATCTAAAATCCAAAGACAACAAAGAGTAAAGAAGGAATTTTTTATGATGGTATGAAATGAATTATTAGTAAAGAGAAAGAACTAAAATAAAAATTATATTAAATATTAAAAACTTTTCATATTTTTTGTTTGTGTGTTCATTTGTTTTTGCTCAAAGAGGCTACCAAGAAGTTAATGTAGGCTATAGGAATATCAGAATAGCTTTTAAATTTGAATGAAGGACAGCATGGTCTGTATCATTATTAGTCAAGACTGCATCTACACTAATAAAAGAGAAACATGCAAATTGTCCCTTAGCTACTCCCACCAGCCAATCAGGAGCGAGTATGCAAATTAACCCAACAAAGATGGTGGCGGTCACGAAGCTGGAGCGAGCAGGAGGCTTGGGTTGCCCCCGGCAATGGAGGAAGCCAAGCTTCCAGCTGGCCCTGGCCTCTGCTCAAGGAGTGGCTGGAAAAAAAAAAAAGGAGGGGCTGGGGGCTTGGGTCACCAAGGGCAACCCAGGTTTCTAGCCCGCCCTGACTGTGGCTGAAGGAGTGGCTGGAAAAAAATAATAAAATAAGAG
Organism: Ia io; assembly: GCA_025583905.1. Taxonomy (NCBI): domain Eukaryota; kingdom Metazoa; phylum Chordata; class Mammalia; order Chiroptera; family Vespertilionidae; genus Ia; species Ia io. Next base: position 23,631,766 of record JAJQQW010000009.1, read on the forward strand.
GGGCTGGGAGCCCTGGCCTCCACTCAAGGAGTGGCTGGGGTCCTGGGTCGCTATGGGTGGGGGCCAGCCTGAAAATGTCCTTCAGCCCCTTACCCAGGCTGGCCACACCCCCATAGGGTGAGGATCCCCGCTGGGGGGCTTGGCCAGCCTGCAAACAGCCATCAGCTCCTCACCCAGGCTGGCTAGGCATCCCAGTGGGAACTCCCACCCTGAAGGGGCTGTGGCCAGCTTGAAAACAGCCCTCAGCCCCTTACCCAGGCTGGCCATGCCTCCATGAAGTTAGAGTCCCTGCAGGGGGCCATGGCCAGCCTGCAAACATCCATCGGCCCCTCATCCAGGCTGGCCAGACACCCCAGCAAGAACTCCCACCATGAAGGGGGTGTGGCCAGCTTGAAAACAGCCCTCAGCCCCTCACCCAGATTGGCCACACCCTCCCCAGCGGGGACGCTCACCCCATAGGGGGTTGAGCAAACCACCACAGGCCCCTCGCCCAGGCTGCCCCACACCTCAAGGAAACCCCCACCCTGATCCAGGACACCCTTAGGGAAAACTAGCCGGCCCCCACCCGTGCACTAGGCCTCTATCTATATAATAAAAGGTTAATATTCTAATTAGACTGGGAGACCTTCCAGGAGACCTTCTGGACATTCTTCTGGACAAAGCCATGGTGGCGGGGCTGAGGTAGAGGCATTTAGAGGCCAAGAGGGGAGGGCAGTTGTGGGTGATCAGGCCAGGATGGGATGGCAGTTGGGGGTGATCAGGACAACGGGGGGGGCAGTTTGGAGTGAGCAGGCCAGCAGGGGGGCAGTTGGGGGAGAGCAGGCCGACAGGGGAGGGTAGTTAGGGGTGAGCACACTGGCAAGGGGGGTGTTGGGGGTGATCAGGCTGGCAGGGAGGCATTTGGGGGTGAGCAGGCCTGCAGGGAGAGTGGTTAGGGACAATCAGGCAGGCAGGCAGGTGAGCAGTTAGGAGCCAGCAGTCCCGGATTGCGAGAGGGATGTCTGACTGCCGGTTTAGGCCTGATCCCTGTAAACCGGCAGTAGGACATCCTTCGAGGGGTCCCAGATTGGAGAGGGTGCAGGTCTGGCCGAGGGACACCCCGCCCCCCCCATGCACGAATTTCGTGCACCGGTCCACTAGTTATTTAATAAAAAATATATCTTAAAAATGTTATCTACCTTAAGTCATATATTTTTATCTCTGTTTCCTATCCTTAATGACTGTTGTCTCAAATTCTTTTAGGTAATCCCAAAGAAGACATGTTTTCAAACAAACAAAATAAAAAGATGAAAAGAAAATCTTTAACATGCAGATTAGGCAGTAAATAGAACAATTGGTGACATCCACAGCTTTTCACAAGCTGAAACAAAATATTTCTACTTATTTTCAATTTTTTTCCTGCAATTGTTTCAAACAAAATTGTGACTATATTTGCATTAAGAAGCTTGTGAAAATTAAACAAAGACTCTGGGTGGGTAAATACATTGTCTCATTCAGTGAGATTATTTACTTCTTTGACAGTTTCACTCTTGATGAGGACATGAGAAGTTACTTTTACTCCAAGTTGTATGATATGTGGAATTTTTATCAGACAGTTGTTATTAAGTGTTGTTTAAATGAAAAGTGACAGTCCCCTTTAATGGGTTGAATGTTCAAAAGATTAGCAAACAAAAAAGCTTGTAACATGGACTGAATTTTTAGGTTTTTTTCCCTTGACACACTGTCATACTATGAAAGTTTTAGATTACTGTATTTTAAGACCTGGAGTAGTCTTAATTCCTAATTCCCCTAGGAAGCTCCACAGTACTAAGTACTGTCTTTGGCTTCTTCTTAGGTGACTTTATTTCTTCCTTTGCCCTTTATTGATCTTACCCATCTCTGAAAACACACAATTTATACTAACAAATACTTTCAATATAAAATAGAGAAGAATGCATGATAAAATAAAAAAAAAAAACTATTTTGATGAAAAACTAGACTGGAGGAAATACTCTATTTTTAAGTAAACAAAAACATTTATACTTTATTTACAATTCTGATTATCCTATCTAATAAAGAGGCAATATGCTAATTGACCCTCATGCTGTCCCAAAGATGGCTGCGCCCACATCCAATAAGGAGGGAATATGCTAACTGACTGCCCTGCTCTCAAAGATGGTGACACCCACAGCCACAAGATGGCGGCACCCAGTCCCCTCAAATCAGCTGTGGCCGCAGGTGCACTGCAAGGCCGGGCACACCCCCAGGTGGGCCCGGCCGCTCCATGAACCTGCCTCCAGAGTCCCCCAATTGCCTCAGACCCCCAGCCTCCCAGGGCCGCCCAAGGCTCAGGTAACCAGGGCCGGCCAAGACTTGAGCTGCCAGCAGTGGCAAGAGCAGAGGTGTGCTGGGGCATCCTCTTCCCCTGATAACTGGGTCGCCTCCCACCCCTGAGGGCTCCTGGACTGTGAGAGGGGGCAGGCCGGGCTGAGGGACCCCTCCCCCCTCCAGTGCATGAATTTTCATACACCAGGCCTCTAGTATTTTATATATTGTATAACATTGGTAAACACATTTTGCTGTTGAAACAAGAAGCATTTATTAATTTTTTACTAAAAGAGACTATACAAATATTACTACATTCCAAAATACTATTCCATGTCTTTCAAAGTCATGTTTACTTGTTCAAAAATGAATCTTTATTTTAGATGGAGATCAATATTTAAATAAGTATATTTGCAGAAAAGAAGATAAGGTTTAGGATTTTGTGGCAGTGAGTAGCATGATCATATTGAAAGAGTACTGTATTAAACATCTTACATTAATATCTGGAGCAAAATATCAGTAGAGATATTAATGTTAAGTAGAAATATTAATATTAAGTAGAAATGTTAAGTGAAAACATTATCTTCAGAATCTGTTTTTGAAAATAACTTTCAATTGCACTAATAAATAGGACCTGGTGATAATACCTTAGATTTAAAGCTTTTTAATGTCAGGTATAGTATTTATTGGTATATCCCTATGTCCTAGTGAAATAATAGTAGTTATATTATTAACAAATGAGAGAATCTGATTCTGTTATTCATACACATCTACATTTTTTCCTCATAGCCATCTCATTAATTATAAACCAATGTCATAAATACAAGTTGTACTTTGCCCTTTTTTGGTGAAAATCCCTTTACTTTTATCTTTAAGGGCAATATAACTACCTATCTAACTACCTGTTTCTCTCTCTCTCTCTCTCTCTCTCTCTCTCTATCTATCTATATATATATATATATATATATATATATATATATATATATATATATATATATCCTACCTAATAAAAGGGTAATATGCAAATTGACTGCACCTTTGCTACACCCAAACCACGCCCACCAGCCAAGCCATGCCCACCAGCCAATCAGAGCAAGTATACAAATAAACCTGACCAAGATGGCAGTTAATTTGCATACATAGGCGCCCTGAGCAGACCCCTGCAATGGATCGCAGGAAGCTGGGGTCCGCTCTGGAACCAGGCCAAAAACCTCCTGCAGAGGCTTTTGGCCTGGTGCACGAGCGGACCCCCTGCGATTGATGACAGGGAGCAGACTCCCTGCAATCAATAGCAGGGTGCTGGGTGTCTGCTCCAGCCCCAGGCCGAAAGCCTCCGCACCCTTCCCCCACAAACTTCAAAAAGTTGGGTCAGCTTCCTTTCCAGGGAACTAGGACTGATTTTGGGGTCCCAGATACACTGGACCTGGTCACCGTGGAGCGATCTACCTGCTCAAATGACAGGGGCAGGATGAGACAGAGGATGTATTTGAGTTTTGTTCTGTTTTTCCAAAATTGCCTGTTACAAACACTTCTGCAATAGTCCTCAATTGTACTCGAAGTACTATATTTCCTCCATTTGTACGCATACTCCTTTCTTCAAATTTTAACATTTTTGAAACCAGGATACATCTTAACAGAGAGGTTAAAAGGACTTGCCAGCTGCTAGGCATCTGCATAGGTATCTATTTATATACAGAGCCAGGGTCCTACCGAAGGCTCCATCAAGTGGGCGGGGACTGGCGAGCGGGCTGAACTCTGTGAGGTTCCTGGTGGGCAAGGGTGCAGAGCGGGAGTGTGGGCGTGTGGGTGTGTGCATGAGCGTGGACCCGAGCGACACACACTGACACACCCGTACCCACACAGGGTCCTTGGTGTGCCACCCAGGCCTCCCTGGACCTCACCCTCCAGCCCGGATCCTCCTGATCCCGCCTCCCCTTGGAGCGGGTGGGAGTCAGTCTGGGAAAACTTTCTCAGACTTGCTTGGTGCTGGCACTGGATGCATCCAAGCTCATGGAAGGCTCCACGGAGGTTTCTGGTGGCCAAGTGTGCAGAGCGGGAGTGAGGGCGTGTGGGTTGTGTGCATAAGCGTGGAACCGAGCGACACACTAACAGGCCCGCACCCACACAAGGCCCTCAACTGCATCACCCGGGCTTCCCTGGAGTTTACCCTCCAGCCCGGATCCTCCAGGTCCTGTGCCCTGGGGTCGCTCAAGTTCAGCAAGAGTTTGCGATTTGCCCAAGGTGCGTTGAACAGTTTTCTCTTAACCTATTTGTGGGAGTGTAATCTGATTTAAAACCAATGGACTAAACAAACAGAAGCACTTTCTAGAAAGTCAATTTAGAAACATGGATCAAAATTCAAGTGAATTACTTTGGGCCAGGAGTTCTATGTCTGTGAATGTGTCCTAAGTAATCAGTCAAATAAGCAATTATGTTTACTGTAGTTGTTGATGCCAGGGGAAACCAGAAGCAACCTGCCCCACAATAAAGGGTTAGTGAAGTAAACCATAGTAATGTCAAACAGTCAGGGATAACACTGTAGCCATTAAAAATTATGTTTGTATATCCAATTTGTCGACATGAAAAGAAGGCCATAGCCAAATATTAAGTGGAGGGCAGGGGAAGCTCAGAAGAGGGCACGTATATTTATATGTATGTATATTTTATATGTCAGGGAAATAATAGTTTTAAAAACAGTGATTCTTCCTGAGATCTGCAATTGTGAGTGTTAGCAAATTGTGTTTCAGGTGTGACAGGTGTCCTCTGGTGTCCCATACACACAGACATTCTTGCCTGTGGGACAGCCTGAACCTTTGCCGCACCTGCCCCTCTGTGCTGTGGCAACAGCCCAATCAGACATTCCCTTTTATAGGGCTGGTTTCCTTTTCTCCTTTGCCCAAACCATGTCTTTCCAACAAAAGAATATTAACCAAGCAATCCTAACAGCAAGTTTTGTTGCCGACTGCAACTTATGCCCTTTTATGCAAATGTTGTTGCTTTCAAGCCTACCAGGTTGTATTTCAAAACTTTTATTTTTCTGCAACTTGACCATTTTTTATTCGCTTAAAATATTCTGGAGTATTTTAAATACATATAAAAAGTAGAGAACAATATGACAAATACTGATCTATACTAATAAAAGGGTAATATGCTAATTAGACCAGACATCTTCTGGACATCCTTCTGGAAAAAGCCACTGTGGCGGGGGCCAAGGCAGAGGTGGTTAGGGGCAACCAGGCCAGCTGGGGAGGTCAGTTAGGGGTGACCAGACTGGCAGGGGAGGGCAGTTGGGGGCAACCAGGCAGGCAGATAGGTGAACAGGTAGGAGCCAGCGGTCCCAGATTATGAGAGGGATGTCCAACTGCTGGTTTACGGGATCAGGCCTAAACCGGCAGTCGGACATCCCCTGAGGGGTCCCAGATTGAAGAGGGTGCAGGCTGGGCTGAGGGACCCCTCCCCCTGTGCACGAATTTCGTGCACCGTGCCTCTAGTGTGTGTGTGTGTATATATATATATATATATATATATATATATATATCCCCATCCTACCTAATAATAGACAAATATGCAAATTGACCATACCTCCGACACACCCACAAGCCATGCCCCCAAGCCACACCCACCATCCAATCATAACGAGCATGTAAATTAACCCAAACCAAGATTGCTACAGCCACAGAGAGCAAGGTTTCCTAGGTAACAGAGGAAGCCAAGCTTTCCGCCTGCCCTTGCGAGGCCTAAGCCTCCACTCAAGCTACAAAGTTTCAATTATAGAAGGTAAACAAATTCAAACAAATGGCAGCAGAATGGAGCTTGAGAGAGCAGGCCAGGGTTGCCGCCGGCAACAGGGGAAGCAAAGCTTTCCGCACACCCTGGCCGGGCCCACCCGCTTAAGGCAACAAAGTTTCAATTATAACCCCAACACAAATGGCTGCCAGCCTCGGAGGGAGCCCCAGGCTTGGCTCCGCTCCAGGCTACAAAGTTTCAATTGTAGAAGGAAAGTAAATTCCAGATACCAGGACCTCCGGTGGGTTGCCAGGGGGCGTGGCCGGCCTGCAAACCACCACAGGCCCCTCGCTCAGGCCGCCCCATGCCCCAAGGGAACCCCCACCTGATCTAGGACACCCTTCAGGGCAAACCAGCTGGCCCCCACCCCTGTACCAGGCCTCTATCCTATCTAATAAAAGAGTAATATACAGATTGATCATCACTGCAACACACAATATAGCTGCCCCCATGTGCTCAATGATCCTGCCCCCATGTGGACACAAGATGGCCACCACAAGATGGCCAGCAGGAGAGGGCAGTTGGGAGGCACCCAGCCTGCAAGGGAGGGCAGTTAGGGATGACCAGGCCTGCAAGGGAGGGCAGTTGGAGGTGATCAACCCTGCAGGAGAGGGCAGTTAGGGGTGACCAGGCCGGCAGAGGAGGGAAGTTGGGGGTGACCGGTCCTGCAGGGAAGGGCAATTGGGGGGGACCTAGGCCTGCAGTGGAGAGCAGTTGGGGGGGACCAGGCCTGCAGGAGAGGGCAGTTAGGGGTGACCAGGCCTGCAGGTGAGGGCAGTTAGGGGTGACCAGGCCTGCAGGGGATGGCAGTTAGTGGCAAACAGGCAGGCAGGGGAGCAGTTAGACATCAATCAGGCTGGCAGGGGAGTGGTTAGGGGGTGATCAGACTGGCAGGCAGAAGCAGTTAGGGGCAATCAGGAAGGCAGTCAGGCGAGCAGTTGGGAGCCAGCAGTCCTGTACTGTGAGAGGGATGTCCGACTGCCCATGGGTCCCTGATTGGAGAGGATGCAGGCTGGGCTGAGGGACATCCCCCTTCCGCGCACAAATTTCATGCACTGGGCCTCTAGTGTACATATAAAATGGTTTGTAAAATTATGAAATATACTATCTAATAATAGACAAATATGCAAATTGACCATACCTCCAACACACCCAAAAGCCATGCCCACAAGCCATGCCCACCATCCAATGAGAGCAAGCATGCAAATTAACCCAAACCAAGATGGCTACAGCCACAGAGAGTAAGGTTTCCTAGGTAACAGGAAGCCAAGCTTTCCGCCTGCCCTGGCCAGGCCTAAGCCTCCACTCAAGCTTCAAAGTTTCAATTATAGAAGGTAAACAAATTCAAACAAATGGTGGCAGAATTGGAGCTTGAGAGAGCAGGCCAGGGTAGCCGCCGGCAATAGGGGAAGCAAAGCTTCCCACATACCCTGGCTGGGCCCACCCGCTTAAGGCAACAAAGTGTCCAATTATAACCCCAACACAAATGGCTGCCGGCTGGAGGGAGCAGCAGGCTTGGCTCCACTCCAGACTACAAAGTTTCAACTGTAGAAGGAAAATAAATTCCAGATACCAGGGCTTCTGCTTGGAATCAGGAAGGCAGGCAGGCAAGCAGTTTGGGAAGCCAGCAGTCCTGGATTGTGGGAAGAGGGATGTCCGATGCCCATGGGTCCCTGATTGGAGAGGATGCAGGCTGGGCTGAGGGACATCCCCCTTCCGTGCACAAATTTCATGCACTGGGCCTCTAGTGTACATATAAAATGGTTTGTAAAATTATGAAATATACTATCTAATAATAGACAAATATGCAAATTGACCATACCTCCAACACACCCAAAAGCCATGCCCACAAGCCATGCCCACCATCCAATGAGAGCAAGCATGCAAATTAACCCAAACCAAGATGGCTACAGCCACAGAGAGTAAGGTTTCCTAGGTAACAGAGGAAGCCAAGCTTTCCGCCTGCCCTTGCGAGGCCTAAGCCTCCACTCAAGCTACAAAGTTTCAATTATAGAAGGTAAACAAATTCAAACAAATGGTGGCAGATTGGAGCTTGAGAGAGCAGGCCAGGGTAGCCGCCGGCAATAGGGCGGTCCCAGATTATGAGAGGGATGTCCAACTGCTGGTTTACGGATCAGGCCTAAACCGGCAGTCGGACATCCCCTGAGGGGTCCCAGATTGAAGAGGGTGCAGGCTGGGCTGAGGGACCCCTCCCCCTGTGCACGAATTTCGTGCACCGTGCCTCTAGTGTGTGTGTGTGTGTGTGTGTGTGTGTGTATATATATATATATATATATATATATATATATATATATATATATCCCCATCCTACCTAATAATAGACAAATATGCAAATTGACCATACCTCCGACACACCCACAAGCCATGCCCCCAAGCCACACCCACCATCCAATCATAACGAGCATGTAAATTAACCCAAACCAAGATTGCTACAGCCACAGAGAGCAAGGTTTCCTAGGTAACAGAGGAAGCCAAGCTTTCCGCCTGCCCTTGCGAGGCCTAAGCCTCCACTCAAGCTACAAAGTTTCAATTATAGAAGGTAAACAAATTCAAACAAATGGCAGCAGAATGGAGCTTGAGAGAGCAGGCCAGGGTTGCCGCCGGCAACAGGGGAAGCAAAGCTTTCCGCACACCCTGGCCGGGCCCACCCGCTTAAGGCAACAAAGTTTCAATTATAACCCCAACACAAATGGCTGCCAGCCTCGGAGGGAGCCCCAGGCTTGGCTCCGCTCCAGGCTACAAAGTTTCAATTGTAGAAGGAAAGTAAATTCCAGATACCAGGACCTCCGGTGGGTTGCCAGGGGGCGTGGCCGGCCTGCAAACCACCACAGGCCCCTCGCTCAGGCCGCCCCATGCCCCAAGGGAACCCCCACCTGATCCAGGACACCCTTCAGGGCAAACCAGCTGGCCCCCACCCCTGTACCAGGCATCTATCCTATCTAATAAAAGAGTAATATACAGATTGCTCATCACTGCAACACACAATATAGCTGCCCCCATGTGCTCAATGATCCTGCCCCCATGTGGACACAAGATGGCCACCACAAGATGGCCAGCAGGAGAGGGCAGTTGGGAGGCACCCAGCCTGCAAGGGAGGGCAGTTAGGGGTGACCAGGCCTGAAAGGGAGGGCAGTTGGAGGTGATCAACCCTGCAGGAGAGGGCAGTTAGGGGTGACCAGGCCGGCAGAGGAGGGAAGTTGGGGGTGACCGGTCCTGCAGGGAAGGGCAATTGGGGGGGACCTAGGCCTGCAGTGGAGAGCAGTTGGGGGGGACCAGGCCTGCAGGAGAGGGCAGTTAGGGGTGACCAGGCCTGCAGGTGAGGGCAGTTAGGGGTGACCAGGCCTGCAGGGGATGGCAGTTAGTGGCAAACAGGCAGGCAGGGGAGCAGTTAGACATCAATCAGGCTGGCAGGGGAGTGGTTAGGGGGTGATCAGACTGGCAGGCAGAAGCAGTTAGGGGCAATCAGGAAGGCAGTCAGGCGAGCAGTTGGGAGCCAGCAGTCCTGTACTGTGAGAGGGATGTCCGACTGCCCATGGGTCCCTGATTGGAGAGGATGCAGGCTGGGCTGAGGGACATCCCCCTTCCGTGCACAAATTTCATGCACTGGGCCTCTAGTGTACATATAAAATGGTTTGTAAAATTATGAAATATACTATCTAATAATAGACAAATATGCAAATTGACCATACCTCCAACACACCCAAAAGCCATGCCCACAAGCCATGCCCACCATCCAATGAGAGCAAGCATGCAAATTAACCCAAACCAAGATGGCTACAGCCACAGAGAGTAAGGTTTCCTAGGTAACAGGAAGCCAAGCTTTCCGCCTGCCCTGGCCAGGCCTAAGCCTCCACTCAAGCTACAAAGTTTCAATTATAGAAGGTAAACAAATTCAAACAAATGGTGGCAGATTGGAGCTTGAGAGAGCAGGCCAGGGTAGCCGCCGGCAATAGGGGAAGCAAAGCTTCCCACATACCCTGGCTGGGCCCACCCGCTTAAGGCAACAAAGTGTCCATTATAACCCCAACACAAATGGCTGCCGGCTGGAGGGAGCAGCAGGCTTGGCTCCACTCCAGGCTACAAAGTTTCAACTGTAGAAGGAAAATAAATTCCAGATACCAGGGCTTCTGCTTGGGTTGCCAGGGGGCGTGGCCGGCCTGCAAACCACCACAGGCCCCTCACTCAGGCCACTCCACACCCCAAGGGAACCCCCACCTGATCCGGGACGCCCTTCAGGGCAAACCAGCTGGCCCCCACCCCTGTACCAGGCCTCTATCCTATCTAATAAAAGAGTAATATGCAGAGTGATCATCACTGCAACACACAATATAGCTGCCCCTATGTGGTCAAAGATCCTGCCCCCATGTGGACACAGGATGGCCACCACAAGATGGCCAGCAGGAGAGGGCAATTGGGAGGCACCCAGCCTGCAAGGGAGGGCAATTGAGAGGGACCACGCCTGCAAGGGAGGGCAGTTGGAGGTGATCAACCCTGCAGGATAGGGCATTTAGGAGTGACCAGGCTGGCAGAGGAGGGAAGTTGAGGGCAAACAGGCTGGCAGCAGAGTGGTTAGGGGGTGATCAGGCTGGCAGGCAGAAGTGGTTAGGGGCAATCAGGAAGGCAGGCAGGCAAGCAGTTGGGAGCCAGCAGTCCTGGATTGTGAGAGGGATGTCCGACTGCCCATTTAGGCCCGATCCCACCAGTCGGACATCCCTTGAGGAGTCCCATATTGGAGAGGGTACAGGCTGGGCTGAGGGACAACCCCTCTCCGTGCACGAATTTCGTGCACCGGGCCTCTAGTATATATATAATAGATATGATATTATTGTTTGTTTTGTTAGTTTTGTTTTGTTAGTTTTGTTTGTATTGTTTAAATTACCTGGCATCTCCTATTTTAGTTTTACTCTGGTCCCTTGTCAACTACCAATTTTTAAATTATAATTGCTTAGGATTCTGTCCTAAGGTTCCTCTCACTTATACATTCTTTTACATTTTACTTATCTTTGTCCATTTTCCACTGAGGGTCAATGATAAATAATGAGCAAAGTCATATGAAAATATCATAGCTCTGAGATTGATAACTCAAACTTCTACATCTCTAATCAGAAACTTCTGGACTGTGATACCCTGATTGATAAAGAACTCCGCTCAAACTATTATATATGTCTTCAATGGTACTTCCATATTAAAAATGCCCTTTGCTTCATCACTCCCTTTTTCTAACTAATCAATATATCCATGTATTGTTTATATAAAATTAAATAGTCAAATTTTTGAGCTGAAATTTCATTAATTTAGTATGCCCTGTGTGTATTCTTTTCTTTAAAAAAATAATGATTATTATAAGTATTACAGATGTCACCTTTTTATTCCCCCACTACTCCCTCCACCCAGTTCCCACCTCACTCCGGGCCTTCACCACCCTATTGTCTGTATCCATAGGTAATGCATATCTTATATAATAGAAGGCTAATATGCAAATCCACCAAGCAGAACAACCAGTTGCTATGATGTGCACTGACCACCAGGGGACAGACACTCAGTGCAAGAGCTGCCCCCTGGTGGTCATTGTGCTCCCACAGGGGGAGCACTGCTCAGCCAGAAGCAGGGAGCGGGTCTAAGCCAGCAGGCGGATATCTCCTGAGGGGTCTTGGACTTCGAGACAGTGCAGGCTGGGTTGAGGGACCCCCCCTCCCCCCCCAGTGCACCAATGTTGTGCACTGGGCCTCTAGTATGCATATAAGATCTTTGGTTAATGTCTCCCCTACTCCTTACCTTTCCTCTGAGATTCCTTAGTCTGTACCATGTTTCCATGCCACTGGTTCTATTTTATTCATCAGTTTATTTTGTTCATTAGATTCATTAGATTCCTTGTTCATTTATTTGGATTTTTTGATTCAATTGTTGATAGATATATATTTATTGCCATTTTATTGTTCATTTGTCTTCTTCTTCTTCTTCTTCTTCTTCTTCTTCTTCTTCTTCTTCTTCTTCTTCTTCTTCTTCTTCCTCTTCTTGTTTTTAAAGCGTACCTTTCAACATTTCATGTAATACTGGTTTGGTGGTGATGAACTATTTTAGCTTTTTTTTTTTTTTTGTCTGTAAGCTCTTTATCTTATCTTCAATCCTAAATGTTAGCTTTGCTTGGTAGAGTAATCTTGGTTGTAGGTGCTCACTATTCATCACTTAGAATATTTCTTGCCACTCCCTTCTGGTCTGCAAAGTTTCTGTTGAGAAATCAGCTGACAGTTGTAACAGCATTACCTTGTAAGTTACTAACTGCTTTTCTCTTGCTGCTTTTAATATTCTTTGTCTTTAACCCTTGGCATTTTAATTATGATGTGTCTTGGTGTGGAGCTCTTTGGTCTTCTCTTGTTTGGGACTCTCTACATTTCCAGGACTTGTAAATCTATTTCTTTTACCAGGTAGGAGAAGTTTTCTGTCATTTTTCAAATAGGTTTTCAATATCTTGTCTTCTCTCTGCTCCTTCTGGTACCCCATAAGACAAATATTGGTATGCTTGAAGTTGTCCCAGAGGCTTTTTACACTATCTTCATTTTTTGGATTATTATTATTATTATTTTTTTTTTTTATCTTCTGACTGGGTGTTTTTTGCTTCCTCATATTCCAAACAGTTGACTGCTTCTAGGAATCTTCTACTGTACTGTTCAATCCCTATAAATTATTCCTTATTTCAATTAGTGTATGCTTAATATAAGACTGGTCCTTTTTCTTTTCCTTTTTCTTTTTCTTTTTCTTTTTCTTTTTCTTCTTCTTTTTCTCCTTCTTTTTCTCAAATATATTTTTATTGATTTCAGGGAGGAAGGGAGAGGGAGAGAGAGATAGAAACTTCAATGATGAGACAGAATTATTGATCGGCTGTCTCCTGCATGTCCCTACCAGGGATAAAGCCCACAACCCTGGTATGTTCCCTTGATCAGAATTGAACCAGGGACCCCTCAGTCCCCAGGCCAAAGCTCTATCTACTGAGCCAAACCCATTAGGGTCTGACTGGTCCTTCTTCATGTCTTTGACATTCTCACTAAGATCCTTGAAAGCCTCACTGAGTCCCTTGAAGCTCTCATTAAGGTCCTTGAGCAACCTTATAACCACGGCTTTGAACTCCGTATTTAGTAGTTTGCTTGCTTCCATTTCATTTAATTCTTTTTCTGGAGATGTCTTCTGTTCTTCCATTTGTGACATGTTTCTTTGTCTCCACATTTTGGCTGACTCCCTGTGTTTGTTTCTATGTCTCAGGTAGAGCTGCTATGTCTCCTGGACTTGGTGTTATCTAGGTCCTAGTGGCTCAGCCTCCCCAGTCAGCTGAGCTGGGAACTCTAGGTGCACCCCTGTGTGGGCTGTGTGCATAGAATTGTTGAAGTTGAGCCTTGATTGCTGTTGACCTCACTTGGAAGAATTGACATCTATGGCAATTGTCTGAGACCATCTGCAACTACAGTGGGAGAGATGCTGTGCAGGAGACACCCCTGTGGAGCAGGACTTGCTTCAGTAGGGCTTTGGTGCTCACTGAGTCTGCCCCTTGAGTGTGGCACTTGTGATGTGTAGAGTTATAATCTGGTATGGCCTGAAGCTGTCTACCAGGTGCACTGCTCTGGGCCCTCATGGGAGGTGCAAAGTCAGCCACTGCCTGGGGCCACCAGGCAGGAGTTACAGAATGATTTGAAAATGGCTGCTACTTGTGTTGGACTTGGAATTTACAAGTCAAGGCCAAACTGTGAAGCAAGGAAGACTGATGCTAGTGATGGATCTTGAGCTTCTTATTGATAGGTATGGGGCTCCCTGACCCAGCTGCAGCTTTTATGAGAGATTTTAGGAAAGTCTGAAGCCTGAGCCAGGACAGACCATTCATATGGAAAAGCCACTGAAAACAGTGGCTACAAATTGGATGGGGCAGGGTCTCAGGGAATCACCATGCTGGAGAGGATAGTGTGAGCCATGCTGATGGAAATTCACATATGGCTACCATTCAGCTCTGTGTTGGGGGAGGTGCCAGCACAGGGATAATGATCCATTTGGCAGAAAGCCGCCCCTGAGTCCCTGCCCCAATTCCAGACAGTCCAGTTCCTCCCTGGTCCCCCCAATGCCACCACCCAGCACTGGAGCTCAGAGGGAGTGAGACCATGTAAGTTCATGGGCTGATCCTTTCAAAGGGACTGCCTGAGTCTCCAGCAGCCTTTGTGTCACTAAGCCAAAATCCCTGCTAGTTTTTATAGCCTGAAATTATGTGGAATTCTCTTCTCACCTCTTGAACCTGGGCTAGGGTTTTGGTGTGGGGTGGGGTCTCTCACAGGAGGCTTCTGTAGCCATGATATCCCTCCCAATTAAAAACATGCAACACTTGGACCAGCTCATTCTATGCCTCTGCCCATCCTGCTGGTCTCAATGTGCCTTTTTTTCTTACTTCTCTATTTGTAGGACTTACAGTCATCCAGCTTTCAGGCAGTTCAAAGTGATAGCTGTTCCATATTTTAGTTGTAATTTTGATGTGATTGTGGGAGGCGGTGAGTACAGGCATTTACCTAAACTGCCATCTTGGTTCTCTCGGCCAGTGTCTACTCTTTTACATTTTTTCCTCCCAGCCTAAGACATTGCAACTTCTCAAATTTTATTTCCCCTAAGAGACAATATCCAAGTTTAAGTTAGAATTCTAAAAGGTCATCCTAACTATTTCCATGTCTAATACATTTCAAATATCTATAAATCCTGCATATTAAATGTCATTCTATCCACCTCCATTTAGGTCTATGCAAGTATCTTAATCCAAATGATATCAATCTTCTACATAGATGAAAGGAGTTTTGGATATCCACATTGCCTCCCCAAACCTTCATGGTATCAATATATCTTCACATAGTAGCTAAATCTTAAAATGTAAAATAAAACAATTTATCCAGATGAAATAGTTCACTGGCTACCAATATGGTCCATAAAGTCTTGTGTCATGTGACTTCTGCTAACTCACCTGTCATTTATCATGCTATTGAATATTTTCATTTTTGAACTATAGTCACAATGCATTTCTTTCTATTTCCAATAGCTATTTTTGTTTCATCTCATTTTCATATGCCATTTCTTACTCCAAGTATTCCATCTCTCCCCCCACCACACACACACACACACACACACACACACACACACACACACACACACACTAAATTTAATGACATATTTGAACCTAATGTTCCTTTCTCTGGAAATCTTCCGTGACGATCAAGTCTAGATAATATTTTATAGCATGTACCTTTCTCACTAAAACTGACACAACTACTGAGTAGATGCAACATTAGAAATAGATCCCAATGTAATCTCAGAGACAACCAGCTGGCTTCACACATTCATTACTAAATTCTTATTTACTAGATGAAGGACCATCTATATGCTTGACTACCCAATTCTAGGTTATCTATCTATCTATCATCTATCTATCTATCTATCTATCTATCTATCTATCTATCTATCTATCTATCTATCTATCTATCTATCTATCTATCATTTAGCTAATAAAAGCCTCAGCGACCATTATGGCAGAACAACCAGAACAACCGGTCACTGTGATGTGCATTGACCACCAGGGGACAGACGCTCAACACAGGTGCTGCCCCCTGGTGATCAGTGTGCTCCCACAGGGGAGCGCTCCTCAGCCAGAAGCCGGGCTCATGGCTGGTGAGTGCAGCGGTTGTGGCGGGAGCCTTTCCCGCCTCTTCGGCAGTCGAGGCGGGCCTAAGCCTGCAGGTGCACATTCCCTGAGGGGTCCTGGATTGTAAGAGGGTTCAGGCTGGGCTGAGGGACCCCCCGCCCCACCCACCCCATCCAGTGCACAAATGTCTTGCACCGGGCCTCTAATGTGTATGTATATATATATATATATATATATATATATATATATATATATATATATATATATATATATATATATATATATAAAGAGCCAAGGTCTGTCACGTCCAAAATGACTGGAGGCTTGACCAAATGCCAGGCTAGGGAGCTGAGAGGGCAGGATGAAAGGTCACCATGAGGGGACCCCTGCCTGGATCGTGGTCATGGCCAGCCTGCAAACCACAGGCATCCCTTAGTCCAGGCCAACCAGCACCCCAGAGGAGACCCCTGCCAGGATCGTGGTCATGGCCCGCCTTCAAACTGCGGTGGCCCCTAGCCCGAGAAGGCCTCCTAGCCAAGGATGCCTAAGTCTGTTCTGGACCCAGGGCTGGGCTCTCCCAGCGAGCAACACAGAAACCAGTGTCTAACTGCCAGTCTCCGGGAGGTGGGAGGGCATCCACTGTTGACCAAAAAGTAGGATCATCGAACCGTTCACAGTCTCAGTGCAGGCACAGGTCCATGGCTGACTGGGTGGAGGCCAGACCAAAACAGAACAGCAGAAACACGCTGCTCACCTTGGCGGGTGCAGCTGCAGTCCACATGGCCTGGGTAGTGTAGAAAGTGCTACCTTCTCCCAGGTCCTGTGCTGGCACTGCTGCCTCACTCAAGGCCCCCTGAGTCCTGACAGCGAAGCCCCCTGAGTCCTGACAGCAAAGTGTTTAGGGTATCCTGAAGGAGTTGTGCCCTTCTGAGTGCTTTTGCCCAAAGACGCCCTTTGGGATGAATCCAGAGCCACATCTCACTTCCCATGAGACTGGAAGAACCATGTAAAAGGATTTCGACAAAAGTTTTCCACATCTCTGTTTATTCTTTTGAATCCATAAAACGACCTTAAAAAAAGCATTCGAGCCACCTAAGAGAGAATGCACTTTCTGGCCAGCGCACACAGGATTCTTTTGCCCAACAGGTTAAAGGAAGCAGAGAGATGGCACAGTGGAAATGGCCCTGGTGCCCTATGAGGAGACTGCGGGAATGGGGTTGCAGAAATTCCATAAACCTCTTGCTACCTTCTCCTTTGCAAACCACACCATCCAGATCCACCAGGACTGGAGGCAACTGGGAGTTGCAGCCGTGGTTTGGGACACAGAAAGCAAATCCTGGGAGTCTTCTGAAAACATCTGCAATTTATTATAAGACTGGTCTTTATTTAAAAAGAAATAAAAGAACAGCTTTTTTGAGATATATTTCATATATTGTACATGTCACCTAAAGTGTACAATGAACTGTTTTTTTTAAAGTAAATTCAGAGTGGTACAACCATCACCATGCTCAATTTTTAAATATTTTCACAGCCACCTCCCCTCCAAAAAAATTTCTACCCAGTAGAATCACTTTCCTGATCATCTTCCCCCAAATAGATTGAATTTTAAGAGTGGGTAAAGGACAGTTGAGGGAAGTTACAATACTGCACAAAGGATATTGTAAAATGACAGAGCCCAAAGTGAAGATCATGTGTTTTCTTTTTTTTTTTAATATTTTTTTATTGATTTCAGAGAGAAAGGGAGAAGGAGAGAAAGATAGAAACATCAATGATAAGAATCACTGATCAGCTGCCTCCTGCAGACCCCCTACTGGGGATTGAGCCCGCAACCCAGGTATGTGCCCCTGACCAGAATCAAACCTGGGACCCTTCAGTCCACAGGCCAGCTCTCTCTCCATTAAGCCAAACCAGCCAGGGCCATGTGTTTTCTTTAAGTTCTCTGTGGTTGTAATGGTCCCCAAATCTATACTAATAAAAGGGCAATATGCTAATTAGAGTGGTTGTCTTCTGGACAACCTTCCAGACAAAGTCACAGCAGCTGTGATGGCCAAGGCTCAGGCAACCATGGGTGGCTGAGGTTCAGGTCGGCAGTGGCAGCAGCAGCGGGGTAATGGGGGTGGTGCCTTCCCCTGATCCGCCAGGTCACCTCCGGCAGAAGGAGGCCAGACTGGGGGCCAAGGCAGAGGCAGTTAGGGGCAATCAGGCCAGCAGTGGGGCAAGGTAGGGACGATCAGGCAAGCAGCCAGAAGGGTTAGGGGCAATCAGTCAGGCAGGCAGGCTAGCAGTTAGGAGTTAGCGGTCCCAGATTGTGAGAGGGATTTCCCAGATAGGAGAGGGTGCAGGTTGGGCTGAGGAACTGCCCCTCCCATGCACAAATTTAATGCACCAGGCCTCCAGTCTTACCTAATAATAGACAAACATGTAATTTGACCATACCTCTGCTACACCCACAATCAGAGTGAGTATGCAAATAACCCAAAAATATGGCGGGTTAAATTGCATATGCATGCATGGCATGGCCAGGATGGGCGGGACGCTTGCTATGAGGGGGAGGAGGGATGGTGGAGGGAGCTACAGGAGTGGTGCTCTGGTCAGAAGCGAGGACTTGCAGGCTCCCGGGTGGCTGGTGAGCGGGGATGTGCCAGCCCCTGGGCAGGCTGGGAATGGGGACTTGCTGGCTCCCAGGCAGCTGGGAGTGAAGCCAGGGGAAGGAAGGCCTATTCTTGCATGAATATCGTGCAATGGGCTTCTAGTATATATTTATAAAAGCCTAAGCGACCATTACGACTGAATGACCAGAATGACCAGAATGACCGAACATCCGGTCGACCAGTTGCTATGATGTGCTCTGACTACCAGGGGGCAGGTGTTCAATGCAGGAGCTGTCCCTTGGTGGTTAGTCTGCTCCCACAGCCAACCTCCCACAGCTGGACAATCTCCCTCAGTCCCTCCCCATGGACAGCCAACCTCCCACATTCCCTTCCCCTGTCCCTTCCCCTGGCCAGCAGGCCCTGATTGGCCTGGCCCCGATTGGGACTGGATGAGATGGCCCCATTCAGCCCTGATCACCGGCCAGGCCTAGGGATCCCACCCGTGCACAGATTTGTGCACCGGGCCTCTAGTATTTTCATATGACTGTTCCACAGAAATTATAAACAACATATTTGTCATTTTCACTCATAATTGATCAAATAAGAAATATAGGTATTGCCCTTACTCTTCATTCTTTCTCACAAGCAATACCAAATTAATCATAAAATTGTAATGCTTCTTTCTAAATATAGCTAAGTTAATCCACTCTTCTGCATACCTATTAAACTATTCTAGTCTAAGACAACATCACTTATTACTGCCTCCAGTAAAAGTTTCCTAGTTGTACTTTCTACATCCAATGTTGCCATTATACAAAAAAAAAGAAGCTGTTTGCTGTGCAAATCTTATCAGTCATCACATGTTTAATATTTTTAAATATTTTACATTTCTCTTAAAACAAATTCCAAAAGGTTTAAAGGCCCTATGTTATTAAATAGGCATTGTTCATAATTAAGAAGTTAAATTAATTTGTGAATATTTTATTCTGTAAAACTATATAGGTTAAAAATAAAATTCTTTTAATATTACATATCTTTAATACAACAATGTATAAGAAAGGTAGACACCTTCCTTTGTTTATGATTTAAGTTATAGAGTATTTCTAAGTGGTATCAAGCCACTCCTCTTGTCCAGAGACTTATCTTTCTTGTAGAAATATATTCTTTTTAAAAAAAATATATTTTATTGATTTTTTACAGAGAGGAAGGGAGAGGGATAGAGAGTTAGAAACATCGATGAGAGAGAAACATTGATCAGCTGCCTCTTGCACACCTCCTACTGGAGATGTGCCCGCAGCCAAGGTACATGCCCTTGACTGGAATCGAACCTGAGACCTTTCAGTCCACAGGCTGACACTCTATCCACTGAGCCAAACTGGACAGGGCTAGAAATATATTCTTAATTATCTGTGTCACACTTAGTACTATGGACCATTTTGGATGCACAACCTGTTCATTAACATTATTTATTACAGATGAGAAAAAGGTAAAATATTCAAAGAAAAATTAAAATCTCAGAGATAACACAACCAGTATACATGCAATTACATAATCTGATTTTTAACTAAAATAGCATTCTGAAGCTGTTCACCTTACATTAATGATTTCTTGATGTGCCTACATGTAATGGTGTCATACAAGGTCCTTTCAACCAAATAACCCATACTGGGGAATCTCAGCTCCTCCAAAGCTAGATATGAAAAAGCAAGTTCTGGACAGAGACAAATATTTTCTTCCCCACCTTCTTAAAACCTTCTCTCTTGATTCTTATTTATTGTCTAACACCTTTCTCTTCACTCTGTGACCAGCAGTATAATATTTATACCTATTAGGAAAAAAATAGAGAGAGAAAGAAAAACACAGAAGGTAGGCCGAGTGCATAGTGGTCAAAAGCTACTTTGTAGTTCAGTAACCTCCTCTGTAAAATGCAAATAATGAAAGTAACTACCTTAAAGCATTGTTATAATGATTAATTGAATTATTTGCAAACTGCTTAGACCAACGCCTGGGACTGAGGACAAATATATAATTGTTAGTTATTATTACCCAAGAAAATTTTTGCATAGAAATACACACATAGTAAAGAAATACTTTGTATGGAAATTCTTCAAATATTTTCAAAAAATAATGTCCCTCTCAAAAATCTTCACCTTTTTTACAATGCCTAATACTGTCATCCATTTATCATAGAAGAGCATTTTAAGTGTCTGAAACAGTCTGCCTATTAATCTCTCAACATACATTTTATATATATATGTGTGTGTGTGTGTATATATATATATATATTTTTTTCTAACTCTCTATCCCTCTCCCTTCTTCTCTGTAAAAAATCAATAAAATATATTTTTTTAAAAAAAAGAATGTATTTCTACAAGAAAGATAAGTCTCTGGACAAGAGGAGTGGCTTGATACATATATATATATATATATCACTTAAAAACTGAAAAGTAAAACCTATAGGAAACATAGACTGAAAGAATAAACTAATAGCATTACCTCAATTTCATTCATCTTTCCATTCATTTATTCATTGAACAACTTTGTATTAAATGCTCACTGTATGCCAAGCACTAAGCAAAGTTTTAGGGATAAAAAGATAATTAGAAGCAACCACTTCCCTTAAATAGGTCATTGTCTACAGAGAAACTATTTAAATAACCCTGTACCATCAAAGATGCCAAGGAGTAAACTTTGGCCAATATAGTGTCTCAGGTCTAGAGTTAAAGAAGAAAGTGGAGCCCAGCCAGTCTGGCTTGGTGGTTGAACATCAACCTATGAACTGGGAGGTCATGGTTCAATTACTGGTTGAGGCACATGACTGGATTGTGGGCTTGATCCTCAGTGGGAAGCATGGGGAGGGCAGCTGATTGATGATTCTCTCATCATTGATGTTTCTATCTCCTTACCTCTCCCTTCCTCTCTATGAAGTCAATAAAAACATATTAAAAAGAAGAAGAAGAAAGTGCCTTAGAGCACAGCAACATTTAAACTGGAAACTGAGATTCAGCAAGGCAAAGGGAATCTTGAGATATTTCTGTAGAAATTGTTATTAAACCTGGGCTTGGACTGCAGGATTCTAGATGATAACCGCTTAAATGAGATTAAAGGTTTCCATGTAAACATGATTTGGATTGGGGCTGGTCAGTGCCTAGAATAATTTGTTTTATTAGAATGTTGCGTTTCTTATCCTGACCAAGGACAGGGACTATGAAATAGCCATAGAAAAGAAGGGAACACATTATTTTAACATAATAGGGAGGTGTTTTTCCCTAACATTAATGGGGCCAAGAATAAGGGGACAAGTTATGTTTAAGAAATACATAAAACTAATTGTTAAAATATGTTCTCTCCTCCTACTGTCATGATTACACCTTCACACAAACAAATGAGATAGAGAAATTACATAAAAAATTCTGGTATTGATATTACAATAATAGCAAAATAACAGAGAACATTTAATTTACTATTTATATTTCAGGTTTGATTGCATAATTGATGATGTAGCAATATCTAAATTAATGATAATTGAAAGATAATTAATAAATTACTACATAAGTATTTCATAAAATTTATTTTTGTCATCATGGTAGCAAAACCTCTTTTTCTTGGTACAATAATGATTTTCAAAAACCTTATCATTGACTAGAGAGGCCCAGTGTATGAAATAAGTTCATGGGTAGGGTCCCTAGGCCTGGCTGGTGATCAGGGCCGATCTGTGGGGTGACTGGCAGGGTGATCGAGGGGACCCTGCTGGCACCCACCTTGGCTGGCCTGGCACTGCCTGCTCACTGGCCCTGCCCCCTGCCACTGCCTGTTTGCCAGCTAGCCCCGCCCCCTGTCACCACTGCTTCTGGTTGCCTCCCTCTGCAGGGTAACCAGAGGGGTGATCAGGGGGCCCCTGCTGGCACCCACCTTGGCTAGCCTGAGGCCTGCGGGCTGGGGGCAGCTCCTGTATTGAGCATCTGGCCCCTGGTGGTCAGTGTGCATCATAACAACAGGTCATTCCACCAGTTGTTCTGCCATTCAATTGATTTGCATATTAGGCTTTTATTATATAGGATAGTAAGGTTCTCAGAATAAAAAATATTGTACCAAAATGTACAATTTGTATATGTTCTTCTAAAGCTTAGATTAAAGTGAAAATTTCAAACATTTTCCTTTTTCAAAACTATGTCTTTTCAAATAGAAATAGTTATTTACTAAAGTAAAATCAACACTTTAAATTCAAAATGATATAATCAAGTTAGTAATTTTTTAAAAAAATAATTAACTATTAAATTTTTATGAAAAATAAAAACTATTCAAAATTCAAATGGTCAATTTTCATTTTACTATTGACTAGAGGCCTGGTGCATGAAATTCATGCAGGGTGGGGGTGCCTCAGCCCAGCTTGCACCGTCTCCATCCGGGACCTCCCAATGGGATTGGGCCTAAACCAGCAGTCAGACATCCCTCTTGTAATCTGGAACCGCTGGCTCCTAACCGCTCACCTGCCTGCCTTCCTGATCACCCCTAACTGCTCTTCCCTGCCAGTCTGATAGCCCCTAACTGCCTCTGCCTCAGCCCCCACCACCATGGCTTTTTCTGGAAGGACGTCAGGAAGGATGTCTGGAAGATGTCCAGTCTAATTAGCATATTACCCTTTTATTAGTATAGATGTCAAGAATTAATATCATGCTATACATACATTTCATCTAGACCTACATATATATGTACACACGCATAATAAGAGAGATTTTTTAATATTTTAATATATTCTTCAGTCACCATGTGAAACTTTTCTGAATACCATGTAATTCTTGAAAATCTCTGGAACCACAAATTGAAACAAAAGTGAAGAAAGAATAAAAGGTCACTCAGTGCTACTGGGAAATTATACTTGGTTATGCAGGAATCTATTGCATTCATGCCTAGAGAAAGAATTTGACAAGTTAATTAATTTGTCTTTTCTCTTAACTAAATGCTTCTGCTGCTCAAATTGTCTCCATACTCTGTCACAGTGCATTCTGTAGTATAGGCAGCAGCACAATCCATAAATATTCTCAGTATTCAGACATCCATTATTTCAAGGACATGTGCAAGTGATGAGGTGAAGCATTACCCCAGGTCCAGAAAGGCATTACTCACAGGAGTAGACATTTAGGGTTATGGTCACCCTATGTCAACCTTGAGCATTGGATCCAGAGAGACAGATGTGCCCAAGTGTACTTTATTAAATTAATTTTTTCTATGTGTTTATGAACTGTGGATCTTCTAATGTGCTGGTAAAGATCAGAGGCCTCTTCTGCCCTACTTTAAGGCAGGTACTGCTTAAGGTATATATGTGTACCTTAAAAGCATGTAAAGGACATAAATAGACATTTTGGGGGAACGAAGAGAAGTTTCATAATTGTGTGTGTTCTTTTCAGAAGTGTTAAACTTTAAGATAAGTTGAAGAGGGTGGGTAGTAAAGTATCTATAGAACTATACAAGAATTTAGGCCTGAGGGCAAACAGGACCTTACATCACATGCTAATGAGCTTGGACTTTAATCTTTAGGATAAAAATAAGTTATTTCATTATTTTTATTGGAAAAACAGTTATTTTTAGAAGGATGATTGCCAACATATGGGATTGTAAGGAAGCATGTCTGGATACAGGAGAAGAGCTAAGATGAAGTTGAAAAAGATTTGGGGAGAAATGTAAAGACTTGAACTAAAATGATGTCAGGGTATTGGAGAAGGCAGTACTTAGTAGTAGGAGATAGTTACTTGGCTATCTGTAGTTGAGGATGGCATTAGGTCTTTTCAGAGCCACATCACAGGAAAATAATTATTTTATGTAAGAAATTTAAAGATGCTTTATTTGAATTAAAATATTTATCAATGCAATTACCAATGTAATTTTCTAAAAAAAAATATAAGTACTCAGAATTAAATATTTAAAAATAGAATGGAAAATAAAATATTAATCCAATTTACACGTTTTTAAGACAAACACACCGAATATCAAAGATGGAAATAGAGTCCCTCAAGATTCTCCAGATGACTAATACTAGAGTGGTGGCTAAATCGTTGTTTCTAGAGCTCTGTTCAATTCACAATATTTTTCTCTAAATAGCCCCAAAGTCTGAGAAAACTATTTTTATAGGCAATATAATTTTTAATATGCTACTGTACTAGATATATAAGAATATAAAACATGACTTATTTTATAATACTTTAATTTGTGGCATTTAATTTATTGTGCATAATAATAATCTTGACCAGATATTACAAGGAAAAACAAGAAGAGCTTAAAGAACCCATGAAACCCCAAATTTCCAAAACCAACCTTACTAGCAGTTCCCATAGGAAACTGAGACAGGAAGTAAATAAAAACTAGAACAAATAAATTTAAAGAGGCTGACATGCCCCAATACCCAGAGAAAATGTGTGGGGGAGAGATGATTCCTTAAAAAATACATATGCCCTTGAAAATATATGCTATATTATAAAGCAGATTATGTATATTTCTCAAAAATAAAAAATAAAAATCAAATTTTTAAACAATTACAGTTTGCTTTCAGAATTTTCCAGGTCAAAAATATCAAAGACTATAAAGGATAGAAAAAAAATCAAATTCTGCCATTTTTAATCGTGCAGTTAAAGATAAAAACAAGTGGTTTATAAACAGCATGCAAATTCAGGCAACTTTCATGGAAAGTGATTTACGGCAATTGTGGATATTTTTCAACAGAGATATTGTACCTATAATCATTTATGTTGACCAAGCATTAATAAGCAAGCCTCTACTTATGATCAATGAATGCAGGATATTGGTTTATGTGACTTATTAATGAGGATAATGACAACTGTTTTAAAGCTAGTCTCCAGTGTCTAAGGTCCTATTACCCTGAATTTAAAATATGTATACCAATATCTTCTAACATGGAAACTTCATACTTAAGAGAAATAAGTGAAAATAAATATGTTATATAATTCAAAATGTGAATAGCTAAAAAAACAATAACACTCAACTCAGAGATGTGTTTGAAAACTTATTATCATCTATATCTAAAACATGCTTCCTAGTATTATTTTAAAATATATTTGTATTAATTTTAGAGAGAAAGATAGAAACATCAATGATGAGAGAGAATCATTGATTGGCTGCGATCAAGACTGCAACCTGGGCATGTGCCCTGACTGGGAATCAAACCTTGACCTCCTGTTTCATAGGTCCTTGCTCAATCACTTAGTCACACTGGCTAGGCACTTCCTGATATTTTTATAAATAGGGGCATTTCAACTATCCTATCAGTATGCTCTGTGAATACATAATATTTTAAGAATTACAAGGACTGAATGATAAGTAAAAATCCCTGCCTTGTTTTAAAAACGAAGAAATACTAACTTTGTTCCTCATATTTTAATATATAAAGACAAACTAGGGCCTCAAAATGGAATTAATAACAAATTACTATTTTGATACATATACACTGAGTGGCCAGGTTATTATGATCTCTGAACACATAATAATCTGGCCACTCAGTGTATATCCTATATAATGAAAGGCTAATATGCAAATTGTCCCTTTGACCAGGAGTTCTACCAGCAGGCAGGCCGGCCAATCACCCATGTCCCCTCCCCCTGGCCAGGCTGGCCGGACCACACCATGCATGAATTCATGCACCGGGCCTCTAATATATATGTACACTGAGTGGCCAGATTATTATGCATTCAGAGATCATAATAATCTGGCCACTCAGTGTATATTGCTCATTTATTAGTAACATTTGAGTTTCTAAACTAAAAACTGTGTTTTGCTTGTGATATTTATGCTTATAATAATACCAGTAGCAATCATCTTTAAAAAACAGGAATGCCCACTAAGTAAGCAGGGCCTTTCTCTCATAATGTATGGCACACACTGT
Source organism: Ia io (assembly GCA_025583905.1). Lineage (NCBI taxonomy): Eukaryota > Metazoa > Chordata > Mammalia > Chiroptera > Vespertilionidae > Ia > Ia io. Next base: position 23,658,020 of record JAJQQW010000009.1, read on the forward strand.
GGAAGCTTTTAGAACATTACACCATCAGAGCAGGAAGGTCCTGAGTAACCAAGTAATCCAGTTGTCTTGTTTAGCTTAGGCATCTGAAAGCTCCCGAGAGGCCCAGTGTCTTACCGACAATTAGCGGCTAAGCTAGAATGGGAGCCCTGTATTCCCAGTGTCGTGTCAGTGGTCTCTTTGCAAACGTTTCTTAACAAATTTCCCTGCCTCCAGTCATGCCCACAACCGATCCATTCTCCTCACTGCTGCCAGAATGATCTTTCATAAATACAAATCTGACCAATGTACTCCCTCGCTTAAAAGCCTTTAATTGGCCCCATTACTCACAGGACAAAGTTCAAATTTCTTAGCATCTACTACAAGATTGTGACATCTGCTTGATTTTCTGGCTTCCTCTCTTACCAGTTCTTAAAAGGTAGAGCCTGAGTCATCTGTGTGTACTTCTGCAAATACATAATGCTTTGTCAAATTCTGCATCCAAAACTCATAATTTCAAATGGCTATTTCCTTATCTCCTTTAATTATCACAGAACAATCTACAGAAGAAGATTTTTATTTTGTGAAAGAGAAAATATTTGTCTAACATAAATGCATACGTGGTTATTGATTGATATAAAATGAAAACCTTCATCATTTGCCCCATGTCTTCATCAAGATCACCATGATCATGAACAGAAAATTAAAGACATAATGAGCAATTTTTAAAAATATATATTTTTATTGATTTGAGAGAGAGAGAGGAAGGTAGAGGGAGAGAGAGATGGAAACATCAATAATGAGAGAGAAACATTGATCAGCTGCCTCCTTCACGTCCCCTACTGGGAATCAAGCCCGCAAGTCTGGCATGTGCCCTGATCAGGAATTGAACCAGTAACCTCCCCGTGCATGGGACAATGCTCAACCAACTGAGCCACACTAGCCAGGGCAACAGGAGCAATTTGATGCAATTATTTTAAAGAAGAAATGTTAGCATTAGAGAATCTCAATGCTCAATTTAATTTTTCTTTTTAGATAATGAAAGTGTTTAATGCCATTTTATCTTTCTTCATATTAAAGAGTAGGGATAAGATATTAAGATAAAGAACTTCAAGTTTATTTTAAAGTAACTATACCCATATTTAGATTCCACTCAAAACCTGATCACTATATGAAATCAATGCATATCCTTTTTTTTTAAATTGAGAATTTAAAACATCAGGATAAAGCATTAGAAGAGAAAATTTAATTTGAATGAATCATGACCATAGTTATGATAAAAACAGTGGGAAATTTAAAGAGGAACTAAAACAAACAAACAAACAAAAAATAAAATCAAGAAGATTAATATGAGATTTATATTAATTTATTTTTAAAAGAAAGCTACATGAAATGTGTTTTAAATATATTAGCAATTATATAAGCCTCATTACCATCTGATATATGTGTGGACATTTCTTATTCCTAAGATGAATTTTGCCTCAAGGTCTACTAATGAAAGTGAAAAGCGCTAATTTATCCAATATTTTATAAAACAAACATGCAATAGATATCTAATCTTAAGTGATATACCAATTGATGTATTTGAAATTAAAGCTATTATATATATATATGTGTGTGTGTGTGTGTAAATATATATATATATATATGTACATATATATATATATATATATATTTAAAACATGAGTATGTAAAGAGTTAAATGAACAGATTATGTTTTTTGTAAAAAATAAGTGTTTAATATAATTCTAGACTTGGAAATAAACCAAATATTAAACTCATATGAGAAGACAGTTTGAAATTTACCTATAATGAACATAAACTACATAGAACAAAAAATATAAATATAGCCCAGCTGTTGGGCCTCAGTGGTTGAGCATCAACCCATGAACTAGGAGGCTGCCAGTCCAGTCCTGGTCAGGGCCCATGCCTAGGTCGCGGGCTCCATCCCCAGTAGGAGGAGTGCAGGAGGCAGCCAATCAATGATGTTTCTCTCTCATCCATGTTTCTCTCAATCCCTCTCGCCTGTCTCTCTCTAAAATCAGCACAAACATTTACAAAAAGATAAATATGTAGAAGACACTCCAAAATAATAATGTTTACTTTAGTATATTTATTAACTTATTTTTATTTTATTTATTACAGCAATTAGTTGGGTAAAATCAGATCATCAAGATGTGGTAAACTTAAACTAAGTGAAGGTCATATCAATCATTTATCACTGTGTCCAAATCAGAGAGAAATTGCCAATCAATTAATTTGTTGTGTTCTATAATAGATATAGCAATCGTATAAAAGAGAATAAGAATTTTTAAGTACGTAAGAAAATGAGCATTGTGACTTTATAATATTTTACTTAAATTTAAAAGTTGTTCTTTAGCACTCCATCAATATACTAGTATATGTAAATATTTTCCCAAGAATGTAAAAATATTTAAAATGTTGTCAAATTGTATTGTTACTACTTTTAACACATAAAAAAGCTGAATTTTAAAAAAAACTTCTCAATTAAAGCATCTGCTTTTAAATTATGACAATGAGACATACAAATGTGGTATTTTGATATTTACTTAGTATATAAGCCAACAGGAACCTACGTCACAGATTAAATATATAAAAGGTAATTGCAGTGAGTAGTGAAGAGTGGTTTTATCAGGTTTGCTTTCGTGTGTGAAAACCTGCTACTCAAAAATTCCAACTTCCAATACGTTTTATGTCCTTGGGTTCTTCATTGTGCACAGGATACTTATTTATTTAAATTACAGAGGAAGACAATCAAATGTAGTTAACTCAAACCTGAGGTTCTAGATCTGGTATTTGTGACTTTAGAAATGGTTTGGTTCCTTAGTTCCTGTCATTATTATGTTATTGTAACATGAAACACTTCAGAAAAATTACTGCAAGGTCCTTGACCAATTCCATTATTGTTGAATCTACAAGTATTCTGTTACAAAAATATTTTCTCCACAGTTCCCTCTGATTAGATATATTCAACTATGACAAAATGATTATTGATGATTCTTGCCTTCAAATGTCACTAGTAACATTATTAATGTTGTTAATATAATTATTAACATAACCTCAAAGGGAAATATAATTGATATTATCATTGAAACAATTCAGTTTGCAAAACTGTTTGCAAACATAACTCTTTCAATATATAAAGCAAAATATCATTTATAAGATCATCATAATGTCTTTAATAAGAAGTCAAGCTTTTGTTAATAATATATTTTATTAAATGCCTCACATATTTTGGTTTCATATATTTTTATAATGTCACTAGAGGCCCGGTGCACAAAGTGGGGTCCCTCGGCCTGGCCTGCGCCCTCTTGCAATATGGGACACCTCAGGGGATGTCAGACTGCCGATTTCAGCACGATCCCCACAGGCCAGATCCAGACAGAAGCCATGGCGGATGGGGGCTGAGGCAGCTGCCACGGTGGCGGGGGCTGAGCCCCTTGCATAAATTTCATGCATTGGTCCTCTAGTATTTAATAATATGTATATATTATTTCCTGTGGTATATGGAATCTACAACTCTCTCTTACAGTGTTGGAGAAGAAAACTATTTTTTTCTATATTTCTTTGGGTTCTCCAACTGAGGTCCTGTAAATTAGCTAACAAAAGGCAGACTAACAGGAGAAAACAAACAAGCTTATTAACATGCACATCGTGCATACACATGGGAGGCTCACAGATGAGTAACTCAAATGGGTGATTAGAACTTGGGCTTATATACCCTTTTACAAAAAGAAAAATACATTTTTAGAGAAGGGAAAAGACAAAGTAAAAGATCTTTGAGCATAAGAGTCAAGCAATTGTCAGAAGGCAAATATATTAGGGAAATATATTATGGTTGATAATGGCCAGTTTTAGCAAGGTTTGTTATGTAGATTCCTGTGGTGACATCTCTGAGCTAGAGTTATCCAGAGTTGTCTCCAGTGATTAACTTCTGTTCTTCCTGGTAGAGTGGGAAGGGGTGCCACTTTTACAAAATTATGCCCTAGACATGGGCAAATGGGTGAGGGCAGAGAGCTTTTCTTGTTTTATTTTGCTTTCAACTTAAAATATTCTTATGTAAAAGCAGCATATTATATGAGAGTGGTATATTCTGCTACCCTTTAAAAGATAGAGGCTCTTTATTACATATTGTACTCTCTGTCATACTAAGCTTTAGTATGTAATACTAAAACATTTATTGGCGGTAAAGTAGAAAAGAATATTTCTGGGCATAATAAATTATAAATACCCTTTATACTTTTTCCCCTAAAAGAAATAGCATAATTTTAATTTACATATATTTGTATTAAAGATTGGGGAACATTATTTCCTGTATACTTGAAAGCAGAACTAGTTCAATGAAGTCATCATGATTTTTTAAAAAATAAAATTAATAAAATTCATCCATATTTTTCCATTTTTTTGTTTATAAAACCCTAGGATTGGATTTTTAATTACTTTTTTTTTTTAATTTCATAGTACCCTGGGTTTCTTCTGACTTTATTTCAAGATAAATACAAAATATAAAGTACTATGGTATTTTATAACTATTGAACGCATAACAAAAGATTATTTTGTTAAACAATTTTATTTTTTTATTTCATGACCTTAGTAAGCCTGTTTTTGTTGTTCTTCTGCTTGCTGTTTGTTTGTTTTATTTCATGACCTTAGTAAGGCTGATACAAAATATTTCTGGCATAATGGCTTTAACTTTTTGTGGCATGTATGTACCAGAAATATATATGTATACATGTGTTATGTGAAATAAAGGCATTACTTCTATAATTAAACTTTGATTTGTACCAACCAGAATGGAGCATTTGGTTGGCAATATTATTATGTTCTACATCTTGTCAACTGAGCCTGATAGTGCTGGGACTCGGAATGTCTTATCCCCTAGTCTGGCAGGGTTCCAAAGAAGTACACTGAGCTATGTTCCAGCAGGGGCCCATTGTTCCCCACCTTCTCCTCACTTTGCATCTTGTAAACTTGGGTGAGTTTTTCTTGGAATTCTGGACTTCCCTGTTTTAAGGTAACCAATTGGGAAAATAATGATTTCAAAGGAACCTCAATAAGAGGAAACTAATCTTGAGACTGACTGCAGTTGGTTAATTTTTCCTGCAATGTCTGTGCCCTCCCATACCCAGGGGTATTTGGTAATTTATGATCTTCTTACATAAGGTTGACAGGATTTCCCCCCAGGACCTGGAGTGTTGTCTCTGTCTGAACAGCCCAGCTAATAATCATAGGTCACCAGGGATATTCTCTGATCCCTCTTGGTTCCATGTCTTTTAAAACACATTTTATGTGTACTTCCTAAGACCCATGAAACTAGGAAAGGGACCATCCTCAACTCTTCTACACTTCTCTAACCATTTTTTTTCTTCATTATTAAATTGCATGATAGCTTCAGGGACAGCCTAAAAGGGACCTTTCCTTTCCTTCTATGGGCTGCTTTCCTCTCTTCCTGCTAGGACTCTTAAAGGACCAAGGTTTCTGGGAACATGAAAGGCAGGGCAACATGTCACCAGTCCACTAAATACCAGAGTAATAGGATGAGTTTTCCACCTAAAGAAACAGAGGTACTAAGCACCCGTTGGATGGATAGACACAAAGGGGCATCTCCAGTATGCTGGCTAGGCCAGAAGTCATCAAGCAGGGACCCCTGGCTTGGGAGAAATAGACCATATTTATTCTTCATGTAGAGTAGAGTCCACCTGTCTGAGCAGAGTAAGTTCATTGTCACAGCGCCTAGCCACTAATGTGACGATTGTTAAGGCTTCCCTCCGAATATGTGGTAAGCCCTCTATATCCTGGGTAGCTCCCAGATGACAGGGTACCCACACTACTATACCTTAGGATGGCCCAAAACAGCCAGAGACTTGCAGGTATGCCTCTAACTCTTGACTTATTCTGTATCTGTCTCTTCATAGATGGGAGACTAGTCCACTCTATTTCAAGATACCCCTTTTTGGATGCATAGTCACCAGTTGGAAAAAACTTAACCCTGAGTCCTCTCAAAAAAAAAAAAAAAAAAAAGGCTAATCTTTTTTGGAATACCACCTGGCCCTGGCATAAATTGGGCAATGGAGAAGTTGGGCCAGTTAATGGCACTATTAACTTTAATATTATCTTATAGCTAGATCTATTTTGTTCTCCCAAGGGAAATGGATGGGCGTTCCATCATCCAAGCTTTTATGGCTCTGAGGGATGACCCTAAGCTATGTACTCCTGTAAACTAGATACTTCTGTAATTTCTATAGTACACTCACAGTTGTCACGTTATAACCTCTCCTCCACTTCCGAGCCCAAAAGAAAAAAGTACTCAGGTGAAAAGAAACATCCCCAAAAGGGGTAAATGGATTTTTCAGTTCTTGGCCAACATTTAGGTGGCAACCCAATTCTTGAGGTATTAAAACAACCATCCTTGTTTTATAAATAAAGTCTTTACAGGGTCAGAGATGTGGTTCCAGAAACAATTGAGATCCCACCAATTCCTTTTACTTCCCCCAAACATCCACTATTCATTTCAAAGGCTTATAAATAATTGTTTTTTTATGAAACAAAAGTCCTTCTAGGAGGAGTTTTTATATTTTTCTCCCTTTACCTTTGAGGTATAAATACCTTCTCTTCTTCAAGAACTTCTATCTGGGCTGTTTTTTAAAATTCAAGTTTCTAGGTGGTAATTCTTATTTAAACAAACAAACAAACAAACAAACAAACAAACAAAAAGTAGCCATTTGAGCAGACCAATTTATTTATTTATTTATTTATTTATTTATTTATTTATTTATTTATTTTTAGCTGGTTCTTTCTAAATTAGTGAGTTTTGCTTTATGGTGCCTGTCTCATGGCTAAAAAGATCTTTGTGTCTGTTTGTCTGTATGTTCATGTGTGTTGTGGCATTTTCCATACTTGATTAGAAGTATGTCTCTTGAAAGTGTGTGTTTGTTTGCCAGTGAGGGAGTCTGTTTCCAGAAGTTAGGAAATGCATTTGTCAATCTAAAGAATGCTAATTGCTTATTGTTTGCTCACTAGAAATTGAGGTCTCTAAGAGTTAAAAATTCTAATTAAGTGGAAAAGAACTGTATATGGTTTTGGTAATAGAAGTTGTAAGATACGGAGATACATTTTGAAGGGACCAGGAAGATTCTAGAAGGTTTGTGAAGAGAAATCTTGAGAAGAAAATATATGGTTAGCCTTAATAATAAATTTAATTAAGTATATGAATTTAAACATACTGCTAAAGAGTAAGCTAATACAGAGTTGGAATTGGTTCTTATTCACTCTGTTAAAAAGACAAGAATTTTACTTTATCTTTTCAGGTATAAATAAACTTATTTTTTTTCTTAAAGCAATTTGGTAAATTATACCATTATAAGCAATATTAAACACTTATATTTTTCTTCCTACTAAATCTCTGTCGAACTTGGAAACTCTGAATAAATGAGTATTATTTTCATGGCAATATATTTGTTTGCATGAATCCAATATGAATAGTATCCTCGCTAATAAAAGGGTAATATGCAAATTAACCATCACTCTGCTACATAAGCCACACCCACCAGCCAAGCCACTCCCACCAGCCAATCAGGGCGAGTATGCAAATTAACCCCAGCCAAGATGGCTACCATTGGGTTTCCCTGGCAACAGAAGAAGCCATGCTTTCCACACACTCTGGTGGGCCCAGGCCTCCACTCAAGGATACAAAGTTTCAATTATAGAAGGTAAACAAATCCAAGCGGCAGCCACGGATCCAGCAGGAGTCTTGGCTCCGCTCCAGGCTACAAAGTTTCAATTGTAGAAGGTAAATAAATTCCAGATACCAGGGCCTCTGCTTGGGTGGCCAGGGGCTTGGCTGGCCTTCAAACCACCACAGGCCCCTCGCTCAGGCCTCTCCATGCCCTAAGGGAACCCCACCCTGATCCAGGACACCCTTCAGGGCAAACCAGCTGGCCCCCACCCCTGTACCAGGCCTCTATCCTCCTATCTAATCAAAGAGTAATATGCAGATTGACCATCAATCCAACACACAATATGGCTGCCCCCATGTGGTCAAAGATCCTGCCCCCATGTGGACACAAGATGGCCACCACAAGATGGCCAGCAGGGGAGGGCAGTTGGGAGGCACCAGGCCTGCAAGGGAGGGCAGTTGTGAGGGACCAGGCCTGCAAGGGAGGGCAGTTGGAGGCAATCAACCCTGCAGGGGATAGCAGTTAGGGGTGACCAGGCCGGCAGAGGAGGGAAGTTGGGGGCAAACAGGCTGGCAGGGGAGCAGTTAGACATCAATCAGGCTGGCATGGGAGTGGTTAGGGGGTGATCAGGCTGGCAGGCAGAAGTGATTTAGGGGCAATCAGGAAGGCAGGCAGGTGAGCAGTTGGGAGCCAGCAGTCCTGGATTGTGAGAGGGATGCCCAACTGCCCGTTTAGGCCCAATCCCACCAAGAGCGGGCCTAAAAGGGCAGTCTGCCATCCCCCAAGGGGTCCCAGATTGGAGAGGGTGCAGGCTGGGCTGAGGGACACCCCCCACTCCATGCACGAATTTCATGCACCGGGCCTCTAGTCTTTTATAATGGGACACAATTGAAAACTAGTTTAATTAACCAAGACTTTTACAAGAATTTCATGTTTGAAAGAGACATGCCTACAACTTGGATGTCATCAGAAAGCTTTAAGAAATGAAAATTGGCTTTGGAAGCCAAAAAAAGCCCCTTGGAAAAATAACCTGTTACCTTGCTTATTTACATGGTATATGGCAGTCTTTTCACATAAGGAATGAAGATTAGTTTCCTGGGAGATGGCAAAGAAAGAACATCCCAATATTTTGGAGTACCTCAATAACCTAAGGAATTCACCCAAAACTACAGGCATTGCAGGCAAAGCCTGATGATAATTTTGTGGTTTATTTTCCCTTACAGCAGTGGTTCTCAACCTTTCTAATGCCGCGACCCTTTAATACAGTTCCTCATGTTGTGGTGACCCCCAATCATAAAATTATTTTCGTTGCTACTTCATGACTGTAATTTTGCTACTGTTACTGAATTGTAATGTAAATATCTGTGTTTTCCGATGGTCTTAGGCGACCCTGCTAGGGATTCTCAACCTGTGGGTCGTGACCCACAGGTTGAGAACCGCTGCTGTAGAGCCTAAGACCATCGGAAACCACAGATATTTACATTATGATTTATTAACAGTAGCAAAATTATAGTTATGAAGTAGCAACGAAAATAATTTTATGGTTGGGGGGTCACCACAACATGAGGAACTGTATTAAAGGGTCGCGGCATTAGAAAGGTTGAGAACCATTGCCTTAGAAGCTAATTGAAACTCAATCTAGAGATTCCTATGAGGTTCCAGTAAAGCAAATTTAAAAGAGCGTAAATATACAATTACTATTTTTGTGTGTTTATGCAAATAATCAAGCCAAATTAAAACAGGACTTAATGTAGTAAATAAATTGGTCTTAATTTGTCTTTTTATAAAAATGAGAATGGTTTTAAGAGGAGCAATTGTGTTTTAGTAAAATCTATAATGCACAGTTGTAGGTATTAGACTCTATTTCAGTTAACTGTCTTTAAAGCTTTAACTTTTACCTATAAACTGAATTGGATCCTGAATTTTTCTAGTGTTCTTCAAATATTTGGCTACAACCCTTCAAACTAATGTTTCATTTTTTTCCCATTCTTTGACTTGGAATTATTGAGAACTAAAACTTTTTTCTTAGTTTTGCACTCACAAATTTCAGCCAAAGGACTTGACACAAGCTTGAGATATTGCCACAACAGCTCATACTTGAACTATCTTAGTGATTGGTGCTGTGTAAACCATGTAGAATTTACCTGAGCACCGGTGACATCACCAGAGCTATTATTTATTAGTCAAGGTAAACAACATCCGGAAATTTAGGCCAACTAGCCTGGGCACCCTCCCTCTTCCCAGTATCCTTACCTGAAAACTTCCAATCCTCAGACCATTTGTCATAATTCTTGTCATTCTACCTTTTCCCCCAGTAATATTAAGATGTATAACACAATTTGACTCCACCACATTACAAGCCCTACTTGTATTCTGGGAATACTGCTTTTTACCAAATCTACACACCATTGCAACCTGCCCAGGCCTCATCATCCCTCTGATGGAAAGCAAGAACCACTTGCCTTTTCAACAGGAAGCAGTTACAGAAAAAACCCTATACCCCTTTCCCTTTGAGAATTCAAAGCCAAGAATCCTCGAGAGGGAAAGGTAGAGTAGGCAGTTAGGCATGAGCAGAGGAGGGATGATAGGCCAGTTACAGCATGTCACAGGGTGGAAAGTGGCGGGTGCCTAGCAATGAGCAAAACTGGGAAAACAAGAATTACAGTCACCCCCAGGGTGACCTTCCGTCCCCGAGCATGTGGCTCAGTCATGCAGTTTAGACCCCCAATGTTTCATATTGCTAGTCCTGTGCTACAGGCCACCTAGAGGAGGAACAAGTGGCCAGAGAATATACCCTCATACAAAATCCATACAAGCCTTTGCACGGCCACTGCCTTAAGCATTAACCCTCAGGACAGTGAGGTTCTGCTTGTCTGTTGACCACAGACACAGAGTTTTGGTCCAACTAGAGACAACATCGAGTCCTCAATAGTGTTTCAGCTTCACATCCAGAAAAGCAGCAAAACCAGATGAAGTGACACCATGGCTGACAGTAGGACCAGATACAATAACTAATAACCCCGTCCCCTGGCACTAACCAATCACCCTAAATGGACACACCTGGAAAGCTGATAAATATTTTATTGATATCCTCCCCTGAGTCCTTCCCTAAAATGTCTGCTGTTAAAGCACAGATAAAAAATCTTAAGGTGAAAAACCCAGAGCACACACTCTCTCTCTAGAGCAAGCTCATGACTTTCCCTCTTCTTTCCTCTGGTGTGTTATCCTTGCCTTTCCCCCCCAATCTTCACGGGTCCTTCTTTTGCCTCCTTCACTTGTTTCCTGAGTCCACACAGCCCAAATGTCTCACTTCTTCTACCTCTATGACTTTCTAAATAAACTTCTGCGTTAGAATTCTTAGGTCTGAATTTTTTTCTTAGCTAAACTCAAGAACGAAGATCCTGCTCTGCTGCGAACTATAGTGATAGCCTCAGTTACACGATGATTTATACATATAGTTTCAACAGTGATTGAAATCTTCAAGCACCATCTGGAAATTTTAAATTTAAATGTCAGGGGCTATGTTATATAAATAAAGTGAGGAATATATTTTAAGCTATTGAAACTAATAACATTTTTGATCCATGTAAAATAGTCAATTAAGACAATTTTAAATTTTAAAGTATTTTACTGTAATTGTATAAAATTTTAAAGCTAAGTAATTTAGTTATTAACATTTCTATTTCATTTTATTCTATGTCGGTCAACGAAGTAAGAAACTTAAAATTTATCATAGCTTTTAAAATGCTGCACTTCAAATCACTTTAAATTAGGCATTTTGATAATTTTGTGTAATAGATTACTTGAAATTTTCCTAGTGAAACTCAAAATCTTATTTATGTTTTAAGTTATACTTTATCTTCTTCCATAAATTAATTTATATAGCAAGGTCAATCTTTAAGACATAATTTGCAGTGAAAGATATATGAAATCACATGAATTTTAAAAATTATGCTACAAGTTATTACTTTAGGTCTATCCGTTTAGTTTAACTTACACTTTTACAAAATGTTCTAGGGAAAGACAAAAATCAAATAAAAGTTGCCATGAAGAAAATATCTCAATATGTCATAAAAATAAAGCATATTTAACACTAGTGAGGGAATATATACATATTTATAGACCCTGCACAATTGTTTAACAGGGAAAATTTATGATAAGCATTGGCCTATGAAGTTTTCCAAAGAGAAAATAGTTCTCCTTAGTGATTAAGGTTATTCTGTCAAATTATAATCAGTGTAACTCAATCTACTTTAAAAATGCATATCCTTTTTTTCCCCCCTACACTTCTCTAATTTTATGCCAATGATTTTTTTAACCCTATAAAAGAGCTGGTCATTTGAGGCATAGCTGATATACATATATACATACACATTTCATAAGAATTTCACATAAAAATAAAAGTGATTTCTTCATATAGAATTAATAGTTTTAGAGAATATGACAGTTGGTGTTTGGGGAGTAGAGAAATTTTATCTAATAAGAACAAACTAAATTCTGAAATATGCAGCAATGCTTTCTCCTAGTCCTTTCTCCATAAATGCTCTAATATAGCCACAGGCAGGATTCAGTGCTGGCTCAGGGGTCAAAGAGAAATTCAGTGTCTGTCTTTCTGAAGCTGCTGTTTTTCAAATTAGTCTGCCTCATGGGGAACCCAATGGCCTTCTCTGGGAGATCATCCTGAATTATAAAATTTGGTACTTTTGGCATAGTTCAATTTAACCAGAGAGGAAACATTTTAAAGATTATTTAAAATAATATTTTATTTAATAGATAAAATGAATGTGTAGTATTTTAAAAAAATATATAGCCATTCTGCCATATTTAATGATATTATCATTAAAGATCACAGTTTATAAACCAAAAAGAATAATATTATGCATGCAAGTTATCAGAGTTTCATAGATCTATGACATCAAAATAAATTATGTTTTGCTTTAAATTGCTCATCAGGCAAAACATTTCAAAATCCAATATTAGGAAAAAAATATGTGTAAACTATTAGATAATATTTATCATAAGGTGCTGTGTGTTTTTGTGTTTATGTGTGTGTGGGTGCATGTGAATGTATTTTCTGGCTGGCCTTACTGAAGTTCATAATTGAGGAGTTTTTGTTTAAGCTTTCCTAGTGAATTCAAAGGGCCAGACACTAATTCAGGATATTTTAGGCCAATTCATATGTGTGAGTGAGCTGGGTTAGTCCAAAAACAATTCAGTGAGACACAATAAGAAGGTGAATCTTCAGTCATCTTGTGGTCTATCTTGGGGACATGAAAGCAGAAAACTGCACATTTGAGGAACCATAGGAGGCAGGTACTTCATTAAGGAAATTCAACCAGTTTTTAGCCACTGCTTCTGGTGAGTTCTCCTCTCTTTGAAATATTTCCCCCTCATGTCTAGTCCATATACTGTATGTATTCCATGGTATTTTCTAAATCATTATGTCACTTGAAATTTTGATTAATATGAGATAATGTATGTTTTCATTCTCTTCATTCATTACTTTGTAATTCCATGTTTCTGCCACCATTTCCTAATACAGTTCTCTGAGAAGTGAGACTTAAACTAAGCTGGAAATAGACATTTTCACACTGTCCTTCAGTGACCTTGCAAGCCTAATGGTATCCTTACCTCCAATACCTACTACTGGTGCAATTATCTCCAGTTGGGCTATAAGGGTGGAGAATTTACATGCAAATTTGGATGGGCTTCTAGGGCTACCTATCAGTGGGAACTACAGAGAGACATATTTTAAGGGATGAAGTATGACAGGCTCGATGATTATCCCTATGCATTTTCTGAAATTAGAAGCTTAAAACATTATTTTTTCACTGAACAAAATAAAAAGGTAAATATTATGTGCATTGCCTTTCTTTTAGAGAATTTATAGAAGTTTAAAAATACATTTGCAAACCCCCAAGCCATTTGCTAACGTCTCAAAGAACAGCCCAGGCCCACTCTACTTATTGAAGTACAGAAGAGTTAAAGAAAGTTTGCTGTCTTACAAATTACGCATGAGCTACTCTGACTGATGAACAAAAGGAGCATTTGAAGTAGTGATTCTTATAAAAAAAACAACAACAATGTATCCACAACTACTACTGAAAAGTTACCTGAACTTTCAAGATCTCAGTTATCATCAAGCAGAAAATAAAGGATAGTTTGGCGGGGTGGAGTGTGGGGAAGTTTACTAATGAGTTAAGACACCATGAGAAAAAAAATTGTATTCTTCATATTTAAAAAATAATTAAACATATTGTATGATCTAACTTTGTTATGTAAGTGACATCAGCTAGATAGAACAATCCTATATAATAATAGAGGAATATGCAAATTATCTGGGATTCCGGTAACCACAACAGGAGCGGGTGGGCGGAGCTGCGTGCCACTCAAGGCCGGGGACTGAGGCTCCATCAAATAAAATAAAATGCATCCACATGCCCTAAAGCACAAACATCCCAGCAGATAACTCAATGCAGGTTATTGTGTAATCACAATGATTACACAATGAATCACAATGATTACACAATATTGATTACATAATAAGCTCATTTTCACCAAAAATAAAATAACATCTTCATTTAAAGATGCCCCAGTAAGGCTGCTGAGGCTTTCATCTGTCCCTTTCTACACGGAAGACGACAGGGTTCAAGGAGGAAGGCTCCAGTTTCGTTTTCTCAGCACCCAGCTAGGAGGCCTCCCTGGGGGGGCTCTCCCCTCCGAGCCCCGTGCAGGACGGGTGCTCCGCTCCGGCCCGGATCCCCGAGGGGAGGCGGAGCGAAGTGCTTTCCCCCCGGGACCCCGCTCTCCCTGGGAGTCCTGCGTGCAGGGCTCTCTCCCTGGGAACCCAGAAATCCGCCTCCCGGGGTGACTGCGCAGCAGCCAGGCCTGGCGAGAGGCGGAGAGGGCGACCTACCCATGCGGGTGTGTAGCTGGCGGAGGCCATGCAGCTGCCGTAGTTGAAGTCGTCCTGGATGGAGGGGGGGGGGGGGGGTTAGCGGGGACCGGAGGCGGCCGTGTCAGCAGTGGAACCCCAGCTCCCCGCCGAATGACTAGAGCACAGGGACCTCAAGGGTCCTCGGTCACTTCCTGAGCAGCAGTCAGCCGGACCGGGGTTCAAACCCAAAACCTAAGTAGGTGCCCTGACAGAATGGAACCAAACCTTTGCTGTGGCAGCAAAGGGGCCAGGGCACCCAGAGGGGTTTTGTTGAGGGGCCCTGACAGGCAGCCCGCAGCGCAGTGGGGTAGACCCTCCTCCTGATACAGCAAGGTTGCGGGGTGGATCCCCGGTCAGGGCACAGACAAGAAGCAACCAAAGAGTCCATAATAAGTGAACAACACACTGGTGTTTCTCTCGCCCCCTACTTCTCTCTAAAATAATCAATCAATAAAAATTAAAATTAAAATAAACCCTCTGGCTTGCAGAGTTGCTAAAACAGTTAGAAAGCGAAGTCCCATCCCTTCCCGTTCATTCAATAAATACTTCATATGTTCCTTCAATAATCACACTGGCGATGGGTGTTTGTTTGTTTGTTTTTTGTTTTGGTTAATCCTCACCTGAGGACATTTTTGCATTTATTTATTTATTTATTTATTTATTTATTTATTTTTTATTTATTTATTTTTTAACAGAGAGTGGAAGGGAGGGAGAAAGACAAAAACTAACGTGAGAGACATCAATTGGTTGCCTCTCGCTGAATCCCCGACCAGGGCCCTGGATTGAGCCTGCAACCCAGGTACGTGCCCTTGATCGGAATCCAACCCGGTACCCTTCAGTCCATCTGCAGAATCACTATCTACTGAACCAAACCAGCATTTTTTTCTTTTTAAGTCCTCCTCTAAGGATATGTTCTTTTTCATCGATTCTAGAGAGAGGAAGGGAGAGGGAAAAAGAGAAACATCGATCAGTTGCCCAAGCAATCCGACAGGGATGGAACCCACAACCTGTGTATGTGCCCTCACATGAAATCGAACCCATGACCCTTTGGTGCGTGAGAGGACACTCTAACTACTGATCCACACTGACCAGGGCCTGGGGGCACATTAAAAATATTTTTTTCAGATATGCCTTAACCAGGTGGTTCAATTGGTTGGAGTCTCAATGTGTACACCGAAGGATTTCCTGTTGGATTCTAGGTTAGGGCACATACTTAGGTTAGGTTATATCCCCGTGGGTCAGCAGGTGCAGAGGCAGCCTACTGGTATTTCTCTGTCACATGATGTTTCTCTCTCTAAAAATCAATTTTAAAAACATCCTTAGGTAAGAATTAAAAAAATAAATATATTAAAAAATTTTCAGATCTAAAATTTTATTTGGTTCTTTTTTAAATTTTCTTTTTCATTTACAGTTCACATTCAATATTCTATTCTATATAATAAAACCCTAATATGCAAATCGACCAAATGGTGGAATGACTGGTCGCTATGAGCTGACCACCAGGGGGCAGATGCTCAGTGTAGGAGCTGTCCTTTGGTGGTCAGTGTGCTCCCTCAGGGGGAGCACCGCTCAGCCAGAAGCCAGGTTCACCCATGGCAAGTGCAATAGCGTTGGCGGGAGACTCTGTAGTAGCACTAAGGAGCAGTGAGTCGAGCGGTGGGGAGCAGCAAACAGGTGGGTGGTAAGGAGCGAGGGGTCCCGGACTGGGAGAAGGCACAGGCCAGGCTGAGGGATCCCCCCACCACCCCCAGTGCATGAATTTTGAGCCTCTAGTTAATTATAAAAGGAGTAATTAGAAACTACACAACCTAACAGATAGGGCCCATCCAATATGCTGACGCAGGGCTCAAGTGAGTACAGGAGGAAGGCACATCTCAAACACAGGGGCTCACTGCCCTGTGGTTACAGGACTCGAGCTGGCTAGCATTTTCGTCCTGAAAACAATATGGGAGAATTCTTTGAGGAAGCAGATTGGTTAAAAGAAAGCAGATTCTGATATTGACATTTGTGGGACAAAGTGAATCTAGTTATATGACCCAGGTAGGGAAGAATAAGAAAGGTACCAAGAAAAAGATTTGAATCTTGAAAGTGAAAAAGAGGTAAGATAAAAATTAAAGATAAGTTAGAAGATTACTTGTGACCAAAGAGAACAATGTTGCTGGTGTTAATAAAGAGCCCTGACACTATCCAGAAACAAATGGCAAATCAGAAGCGAGTTTTCTACTTTTCCATGGACATTTTATTTTTAAAGGTTTTTATGAACAAGGGTCCAGGACCATCCAGAATCCTATCTGAAATATCAAAATAATAGAAAATATTGTGAAAAGCCTATTCAGAGATTAAGTTAAAATTGTTATAACTGGAAATATTTCATAAAAGCTTATTACCATTTTGTACTGTATTAATACACTGTAGTATGCACTGTATATTGATACACTTCTCTCACTCTGTGTTTCCTATCCCTATGAATTCATTTAAAAAATCACGTATTTTACAGCAGCTACATTGAGTCTATTGAATTTAAACTTCATTGTTGTTATTTATATACAATGTAAACTGTGTTTTGTTAGTGTTGGGGGACAGGACAGGGTAAAAAAAAATGGATAGAAATAGGAGGATAAAGAAATTTAAATAGCAAATGATTTAACTGTAGCTGGCTAGCATACATAGCTAGATGATGTATATTAATCTATTATTACATGTGAACACAATGATTTAATGTATATTAGAATATGTATAAAAACAGGTTGAAGATTCTCCTTGATCTGGATTGAGACTGTCTGGTCTTAAATCCTGATTCTGTTGCATAGTTACTTGAGTGAGCTATTTTGTCCTGTTTGTACTCTTCATCTTTAAATGAAGATAATAATGAGAACTAGCTCACAGTATTTTTGCCAGGTGCTACAGACTGAATATTTGTGCCTGCAAAATTCATATATTGAAATCTAATCCCCAAGTAATGGTATTTTAGGTGGAGCCTTTGAAAAGTAATTAAGTTCTAAGGGTGAGCCTTCCTGAATGAAATTAGTGCCCTTATAAAAGAGACTCCGGAGAGCTCCCTTATTCCTTCTGCCATGTGAAGACAGAGCAAGAAGACTGTTTACGAACCAGGAAGCAGGCAAGGAACCAAATTCACCAGAAACTGTAGCTGCCGATGTCTTGATCTCAGACTTCCCAGGCTCTAGAACCATGAGAAATAAATTTCTGTTTGTATATACAATCTGGTCTATACAGTATTTGGTTATAGCAGTGCAAATGGACTAACATGAGATTAAAATGAGTAATGTTTGTAAAGCTCTTAGAAATGTGTTTGGAACATACTAAGACTGAAGTCCGTGTTAAAGAAATAAATATCTAAAAATTAGATATTATATGAAAATTGAAAATAAGATATAAATTAAAATTGAAAAATTACTTTCATATATGATTACATGAGTGTGCAATTTTTGTTCTATATATAAAATATACAAACATTACTATGTCATTATAAAAATAATAACAGTTAACCCTTTGCACTCGCTTGCTTTTTTCTCGATTCCTTTATTCTAATGCTAACCGTGTCGAGTCACACTCGACATCCAAGTGCAAAAGGTTAAACAGCTTTGGGAGCTTGTTAATCTTTATATAGTGTAGGGGGAAAGTAGGTTTACAGTTGTGATTATGTGAAACAGAGGTAATTCTTGTATTATGATTTATTAATTATTGCACTATTTCCCATACAAACAACTATAAACCTACCTTTGCCCTCCTCTGTACTTGTAATTGTTTAAAACCAATTATTATGTACTAAAATTCAGACTGTTTAAAGGGAAATTAATTATATGTTAATAATTATTTATTATTGAAAGTATTACATATGTCCCCTTTTTTCCCCCATTGACCCTCTCCAGCCCCCCCACCCCCACACTCACCCACCCCAGGCCTTCAGCACCTTACCATCTGTGTCCATGGGTTATGCATATATGCATACAAGGCCTTTGGTTGATTACCTCCCTCCCACCCACCCTCCCCAGCTTTCCCTCTCAGATTCTGCACTTTGTTCCATGCTTCCATGTCTCTGGATCCACCCCATTCATCTGTTTATTTTGTTACTTAGTTCCACATATAAGTGCGATCATGTGATACTTGTCTTTCTCTGACTGACTTATTTCACTTAGGGTGATTCTCTCTAGGTCCCTCCATGCTGTCTCAAAGGGTAAGATAGTCTTCCTTTTTACTGCTGCATAGTATTCCATAGTATAAATCTACCACAGCTTTTATATCCACTCATCTACTGATAGGCACTCGGGCTGTTTCTAGATCTTAGCTATTGTAAATTGTGCTGCTATGAACATAGGGTGCATACATTCTTTCTGATTGGTGTTTTGGGTTTCTTAGGATATATTTCTAGAAGTGAGATCACTGGGTCAAATGTCAATTCCATATTTAATTTTTTGAGGAAACTTCTAGTACAGCAGTCTGCATTCTCCCCAGCAGTGTGCTGGGTTCCTTTTTCTCCACATCCTCGCCAGCACTTGTCGTTTGTTGATTTGTTGATGATTGCCATTCTGACAGGTGTGAGATGGTACCTCATTGTTTTTTGACTTGCACCTCTCAGATGATTAGTGACTTGGAACATTTTTTCATGTCTCTTGACCACCTGTATGTTCTCTTTGGAGAAGTGTCTATTTAGGTCCTTTGCCCATTTTTGAAATCAGATTGTTTATCTTCCTTTTAAGTTATATGAGTTCCTTATATATTTTGGATATCAACCCTTTATCAGATGTGTCAACCCTTTATCAGATGTGTCATTACCAAATATGTTCTCCCATGCAGTAGGCTCTCTTTGTTTTGTTGGTGGTTTCTTTTGCTGTGCAGAGCTTTTTATTTTTATGTTAGTCCCATTTGTTTATTTTCTCCTTAGTTTCATTTGCCTTAGGAGATGTATCTATAAACATATTGCTATGAAAGATGTCTGAGATTTTGCTGCACATGGTTTCTTCTAGGATTTTATGGTTTCATGACTTGCATTTAAGTCTTTTATCCATTTTGAGTTTATTCTTGTGTATGGTGTAAGTTGGTGATCTAGTTTCATTTTTTTTTTTTTTTTTTTTTGCATTTATCTGTCCAATTTTCCTAACACCGTTTATTGAAGAGACTGTTTTGACTCCATTGTATGCTCTTGGCCTCCTTTGTCAAATATTAATTGAGTGTAATGGCCAGGGCCAGAGGGAAATCAGCCCAGGTCCCAGTTGCCTACAGGTGGCTCAAGGGAAGCCAGCCTGGGTCCCAGGTGCCTGCCGGCAACTGGAGGAGGAAAGCAGCCAGGGTCCTGGGTGCCAGAGGGAAGCCAGTGCTGGCAGCCGGGGGAAGGAAGGCCTACTCTTACACAAATTTTCATGCATCGGGTCTCTAGTGTTGAATAAGAGTGGTGAAAGTGGACATCCTTGTCTTTTCCTGTTCTTAGGGGAAATGCTTTTAATTTTTGCCCATTGAGTATGATATTGGCTGTAGGTTTGTCATATATGCCCATCACTATCATGGTATGATATGCTCCCTCTATTCCCACTTTGCTGAGAGTTCTTATCAAAAATGCATGTTGGATTTTGTCGAATGCTATTTCTGCATCCAGTGATGTGATTATGTGACTTTTGTCTTTCAGTTTTTTTCTGTGATTTCTCACATTTATTGATTTGCGAATATTGCAGCAGCCTTGAATCCCTGGAATAAATCCCTCTTGGTCATGATGTATGACCTTTTTAATATATTTCTGGATGCAATTTGCTAATATTTTGTTGAGGATTTTAGCAGCTATGTTCATTATGGATATTAGTCTTTAATTCTATTAGTTTGTAGTGTCTTTATCTGGTTTTGGAATTAGGATAATGCTGGCCTTATAAAAAGAGTTTGGAAGTGTTCCTTCCTCTTGGGTTTTCTGAAATAGTTTGAGGAGTGATAGGTGTTAGTTTTTCTTTGAATATTTGGTAAAACTCCCTTGTGAAGCCACCTGGACCTGGACTTTTGTTTGCTTGGAGTTTTTTTTATTACAGCTTCTATTTCATCAGTCGTTGGCCTATTCAGGTTTTCTAATTCCTCCTGATTCAGTTTTGGGAGATTGTATTTTTCTAGGAATTTGTTATATTTTTCTTAATATTTGTTATATGGCATTTGCATGTGCTTTGCAGTATGTGGGTTACTTATAATTTATTCTATCTTATAGGTCTTGGAAGTCAAATTATGTGCTTTTATATAAAGAGTACATAATACAATTAATATGCAATAAAACTTTTATGCTTTAACTGTCATTTGTGATATTTATAATTGACTTGAATTTATTGTGGAGCATTACTTTTCATGAAATTTGGCATTACCTAAAGTCATTATAATATTCTAATTAAATTTATATTTGTCTTTTTGGATTTAAACAATTTCAAATTATATATTTTTATGTAATTAGAATTTTCACATACATTTTAATCATACTATTCATGCATATTTTTAAAATATGCAGACTTGTGATGATCTGTGAATTTCATATTCTAACATTCTATCTTATATGTTTCTCAGTATAATTTATGGTAAATAATCATTAAGAATAAAAATGCCACCCTGACTGGTTTGGCTCAGTGGATAGAGTGTCGGCCTGCAGACTGAAAGGTCCCAGGTTTGATTCCGGTCAAGGACATGTACCTTGGTTGCAGGCACATCCCCAGTAGAAGGCAGCTGATCGATGTTTCTCTTTCATCAATGTTTCCAACTCTCTATCCCTCTCCCTTCCTCTCTGTAAAAAAATCAATAAAATATATTAAAAAATAATAAAAATGCCTTTTCTGTGTAGCCATATATCAAAAATACATAAAAAGAAAATACAAAGAATTTATATTAGTGAAATTCTCATCTATCTGGATATTTTTATATCCATAAAATGTATATTATTTTGTATATTAATATTAATTAAATACTAATATTAGCATAAAAGTTCCAGAAACATTTAAAAATAAAGATCAAGAAAGGTTATTTCACATTGTTTTACTGCCATTTATAAGAATTCCTTTTTTGAAATTTTAAGGATAATAAAATGTATGCTGTTATATTTATATATGTAACTCATAAAAAAATCCTGAAAATACATTTCTAGATATTTAAAGTATATCCTTTCATGTCAATCAAATAGTATAAAATAATATTTGTATTTTAATTTAAAAAATTAGAATATGCTCATATAGTTGTTGTTTTTTTTTCCTTTTAATCATCAATGGTATTTTTCCTTTGTATTCTTTCTTTTTTTCCCCCCTTTTTTTTCTTAATAAGTTATCTAACTGGCTGGTAATAACATGGTCTAATGTATATCTCAAACTTAAAAAAAAACAACACTTTATATTAGAATCACATTAAGCTTTAAATTCTTCACCAAAAATCCCTTTGGTCTTTCACATTACTTTATCTGTGACTATGACAGCTTCTCCCTGGAATGGCAAGGCAATACCCTCTCTTACTCAGGTCCAGATTTAACGCATTCTCTGTTTGTTCTAAAATTTCCAGGAATTTAGCTTTTCTAGCCTTGGAGCTTTGAGAACACTTGATTCAAAACTTTGTTGTATGTTATTCCATATTTCTGCTACCTTCACTAGGTCATGAGCTCTTACTTTAGGACAGAGACATAAATGATTTATCTTTATATTCTTGGCAGTTATCATAGTTCCTGTCACATAACAACAACTTTATAATAAATGTGGCAATTTAATATCACTACAATAGCCAAGTAATTGGCTATGGGTCTGTTTTAATCTACATCAAGAAAACCCAAGTATTTTAGGAAGAGTATCTAAATTAATTAACAAATATATTACCTATCTATAATAATAAAAGCATAATATGCTAATTAGACCAGATATCCTTCCAGATGTCCTTCCAGATGACCTTCCAGATGAAGCTGGGGCTGTGAGGGAAGCCTGGGTCCTGGGTGCCTGCTGGCAGCTGGAGGGAAGCCAGGGTCCTGGGTGCCTGCCAGTGGCTGGAGGGAAACCCAGGTCCTGGGTGCCAGAGGGAAGCCGGTGCCAGCAGCCGGGGGAAGGAAGGCCTCCTCTTGCATGAATTTCATGCATCAAGCCTCTAGTATTATAATAATAAATCAAAGTTCTATGTGGCCCCAAAACATGATAAAGGAATTCTATACAGAACTTGGTTTAGGATAAGAATGTTTCTTCTCAAGAAGGAAAAAAATACACTTTGACATATTCTGTTTCAGAAGATACTATAAAAAACAAATGTAGGCCTCCCCCAAAATTTATAGAACTCTTATAACGTTAACTCATCTTATTATGAATGAGTAAAATTTAACAACAAAGTGGTATCACTAGAGTATACCTTTTTCCAATGACATTCACCAATAAAATTATTATAAAAAAGCAAACTGTCAGAGATAACATATTTAATTTCCTGCATAAAGTGTTAACACATAACTAAGTTCATAAATTATCTTTCACCGCTAGGCTAAAATGACAGTGAACTGTTGTAAGATGAAATACAAATGACATAGATACCTGAAAACATATTTGCTTTATGAGGTTTTGTGATGTGATTTATAAATATTAAATAAAAAGATACCTTTACTAGAGTCATCAAACTCATTTTAAGTCATCATGATCTAAAGAGAAAATAAACTGTAATGTTAAAAAAAATTCCTGATTCCACAAGTTCCTAGGTATGTAACCTTAGGCAATACATTTTATCTCTTTGTCTGACTTAAACTCACCTTTTCTATTAAATTAAAATACTAATACTTACAGTGTCCTTATAAGGAGAAAATTAAGCTGTATGCAACTACCACAAATCTCTTCCTGGCACATGGTTGAGCTAGACAAGATTTAATAAACAAAATTCAAATTAAAAACAAAATTGTTTCCAAATTATATTCTAATACAATTTCTATTCTCCATTATTACATCGTTGTTCATTTTAAAAGAAGACTTATGTAGGTTTATACTTACTTGCTTGCTAAGGAATTTTTTTAAAAATCATTATTGTTGAGAGTATAACAGATGTTCCCTTTATTGTTCCCCCAATTGCCACCTCCACCTGGTTCCCGCCCCACCCTAGGCCTTCACTACCTATTGTCTGTGTCCATAGGATAATGTTTATATGTATATGCATATAAGTTCTTTGGTTAATCTCATCCTGCCCACCCCCCTTCTCCTTCTGTCCGAGATTCATCAGTCTGTTCCATGTTTCTTGCCTCTGGTTCTATTTTGTTCATCAGTTTATTTTGTTCATTAGATTCTTTGCTTATTTATTTTTATTTTTGGATTCAATTATTGATAGATATATATGTATTTCCACTTTATTATTCATATTTTTATTTATCCTCCTCCTCCTTCTTCTTCTTCCCTTTTTATTATTAAAGAACTAGAGGCCCGGTGCATGAAAATTCATGCACTGGAGGGGGGTGGTCCCTCAGCCTGGCCTGCCCCCTCTCACAGTCTGTGAGCCCTCAGGGATGGGAGGCACCCAGCAACCAGGGAAAGGTGACACGCCATCACACCTCTGCTGCTGCCACTGCCAGCAGCACAAGCCTCGGTTGGCCCTGGTTACCTGAGCCTCGGGCGGCCGCCATCTGAGGCTTGCCTGCAGCTTGTGCCGTCCCTGGGCGGCTGGGGGGCTGAGGGCACTGGGAGACTCTGGAGGTAGGTGCCCTGGTGGGGCTGAGGGAACTGGGCGCCACCATCTTGTGGCTGTGGGTGCCACCATCTTTGAGGGTGGGGCAGTCAATTAGCTTATTCCCTCCTTATTGGCTATGGGCACTGCCATTTTTGAGGTGGGGCAGTCAATTAGCATATTCCCTCCTAATTGGCTGTGGGCACTGCCATCTTTGCTATGGCAGGAGGGTCAATTAGCATATTCCCTCTTTATTAGGATGCACTTCTACATTTTATGTAATACCTGTTTTGTGGTATTGAACTCCTTTAGCTTTTTTCTTGTCTGTGAAGCTCTTTATCTGACCTTCCATTCTGAATCATAGCTTTGTTGGGTAGAATAATCTTGGTTGTAGGTCCTTGCTATTCATCACTTTGAATCTTTCTTGCAACTACCTTCTGACCTGCAAAATTTCTGTTGCAAAATCAGCTGGCAGTTGTTTGGGCACCCCCTTATAGGAAAATGGCTGCTTTTTTAAAAAATATATATTTTATTGATATTTTACAGAGAGGAAGGGAGAGGGACAGAGAGTCAGAAACATAGATGAGAGAGAAACATCGATCAGCTGTCTCCTGCACACCTCCTACTGGGGATGTGCCTGCAACCAAGATACATGCCCTTGACCGGAATCGAACCTGGGACCCCTCAGTCTGCAGGCCGACGCTCTATCCACTGAGCCAAACTGGTTTCAGCTCTCTTGCTGCTTTTAATATAATCTCTGTCTTTTACCCTTGGCTTTTTAATTATGATGTGTCTCTTTGGGTTTCTCTTGTTTGGGACTCTCTTCACTTCCAGGACTTGTAAGTTTAGATGTTTCCCAGATAGGGGACGTTTCTGTCATTATTTTTTCAAATAGTTTTTCAATATGTTGCCCTCTCTCTTCTCCTTCTGGCACCCCCATAATGTGAATGTTGGGCTTGAAGTTGTCCCAGAGTCTTCTTACACTATCTTCATACTTTATATATATATTTTTTTAATCTTCTGATTGGGTGTTTTTGGTTTCTTTATATTCCAAATTGTCGATTGCTTCTCAGAATCCTCTACTCTACTCTTGAATCCTTGTAATTTTTTTTTTCTGTTAGTGTATGCTTAATTTTTGACTGGTCCTTTGAAATTCTTACTAAGGTCCTTATAAGTCTCACTAAGTCCCTTGAAGTTCTCATTAAATCCTTGAGCAGCCTTATAACCATTGTTTTGAACTCTATATCTAGTTGTTTGCTTGCTTCCATTTCATTTAATTATTTTTCTGGAGATTTCTTCTATTCTTTCATTTGTGACATATTTCTTTGTCTCATTTTGGCTCCTTCCCTGTGTTTGTTTCTATGTATTAGGTAGAGCTGTTATGTCTCCTGGACTTGGTAGAGTGGCCTTATGTAGTAGGTGTCCTGCCTCTCCAGTCACCTGAGCTTGGAACTCTAGGTGTGCCACTGTGTGTGCTATGTGCACAGTCTTGTAGTTGAGTCTTGATTACTTTTGACATCATAGGGAGGAATTGACTTCTAGGCCAATTGGATGTGAGGACCATCTGCGACTACAGTGGAAGAGCTGCTGTGTAGGAGACACCCTTATGGAGCAAGACTTGCTTTAGTGGAGGTTTGGTGTTCACTGAGTCTGTCCTTGAGTGTATTACTTGTGGATGTGTACAGTTGTATTCTCCTATGGTCTGAAGCTGTCCACCAGGTGCACTGGCTCTGGGGCCTCCAGGGAGGTGCAAAGTCATCCATTGCCTGGGGCCACCAGGCTGGAGCTACAGAATGATTTGAAGATGGATGCTACTTCTTATGGGCTTGGAAGTGCTAAGGCAAGGCCAAGTTCTCAAGTAAGGCAGGCTGCTGCTAGTGCCAGGTGTTGGGCACACTGTTTGCAGCTGCTGCTTGTTTTAGAGATTTTAGGAAAGTCTGAAGCCTGAGCCAGGACAGGCCATTCATACAGAAAAACCACTGCAAACAGCTTGGGTGGGGCTGCAAATTGGATTGGGTAGAGTCTCAGGGAATCACCAGGGTGTAGAGAACAGTGTGCATCATGCTGATGGAAACATAGATATGGTTTCCAGTCAGCTCTGGAATGGCAGAGGTCCCAGTATAGAAAAAATGACCCCTGTAAGCACCCCTGTCTGGGAGAAAGCCACCCCCCAGTTCTTGCTCCAAAGCCAGATAATTCAGTTTCTCCCTGTATGTCTCTGGATCCCCCCTAGCTGTTGCTCCAGTATAGCACTTAGAGGGAGTGAGATCATGTAAGTTTGTATGTTGGCCCCGTAAGGGGGACTGCCTGGGTCTTCAGCAGCCTTCCTATCACTCAGCCACAATCTCCTCTGGTTTTTACAGCCCAAAGTTATGGGGACTTCTCTTCCCAGCTCTGGAACCCTGGGCTGGGGGTCTCTTATGGGGCAGGGACCCCTTGCTCCTCATTGGAGTTCTCCACAGCTGAGATTTTTCCTCCTGATTAAAAAAACAGCACACGTGGATGTTGGATCAACCTGTTCTGTGCCTCAGCCTCTGCTACTAGTCTCAGTATTCTTTCTTCTTCACTTCTCTTGTTGTAGAACTTCGATTCAACCAGATTTCAGGTGTTTCTGAATGATGGTTGTTCTGTATTTTAGTTGTAATTTTGATGTAGTTGTGGGAGGCAGCGAATACGGGCATTTATCTAAGTAGCCTTTTTGGTTTTTTAGCAGGAATTCTTAATGATTTGAGAAATCTCTTCACTGAGGTAGTCCCAAATTATTATTATTATTTTTACCATCATTATGTTAACCCCTCATGTTAATCAAACATTTTCATAATCTGTTTTTATTTTTAAAAATTTGTCTGTCTGGCCTTGGCTCATGTTGCTCAGTGGTACACATAGCATTGTCCCACACACTGAGGGGTTGAAGGTTCAATTCCTGGTCAAGGGCACATACCTGGGTTGTAGGTTTGTTCCCAGCTCAGCCAGGGCATGTGCAGGATACAACTCATCAATGTACTTCTCTCTCTCTCCCCTCCCACTCCCTCCTTCCCTTCCACTCTCTCTAAAATTCAATAGAAAAAAAAATACTAGGATGAGGATTAAGTAAACAAACAAATAAATAGAATCTGATTGTCCCATAAGATTATAATGGAGCTGAAAAATTCTTATAACCTTGTGATGTTGTATCCATCATAACTTCATATTGCATGCATTACTCATATATTTGTCACAATGCTGCTGTAAACAAACCTACTGTGATGACAGTTGTAAAAGTATAACACATACAATTATGTACAGAACATAACACTTGATAATGACTACAAATGACTATGGTTTATGTATTTACTATATGATACTTTTTATAGTTATTTTAGAGTGTTTTCTTTCTACTTATTTAAAAGCAACCCAAAAGTTTGTTGTAAAACAGTGTGTCATATTGCACAGGCAGCAACACTGATTGTATTAATTTAATTGACATGCAGCACTGACAGTTATATTTTATCATTTAAATCTGATCACACATTCCTTCAAGTTAAATACATTTGATGATTATAACTCACCAGAAAAATAGTTTAAATTTCTTATTATGTCACAAAATAGTCTTAATAATCAGGCCTCATCTAATTTTCCCTCTTTATCTTCTCTCCCCTTATTTAACTATTTTTTTTTTTCCCTGAAGGAAGACTCAGCTGTGAGACTTTATTTCAACACCGAAGGATAAATCCATCCCTTCTGATGCCTTTCAGTGTGGTAGACTGATCTGTGGAAGTTTCCTGACAAGGAGCAGGAAGAGCCCATGCAGTTGGGCGACCCTGCCCAGTGACTGGCCCTGACTGTTGCTTACTTGGCATATTCAGAAATGCATAAAAAGGTCAGATTTAAAATGTTAAAAACCTTTGATCTGGTTGACAAAGGCAGACTCTGGGGCTCCTCTGGCTACAGACAGAAGTGATGTGACACCTGATGCCTGCAGGGCATGTGACCTTGGACCACAGAAGTGCAGCAGGCGAGGTTAGCCTTCCTCCCTCTCCTGGTGGGTAAAGTGAGCCTGCTGCTTGTGCACATTCCAGTGCAGACTCTGGGCCACGCTCTGGGACCAGTCGCTCACAGGGGCTCACACGCAGATGGAGGGGAGCCGGTAGCACTAGGTAGTGCTGCTGATGCTGTCTCCATGGCGGATCTCCTGCCTCTTTCGTCCCACATGGTGTTCCTTGCTTCTGGTGACAACATGGTTTATGTATTTACTATATAATACTTTTTGACTTGAACTTGACTCCTGAATGGACCACGATTGGCCCGAATGACAGTGAGTGGGGACAGATGGGCATGATCATGATGGCCAGCATGTTGGGTTGGATCATGGAGACCCGCACTGCCACCTTGTAAACTGCCCTTCTGGGTGGAGACGATCACGCCATCACCCTGCACTGTGGTGATGAGGTGTCCGTCCAGGTAGACGTCCACATTGGACAGGTAGGAGGAGGGGCCTCTGTCAATCATCACTTCGTTCAAGACCTGGTACCGCAGGACCTGCTTCCTGCCCTCCGTGTCCCAGTTGGAGGCTGGGACCCCATTGTCATTGACCCCATTAAGCATGGCAGTCTTCTTTCCTCCGAGCTCCTTCACGACCTTGACCTTCAGCCAGCTCTGGAGAACAATAGCTGCATTCCCCTGTATCACCTGAGTAACTTGGTTCTGAAAGTTCTGGAAGTTGAAGGGGGTCAGGAAGCCCGGGGAGCCCAGGTGCAAAGCCAAGACCAGAGGCATGCTGCCCTGGGCATGGGCACTCAGCTGCAAGAGGAGGCAGGCGCAGAGCAGGATCCGGTCCCGCCCTCCCGCCGCGCCCCCCCCCCCCCCCCCCGCAGATGATGAAATTGGTCATCATAGTCTTCTCTGCAGGTGCAGAATTTCTTCTTTACCAGCAGAATCTATCGTCTCCCATGATGGCAGGGTTTTCTAGAACCTTCTCCACATACAAGATAGAATTGTTCTCCTCCATCAGGTACATGCAGAGAATCTTGAAGGCTGCAGCATGCTGGCCTCCTGGGTCTTCTTGATGGCGAGGACACTCTTTGGGGACTTGCTCCACGTCAGCCAAAGCTGGCAGGTCCTGGATGTGCACAATGGTCTTGGGGTTCTGCAGCACACAGGCCTTGGGTCCAAAGTGGTCACTGGGCACGGCCTTGCAGAGAGCCGGTCCTCCTGAACTCCTTGGTGCTCCCCAGGGTGGGTGAGGCAGACAGGCTGCAGGACTGGGTGTGACCCGGTGAGGTGGCCCAGAGTGGCGTCCTCATCCCCGTGGCAGGTGGCACTGCCATAGGAGGACGCACTTCTGCGCTCAGCCCCCTCTGCACTTTGACTTTCTCTGGCTCCATCTCCATCAATGATAAAGGAGCTTCCCTCACAAGAATGCTGATTCCTTTTCCCTGGGGGCCTGCAGGGCCCTCCTCTCCCCCGGCTCCCAGGCGCAAGCACACAGCCAGTCTTAACTTCTTACTCCACCCAAATTAATAATCCCAAAAGTTATTTCATGAATTATGATATCTCACAACTTACAAGAGCCTTTATATTTATTTATTTATTTATTTACTAGAGGCCCAGTGCACAAAATTTATACACAGTGGGGAGGGGGTGTCCCTCAGCCTGGCCTGCGCTTTTGGGGGATGTTTGACTGCTGATTTGCAGGAGGCAACTGGCTGGGCACTCGCTGGCTCCCCTTTCCCCCATTGTCACCGTTGCCAGTTGCCTCCCTCTCCAGGGGCAGACTCTCTGGTTGGGGACAGCTCCTGCTTTGAGCATCTGCCCCTTGGTGGTCAGTACGCATCATAGTGACTGGTCATTCTGCTGCTCAGTCAATTTGCATATTAGGGTTTTATTATATAGGATTTATTTATTTATTGTTGATCCTCACCCAAGTATATTTTTCCATTGATTTTTAGAGAGAGTGGGACGGGAGAGGGAGAGAAAAGCATCTATGCACGTTGATTGGTTGCCTACTACATGAACCCCAATGAAGGCGGGGGAACCTGCAACCAAAGTATATGACTTTGACAGTTAAATCCATCACCCTTCAGTCCCCAGCTATGCTCTATCCTCTCAGCCAAACTGGCTAGGGTACAATAGCCTTTAAATGTACTGTTCTCTATACCTATATTCTGTTTTCTCTGGCAAACTTCATATTCCCATCATCAGTGCTGTGTTCTGTACTCAAAATATAGTATCTACAAATATATTTTAATTAGATAATTTAAAGTTTCCTACCTAAAGTTTCATTAGATTTTAGTTCATAGCTACATAAAGTATATATTTTTTCTATATCTCCCAGAAATGTACTAGTAATGTCTTCTGTGCTTTAGTACTCTGCCTGTTTGTTTATTTTTTAGGTTATATTTTTGCAACAAAGAAATGAATTAGTTGCTAAAACTAAATAGTCTTAAAATGCTTTTAGTGAAATATAACAAACTTCACATCCACTCCTCCAACCCTTAGATCCACTATGTAGGAAAATATTTTCAACTACTTCTTTAAGTTATCTTTGAAAGTTATATCCAGACTCCTAAATTATACCATCTACTATTATGTGTATTAGTTATAGACATCATCAATTGAGTCTCTCTACAAAAATTGAGAATCAGTTTACACTATAGATCTCATCCACCTCTACTCATCCTTCCATTTTATTAAATTAAATTATTCTATTTTGTATAGAAAAATATGTCCTCAAGAGTTCTTGATACTTAATTTTGATCCATAACAGTTTTTCTGTTATTTTCTATAATAATTTATTGGGATATTAAGGCATTGATAGATCTGATTATCTATAATATTAGGTATTGCATGAACATTTTTTTAAATGTTCCTTAATTGTTGAAAGTACTATTACAGATGTCCCCTTTTTTCCCCGATTGACCCCTTCCACCCTGCTCAGCTGCTACCCCCAGCCCTCCACTCAGGACTACTGCACTATTTTCTGTGTCCATGGGTTATACTGATCCTATATAATAAAAGGCCAATATGCAAATTGACCGAATGGCAGAACAACCAGTTGCTATGAGGCACATTGACACCAGGGGGCAGATGCTCAATGCAGGAGCTGCCCCCTGGTGGTAGTGTGCTCCCACAGGGAGAGCATAGCTCAGCCAGAAGTGGGGAGTGGTCCTAAGCTGGCAGGCCGACATCCTACAAGGGGTCCCAGACTGTGAGAGGGCACAGGCCAGCCTAAGGGACCCCCTCCCCCCAGTGTATGAACTGGGCCTCTAGTATGCATATAATTCTTTGGTTAATTTCTTCGTGCCCCCCTCTCTTCTCTTTCCTCTGATATCCATCAGTCTGTTCTGTGCTTCCATGTCTGTGGGTCTATTTTGTTGTCAGTTTATTTTGTTCATTAGATTCCACATATATGTGAGATCATGTGGTACTTGTCTTTCTCAGACTAGCTTTTTCATTTAGCTAAATTCTATCCAGGTTCTGCTATAATGCTTCAAAGGGTAAGAACATTTTAACTTTGACCTTTGAGATCTTCCAATATATAATATAAACTTTGTAATAGCTGTAAAACAAAATACTTTATATTGCATACATACTGAATGACTATAAGCTATAGATTTGTGTTTGATTATGAGGCTATCCTATATAATAAAAGGTCAGAACCATAAGCATAACAACCTGAAAGACCGCTCGACCAGTTGCCATGAGGTGCATTGACCACCTCTCGGTCCCTCCCCCCCCGCCGCCCCACAGGCTCCGATAGCAGCATGGCGAATGGGGAGGGGTTGGCAGTGGGGTGGGACTGGGGACTGTTGAGCAGTGGTGGGCTGTGGGCAGCGAGCAGTGGTGAGCGTCCAGCGGTGAGCAGTGGCAAGCATCGCAGGACTGCAGCAGCAGAGAGAGTTGTGAAGCATCGCAGGGTGGGGAGCCTCGAGGAGCATCATGGGCAGGGAGCATTGAGGAACATCATGGGGCGGCAGAGGCAAGCATTGCGAAGCGCCAGGGAGCACAATGGGGTGGCGGAGGCAAGAGTCACAGAGCATCAGGGAGCATCGTGGGGCAGTGGTGGGGAGCATTGCGAGGTGTCATGGGGCATTGCGGGGTGTTGCGGGGCATCAAACGTGGCCCTGATTGTAGGTTAGGCCTAGGGACCCTACTCACACATGATTTCGTGAGCTGGGACTCTAGTGAATTTATAATTGCAAGTATGAATTTAGATTAGAAATCACTTTCTACAGCACAGTTATAACTTTCAATGAGCAGTGGATATTTTCAATAATTCTGCCTCATTAAAAATTATTTTTACATCCTCAAATAAGTCTAGTTTTCACCGAATTTGTTTTTATAGTTTATTGCTTTTTATTTAGTTGTTTGTTTTCCATTGTACTTGTCAATAAAAGTATCTTAATTCTAAACTAGTATAATTTAAGTTAATTTTTATAATTCTCAACATGATAAAGGAGGATTGTGGTGGAAGAAGCAGACAATTTTTAATTATCTCATTACTAACATAATTTATCTTTTCAAACCCAATGTTCAGAAATATAATTAGTTTATTAAATGTTCTTTCTCCCTATCTCCCTCTCTCTTTCTTTCCTCTCTCTATTAAACTCTTATCTACATCTCCCCCTTCCCCAGCACCCATTCTTTTTAATTCTGTCTCTTTGTAAATGGTCAAGGTAAATTAAATTAAGTCCTGTATATTGTAAAAATTTAGAAGTTTATTTGTTGTCTTTTGAACCATGACATTTATATTTTATTTCAAACAATTATTTGGAACTTATTATAAATTACTAATTTATTTATTTTGTCAATAAATTTAGTTAAAACTATCAGAGTTGAAGTGCCCTAGTGAAAGATAAGGTTTTGCTAACAGCTTCATATCTAAAGTTGGCTTTCTTTTCTTTCACACAGCATGACTATAGCTTTCAAATGCATTTTGCTCCTGGCAATGGCAACTTTTACCTATCATTTCTGATTAAAAATCATGTGTCACTTGTGTATTTGGGCATGCATACCATACTGAAATATTTAAGAAACAGTTCCTATTTTTATTTTATTTGATCCTTTTTTATTTTCTGAGGACTCTTGTTGAACATTTCAGAGAATATGTAACTTAACAGCCAAATAAGCTTTTAATTTATTTTATATATTTCAATAAATGCATTTGGGATTTCGATTATACATTTAAGCTTTTGGTAATTAAATGTGTACATGTTTTATTATAAATGCCTTCACTCACCAATAGAAATATATGAATTTGCACTTTAGAATAAATTTTGTCTTATAAAAAACTAGAGGCCCGGTGCACAAAATTTGTGCATGAGGTAGTGTCCCTCGGCCAAGCCTGCATTCTCTTGCAATCAGGGACCCCTTGGGGGATGTCCAACTGCCAGTTTAGTTGGGCCTAAACTGGCAGTTGGACATCCATCTCGCAATCTGGAACTGCTAGCTCCTAATCACTCTACCTGCTTGCCTGAATGCCCCTAACCATTCACCTGCCTGCCTAATTGCCCCTAACTGCCTAAGCCTTGACCCCCGCCACCACGGCTTTATCTGGAAGGACGTCTGGAATGATGTCCGGAAGGTCATTCGGCTGTCCAGTCTAATTAGCATATTATGCTTTTATTATTATAGATTATCTCAATGTATCTAATAGCATACAGATGACTTTCCTTATTATTGTAAAAATTCAAAAATGACAAATAGTGAAAAAGGAAAAAGGATATTCTATTGTATATATTTAGTCTAATAATATAAGTATATTACTGATATGAATATCTCTCCATCTTTTAGAGAAGAACAATGAAAATTTTTAAGCACTAAATAAACATTGATGATATATTATTTAATGAAATTTAAATACTTTTCTAAACAAAATATTTACAGCCTTTGTAATTAATCATGAATCAATACAAATTTCTATGAAAAATGCCCACATGGAAGTAAATTTTAAGTAGAATGTAAATCTGTACTGCAATTTTTAACTTTTTGCACTCGGATGTTGAGTGTGACCCGACACAGTTAGCATCGGTAGCAGCTCATATGTCGAATTGTATTAAATGTATCAATAATTTGAAATATAAAAAAATCCAAATAAATAAGTTTGTATGAAAAGAAACTCCAGTTTTTTATTCCACTGCCGTGCTTTGTAAAATCTGGGGTATTTAAAAAATTAAATCCCGAGTAGAATAAAGGAATCTAGAAAAAAGCAAGCGAGTGCAAAGGGTTAAAATTTTTGTTTTGCTTATAATACAGTTTTATTTCACTACTACAGGCCCGGTGCACGAAATTCATGCACGGGGGTGGGGTGTGTGTGTCCCTCAGCCCAACCTGCACCCTCTCCAATCTGGGACCCCTTGAGGGATGTCTGACTGCCCGTTTAGGTGGGATCGAGCCTAAACGGGCAGTTGGACATCCCTCTCACAATCCAGGACTGCTGGCTCTCAACCACTTGCCTGCCTACCTGCCTGATTGCCCCTAACCGCTTCTGCCTGCCAGCCTGATCATCCCCTAACCACTCCCCTGCCAGACTGATCGATGCCTAACTGCTCCTTGTCAACCCAATTGCCCCTAACTGTCCTCCCCTGTCAGCACAGTCACCCTTAACTGCCATCCTCTTGTGGCGGCTATCTTGTATCCACATGGGGGCAGCCATCTTTGACCACATGGGGGTGGCCATCTTGTGTGTTGGAGTGATGGTCAATTTGCATATTGCTCTTTTATTAGATAGGATAGGCGTTTTCTTTAGATCAGTGCTCCCATTCTCAAAACGATTAGAATTTCTCTTTGTTTACTCTCAGATACAGGAAAAGTATCAGCATTTATTATTATCCACTAAAGAAATTTATTTATAGTTCCATTCATGATGACAACTTAAGAAGATCCTAAACTCACCTTTTCCAATGGACACACCAAATCTATAGCTATATGTGGAAGACTTTTTTCTGATAAGGAACTAAAAACTGACAAGGAGATCCCTTTACATCAGGAAAATGGGAGAGAAACCACATTGAACCAGGTAGAAAAGGCTGAAATACAATTTCATCATAAATCTTACCCCGTTTATGGTGACCCACAATCAGGTAAAAACTCAAAACTCAGAGCTTCTCCCTAAGGATTGAAGGGTTTATACCCCACATTAAACAAACAAGTGTTAAGAACAACACCTGGGAGAGAAACCTCCAAAATATCTGTCTTTGAAGACCAATAAGGCTTACACCCTCAAGACCTTTGAGGCTGTGGTGAACCGAGGAACATCTCCTAAAGCGCCTGCACAAAGATTTAACTCACCCCATTGCCTAGTGCAACAGCAGTCCTTTGTAAAAAACATACAGACATGTGAAAGAGACTAATTTCTTAGTTTTAAAATTATCTGCATACTTTAGAAGCTGCTGATTGTCTACCTTCCAATCATCCTGTATCTAGGTGCTGACTGATACCCCCCTTTGGAACAATGACTGGTATTGGCACATCCTCAACTACAGGAAGCTATTAAAAATAATACAGGCTGCTTGACAATCACCAGGGTTTGAAAGACAT
Source organism: Ia io (assembly GCA_025583905.1). Lineage (NCBI taxonomy): Eukaryota > Metazoa > Chordata > Mammalia > Chiroptera > Vespertilionidae > Ia > Ia io. The sequence continues at coordinate 23,693,780 of JAJQQW010000009.1, forward strand.
CTAAGGACTAGAGCAGGGTTGAATGATAAGCTTCATCTCCTACATAAGACCAAACCTTCAAGGAAATATAGCTGCTTCATCTAATCCATAGAGACCAAAACAGATTTAAGCAAATTAAAGAAACAAAGAAATGTATTCCAAATGAATGAACAAAATAAAACATTAGGAAAAAAATCTTGATGAAACAAAGGCAAGTAATTTACCTGATAAAGAGTTTAAAGTAATTGTCTTAGAGTTCCCATTGTTGGAAATAAAATGAACACAGAAAGAACGTCAGTAAAGAGATAGGAAATATATATATATTTATATATAAAGCTTCTGGTGGATACACAAAAGATAATCAGAAAGTAATCAAGACATCACTAAACAATGTCATCAAAACACACACACACACACAAGAGAGAGTAGGAAAAGAAGAAAGAAAATAAGGAACTGTAAATCAAGATTAAAAAATTAAAAAATTGGCAATAAGTATATACTTATCAATAATATATATAAAAGTTCCAAACAAAAGTGACAGAGATACAAAATACAATAACTAAAGTGAAAAACATGTAAAAAGGGTCCAACATCTGACAAAATGAAGCAAATGAAAAGAAAAAAAAAATAATGAACCTCAAGACAGGACAGAGGAACCCATCCGATCAGAGTATCAAAAAAAAGTAAAGATATCTTAAGAGACTTAGCAGACAACATCACATAGATAACATTTGTATTATAGAGATTTCAGAATAAGAAAAGGGAGACAAAAGTGTAGAAAACTTATTTGAATAAATAATGTAGATAATGGTTAAAAACTTTCTTAATCTGGGGAAAGAAACAGACATCCACACACAGGAAACAGAAAGTTTTTAAAAAGAGTAATCCAAAGCATCCACACCAAGCCACATTGTAATTAAGATGTCAAAAGTTAAAGAAAATAAGAGAATATTAAATGCAGGAAAAGAAAATCAACTTATTACATACAAGGGAACCCCATGGAATATCAGCAGATTTTTCTAGAAGAGACTTTGAAGACCAGAAGAAGAGGCACAATATAGTCAAAGTGCTGGGGAAATAATCTGCTTACCAAGAATACACAGCAAAATTATTCAGAATTAAAGGAAAGATAAATTGCTATACAGACAGGCAAAAACTAAAGGAGTTTATCACAACTACAGTGCTCTTAAAAAAATATTAAATATAATTTTAAGTTAAAAAAAAATGTGCTAATTAGTGACAAGAACAATGAAAGTATAAATTTTAATGAGAAAGATAAATACATATTATAGGTACTATATTAATCACTTATAATGTTAGTATGAAGGTTAAAAGACAAAGGTTGAAAAAATAACTAACTAAATAACTATTTAAAAGATACACATGGTAAAAAGATTTAAAATGTGACATCAAACATACAAAATGTTGAGGAAAAATAAATATGTAGGTATTTCAAGTGTGTTTAAACTCAAATTGTTATCAAATTAAAATAGTCTTATAAATATAATTTGTTATATGTAAGTCATGTTGTCCACAAAGCAAAAGCTTCTGGTGGATACACAAAAGATAATCAGAAAGTAATCAAGACATCACTAAACAATGTCATCAAAACACATACACACACACAAGAGAGAGTAGGAAAAGAAGAAAGAAAATAAGGAACTGTAAATCAAGATTAAAAAATTAAAAAATTGGCAATAAGTATATACTTATCAATAATTACTTTAAATATAAGTGGGCTAAGTTCTCAAATCAAAATAGAGTGGCTAAATGGATAAAACAGAACAAAACATAATTACAACAAAAAACACACACAAAACAAAGCAAATAAACAAAAACACTACCATTCTACCATTTTATGTTTCTACAGCAGACTCATTTCAGATGTAAGCACAGAGCAGACTGAAAGTGAAGGAATGGAAGATGATATTCCAGGCAAATGGAAACCAAAAGAAAGCTGATATATTTCAGAAAAATATACTTTAAAAAAAGACTTTAAGAAACAAAGAAGCTCATTACATAATGATAAAGGGTCAATCCAACATGAGAATATAATGTTAGTAAACATTTATGCACCTAACGTAGTCGCATCTAAATATATAAAGCAAATATTAATATGCCTAAAGGGAGAAATAGACAGCAATGCAATAATAGTAGGGGACTTTATTTTTCACTTACACCAGTAGATCGATTATCCAGATTAAAAATCAATACATAAACATCAGACCTGAATGACACATTAGATCAGATGCACTTAACAGATATACACAGAAGATTATGGTCTATCCAAACACAACAGGATACACATTCTCCTCAAATTCTCATGGAACCATCTCCAGAACAGATCCTATGTTAGGCCACAAAACCAGTCTTAACAAATTTAAGAAGCATTGTTTGCAACCACAATGGTACAAAACTAGTAATCAATTACAAAAGGAAAACTGGAAAATCCACAAATATGTGGAGATTAAACAAATGCCACAGAATAGCCAATGGGCCAATAAAACACTTAAAAGAGAAATAAACAATATATTTATCTCAATAAACCTTGAGATAAATGAAAATGGAAATGCAATATATCAAAAATTATTGAATGCAGTAAAACCAGTTCTAAGAGAAAATATTTATAGCAATAAAAGTTACTTCAAGAAACAAGAAAAAAATCTCAAGAAATTTAACTTTACACTTCAAGAAAATAGGAACAACCAAAGGCATGAGTTAATTGAAGGGAAAAAAAAGAACAAAGATTAGAGCAGAAATAAATGACATAGAGACTAAAAAGACAGAAAAGATAATAAAATCAAGAACTGGTTTTTGGAAAATATAAACAAAACTGGTGAATCTTTAGCTGGACTCACCAAATTAGATGTAAAAGAGAAAACTGAAACTGATACCACAGAAACACAAAGAATCATAAGAGATGACTATCAATAATTACATGTCAATAAATTAGACAAGACAGAAGAAAAAGATAAATTCCTAGAAATACAGCCTTCCAATACTGAATTCTGAATAAAGAGAAAATCTGAATAGACTGCATGCTAGTAAGAAGACTGAATCAATAATTAAAAACCTCTCAACAAACAAAAATCCAGAAACAGATGGTTTCACTGGTTAATTATATAAAACATTCAAAGAAGAATTAATACTAGTCTTGCTCGAACTCTTCCAAAAATTAGAAGAGAAGGAAATACTAGTACTTCCAAACTCATTTTATGAGGCCAGTGTTATTCTGTTACCAAAGCCAGAAAAGAATACCACAAACAAATTAAATTATAGGCCAATAACCCTAATAAACACAGATGCAAAAATCACCAACAGTTTTCATCATCAGCAAATTTAACAATACATTAAAAAGGGTCACAGCATGATCAAACGGGATTTATTCCAGAAATGCAAAAATGGTTAAATATCCACAAATGCATGTGATATAACAAATTAACAAAAAATTATAAAAATCATTATGATCATGTCAATTGATGCAGAAAAATAATTTAACAAAACCCAACATACATTTATGATAAAAACTGTCAACCTAATTGGTGTAGAGGAGTTACTCTCAACATAATAAAGGCCATATATAAAAAGCCCACAGGTAGTAACATACTTAATGTTGAGAATCTGAACTTTTTTCTCTAAGATCAGGAACAAGACAAAGATAGCCACTATCACTATTTTATTCAATGTAGTATTTGAATATTTAGCCAAAGCAATAAGGCAAAAAAAAAAAAAAAAAAACAATACAGTAAAATAAAAAAGTAAAACTGTCACTATTTCCAGATGGCATGAAATTGTATGTAGAAAATCCTAACTATTCCACAAAAAAATCCTTAGAACTTGTAAATAAATTTAATAAAGTAGCAGGATACAAAATCAATATATAGAAATCCATCAAGTTTTAATACACTAATGATGAACAATGAAAAGGAGAAATTAACATTTACAATTGCATGGAATGGAATAAAATAACTAGGAATACATTTAACCAAGAACATGAAAGACCTGTACACTGACACATTGGTGAAAAATATTGAAGAAGACACACAAAAAATGGAAAGATATTCTATGAACATGGATTAGAAGTATTATTGTTGTTAAAGTGCCCATACTACCCAATGAGATCTATAGATGCAGTGCAATCTCTATCAAAATTCCAATGGCTTTTTAAAAATAAATAGAACAATCTATCTAAAATCTGTATGAAACCATATACACACAAATACAAAACCAAGTAGCCAAAGCAATCTTGAGAAAGAATTACAAAGTTAAAGGCATCGCATTCTTTTTTTTTTTTTTTATCAAACTTGGCATTGGCATAAAAACACATAGATTGTTGGAACAGAATAGAGTGCCTCAAAATAAACCACTCATATGTGGTGAATTAGTTTATGACAAAGGAGCCAAAAATATACAATAGTGGAAAGACAGTCTCTTCAGTAAATGGTGCTAGGAAAACTGGACAGTCACATGGAAAAGAATAAAACTGTATCACTAACTTAGACGAGATAAAAAAATTAACTCAAAATAGATTAAAGACTTTAATGTAAGATCTGAAACTATAAAACTCCAAGAAGAAAACCTAAGTGGAAAGTTCCTTGAAATCAGTCTTGGCAATTAATTTTTTTCATCTGTCACCAGAAGCAAAGACAACAAAATAAAAAATAAACAAGTGGGACTACATCAGACTATAAAGCTTTTGCACAGCAAAGAAACCATCTACTAAATGAGAGAAATATCTGAAAAGGGGTTAATATCCAAAATATATAAAGAATTCACATAACTCAATAGCCAAAAAAAAAAAAATCCAATTAAAAAATGGGCAGTGGATATGAAGAGACATTTTTTTTTTCCAAAGTAGACATACAGATGGCTAACAGGTTCATGAAAAGATGTTCAGCATTCCTAATCAAAAGGTAAATGTGAATTAAAACTACAGTGAGATATCATGTCACACCTGTCAGAGGGACTATTATAAAAAATGACAACAAAGAGCAAGTGCTAATGAGGCTGTGGAGAAAAGGAAACTCTTATGGTGAGAACATAAATTGGTACACCAGCTACTGAAAATAGTATTAAAAATTTAAAAATAGAACTATCATATGGTCTAGCAATTCTACTTCTGGGTTTTATCTGGAAAAAATAACAACACTTACTTATAAAGATACATACATCCTTTTTTTTGTTGTAGCTTTACTACAATAGCATATATATATATATATATATATATATATATATATATATATATATATATATGATGAGTGAAATAAGTCAGAAAGAAAAAGACAAATAACTTGTATCTCTCTATTAATATATGTAATCTAAAAAACAAAACTAACAAACAAGTTCACAGAAGATACAAAGAATAAACTGGTGGGTTCCAGAGGCTGGGGGAGGGGAGATGGGCAAAGTAGGTCAAATATGTTAAAAGGTACCAACTTCTAGTCATGGAAATAAATAGATTATGGAAATTTAAAAAAGAAAAAGAAAAAGAAAAAGCATAACAACTATACTTAATAATACTGTATTGCATATTGGAAAGTTGCTAGGGGAGTAGACCCTAAATAATCACATTGTAAGAAAAAACATTTGGCCCTTGCAGGTTTGGCTCAGTGGACAGAGCGACGGCCCGCAGACTGCAGGGTCCCAGGTTCCATTCCGGTCAAGGGAACTTACCTCTGTTGCAGGCTCCTCCCTGGCTTGTGCCCTGGTCGGGTCGCATGCAGGAGGCAAACAATCGATGTGTTTCTCTCACGTAGATATTTCTCTCAGTCTTTCTCTCTCTCCCACTCTCTCTAAAAGTCAATAGAAAAATATCCTCAGGTGAGGATTAAAAAAAAAAGGCAAAAAAACTATAACTATGTATAGTGACAGATATTAACTAGACATTGTGGTGATCTTTTCACAATATAAATAAATATCAAATCATTATGTTGTACACTTAAAACTAATATGATTTTATATGTCAAGTGTACCTCAATACAAATAAATTGAGGGAAAATGTATATAGTATGCTTCTTGAGGTGGCCTTTATTATCAACTTAAAATTCTCTAAAAATGTGATCATCTAGAATTAAATATTTTCTTTTTAATTTTTATATCTTTCTCTCTAGGTGCTTTTTGGTATCTTTTATAAGTAACAGAATGAAGATTACTTGATTTAATAAATTTTTAATTTTTTTATCACTGACTTAATACATCACCTTCAGATTTTGTCATCAGTTACATAAAACAACATGTAATAGAAAAATGAGCCTTCATAGTTTTCAAATCTTTAGTGACTTCTTTAAAAAAAAAGTCTAGCCCAGCATTGAAGTTGGAGGATGCGACTTAGGTCAGGACACATTTGATGGAGGAGCTTCTCTTAGAGCAGACAGCGCTCTTTCCGCTTCCCATTATGGAGATTTGATGTGTATGTCAAACCCACTCACTTTCAGTCCCATTTATGGCACTTACTTGATAGATCTGATAGTCAAATTGAGATATTCAGTCAAAATGACTTTTGAAAAAACTAGTCCCAATACAAAATGGTTTTAGTAGGTATAAGACAGAATTTTATAAAGATTAATTTTTAAAATAATATTTTTATGACCATACAGAATAATGATATTTAAAATAACAATGTTTATTACACATGGTCATTTTTTGTTAAAAGGAAAATAGAGTATAATTGATTTTTACCTTTTGGAAAATATATATTCTTTAAAGTATTTACATTTTCAAATATTTTGCTGTTAAAGGACTGAAAGTACTTTAGAAGCTTGGACCTTACGTACCCTACTGGGAAAAATATGAAGGGATCTAAAGTAAAATAACATTTGTGATACCTTAAGAAATGATGCTAAATTCACCTGAGGAACCATCTCGGTGATTAATTCTTTACCGGGATCTTAGAAAATAGAACCCGTATGAAATAAGAAAAGTATCTCTTATTCTAAGAAAATCTCTTTGCTGTTTTCTTCACAAAAATATTATTTTATTTAATTAAATCCAAGATATCGTCCAATCAAAATACATTCTGATTTTACATATATATTAAAATGTGAATAAATGTGCGTTTTAGAAATGATTAAATATAAGAGAAAAGGCACTAATGCAAGACTGCATTTTTAGGGTAAACAAACAACAATATCAGTAACAAAAAATAATGATTTACTTAATATTGTCAAATACCAAAATGTATAGAAAGCCATATGGCAGCACGTATTCAGGTGTGTACTTTTTATTATAGAATGCATGGGAGCTATCTCCTCATTCTGTTTATAAAAGGTTGTGACAGTTTTAAATACAAAGAAAAATGATATCTTCTGAGTATTTTAGACAATAAAATGTTGAAGCACAAATTTTAAGGAGGACACCTACAGGTTTCTTATTTTTGAAGAAAATGTGATATCCTCAGCAAGAACCACTACCTTAGCCTAACCCTTTTGTTGATAGAGATATTTTATTATGATTGAAATATTCACCTTCCTCAGACTTTTGTAATTTATCATATATTAAGAAAGGCAAATAATAGTGAGATCTGATATGAAAGATACATAGTTTATCCTTTTAGTTTCAATTAATATGAATACAAAGCAGACATGTTATTCCTAGTTGTGGAAAGGCTAGATTTGAAGAGGAATTTCCTATACTGTACTGCTTTTTTTGTGGTCAAAATCAAAGTTGTAAGTCAATCATATTTAAATATTTAGGATAAATATAGAGAAGTAATTTAACCAGAATGTTTTTCAGCTTTCATGAAATATTACTATATCTATTGGTGCTTCTGTTCAATTGATGTTATTAAAAAGTATTAAGGTAGGACAACACATCCAGAAGCAGGACACTTCTGATGTGTAACTTTGGTTTAAGAGCTCCCCAGAAGCCTAACTAAACTTTTCTACTAACTGTACTGTGGTCTGGACTCTTGTCTCTGTATCCCTACTTTGTTCCTTCTCTTCTTCACAATGTTCAGAATTGCATCTCAGGTGGATGGCTCTCCTTGTCTCCTGTTCCTGCTCCCTGCCCCTGGGGGGAGCTCCCTCTGATAAACTTATTGCACATCTAATCTAATCTTGGTTTCTGCCTCTCAGAGGACTTGAACTGAAGCAATATTTATTTAAAAACAGAACAACAAAAACCACATATTGCATGACTCCATTTGTATGAAATATCCAGAATAGGCAAGTCCATAGGGAGAGACATATTAGTAGTTTCCCCTGACTTGGTGGAGGAAGGAATGGGGAATGACTGCTTAATGGGGAGGAGGTTTCCTTTTGGAATGAAATGTTCTAGAACTAGATAATGGTGATGCTTGAACAATACTGTGAATTTACTAAATGTTACTAATAGAAAATTGTATATATATTTTACAATATAGAAATGTATTACATTAAAAAGGGGAACTCATTTCTTTATTGTTGCTCCTGGTGTGATATGTGAGATTCCATTATAAGGGTTTCTATAAGGGATTCTATGATAAATAAAATTGGGAAAATCTCAGTTTAATCAAATTAAATGGGTGTTTAGTTTTAAAACAAAACAAAAAACTTGAGTGTTCCTATAGCTTCAATTTTCTTATAAAAATTAATATATTGTTTGATAGTGAATTATAGTATATCAATTGTATCACAATTTTCAGATTTCTAGTAAATATATAATTATTTCTTCTACACACTAAGTCTTTTTTAATGTTAAAATACCTATATTGCAGACTGAGGGGTCAAAGTAATTATTTTGTTTATTAGTAATATAGTTTTATAAGTAGCCACCAGATGTGATACAAAAGCATGAATGCCTACTTTATGTAAAATGTGCAATCATTTCAAAGTAAATGATAGGCAATCTTTCAGGTTCATTTTATATTTCACTGTGGAATTTGCTAGAGGCTCCTCAAAAGATTTTATTACCAGCAACCAAGTCCCAGATGGCTTGGAGGCCTATGTTGGACAGAATATTTCTGAACATTTCTCTGGAGAAAATCTGGTCTAACTGCTGATTCTGTTAGTAAAAATCTTTGTTATTTAGTATTTATTGAGCACATTTATGATGCTAACCTGCACATATTAGGCACCGATTCTCTTCTTTTCCACAACTGACAGTGCCTTCACTGTTCTGTTTTAAAGGCTCCCGTTTTCTGTAGGAATTCCATAAGGCAGTAAAGTATTTAAAAAATACTTGGTTCATCTCCTTTGAAATGCTTTACTTATAGGCAGTTGTGATTATGAACATAAAGGTTAACCTGAGTATGATAATGTTCTTGTTACAATATCACTTTTAAGGTGCTCATTAAGGCCAAGTCATACCAATTTTTTTCTTTATAGATGTTTCTAAATATCTGGTTTAGTTATGTCAATTGATTATTATCTAAAAATGAGCTTAGATGCAATTCTATACCCCAACTTAATTTATTTCTTGTGAGATGTGAAACTATCAGCTTTACACTAAGACAATTTCTATTTTAGTCAGAATAATATAAGAATACTCGGTCTCATGAAGTAACCATTTCAAAAAATATTTGATTACATCATAATAACAGTTCACCTCTTTTATAATGAAAAATATCAAGAAATCTGTGAATTATTATGAAAAGAACAAACACACTGGTTTCCATGATTTCCTGAAATCCCAAATTCACTTTTGAAAGTTCAGTAATTTTTAAACTCATACAAATAAAAAGATACAATGAGGGATATCAATGAAGGAAAGATTACAATATATTTTTGGAGACTTAAACATGATGCAAAAATGCTGATAGATGAAAGAAAACATATGCTTTCCAATGCATATGTGAAGGGGCTTAAGTAAGGAGGAATAAAATCTACCCTGCAGAATTTAAGAGAGAATTTGTTCTCAGAGAGATTTGGGCCAACTGTGGTTGAGAATATAAAATGAAACTGACAGTTGAGGTTTAATTGAAGATTGACATATATGACAGTCATCTACTTGCCCTAATCCCATGGCTATATTTAAAGTATCTTGAAATTTTTCAACAAAGACTCCACTAAAAAAACAAACAAACAAAAATCCATCCTCTAAAGAAACTGAAATTGAGTAATAATCTCTTTGCGAAAGTAGAGAAAAATAATGTGGAAAATGGATTTCAGAAGAGGGGGGAGAGAGAGAGAGAGAGAGAGAGAGAGAGAGAGAGAGAGAGAGAGAGAGAGAGAGAGAAGGGAGAGAGAGAGGAAATGTAACTGACACCTTGGGCACGTCAGTGTGAATAGTTAAAATATATACAGCATCTTTACTGAATTACAATTTATATGCCATGCAAATACACATCTAAGGTATATTATTTAATGGTTTTTAGTATATTTTAGACTTATATAACCACCACCATGATCACTTTTAAACATTTTCAACATCCCAAAAAAAATTATATCTATTAACAGTACTCCAAATTCCCCCAATTCTCCAGCCCTAGGCAAGCATTAGGCTAATTTCTGTCTCTATAGATTAGATGTTGTGAACATTTTTTAAATAGTGGAGTCATACAATATGTGTCTTTGCTGACTGGCTTATATTTCTTAGCATGTTTTCAAGGTTTATCTATGTTGTAACATTTATCAGTACTCCATTCCTTTTTATTGCTGAATAACATTTCATCATACACACACATACACATATATACACAATTTTGTGTGTGGTTACATGTTTTTGTTTCTCTTGAATGTATATCTAGGAGTAGAATTCCTAGTTTCTCTATATTTAATATTTTGAGATACTGCAAGGCTGTTTCCCAAAGTGACTACATAGTTTTATATTACAACCGGAAACATATGGGTGTTGCCACTTCTTCATGTCCTGAACAAAATTTGATAATGTCTTTTCTTATTTCAGTCATCTTAGTAGATGAGAGGGTAGTATATATCATTGTGATTTTTATTTTCATTTTCCTTAACTTACCTAATAATAGACAAACATGTAAATTGACCATACCTCCGCTACACCCACAGACAATCAGAGTGAGTATTCAAAATAACCCAACAAAGATGGTGGTTAATTTGCATAGGTAGGCGCCTAGCTGCCTGGGTCCTGGGAACTTTCTCGGCAACCAGGTCACTCCAAGGTAGGCACTGTGTGGACCCTGAGCAACCTGGGAAGGGCTTGAGCCAGAAGGCTCCTGGGCAGGGGTGGAGCTGGTGATCGGAGGGCGCTGGGAGGCCCCTGCCCAGGCCCCAAGCCTCGGCCAGATGCTTGGGGCCTGGGCAGGCTTGGAGCTGGTGATTGGAGGGAGCTGGGGGGCACCTGCCCAGGCCCCGAGGATTTATACCTTGGCAGGGGCGGAGCCAGCAATTGGAGGGAGCTGGGGGCCCCTGCCAAGGCCCCAAGCCTCGGCCAGAGGCTTTTGGCCTGGGCAGGGACGGAGCTGGCGATCAGAGGCAAGCGGCAATTGGTGTGAACTTCAGAGGAAACACCTTTTCTGACCGTTCATTGGCTAAGCTCCCTGTATGCCATTGGTAATATTCTTAGTAACTTGGGTATAAGAATCCAAAAAGGTGATCTAGGGTTTTTCCAACACACTCCTGGAGAAAAAAGTGAAGGTCCACTGCTGGAGGGCTAAGAAATGTCATATCCTGCCCTAGCTGGTTTGGCTCAGTGGATAATGCCTATGCCTGCCAACCGCAGGGTCCGGGTTCAATTCTGATGGGCATGTACCTAGGTTACAGACTCCTCCCTGGCTGGGGCCCAGGTCAGGGCTCATGCAGGAGGCAACCAATCAAAGTGTCCCTCTCACATTGATGTTTCTCTCTGTCTCTCCCTCTCTCTTCCACACTCTAAAAATCAATGGAAACATAACCTCAGGTGAGGATAAAAAAAAAAATAAAGAAATGTCATATCCTATGAAAGACACATCTTGAAAATGCTTAAAGAGAGTTGTCATGTTTTCATGGTGAAGGGACTGGAGTCCGTGCTGATGAAAACACCTTGGTGGTTGTGGTGGCTGGCAGTGGCTGCAGCAGTGGGGTGATGGGGCTGGTGACTTCCCCTGATCAACCCGGTTGCCTCCCCCAAAGGGAAACTAGACTGTGGCTTAGGCCCGCTCCACACGGGGAGCGGGCCTAAGCCATCAGTAGGACATCCCCTGAGGGTTCCCAGTATGTGAGAGGGTGCAGGCTGGGCTGAGGGACCCCCCCGCCAGTGTACAAATTTCGTGCACCAGGCCCCTAGTGGCTAATAATCTTGAACATATTCTCATGTTTTTATTGTCTACCCTAATATCTTTTTGGAAATAAAAAAGTCTCAGATGCATTGTCAAATTACAAATTTGGTTATTTTATATCTTAATTATTGCATTTTAAGAGTTTTTTAAATATATTATAGATATAAGCCCCTTATATGCTGTATGATTTCCAAATATTTTCTCTCATTCTGTAGGTTGCGTTTTTACTTTCACTTTCTTGACCGTGATCTTTAAACACAAAGTGTTTAATTTAGATGATATCCAATTTATCTGTTTGTTTGTTTGTTTTTGTCACTTGCGCTTTGGTGTGATGGCTAAGACTTTACCTAACCCAGGCATAAAGATTTGCTTCTATATTTTCCTCTGAACAATGTATATGTTTAGCTTTATATTTACACTAGAGTCCTGGTGCATGAAATTCGTGCACGGAGGGGGGGTTGTCCCTCAGCCCAGTCTGCACCCTCTCCAATCTGGGACCCCTCTAGAGATGTCTGACTTCCCATTTAGGCCCGATCCCACTGGACATCCCTCTCACAATTAGGACTACTGGCTCCCAACTGCTCGTCTACCTGCCTTCCTGATTGCCCCTAACTGCTTCTGCCTGCCAGCCTGATCACCCCCAACCACTCCCTTGTCAGCCTGATTGATGCCTAACTGCTCCCTTGCAGGCCTGGTTGCCCCTAACTGCCCTCCCCTGCAGGCCTGGTCACCCCTAACTGCCCTCCCCTGCAGGCCTGGTCACCCCTAACTGCCCTTCCCTGCAGGCCTGGGTCGCCCCCAACTGCCCTTCCCTGCAGGCTCAATTGCCCCCAACTTCCCTCCTCTGCCAGCCTGGTCACCCCTAACTGCCCTCCCCTGCAGGCTTGATCACCCCCAACTGCTTTCCCTTTCAGGCCTGCTCCCTCCCAATTCCCCTCCTCTGCTGGCCATCTTGTGGTAGCCATCTTGTGTCCACATGGGGGCAGGATCTTTGACCACATGGGGCAGCCATCTTGTGTGTTAGAGTGATGGTCAATTTGCATATTACTCTATTAGATAGAATAGAGGCCTGGTGCATGGGTGGGAGCCAGCTGGTTTGCCCTGAAGGGTGCCCCGGATCAGGGTGGGGGTTCCCCTGGGTCATGGGGCAGCCTGGGTGAGGGGCCTGTGTGGTTTGCAGGCTGGCCACACCCCTCAGCGACCCAAACAGAGGCCCTGGTATCTGGGATTTATTTATCTTCTACAATTGAAACTTTGTAGCTTGGAGCAAAGCCAAGCCAACTGCTTGCTCCGTGGCAGCAGCCTTTTCTGTTGGTATTTATTTATCTTCTATAATTGAAACTTTGTAGCCTTAAGTGGAGGCCTGGGCCAGTCAAGGTGCAGAAAGCTTGGCTTCCTCCATTGCCAGGGAAACCCAAGCCTCCCTCCTGCTTGCTCAGTGGCTGCAGCCATCTTGGTTGGGGTTAATTTGCATACTCGCTCCTGATTGGATGGTGGGCATGGCTTGTGGGTGTAGCAGAATGATGGTTAATTTGCATATTACTATTTTATTAGATAGGATCATGATTCATTCTGAGATAGTTTTTGTGTGTGTTGTAAAGTGGGAGCCCAATCTCAGTCTTATGCATATGGATATCCACTTGTCCCAGCACTATTTGTTAAAAAAAACATTCTTCCTTCATTGCATTATCCTGGCATGCTTGTCAAAAATAAGTTTTCCATTAATATATGCATTTATTTCTGGAATCTCTATCTCATTCCATTCAATAATATTTCTATCCTGATAGCACCATCACACTCTCTTAATTACTGTAACTTTGTAGTAAATTTGACTTTGGGATATGTGAGTTTTCCAAATTTGTTCTTTTTTTTTTGAGAACAAACTTTTGGGTCCCGACTATTTCCATATGAATTTTAGGATCAGCCTGCCATTTTTGCAGAGAATACAGTTGGAATTTTGATAGGGAATGCATTGAATCTGTAGATCAATGTAGAAAGTATGGTCCTCCTGACAACATTAAGTATACTGATCCATTTACACGTGAGGTTTATCATTTAGTAGGTCTTCTCTAAATTCTTCCAACAATATACTGTACTATTCAGCATGCAGGTTTTGCACTTATTTTTTTATATTTATTCCTAAGTATTTTATTCTTTTGCTGCTGTTATAAAAGGAATTGATTTTAATTTTATTTCTGGATTATCCCTTGCTAGTATATAGAAAAACAATTACTTTTTAAACTTTGATCATATAGTTTTAAACTTGCTGAACTTATTAGTTCTAGAAAATTTTAGTGAAATTTTCTATACACAGATTATAATATCTGGAAACAGAGATTATTTTACTTATTTCTTTCCCATTTGGATGCTTTTGTTTCTATTTTTTAAGCAATTTACCTGGCTAGATATTCCAATACAATGCTATGAGAAATGGTAAGAATGGACATCCTTCTTTTGTATCTTGTGGTAGGTAGAAAGCATTAATTTTATGATGTTACTTCTAAGTTTTCTATAGCTTCCCTATGTAGTGTTGAGGGAATTTCCCTTTATATTTATTTTAATGAGTGTTTTCATCATAAAGGGATATTTTATTGTGTAAAGTACTGGTCTTATACACTAAATTGAAAACTAGTCTTTCTTTTAATTTTTGGAAGTTATTAACTTAGTATTTGCTATATAAGGTTTATTCAGATTTTTATTTCTTCTTGAGTCAGCTTTATTAGTTTGTGGATTTAAAGGAATCTATCCATTTTATTATGTTATATATAACTTTTGGTCATTTAACTGTTCATGTTATGCTGTTATAATGTTTTAAAATTTCTATAATATTTGTAATAGTGTCACCTCTTCCATCCATAATTCTAATAATCTAGTATACTCTCTTATTTTTATTGGTGAATCAAGCTAGATTTCTATAAAATTGTTTGATCTTTTTAAAACACAATGTTTGTTTTAGATGATTTTTCTATTGCTTTTTAAATTACTTATTTTAGGTTATTCTTTTTTGTTGTTATTGTTAAACCTCACCCAAGGATATTTTTCCATTGATTTCTAGAGAGAGTGGAAAAGAGGGGGAAAGACAGAGAAACATTGACATGAGAGAGACAGATTGATTGGTTGTCTCCCACACACCCCCTGAGCCAAAGGCTGGGGATCAAGTTTGCAACTGAGGTATGTGCCCTTGACAGGAATTGAACCCATGACCTTTCAGTCTGTGGGCCTATGCTCTAACCATTGAGCAAAACTGGCTAGGGCTAGTTATTTTATTAAACTCATTTCTTATCTTTATTATGCCCTCCCTTCTATCTGCTTTACTTTTAATTTGTTCTTCTTTTACCAGTTCCTTAAGTTGAAGAGGAAGATGATAATTTGTGATATATCTCATTTTTTAAATATAAATATTTACAGGTATAAACATCCCTCTAATCCCTTTAGCAATTTTTCATTTTTTGTACATATTATATTGATTTTCACTCATCCCAATTATTTCTAATTCCCCTGTTATTTCTTGTTTGGTATTTTAATTTTTACATAATTATAAATTTCTCAATTAAAAATGTACATATGTACCAATTTATATATACCAACTAGAGGCCCGGTGCAGGAAATTTGTGCACGGGGGGGTGTGTGTCCCTCAGCCCAGCCTGCACCCTCTCCAATCTGGGACCCCTCTCACAATCCAGGTCTGCTGGCTCCCAACCGCTTGCCTGCCTGCCTTCCTGATTGCCCCTAACTGCTTCTGCCTGTCAGCCAGATCACCCCCTAACCACTCCCCTGCCAGCCTGATTGATGCCTAACTGCTCCCCTGCCATTCTGTTTGCCCCTAACTGCCCTCCCCTGCAGGCTTGATCACCCACAACTGCCCTCCCTTGCAGACCTGGTCCCTCCCAACTTCCCTCCCCTGCTGGCCATCTTGTGGTGGCCATCTTGTGTCCACATGGGGGCAGCCATCTTTGACCACATGGGGGCAGTCATCTTGTGTTTTTGAGTGATGGTCAATTTGCATATTACTCTTTTATTAGATAGGATAGAGGCCTGGTGCACGGGTGGGGGACAGCTGGTTTGCCCTGAAGGGTATCCCGGATCAGGGTGGGGGTTCCCTTGGGGCATGGGGTAGCCTAGGCGAAGGGCCTGTGGTGGTTTGCAGACCGTCCACAACCCCCCGGTGACCCAAGCAGAAGCCTGGTATCTGGAATTTATTTATCTCCTATAATTGAAACTTTGTAGCCTTGAGCAGAGCCAACCCTCCTGCTCTCTCCAGCTCCGTGGCCACAGCCATTTTTGTTGGGATTTATTTATCTTCTGTAATTGAAACTTTGTAGCCTTGAGTGGAGACCAGGGCTGGCCAAGGTGTGCAGGAAACTTGGTTTCCTACATTGCTGGGGAAACCCAAGCCTCCTGCTTGCTCCGTGGCCACGGCCATCTTGGTTGGGTTAATTTGCATACTAGCTCCTGTTGGCTGGTGGGCATGGCTTGTGGGTGTAGTGGAGGTACAGTCAATTTGCATATTACTCTTTTATTAGATAGGATAGTTACCTAGCTATCCATTTACTATGCTATACTCTATAGATCTATCTTGGATACCTACTATACTGAGACCTTTTGGAGAGAAAATGTCATGTGTCTTTTTTAGAGAAAATATGAGCAGAGAAAAATGAGCTTTCATAAGAATCTTTCAGTTACAACAGCACCCAGAATATGTAATGAATTCCTACTGCTCACTTCCAGAACATGAAGACTTCAGGACCAGGGCTGTCAGTACATCATACTTACCTGTAAGGCACCAAGAGAGTTTGTGAAGTTACACAGATTTTTTTTTTCTCACTGAAACAATTCTAATGGTTTTGAACCAATTTCTGAGATGCTTTCTTCAAATAAAATATGGTTTTGAGGGGTGAGTGAGATCATTGATAAAGCTGTTTGCAGGCACCAAAACAAAACAAGCATTTTATAAATACTAATTATTATTTGTGCATTTATAATAAAGAGCTTAGATATTGATACCTTCAAGACTCATGGGTGGTGCCTGAATATACTTTCAAAAGTCCAGAAAGTTTTATCTAAAAGACATTTTTAGAGATCTTCAAGTACCAACTAAATGGTAATTGATAGTCACCACTAACAGAGAGAGATCATTGCAACACTTGATTAACTTTGCTAAATAGAAAGATCTATCCTTGATAGGAGAAGTTGTCAGAGGGGAAAAAAAAAGGAAGTCAGAAGGAAATACTTTAAACATTTATCATTTCAAAGTAATATTAGTGCTGATTACTAATATTTCTACTAGTATTATGAATGGAAGGGCCCACAGGAGTGGCAGATAAGTACAGTTATAGGAAATTTGATTGCTTAGAGACTTTATGTGTCATACACTGTTAAGAAAAAGAAGGAAGATAAGGATGAGAAGAAAAAGTGAGAGGAGGAGTCATTTTCAGGAATAGGCACAGACACATGAAGAAACTAAGAATTCATAGAAGGATTTTGTATTGGTGGCAGCCAATGCAATTTGTTTTTCTTCCTTTTAAAGGTCAAGCTTGGCACTTTCCCATATTTAGTGAACTCTAAATTAGAAGAATCAATTTGAAGCTAAAACTTTTTTCTCCAGGCATCATCCAAGGTTAGTTGTGTAGGACAGGGTGCTCACTCATTTGCCATCAGTTGAAATCCTGGCATACAATGAAAAAAAGATTAGACACTGCTATTTCCACCTATTTCCTACTATGAGAATTAGTGGTAATGAAATAAGTATCATTTAACTTTAGAAAATGTTTCCCTTTTTTCTATAGGAATAAAAGTCTTGCTTGCAAAAAATTTCAGTTTTAAATTTTGAGTTACTATGGTAATTTTATATCTTCCTACAGTTTTAAATTAATTTTAGTTTAAAATTGACATGAAGTAATTTAAAGAAGGATTTTAAAACTGATTACATTACAAAGAGTGTTTCAAATTTCACACCCTTTTAAGGCTCATGTAAAATGTATAAGGGGCAACTGGATATTTTTAGTATTCAAATGAATTGATTTCTTTTTACGTATATTCATTGTTTTTTAACTTTAACTTTTAATATATATTCAATAAAGTTTATTTAAGAATGCTAGTATCATGTGAACATATAAGTACATACCATTTTTTATTAAAACAAGACAATATATATATATGACATATTACTTTATCAAATTGTCTCACTATATTACCCTCTCTTTACAATAATCATCCTCTATATGCATTTTTCAATTTATATGTGATGTAAGTGTTCCTATGAAAAATATGTATGCATTAGCATTTCTGTTTGTCTGCAAACCCTGCTTCAATTAGTAATCACATATTAGAAATATTAGGTAGCTCACTAGTCACATTTTAAGTTCTATAGAGGGTAGGGTAAAAGTAGGCTTACAGTTGTATGTGAAACAGAGTTTATTTTTGTATTATTATTAATTATATATTATTCTCCATACAAACAACTATAAACCTACTTTTACCCCACCCTGTGCATGTACATAAACATTTTCAAAAATAATACTATAAAGTAGTGCTTAAAAGTTTGTAAGTCATTGCCCCAAATATTTCTGTGTGATTAAACTAATTATTATATGAAAGTTTGAATGTAAATATATGTGAGGTACATCTGAGTGTTTAAAGTATTAAAAATTGTTTCATCAGAGGAAATTTGGCTAAGAAGTCACAAAGTAGGTGTGGGGCAGGAAACCAAGATTTTCAACTTATAGTATAACATTTTCTTGTCTTTCCAATAGTGCCTTTCAGAAATATTTTAGCCCTATAACTATCTTTTTAAAATGTATATATTTTATTGATTTTTTTTACAGAGAGGAAGGGAGAGGGAGAGAGAGTCAGAAACATTGATGAGAGCGAAACATCGATCAGCTGCCTCCTGCACACTCCCTACTGGGTATGTGCCTGCAACCAAGGTACACGCCCTTGACCAGAATCGAACCTGGTACCCTTGAATCTGCAGGCTGACACTCTATCCACTGAGCCAAACTGGCCGGGGCTATAACTATCTTTTAAAAGAACACTAACATGAGAGTCTAATAAATAAAATTAGAACTATTCTAGCTAAAATTAGAATAACCTATTATTCCACTTATTCTTTCCACATATCCACACACTCTTGTGGTATCTGGAGATACCTTTGGCTCCTTGGAGAACTTTCAAAACATTTTATCGCTCCCAGTTGACAATTCAAGAAGGGTGGGTTTTCAATTGATGTTGATCATAAATGCAATATATTTAAAATTGTAATACTTATAATTAGCACACATATGCAAGTGGATTCATGAATCAGAAATCTTTTCAGAAGTAGATAACAAAAAGTACGACATTGCTTTAAGAGAATAGAGGATTATTACTTACTTAATATAATAGGAGAATTGAAGGAAGGTAACTACTGATTTTGTTCAGTAGCCCAAGATTTGAGATGACGACCTTACCTGTTTCTCATGGTCACAAAACTATCCTTGAAACTTCAAGTTCTTTTAACCATCATTTAGAAAGAAAGAAACTTCCTTTGTCAGAAAAACCCCTTTCCCAAATGCCCTCCAGTAACCTTTCACTTATATCTATTAATAAATAAAGTTAACTGAGTAAATTTGAAATCTAATTGTCTTTGTTAAATGACTCATTATTCAGTCAGCATCTCATCTAGCAAGCAGAGAGATACTCTGAAGAGTTATACAAGATGGAAGGCTTTTCTAGAAAGAAGGGCAGGACAAAGACATCATCAGCAAGAGAAAATAAAAGTTCATTGGAAGAAAGTAAGAGTTCAGATGACAATGGCTTCTGATTGGCTGAGCTGTGGCATTTCAATTGGCTGGGTTCAGTGCTAGGCATTCTGGGGTAGGAGTGCATGGCACTGTTGGGGTTTGTAATTGACCTCCTCCTGTTTGGAGTAATTTACTTCAAATGGTAAAGTGTGAGAGCCTTCTCTACAGGTCTTCCTATCTCCAAATTTAGTTGAAACTTCCATTATTAATTTTTTTAAAATTTATCTTTATTGTTGAGAGTATTACATATGTCCCTGTCTCCCCATTGACCCTTCTAGTCCATATCCCCCCATGCAGGCCTTCACTACAAGATGTCTATTATTAATTTTAATACACCACATAACTCCTATATGCTTTATAGGCAACTGCTAACTGAAAATGGTACTTGACAACAGACATACTTAACTTTTCCAGTCCTGTAATGGAGATAAGAAAGGGATGAGAAATTGAAATATGGGGTTTAACCATGATAACCATACAATACTGTCTTACACAGTGGTATTCAAAACTGAAGTAGAACTTGCTAGATAATATATAGACTTTTTCACTTGAAAGTAATTTATTTTTTTCTTCTAGTCTTATAGTACTAAGGATGTTATTGGTGATTTCATCCCTATATTAATTAAAAATTACTAAGATTTCTGAAAATAAACTTTAAAACCTCAGAATCTTAATTTTATACCTTATTTATTTTTGTTTCTTAGTTTTTAGGAAATTCAGAATTTTATACATGAAAAATAAATGACCCTCACATTTGTATTGAGATTATTTCCGTAGTCTATCTACTTTTATGAAATATTCTTATACATTGTTTACAAATTCTATATAGACTGATTTGTTATACCCTGAAAGTTCCAAATCCAGAAATTTATATATATATATATATATATATATATATATATATATATATATATATATATATATATATATGTGTGTGTGTGTGTGTGTGTGTGTGTGTGTGTGTGTGTGTGTGTGTGTGTGTGTTTATAGTTACTTTCCCCTTAGGAGGTTGTTATGCAGTTTTCAAAATTAATAAGTGATGGTGTCTCATAGGCTATGTGTATCTGCAACATATATGCAAATCTGACTATTGTGCTGAGGAAAATGATTAATCCAACAGACAACCCCAGTTGTCAGCCTAGTTTAATATCCTATATAATAAAAGGATAATATGCAAATTGACCCTAATGGTGGAACTATCGAGAATGACTGGTCGCTATAACATGCATTGACCACTAGGCGGCAGACACGTAATGCAGGAGCTGCCCTCTGGTGGTCAGTGCACTCCCACAGGGGGCACTCTGCTCAGCCACAAGCAGGGCTGACAACTGCTAGTGCAGCGAGGTGGTGGAAGCCTCTCCCGCCTCCTTGGCAGCGCTGAGGATGTCTGACTGCGGCTTAGGCCCGGGCCTAAGCCAGCAGGTGGACATCTCCTGAGGGGTCCTGGATTACAAGAGGGTGCAGGCCGGGCTGAGGGACCCCCCCTTCTGAGTGCATGAATTTTCATGCACCTGGCTTCTAGTTTTAAAATTACATTACCTCTTCAGCATAAGATGATCTATAGTCACACTTTTTAGTATTTACTTTTCTAATTAATATGGATTAAATAATGTACCTAGGACATACACTTTGATATGGAACACACCAACTATATCTGAAATGCAGCAAATTTTAAATAGTAGTTTAGATAACATCTAATCATAATCAATTAATTTTTGGCAGACTGAAAAAAAAGTAATATTCTGAGAATTTCTTAGGTCTTGAAAAGGTTTAAAGGAGACATAAATCCAAGTTTACATGATCAGTCATGATTAGTGGCATGGGTGGCATACTAAACAAATATATAGTAGTAAATCCAAGTGTTGCATTAAATCACTGAGAGCTACAGGGTTAAATCAGCTTTATTACTCTTGATGTTCTTAGTGATTACATAGGATGGACTAGATGACACTGATCTATTATTAAGAAGTAAAAAATCAATTGTTATGACAGTGTGTGTGATTGGGGGAAGCAGTAAAACTGGTCTTCATAAAATGTTAATAACATATAGTAGTAGAGTAGTGAATACTAGACCAGGATATAAAAGGCATCACTGAAAGATTTTTTTAATTGGAAACTCAAACTTCTAGTTTAGATAATCAGAAATATTTTCTGCAATATAATTATCATTCAAATTTTATTCTCATTTTTGGCATAATTGCACAGTGTCAAGATTTGTTTACATCTGAACGAATGCTTGCTTAGATTTAAAATACCTAAACTTACACAAACAGATCAACTAGAAATTAATGACCAACTTTATCATTGGTTCATCACAGAGTTCTTGGCCTTGTACATTTATGTCTTTGTAATTTTATATAAATTAACATTTTTAATATGTTTTTATTGATTTCAGAGAGGAAAGGAGAGGTAGAGAGAGATAGAAATATCAATGATGACAGAGAATCATTGATCGGTTACTTCATGCATGCCCCCCACTGGGGACTGAGCCTGCAACCCGGTCATTTGCCCTGAACAGGATTCAAACTGTGACTTCCTGGTTCATAGGCTGATGCTCAATCACTATGCCACGCTGACCAGGCCAGCTAAATTTATATTTAACAGAAGTTTAGTTGCCTGCAAGTTGATGGATTATAGTATTTAAGAGAATTTGCCAAAAATTCTAGACTTGAATAAAAGGTACCTTCCTCCTTTTGTCTTAATATTTGTGGAGTATCCACTAGGGCAGTGGTCGGCAAACCGCGGCTCGCGACCCACATGCGGCTCTTTGGCCCCTTGAGTGTGGCTTGGCATTAGAACACTTCTTCAAAATAGACTCGCCCAGGCCGAAAACCGACTTCTGTGCATGGGCCACGAAGTTTCAATCACACTGTACGTGCGCGCCCGCACGTGGTATTTTGTGGAAGAGCCACACTCAAGGGGCCAAAGAGCCGCATGTGGCTCGCGAGCCGAAGTTTGCCGACCACTGCACTAAGGTATGCGGTACTCCCTCCTTATTTGCAGTTTCTCTTTCCATGGTTTTAGTTACCCATGGTTAACCATGATCCAAAAATATTAGATGGGAATTCTAGAAATTAACAATTCATAAGTTTTCAATTGTGTGCTGTGCTGAGTAGCATGATAAAATCTTGTGCCGACTGGCTCTGTCCTGCCCAGGCTTAAATCATCACTTTGTCCAGCGTCTCGATGCTGTACATACTCCCCTCCCGTTAGTCACTTCATAGCCTCCTCAGTTACCAAACTGACTGTCATGGTATCACAGCACTTGTGTTCAAGAACCCTCATTTTATCTCTCACCCTCTGAGACAGCATGGAGGGACCTGGAGAGTATCATGCTAAGTTAAATAAGTCAGTCAGAGAAAGACAAGTATCGTATGATCTCACTCATATGTGGAATCTAACAAAATAAACTGATGAATGGAGTGAATCCAGAGACATGGAAGCATGCGACAGAGTGGGGAATCTCAGAGGGAAGGCAGGGGAGGGTGAGTGAGTGGGAGGTAATCAACCAAAGACCTTGTATATATGCGTAACCCATGGACACAGACAATAGGGTGGTGAAGGCCTGGTGGGGAGCACAGGGAAGGCTGGAGGGGGTCAATGGGGAAAAGGTGGACATATGTAATATTTTCAACAATAAAGATTTTTTTTAAAAAAAGAACTCTCATTTTAATAATGGCTTTAAAGAGCTCAAAAATAGTGGTGCTGGCAATTCAGATATGCCAAATAGAAGCTGTAAAGTGTATGTATGTGTGTGTGTGTGTGTGTGTGTGTGTTTAGCTGAAACTTATTTACTTAATAAGAAAAGAAAAAATAATAGTATGCTGAGGTTGCTAAGTTCTACCCAGCTTCTATCTGTGAAATTGCTTAATTTATATATTAATCTTTATCATAGGTATGTACTTACAAGAGAAAACCACACGGTATCTATGTTAGGTTCAGTATTCTCCATGGTTTTAGGCATTCACTAGGGATCTTGGCATGTATCCCTGTGGATAAGGGGAAAGTACTGTACACAGTTTAATGTACAGTACCCAATACAGTCCTCACAGCAATTCTGGGCATTTTCAAGTTGCTATAATCACTTAATAAAGGTATACTAGTAAATTAAGGTCCAAATATTTTAAAAGACTTGCAAAATGGTACACAGCTTTTAAATTGCAGAACTGGGGTTGAAACCTGTGTTCATCAGCTGCCAGAACTTGCAACTATTTCCACTAGATGCCAGGGAAGGAAGGATCAGAAGCCAAATGAGCATTTACCTTTTTCAAAATAAAATAACTAAAGAGTCAAAAAAGATTAAATGAGCATAATATATGTCATTCCCCACCCACCTCCAAACATATACAGGAGATTTAGCAATGATAGAAGATATTTCATTTGGAAAGGGGAGCATATATTTGACAGGAAACAAAATTACAGGATAGTTGGAAGGAATATGTAGATCAACTTTAAAGCAGAACCTTAATATTAAAGCATTTAGTACTATGGGTACTTTTCCTTTCACCCTTTTAAGAACAGTACAGACTGATCTTGACATAATGGATCATCACTAATGATTCTTGCAAATAACTGGATATGAGTATGGACATGAGGAGCAGACAGATACTTTCACAATCCTAAAAAGATAAAGTAATACTTTGAGTATCACTGAATAATTAAAAATCATAAATCTTTTACAAAAAGTGATTTAGTTTTAAAAACAATGAAAGATGTTTCTCTTCAATGTTTATCTTAATTTTGGTGGAAAACATAATTTTGTATAAACCTCATAAATTAACAACTATTCATTACTCTTATTTTTTTACATAAGAAAACAGGTGTCTTGAGAAATGTTGCTATTTGCTCAATATTTAGCAGCTTGTTAACAGAAAGTGTTTACTTTATAATGAAATGTTTTAAAGTATTTTAATTTCAGCAACCATTTTAATTATGATTTTAATGTTATTAATTCAGCTGAGTAACCCAATATGATAAATGATTTATCAAACATCAATGTGTCCAAAACAAAACCTTTTGACTCCCAGTCAACAATCCTGAAAACATGGCTGAGAGTTAAGCTGTGCATTCCTGTTTTCCAAAATGCATGCCTCATGCATATTTGGCATGAAAGTATCAAAAGCTTGAATTATTACTCACTGACTAGATTTAAGCTAATATTTAAGAAAAACCTGTAGGCATTTTATAGTGGAATTAAAACAAGGATACAGCAGAGCCTAAGAAAGTTTCAATTTTTATCTCCACATCCCTTGGAGAGCTTTCTGCGAGCCCAAGGGATCGAGAACACTTACACTGCATTTTCCCTTTCTCCTGAAGACTTTCATGAGGAGAGGTCAGTCTCAAATGAATGCCCAAGGCATTCAAGAAGTAAAAAATGCACTTCCTAAGAAATGTGTAAGCTATTCTATCTATATTCTTGTGTGATAATGATAATAATACAATAAAATCATATATAATACAGCAGTTCACAATGCCCTTTCTTATATTGTCTCATCTGATTCTCAAAACCACTTCAAAAGCAAGTAGAGAAAATCATGTTTCAAAGATTCAGCTTGTGAATTATGCATTCACAGGCAATTTTAAATGCTCAAGAAAAAATGTACACCTTCCCTTTGCACTAATAATAATAATGAAGAGCTCATATTTACTGAGTTTTTAGTTTGTAGCAGGCACTATTCTAAGTTTCCAACAGCATCTTATTTAATCCCCACAACAACAGTTTTTATACATAATGATGACATTTTTTACTGAAAAGCAAATTGAGGCATAATGATATTTATAACTTGCCCAGGGTTATAGAGGCAGTAAATAAGAAACCAGATTTTTTAACTCAGGCAGGAAGTTCAGCTTCAGAGTTTCTACTTATTACCAAAAAGTAAATCCTCTTTCTTATCCTAAAGATGTTTTAGGGAAATACCACACACACAGGAAAACATATGGAGAGCAAAACGTTGCTCTTTTAGACCCTTCTGGTTTTTGGATAACACTTAGATTCTTAAGTTTATTTTGCCACCCAAATCTGCTGCCAATGTGCACCAATGTAGCAATCCATATAAGATTTTCAGACAATGTTCTCAGTAATAATTGACTTCCTTGGTGGAATGGGAGCTGTTGCAACTTATATATATGTGAAATACATAAGTGTGACAGATAGCTGATATTGTTCCTTTTGATATCAATACATTTATAAGAAGGAAAGTTGAATCACACAAGCTGAGGAGTAGAGCATAAACAATTGTTTAATTTAAGTATTAGCTAGAAATTTTGAGAAGAGTCTTGAGTTTCCAACTGAAAAAATCTTTCAGTGATGCCTTTTATATCCTGGTCTAGTGTTCACTACTCTACTACTATAAGTTACTAACATTTCATGAAGACCAGTTTTACTTCTCTGCCCCCTCCCCCCAAAATCTCACACAACTGTCATAACAATTGATTTCTTAATTTTTGGTTGGAAAAGTGGGGGGCATCTTATACATGGAAAAATATGGTAAGTTATGGGATATCAAGAAGAGAAGTATACATCACTCTTCTGGAAGGCAAGAGGTTAGTGTGCTTCTGGTTGCAAGAAGGAGAGTTGTTTCATGTTAGGCAGAATTATCTCCTTAAAACTGTCTTTGTTTGGAGATTAGGTATGGTTTAAGGAGACACATTTGAATAAGGAGATTTAGTAAAGCAGATTGCCCTTCCCAATGTGGGCGGGCATCATCCACTCAGATGAAGGTGTGGATAAAACAGCAGAGAAAGGAGGAATTTGTCCATGTTTGGTTCCTGCCTGCCTGCCTGCTTATGATGGGACAAACTCTCAAACTGGGATTTAAATAATAGGATTTCCTGTTTCTTAGGCCTTTAGACTGAACTGAATTACCCCACTAGCTTTCCTGGGTCTTCGGCTTGCAGACACCAGATGATGAAACTCAGCCTCTTTAATCACATGAGCTAATTCCTCATAATAAGTCATATACCGTATTTTCCAGCATATAAGATGACTTTTTAACCCAGGAAAATCTTCTATACGCCCAGTCATCTTATACGCCGGAAAAAAGAAAAAAAAAAATATATATATATACATACATATATATATATATATATATATATATATATATATATATATATATATGTGTGTATATATATATATATATATATATATATGTATATATATATATATATATCTCCACAACTATATATATAAAACCCTAACAAAAAAGGTTGCTTTTAGGGACAATTTAGATGAATGAATCTCAGTGTTTTAAGCACGTAACAGCTGCCTGACTCAGTGCTTAACTAATAGTTTTATAGCTTACCACCTCCAGACTGAATATATAGGATCGTACTCTCCCATATCTGGAATTTGCGCAGCTTTATAAATTTTAGGTTCTAAATTTTGAAATCTTCACCACTGTTTGGTATTATAGAGGGATTGAAGGACAATATAGGAGCTGAGTTATTATGCTGAACTGATATCTAAACTATTAATGTGAAGTTTATAGTTAAGGAGACTGGGAAGCATTTTATAGTAAAATTGTGTAAATCAATATAAGGAGTCTGGAAGAAATTTAAACAATCTATTACAATCCTTCAATATGATGCCTAGACTAAATAAGAGTAGCATAATATTTCAAATAAATAAACTTTTACATTTTGATCAAAAGTTAGGAAAATATGGTATAAGAGACAATGGAATATTTGTGCAGTCATAAAAGGGAAGAAATCCTGTCACATGCCATATATAGCATGACTGAACCTGGGGGACATTATGCTAAGTAAAACAAGCTGATCACAAAAGGACATATACCATATATTCTACATATATTAGCAATCTAAAATAATAGAAATCATGGGAAAATAAAGCAGAAAGTAGAAAGATCATAGGCTGGGGATGGTGTGAGGGATAATTAGTGTTTAATGAGTATAGTTTCAACTCTGTAAGATGAAAAAGTTCTAGAAATCTGTTTCATGGTATGATGAATATATTAAGCACTACTGACTGTGCACATACAATGTTTAAGATGGTAAATTTAGTAGTATGTGTCACTAAAATTTTTTAAAAATTTGGTATAAAAGAGAAAATGTTTGACAAAAGAATACTACTCATATCATCAAAATTCCTACAATCAATATAGTCTTGTTGAAAAACAACATTAATTGGGGTAAAAAGGCACACATTATTTTTTGAATGGCTAGAATAATTTAACTAATTATCCAAAAGCAGGTTAACATTAAAGATCACACCATGAAAGCTTTTATTTAACACTTCAATTCACTATCCATCAAAAAGCCAAGTGTAGCTAGAGATTGAAACTTGGTTTAATTGTACAAAAATAGTAAAAATAACAAACTCATCTCTCAAAAGAACTGACACCTATCACCAATAGTTGCACCAATATAATTTGATACCTAATATACTTGGTTGATGAGAAATTTGCAACTAATGTAAATCAATGGACCCATTTTAATTAACCTAAATGTACATGGTTGTAAGGTTAAACAATAGTTTCTAAGACACCAGCAAATAAATTGACTATGTGGTAAATAAAGGTCAAAAAACAAACAAAAAGTAAATCACACAAACAAATGCTACTTTATAAAATATCCTATATAATAAAAGGCTAGCGATCATAGTGGCATAACAACCAGAACAACTGATCAACCAGTTGCTATGAGGTGCATTGACCACCTCTCGGTCCCTCCCCACAGCCCGCAGGCTCAGATTGCTGGATGGTGAACAGGAAACCACAGGGAACCACGGGAAACCAGGGTGGGTGTCGGTGGCGGGGCAGGACTGGGGACTGGCCAACAGGTGGAAGATGGCCCTGATTGCAGGCTAGGCCTAGGGACCCTACCTGCACATGATTTCATGTGCTGGGCCTCTAGTCTATAGTAATAAAAGCGTAATATGCTAATTAGACTGGACAGCCAAACGACCTTCCAGACATCATTCCAGACAAAGCTGTAGTAGCAGGGGCCAAGGAAAAGGTAGTTAGGGGTAATCAAGCAGTCAAGCAGATTGGTTAGGGGCAGGGATTGGACCTAAACTGGCAGTCGGACATCCCCTGAGGGGTTCTGGATTGCAAGAGGGTGCAGGCCTGATTCCACCCCCTGTGCACAAATTTTGTGCACCGGGCCTCTAGTATGTTAATAATAACCATTCAAATCATATTAAATACATCTTATGAAATATAATTTGACTTTCAACATCCATCAGCCTGTCATTTTTTGCTTCACCTCATAAATATTACATGGAAAAACCTGCTTTCATTTCATCGATTTACTCCTCAATTCTATTATAATTATATTATCTAGACATACAGTGAAAGTGAGGTCAATATTACCAACGGGAGCAAAAAAGTATAATAGTGCTTATCATTATTTTTCTGTTTTTCAAGAATGATTCATGCTATATTTTAACAACCAATCATTAAAAAAATTCAGAAATAGTCTGTAAAATTACATATTAAGTGGTTTAAAATACAATTCAAAAGATATATGCATCCCTATGTTCATTGCAACATTATTTACAATAGCCAAGATATGGAAACAACCTAATTTCCAATAATAGAGAATAAAGAAGATGTGGTACAATGGAATATTACTCAGCCATGAAAAACAAAGAAATCTTACCATTGGCAACAACATAGATGTACCTTGAGAATATTATGCTAAGTTAAATAATCCAGACAGAGAAAAACAAATACCATATGATTTCACTTATCTATGAAATAAAATAATGAAATAAATGAACCAATATAGCAGATACAAACTCATAGATTCAAAAAATAAATTGATGGTTGCCAGATGGAATGGTGTTTGGGAGGATGAAACAGGTGAAAAATGTTTAAAGAGATTAAAAAGTACAAATTTCTAATTATAAAAATAGTCATGGAGTAGAGCATAAGAAGCATAGTCAGTGATATTATAATGACTATGTATAATGTCAGATGGATGGGTACTAGACTTACTGTGGTGAACTCTTCATAAGACATACCAATGTTTAATCACTATGTTGTACATCTGAGACTAATATTGTATGTCAGCTGTAATTCAAAATAAAATTTAAAAAAAAATTATAAAGACATGTAAGTCATTTTATATCACGAGAGCAGACATAATTGTCCATAATATAATGGACTATGTTCGTAGTTTTCCATGACAACATTAAAAAGTAGCACAAACTTGGTGGCTTAAAACAAAATACATAACCCTAACCGGTTTGGATCAGTGGATAGAATGTTGACCTGTGGACTGAAGGGTCCCAGGTTTGATTCCGGTCAAGGGCATGTGCATTGGTTGCGGGCACATCCCCGGTGGGGGGTGTGCAGGAGGCAGCTGGTCGATGTTTCCCTCTCATCGATGTTTCTAACTCTCTATCCCTTTCCCTTCCTCTCTGTAAAAATCAATAAAATATATTTTAAAAAATAAAAAAATAAAAAGCAATATACATGTATTTCCTTATAGTTCTGGAAACTAGTAGTGTTGAATCAAGGTATCAGCAGGCCAAACTCTCTCTAATGGTTCTAGGAATAATCCTTCCTTGCCTCTTCTAGCACTTAACCTCATTCTAACCTGATTACCTTTATAAAGACCCTATATTCAAATACAGTCACATTCTGAGATATTAGAAGCTAAATATCTCTTTGATGGGGTACACATGTTGTTAGTATAGATATTAATTAAGGAATGGAGCAAAAGAAATCAGATATTGTTGAGTCTCATGGGCTAAGGAGCTGAATCAAACACTGAGCCTGCTTGTTTCACCAGCAAGCTACGCACCAGGGAATCACAGCATTGCCTCTTAACAGCCCTCCCTTTCCCCCTCTAGCATAGGATTGCCAGGGGAGCAGGGAGATATCTTCAGTACAAGTCAAAATGGTGACGAGGAGGTGCTTGACCATAGAGGCCTGTTAGTCTAACCTGGGAACGGGATCAATGGCTAGGGAATGGACTCATCAGAAGCCTACAAAAGCTTGGAAAATTGGTTACTTTGAAAAGCTCCTGGCTCTTTCCAAGCCCAAGATAATATAAACACAACTTATCAAAGAAGCTCTCTCTTTCTCTTCTCCTTGCTCGGTGACCTGCACTTGTCCCCATTTCTTCATGCATTCTCTCTACATAGCCATGTGACCTTAACAGCCAGGTGGCCTACAGCCACACAGACCCCAAACACAGGCTGTAGGCAGGAGCCTGGATACCACAGCACAGCAATAGATTTCAGTGGGGAACACAAGCTAAGCTAGCAGGATGCTGGACTAGACTAAGCTTTTGTATGCCTCAAGATTTCTGGACACTGACCCTATTTCTGGCCCTAAATTTTCATGATGGGATGGATGGAGATGGGACTAAGGGCAGCTTTTTTTTCTACCCAAATAAATCTAAGTGGGGTACAGCCATGGCCTTACAGCCTGCAGTGGAAGGGTGCAAGTCTCTAAGAATACCATCTGCACCTCTTCTGCCTCCACATGTAAACTACTTGTAACCAAGTAGAAAAGAATAAAAAGAACTTCTCAGCAACTGCCACTAATTCTTTATCTTAAAAAATCTTTTTCTTTCCTTAAAAAAATAAAAAATAAAAATAAAAATAAAAATTGAAAAAAATAAAATAAAAACAGTAGATGCCAGACCATTACTGAAACTTCCCCCGAAGAAAAGGAGGTGGGGGAAAGGAGACACGTGGTGATCCAATATGGACGCCACTCCCCAAGAGAGCCACTTTGAGAGGCCTCATCTTCGCCATCTTTATTTATTTTCCAGCTAATGACTTAAAGTTTTTATAAATTCATAAATGCATCTGGGGTTTCTGTGAACATGTAAAGGGA
This sequence comes from Ia io, assembly GCA_025583905.1. Taxonomy (NCBI): domain Eukaryota; kingdom Metazoa; phylum Chordata; class Mammalia; order Chiroptera; family Vespertilionidae; genus Ia; species Ia io. The sequence continues at coordinate 23,725,495 of JAJQQW010000009.1, forward strand.
GAAGGCCAGTTTAAAAACGAGTGTGCATAGTTTTGAGCTGAACTTGACTCTTTGCTGTGTACAGAATAAAAACCCGAGACTGTTTTGGCCTTAAAAATGTACCGGAGAAAGAAATACAGGCTAGTTTCCCAAGGCATCTAAAGTAGCTCTCTTGAAATTTTCCACCAGAGGCAAGTAAATAGCAGGAAGGAAATAGTCAAGTTTACATATGAATGGCTGAGAGTTTGCTTCTTGACTTCCCCAGCAGGAAAATTGTGACTGTTTTGAAATTTAGAGGCTGGGCCAGGCCTATCGGCTGGAAATTTAAAAGAACTTGGAAGTTTACTAAATCAAATGATAAATTTACATGATCTAAATGTATTGAATTGTTATAATACTGAAATGTTGATCTGAGTATGCATTGCATGAAGTTTAGAGGATAGAAGTTAATCTATTAATTAAATATGCCTTATATTTTATTTGAAATGTATCCTTAAAAATGTAAAAGTATTATTGATTTGAGAAATGCTAAGTATTTAATTTTGCTACCTAAAATTTAAAGCTCTGAAAGTTTAAGTTCTCTTTTCTTGCCATAAAGAGGTTTTAACCTTTTGCACTCAGATGTCGAGTGTGACTCGACACGGTTAACATCGGTAGCAGTTCCTTTGTCGAATTGTATTGAATGTATCAATAATTTGAAATATAAAAAAATCCAAATAAATAAGTTTGTATGAAAAGAATCTCCAGTTTTTTATTCTACTGCCACGCTTTGTAAAATCTGGGGTATTTAAAAAATTAAATCCGAAGTAGAATAAAGGAATCGAGAAAAAAGCAAGCGAGTGCAAAGGGTTAAAGTTACACCCTTTTTAAATTTGCATTTAAATGGCTACACCTTTTGCTAGCTGATCTTTCCAGAAAAGGTCAAGTGGCTAGGCCAAAAGGTTTTTCCTGCAAAAGTGGCTCCTTTAACCTACAAGTTTGCTTCTCAGTTTCCCCGGGCAGAAAAAACATGGTTTAAAGTTAATTATTAGATTTTAACTTTTATTCTTAAGAATATAATAGTGTTGTTAATCTGAGAACTGCTAATATTTGACTTGCAAGCTCTGAAAGTTTAAGGTTCAAATTGAATTGGGAGAAATTATATAAATGTGGTAATAATACCTAAAATATTAAAAACGTGTTTTTGAGAAAATAAAATGTGTTTTCTCTTAAATAATTAGGAATTCAAAATATGTTATTTCTTGGTCTGATTTTAAAAAGAGGATTAATTCTATGATCCAGTTTAAATGTAATTGATATTCTTTGAGATGTTTTAAGTATATAATCTTTAAATCATATATATAAATATATATTTGATCTTTCCAAGTGTATTTCAAGGTTTTGAGAGTAGCTTTTAGCTATTTCATGGGCCCCGAAATGTTTCAAAAGTCTGTTCTCCCTTAAAACAAATATATTTTTTTAATTAAACCAATTGATATCTGGAATCACATGGAAAACTTTATCAAATAAAAATTAATTAATATATTTTACTTATATACATATATATTAAATGTTATGAAAGTTTTCGCCTGTAAGAAGGGCAAAAACAATATATTTCTTAAATATAGCCAAAATTTTCAACAGCAGTAGAATTTCAAGAAAGACAAAAGCCTCAAGCAGCCTGCATTTTTGAATCGGCTGGAGGTGGGACACTGTTTATGCTTTTAGATCAGACCAATAAAGCATCAAACCTGTAAGTTTACTGAATAAGTTTCTTTGCCTTTTTTTTTTTTTAATTAAAGATACCTACTTAAGGTACTTTATAAATTAGCTTTTTAAAATATAATCAAGGTCTCATATAAATTAAGTTACATGAGAAGCCAATGTTTTTATAAGTAATTGAATCCAAATAATATTTAAGAACAGATTAGAAGCTACCATTTACTGCCTGACTTTATATAGTCTCCTGCATTAAGCTAGAGGCAGGACAACATTTGCAGCTTGTGAATTCAGACGTAATTTTGCTCTATTTTTAAAATGAAGATACCTACTTTAATTACTTAAATAAATTAGCTTATTGAATTATAATCAAGATTTTCAGCTTAATGAAAAGCCAATAATTTTATAAACAATTTTAATAAAGACCAAAAACAGCTAGTGATTGTCTGAAATGTGATTTTTCACTTTCTTTTAAAAGAACAGATTGAGCAGCCGCCATGATGGCCACATGTCTTACCACTCACGTGGCTTGGGGGCTGCCATCTTGAAATAACAAAGGCCAACCCCCTTACTTTAAATAAGCCAATGTCTTTGTAAGCAATTTAAATAAGTCTTCTAAGAAAGTTACTGAAGGCTTCCCATGATCCCTCTTTATATGCAAATTAGCTAATGGGAATACTCTTAAAAATAAATTTCTTGCTTAATAAAAAGGAGAAATTTGAAAAAATTGAAATCTCTTTCACTGGTATTACAGGATAAACTGAGGATTGTTATTAAAATATTAAATCTAATCCATACTAGTGGTCACCATAACTTAAAAGAAATTGTTTCATGTGACAAAGATTTTAAATAAAACTCTCTGTAGCCTGAAAAATTACTTTGGAAAGAAATAAAGAGAGGTTTCCTTCAAATATCATAAGGATTGTAATTGATAACCAATGCATTAGGCCTCCAAAGGTGGAGATAAGAAAAGATTAAATGACTTTCAGAAATTATTAGGGGACATTAACTGGTTCAAACCTTGTCTATACAAAAAGAAATTGATAGCCCGTTTGAAATTGAATTGCCATAGCCTAGAGCAAAGAATATCCTTACATGATATTATTCTACAATTTCATTGTAATTTTTGATATTTTACAGCATATTGTACATTAATCCCAAACAAACTTACAAACTAATTCTTTGAATATTTGGAAGCAATTTAAAAAGGACATGAAAGGATTTAACCCCTTCCACTGTGTGGAAGGCCCCCTAGGGAGGCACTTGAGCATTCTATATTGGTCCCTCTTGCCCTTTTTGCCAAGAGGGACCCTCTTCTCAGAATCCAATTGCCCACAGCTGTTGCCTGAGTTCTCTGTTCATGCTGAGGTTGAAGCCTCATGGTGGCTGGTACCATGGATCTATCTCTCTCACAATGGCATGAGCTGGGCCCTCCCTGGAGAAGAAACCCGGGTTCCCCAAGATATGTGATCAATGCCATGGCCCCGCCAGCAGGTGAGGGGGTCCCAAGGCAGGTGCTGGGCATGGAGGTCATAGGGGCATAGGCTACCAAGGAGATAGAACTGAACCTCACATCACCCTGTTTGGCCCTGGAAGATGGCTGGTTAGTCAAAGAAGGGTAAGATTCCTCAGGGGAGGAACAACCTAAGACAGGCACAGTCGCAGAGGGGCCATCAGGAGAGAATTTGGGGGTCAACAGAGGTGGGGCACAGATCCTCACCCTCCAACATTACAGGGGCTTGAACACTCGCCCCTTCTGAGGGAGGTCTCCTGCCCCATGGCTGCTTCGCGCTTCCCATGACAGCTCAGATCGGGACCCAGGCAACATACAGAGACTTGGCCCAGATCAGATCTGGACCCAAATAACAGAAAGAGACTTGGCCCAGCTTGGATTGGGACCCAGGCAACAGAGAGTTGGCCGATGGCAGCTGCCTTATGTCTAAATCCAGCCTAAATCCAGGAATGCACAGGGCTTTTTCAAGGATGCAAAATAACCCTTTCCATTAATATTTACAGGATAAACTAAGATTGTTGTTAGAGTATTAAATTTTGACAGTAAATAGTCAAGTTTTCAGATTAATTTAAATTGGCTAAATGAAATAAGTGAATATTCAAGAAAATCTAATTGTACAAAAAGCTGTTCCTAAAGTATTAACCAAAATTTCTATTGGTAGTTCATTTTATGGTAAAATTGCTTAACACCCAATGAACCCAAAGCAGTCATATTCTTGTGCAAAAATTAAAAATAAAAGTCATCAAGACTGCATTAAATTTTTTTTACAATAGCCTCATAATAATTAATCAAAAAAGGATAGTAGAATAATATCCTGTAAGAAATATCCTGTAAGTAAATTACATCAAGCCTTAATAGCTTTAAAATTTTACTTTAAAAATTATTTTTCATTTATAATGCTGATAAGGCACCCATGAAAAATCTTATGGTGTCAAAATAAGCCAAAGGAAAATCATGTGGACAAAAATCAAAAGGATCCCAAGTCTAATTTATAGAAAAGAGTTCTTTATTAACCTTTGGTCGAGAATATGTTTATATTTCCAGACAACTCCAAAGCCCATATGGATTCCTGCAACAACAGATCCCAGAGAGGACCTGATAGGACTGTTTCCAGCCACAGAATAAGTAGTGGCCCCCGAGAACAGAGGAGAAATAGTCCAGAAATAAAGATAGTGAAGATGCCTTGCCATGATAGCAGTCAGCATCTGTGCATTACTGCAGGTTGCCCAGGACCAAGAGCAAGGAAGGTCGGTGTGCATGCGCTTCCAGACCATGTGTGCACACCCTTCTGCATAGAAGTCAAAATGTTTGATGTTTTGTGTTCTACCAGGACCCCTGACTTGAGGGTCTTGCTTTATTTCTAACACAGGGAATAGTATTAACTGCCACATTAAAAGAAATGTTATAGCCGAAACCGGTTTGGCTCAGTGGATAGAGCGTCGGCCTGCGGACTCAAGGGTCCCGGGTTCGATTCCGGTCAAGGGCATGTACCTTGGTTGCGGGCACATCTCCAGTAGGGGATGTGCAAGAGGCAGCTGATCGATGTTTCTCTCTCATCGATGTTTCTAACTCTCTATCCCTCTCTCTTCCTCTCTGCAAAAAATCAATAAAATATATTAAAAAAAAAAAATAAAAAAAAATAAAAGAAATGTTATACCTCAGGCATTAACCATTTTTACAGATGGATCCAGTTCTGGAAAGGCTGGATCTACTGCAGCAGAAGAGCAAAGTTCCTTCAAAACCCTTATATTTCAGTAGAAATACAAGCTCCTATTTATGCCTTAATAGATCTTGCTATGGAGCCCATTCAAGCTATAGTAATAGTGCTTATGTGGTAAGTATGGAAAAAATTATTGATACAGCTACTATAGGGCACACAATTCAGAGGAACTTTTCATTTAATTTTCAGCCTTTAAAATGTTATTAAAGAAAGACAATTTCCATGTTTTATTGGAAGCAATGTCCTCAGTCTGTTATCAACCTTTCTGTGCCAACTTTAGGGGTAAATCCCCAAGGACTTAACCTAATAAAATCTGACAAAATAGATGTCACTCAATAGTGGAAAGAGCCAATCATACTCTTAAAATCATTTATTAAAACAAAAAGGGGGAGACAGGTGTTATGTGTCACCTCAAAAGAGGCTCAGTCATGCTTTTTATACTTTAAAAATTTTGAATTATAATGCAAAGGATCGTACAGCTGGTGAAAGGCATCAGGCCTCCTGTACAATAGCTTCGGTGGAAGGAAGCATAAACGAGACAAGAGTTTTATCAGATTCAGTAATAATGTGGGGAAGAGGTTGTTTTTTATATCTTTCCAGAAGGAGCAATGCAGCCAATTTGGGTGCCAGAGTGTTATGTCTGTCACTACAATGGACCCAGAGAAGCTCCTGTGTCCCTTCACTCAAAAGGACTGAGAGCTGCCCTGATGACAGCAAAGCTGAAGAAGAAGAAAACTGAAAGCTAAGCTACACAGGGGACTGAGGTGCCAACATGGAGTCATCTGAAGAAAACGACTGAAGCACAGCAGATTGTGGAAAAGCAAGAAGTTGAAGCTACTTCTTCAATCATGTTTCTGGCCATGCTAGCATTGGTTAGCTACCAGTCTTCTGCAAACTCTTGCACAGCCAAGTCTGAGGACTCTTGAATAAATCAGCAAAAGAAACTTTCATTTAGTAGGAAAATGTTACTGTAGTTTGATTTCTTTATTGTTGTGTTGCATTGACATTGTTTTATTAATAGCCATGTCTGGATTTTGCATTGGCATTGCTTTGTTAATGTTTTAATAGTCAGAAATTTGTTCTTGATGTTTAAGATTTTACTTCCATTATTAGTAGCTTAAATTTAAAAGAAAGGGTGAGATGTAGGAAGCAGTTATAGGGGTAAGCCTTGGACTGACCTGCTGGCAAAGTCACAAACAAGTCCTAAGCTTGGAAGGGCACAGTCCTCTAAGCATAATTAAGCTTGTCCCTGTAACTTATCCCTAGATCTTTCCTGGGTAGCTAGTGGGCTGTGGGAGGGGCAGCAAGTGCTGCCAAAACAAGTGAAACTTACAAGAACATTGTCAATTGCCTTGTTTGTCCATGATTATAAATAAAGCCTCAGCTTTGCAGTCTGGATCTGTTCTGTGGCCTTAGCCAGGCACAGAAAGATCCACCCAGGCTCCCAGCTTCATGAATCTATTTCTGCGTCTTGTTTTCTTTATTTCTATTATTTTCTCATTCCCTGGCCACCTCCATTTAGAACCAGTTCGTTCATCTCTTTTTCTGCGTGGGACGTGGAAAAGGGAGATCCCCGCCGTGCCTGGCCCCCGCCGCATCAGGCCCCCGCACATTACCACATTCCTATTTCAATGCTGTGTTTTGGGGAAGCTTCTAGCATTTGTAAGTCAAGTGGAGCTCACATTCCAAGCATGAGGGGGAGTGGTGAGGAGCCTCCATTTGCCCAGGTCCAGCTCATGGGTCAAACTGGCAGTCAAATCTTCTTGATGACCTATCAAATAAATGGTTTTCAATATTAACATCCTTATTTTAAATATCTATATCTATCTATATCTATATCTATATCTATATCTATATCTACCTATATCTACCTATATATCTATGCATATATATATTCTGAAATCAACATATGTATATGTTGATTTCAGAATGGAAAGGAGAGAGAGATAGAAACATCAATGTTGAGAGAGAATTATTGATCTGCTGCCTCCTGCATGACCCCTACAGGGGATCGGGCCTGCAACCTGGGCATGTGCCTTTGACCAGAATTGAACCTGAGACCTTTCAGTCCACAGGCCAATGCTCTGTCCACTGAACCAAACCAGTTAAGGCTTAACATTATTTTTAAAAAACTTGTATAATATATTAAAATAGCTTTATTAAAGAAAGTACATGAGTGCAGATGAAAACTTTAACTTGCATCCATAACAATACAATGGTTTATATACGATATTTTCTCTAAAATATAGTAGTCCCTTTAAGTAAATAAATGTCTTAAATTTTTTTTGAAACTCTAAATTGAGTCTGTCAGAGAGACAGGAAAACAAATGGTCAATCATTAAATATAGTTTACTATCTTGTTGTGGATTGAATAGTTCCCACAAAATTCATGTCTACCCATAATCTTATAATGTAAATTTATTTAGAAATAGAGTCTTTGATGATCCCACTTCTAGGAATATGTCTTAAGAAACCCAAAATACCAATCATAAAGAATATATACACCCCTGTATTCATAGCAGCACAATAGCTAAGATCTGGAAACAGCCCAGTGCCCATCAGTGAAGTGGTGGTACATTTACACAATGGAATACTATGCAGCAGTAAAAAAAAAAGAAAAGGATCTCTTACCCTTTGAGACAACATGGAAGGGGCTTGTGAATAATATGCTAATCAAAATAATCTAGTTAGAGAAAGACAAGTATCTCATGATCTCACTCATATGTGGAATCTAATGAACAAAATATACTGATGAACAAAATAGATCCAGAGGCATAGAAGCATGGAACAGACTGTGGAATATCAGAAGGAAGGAGGGCAAGGGTTGGTGGGTGGGAAGAGATCAACCAAAGAATTTGTATGAATATATGCATAACTCATGTACACAGACTATAGGGTGGTGAAGACCTAGGCTGAGGAGGGATGGGATAGAACAGTGGTCGGCAAACCGCAGCTCGCGAGCCATATGTGGCTCTTTGGCCCCTTGAGTGTGGCTCGGCGTTAGGACCACTTCTTCAAAATAGACTCGCCCAGGCCAAAAACTGACTTCTGCGCATGGGCCACGAAGTTTCAATCGCAATGTATGAGTGCGCCCGCATATGGTATTTTGTGGAAGAGCCACACTCAAAGGGCCAAAGAGCCATATGTGGCTCGCAAGCCACGGTTTGCTGACCACTGGGCTAGAAGAGGTCAATGGGGAGGGAAAGGGTCATATGTAATACTTTCAACAATAAATGTAAACAAGAAAAGATTAAGGGAAGGATCCTGATGAGATAATACTGGAATAAGATAGGCTTAAATCCAATAAAAGGGCTCTCATAAGAGAAAGAAAGAACATAGACAAAGAGAAGGCGGTGGAACACTGAGGCAGATATTGGGAGTTATTCTGCCACAAACCCAGTGATACCAGGGGTCATCAGAAGCTGGAAGAGGCAAGGACAATCTTCTCCCAAAGCCTTTGTGGAAAGTGCGACCTTGCCAACACCTTGATTTTGAACTTCCATTCTCTACTGTTGTGAGAGAATACATTTTTGTTGCACTAAGTTTATGGTAATTTTCCAAGGTCACCCTACTTATGACTAAATCTATGTCCTGATGCAAAAATGTATAAAATGGTAAAAAATAAAAATCTGATATTTTTATCAAGTATATGTATAATATCCTCCTATATAATAAAGAGGTAATATGCAAATTGACTGGCATGCTCTTTCACAATATGACCACCCCCTATGTGGTCACAAAATGGCCACCACAAGATGGGCCAGCAAGGGAGGGAAGTTGGGGGTGACCAGGCCTGCAGGGGAGGGCAGTTAGTGGTGACAAGGCCTGCAGGGAAGGGCAGTTGGGGGCGACCAGGCCTGCAGGGGTGGAAGGGCTGTTGGGGGGACCAGGTCTGCAGGGGAGGGCAGTTGAGGGGGACCAGGCCTACAGGGGAGGGGCAGGGTTAGGGGCAAGTTGGGGGGGCCTGCTGCAGGGGGGAGGGCAGGGGGGGCAGGCCTGCAGGGGAGGGCAGTTGGGGGGGAACCAGGCCTGCAGGGGTGGAAGGGCTGTTGGGGGGGGGATACCAGGCCTGCAGGGGAGGGCAGTTGGGGGGGACCAGGCCTGCAAGGGTAGAAGGGTTGTTGGGGGGAGGACCAGGCCTACAGGGGAGGGCAGTTAGGGGCAACCAGGCCTGCAGGGGTGGAAGGGCTGTTGGGGGGGGGGGCAGGCCTACAGGGGAAGGCAGTTAGGGGCAACCAGGCCTGCAGGGGTGGAAGGGCTGTTGGGGGGGAACAGGCCTGCAGGGGAGAGCAGTTTTGGGTGATTGGGCCAGCAGGGTAGGGCAGTTGGGGGTAAAAGGGCCAGCAGGGGAGCAGTTAGGCATTGATCAGGCTGGCAGGGGAGTGGTTAGGGGGTGATCAGGCTGGCAGGCAGGCAAGCGGTTGGAAGCCAGCAGTCCCAGATTGTGGTGATTACCCACCTTTACCGGTGGACCTCTTCCTTCACTCAGGCGAATAATATTCTTCTCCAGATATCACTCCTTGAGGCGCCATAAATGCTGCAGTCTTTTCTCAGCAAGGGTTCAGGAATCTGGAGAAGGGCTACACATAAATTAATAGAGACTAGACAAGAAATATAAATTTGGGAGGCATTGGGTGAAGCCAGGTGGAAACCCTTCTCTAGTGGAATGGGCTCTCCGAATGTCTGGACCCACGGTCTTTTATTCACACACTTTTCCCTTTAGCAAAGCAGACACACATATCAAAGGTAAAGTTTGGTAAGTAGTAAAAGATTATCAGGTTAGGGAATTGCTTTTGGCCATTCAGCCAGCAGCAGGTAATAATATGCAGATTTTCAGCACTGCTGAATATTGAAGCCCATCAGCCTTCTGGCGAACTTCTTGCATTTATTATGACCTGCTGGACTTGCCCTCCAGCAAAAGCCTCTGCAAGCTTTCTTGTGAGTTATAAGTGACAGACACTTGGGAAAGGTTTAGTTTCACTGAGACACAAGTGACTTTTGATGCCCTCTACTAATAGAAATTTAAACGAATGCATTCACCAGATTAATAGCACCATAAAGAATACCAGATGCAGTGTTTATTTGTTCCTGTAAATATGCATCATGTGGCATAACAGCTATTAGGATGAGAATTGCCCCTTATTATATTTACAGTAGTCCATTATCATCTACTGTGATCCATGGTTTTTGCAGGGACCAACGAGAAGAAGAGAATTGGGTTAGGATAGGGACCACCACTGCTACATTTTTATGTCTTGATGTGGTGCATTCCTCTCAAGATGATATATTACTTCTGATTTACTATCTTTGCTGGAGAAGTGAGCAGTTTCAAGAGTTCATCATAGTCATTTTTAGCATAATGGTTCTTATTTAAGAGTTCTCTCATTTCCAAAATTCAAACTAATTATGGACTAGGGGCTACAGAAATTATTATATTGTGGGTCAGTGACTACTGTGCTTCAGGTGCATAATAAGTTGAGGTGGAACTCTGTTTAACATCTTGATCCTTTTCTTCCCCACTCAGAAAGGATAACTATGGTAGCCATATAGGTCTTTTGATAAAAAGTATGTCCTAGAAATGTCTGAGTATGTCCCTTTCCTCAAAGTAAAATTGGTTTGTTAATTAACCACTGGTTGCTTTATAAAATATTGAGAAAAAAAGTTTTATATATACTTATAATGTCAGTATACAATACTTTGAGGTAACTCCTCTTTTTATACACCAATGGACTGTAACCCTAAGAACCGACTCTTCTTTGAACACTGGATGAACATTTTAATTTTTTACTACATCAGAGGACATCAGTCTTCCATTCTTCAGTTCTACACATTTTCTGTTAATATAAGTGAAATAATACACCTCTTTTACCCTTCTAACCCCTTCTGTGAGTCACTACTAAGGGAGTTCTGACATCTCCATCGTATTTACCATAAGCCCTCATCCAACATGCAGGCTTTAACTGGAAATCACAATCGCAAATCAGAACCAGCATAAGGTCCATGTCAGTACATAAATTCCTGAATCACAAAGGAGTCAATGACATCTCTCCTATACAGGTTTATATTTACCTTATATTCTACAGTACCTCATACATACCTCCCAGATCAACTCCCATGTATGTTCATTCAGGTCTTGCCAGGGACATATTGGGAAGGTTATGCAATTCTCTGGATAGATGTACTATCTCTTCGAGATATGGAATTGCATTATATATCATGCTGTGCTATGATTTGACCTTAGTTACTGGCCTAGAGGCAATGAACAGAAGCAGAGGAAAATCTTGAGGCAAGCAGGCATCCATGTGTGAGCCGTTACAGGATTTCTAGACAAAGGAGGTATGTATTGGCATGAGTGGCTTTTCTCTTTCAGTGGAGCTTTCTATCAACACAGAACAAAACTATGGACTCATGAATCTTAGGTTCATAATTAAGACATCTTCATCCCATTCAATATTAGAGCCTTAATGTTTTCATATCAGGGAGCTGAATTAACTTAAGATATCTGTAAATTCTAACCATTCAGTATCCTCTGTAACTCCTATACCCTTACAATTAATTCATAGGGCCAATTTTCAGCCTAGTTAAGTCTGTAGGATATAATGTCTTTAAATGCTGCTGTGGAAGCCTTTTTATGTTTATATTATGCCTTGAATTTCAACTTCCATAATCTAAATGTGTCCATTGCTTTTCAAAGATTTTCAAGCCATTAACAACAGCAAAACACATGTAAATTCACAACTTTATAATGACCATCACTCCATTCCTATCAATGCCCCACTAAAACATACACCTATGCTTTGACTAACACCTGCCTCTAAAAAAAAAATAATAATAATAATCACTTCCAGGTGAAATATTGCTAATTGTGACACTAATACATTACCAGCATTAACATCTTCCTAATTAACACTGATAATATAATCTGTGTATAAATCTTGATTAAATCCTGAGGAAGAGTGGAGGACAGATTAAAGGACATCTATATATATAAAAGCCTAAGTGACTGAACAACCGAATGACTGAATGACCAGTTGCTATGATGTGCACTGACCATCAGGGACAGACTCTCAATGCACAAGATCAGGGTCCCTCCTGTCTGGGTCAGGTCTGCGGGGATCAGGCCAAAACTGGCTATCTGACATAACCTGAGGGATCCAGATTGTGAGAGGGCATAGGCCAGGCTAAGGGATCCCATTGGTGCATGAATCCATGCACTGGGCATCTAGTTATTAGTATAATTAGTCAATTTTAAATAAATATCCTATTTTAGTTAATATTGTACATATGATAATGGCATTGTGATTATATAGGACAGGGGTGGAGAACATGTGACCTGAGGGCTATATAAAGCCTGCAAAATCATTTGTTCCAGCCCTGCCAAGGCATTAAGGGTGAGTTAATTAAATGTTTGACCAAATATAGCAGGTTAATTTTTAAGTTGATAATTTTGTATAGCCCGTGAATCATGTTATAAATATACAAATGGCCCTTGGCAGAAAAAAAGTTCCCCACCCATGATATAGGAGAATCCTCTTATTCCAAACCACACATGCAGCTGTATGGAAGAAATGCTATGGCACTTTTAATTTACTTTTAGGTATTTAGCACAAAAATAATAGAAAATTTGTATAGAGACAAATAAGACAAACTACAAATAATTAGCGAATTTGGTGAAGGGTATTTGGTGGTTATTATACCACTCCAACTTTCTGTAGGTTTGAAATCTTTGAAAACAAAATAAATCAGAAAAAAATACAATATATAACATGATGAGCACTATCAAATAAACTTTAGAAACATTCCAAAACTATTCAAAAGAGTGAGAGATAACTCATAGAATAAGAAATTGGAGGAAGTTTCAACAAAATGGACACATTTGTACAGGGTCTTGAAAACTGTAAAATTTTTAACAGGCAAACATGGAAAAGAAATGCACTATAGATGGGATGATGATATGAGTAAAACATAAAAAAGATAATCATTAGTATTATTATAATTGATATCTATACATATAAAAGCCTAAGCAACCAAATGACTGGATGACCAGAACAACCCAGAACTAACAGTCAACCAGTCGCTATGACACACACTGACCACCAGGGGACAGATGTGCAATGCAGAAGCTGCCACCTGGTGGTCAGTGTGCTCCCATAATCAACCTCCCATGGCCAGCCAACCTCCCGTGGTCTCTCCCCCAGGATAGCTAACCTCCCGCAGCCCCTCCCCCTACCGGCCAACCTCCTATGGCCCCTCCCCCTAGCCAGGTGGCCCAGATCACCCCGATTAGAACTTCCTGTGGCCCTTCCTCCCTCCGCTGGCCAGCCAACCTCCCACAGTCACTTTCCCCAGCTGGCTAATCTCCCATGGCCCCTCCCCCTGGCCAGTTGGCACCAATCAGTGGGTGGCCAACCTCCCATGGCCCAGATTGGCCTGATCACTGGCCAGGCCAAGGGACTCCACCCGTGCACCAGACCTCTAGTTAACAATAATAGCTACACCTCATGACTATGATGTTTAAGACACTAAAGAATTCAAGAGAAATTGAGATAAGTTGGCCCATACTTTGAAATAATTAGTAACAGTTTTGTTAAACTGCATTAGGTGGGAACAATATATAATTTATAAATAGAGGAATAAGTTAAACATCATCCAGATAGACTATGTAGCCCTCAAAAAAAATCCCAAATATTTTATATGTTAAGCCTATGAAGCTAGACATAGTATTGAAGATGTCAGTTAGTACTATCTCAATGAGACAAATTATGTAGCCATCAATGAAACTGAATTACTTTCTCTATCTTTAAAGCAATAGCTCCCCATCAAAATGTATCCTATCTAATAGAAGAGTAATATGCAAATTGACCATCCAACACACAAGATGGCTGCCTCCCTGTGGCCAAAGATGGCCACCCCCAGGTGGACACAAGGTGGCCTCCACAAGATGGCTGGCAGTGGAGGGCAGCTGTGGGCAATCAGGTCAGCAGGAGAGGGCAGTTAGGGGTGACAGGGCCAGCAGAGGAGGGCAGCTGGTGGTGACCAGGCCTGCAGGGGAGGGCAGTTGGAGGGGACCAGTCCTGCAGGGGAGGGCAGTTGGGGGGAACCAGGCCTGCAGGGTAGGGCAGTTATTGGGGACCAGGCTGGCAGGGGATTGCAGTTAGGGCATCCAGACTGGCAAAGGAGGGTAGTTAGGGGTTACCGGGCCAGTAGGGAAGGGCATTTGGGGGCAACCAGGCCTGAAGGGAGGACAGTTAGGGGCAACCAGCCTGGTAGGGGAGGGCAAATAGGGGAAATTGGGCCAGCAGAGGAGCATTTAGGTGTCAATCAGGCTGGCAGCAGAGTGGTTAGGGGGTAATCAGGCTGGCAGGCAGAAGTGGTTAGGGGCAATCAGGCAGGCAGGGGAGCGGTTGGGAGCCAGCAGTCCTGGATTGGGACTAAATGGGAAGTCGGATCCAGTGGGATCAGGCCTAAACGGGCAGTCGGACATCCCTTGAGGGGTCACAGATTGAGAGGGTGCAGGCTGGGCTGAGGGACACCCCACTCCACTGTGCATGAATTTCGTGCACTGGGCCTGTAGTACATTATAATAAAGAGTCCTTCAAATGTATTAGTGATAGGATCCTGAAGATTTTGACTCTTAGTTTTGAGGGTAAAGATGTTTAACTTGTTTCTAAGGATAGAAAAACACAGTGCAAATATCTGGATTCTAAAGTCCAATGTTTGTACAAATCCTAGCTCAGCAACAATTTTGATGAATATCCTATAAATATATTTTCATCTTTAAGATAAGAATAATCACAATAAATTCATCAAGTTGTATAAAGATTAAATATTCTATCTAATAGTTAGGGGTGACCAGGCTGGCAGGGGAGGGCAATTAGGGGTGACCAGTTCAGCAGGGGAGGGCAATTAGGGGTGACCAGTTCAGCAGGGGAGGGCAGTTAGGGGCAATCGGGCCAGCAGGGGAGCAGTTAGGCATCGATCAGGCTCGAAGGGGAGTGGTTAGGGGGTAATCAGTCTGGCAGGCAGAAGCAGTTAGGGGCAATCAGGCAGGCAGGCAGGGGAGCTATTTGGAGCCAGCAGTCCTGGATTGTGAGAGGGATATCCATCTGCCTGTTTAGGACCGATTCAACCGGGATCAGGCCTAAACAGGCAGTTGGGCATCCCTTGAGGGGTCCCAGATTGGAGACGGTGCAGGCTGAGCTGAGGGACCACCCCCCCCCGCATGAATTTCATGCACCAGTAATACATAATTCTCAGCACAAAGCAAATAGCCAATAGGTGTTAATGCTTATTTTTGTCATGTTTTAGCAGCTAATTATTGCTTTGGAGAATAAAAAGGAAAGCACTGCTAAATTCAATGATAAGAAATAATAATTTGTTATTATAGTTCATGAGTAGATGAGGCTAGAATTGTCTAATCTCAACTGGGCTTTGTTGACAGCATATAAGTTCACCTACGGTGACTTGAGCAACTTGGCTCTTCTCCTCACACGTTATCCTTCCCCTGGGACTAGTGCGATGAGACAGGAATGTCTCTGTTTGTTTGTTGTTGTTTTTTATGGAGATAAAATATTACAGAAGCGAAAAAATGTCTAATTATACAAACATTTCTCAAGCTTCTGCTTGAAACATGTTTCTAGCATTCCCCTGGCCAAAGATGGTCATATGGCTAAACCTATCTTCTAAGGTACATGACAATGGTTATGAAAAAGTTTAGTATAGAGTTTAGGTTCATAATCATGGAAAAGTGAAATACCAGTTTATTCTTAGCCATCTTTTTCACACGTTGTGTATTCAGAACTCTTTTGAAAAGTTTGCATCAGTGCAGAAGTAATCCTACCTAATAATAGACAAATATTCAAATTGACCATACCTCCGCTACACCCAAGCCACACCCACCAGCCCAAGCCACACCCACCAGCCAATCAGGGCGAGTATGCAAATAAACTGAACCAAGATGGCTACAGCCACAGAGAGCAAGGTTTCCCAGGCAACAGAGGGAAACAAGCTTTCCGCCTGCCCTTGCCAGGCCTAAGCCTCCACTCAAGCTACAAAGTTTCAATTATAGAAGGTAAACAAATTCAAACAGAATGGTGGCAGCCACAGAGCTGGAGAGACCAGGCCAGGGCTGCCCGCAGTAACGGAGAAAGCAAAGCTTTCTGCACACCCTGGCTGGGCTCAGGCCTCTGCTTTAGGCTACAAAGTTTCAATTATAGAAGGTGAATTAACTCAAACAGAAATGGCTGCTGGTGGAGCATGCAGGAGGCTTGGTTCAGCTCCAGGCTACAAAGTTTCAATTGTAGAAGATAAATAAATTCCAGATACCAGTGCCTCTGCTTGGGTTACCAGGGGGTGTGGCTGGCCTGCAAACCACCACAGGCCCCTTGCTCAGGCTGCCCCATGCCCCAAGGGAACCCCCACCCTTATCTGGGACACCCTTCAAGGCAAACCAGCTGGCCCCCACTCCTGCACCAGGACTCTATCCTATCTAATAAAAGAGTAATATGCAGATTTACCACCATTCAACACACAATATGTCTGCCCCCATGTGGTCAAAGATCTTTCCCCCATGTGGACACAATATGGCCACCACAAGATGGCCAGCAGGAGAGGGCAATTGGGAGGCACCCGGCCTGAAAGGGAGGGCAGTTGAGAGGGATCAGGCCTGCAAGGGAGGGCAGTTGGAGGCTATCAACCCTGCAGGGGAGGGCAGTTAGGGGTGACCAGGCCAGCAGAGGAGGGCAGTTGTGGGTGATTAGGCCAGCAGGGGAGGGCAGTTGGGAGGCACCCGGCCTGCAAGGGAGGGCAGTTGGAGGCAATCAACCCTGCAGGGGAGGGCAGTTAGGGGTGACGGGGCCAGCAAAGGAGGAAAATTGGGTGCAAAAAGACTGGCAGGGGAGCAATTAGGCATCAATCAGGCTGGCAGCAGAGTGGTTAGGGGGTGATCAGGCTGGCAGGCAGAAGCGGTTAGGGGCAATCAGGAAGGCAGGCAGGCAAGCAGTTGGGAGCCAGCAGTCCTGGATTGTGAGAGGGATAACCAACTGCCCATTTAAATGGGCAGTCGGACATCCCTCAATGGGTCCCAGATTGGAGAGTGTACAGGCTGGGCTGAAGGACACCCCCCCGCCTCCGTGCACGAATTTCATGCACCGGGCCTCTAGTCCTATATAATAAAAGGCTAATATGCAAATTGTCCCCTCAACCGGGAGTTCGACCAGGAGTTCGACCAGAGGGTGGGGCCGGCCCACCAACTTCCCACATTCCCTACCCCTGGCAAGCCCCCATCCGTGCACAAATTCATGCATCAGGCCTCTAGTGATCTCCTAATACTTAATAAAGTTGTCTCTTTAATGCATGTCTCCTCCCCAATGTGTGGTGAGCATGGGGCTATTCTTCACCTCACTAAAGTTAGCATTTTGGTAGTGGAATTGTTCAGCTCTTAAAGTTTCCAAAGAATATTGTGTTAGCAAACTTGTATTACAATGACAAAATACCATAGGCTTTGTGTCTTAAATACATAGACATTTATTGTCTCACAGTTCTGGAAGCCAGAATTCCATGAATAAGGTACCAGAAAATTCTGTTTCTGGTAAGGGTTTCTTTCTGGCTTATAGCCATCTGGCCGCCTTCTCACTCTATTCTCACATAGCCCTTTCTCAGTGCTTGCATGTGAAGAAAGAGAACAAGCTCTCGCTCATATCTCTTCCTCTGAAGACTTCTTATTGATCAGAGCTCTACCTTTATGACCTCATTTAACCTGAGTTACTCCTTCATAGTCCCTGCCTCTAAATACTGCCACACTGAGAGTTAGGTCATCAATATATCAGTTTTAGGGCACACAAACATTAAGTCTATAACAAAAATGAAATGGAGAGTAGTGAAAATTGAGCAGACCATTCATTAAATTTAAGAGATTATGAAGCACTAAACAATTCTCAGAAACATACAAACAGATGGATATACAACCAGAGTCAGAAAATGGAATCTGACCATGAGATTATTTTTGCATGGCCTGCAACCTAAGAATATTTTTACATTTTTAAAAAGTTTTTAAAAATTAAAAGAATAACAACATTTTGTGACATGTGAAAATTGTATGAAATTCAAGTTTAAGTGTTTATAAATAAAATTTTATTGGAACACAGTGTGTCTGTTCACATATTGTCTGTGGCTCTTTTGGTAGTATAACAGGACTGAGTAATTTCAAGAGAAATCATACATGGTACTCTTATCATTTCACACTGATGCTCAGTCACTACAAATTGCAGAGACACAGTTGTAAATGGACCATCTTAGGTGCCAATGAGCAGCACCATGCCACAATATTTTATTATTATTATTTTATCAGTGTATGCCATCATGTCAAAACAAAAAACAAAAAAAAACTTTGAATGTCACATTATTAAAGGCATAGTGGATTGTGCCTTATTTTATTATCAAATTTGATAGTATTAGATTCTTGAAGGATTAAATAAACCATGAAAGATAGGTAGGTGTTATTAAGCATCCCCACCCCCAATATATTTCCTTAAAGAAATAGGACCAAACAGAATCATGTTTATTACAAAATGATAGTATAGCTGTGCTATAGGTCAACATTACCAGACTAAGCATTCATCACAATATTGTCAATAGGAAAGAAATGGTCAGATAAATTAGAAAATTTAAAATGGAATTGCTCAACACTGCATAATTTCTTCATGAAAAAGGAAGGACATACGAAAGGAAGGAAATACAGAAAAGGTGGGGGGAGGAAGAAAAGAAAGAAAAAGAGAAATAGAGCAAAAGAGAAAGTGAGAAAGAAAAGAGAAGAAAACACAAGCGAGAAAAGAAAATGAAGCTGCAAGCATTTCCAAACGGCTCTCATGATTCATTTGAGACTGCTCCAACACACCACTGCTAATCCCATAAAAGTTAGCAGCAGCAGAATGCTAAGAGTTGTAAGTTATTTTTGAACTGGTAGGAAGGGTTTATAGCTAATCAGTACATATTTTCAAATTTGACTAGAAGCACCTGTTTATTTTTTAGAGTCTGAAAAGAAAATATTAAGATACTACCAAAGATTTCCTCCCTGACAAAGAATAGCTAATAGCAAATATGTCTTCAAATATTAAGACTCTTAGTTCTAAGGTATAAACCAATTTATCATATATCAAAGTGAAGTCTTTGTAATTCCTGTTACATATACCACACCTTTAAAATGTAACATATTATATTTAGCCATAGGTCTTTTTTCAGAAATATATCCTGTACAGTGTGAATTCTCAAGAATGGATGTGTTGATAATCTTATAGTTTGGCTATGATTGTACAGAGGGTTTAGCAAATTCCCTACATAAATTCAAATGTGTTTTCATGAGTGAGTGTTCTATTGCATCATCACTAAGTGTGCTGTTTCCATAAGAAAGGCTTTGTATTCATGCACAGAAAAACTTTCAGTTACTAGCTGTAGGTGCTGTCAAATGCAATTCTTAGGAATTTTGTTTGAATCATGAGAAATACAGTATAATAGTAAAGGCAAGCACTAATTTTGGTGCTTGAGTTGATTATCATAAATCTAGACAGTAGGACAAGGGGCAAATTAGTATAATCATTAGCTTGAGGGTCTGAGTCAGCATCTGCCTCCTTAGACTATTTTGTCTGGGTTGATAGATGATTGCAGTCAAACATAAGGTTTGTCAAACTCTCAGGTCTATGACTCTGAGAGTTTCTAATGAGGTAATAGTTAATCTTAGATGATCAGAAAGCAATTAAAATTAGTTAAATGTTCTCTCTAAGATATACATCTATTATATAGGGATGACAAGGTCACAGAAAGATTCTCTATAAAATCAAGACATGATCACATTGACAGCAGCTTCCCTCATAAAACAATAAAAACAGAGGGTCTTCTTTGTTTTCCTGATATTTGAAAACATTTTGTTCAACAAAGTTATATGCATTTATTATTTAAATGTTCTGCCAGCCTTCTAAATAATCCCTTGACTTGTTAAACTTCATCAGTGCAATTTTATTAACATTGGAGTTCTAGACATTGTACCTAACACAAAATAGTACTTGAATGTATTCAATTCATTCAATCTCTCAATACATATTTGATAGCCTACTATGTTCCAGGTACTGTGTTATGTGATGCAAATAAGGCAATGGACAAGGGAGAAAAGATGGATGCTTATATTTTGGTTTAAGAAAACAATCAAAATTTAATAAGCAATGCTTTGGCATCTTGTAGTGAGTTCTACAAAGGTGATATGATAATGAATAATGCCAGGTGGGCTGAAAAACTTGACTTGGTGTTAGAAGTATACTCAAAGCGTAGATTTCTGAAGAATTGGAATAATCCATACAAGATGGGTAGTTATTATTACACTCACTCCCATTTGTTCACCAAGGAAACAGGCCCTGATCCCAATGGTAAAGTTCTGAAGAAGTTTCTGTTCTGGATGCTTTTGAAAAAGTTTCAGAGTTTGGGGTTAGTCCTATCAACACATACATTGGCATGCATTTTGGAAAGTAGGATTTTAAAAATTGAAATTGAATTTGTAAATAGAACATAAAATATTTATCAAATAAAAAAATTACACATATACATGTGAATTAAAAAAATGTTCTAACCTGCAATTCAGACACAGATGATGCTTTCTTTTATCTACCAGGAAGTAAACTTTCTTATTACTGTGGGTATATTCAATGGTACTATTAGTCCCAGGAGGATCTATAGATTTTCAATTGCTCAAAGCTTAACTTATTTGAAAAACCTTCTTTAAGAGAATTGATTCAAAATTACAACTATATAGTAACTAGATGTCTTCCCAGGTCCTTGAAAGAAATATCTACACTAAAAAGAGAAAGATGCAAATTGACCATACATTCGCAATGCCCACCAGCCAATCAGGAGTGAGTATGCAAATTAACCCAACAGAGATGGTGGGTTAATTTGCATATGCAGGCGCCGAGTGGCCAGGGGCGGGGTGGGACTCAGGCGTTCCACACTGCCCTAGCTGTTCAGGGCCTCTGGGCAGCGTGGGAAGGTGGGGCCAGAGCAGAAAGGCAGTGCTGGTAGCCAGGGAAAGGAAGGCCCATTCTTGCACGAATCTTCGTGCATTGGGCTTCTAGTTTCAAATAAAGAGCAATAAAGCATAGGTTTCAATTTTTTCATGGGGAATTTGGGTTGTCAGATATAGCAAATAAAATGAATAATTCACAGTTAAATTTGAATTTTAGATAAGCAAGAAATATATTTGTATTGCTTTTAAATATATATACATTTTTTTTATTGATTTCAGAGTGGAAGGGAGAGGGAGAGAAAGATAGAAACATCAATGATGAAAGAGAATCATTGATTGGCTGTCCCCTGCACACCCCACACTGGGGATTGAGACCGAAACCTAAGCATATGCCCTGACTGGAAATTGAACTGTGAACTCCTGGTTCATAGGTTGATGCTCAACCACTGAGCCATGTCAACTGGTTTGTATTTCTTTTTATATTGCATGGGACATACCTAAACTAAAAAAAAAAAAAAAAAAAAAAAAAAAAAAAAGCGTTCATCTGAAATTCAAGTTTAACTGGGTAACTGGTATTTTTATTAGTCAACCATATAGTGAGTTGGTTAATCTACTACTTATTGGAGGCATGGGGTACAGACAGAAAAGCAATACCTAAACCAGATTAGTGGAAATAAGAGAGGTTAGAACATCACTTTGTTTTGAGAGACCATTCTGCATGGCTCTCTCACCTCTCTGTGCATCTATACATTGACACTCTCCAGACTATTGTTTCAAAGATGTTTGTATAAACAAACAGCCTTGAAAGAGAGCTGTTTCTTTCCCTGGAGCTGATTTACTTACATTCCAAGGAAATAAATATAATGCATTTTTCCAGAGGGGGATAATAGGTTTTGAGAGCATTCTCTTAGAACATATTGGGGCTTCCTAATATCTAAGTTCTTCTGTAACACACCCTCATTCACTAACTACTGTTACTAGGGTACTGAACGGATTCTGTTTGGCATACCAGGCAAAACCCTCCCTAAGCTCAGCCCTTAATTTTTTTCTGAATATGTTAATGTGTGCTGTAATAAAAACAAATTATGTAACACAAGCACGGGCACACACACATACATACACACTACTGCTGCTAAGAATCATCTTGGCTCTGCTGCTGTTGTTGTTACTTTCCTTTATGGAACAGTCTAGAACAATAAAATACCCACATCTCACAACAGCAAAAAATCAGAGGCTTCACTTCAGGGAGAGAGCACAGCTACCTATAACTTGTGATCCCCAAGACCCAATGCTTTTTGCTCTACCAACATTCCATGATTTTTATCACTGTATCAATTTACTTAGTTCTGAAGTCCAAGGTTTTAGATTTGTCTGTCACTATTATCATTGTTATTGTCATCATGGAATGCTATCCTTTCCAAAGCAAATATCATCACACTTTGATGTCCAGCCACTGCTTCCTGCAGTGGGAAATTATGAACACTGTTTACTCCAGCTGTTTCTAACTAGCCCTTGAGGCTGCCTCTGATTTAACAACTCACCATTGCTCAGCAAGCTGATCTTTCAATGCAGTCACAATAGTCAACAACACTATCAAATGAATTAAACTGTTTAGTGGTTATGATCAAAAATTTATTTTTTCTGTAATCTTTATAGTGCACTTTTACAACTGAGCCCAATCCAAATCTAGTTCTCAGCTGCTTTCATATCCTGGTTTCAGCTATTTAGTTACAATTGCTAAAACAAAGCAAGCCCTGGCTGGTGTTTCCCAGTGGTTAGAGTGTCGGCAAGTGCAGTGAAGGGTCATGGGTTTGATTCCCAATCAAGGGTACCTTGCAGGTTCCATCCATTGCCCCTGTCTCAGCATGTGCAGGAGGCAACCAATCCACGTGTCTCTCTCACATTGATGTTTCTCTCTCTCTCTTTCCCCTTCTTTCCTTCCCTTCCACTCTAAAAATCAATGGAAAAAAATCCTCAGGTGAGGATTAACAAAAACAAACAAAACAAACAAACAAACAAATAAATAAATAAAATACAAACAAAACAAACAAAAAAAGAATGAGATGTTTGACTATACTAAACTAAAAACAAAGCTCAAACTCCGCCATAGAAGAACTCAATTTGACACATGTGGCTCTACATTGGGTTCAATACTCTAGTACATGTGTATCGTTATATCACCCAAAGATTTCTTATGCAGCATTATTCCCCAAATATTTCTGCATTGCATAATAAAACCAACTAATTGAACAGGAATGCCTAGTGACCATCTCCTACCCATGCCAAAAGACTGAAATTCACAGGTAAATGAGTTAGTAAACACATAAATATCTCACTTTTGATTGCAACTCTGGCTGTGCATGAACAGAGAATATCCATTGGCTTTCAAAGTTGAGATAGAAAATAAAATGTTAAAAACAAACTTAATGTATAGTGGAATCACTAAAGGTCAGTATTCTTCATGCTTTGTAAAGCCAGACCTAACATAATTCTTAAAAAAGCAAATCTTGCAAACAAAACAATACACTTTTCTCTTTTATTATACTTTGAAATAAAAGCAATAATACATGGTTCCTGAAAAATGATCCTAAGTGTCTTTAGCTTCACCTCATGCTGATCCATATTAGAATATATTCCTTAATTTTAAATTATACATCCCTCTTCAGAATTTTACAACCATGGTGCATAAAAACAGAGTGCCATGTATTGCCTTAACTATACTCATTCACCTGTGATTCTTTATTTTAAAACCAGGTATCAACTATTTTTAAATAGATTTTTATTACAGTTTCTGACAAAATCAAACAATTTAAGATAATACATTTTTTCTGCTTTGAAGAATGTTGTTTGCAAACTTTAAGTTCACACCAGATAAAAGGGTCATATATGTATTTACTTTTTGAAGTATTGATATGTGTTCCAATTATTAAAAAAACACCAAAAAACGTCTGATAGCAAAATGGTTGCTTAGCTCAGAATCTTGGTTACTCATTTGATTAGAAAATACAAAAAAGCTACAGAGAAAACAAGAAAAACAACCAAAAAGGGGGAAAAACCAAAATCCTGAGAAATCAACTTTAAAAACAACAAAAAGAAATCTAAAACCTCCAGATTCTAAAACAAGCATAAGAGTAACCCAAAACAATGAAATCTGGCTCAAGTCTTGAGAAAAAAAATGATATAAAAAAGCAGGTAGAGGAGTGAGAGAGCCAGCTTGCATCACATCTAACAAAGTACCAGGAAAGAAATACTTTCTGAAGATGAGGACCTCACCCCACAGTTGTCTGTCTTTTGCAATAATGCATACAGATACCAGGATGCACAGGGCTGATGTAAGAAATACTTTTCCTCTGAATTTGCTTTTAAAAAGCAAAATCAGGGTCCTTCCCAAAGAATCACATGAAATTGTAAATCTACCTGTAGAAGCTAAGAAGTAGTCAGCAAGACCACTATGCCCTCCACACACTCCCACAAACACAGAAACCTCTTGAAAATTACTAGTGTGTGAAAATAGTTTTTACTTAATTATAGATTAAAAATTAACATAGATATCATTAACTAAAGTATTATGAGGAAAAATATGTGAATGTGAATAAGACTCAAATCTTACCACCAGAAGAACATTTACTAGAAATCTATTGACAGCAGCAAATGAAAAATGTCAAACATATACAATGAAGTAAACAATCAAACAAAACAGAAGTCAATGAAGTCCTTGCTTATGTAATGAAATACCATCATTCTGGAAGATCAAATTTGTAAAAAGGAAATGAATAAGAATAAATATAGAAAAAGGTGAATATATGAAGCACTCAATAAAGAAGGAAGGGGGAATTACTAACAATGATTGATATTGAAGGAGCACAAAGAGAAAAAATAATACAGGAGAAAGAAAAAGCCATTACCATAAGTGTTTATCTATAATAATAAAAACATAATATGCTAATTAGGCTGGAATTCTTTCCAGATGAAGCCGGAGCTGTGAGGGAAGCCCAGATCTTGGGTGCCTGCAGGCAGCTGGAGGGAAGCCTGGTTCCTGGGTGCCACTGGGAAGCCTGTGCCAGCAGCCTGGGGAAGGAAGGCCTACTCTTATACAAATTTTGTGTATCTAGTATACATATAAAATAAAGACCAAAAACAATACAAGAAACTCTTCAACTCAAAATTATATACATAATTTTGCACCAGATTCATGCACCAGTGGGGTCTCTCGGCCTGCCTGCAGGGTTCAGGCTGAAACCAGCAGTCCGACATCCCCTGTGGGGTGCCAGATTGCGAGAGGGTGAAGGCCAGGCCGAGGGACCCCACCAGTGCACGAATCCGTGCACCGGGGCTCTAGTATGCAATAATGATGCAATCATTCACCTAGGCATTCTTATGAATAAAATGTGGAGCAAAGTCAAAAATTATTTGCGGAAAGAAAGAATCTACACTAGTAAAAGAGAAATATGCAAATTGACCATGTCCCCAAGACGCCCATCAGCCAATCAGGAATGAGTATGCAAATTAACCCAACAAAGATGGCGGGTTAATATATATATGCAGGCATGGAGTGGCCGGGCAGGGTGGGACTCCTACTATGAGGGGGAGGGCAGGGGGGTGGAGGGAGCGAAGACTTGCAAAGGCTCCTGGGCAGCCGGGAACAAAGCCAGGGGAAGGAAGGCCTATTCTTGCATGAATCTTCATGCAGCAGGCCTCTAGTCACAAATAAAAATTTTAAAATCTATCTTTCTCAACTATGCAAATATACTACATCCTGAATATCTTGACCAATGATTTATCAAAATGCACCACACCAAAGATAGAAGAGGTAAACACATCAATCTTTGTGGCAGAGTTAGAGAATGTTGTCAAAGAATATGCACTCTCCCAAAGCATCAGACCCACGTTAAGTCACAGAAAATTACTATATATCCCATTCAATTAGAGAATTGTAATAATATTTAAGTTGTTAAGAACATATAAAAAGAGGAAACATTTCCAAGTGATTTGTAAGAACAAAATTTTTCATGAATTATTGTTTTTATATGTCACAAAGATTACACAAAAAACAAAACTACACATCAAATTACTAATGAATATTTTTTTTAAATTCTTAAATTTAAGGGCCCCTTAAAAATATAATGTATTGTGATGAGTGTGGATTATACTTGAAATGAAAGCATGGTTAGTAAATAGGTTGACTATGAAGGGGTTATTGAGTTGTGCTAAGAGAATAGGGGACTA
Source organism: Ia io (assembly GCA_025583905.1). Classification (NCBI taxonomy): domain Eukaryota; kingdom Metazoa; phylum Chordata; class Mammalia; order Chiroptera; family Vespertilionidae; genus Ia; species Ia io. The sequence goes on from JAJQQW010000009.1 coordinate 23,751,637, forward strand.
AGAAGACAGAAAATGTTTTTATTTATATATTTTATGTAGAAAGTATGCTAGCATTTCCTAAATCATAATTCCATTATTTCTGTACCCATTAGTCAGCATTCTTGTACAAGAAAGAATTATTTTGTCATTATAATTATTATTCCTTTTTAGTATCTCTACAGAATTATGTTTTGAATTTAAAATTTATTATTTATTACCATCACTGTATACTTTACATATGCAAAATATAAATGTATTTTTACATTTATTTAAAAAAAATCAAAAGTGAAAGAGACTGAAATAATGAAGAAAAATTACAATTGGATATAGTTATACTTAAATTGCTTATTTTCTAAATCTAACAAATAAACATAACAATGGTATATTTTATTTAAAAGAAAGAAATTTAGAAACTTTTCAAAATAATTATTATGCATCTTCCATGTAATTTTAGAAAATGTATTCTCTAATACTATTTGAAATTATTTAGTTTTGAACCTTAGTGTTTTCTAATAAATTAATAAAAAGTTTTAATATAATTTGAAACTACACATGCTTAATATCATATTTGAAATATAAATGTTAAAAATAAGTAAGTGATTAATTACATCCTGGTTGAGTAGCACAGTTGGTTGGAGTGTTGTCCTGTACACCAAAAGGTTGTGGGCTTGATTTCTTGTTAGGGCACATACCTAGGTTGGGGATTTGATCCCAGTCAGGATTCATACAGGAGGCAACCACTCGATGTTCCACTCTCACTCCCTTCCTCTCTAAAACAGATCCTTGAAGGAGGATTTAAAATAAGGGACCTGTGACTGTTCCTTTCACTTAAACCTTTTGAGGCCATTATAGGGGTATTAATTGGCCTAATTTCAATGTTGTGCCAGTGAATAAGGAAGCCTGAAGACAGGAGGAGAGAGATGAGGGGTCGGCTAGTTGGTAGAGCAGTAAGAACAAACCATTTATTCATTAAGTTCACCATCTTATATGCATTCACATGATGGCAACCGAAAACAATTACAGTAGTAATATGAAAGATTACTGATCACAAATCACCATAACAAATATAATAGTAATGAAAAAGTTTGAAATACCCAAAATGTAATGCCCAGACACAAAGTGAGCAAATGTTGTTAGAAAAATGGCACTAACAGACTTGCTCTATGCAAGGTTGCCAGAAACCTTCAATTTGAAAAACAAAACAAACAAAAAACAAAAACAACACCACAAAATCAGCAAAGTGTAATAAAGTGAAGGGCAGTAAAAGAAGATATGCCTGTATAAATATTTTAGTTTAGTTTTGTTTTCCTGGAACAATGATTGTTTTCAAAGCTAGGGAACCACTCTGTAAAGTACATGATTTTCATGACTTTCCCACCACTTTGTGGTAACTCTGAAACCATTACAGAATAATACTGAATGTAAACTGTAGTTGGAAAAAACACACAACATAATACAAATAAATAAAGTATTGCTGCATGCAAAAAAGATGCTTTAAGTCCTTACAAAAAGGAGACCTATTAGATTATTTGAAATATGTTTTCTAAATTTTGACCTCTGTATGAATATCTAAAGATTATAGAGAAAAATTTATTCAAAACTTACAAGTAAACACTGCCTACCAACCATTGTTCACATTTGTTTAAGTCCCACTTTCTACAAGTATACATGAGTATTTGGATGCCTCTTCAAGGAAGCTGATGGTGATTGTTTTCTGATGCTTATTTAAAAAATAAAAACACCTAGTTTTAATTATAATACACAATTATAAAAGACTAGTTCCTTAGTGAATTCAGAGGGCTTGTGGTATTCTTCAATAGCCATTCCCATTTTCATTCTATTTTCTTGACAGTAAATTCAGATAAAATGCTTCTCAATCACTTTCATGATTATGACTACTCAGAGTTAATTTTGAACAATATAATCATTTTTAAATCTAGTAGTGCAAAGTTTGACTTTCATTAAAGTTGCACCCACATTTTCTTTAAAAAATGTTTTCATTGATTTTTTTTTTTTTTTTTTTTAGAAAGAGAGAGAAAGGCGGGGGGGGCGGGGAGAAAGAGAAAGAGAGAAAGAGACAGACAGACAGACATTGATATGAGAAACATTGACCAGCTGAGTCAAACATGCAACCTGGGTATATTCCCTGACTGGGAATCAAATCAGTAACGTTTCTGATGCATGGGACAATGCTCAACCAACTAAGCCACATCGACCAAGGCATAGCTACATTTTTGTTTTTTTCATAATGTAATGAAGGAATATGATGTCAAAGTATTTCAGGAGGTTTGAAATCCAGAAATATGATGTAAGATTGTGTTGAAGTCTACCACAAAGCTCATTATCGTACTTTACTTTCTCTCTCTCTCTCTCTCTCTCTCTTTTTAAATATGTTTGATACTGAGCCTGGGGACCATGCTATTTTGCTTTCTTGATTTACATGTTAAGTGATTATTTGAGATGGAAGAATGCTAAAATTATGCTTAGGCTACTATATTTATCATTGAAAAACTATTCTTGCCCAGGTGTGGCTCAGTGGTTGAGTGTTGACCCATGAACCAGGAGGTCACAGTTTGATTCCATTCAGGGCACATGCCCAGGTTGCAGGCTTCATCCTCAGTAAGGACCGTGTAGGAGTATGCCAATCAATGATTCTCATCATGGATGCTTCTATCTCTCTCTCCCTCTCCCTTCCTCTGTCTGAAATAAAATAAAAATAAAAATAAAAAAGGTATTTTTGCTCCAGTGTATTTTTCAATTCAAATTCAAAACTTGAATAACTGAAACTGAAGTTTTTGGGGTTTTTCAATAGCACCACCCCCATTCTCTTGCCAACAAATTAACATTAAAGCTTTTATTCTACTTCTGTCAAGTTCTATCCTAACTGTGGAGGCAGGTATTGCTCATCTAAGCACAGAGCTTTTGGCATTTAAAGTAATTGGAGCAAATGAATGTGATTTTTTCAAATGCTACATATATGCTATCTTTACTTTAAAACCTAAACTGCTTATGCAATGAAGAAGCTGAATCTTTTTTGAATATCAATGCAACAATACAGTGGGAGTATTAACTGACTGAAAGTTAACTACCTTTGAATTACTCAAAAAATACTAAGCAGCACTTAAATTTTAGGCCAAGATAAAACATTTTCTATTATTTCACTTCAGTTATCTTAGTTTATCTGAGCAATTAACTAAAAACAAAAAAGAAAAGAAAAGAAAAAGTGACAAATTTCTAGCAATATAACTGAGTATTTGACTCAGTGTGAGTGTGTGTGTGTGTGTGTTTAAGGTTAAACTAGAACAACTCACTGAACACTGAGCTTTAAGAGAACAAGGATAGTCAGAAGTATACGAGGTTTAGAGTGAGGGAGAAATCCACAGACAGAAGTTCTAACAGATCATTCTTGCTCTTATATACCACCCTATTCACAGGGCCTAGAGTAATGTAAGTGTAATGGGGAGTGTGCACATATTTATTAAATAAATGAATGGTTTCTGCATCCTATCATTCATCCATTAAATCAATGATTCACAGGGGTTTATTGAGGCATTATTGTGATTTTGGTACTGAGGGAGACCCTGGAAATACAAAGACAAAAAATTCTCTAGACTATATTGTCAATAATTTCAGTTTTGAAAATAGATTGGTATATACTATTATAACTATTGTAATGAGGCAATAGAATTCTGGCCAAGAAGCCATACTTTAAGTATGGCAATGCACTTAGCAAGGTATTAATGAAGATGAAATTCTTGCAATGTGTTTATATACTGCAGTTGTAGACCTTTATTCCAGTAGGTCATTGGTAAAAATAGTAAAAGACCAGAATAAGGATGGAGAGGTAGAAGGTGGTACGATATCAAAGAAATTCAACCATATGATGGTCCTTACAATGTAGGAGAAATTCTTAAGAAGAAAATGTCGTCAATTAGTCAGCTCATCAAACTTCTCCCACTGAAACTAACAAAAGAATCCTATCAGTGTAATATTGTAATATTATGCAAGAGTCATGAACTTGGAGCAAATGATCATTCATAGAAATGTTAATTAACATAGAAATGTAATTTTATCCCACTATCAAATTCACTATCTACACTAATAAAGGAGAAACATGTAAATTGACCGTACCTCCACTATGCCCACCAGCCACTCATGAACGAGTATGCAAATTAACCCAACTAAGATGGTGGTGGTCACAGAGCTGGAGTGAGCAGGAGGCTTCGGTTGCCCTGGTGATGGAGGAAGCCAAGTTTCTAGCCTGCCCTGGCCAGCCCTGGCCTCTACTCAAGGCTACAAAATTTCAATTATAGAAGATAAATGAATCCTAGATACTTGCATCCAGCCGGCCCTGGCCTCCACTCAAGGAGGTGCTGGGAAAAAAAAAAAAAGAAAGAAAAAAAGGAGGGGCTGGGATCTTGGGTCGCTGGGGGTTATCAGGCCAGGATGGGATGGTAGTTGCGGGTGATCAGGAAGGTGGGTGAGAACAGGCCAGCAGGGGGGGCAGTTGGGGTTGAGCAGGATGGCATGGAGGGCAGTTGGGGGCAATCAGGCTGGTGGGGGGAGCTCTTGGGGGCGAGCAGGCCGGTGGTGGGGGGCTGTTGGGGGTGAGCAGGCCGGCAGGCAGAGTGGTTAGGGGAAATCAGGCAGGCAGGCAGGCAGGTGAGCGGCTGAAGACAGCAGTCTCAGATTGGAGAGGATGCAGGCCGGGCTGAGGAACATCTCCACCCCCCCCATTCATGAATTTTGTGCACCGGGCCACTAGTATCCTTATAAAATATTTTATAAAACATTTTTTTGAAATAGACTCATTATGTGCTATATATGTCAGAATATAATAATGTATAAGGAAAATTTTAAAGCAAACTTCTGCTGATGTGTCTTACAAAGTGAGGTGTATATAAACACTCACTGTTATGGAAATCAAATCTACTTGATCTTCTCTTTGTATGTCTGTCAATCAAAGAAAAATTGAAGTAATAATCCATAAGGAATAAAATTAATTTATATATTAAATAGCTTGGAAAATGGTTATAAATGAAATGAAAATATCTGGGAAACTTACAGCTATAGACTCTAGGGATTCCTTTTCAAAAGGATGTGATACAAATTCATAACTTATAGAAAAAATAATATTTTATTTTGAGCAACAGTAGATCATTGAAATAGTCATTGTTGGGAAAATTTGTTAAAAATTTAGTACTTGATTTTTTTTATCTCCTACAAATGGTAAACTTTTATTTGTCTTCCTAAAATAATTAAAGTAGTTAGGGAGAAAAATCATTATATTATTTTGTGTCTTTTAGAATATTATGGGTTTATCATTAGCATAATGTCAAATATTAAAAAGTGATCTGATAATTTATATGTCCATGTGTAAAGTTAAATTTATAAAACAATTCGTCTAAATTTGTTTTGAAATTTCAATTAAGATTTTATATTTTTACAATAATGTACTTCTTAAAATGTATGAAGAGTTGAAATTAAAATGTTTGTTGTAGAATGATTTATAACAATAAAAAAATATAGCCCTGGCCAGTGTATCTCAGTGGTAAGAGCATCTGCCCGGGCACGGAAGGGTCACAGGTTTGATTCCCTATCAACGTTACAGACCTGGGTTGCAGGTTGGATCCCTGGACCCAGTCAGGGTGTGTGTGGGAGGCAGGGAGGTAACCAATCAATGTGTCTCTCACCTCCCTCCCTCTCTCTCTCTCTCTCTCTCTCTATCTCCTTCCTCCTCCTTCCTTCCCTTCCACTCTCTCTATAAAACAATTGAAAAAATATCCTTGGGTGAGGATTAACAAAAAATAAATAAATAATAAAATAAATAGCTTTAAAAAGAAAAGAATTACTTAAAATAAAAATAGAGCATCTTGCCCTAGCCAGTTTGGCTCAGTAGATAGAGCGTTGGCCTGTGGACTGAAGGATCCTGGGCTTGATTATGGTCAAGGGCATATGGCCAGGTTGCAGGCTCGGTCCCCAGTAGTGGGCATGCAGGAGGCAGCCAATCAATGATTTTCTCTCATCGATGTTTCTCTCTCTCTCTCCCTCTCCTTTCCTCTCTGAAATCAATAAAAATATATATTTTTTAAAAAGAGCATATTAAAACTTTTCCACGTGAACTTCTTTGTTCTACTTTTTTCGGAAGAATAGTACTTAAATTTAAGTAGCACCACAAAATTAAACATGCTATACTGAAAAGAATAAAAGCTCAAATAAATGACTTTTATTTGACAGAGTGAGTTTTAACAGCTTAAATAACCTTTTTTTAAATTGTTGACACTATTACAGATGTCCCCCATACATTCACCCACTTGCCACCCTCCACTCAGTCCCCACCCACCCCCTAAGCCTTCACCACATTATTAGCTGTGTCCATGGGCTATGCATATATATGCATGTATGTTCTTTGGTTAATCCCTTCAGTCCCCACCACCTCACTCCCCTCTGAAGTGATCTATTGTTCCCTTTTCCCAGTGCTTTATTTCAGTAGGGTGCCTATTAAACACTTCCATTTAAAAAAGTCTTACCATTATTACCTTGAGATTATAATATTTCACATTTTTTTTTAATTCAGTGGAAAATCATTTAATGAATTATAGACATCAAATGCAGTATGATGAAAAAAAACAAATCAAATCATGCTGCAATTCCTCAAATGCAAAATTTTCCCAAAAATATCTTTACTATATCTGGATTCCACTCAGATAATCCACCTTTACAAATTTGGGTTCAAGATGGATTTAAAAAATAAGTTATTGAATGTCTCACTTTTACTAATGAAAATGTCCTATTAGAAGAATATTGCCATAAAATTAAAAAATAAAAGAAGAAATTTGAGTATTATTGCTTTTTATCAAATTAAAGTGTTAAGTATAAAGTAAATTTATGGAACTTAAAAAGCTAATATTTACTGTGTATACACTATGCCTAGCACTGTTCTAAGGGACTTAGATATATTTTGTGTCACACTGATTCCATTACATTGGTATGACCATAATCTCCAGGCATAGGTAACACTACAGGGTCACAGAGAGTTTAAGACACTTGTCAGGACCAAACCTTCCCTGTGTCCATAGTGAGCACAGCTGCATTCTCATACCCATGGCTCTGGAGTTGTGTCTCTTGAAAGATGCCACTGAGCCCCAGAAGGACGAGCTGCTTGCTCTGTGCTCCTTGCACCCTTGTTCCTTCCCTGCCACAACAAATCAGGAAAGTGCGGCGGGGGTGGTGGGGAAGGCGCACAATGGCACATCAGCCTGAGATTGAAGGGCAAAAGGTCTGGAAGATGAATAGACTTCTTACTTTCCACTGATTGGCAGCAATGGTGTTTATTGAAATACTCAACAACAGCAGCAAAAGATTAAAAATGGTGGTGGAGTAAGTGGAAACTACACTGACACTCTCCCAGGATCAAATAGGAAATACAACTAAAATACAGAAAAAACACCCTGAAAAATCAAAAGAAGACTAGTAGTTACAGAGAACCCTGATAACCAAGGACGGAAAGTGGAGACCATATAGAGATAAGTAGAAAGTGTGGAGACTCAAAAGGGCTAGCTGGGCTATTACAGACAGCAGCTGAAGGTCTGAAGAGATATCTCAGCTATGGGGGGATCCCACTGAGAACTCTGGCACCCAAACCCCAAGCTGGGCTCCCCTGTCCAGAGAACAAGAACTGAGAAAGTTACCTACAGAACCTCTGCCTGTGAAAAGCTGCAGAGTTGCTGGCTGCCAGCCAGAGATGGCTGAAAATGTAGGCACCCTCTTAAAGGGCCAGCATACAAAATAGAATGTGCAGCCACTTAACTTGAGCTCTGGCAGAGGGAAGCCTGAGTAAGTATATTCTGTGTGAAGAGAGTCCATGTTTGCAGGCTCTGGGGTTGGGGCTCAGAGGGCAGCCACACTGGTTTCCTCTGCTGATTCATTCCCTTACACTACAGAGGAAACCTTTCTCCCACGGAACTTTTCTGTCCAGGTAGTTTTTGTCTGAGGGAAAGGCCGCTGCCCCAGTGTGTTGGAAGAACTCTTCCCGCACCCTTTGGTTGATAGCCTGAGGAAAGTAAAAAATGAGTGTCAAAGGGACTTCAGGCAGAGGTGGATCTCTGAAGGTTTTGAGCCTTTGCCTGATCTCCTTATGGGCCTGGGGCTAGGAAAAGCTGACCCTGGTGCAGATCTTGGTCCTTTCTAAAAGCACGCAGCCTCACCAGAGGGAGCCACAAACAGTGGATTGCTGATGGCTCCAAACAGGGTACTCAGGGTCAATGAGAAACAGCCTCTGACATTGTCCTACACTAGACATTGGGATTCATATCAGATCTACCTAATACATAGACACAAATCCAAACAGGCAGGCAAATGGGGAGACAAATAAATAAAGCACAAATGAAGGAACAAGAGAATTATCCAGAAGAAGAACTAAACAAAATGGATATAAGAAATTTATCTGATATATCTGATATAGAGTTCAGAATAATGATGGTAAAGATGCTAAACAGCATGAGAAAAAATATAGTATCCATAAAAAAAAAAACAGTTAGAAATAAAGAATGCACAAATAAAGAGCATATTGGAAGGAATACACAGAAGATTAGGGGAAGCCCAGAATTAGATCAGTGAATTAGAAGACCAGGTAGAAAAAAATCATTCAATCAGAGAACCAAAAAGAGAAAACAATTAAAAAACAGGAGGACAGCATAAGCGAACTATAGGACAATAAGAAACATAATAATATTTGCATAATAAGTGTGCCCAAAGGAGAAGAAAGTAAAGAAGAGATAGAAAACTTGTTTAAAGAAATAATGGCAGAAAACTACCCTAACATGATGCAAGAAAAAGTCACACAGATTCAGGAGCCATAGAGAGTCCCAAGAAAAAAGAATCCAAACAGGACCTCTTCCAGAACATCACAATGAAAAAGCCAAAAATTAAAAACAATGAGTGAGTATTAAAGTCAGCAAGAGAAAAGCAACTTGTTACCTACAAAGGAGCTCCTATAATGCTGTCAGCTGATGTCTCATCAGAAACAGCAGAGGCCAGAAGAGAATGTCATGAAGTATTCAAAGCAATGAAAAACAAGTATCTGAAACCAAGATTGCTATATCTATCAAGGCTATCATTCAAAAATAGATGGTGAAATAAAGAACTTCCCAGACCTAAAAACGAAAGACTAAAAGAAGTTTATCACCACCAAAACAGCACTGCAAGAAATGCTAAAGGGACAACTATCATGAAAAGAAGAAATAGAGAGGGAAACATAGGCATACAGAATTAAAATGGCAATAAATAAGTACCTATAAAAAATAACCTGAAGTGTAAATGGATTAAATGCACCAAACAAAAGACATAGGGTAGCTGAAAGGATGCAGAAGCATGACCCAAATATATGCTGTCTACAAGAGACCCACCTCAGAACAAAAGATTCACACAGGATGAGAATAAAGAGAAAACAAAAATTTTCCATGCACATGGAAACAAACAAACAGCTGGGGTAGCAATACTCATGTCTGACAAATAAACTTCAAAATAAAGGCCATCACAAAAGACAACAAATGTCACTACATAATACTAAATTTATCGATCCAACAAGAGGATATAACCCTGGTAAACATATATGCACCCAATATATGAGCACCTAAATATATAAAATAACTTCTGGACTTAAGGGAGAGTTTGACAACAATACAGTCACAGTAGGGGACTTTAACACCCCACTGACTTCACTGGATAGATCTTTCAGAAAAAGAAAATTAAAATGGAAAGAGTGACTCTAAATAACACACTAGATTAGATGGATTTAATTGACATTTGTAGAAGATTTCACACCAAAGCAGCAGATACACATTCTTCTCAAGTGCACATGGGTCATTTTCAAAGATAGACCACATGTTAACACATTATGGATCAGTAGTTTTATTGCTAGCTTTACCCAGTAGCCAGATAAGTTTCTATTGAACGAGTACAAAAAACATTTTACATATATTTTAACGGCATGTTTTAAAATTAAATGTCCATTGCATTTTGAAGTTATTTATTACATGTTCTTACAAGCTAATATCTTTTTAAAGTATGATACTGTGTAAAACTCTGTGTAATATGAAGCAAGAATTCTCGTGATCTGTCCGCAATCTGTTAAGACATAAAACAAGCCTCTACAAGTTCAAGAAGATTGAAATCATATCAGGCATCTTTGCAGACCACAATGGAATGAAATTAGAAATCAAATACTGTTCAAACACTTAGAAAACTTCAAACAAATGGAGGCTAAATAGCACGTTATTAAACAATGAATGGGTTCCCAATAAGATCAAGAAAGAAATCAAAAACTTCCTGGAAACAAATGAAAATGAGCACACAACAACCCAAAATCTCTGGGACACAGAAAAAGCAATCTTGGGAGGGAAGTTCATGGCACTACAGGCCTACCCGAACCCCCCCAAAAAAAAAATTTAACCCTACAACTTAAGGAATTAGAAAGAGAAGAAGAAAAGCCCAGAGTAAGTAGAAGAAAGGGAATAATAAAGACTAGTGCAGAAATAAATGACACAGAGACTAAAAAAAAAAAAAAAAAACAATACAAAAAAATCAGTGAAACTAAGACCTGGTTCTTTAAAATATGAACAAAATTGATGAACCTTTAGCCAGACTCATCAAGAAACAAAGAGGATTCAAATAAATAAAAGCAGAAACAAAAGATGTGAAATAACAACTGACACCATAGAAATACAAAAGAATGTAAGAAAATACTATGATCAACTATATGCCAAAGCGCTAGACAATGTGGAATAAGTGAAAAAAATCTTTAAAAAATACAATCTCCCAAAACTGAATCAGGAAGAATTAGAAAATCTGAATAGGCCAATAACATCTAATGAAATAGAAGCAGTAATTAAAAAACAAAACAAAACAAAACAAAACTCCCAGCAAACAAAAGCTCTGGTCCAGATGACTTCAAAGGGGAATTTCACCTAACATTAAAAGAAGAATTAACACCTAACCTACTCAAACTATTAAAAAAAAAAAAATCCAAGAGGAAGGAACACTTCTAGGCATTATCCTATTTCCAAAAGCAGATAAAAACACTACAAAGAAAATAATCACAGACCAATATTCCTGATGACCTTAGATGCTAAAATCCTCAACAAAATATTAGCAAATAAGATCAAGCAATATATTTCAATACCATATACCATGACCAAGTGAGATTCATTTCTGAGATGCAAGACTGGTAAAATATTCACAAATCAATAAATGTGATAAATCACATAAACAAATTGAAACATAAAAATCACATGATCATATCAATAGATGCAAAAATAGCATTCAACAAAATCCAAAACCCATTTTTTATAAAATCTCTCAGCAAAGTGGGAATAGAGGGAGCATATCTCAACATAATAAAGGCCATATATGACAAACCTACTGCCAACATCATTCTCAATGTGCAAAAATGAAAACCATTTTCCCTAAGAACAGGAACAAGACAGGGATGTCCACTAGCCACAGTGATCAGGCAAGATGAATAAATAAAAGGCATTCAAATTGGAAAGGATGAAGTAAAACTCTAATTATTCTCAGATGACCTAATATTGTACATAGAAAACCCTAAAGACTTCACCAAAAAATGACTAGATTTAATAAAGGAATTTGGCAACGTAGCAGTTTATGAAATTAACATCCAGAAATTGATGGCATCTTTATACACCTATAATGGATTCTCAGAAAGAGAAACTAAACAAACAATCCCATTTACCACTACAACAAAAAAATATGATACTTAGGAATAAACTTAGCCAAGGAGGTAAACTACTTGTACTTGGAAAACTACAGGACATTGACAAAAGAAATAGAGTAAGATAAAAACAAGTGTAAGAATATACAGTGTTCATGGATTCATAGAATTAATATCATTAAAATGTCCATACTACCCAAAGCAATCTACAGATTCAATGCAATCCCTATTAAAATAACAACAACATATTTCACAAATCTAGAACAAATGCTCCAAACATTTATATGAAATTAAAAATATCCTGACACAGCTGCAGCAATCTTGAGAAAGAACAAAGTTAGGAATCACAATACCAGATATCAAGTTATACTACAAAGCTACTGTAATCAAAACAGCCTGGTACTGGCACAAGAACAGGCATTAGATCAATGTAACAAAACAGTGATCCCAGAAATCTACAGAAGCCATTATGTTCAATTAATATTTGACAAAGGAGGCAAGAACATATAATGGAGCCAAACAATCTCTTCAATAAATGGTATTGGAAACATGGGACAGATACATGCAAAAAAAAAAAAATGAAAGTAGATCACCAACTTACACCATACAAAAGAATAAACTGAAAATGGACAAAAGACTTAACTATAAGTTGTGAAACCCTCAAAATCCTAGAAGAAACCATAGGCAGCAAAAACTGAGACATCTCTAGTAGCAATACATTTGTGGATACATCTCCTAGGGCAAAGGCAACTAAAGAGAAAATAAACAAATTGGACCACTTCAAAATCAAAAGTTTCTGCACAGCAAAGGAAACCATCAACAAATAACAATTGAGCCCACTGTGTGGGAGAATCTGTTCGGCAATGATATATTTGATAAAGGGTTAATATCCAAAATAAAGGGAACTCATACAACTTAACAACAGGAAGACAAACTATCTAATTAAAAAATAGGCAAAGGACCTAAAGAGACATTTCTTCAAAGAGAAGATACAGATGGACAAGAGACATATGAAAAAATGTTCCAAGTTACTGATCATCAGGAAAAAGTGCCCATCAAAAAATGACAAGAGGTACTATCTCACAAGTATCAGCATGGCTACCATCAACACATCAACAAATGCTAAGTGCTGATGAGGATGTGGAGAAAAAGAAACCCCACTATACTGCTAGTGGGAATGCAGACTGGTGCAGCCAATATGGAAAAGTTTCTATAGTTTTTAAGTTTCTTAAAAAAAATAAATAAATATGGAACTGCCATTTGATCCAGTTATCCTACTACTCGGAATATATCCTAAGAAGCCCAAAACACCAATCAGAAAGAATATATGCATCCCCATGTTCATAGCAACACAATTTACAATAGCTAAGTTCTAGAAACTGCCCAAGTGCCCATCAGTAAAAGAGGATAAAAAAGCTGTGGTACATTTACAATATGAAATACTATGCAGGAGTTAAAAAGAAGGATTTCTTAAGACACATGGAGGGACCTGAATAGTATTATGTTAAGCAAAATAATCCAGTCAGAGAAAGACAAGTATCACAGGATCTCACTCATTTGTGTAATCTAATGAACAAAGCAAAATGATGAACAAAATAGGTCCAGAGACATAGAAGCAGAGAACACAGGTTGCAATCTCAGAGGGAAGGTGGTGAAGGATGGGTGGATGGGAAGAGATCAACCAAAGAGCTTGTATCCATATATTTATAACCCATGGACTCAGACAATAGCATAGTGCAAGCTAGAAGGGATCAATGGAGGAAAATGGGGACTTATGTAATACTTTCAACAATAGAGATTTAAAAAAAAATAAACTTGTCATATGTCACCCAGCTCATAGAGGGCAGAGCCAGATTTCAAGTTCAGAAAACCTGGCTCAAAAGCCCATTCATATTAACAATGCATAGCTAAAATAAAAATTTTAAACAGTAAATAGCTTGTGGAGGGGAGTCAAGAAGAAGTAATCTCAGAAGTGAATGTAATATTTTTGTTAGATTTAAAGGTACATTAGGCCTGAATAAAAGATAAAAGTATATATCAGAGCCCTAGTAGGTTTGGCTCAGTGGATAGAGTGTTGGCCTGCAGATTGAAGGGTCCCAGGTTTGATTCCGGCCAAGGGCACATGCCCGGGTTTCGGGCTCGATCCCCAGTGGGGATTGTGCGGGAGGCAGCCAATAAATGATTCTCTCTCATCATTGATATTTCTATCTCTCTCTCCCTCTCCCTTCCTCTCTGAAATCAATAAAAGAAATATATTAAAAATATATATATATATATCAATAAAAGAAATATATTATTAAGGTACATAAGCCACTTAATAATAGTCTAAGCTAGACTACAATACATTTATCCACAAAACTATATATTTTCTAAGTGATATAAATTTAAATATAATATATGTTAGCTAATATACATTAGGGAACAATTGGATTCAATTTGACATAATGATAAATTATAGTTACAAAATAAAGAAAATAGCCCGTAACACATGACTCACCTACTTTCTTTTCCTCAATACTGTATATTTCATTTAATTCTTGGAATAGAAGAGAAAACACATTTTACTAACAAGCAGAACAGGAAAATCTGTCTGATTTCACACATTATGTCCTTTTGACAAATGTAGGTTATAAGCTAAAGAATTTCATTCATTTCTTTTTTTTTTCTACATATGTCTTGTAATGTAAATTCAGTCTTTTCTTTTGTCTTTTTTCTTCCCTCCTTTATTTCATTATGCTTTGGTGTTTTGGGAAGTTCAAACTGCTTACATAATTTCAATTGATATAATAAGCATTCTAAATCTCTCCAGTCCTTTTTTGCATTAGTACTAAATCCTTTATTTCTGTGTGTCTATATAATATTGCTGATTTAATAATTTTATTAAATTAAGAACTAAAAGTAATTTTCAGTTAGTTCAATCAATTCTTGATTTCTTATGTGGAATTAAAAGGCTTTTTAAATGGCTGATACATATATTTTAAACAGACCAGCAATTTTTGACCTTTTTATCTCATAGCACACATAAATTACTAAAATTCTTTGACACACCAAAAAATATATTTCTTACAAATATGACCAAAAAGGTATAATTTTGATTCCTTCACATGGGACAGCTATTGTTGTTTGGTTGTTGCCATTTTTTTATTTGGCAATCTAAGGGAAAAGAGGTCAGTTTCTCTGAATAAATAGTCAGCTATTATGTTTTAAAAATGCTCTGGCACACCAATGTGCCATGTTAAAAATTGCTAATATAGACATACAAAACATCCTACCTAATAATAGACAAATATGCAAATTGACCATACCTCCGACACACCCACAAGCCACGCCCACCATCCAATCAGAGCTAGTATGCAAATTAACCCAAACCAAGATGGCTACAGCCAAAGAGCAAGGTTTCCTAGGTAACAGAGGAAGCCAAGCTTTCCACCTGCCCTTGCCAGGCCTAAGCCTCCACTCAAGCTACAAAGTTTCAATTATAGAAGGTAAACAAATTCAAACAGAAATGGCGGCAGAATGGAGCTTGAGAGAGCAGGCCAGCGTTGTCCCTCGCAACAAGGGAAGCAAAGCTTTCCGCACACCCTGGCTGGGCTCACCCGCTTAAGGCTACAAAGTTTCAATTATAACCCCAACAGAAATGGCTGCCAGCAGCAGAGGGAGCCCCAGGCTTGGCTCCGCTCCAGGCTACAAAGTTTCAATTGTAGAAGGAGAATAAATTCCAGATACCAGGGCCTCCGCTTAGGTTGCCAGGGGGCGTGGCTGGCCTGCAAACCACCACAGGCCACATGCTCAGGCCGCCCCATGCCCCAAGGGAACCCCACCCTGATCAGGGACACCCTTCAGGGCAAACCAGCTGGCCCCCACCCCTGTACCAGGCCTCTATCCTATCTAATAAAAGAGTAATATGCAGATTGATCATCACTGCAACACACAATATAGCTGCCCCCATGTGGTCAAAGATCCTGCCCCCATGTGGACACAAGATGGCCAACACAAGATGGCCAGCAGGAGAGGGCAGTTGGGAGGCACCCAGCCTCCAAGGGAGGGCAGTTGATAAGGACCAGGCCTGCAAGGGAGGGCAGTTGAGAGGGACCAGGCTTGCAAGGGAGGGCAGTTGGAGGTGATCAAACCTGCAGGAGAGGGCAGTTAGGGGTGACCAGGCCGGCAGAGGAGGGAAGTTGGGGGCAAACAGGCTGGCCGTGGAGTGGTTAGGGGGTGATCAGGCTGGCAGACAGAAGCGGTTAGGGGCAATCAGGAAGGCAGGCAGGCAAGCAGTTTGGAGCAAGCAGTCCTGGATTATGAAAGGGATGTCCAACTGCCCGTTTAGGCCCGATCCCACTGGGATCGGGCCTAAACGGGCAGTTGGACATCCCTCAAGGGGCCCCAGATTGGAGAGGGTACAGGCTGGGCTGAGGGACAATCCCCCTCCATGCACGAATTTCATGCACCGGGCCTCTAGTATCGATATAATAGAAAATGCCACTGTTATGTGTGAGCTATTTGGTGATCTTTAGACATTTAAAGAATGAACTACTTCATATAGGTATCAAAACATAGTATATTAATATATTTCATTAATAAGTCTAAGCAAAAATTCTAATAAATATTTATTAAATATTTGCTACTACATCATTGCTAATGTAGAATGTTAGCTTTCTCTAGTACATGGTAGGAGCCTATTAAATAGCTGTGGAATAAACAAATGAGAGTATGAATGAACATGAATTGGATGTATTTTTAATTTTTCATTTTTCAAAAAAATAGTACCTTATAACTTCAAAACCCAATCGTGAAATCATAACACACTACAGTTTTAAGATACTACATGGGGTTATTATACATTAAAATGGCAAAATTAAGAATGGTTATTCATGGAATTTAATTCACAATCATGCTAGGCATTTAATCCTGGAGAACTTTTACACTGAGATAACATTTTATATAAAATAATGTCTTACATGGGTCTTGTAGTGGTTTATAAACTCTTTCTCCATGGATCATATTCAGATGAAATTTTCTTTTACTACCACTGATAAAGTGAATTGCATTTAGCAAGATCACAATGATTGCATCTGTTCCAAAGTTTTACATTTATACATTTGCTATTACTGAAGTTTCAAGTTCAGTTTGAAGTCTCAAAAACTAGGGCAAGGAATAGTCAATCTTCTAAAGGAATCTCCAGGACATAACCTTTCTCAACTGCATGCTTTTATTCTTGTAATCAGGGACACAACTGAATCAGCACATGCTGACAACTGTGCTCACACAGGCTTCGCAGACACTGTCCAGAATAGACCTGGAGAGTAATGATGACATAAGACAGGTAAGCTTTTCCTTTAACTAGTTTTCTTCATGTTTGTCCATTTTGCCTTTCTTGTTTGATCATTTATCTTTGTTCAAGAATGCTAGATAATCAATGAAGGCAGAAGAGCCAGGAACCCATAGTTAGTTAGTCAATAAAAATATTGTAGCACACAACATAAGCACAAATCAACATTTTAAGTAGCCTCTGAAAATAGTTCAATGGAAAAATAATCATTCTCAGTGATAGACCTGGGCAATATACACTGTAGGTGCTTGATAACTGTGTGTACATAGTGAAGGTAGAAGGTCACCTTAAGATGTCCCAAGGAATGAAATTTGTTTCTGTAACTTGAAATGGACACTAAAATATAATTTAAGTTGTCAATATATAATGGTTCTGTGGCCAAAGACCAGTTGTCATGTTAAAGCATTTCACATAGAATGATATATGAATAGAAATTAAACATGTGAGAAAAGGTTCATCTATTGTATTATCTTTTCTCCAAGTACCCACTATTCTGACTTGTAATACCCTAGATTACTTTTCTTGTTTTTAACTTTTGTATATATAGAAACATGCATTCATAACCTTTTGTGTTTGGCTATTTGTATGAAACATTTCATATGTGAGTTTCACTCTTACTAATTGTGATTAATTTATAATTTTACCCATTCTGTTGATGTACATTTAGATTGTTTTCAGTGTGAAACCATGGCAAATAATGATGCTTTGAAAAGGTGTCTACATGTGTTTGAGTGTACAGATGCACACATTTCTGTTTGGTTCATAACTAGAAGTGAAATTCCAGTTCATGGGGCACCTACACTTTAATACTTAGTAAGTTCTGCAAAATAGTTTCCCAATGTAGTTGCAAGAGTTCATAATACCTCAGGCAGCAAAGAAAACTACTATTTTGTAACTTCACTACCACTTGGGATTGCTCAGTCTTTAGAATTTTATCCATTGTGATGGGTATAAAATCATATTGTATAGGGTATTATTTTGTATTTCCCTTATACTAAGGAGCATGACTTTTTTATGTTTATTGGTCATTGTATATAGCCAAATTTGAAGTTACTGCTCAAATACTTTGCTCATTTAAAATAATTACTTTTTAATCTTTTTCTTTCTGTGTTTTTAATATAACTTTTTGAGAAATGTGTATAAAATTGTTCCACTATAATTGTGGATTTATTTCATTTTTTCTTTTAATTGTGTTGTTTTTATTCTTTATGTATTTTTGGGTTAAGTTACTAAAAGCTTAGAGATTTAGGTTGCAATGTCCATCTATGATTTTATCATCAGGAAATGTTTTTATACACTTTCAAGCTTTAAATCTGCTTTATCTGTTATTGATATATTCCATTATCTCTTCGTTGCTAATGTTTTATAGTATATAAGTTCTTCCATCTTTATGTGTGTTTTATTATTGTTGTTTAGATTTGTTTTTATTCAGTCTACTAGTCTTGACTTAGTTGTAGTTTATCATTTTTTTTAAATGAAGATAGCTTTTGTTTTGATGTTATACTTTTATCAAATATGTTAGTAACAAACATAATTTAAAAAATAATTTAAGCCAATATTATACTGTGACTATTTCCTTTAATAGTCTATATTTTATTCTATGCTTTTAAAAATATTGTTGTCAGAAGAAGTTTAACACTTCACCAGATTGCTAAAATAAATAGATAGATGATAGATAGATAGATAGATAGATAGATAGATAGATAGATAGATAGATAGATAGATAGATAGATAGATAGATAGATAGATAGATAGATAGATAGATGATAGATAGATAGATAGATAATAGATAGATGGTAGATAGATAAATAAATAGATAAAAGTCCTCCAAGCAGCCCCAAATGCTTAGCTTATCTCACCGAATTTCCTTTTCCTGAACCTAGGCACATAATTCTTCACTATTATTTTAGTTCTCTGCTGCCTTCAATCATATACCTCCTATTTTTCTTTAAGCTTTAGTAGTTATTCTCAATGGAGAAATTGGTCTGACTTACTCTGTCCAATGTTACTAGGAGCAAAATCATTCCATTCTATTTTCACATTGGTCACTGACCATACATGCCTAAGTCATTGATTTTTGAACCTCACCCATATTTCTGATTTCTCTTACTGTTTTCAGAATTGTTCAGCTGATTCTTTTGGACTTTCCAAGGACAGAATTATTTGAGGCAATATTTATCTAAATGATAATATTTCCCTCCTTAGTCCCATTACATATATAATTTGTACTTTTTTCTTACATGTAATTGTTTTGGCTAGTATTTTTTTAAACAGTATTTAAAAACATTGGTGAAAATGGGGATCATTGTATTGTTCCTGACAATAATGTAAATGTATCTTACATCATCAATTACTATGACTGTTTTATTTTTTGTTTTGTGTTTTATTTTTTAATTTATATTTTACTAGGGGCCCATTGCATGAAGATTCGTGCAATTGGCTTTCCTTCCCCTGGCTGCCAGCACTGGTTTTCTTCCAGCACCTGGGACCCAGGCCTTCGCTCTGGCCGCTGCCTTCAGTGTTCGCTCCGGCCGGAGTCTTCAGTGTGCGCTCTGGCCAGAGCCTTCAGTGTACAGTCGGACATCCCCCAAGGGGTCCCAGATTGCAAGAGGGTGCAGGCCAGGCTGACGGATCTCCCCCCCCATGCACAAATTTCGTGCACCGGGCCTCTAGTACATAATAAAAGGGTAATATGCAAATTGACCCTAAAGGCAGAACAACCGGGAACAACTGGTGACTATGATGCACACTGACCACCAGGGGATAGACACTCAATGCAGGAGCTTCCCCCTAGTGATCAGTGCACTCCCACAGGGGGAGCTCCACTCAGCCACAAGCTAGACTGATGGCTGCGAGTGCAGCTGTGGTGGCGGGAGCCTCTCCTGCCTCCTTGGCAGGGCTAAGTATGTTTGACTGAGAAGTGGACAAGTGGACATCCCCTGAAGGCTCCAGGCTGCCAGAGGGATGTCTGACTGCCAGCTTAGGCCCAATTCCCTGGGGAGCAGTTCTAAGCTGGCAAGTGGACATCCCCCAAAGGGTTCCGGACTGTAAAAGGGTGCAGGCCAGGCTGAGGGACCCCCCTGAGTGCACGGATTTTTGTGCACCAGGACTCTAGTATACATATAAATTCTTCAGTTAATTTCTTCCCATCTCCCTCACCCCCTTCCCTCTGAGATCTGTCAATCTGTTCCATGCTTCCATGTCCCTAGACCTATGCTGTTTATTTTGTTAATTAAATTCCACATACAGTAAGTGAGATCATGTAATAGTGTCTTTCTTTGATTGGAAAATTTTGCTTAGTATAATACTCTCCAGGTCCACCCATGCTGTCACAAAGGGTAAAAGAACCTTCCTTTATACAGCCTCATAGTTTTGTTTTAATATTAATAAAAATCACACATATGCAATGCCTTAATCAATAAATTAAAATAATAATAAAAATAAAAATCAAAAATCAATCTACTCTTATTTCTATTCTATTATTTATAATCAGAAATAGATGCTAAAATTTATCACACATTTTTCACATCCATTAAGATTGTATGTATGTATTTATTTATTTATTTACTTATTTGGTTAGTATATAACTAGTTTTTCTGGTATTTAATTATTTTTGCCTTCCTGCATTGAACCATTTTGGTTATGTTTTCATTTTTGAATTTTTCTGTTAAGATTTTATTCTAGTTTTTCTGCCTTTATTTAAGAGTTAGGTCATTTGGTACATTTTCTCTCTGTCTTTTATCTTATGTTGATAAAAGTCTAAATAATTTTTTAATCAATAAATTATAAAACATATTTGCAATCTTTTAAAATTTTTACATTGTGGATATATTAAAATATTTGCTTTAAAAACATGGCCCTCAAAAATAAAATTTTAAAAATAAATAAATAATAATATATTTTAAGAATACTTCTACCAAAATAAATAAAAATTGTGAAAACAATTCAAACTGGCTATTGAAATTTAAATGTTCATCCTCTACTTGCCTGTGAGATCACCAATACAAATGAAGTAAAATTGAGATGTTTTACTTTTATGTGTTTATATCTATAAAGGACACCAAATACCTTGAAAGAAAATGATAAACTAATAGTTTTTTTCTTTTACTAGAAGATATTTATATCCAAGCATCTTATATGTATATACAAGCTTTTTATTACTATTTTAAAGTAATCTTCCAGTTATTGGAGTAAAATTACAATAACTCATAATGTGGTTTAGGTGAATTAGGGATTCCAAACATGAGTCTTATGATTACAAATTAAGGGGAGAAAATCTTGAGCAAACATGCATCAACAAGCAATTTAGCCATCAACACATCAGAAAATGTACATATGATTTTTAAACTGATGATATCTTATGATAGATCCATTACATTAAAACAATTATAATAGTTTGCACAAGCCATTGTTACTATTTTTCACTCTCGTTTATATATAAGACAGAAGGATGATATGAGTTGTTTTCAAACTCATTAGCCATTTAATTTGCCACTGCATATGCTAGAGACTCACTCAGAGATTATCAGAAACACAAAGCTAAAATCATGTCATTTTTCTTCTGAGAAATCTACTCCTCTATAGTTACTATATTATTACTCAAAGTAATGCTCTTTCAAAGAGTTTTTTTGTGATTCTCAAGATGTAGTCACCATTTGTCTAATGAAGTAGAATATAAAGTTTTCTGACGTAAATTCCTTATTTTTATTTAATTTAGGATTTCCCTTAATTCAAAACCTTTTTATCATGAAAAAGAGGCATTTGAGATTTTTATCTCCAAATTCTTCCATTAGCTTGGGTTAGAAGTGCAAAAAACAATAATAACAAAACAAAAAAACTACACAAAAAACTTAACATTCAAAATAGTTTAAGGTTAAATCTATTGCATATAAATTGATTTACATAATCTAGAAAAGAAAACAAAAACTCACAGTAAGACTCTCTTCTTATTGACTCTTCATAGGACATTTGGCTACTTAGTTCTTGGTTTAAACTGCCGTCATTGGATATTTGCTTAATAGTGCAATTTTCTGTAGGTGTCCCTAATGGTCTTAGGGAGCTTTAGTTAAAATTCTAATTTTCTATTTTATAAAATGGTGGTATTTTCATTTACTTTAAGTTATTTTGCTTATCTTGACTTTGTGATATTTTCAAGATGTTTTAAATTAAAATCTTATATTAAATTAAGAAAAAGTAAAATAATAATAATGAAAAAGTAAACACTATAAAGCATAAAAAGAACTCCCTTAAAATATTTCTGTATTTATCATCTTTTAAACATGATTTATATTATAATACAAGTAAAAGAAATCATTTTCTTTAAATTATTTCAAAGAAATTTGAAGTCATAAAAAAAAAAAAAAGGACAAAGAGATTGTGGGCCAATAGATACAGATGAACCATGACAGTAATTGTAAAAATGCTAGCAGAAATACAAACAAAAGTAGTGGACTTAAAGCTAGAAGACTTGGTTGTCAAAGAAAATACATTCTCTAATAATTCAGATGTTCTCTCTCTTAGGTTATATGCTATATAATTCTTCTAGGAATAAAATAAAATGAATGAGGTAGCCAATTATATAATTTTCAGATCCTAAATGTTTTTATCTAGACTTTGTAATTTTAAAGGACTGAAGGACCTGATTATTATCATTCCCTTACAGCTAATGAAAGTGAAATTCAGAAGTGAAATAAAAAGCTCAAAACAACAAAGCTGGTAAGAGTAACATCAGCTCACAAGTAAGCCTAGCTCTTACATTTCCAGCCCACAAGAGGCATGAGCAAGGCAGCCTTGGAGTTCTTGTGGAGTATAGAGGGAAGCAAAATGAGAGATTCCCTGACACATTAGCCACAGTATTGGCACAATGATTTCTATTGATGTTTATCTGAGCCTAGATCCTCCCAGTACTTGTTAAGGCATTTCATTGAATACTTAAAGGAGACAGAGAGGAAGGGAGGGAAACAGAGAGGGAAGAAGAGCAAGGGAAGGAGCAAGGGAAGGAGAGAGAGAGGAAGATCTAACTCTCAATATTTCTTGACACATTTGCCACATAAAGAGAGATCAGCTAAGTGTTCACATATTCTTAGATGGTAGGTAAGTATCGTAAGTTAAAAAGAGTCAAAAGAAAATTGATTTTAGAAGGAAGTGATACTTCTTGAAATCATGTACTCTTGTACATTTTTAGTGGTATTAAAATGTGTATTTGAACTTACCTAGCCACATCTGGGATACAGATAATCAAGTTTACAATCTTACAGTTTTTATTAGGTAGAAAATACGGTATGTAGTTACATATATTTTTTTAAACTTATAATATCATTTTTCTTTTATTTCCTAATGATGCTATGGAATGTAAGATTGGTTATTGTTTTCTGAATTGCTTTCCAAACTCAGTTTGTTAAGCCATACATGACATTTAGTTCACAAGGCTAGAATAGATATTTGGCATACAATGTCATTACATCATGGAAGGATACAAAAGCTATTTGAAGACAAATTAATATGAACTTTTAATACAATATGAACTGGGAGGTTGAGGCACATAAGCTCTACCAATTGCAGAGAATTGCTTCCTCTTTAACCCTGAGGGAGCAGAGAGAAAGGCATGGCCCTGGAGCAAGTGAACACCTGTGTATGGGAAGGAAGACTACTTGATAAGAGCGTATTGGATCCTGATAACCACAGGACTAGAACTATAAGAATAGAAGGAAATAAACAGTCTGGCCATGTTTTCCTTCTGCCTTTCATTTCCTGCCATTTCTGCTTTTTTGGTCAAATCATTCTCTAAGCCAGAAGACAAGGCAACCAATTGATGCAATCCATAATTGTCAGTCTCCCAAGACATAGAGCAGGGTAAAGAAGGGCGAGGAGGTTAACTAGACATTTTCCAGTCCACCACCATTGTGTTTTGTGATGTAAAATCATCCAGATAAAGCTCATAGGGAAAACAGGAAAAAGAAGCAGGTTGTTAGAGTATTGACATGCTCATATACAAGAGTATAAGAGTACATGAGTTCAATAGATGTAAATTCTCATTAAGTCATTTATTTTTAGTAGATTTCAGAAAGAGAAGACTTCATTTCAGGAACAAATGATAAATAACAGCTCTTACTCTCTCTAAAACAGTTTTGAGAGAAGGATTTAGAGGAAAGAGTGAATGTGTTTTTCTGTGTTAACCGGTAACCATATTTCATGACACTGTCTTGGTGCGCTTTTCCCTGACTGCTGAGGGGTAACCAACACCAGTGCTTTGGAATAGCCCACTGTTTAGTTATATTTTAAGCTTTCAAACAAATCATGACTGATTGTTCCTGTAAATTATTGATTGCTCTATTTGAAAGACAAGTTCAACTTTTTCCATCAGCCCGAGAGTGGGATATTTGCTGCTTGTTTTTTGCTGTAAGTTTATATAGCTCTTCACTACTTACATAGGAAGTAAACAGCTTGCCTATGGCTTTATTTCCTATAGTTTTATCATTAAACAACTATATGATTTCTACTATTACTCATAATTAAAAAACACTGCATTAGATATAAGCTTCATCACATAAATGCAAATCATTTTATCTTCTCATCTTATGATTGGTTGATTTATTGAGAAAGTTAAAAATCCCCTCAAGTCTTCCAAAATGTAAGCAAAGTGTAGTTAGCCATGATAGATTTGAATTTCCCAGAATATATTATCTTTTAACAAATATTTGTTATACTTCCTCTCAGTTTTCTTCTGTTGAAAAATGCCTCTCATTTAACTTTCCTATTTCTCTCTATTCTTATTTGCTTACTTTCTGTATAATTCATCCTTCCTCTCTTCACCTTCTTTCATCCAGTCCCCCACAACTCCCTCCCCTCTGACAGCTGTCAATCTAGGTATCCATGCCTCTATTTCTATTTTGTTCATCAGTTTATTTTGTTCATTAGATTCCACATATAAATGAGATCATAAGGTATTTGTCTTTCTCTGACTTATTTCACTTAACGTAATAGTCTCCATGCCAATCCATGATGTTGCAAAAGGTAAGATATCCTTCTTTTCTACAGCCCCATAGTATTCCACTGTGTACTGGTAAATGTACAATTTTTATTTTATTTTATATTTTTGCAAACAGTTTATTGAGAAGAATTGAACTTCATCCCCTTAAATGCCAATATGAATTGCTGCTAATTAACAACAGCTGTTTGACACAGAACTTCTGGAGATGTGGTTTGGCTTTTCTTAGGGAAAATTAAACAATTTAACTAAAATACAGGACTAAAACTTGGCTACCTACATTTTTAAAGGACTGGTTACCTTTCCTATGTTATGGATTTTTACCTAATTTTTATCCATTGCAAAATAAATGATATAATATCTATTAATTCCTTTTCTAGCCAATTTTTAATGTTTCTTATTTACATATACCATTTCACAAAGACTAAACAGCAATAACAGCAACAGATACACAGAAAGTAAAATGTGTTGAGATCTCTGCCAATCAGTCATTAAACTATTTTTCCCCAAAGGTTTCTAGTAGAGTGATTTTTTTTAAAAAACAATGAAGCTAATGCTTCTATTAGTTTTCTATTCTAAAGATATGAATTTATCCATATCATTAAAAACTTTGGTTAAAAATTAAAGGTGCAATTTCTGGCATTTAAAATATAGTTAGAACCTGGGAATATGGGCATTTTGTGCCAGTCTTTTCTGATTGCTGAGAAGAAAAGAAAAAACAAAACAGGAATCAGGAAACATATACCCTTTTATCCTCCTTTTTTTTTTTTTTTTTTTTTTTTACCTTTAGTGGTAGTGGTAGGAGTGGTCACATTGTTCTTTATTCATTGTTCAATTTGGGGGTGAGGTTTGAGGAGTGTGTTATCACATTATCAAACGCTCAAAACCAGATACATAACTATAATGAACAATGCATTGTGTGTCAGCATACTTCAATGAGAAATAATACTAAGTTCACGTGGCGAGAGGCGAGAGGAAAAAAGGTTGTCTGACTTTTCCCCTGGCTCTCTTCCAATTTACAGCCGGTATACAGCTCTATTAGGCTGTCATCTCCACCTACGCACCTTCACGGTTCTGGTGAAAGTACATCCAAGATACAGGCATTAATGTACAGGAAGGTTACCTCATTCCCATTATTATGCTCTGAAGGTCTAATTTCATATATGTGACAATGTAGACACGTTGACTGCTAGAAACCCTCATTGGTAGAAGACATTTGACACGGAGTTTCAGGAGGAAGACAGCGAGAACTACAGGACCTGAGGCAAAGGCGGAGCATAGAGTTAGCAACTCTCCCTGTTCTGATGGTGGAAATTATCCACCCTGGGCACTGAGTTTAATTGCTGCAAACAGCTCCAGAAGGCTGCACTTTCATCCCCATTGTAGGTCAATGAGCATATTTGCATGGTAGAAATTATTAGCAAGTAGGCCTGTCCCCAGGAGAGTCTCCATGATGCTATTCACAGACCATTAACAGCAGAGTTCACCCATGACCAGCGGAGGCGTGAAGAAATGCTTTCTCCTTGGGAACAACCATTAGTGAAGGACTGCCATTCTCTTCAGAAATATTTTTATTTACTTGTGCAACTCTCATAGATTGTTATGAAACTCATAATAAGCCTAAACAGGCATGTTCCTGGAGTATTTCTTACTTACAAAAAAAAAATGTTTCATAGTCCTTATGATATAGAAATATATTTAGACCTCTGGTTCTTTCGATTTTTTCTCTCTCTCTCTTTTTAAATAGTTTTTAAAAGTAAAATCACTGTGTGAAAGCTTTTGAAGAATTTGAATAAATCTAGGAATGACTTGTCCTTTAATAAGGAAATTTCTCCTAAAATGGTAAGAATGAAACCAACAATTTAAGACTCCTTAAGTAGATCAAAAAGAAGCAAATTCTCATTCCTGAGAAAAACATATTGATCAATACCTAATATACAGAATGCAGCATAATGGTTTATGTAATATACTTCCTAAACTGGTTCTTTTCAAAGAAATTTGATGCCTCTTTCAGTCCATATATCACATGGCTATGTAGGGCACATAATCTGTGTCCTGTAATAGCACATTAATATTTGGGATGAAAATTTGTTTAGAAAGAATGCTGTCACTTTAATAAAAGTTTGTTGAAAACAAAGAGAAAGGGAAAGCAGAATGACAGTTACCTTAAAAAAGTGAAGAGAATATATTAATAACTAGAGTTTGACAATCATGGAGCTGGAATTAACTTTCAGCAATCAGTTGGTTCTTACTCTGCCACAGGAAGAGGAATAAGTGCACCATCTCTTAAACTAACAACACTTTTTCCCTGTCACTGCCTTTCTTTGAGAAGGCATTGCCATTCACAGCTCTGACTTGAGTCTTTACTTAGTATTTTGAAAATCTGTCTTCTTTCCTATTTATCACTGAACTCCTTTGCAATAAGCCATGATTTTTCAGTGTGAAAAGATAATATATGCATATGTTTTATTTGCTTTGTACTAGATTATGATTCAGAGCTTATGATAATTTTAAAGATATTTTACTCCAATTTATCAGTCCTGAAGGACCAATATCCTTACTTATCCTAACTATACAAAATAGCTACAATGCTCCTTGTGTTGTAATCATAGGACAGGGCACTGAGATGACATTCTTCAACTCCTGAGCACCCTCTGGTCTGCTTCTTGCTCCTCTCTGACTGCACTGCACAGCCACTTGCCCAAATCCCCTTGATAGTTAAGAAAAACTTTCTTAGATATTATCATAGTTGCATTATTTTTTTTTTCCCTCATTTACTTAGTGGCATGAGAATTATGAAATGGTGAGATGGTTGTAACTGAAAATCCTACAGAATCATTATTGTGGAAGGTGTATAACACCATTGTTTCCTCATTTCCTAACATCTAATTTATAGACTCAAGACTCATAAAATTGTGAAATGTATCCCCATCTATACTAATAAAAGGGTAATATGCTAATTAGTCCAGGAGACCTTCAGGAAGACCTTCTGGACGTCCTTCCAGACAGAGTCATGGAGGTGGGATCAAGGCAGAGGCGGTTAGGGGCAATAAGGCCAGGAGGAGAGGGCAGTTGGGGGTGATGAGGCCAGCACAGGGGGAAAGTTGGGGGCGAGCAGGCTGGCAGGGGTGTGATTTGGGGGTGAATAAGACAGCGGGGGAGGCAGTTGGGGGCAAGCAAGCCGGCAGTGGGGTGCAGTTGGGGGTGATCAGGCGTGCAGTGGGGGGCAGTTGGGGGCAATCAGGCTAGTGGGGGGAGCAATTGGGGGTAAGCAGGCCAGCAGGGGGGGCAGTTGGGGGAAACCGGGCTGGCAGGGGAGGGCACCCGTCTGAGGAGTCTCTCCAAATGTCCATACTACCCAAAGCAATCTATAGATTCAATGCAATCCCCATTAAAATACCAATGGCATATTTCACAGACCTGGAAAGAACTCTCCAAAAATTCATCTGGAATAAAAAAAGTCCCCGAATAGCTGCAGCAATCCTGAAAAAGAAGAACAAAGTAAGTGGGATCTCAGTACCAGATATCAAGCTGTATTACAAAACCACTGTTCTCAAAACAACCTGGTACTGGCACAAGAACAGACATATAGACCAATGGAACAGAACAGAGAACCCAGAAATCAACCCAAACCACTATGCTCAATTAATATTTGACAAAGGAGGCATGAACATACAATGGAGTCAAGACAGTCTCTTCAATAAATGATGTTGGGAAAATTGGACAGATACATGCAAAAACATGAAATTAGACTACCAACTTACACCATATACAAAAATAAACTAAAAATGGATAAAGGACTTAAACATAAGACTGGAAACCATAAAAATACTAGAGGAATTCACAGGCAGCAAAATCTCAGACATATGTCGAAGCAATATCTTCACTGATACTGCTCCTAGGGCAATTGAAACAAAAGAGAAAACAAACAAATGGGACTACATCAAAATAAAAAGCTTCTGCACAGCAAAAGAAACCATCAACAAAACAACAAGAAAGCCCACTGCATGGGAGAACATATTTGCCAATGTTCTCACCAATAAGGGTTTAATCTCCAACATTTACAGGGAACTCATACAACTAAACAAGAGCAAGACAAACAACCCAATCAAAAAATTGGTAGTGGACCTAAATAGATACTTTTCGCAAGAAGACAGGAGGAAGGCCAAGAGACATATGAAAACGCTCAAAGTCAGTAATTATCCAAGAGATGCAAATCAAAATGACAATGTGGTACCATCTCACACCTGTCAGAATGGCTATCATCAACACATCAACAAACAAGTGCTGGCGAAGATGAGGAGAAAAAGGTACCCTCCTGCACTGCTGGTGGGAATGCAGCCTGGTGCAGCCACTGTGGAGAACAGTATGGAGTTTCCTCAAAAAACTAAAAATGGAACTCCCATTTGACCCAGTAATCCCACTTCAAGGAATATATCCACTTATATATTTCTTATTATATATTTCTTATTCTAGGAATAAGAAACTAGAAACAACAATCAGAAAGGATATATGCACCCCTATGTTCATAGTGGCACAATTCACCATAGCTAAGATTTGGAAACAGCCTAAGTGCCCATCTGCAGATGAGTGGATTAAAAAACTGTGGTACATCTACACAATGGAATATTATGCTGCAGTAAAAGAGAAGGAAATCGTACCATTTGCAACAGCATGGATGG
Organism: Ia io; assembly: GCA_025583905.1. Classification (NCBI taxonomy): domain Eukaryota; kingdom Metazoa; phylum Chordata; class Mammalia; order Chiroptera; family Vespertilionidae; genus Ia; species Ia io. Next base: position 23,781,345 of record JAJQQW010000009.1, read on the forward strand.
AACTGGAAAGCATTATGCTAAGTGAAATAAGCCAGTCAGAGAAAGATAAATATCACATGATCTCACTCATTTATAGAATATAATGAACAACATAAACTGATGAACAAAAACAAATCCAGAGACAGAGAAGCATCGATCAGACCGTCAAACCTCAGAGGGAAGGTATGGGAGGGTGTGGGTAAGAGGGAGAGATCAACCAAAGGATTTGTATGCATGCATATAAGCCTAACCAATTGACACAGACAATATGGGTGGTGAGGGTAGAAGTAGGGGGGTGGGGGGGCAAAGGGGAGCATAAGGACACATGTGTAATAGCTTAATCAATAAAGAAATTTTTTTAAAAACTGGAAATTTGGTGACACATGTGTGTCCTTGTACATGGGTTTATGGTCACATGTGTGTTTAAGTTGATGTTTATTTCATGCAACCAAAGCTCTTTATAATTGCCTTAACTGTTTTCTATCTGATTTGTCTTCACACACACAATTTTGAATTAAAGAGATTCTTTGCAAATATGTAACAATTTAGAAAATGATAAACAACTATTGAAATATTATTAAGTGCAGGATTATCATATATATTTTATGATTCAGTCCTCATAGGAACCTAAATTTTCAGAATATTCCACAAAATTTAGACTATAATTTCATACTATTTCTACTAAATATTTATTGTCATAATAATTCTCTACAAGAAAAAAAGTCTAAGTGGCATAAAATAATAGCACCCGTTGATCATGAATCTAGGGTGGTTGGATATGTCTGCTGCTATTAATAGCTTTTGCCCACATTGGCTAATATAGCAGGCCTCAGGTGAGATGTTGAAGGAAACTTGACTGTAATTAGTGGATTTCATCCTTAGCATATCTTTGGTAACATATCCTTGTCATGGTGACAGCAGAGGTAAAAAACACAAGCAAAAATGTACAAATGCTTTATAAAGTTTATTGAATAATACCTTCTAGATTTCCCAATATTGTAACCAAGATTAGAATCAATATGCGAGAGCCTTATAAACTTATATAACAAAAATGTAGATCCAGGAAGAGATAAAAATTAAAGGCTTTTAAGGAAATTAATCTAACACACCATAAAATATATTTTTTCTATATGACTATATATATAGATAGATGATAGACAAATGATAGATGATGATAGATAGATAGATAGATAGATAGATAGATAGATAGAAGATAGATAGGGCTTACAAAAGAGAAATATATGAGCAGTACTTAGGCCCTGGCCTGTGTGTCTCAGTTGGTTGGAGCATCATCCCATACACTGAAAGGTTGCTGGTTTGAGTCCCGATCAGAGCACATACTCGGACTCTGGGTCCAATCTCTAGTCAGGGCTTGTACATTGATGTTTCTCTCTCTCTCTCTCTCTCTCTCTCTCTCTCTCTCTCTCTCTCTCTCTCTTTCTCTCTCTCTCTCTCCCTCCCTCCCTCTCTCTCCCTTATACTCCTTCTAAAATCTATTAAAACATATCCTCTTGTGAGGATTAAAAAAGGAGCTAACACTCAGGGGTAGCAGACACCTATGTCTTTTGAAAAGCTATGTCCTTCATAGTGTAAACCTTGGTAATTGAAACATTGTAGGTATCTAGTAAATATCATTGATCCTCTTGGAATACAGGACATTTTATGAAATTTACTTAAGTCTCAGAAAGTGGAGTCAGATGCAACTAGACTTCTGATATTGTTGAATGAGGTGGTAGATTTGGCTGCCTCTGGCACCTGTTCTCATTGTTAGCCATTCTAGGACAGTGAATTAAAAAAAAAATATATATATATATATATCTCACCAAACAGATCTCTTGTTACATCAGCATCAAATGGACTTTAAAAAATTTGTCCAAATATAGAGAACTTAGTTCAGCAAGTGAGCTCTCAATTCTTTTACCTTCAGAACATGTTATTGTTCTGAAGAACTAGACCATTAAAACTGGGTTAGTGTTATTTAGAAATCTACCTATGTGGGGGATCTTAATCTAAGATATTTTGTAGCTTTTGATGCATTCTTGTAATAAAGTGAAGCATATCAGGAAGTCTATTTTAGGGTTCTATTTCCCACCATACATCTACGCAAAAGGTACAATAAAGGAATAGCTTCAGACCATGACATCAGTCCAAAATTATCCAAAACAGTACTACAGAAAATTTGCCTAAAATTTTTAAACTTTGTTAAATTTGAATAATATAAAAACAATACTGATAACTAATGTTTTTACCAGTGGAAAGAGAAGCTATAAGTTCTATATAATATTTTGGATAACATACTATGTCAAAGACATCATGTAATTTGCAGTAAGAGTAGTATAAATTCCTTCACAAATGTAATAACTACATTGAATCAGTATGTGTATTTCAAAGGGACAATTTAAAGATATTTTTAAAAATAAGGAATACTACTATAAATATATCAACACTAACCTATCTGTCAATAATATATTTCCATCTGATAAATGAGAAAAATAAAATTTTACATTTTAGAAAGTTATATATCTCTCAGAAGACATTGATCGATTTTCAAATTGATATAAGCAAATGCGATAGGCTTTCTTAATTAGACTTTAATATCTGAAGCTCCTGTCTCCCATATATGAGCTATATAACTTTGGGTGTGCTGTTAAACTGCCTGAGCTGAAGCATAAAAATATGGTTAGTAACCATCTTCATATACTCATAGTGAATATTATATATATATATATATATATATATATATATATATATATATATATATTATACACACACACACACACACATATACATATATATTGAGTGGCCAGATTATTATGATCTCTGAATGCATAATACTCTGGCCATTCAGTGTATATCTTATATAATAAAAGGCTAATATGCAAATTGCCCCTTTGACCAGGAGTTTGATCAGCAGGCAGGCCAGCCAACTGCCCATGTTCCCTCCCCCTGGCCAGGCTGGCCAGACCCCACCCACGCACAAATTCATGCACCAGGCCTCTAATATATATACTGAGTGGCCAGATTATTATGAGTTCAGAGATCATAATAATTTGGCCACTCAGTGTGTGTGTGTGTGTGTGTGTGTGTGTGTGTGTGTGTGTATATATATATATATATATATATATATATATATATATATATATATATATAATTACAGAACTGTAAGTTACTTATATATCTTATATAATCTGTGTTAATTTATCCGTGCTTTGGTTTTGCTTTTGATTTCTCAGTTATCCTTTGGAGTTAAGTTTTAAGCATGCTGATATTGATAACTTATTTTTGTTGTTATGGAAGATGGTTTGCTCTGCTTTGTTTTTGTGGGGATGGGCCATTGTTAGCTACTAATATTAAGTTAAAATAATTTTTTTTAAAATATGTGCTGTCACTGAAAGCAAGAATCTAGAAGTTTTGAGAGAAAGAAAAGAAATAGTACTCAAAATGTTAAATAAAACAATTAACTGATTATGATAATTCTAAATTAGATTTTTCTTGGAAAAATTATCCTGTAGTACATAGTATATACACTGTAGTTTTTTTTTTCTCATTTCCTTCAGTTTATTCTACATTCAAAGGTAACATTATGTTAAATGTTCGGAAACTATTAGCTCTGAACTAGAAAATAATTTTTCTATTAAGTAGTCTATTCTGTGGTATACAGATTGCAAATGAATAAGAACTTCTTACTGAAAAAGACTAAGATTAAATATTAATAAATAAAATGTAGTTTTTTATATGCATTTCAAAATATAAATTTGATATATGCATTTGTACTGAATTTTATAAAGTATAAAATTATAATTTTTACATATTTAATGTCTAATAATTTTGAGTTAGTTATCGCACTATTAACTTTTAATTCACCTTATATTAAAATTAGTTTTTATTAAATCTGTAAAAATTTTAATTTTGTCATGATTTGTCCTCCCTCCCTCTACTATTCCAATCTACAATTTTCAGTAATGACAAAAATACAATAATATATTATGAGTTTATGTTACCAATTTAGTAAGGATATACTTAAGTCTATTACTTTCTGATAAATTATTATGTTATATTTATATTGTATTTTATTCTATATAACAAACACATTAGCAATTTATAAGTTTTCCAATGGCCAATTAGAAAAAATTATCCTTACTTTTGGAAAGCTGCTCAATAATCATTAAGGGCTAATTTTTGTGAGTAACATTAGATAGAGGTCCAATTTCAAATTTCTTCATGTGCTTATCAACTTTTCCTAACACAACACATTAAAGAGACTATCCTTTCCCCATTGAGTATTTTTAGATATCTTGTCAAATATTAGTTGACTGTAAATGTGAGGGTTTATTTATGGGATTGATTCTGTTCCAATGGTCTATGTGTCAATTTTGATGAATGTACCATATTGTTTTGATACTACAACTTGATGGTATAGTTTGAAATTAGAAAGTGTGATGCCTCCTACTTTGTTCTTCTATCTCAGTATTGCTTTGGTTATTTAGGGAACTGTTAATCTAAATAAAATATCTTTGTAATAATACCAACAGAGAAGATTTTTATTTGAAGTAATATTCTATTAATTTTTTTCATATGTTGTGTAAAATATAATACTGATGGACCTTAAAATCGAATAATTTTATCAAGTATAACTTTCTGTATTATATCTCCTTTGGCCTCTGAAATAACTTAAACTCATAAAACAAATTAGTGTCTTTTCTGGGTATAAATTTGCACAGGATTTTATAAGGTTAGATATTTTGAAAAATGTCAAAACAATTAATTCAGGTTCCCTGTTGTTAGGTTTTAAAATTTTAATTATAGGGGACTGGCAACTTACACATCATAAGTTAAATAATGGAGAGAGTGGGAAAATAGAATATACTCAATATAATTATCAAATAATTGCAACCATCCAGAGGTAGCATGACAGTCATGAACTGGAAAATCATAGTGCCAACAATATATATATATTTTTAAATCCTGAAGTTGAACCTTGTATAAAGGGTGATTTTAAAATATTAAGATGGACAAACAAGAATGAATAAAACAAATGGATGGAAACTTATGGAATCTTCAAGAGGCAATGAGTAGATAATATTGGTAGGGGTAATAAAGGGTTAATGTAGGAAACAATACATATCTGTTATTTACTGGACAGCATTCTTACCTGATAAAAATCTTCAGTTTTCTTTGGAAAATTACTTCTGCCTAATTCTCAGCCATGAGATTTAAATGGAATTTATTCCATTCCTTGTTATAGCAACCAATATCAGCAGGATTGGAGTAAGACAATAAGGACAGCCTGTCTTTGACTACGGTGGAGATTTATTCATGAGTGAGTAAATCACATAAGCTGATTCAATAAAATGAATGCCTGAAAATTTTCAGAGACTGCTTGGACGCAATTCTGTTTCCCTGAAAGAAATACCAACAACAAAGTAAGTAATGCTAGTAGCTGCTGGCAGTAATTTTGGTACTGGTATACTAAACCAACAGGAATGACAAATGATGCAAAATTGGCTGTTGATTGACTATTACATCAAATTGTAACTAAATATCCCTCTATGATTTAGTGTAACATGTGCCAATAAACTTTCCTTTTTAATTTAAGCTAGTTTAAGTTGATTACTTTACCAAGAATAATATTTTAACCCTAGGGGCCCTGTGCATGAAATTTGTGCACAGGGGGGAGGGGGAAGGGGTCCCTCAGCCCAGCCTGCACACTCTCCAATCAAGAACCCCTTGGGGGATGTCTGACAGCCGGTTTAGGCCCGATCCCTGTGGGCGGTTGGACATCCCTCTTGCAATCTGGGACTGCTGGCTTCTAACTGCTCACCTTCCCGCCTGCCTGATCACTCCTAACTGCCCTCCCCTGCCAGCCTGATCTAACCCCCAACTGCCCTCCCCTACCAGCCTGACCACCCCTAACTGCCTCTGCCTTGGCCCCCACCACTATGGCTTTGTCTGGAAGGAAGTTAGACATCCAGAAGATGGCCGGTCAACCCAGTCTAATTAGCATATTACCCTTTTAGTAGTATAGATAAATGATATAGGATAGGATTGCTTAAATGGGGGGAGGGAGCCTTTTTCAGCAGGAGGAGATGCTCTTGGCAGACAAAAATACATAATCCCTATATCTGGACTGATAGACAGCCATATGCACTATACTACCAAACTGGTCATGAAAAATTGCACCGCTTTCTTTACATCAAACAGCTGTTGCCCTTAAAACCCCTCCTCAGCCCCCACCTTAGGTTCTGCCTTCGCAGTTCACCCAGAGTAGGTTCTGATTGGTCGGTTTCTATGCCAGTCAGCATCAAAAGCTCTGCCTCCTAGGCAGCCATTGGCTCCTGGCACTTCACCCAGATTTGGTTCTGATTGGTCAGTTTCTATGCCAGTCAGCATCTCTGGGCCTATCTCTGGGCCTGATCAAAGAGTCAGGGCTGATCAGCAGCCCCCGAGGAGGCTCTGAGAGAAACAAAGGCATGGCTGCTGGCAAAGCTGGGAGAGAAAGAGAGAGGCAAAGGCTAATCAACAGCTGCCACGGAGGCTGGGGATCAAACCCTGCCTCTCTCTCTGCAGGTCTCTCTCTGGGCCTGATGCGCAGACCCCTCAGCAGTCAGTGCTGGGTCACCATGGCAACCCAGCACTGACTTCTGATGTTCAGTGGAGCCTTGGTAGTTATGGACCTTTGCTCTTTATTATATAGATAAAACTAGAATTTATATTGGTAAAAAAGATTTGAGACCGGACTCTTCTAAAATTAGAATGCCTACAAAAGTTATAAACAATGAAAAATATTGAAGAAGTATGAACAAAGTACATATAAAATTGTACAGTGGTATGCCTAATTTGTCTAACAGCATTTTGTTAATGGATCACATAGGAAATAGGTTAGTGACAAAAAGCAAATTATTCACATATGAAAGTACAGAATATTGAGATAAGATGATGGTTGGAAGGGAAGGAATTCATACTAGATTCAATTTGAAAATATGCTAGGAATATATACTGAGTTATATAAGAGAGACTAAAATTGTATAAATTAAAATATTTGGGTTTGTTGAATTATTATTGCTTATTTGTACTGAGGGACTTGTCAGTTGCAAGAGAATTTTCATGTTTAGAAACAAATGGGACAGAGACATCTGTGAATTTGAGAATCACACTCAGATGATCTTCTGTCACCAGCTCCTCCCCAAACTGCTCAGGTAGAGAAGATCAAGGCCAACCATTGTCCTGTCTCCAAGTCTTGCTTCAGCTGCGGATGGTCCCTGTGCTAACAGAACAAAGTCCTACCCCTGAGCCTACCTGGTTCACTTACAAGGTTCTCCCAAGCCCTGGTTAAGCCTGGCTGCATCTCACTGCTTAGGACAGTGATGGGCAATCTTTTGAGCTTGGTGTGTCAAACTTTGCCAAAAAACTGAGCATAACTCGGGTAGTGTGTCATTTTGAGGAAAAAACATTATTTCGCAAATGTTTCATCCTCAGGAGCAGCAAATGTTTCATCCTCGGCATTCGGCCATCAGAAATGGCTACGCGTGTCAGTGCTGACATGCGTGTCATAGGTTCGCCATCACTGGCTTAGGGCATGGCTTGTGTGATCCTTCCCTCAACCATCTCTTGGTACATATTCTTAAAATAATAAAAGTGCCTTTCTCCAAAAAAATCATACCGTATTCTTTGATTTTGGCCAATTTAGAAATTTATCATGGCTGTCTTTTAAGCACATTTTTTTCTCTGTTTCCAGCTTTATTAAGAAATAACTTAATGTGAAGTTTATAAGTGTAAAGTGTATAACATGTTGATGTAATGCAGTTATATGTTGCAAAATGATTACCATACTAGTGTTAGTTAACACCTCCATCACCTCATAATTGTTAGCAACTTATAAGCGTATAATAAAGTATTATTACCTATCATCTGATGAACTTATTCATCTTAAATGCTGAAAGTCTGTGCCTTCTACCAACATCCCCTCTTTCTCGCACCCCCAGTCCTTGACAACTACCACTCTACTCTTTCTTTTATGAGTCTGACTTCTCCAGATCCCACATATTTGTGACATCATATAGAATTTGCCTTTATCCGCATGACTTATTTCACATAACATAATGCCTTCAAGTTTCATCCAGGTTTTCACAAAAAAAATCGTATTTCCTTCTTTATCACAGCTGAATAATATTCCAGTGTATAATCATAAACCCATATATAGCACATGGGTTTCATGCGAAAGACAGTCTATTAATTAGATGAATTTGCTGTTTCAGTATCTGCTCATGCCGAAGGGTCACATTAATGCATTTTAGTAACTAATCTCTTTTTCTAGCTAGATACTTTACTGGAAATTCTACATGGAGGAAAACAAGCATTACCAAAGGCCTGCCTGATGTTTTTTCAAATACAAATGTATGTGGTGTTGGCTGCATGGTAAGTGATGTAAATGAAGAGCAAACACAGGTACTGTATTGCTATAAGTAGATGATTTTGGAAAACCTACATAATCACAGAAGTTGACTGCTTCTTTATATCATAGGGCATTAAAAAAATATCATTTAATTTATTCACCCTTTGTTGCTGTGGTGGTGGTGGTGGTGGTGATAGTTTTAATCTTTCCACTTCCATTTAGTAATGAAAAATTGAAGGACAGCTCTCCAGGGATCACTTGTCTGATGACACTGGAAATAAAAAAAATGTCAGATGCAAAGATAGATAAAAACAGGCATAAAGTAAAAAAGAGCACATACAAAAATGCCTAGAGACTTGGAAAACTAATACTAAACTAAAATGAAACATAGTCATATGTAATTGGAATAGTGGAGTTGTAAAAGTTTGAGGTATATTTTACAATATTAATGTATATCATATAGCATCAATGATAATGTGTGTTTATGGTGAGGTAAATCACTTTTATGGAAAGGAAGATGAAAGTGAATCTAGGCATATTTTATTTTTAATATGTCCACCTTTATGCAATAAAACTGTCTCTAAATATTAAAACAATCAGATATATCTAAATATTAAAACAATTAGATGTGTGTATATTAATAAAGGTATCAATATATTTTTGTTCAAATATTGGTAATATTTATAATCATAAGATAATATTTAATAAATTATTAAGTAAAAAAAAAGGTAGTCACTCCAATGAAATGCAACAGATTTTATTCAACAGATTATTAAAAAGATCAGCACATTAACATAGTATATAGTGGATGCTGAGAAAATAGAGTGGTGATTAAAGCTGAGAAACAGTAATGGTACTTGATCAAAAGAGTAAAGTATTATTATAAATTTAAATACCATAGCCCTATCATTACCATCAACAGTAAGTACTGGAGAAGGTTCTTACACTGAGCAAGATGGTGCAGAGCAAGGCCCTACACCAAGCAGGCCAAAAACTAGAAAGATGAATGGACAAGACCTGAATGTGCCAAGAGCTAGAAAGATGAATAAACCGGACCTGAGGGTGCCAAAAGCTAACAACATAATTGGATAGGAAAATAAGTCCAAACTTCCCTAGCCATATAAGAACTGTGGACTTGAGTAGGAAAGAAAAATAGTCTTTGAGATGGGAGTCCACCATTTTCACAGATCATAGCACCTAAATAAACCTATTTCCTTTTGCAACACCACCTGTCTCATGAATTTGGTTTTCATTGTGGCAGGCAGAAGAACCTGTGTTTTCAGCTATACTATGTGGTGGCAGAAAGTGCTTGCTTGGTGGTTTGGAGGCTTGAACACTTGGACTTCTGCCACTCATTAGCCATAGCGTTTTGGATGAGTAACAAAAAAGAGAGCAATTTCCTCATCTTCAATATGAAGTGATTGAATGATATGATTATTTTGATCCATCTATAATAATAAAAGCCTAAATGACCATTGCAACTGAACAGACAACCGAACAGGCTGCATGGGGTGACTAAGCCAACAGGGGGGTTAGTGAGGGGTGACCAAATGACTAAGCAGCAGGCTTCATGGGGCAACCAGGTCAGCAGAGGGGGGCATTTGGGGGAGACCAGGCTGGCAGGTGGGGCAGTTGAGGGCGACCAGGCCGGCAGGGGAGGCAGTAAGGGGTGACCAAGCTGGTGGGGGGAGGGATAGTTGGGGGTGACTAGGCCAGCAAGGGGGGCAGTTAGGGGAGATGAGGTCGGCAGGGGGGGCAGTTGGGGGCAACTAGACTGGCAGGGCGGGCAGTTTGGGGTGACCAGGCCAGCAGGGGAGGCAGTTAGGGGTGATCAGGCAGGCAGGCAGGTGAGCAGTTAGGAGGCAGTGGTCCCAGATTGTGAGAGGGATGTCCAACTGCTGGTTTAGGCCCGATCACCACCCCACCCCCCCCCCCCCGCTGGCCTGGTCACCCCCAACTGACCCCCTGCTGGCCTGGTTGCCCCATGCAGCCTGTTGCTCAGTTGTTTGGTCACCCCTCACTAACCCCCCTGCCTGCCTAGTCACCCCATGCAGCCTGTTGGGTCGTCCGTTTGGTTGCGATGGTGGCTTAGGCTTTTATGTATGTATATGTATGTATACCTGCAATCCTTTCCCCAAACATGCTGATACTCACAGTGTCTGAGTGTCACAGGTTAGCTTCCCCAGAAAGCTTAGGCTGATCTGTAGTTTAATGCTTTTAGAAATAATATTTATGAGAGCATAACAAGACTGAGCAGAGATTATGATTAATAGTACAAAAACAAGACATCAATGAACTCCACAGGGAGTGCCAAAACTGGGGTGGTTCTTCAAAGTGTTTCTAACTTGGAGGAGGGGAACTTAAGCTATATATTTTGTATCTAGAAGTCAATTAACATAGACATCCAAAGCAGAAGGCATATCTTTAAGAAGAGTACTGTATTTTCTGGCATATAAGACGATTGGGCGTATAAGATTTTCCTGGGTTAAAAAGTTGTCTTATACACCGGAAAATACTGTACCTTTTCTGAAACAATCCCCACCCTCTGTTCCATCGTTCCTGTTACAATTACCGTATTTTCCGGCGTATAAGATGACTTTTTAACCCAGGAAAATCTTATACGCTCAGTCATCTTATATGCTGGAAAATACGGTAACTACAATAACTGAAGAGGATTGTCAGATGAGAAACTTTTCAACAGTATGGATGAATTCTTCAGTCTGAAGAAGGGATTTGCATGATGCAGCACCTAGCTCCTTGAATATTCAGAGTGTGAATAGTAATAACCAGGTTGTTCAAAGCCCTTTCAACAAAATAAAGAGTTTATCAGTGAAGTATGATGTGATAAGTTAATTTCCACTTTAAGCTTGGTTATGGTATACACTCCTCAGAATTTATAAAGTCTACTAGAACTCTCCAGTGTCCTAGGGACATTACTCTAATCCTTTGAGGAAATAGTTTTCACAGACCCAACACATCTTTTCATTAAATAATAATAATAATAATAATAATAATAATAATAATTTAATGCTTTTTTATTACTATGGAATGAAATTCATAGGTAATAAAGCCTATCTATAAGTATAATTTCAAAAGATCAATAATACTATAGCTATACTATAAAGAGAAATAATAAGAAATTCATTTATAATAAAACTAGAGGCCTGGTGCACAAAATTTGTGCACAGGTAGGGACCCTAGGTCTGACCTGCGATCAGGCCCAATCTATGGAGCAACCAGCGGGGCAATGCAGGGGGGGGGCCCGCTGGAATCCGTCTTGGCTGGCCTGGGGCCTGCAGGCTAGGGGCAGCTCCTGTGTTAAGCGTCTACCTGCTGGTGGTCAGTGCATGTCATAGCCACTGGTCATTCCACTATTTGGTCAATTTGTATATTAGGCCTTTATTATATATGATAACATCCATTTAAATATGTAAATTTTCAGGTAAAACAAAATTAGAAAACATGGAGAAATAGTCACATATATATTCTATAATTGGACTGCTATAGCCTTATACAAATATCCTGTACTGAAAAATCAAATGCCATTAAGGGAGTTGCTATTGATGATCTAGTATCCAAAACTGAGGACAATTCTAAATTCCTGAACAAAAAAAATTAGAATTTTTTTCCACTCTACTAGCTTTTGCATTTCCTGGAAATAAATCTATCTTAAAGTTGTGAAAAAATGTGTTTATATGTAAAGAAAGTTAAATGGCAAATTCAATTTACTATAAATATATATTTTAATCTTTATGAATGTCTGATAGAACATTATAAGCACACATAAAACAAAGAATAATTTATCCTTGTGTAGAATGGTTGCAGACTGTATTCCTTGCCAACCCAGTAAATGCCAGTATCCCTTAATAACTAAGATGAACAAAAATGTTCCCTAGTTTTGTTAATGCCTCCAAGGGCCAATACCCTTGAGTGAAGCATCATTCTGGGATGTCTATTTATCCCTATGGAGCCTGGAGGAATTACTAAGCATTGATTCTATTTTTGGTGTGTACATATTAAATTTCAGTATCTGTATTATATTTCTCTATAGTTATTCTGACTACACTTTTTTTTGGTAAGGAGTTTATAGAAACATCCACTTTTCTGATTTTTTCTCATTAGATATAAGGTAAAGGCAAGCAAATTGCTTGAGCTAATTGTTATGACATGGGTGCTGCCATATAGATGGGGAACCCAAGCTTAAACTCTTACTTTTCTGCTTAGGATATTTAAAATCATTAGAGATTAACCTATTCTGAGTGGCAATTCTCTGATTGTTTAATTAATTAAAAATACTACCAAACCCATGGATGCTGTGAGAATTCAAACAATAATGTGTAGAAGATCCAGAAATTAGCATAGTTACTAATGCTGGAATAATAACTTATGAGATAGAATAAATAACAAATGATAAATATAGATAGAGAAGTACCTAAATATACAGAGATCTTTGGTATCTATACTAATAAAAGGGTAATATGCTAATTAGACTGGGTCGACTGGAAGTCCTCCTTCCAGACAAAGCCACAGTGGTGGGGGCCAAGGCAGAGGCAGTTAAGGGCAATTAGGCTAGCAGGGGAGGTCAGTTAGGAGCGATCAGGCCATCAGGGGAGAGCAGTTAGGGGCAATCAGGCCAGCAGGCAGAGGCCATTAGGGGCAATCCCGCAGGCAGGCAGAGTGGTTAGGGGCAATCAGGCATGCAGGTAGGGGAGCAATTAAGAGCCAGCAGTCCTGGATTGTGAGAGGGATGTCTGACTGCCGGCTTAGGGATCGGGCCTAAACCAGCAGTCGGACATCCCCTGAGAGGTCCCGGATTGGAGAGGGCGCAGGCCGAACTGAGGGACCCTCCCGCCATGCACGAATTTTGTGCACTGGGCCTCTAGCATATTTAAATACATTTCTTCACTATTGAAATCCACAGATAGATATTGATAGATGGGAAAATGTGGAGGGTGAAAGAGCCATGTTTCTGCGTGCCAATACTAATTAAGTCTCCCTACCCTAACTCTGAGACATTATTGGTGAGGTGAACATACAATTTGTCATCTCACTAGAGGCCCGGTGCACAAATTCATGCATGGGTGGGGTCCCTCTGCCTGGCCGGTGATCAGGGCCGATCAGGAAGGCTGGCTGACTGGGGGGAGGGACCATGGGAGGTTGGCCAGCCGTGGGAGGTTGTGGGAGCACACTGACCACTAGGGAGCAGTTCCTGTGTTGAGCATCTTCCTCTGGCGGTTAGTGCGCGTCATAGCAACCAGCCGACTGGTCGTTTGGTCCTTTGGTCATTCAGTTGCTTAGGCTTTTATATATATAGACAGGGAATACTTTGGAAAGAAAAGGGAAGCTATCAATCACTACGTTAGAAAAATGGAAATAACCTAAGAAGTCTCCATGCAAAATAAAACCCATAGACACCTTAATAATGTCTTACTATCTGACTCCATTGGTGGGCATGATTAAAGCAATCGTGACATGTTTGACATTCTTCTATTGTTTTCTTTTTAGCTAGTGAAATCAACAGATTTATTTTCTTTTTATGTGTTTTTAGTATAATTTTGATTTATAAGTATCATTTTTATATATAATGATATATTCATTTAATCCATAATTTATTAACATTAAAAAATTGAGTCTTGCCAAAACCGGTTTGGCTCAGTGGATAGAGCGTCGGCCTGCGGACTGAAAGGTCCCAGGTTCAATTCCAGTCAAGGGCATGTACATTGGTTGCGGGCACATCCCTGGTAGTGGGTGTGCAAGAGGCAGCTGATCGATGTTTCTCTCTCATCGATGTTTCTAGCTCTCTGTCCCTCTCCTTTCCTCTCTGTAAAAAATCAATAAAATATATTAAAAATAAAATTGAGTCTTTAATGATTTACTCATTTAACTAAACATAGGAATGTTTTATTATTCACCTTCATACATAAAACCATATAAAACATTACCTTCAAAATTTTAATCTGTATTATATTTAATTTTTTAGACTCAAGCATTAGGTAAAGAATGATCTTAGTTCATTCATTGTTTTTCCAAAGGAAACATAGTTAATAATAGTGCTATCTGTAATCAAAGCACTCAAAGCGTTTGAGTCATATTGGCTTGTGTTAATATTGCTGCCCCTCAACTATCTTACTAGCTGCACAACCTTGACCAAATTGTATATCCTCAATTAATTTGAATTTTTTCATCTGGAAAATGGGGATCATAACCTCTACCTTTTAAGGTTATTTAAAAGAATATTAAGGCACTTGTCTAGAAATGATTCCTTTAAACATGTAATGTCTTTATTCTTTATATTTGTAACTATTAAATGAGTTAAATGAGGTTTGTAAAATAATAGTCTTATAAATTTGATGAAATCTTTTCATGCTACACATACCTGCTATACCATTATAGTTTCTCCCATGAATTCAGCTACTATTTCTATGCTGATAGCTCCAAAATGTTAGTCTTCAGCATATTCCAGGGCCATATATCCAACCTCATACTCCACAGTTCTGGATATTGTACAGACACTTCAAATTCAACATTTGAGGCGCTTGTACAATATCTGAACTCACAATATCCTTTTCAAAACTACCTTTATACTGCATCTCAATGCTTGTAAACAACATCATTACTTTCTGTGTGGCCCAAACAAGAAACCTGGAAGAGATTATTCATTCTCCCTTCACTTTAGTGCTCTACATCTAGTTGGCAAATGAAGCCAGTTAACTGACATGTCTATCCTACCTAATAATAGACAAATATGCAAATGGACCATACCTCTGACACACCCACAAGCCACGCCCACCATCCAATCAGAGCGAATATGCAAATTAACCCAAAACAAGATGGCTACAGCCACAGAGAGCAAGGTTTCCTAGGTAACAGAGGAAGCCAAGCTTTCCGCCTGCCCTTGCCAGGCCTAAGCCTCCACTCAAGCTACAAAGTTTCAATTATAGAAGGTAAACAAATTCAAACAAATGGCGGCAGAACGGAGCTTGAGAGAGCAGGCCAGGGTTGCCACCAGCAACAGGGGAAACAAAGCTTTCCGCACACCCTGGCCGGGCCCACCCGCTTAAGGCAACAAAGTTTCAATTATAACCCCAACAGAAATGGCTGCCGGCCTCGGAGGGAGCCCCAGGCTTGGCTCTGCTCCAGGCTACAAAGTTTCAATCGTAGAAGGAAAATAAATTCCAGATACCAGGGCCTCCGCTTGGGTTGCCAGGGGGCATGGCCGGCCTGCAAACCATCACAGGCCCCTCGCTCAGGCCGCCACACACCCCAAGGGAACCCCCACCTGATCCGGGACGCCCTTCAGAGCAAACCAGCTGGCCCCCACCCCTGTACCAGGCCTCTATCCTATCTAATAAAAGAGTAATGTGCAGATTGATCATCACTGCAACACACAATATAGCTGCCCCCATGTGGTCAAAGATCCTGCCCCCATGTGGACACAAGATGGCCACCACAAGATGGCCAGCAGGAGAGGGCAGTTGGGAGGCACCCGGCCTCCAAGGGAGGGCAGTTGAGAAGGACCAGGCCTGCAAGTGAGGGATGTTGGAGGTGATCAACCCTGCAGGAGAGGGCAGTTAGGGGTGACCAGGCCGGCAGAGGAAGGAAGTTGGGGGCAAACAGGCTGGCAGCAGAGTGGTTAGGGGGTGATCAGGCTGGCAGGCAGAAGCGGTTAGGGGCAATCAGGAAGGCAGGCAGGCAAGCAGTTGGGAGCCAGCAGTCCTGGATTGTGAGAGGGATGTCCGACTGCCTGTTTAGGCCCACCAGGATCGGGCCTAAACGGGCAGTCGAACATCCCTTGAGGGGTCCCATATTGGCGAGGGTACAGGCTGGGCTGAGGGACACCCCCCTCCATGCACGAATTTCATGCACTGGGCCTCTAGTAATAAATAAAAGTCTGTTCCCTTCTTTCCATCTTCCTTAAAAACTACCTCATCATTGTTTGTACATGATCAATTTTTTTCTATGTTTTAGGCTCAGAAGTGACCACACTATTTCCAATCATATACTCTAAGTTTCTTTGATTTCTTTGTGACTGGAATGAAGTAACTGCTAACATGTCTCTCTGATTTCTTAACCACATAACTTCAGCAAAACATTCAGACTTCCTTCCATGGCATACAGACTCTATATTTGATTTGTTCTTTATTGTCATTTGCTAATCCCAGCCCTACATTCTGCTGTCTACTCTGAACAAATTCCATTGTGAAATTTTTATGTTTTAACTTTAAAAAATGAGTAGCTTAATTCCTTGTCCCCACACCACCTTTAATTTAACTTATTTCTTCAAAACTCAACTGCTGATTCACCTTCTCAGTAAAATACAGATGCCCAATGAAATTTGGACTTCAGGTAAACAATTAATATTTTAGTATAAGTATTTCCCATGTAATATTTAAAATATATTTGTATTAAAATATTATCCTGCATGTTGAACATATTTAAATGCCTCTACCTGCCACTAAACTACCTAAAGGAAGCACCTTAAATTGTGAAATTCCTGTGGATCTATTTTGAAATTTCCTAAATGAAGAGGAAAATTTAATCTAGCGAAGCTGGATTGATTGGTGCAATTTTACTATTCTCTATTGGTAATTATTTTCTTATGATACATGTTTTAGTTTATTTGATTTTGTATGGTCTATTTAATTTTTCTTGTAAGACCACTGAAACTACTATATAACTTAAACATTAAGGATGATTTACTATTAGATATTTCTTCAAGGTTTGTAAAAAGAGTATAAATGAATTTATGGAACCTGTTTTAAGGTCTCTGGGACAAAAATACAAATGCCAAAAATATAATAAATTTATGTACAAATAAGTACACTTTAATGTTACTAATGTGTTGTGGTTTTTTTGGTGTGAATAAAATATTATGGGCAAATATGATTAAATGGAGGAAGTGAGTTTATTAATACCTAAAGATAATAAAATTTAATTTCAGAAAATATCTATAGGTGACAGCTCTAAACTAATACAGCTGAATATTTGCCACCAAATACTATTGGACTTGATTGATTGGGGGTGTTTGTAGCCTTAGAGTAACAAATTCATAGTGGAAAGCTATTGAAAATTAATAAAAAGTATTAGACCATTTGAAGACTGACTGCATGCCAAAAAATTTTTGATAGTATGTCATTGATGAATATGTATGCTCCTGTTTTACTTTCATTTTTTCTTTGTATAAAACTTAAAATTTATAAATTCTCACATTTTTATACCACTAAAAACATAATATGAATTTATAGAAAAGCCTTAAAGATAATGATTTATGTTATTCTGAGCATATTTTATACCAGTTTAGAAATATAGGTTTCTCTAGTAAACTAACTTTCAATACAATTAATTTGGTTCACATACTTAAAAAGAAATAATTCAGTAAGAATTAATACTAATGCATATCAATGGTATTTTATGTTCTCAATTTAGAAGTTTTATTAAATTCAATAATTCTGGAATATTTCATACCTGCTTTCTCAAGGGCCTTTTATCATCCTATCTAATAAAAGAGAAACATGCAAATTGACTGTACCTCTGCTATGCCCACAAGCCACTCCCACAAGCCAATCAGGAGCTAGTATGCAAATTTAACAAATCAAGATGGCAGTTAATTTGCATACCCAGGCACAGCACGAAGACTGAAAACAGCATAGATGGAAGCCAAGTGCTGCAGAAGAGAGCGAAGCTGCGAAGAAGCAAGCGGGGTGGCGGTGAAGGGAGGGAAGCAGGTGGGGCTGTGGAGAAGGGAGGGAAGCATGCGGGGTGGTGGAGAAGGCCGCAGGAAGCCCTATTCTTTCAGGAATCTTCCTGCAACAGGCCTCTAGTAACATTATAATTATAATAGAATTTTAGTTAAAATAATGTCAACTATATTTTAAACTGGTCTATCGGATGACTTTTGACAAATGGGATAATCCATATTCCCATCAAGATGGTAAATATTTCAATCAGCCCCAATATTTTCCCAATATTTTTCCTCAGATCCTTTGCCAATTAATTTCTAACTCTTTGAGGACAACTGCAGTTCTGATTTCCTTTTTTTTTTATTTCAAGAAAAACGATTTTATATATAATAATGTTACATGCAATAAGCATTAATATTTTAAGAGAAAAGATTTTAAATATAATAATGTTACATGAAATATTAACATTTCAAGAAAAATGATTTTAAACATATTGCATGCAATATAAATTAATGTTTCAAGAAAAATATTTTAAATATAATAATATTACCGAACTGTACTAACAGTATAATATCACAAAAGTTGTAGAAAATATTAAAAATCTGCAAATAACAGGATTACTTCAATTATATTCTAAAATATTTTTTTCTCTGACCCTATTTTGGTTCATCAATTTATGTTGTTTATTATATTCCACAAATGAGTGAGATCATGTGATATTTATCTTCCTATGACTGGCTTATTTCGCTTGAAATAATGCTGTCCAGGTTCATACATGCTGTTGTAAATGGTAAGAGTTCCTTCTTTTTTTACAGCAGGGTAGTATTCTATTGTAGAGATGTACCACAGATTTTAATCCACTCATCTGCTGATGGGCACTTAGGCTGTTTCCAAATCTTAGCTATTATAAATTGTGCTGCAATGAACATAGGGGTGCATATGTCTTTTCTAGTTGGTGTTTCTGGCTTCTTGGGATATATTCACAGAAGTGGGATTACTGGGTTGAATGGGAGTTCCATTTTTAGTTTCTTGAAGAATCTCCATACTGTCTTCCACAGTGGCTGTACCAGTCTGCATTCCCATCAGCAGTGCAAGAGGATTCCTTTTACTCCACATCCTCACCAGCATTTGTCATTTGTTAATTTCTTAATGATAGCCATTCTGACAGGTGTGAGATGGTACTGCATTGTCATTTTGATTTGCTTCTCTTGGATGATTAGTGACTTTGAGCATGTTTTCATTTCTCTTAGCCTTCTATATGTCCTCTTTCGAAAAGTGTCTATTTAGGTCCTTTGCCCATTTTTTTTTTATTGGATTGTTTATCTTCCTTTTGTTAAGTTGTATGAGTTCCCTGTAAATGTTGGAGATTAAAGCCTTACCTGAGAGAACATTGTCAAATATGTTTTCCCAAGCAGTGGGCTTTCTTGTTGTTTTGGTGATGGTTTCTTTTGCTGTGCAGAAGCTTTATATTTTGATGTAGTCCCATTTGTTTGTTTTCTCATTAGTTTCCATTGCCCTAGGAGATGTGTCAGTAAACATATTACTACTACATACTAGTATGTCTGATATTTTGCTACGTATGGATTATTCTAAGATATTTATGGTTTCCCATCTTCTGTTTAAGACCTTTATCTATTTTGAGTTTATTTTTGTGTACAGTGTAAATTGGTGATCTAGTTTCATTTTTTTGCATGTATCTGACCAGTTTTCCCAACACTATTTATTGAAGAGACTTGTCTTAACTCCATTGTACACTCTTGCCTCCTTTGTCAAATATTAATTGAGCATAATTGCTTAAGTCGACTTCTGGGTTCTCTGTTCTGTTTCATTGGTCTATGTGTCTGTTCTTGTGCCAGTACCAGGCAGTTTTGAAAACAGTGGCTTTGTAGTATAGCTTGATATCTGGTCTTGTGATCCCTCCAACTTTGTTCTTTCTCAGGATTGTTGCAGGTATTCAGGATCTTTTATATTTCATAAGAATTTTTGGATAGTTTGTTCTAGGTCTGTGAAATATTCCATTGTCATTTTAATGTGGATTGCATTGAATCTATAGATTGCTTTGGGTAGTATGGACATTTTAATGATGTTGATTCTACCAATCCATGAACACATTATATTCTTCCATTTGTTTATGTCTTCCTCTATTTCTTTTTTCAACATCCTGCAGTTTTCCAAGTACATGTCTTTTACTTCTTTAGTTAAGTTTATTCCTAGGTAACTTAATTTTATTTTTTTGTTGCAATGGTAAATGAGATTTCTTTTTTTTTTTTTTTTTTAGTTTCATTATTGGTGTATAAAAAAGCAATACATTCCTGGGTATTAATTTTGTATCCTGCTATTTTGCTTAATTCATTTATTAAGTCTAGTAGTTATTTTTTTTTGATGGAGTCTTAAGTGTTTTCTATGTACAATATCATGTAATTTGCGAATAATGACAGTTTTACTTCTTTTCCCATTTGAATGCCTTTGATTTCTTCTTCTTGTATGATCGCTATGGCTAGCACTTCCAGTACTATGTCAAACAGGAGTGGTGAAAGTGGGCATTCCTCTCTTGTTCTTTTTCTTAGAGGAAATGGTTTTAGTTTTTGCCCATTGAGTATGATGTTGACTATAAGTATTTCATATATGGCATTTAGCACGTTGAAATATTCTCCTTCTATTCCCACTTTGCTGAGAGTTTTTATCAAAAATGGGTGTTCTTTTTGTCTAATGCTTTTTCTGTGTCTATCGATATGATCATATGATTTTTGTCTTTCAGTTTGTTTATGTGATGTATCACCTTTATTGATTTGTGAATATTGTACCAGTGTTGCATCCCTGGAAATAATCCCACTTGGTCATAGTGTATGATCTTTTTAATATATTGCTGGATGCAATTTGCTAGAATTTTGTTGAGGATTTTAGCATCTATGTTCATCAGGGATATTGGCCTGCAATTCTCTTTTTTTGTAGTGTCTTTATCTGGTTTTAGAATTATGATAATGCTAGCCTCATCAAAAAGGTTTGGTAGTGTTCCTTCCTCTTGGATTTTTTGAAATAGTTTGAGGAGTATAGGTGTTAGTTCTTCTTTGAATGATTGGTAAAACTCCCCTGTGAAGCCATCTGGACCTGGGCTTTTGTTTGGTGGGAGTTCTTTTGGTTATTGCTTCTATTTCATCAGTTGTTATTGGCCTATTCAGATTTTTTTATTCTTCCTGATTCAGTTTTGGGAGTTTTTATTTTTCTAGGAATTTGTCTATTTCATCCACATTGTCCAGCTTGTTGGCATTTAGTTGTTCATATTTTCTTACAATCCTTTTTATTTCTGTGGTGTCAGTGGTTACTCCTCCACTTTCATTTCTGATTTTATTTATTTGGGTCCTCTCTCTTTGTTTATTGATGCATCTGGCTAATGGTTTATCAATTTTGTTTATCCTTTCAAAGAACCAGCTCTTTATTTCATTGATTTTTTTTTTTTTGTCTCTGTTATTTATTTGTGCTCTAGTCTTTATTATTTCCTTCCTTCTACTTACTCTGGGATTTTCTTATTGCTCATTTTCTTTAAGGTGTATGGTTAATTGTTCATTGCTGATATTTCTTGTTTTTTGAGGTATGCCTATAATGCTATGAATTTCCCTCTCAGGACTGCTTTTGCTGTGTCCCAGAGATTTTGGGTCATTGTGTGTTCATTTTCATTTGTTTCCATAAAGTTTTTGATTTCTTCCTTGATCTCGTTTGTAACCATTCATTGTTTAATAACATACTATTTATCCTCCATGTGTTTGAATATTTTGGGGTGTTTTTACTGTAGTTATTTTCTAATTTCATTCCACTGTGATCTGTGAAGATGCTAGATATGATTTCTATCTTCTTGAACTTTTAGAGACTTCTTTTGTGTCCTGACATGTGGTCTATCTTTGTGAATGATCCATGTGCACTTGAGAAGAATGTATATTCTGCTGCTTTGGGGTGCAATGTTCTATAAGTGTCAATTAAATCCAGTGTGTACTTTAGAGTCTCTGTTTCCTTGTTAAGTTTTTGTCTGGAAAATCTATCCAGTGAAGTCAGAGGGGTGTTAAAGTCCCCTATTATGACTGTCTTGTTGTCGATCTCTCCATTGAAGTCCTCTAGAATCTTTTTATATATTTAGGTGCTTCTATCTTGAGTGCATATATGTTTACCACAGTTATATCCTCTTGTTGTATGGATCCCTTTAGTATTATGTAGTGACCTTTATTGTCTCTTGTGATGGCCTTCATTTCAAAGTCTATTTTGATGGATATGAGTATTGCTACTCCAGCTTTTTTTTCTTTTACATTTGCATGGAATTTTTTTCCCCAACCCTTCACTCTCATTCTGTGTGTGTCTCTTAGAGACAACATATAGTTGGGTCATGTTTTTTCTATCCATTCTGCTACCCTAAGTCTTTTGATTGGAACATTTAGTCCATTTACATTTAGGATTATTATTGATAGGTACTTATTTATTGCCATTAAATTTCTGTATGGCTAGGATTCTCTCTCTGTTTCTTCTTCTCATTACATCAATCCCTTTAACATTTCTTGTAATGCTGGCTTGGTGGTGATGTACTCCTTTAGCCATTTTTTGTCTGGGAAGCTCTTTATTTGACCATCTATTCTGAAAGATAGCCTTGATGAATATAGTAATCTTGGCCTCAGATCCTTGCTTTTCCATTATCTTGAGTACTTCATGTCATTCCCTTCTGGCCTGTAGAGTTTCTGATAAGAAATCAGGTGACAGGGAACTGCTTTGTAAGTAACAGTTTTATTTTCTCTTGCTGCCTTTAAAATTCTCTTTTTGTATTTAATTTTTGATATTTTAATTATGATGTGTCTGGGCATGAGCCTGTTTGGGTTCTTCTTGTTTAGGGTTCTCTGTGCCTCCTGAACTTGTGTGACTTTTTCCTTTACCAGGTTAAGGAAGTTTTCTGCCATTATTTCTTCAAACACCTTCTCTATGCCTTTCTTCCTTTTTGCTTCTTCTGGCACACCTGCTATTCTAATATTGTAATGTTTGATGTTGTCCCACAGCTCCCTTAAGCTGTCCTCCTGTTTTTTAATTGTGTTTTTTTTTTTCCTTTTGGTTTTCTGATTGAGTGATATTTTCAACTCTGTCTTCTAATTTGCTGATTTGATCCTCAGCTTCTCCTAATCTGCTCTGTATTCCTTCCAATGTGTTCTTTATTTGTGTTATGTCATTCTTCATCTCGGACTGTTATTTTTTCATAGTTACTATATCTTTTTTTCATGCTGTTGAGCATCTTTACCATCATTACTCTGAACTCTGTTTCAGATAAATTTCTTATCTCTGCTTCATTTATCTCTTCTTTTGGAGAATTCTCTATTTCTTTTATTTAGGGGTTGTTTTTTTGTTTCCTCATTTTAGCTTTCTCTTTGGGTTTGTGACTATGTATTAGGTAGAGCCTCTATACCTCCCAATCTCTAGTTCAGGAGAGTGTTAAAGGCTGTTTATGACTAATTGGATCAGGCAAAGACTCAAAGCCTCCAGAGACCACCTCTGCCTACAGACTTGTAGGATTCTACTTGAATTGCCCCCCAGGCAATTGTCCTCAGGTGTTATGAGAGTTGTGTTGTTGTTTTTTTTTTTTTTTGGGGGGGGGCTTGTTTTTCAATAGAGTGGGACAGTTACTACTGCCTGGAGGCTAATTGTTATTTTTAATCTCTTAAGTGGCTTCAGGTCAAGGTGTTTTCCAATAGGGTGTGTCAAATGTCTTCCTCCCAGGCAAGGCAGATGTCTATGTTTTTAAACAATGAATAGGTTCCCAATGGAATCAAGAAAGAAATTTAAAAATCCCTGGAAATAAATTAAAATAAACACACAACAACCCCAAATCTCTGGGGCACAGCAAAAACAGTCCTGAGAGGGAAGTTCATAGCACTACAGGCATAACTCAAAAAAAAAAAAAGAAATTAATAAAAAGCTGTTTAACCCCTCAACATAGAAAGAAAGAAAGAAAAAAGAAAGAAAGAAAGAAAGAAAGAAAGAAAACAACAAGAAAAATCTACAGTAAGTAAAAGGAAATAGTGAGGATTAGAGCAGAAATAAATGAAATAAGGATAAAAAAAAAAAAAAAATCAATGAAACCAAGAGCCAGTTCTTTGAAAAGATAAACAAGATTGATGAACAATTCACCAGAATTATCAAGAAACAAAGGGATAAAACCCATTAAATAAAACCAGAAAGGAAAGCTGGGAAGTAATACTGACACAACAGAAATACAAAGGAATATAAAAAAAAAAAATATATATATACTATCAACAACTATATGCCAACAAGTTGGAAATGTGGAGGAAAGGGACAAATTCCTAGAAAAATACAATCTCCCAAATCTTCATCAGGATAAATCAGAAGATCTGACTAGGCCAATAACACCTGATGAAATACAAGCAGTAATCAAAACACAACCAACAAACAAAAGCCCTGGTACCAAAGGCTTTACAGGGGAATTTTACCAAAGATTCAAAGAACAATTAACACCTATCCTCATCAAACTATTCCAAAAAATCCAAGAGGAAGGAACACATATCCACACACTTTTTATGAGGCTAGCATGATCATAATTCCAAAACTAGATAAAAAACATTACAAAGAAAAAGAATAACAGGCCAATATCCCTGATGTACATAGGTGTTAAAATCCTCAACAAAATATTAGCAAATCAGATCCAGCAATATATTAAAAAGAGCATACACTATGACCAAATGATATTTATTCCAGGATGCAAGGCTGGTACAATATTTGTAAATCAATAAATTTGATATATCAGATAAACAAATTGAAGGACAAAAATCACATGATCATATCAATAGACACAGAAAAAGCATTCAACAAAATACAACACCCATTTTTGATAAAAACTCTCAGCAAAGTGTGAATAGAGGGATCATATTTCAACATAATAAAGGCCATATATGAAAATCTAACAGCCAACCTAATACTCATGGGCAAAAACTAAAACCATTTTCCATAAGAGCAGGAACAAGACAGGGATGTCTTCAACATAGTACTGGAAGTCCTAGCCATAGCGATCAGGCAAGAAGAATAAATAAAGGCATAAAACTGGAACGGATGAAGTAAAACTGTCATTATTCTCAGATGACATGATATTTTACATATAAAACCTTAAATATTCCACCAAAAATCTACTAGATTTAATGAATTAATTTAGCAATGTAGCAGAATACAAAGTTAACACCCAGAAATTGATGGCATTTTTATACACCAATAATGAATTCTCAGAAAGAGAAACTAAACGAACTATCCTGTTTACCATTAGAACAACAAAAAATTAAGATACTTAAGAATAAACTTAATCAAGGAGGTAAAAAACTTGTAGTCAGAAAACTACAGGACACTGACAAAAGAGATAGAGGAAAATATAAACAACTGTAAGAATACACCATGTTTATGGTTTGGTAGAATTAACATCGTAAAATGTCCATACTACCCAAAGCAATCTATAGATTCAATGCAATCCCCATTACAATACCAACTTCATATTTCACAGGTCTAGAACAAATACTCCAAAAATTTATATGGAACCAAATAAGACCCCAAAGAGTCGCAACAATCTTGAGAAATAGGAACAAAGTAGGAGGGATCACAATACCAGATATTAACTTATATTACGAAACCACTATAATCAAAACACCTTGATACTGACACAAGAACAGGCACTGAATCAATGGAACAGAACAGAGACCCCAGAAATCCACTGAAGCCATTACATTCAATTAATATTTGACAAAGGTGGCAGGAATATGCAATGGAGTCAAGATAGTCTCTTTAATAAATGGTGTTGGGAAAATTGGACAGATAATGCAAAAAAATGAAACTAGTCCACCAACTTACACCATATACAAGAAAAAAAACCTCAAAATTGACAAAAGACTTAAATATAATTAGTGAAACCATAAAAATCCTAGAAGAAATCATACGCAGCAAAATCTGAGTCATCTCTAGTAGCAATATATTTACCAATATATCTTCTAAAGCAAAGGAAACCATAAAGAAAATAAACAAATGGGTCTACATCAAAATAAAAAGCTTCTACATTGCAAAGAAACCATCAACAAAATATAAAGTGAGCCTTCTATAGGGGAGAATATTTTGGCAATGATATATCTGATAAAGAGTTAATATTCAAAATATATAAGGAACTCATACAACTTAATAAAAGGAAGAAATAATTCAATTAAAAAATGAACAAAGGACATAGACACTTCACCAAAGTGGACATACAGGTGGCCAAGAGACATATGAAAAAATGTTGAAGTCACTGATTATTAGAGAGATGCAAATTATACTGACAATGAGGTATCACCTCATACCTATCAGAATGGCTACCATCAACAAATCAATAAATAACAAGAGCTGGCTAGAATGTGGAGAAAAGGGAACCCAAGTGCACTGCTGGTGGGAATGCAGATTCGTGCAGCCATTATGGAGAACAGAATGGAGTTTCCTCAAAAAATTAAATATGGGACTGCCATTTGAACCAGTGATCCCACTTCTAGGAATATATCCTAAGAAAGAATGCATGCACCCCTATGTTCATAGCAGGGCAATTTACTGTAGCTAAGATCTGGAAAAAGCCCTAGTGCCCATCAGCAGATGAGTGGATAAAAAAGCAGTGGTACATTTACACCCTGGAATAATATGCAGCTATAAAAAGAAGTACCTCTTACCCTTTGAGACAGCATGGAGGAACCTGGATAGTATTATACTAAGTGAAATAAGCCAGTCATTGAAATACAAGTATCACATGATCTAACGTATATGTGGAATCTAATGAACAAAATAAACTAATGAACAAAATAGATCCAGAGACATAGAAGCATAGAACAGATTTCAGAATCTCAGACAGAAGACTGTGGAGGATGGATAGGTGGGAAGAGATCAACCAAAGAACTTGTATGCATATATGCATTAACCATTGACACAGACAATAGGGTGGTGAGGCCTGATGTGGGGGGTTGGGAGGACTAGAAGGGGGATAATGGGGGAAAAAGGGAGACATATGTAATACTTTCAACAAAGATAAACTTTAAAAATGTGGTAGTAAAGTAAGTTTTATGGTACCAGAGCATCCTAAGTTTCTTGTATGCTTAGTTTGATGAGAAGTTCTTTATAATTTGGTACCAAATTTTGCCAACACTTCCTATATTGACTGATGATAATATCATTTTTATCCTATATTTGGTTAAATAATTAATTTTTAAGATAGTTAAGCATCACATTTTGAAATAATTCCCAGTTTTTCATGACATATTGTCATAGTTTATCATGTCATATTTGATTTGTGAGTACTTTGTTAACAATTTTTAGATGTGGGATATGAACATATACTTTTATTTCTTCTAATGTATTCATCTGATTCTATTACCAGGGCTATCATGGCTCATAAAACATGTAGGAAAAAAATGTTTATCCCTCTTTTCTGAAAGAATTTTAGTAGATAGATAATATTTCTTATTCAAATATTTGTATAAAACACTGTTGGTCCTGTTATTTGGGGATGGTTTTAAATAAATAATTCATTTTTAAATACATACAGAAGTCTATTCATATTTTCTATTTCTACTTCTATCAGTTACTATTACTTGTAATTTAAATTACAGTAAATATTTTTGCATTAACTATAAAATAAAATATTATCTATCTTAAAATTTTGCAATTAAAGATCTCTTCAACTTTAGATTGGTAAAGCAATGTGAAATGTTAGAATTATTTGTACATCACTAGAAAACTCTGTGTTATCTGATGGAGGCATTTGTGTTATGTAATTAAATTGAAGTGTCAATAACATTTTAATTGTATTCATTCTTCCCACATGGTGAACTTTAGCATTGACTATCTAGCAAAAAGCTCCTGAACCAGTTTTATAAGTAGAATCCAATTAACTTTAATTATATTTTCAAGGTTTCTTATAACTTTAATTTCCTTGATACATCAAATTTGTAGATAGCTATTTAGATTCCACTGAGGGAAAGTTTTTCAAATGAGAATTTAGATTGTATAATTTCTTTTTTGTAATATTGAATCTTTCTATTCTTATTATATCAAAGCTTTAAAAATGTCATTAGCACCACCCATTCCCTTTGTTCTCTCTCGGAAGTTAGTAACAGCAGGCTATTTATTCCCTTATAGGCTGAACATTTCCAGTGATTCTCTCTGAGAATCTAATTGGATCTTTAGAATATACACTACCTGAACACCAAGCAGCTCAGAAATGCCAGGAAATTAATGTACTAGGCACATTTTAAAGCATGAATGATGGGGGTTTGGTGGATAAACATTCCAATTACCTTACACTTCAGTATGACTCTGAGACATGTTCCACCAGCTTCTCCAGAAGGTTCCCGATAGGATGGAATACCAGTTGGCCACACCAGCATCTTATTCATATATACACTTGCTTAGCCTTTTCCTTTTCTCATCTCATTTGTCCCTTAAAGTGCCTTCTGGCATAATCTTCTAAGCAACCTGCTAGCAACCAATACTTTTCTCAGGGAGTATATTTAGGAAACCTAAAAAGAGATCACTAATATTGAAATATTTTTGGTTGACTTTAGACACTGAAAGGCAAAATTAAATTTATCTAATGTGTAGCATATTCTTACCACAAAACCACACAATGTGGTGTATTTGTCAAGATTCTCTAGAGAAAAAAAAATATATATATATATATATATGAAGAAATTTATTAGAAGGAATTGATTCACTCAATTTGAAGGCCAAAGTATCCTAGGATCTACCGTCTGTAAGTTGGAGACCCCAAACACCAATGCTCTAAATCAGTTTATTCTAAATCAGAAGGCTTGAGAAATAGCGGAGCTAATCACGCAGCTTCCAATCTGAATCTAGGACCTGAGAACCAGGAATACTGACTGTAGGACAAGATTGATGTCCCAGTTCAACCAATCAGGCAGGAAGAGGGAAATTCTTTCCTCCACCTTTTTGTTCTGTTTAGACCCTCAGTAGATGGGATGGTGCCCACTCACATAGGAGAGGGTTAACTGTTTACCAAGTCAACCAAATCAAATGCTAATTTTACCCAGAAACACCTTCACAGACACACCAAGAAATATTTACCAAATATCAGGGTATCCCATGATATAGTCAAGTTGACACATAAAATTAACCATCAAAAGTTATATTCAAACTACCTAAACAGTTGAGCATAAAACCTCTAAATATTTGATTAAGAAGTTTCATAATAGTAAATCTATTAAAATAAAATATTCTGTATGTAAGAATTAAAAGTAAATAATTTGAAGATTTTCTAACTTATTATTTAATATACATAGTAGGCACAATGGATTTGGGTAATAAGTGTGCTTGGAAAGTTTCTTAAGAAATAACCAAGGCCTCTGCACATTTTTTAATTGGATTCTTTGTTTAATATCGAGTCGTATGAGTTCTTTGTACATTTGGAATATTAACACCTTTTTGTAGTTGTTGTTTGCAAATATCTTCTCCCATTTGGTTGGTTACTTTTTTTGTTTTGTTAGCAGTTTATTTTGCTGTTCAGAAGCCTTTTAGTTTTATATAGTCCCATTCATTTATTGTTTTGCATTTACTTCCCTTGCCTTTGGGGTCAAATTCATTAAATCCTCTCTGAGACCAAAGTAACCAGAGGGAAGGGGTGGTGAGTACTAAATAGTAAAGGGGGTCAGTTATATTGTGATGGAAGAAGTTTTGACTTGGGTGGTGGGCATACAATGTAATGTACAGATGATGTACACTTGGGACCTACATAATAACCTACATTATTAGCAAACGTCACGCTAACAAATTTAATTTAAAAAAATACCAGAAAACAAAGTTTGTAGCAAATCAAACCTTACGGTTCCCTAGTAAGCATTCACCTCTCTCAAAGCGAAAGACAGGATTGATGTCATAGAGAATGCTAGAGTAAGGAACACCCAAAATGTGTCTCTCCATAAAAGCAAAAACAAAAAACAAAACTAAAAAACGTTCAGAAAAATTATTTCAGGAAAACTGATTTTAATAAAAACCCTATTACTACCAAGGGAATAATTAATCAGGAAAAAATATCTCTATCTCAGAAAGAACAGTGAGCTTTGGTGCATGTTAGCACACGTTGGTCCATCTCGCTCTCCCGGCAAAAGTGGCGGCCTTGAAAAAAACGGTTATCATTTTCAATACAGGTACCAGCACTAAAAAGAGTAGAACAGATGTGATTTACACACAAGAAAGTGTGATTGTTTATTTTAGCCTGTCCGGGGTTTTCATAGAGAAAAGCCTCTTGGTGTTTGATTTTATCTCACCTAACTCAAACTCTCCAAGTACTAATGGTGCTACCTAATTGATATTTGATTAAAAAAAAAGGTTAGAGGCAAACTTACTTGTTGCTGCTGCCTAGAGCAATTAATAACAGTTGAGACAAGCAAAGACTAACCAAAATCTTGAGGGGAAAGGTTGGGAACATATAATTAAGAAGTGAGGACTTTTAAAATCTCCAACATGTTCTCAGGAATCTAGGAATTTAGATGTATGCCCAGGCTGTGTGCATGATCAAGAAAGACATGAGGAGGCTCCGTGTTCTCACTTTTGGCTATCATTCAGTTTCTGTGCAAGCAGGATATAAAGAGTAAAGTGTAGGACCAAATCTGCCATGTGATCTATATTCCAGGTCTGCTAGCAGAATAAGACTGAAGCTCTTCATAGTGAAGGTCACACTCTGGCTCACCTATTTTTTCTTGTACCATACTGCATAGGGATATATATTAAAACATTTAGACTTTGTGATGTGTGTGACACAACTCTGCCACTGCAGCACGAAAGCAGTCGTAGACGATACGTAAACAAATGGATATCCTGTGTTCCAATAAAATTTTATTTACAAAAATAGTCAATGGACATCATTTGGTTCCTGACCCTAATTTGCCATCCCTTGGTCTAGAGTCTAGTATACAATAATACTGAGATCATTGAAAATTAAATGTAGTGCTGTAAAACAAATATGTCCTCAGAGGAAGATTCATAGCCTTAGACACATTCATTTCTAAACCTGAATAAATTAAAATGAAAATTCAATTAAAGAATAAATAAGAGCCCTGGCTGGTGTGGTTCAGTTGGTTGGAGCATCGTCCTGTACAATGAAAGGTCATGGGCACATACCCAGATTGTGGGTTTGTCCCTGGTCAGGTGCATATGGGAGGCAACTGATCAATGTTCCTCTCTCATATCGATGTCTCTCTCTCTCGCTCTAAAATTAATAAAAACATATCCTTAGGTAAAGAGTAAAAAAAAAAAAGGAATGAATAAGAACTAAATTAGGGAAAGAAAGAAATAATTAAAATGGATCAAATATGTTATGAATGGATTCTAATAGAAAAAACATTAAGAACAACTTGAAAAAGTTAAACTTTCAAAAGATCTCAACAAAATAAACCAATCACAAGGGAACTTAATTAAAATAATAATACAAAATATGAGTTAAAAAGTAGAAATGTAAAGGTGATCCATCTGCCACTTACATTACTCCACATGATACAATGAATATCTTTCCATATTTTAAAAATCTCCATAATGTTGTGACTGAATACTGATAAAGCGCACATGAAAATAAATAGATAGCATATAACAATTTAACACAAAAGTGGATTCAAGCATTATAAATAAAAATCACAAATAAGGATCAATGTAATAAAATTTCATAATTATATAGAATATATTCCAGGAATACAATGATATTTCAAATGTAGACAATGTACTAAATATATAAATATATTTGTATATGCAGGAAAGACATTTGAAAAATATTTATATTTATTTCTGATAAAAGCAATCAGCATAATAGGACACATGCAAACATGTCATAAAGCATAGGTACTATTATTAATAGTGAAATATTGAGAACATTCTTATTACAGTGAGAATCTAGATAAGGTAATTTATCATCACCAATATATTTTAAACATTTCTGAAAGTGTAGTCATTGGAATTTAAAGAAGAATAAAATAAATGGCATAGATATTTGGATAGGCAAGAAAAAATAATTATTTGTAGGTTAGGAAATTGTAAGATAATAAAATTTATATATTATATCTGCGAACATATGTATACAAACAAATATTGTGTGTATTTAAATATATATATAAAATACATATTCAGGAAAATGACTGTTTAAAAGTTAAATATACAAAGAATCAATAGAATATGATGTCAAATGCTTAGATACTGGGTTCTAGAAACGTGGGTTCAAGATACAGCTCTGCCACTTCTCCATTGTGTAATATGAGCATGTACTTAATTTCTTTAAGCCTCACTTTATCATTTGATAAGCTGACACAATACCTGCATAATTTGGCTGTTTCAAATAATTATGTATTATTCAATTTAATATCATATATATTACAATATAGCAATATTTCATCTTGATGTCAACTAAGTAAAAATAATGAAGATGACAATGGCTATCCAGAACACTATGAAATTTACTGGAACATAGTAAAATATTAATAAAATTTAAAAAGAAAACTATACAAAACAACAGGAAAATTCTGTTTTTAAGTGGGATATCTAAAATACGTTTATTGAAATTAGAATTTTGGGTTTCTTTGGACATATACCCAGGAGTGAAATCATTGGATCATCAGACAGTTCCATTTTGAATTCTTTGAGGAAACACCTTACTGTTTTTGCGAAGTGGCTGCACCAATCTACATTCCCACAAGTGTTCCTTTTTCTTTACATCCTTGCTAGCACATGTTTGTTGATTTATTGATGATAGCCATTATGACAGATTTGAAGTGATATCTCATTGTAGTTTTAATTTGCATTTATCTGATGATTAGTAATGTTGAACATCTTTACATATGTCTGTGGTCCATTTATACATCTTCTTCTGAAGAAGTTTCTATTCAGATTCTCTTCCCATCTTTAAAAATATATTTTTATCAATGATGTGAGAGAATCATCGATTGGCTGCCTCCTGCACACCCCACACTGGGGATCAAGCCCACAATTCAAGCATGTGCCCTTTACTGGAGACCCTTCAGTCCGCAGGCCATCTCTCCATCCACTGAGCTAAACCAGCTAAGGTTATTTTTTATTTTAATCCTCATCTGAGGATATGTTTATTGATTTTAGAGAGAGAGAGAGAGAGAAAGAAACTGGTTTGGTGGTGATGAACTCCTTTAGCTTTTTCTTGTTTGTGAAGCTCTTTATCTGACTTTCAATTTTAAATGATAGCTTTGCTGGGTAGAGTAATCTTGGTTGCATGTCCTTGATATTCATCACTTTGAATATTTATTGTGACTCCCTTCTGACCTGCAAAGTTTCTGCTGAGAAAACAGCTGACAGTCGTATGGGTACTCCCTTGTAGGTAACTAACTGCTTTTCTTGTACTGCTTTTTTTTTTTTTTTTAAATTTTTATTGACTTCTAGAGGAAGGGAGAGGGAGAGAGGGACAGAAACATCAATGATGAGAGAGAATCATTGATATGTATGCCTCTACTGGGGTTGGGGCCTGCAACCTGGGCATGTGCGCTGACTAGGAATTGATCCCTGTTCATGGGTCAACACTCAACCACTTAGCCACAGTGGCCAGGTACACTTGCTGCTTTTAAGATTCTATCTTTGACTTTAACCCGTGGCATTTTAATTATGATGTGTCTTGGTGTGAGCCTCTTTGGGTTCCTTTTGTTTGGGACTCTCTGCACTTCCTATACTTCTTAAGTCTATTTCTTTCACCAGTTAGGGGAAGTTTTCTGTCATTATTTCTTCAAATAGGTTTTCAATACCTTGCTCTCTCTTTTCTCCTTCTGGCACCCCCACATTGTGAATACTAGTATTGGTATGCTTGAAGTCGTTCCAGAGACTTCTTACACTATCTTCATATTTATGGATTCTTTTTTCCTTTTTTGCTCTTCTGATTGGGTGTTCTTTGCTTTCTCTTTTTTCAAATTGTTGATTTGACTCTCGGAATCCTCTATTGTACTGTTGATTCCCTTTGGATTATTCTTTATTTCAGTTAGTGATGCTTAATTTCTGACTGGTCCCTTTTCATGTCTTTGAAATTCTCACTAAGATCCTTGAAAGTCTCACTAAGTCTCTTGAAGCTCTCATTAAGATCCTTGAGCATCTTTATAATCAGTGTTTTTAATTCTGTATCTAGCAGTTCGTTTGCTTCTATTTTATTCAGTTCTTTTTTTGGCAATTCCTTCTGTTCTTTCATTTGTGACATCTTTCTTTGTCTCCGCATTTTGGCTGCTTTCCTGTGTTTGTTTCTCTGTATTACATAGAGCTGCTATGTCTCCTGGAATTGGTAGAGTGGCCTTGTTTAGTAGGTGTCCTTTAGGGTCCAGGAGCTCAGACTCCCTAGTCACTTGAGCTGCACACTCTAGGTGCACCCCTTTGTGGGCTGTGGGCACAGTCTTGTTGTAATTGAACCTTGATTGCTGTTGGCATCACAGGGAGGAATTGCCCTCTAGGCCAAGTGACTGTGAGGACCAGCTGAAACTGCAGTGGAAGAACTGGTGTGCAGGAGACACCCCTATGGAGCAAGACTTGCTTCAGTGGGGCTTTTCTGCTCACTGAGAATGCCCCTTGAGTGTGTCACTTGTGGATGTGTAGAATTGTAATCTGGTATGGTCTGAAGCTATCCACCAGGTGCACTGAGTCTGGAGTCTCCTGGGATGTGCAAAGTCATCTGCTGCCTGAGGCCACCTGGCAGGAGCTACAGAGCAATTTGCAGATGGCTGCTATTTGTGCTGGGCTTGGAGGGCCCAGAGAGGCCCAGCTGTGAGGCAAGGCAGGTTAGTGCTACTGCCAGGTCTTGGGCCTCTTACTGATAGGTATGGGGCAACAGCTGCCGCTTGTTTATGAGATTTTAGGAAAGTCTGAAGCCTGAGCCAGGACAGGCCATTCATATGGAAAAGCCACTGCAAATAGCTTGAGTGGGGCTGCAAGTTGGATGCTACAAGGTCTCAGGGTATAAACATGGTGAAGTGAACAGTGTGAGCCATGCTGGTGGAAACTCAGATTTGGCTGCCAGTCAGCTCTTGGATGGGTGAGGTCCCAGCACAAGAAAAATGGCCCCTAGGAGCACCTCTGTCTGGGAGAAAACCACCCCCGAGTTCCTGACAGGATGCCAGATAACCCACTTCCTCCCCATATGTCCTCGATTTCCCCAATGCCTCTACCCAGTGCTGGACTTCAGAAGATGCAGGAGCGTGTTAGTTTGTGCATCAGCCCCTTAAGAGGGACTGCCTGAGTCTTCAGCAGCCTCCCTATCTCTCAGCCACAATCTCGCTGGTTTTTACAGTCCAAAGTTACAGGGACTTCTCTTCCAGCTCTGGGACCCTGGGATGGGGGGTCTGGTGTGTGGCTGGGACTTCTTGCTTGGCCCAGGAGGCCTCTGCAGTAGAGATATTCCTCTGAATTGAAAAAAAAATGTCATGCATGGGTGTTGGACCAGCCTGTTCTGTGCCTCAGCCCCTCTACTAATCTCAATGTACTTTCTTCTTTACTTCTCTAGTTGCAGGACTTCCATTCAGCCAGCTTCTGAATGATGGTTGTTCTGTATTTTAGTTATAATTTTGATGTTGTTTTGGGGGGCGACAAGTACCATCATTTACCTATGTCACTATCTTGTGTTCTCTCTCTGTATAAATGAGTTTTTATTACAAGGCATGTTGCATTAAATTTGACTTAGTATCACCAACATGACTATGTGATACTTTCTCAATATTTTTGAGAATCAGGCAATAAAGTGACTAATTTTTCATAAATTGAAATAGAACAATAATCAGAAAATAGTAAGGCAGAGAGAAAAAGACAATACAAACAATATTAAATTTTCCCTTACTATACTACCTCTTAACTTTACATATTAAAATGTATATTGTGGATGATTCAAAGCCACCGCTAAAATTGACCACAATCACCAGTGCTCTGTAGGACTAAATGCAGCATAAAGTAGTTTAAAGTTAGTTTTGTCATAATGTTTTATATTAAGGTAATATTCTTACCCAAATTAAACTGAGAAAATGCCAGAGTCAAGTAGATATGGTCCATTTATTTCCTCCTGCTAAATGCATTTCACTATATTTAGAAATTACTATTTTTTCAAAAATATTCCTTTTAAAATAATGTCAGACATCAAAAAGTAACCACAAAGTTCTTTTGAATGACTTTGTGTAATATATGTATAGCTTACCACAAAAATGCTTAAAAATGGCACTCTATCACACCATTAGGGGAATGCAGGGGAACTTGGTAAATAGTTACAATAATGCTACCCCTTTTGACCCAACAGACACTGGTGAGGAGCCGCACTACAAATACTTCCCTAGGAGATGGCAGATACAAGTATTTTTGAAAATATGCAGAATATGCAAACAAGCAACAAACTAATTTAAATGAATCTCATTTATCTCGAGAGTATAATAAAACATATAACCACTTATTCATGTGAAATGCTCCATGAGAATGATGATGAATCAAAACTCTACTAAATGTTAAAATATTATTTAGAAGGATGTTCACTGTGCTACATGTTTTATTCCCAAATTTAAAAATATACTTAATATTCAGTATAATATAGATATTTCAAATCTATGACTGGCTGCCAAATAAAACATCATGACATAAAATAAAGCCCTCTAAATATTATAAGGAGAATTCATGGTTGTGTTTAAAAGAGTACTCTCCTTTTTTATGGCAATTACTCTTTTTCAGCATATGGATTTTTGACAACCTAATATTTTTAACTCTCAACTTTTAAATGTACTTTATATTATATTGAATTACACAATTTAAAAGAAAGTAATGGTATCAGTTTTTTATTACTGTATTTTAAAACTAATTATTGCAAAGCTAACAATATATTTCATTAATAATATCTCTCTAAATTAAATTCAAATAAAATTTAAATATTCTCTAGTAAAAATCTTTATTATAAAGTTGTGAGTGATGATTTAAAGCAGAAACAAATAACAACTGGAATAAATTCCCTGGGTTTAATTGACTTTTTGCTTTTATTGCATGTAATTGTGAATAATTGTTCACTTTCCAAGTTATAATAAACAAAAAGAAAACATTAGAATGAAGATAATTTTTAAGTCAAGAATTATCCTTGAGTGATTTCCCCATAATTAGGATTGCATCTAAATTTGTTTCTTTTTTCTATGCAAAATGAATTACGTGTGTTAGACAAACTTTGTAGAGTTATTTTTTCTTCATACTCTATTGCAAGTATTTTATACAAGACATTAAATAAATAGGATAAATTATTTTTTTAGTTATACATTTTAAGTTATCTTAAAGTTGTCATGGTGTCTTTTAAAATAAAATATATAACATATGGAAGTGAGATGGGTCCTGGGTTTTATAAGAACACAAACAACAAATGACCTCATAAAAGACAGTTTAAAAAAAAAAGGAAGTTAAAAAATAAATTGCTCAACATGAAAGTACATAAGGAAAGAGAACTAACCTGTAGAGAACCAATTAAGAAATGCAGGGAAAATATAAAAACAGTAATAGTGTTTGTTAGCTATTTCAGTCAAAAGAGATAGGAATGCTTTTAAAAAATATATCAGAAAAAAAAAACACCAATGCAATAATGATATTCAGTAAGATAATTTAACTTAAAATATTTTTCACATATTGACTCTTAGGCTTTTTAGCTCCATATTATTTTAAACCAAGAAGAAGAAACATCTGAAATGGTAGGAGAATTATACAAAATAATTCAAAAGAAATCCAATGTAAAATTTTCTACCTGATGATTTCAGTTTCTTTCCTCATAAACATGTAGCAAATTACCATTTAGAAAGAAAGAGAAATATGTGTACAAAATAAAAATGTGTAAACACAAATTAATGGTATATCCACCTTAAAATTAATGGTAAATATTTTAATTTTATGATCATTATACATATAATTACCACATGTAATTCTCTTAAAAGTTAAAATATAGAAGATTGTCAATACTAAAATATTTGAAGAGACCACAAATATTTTGAAGGGCTATAAATGAGCCATAAAAACAAATGATACACTTTTGAGTCATATCGGGATTTTTAATGAGTCACCTTTAGAATACGGTCTCCTCTGAATTTTCTAACTTCTTCATAATGAAATAAAAAGAAAATATCTAGGGCATCACTTTAAAACTTAGGTTTTGCTAAACTATGATCAGTTCAAAACAGAAAATACAATGAGCTCTAACCTGGATAAAAGTAAATTAAGGAACCAAATGACAAAATGTTAGCAAATTGATTTGGCTTCATGTGGACTATATGTAAAATCACACATGAAATTCCAACTCCTATTTCAGTTCTATTTCTTGTAAATAAATCTTGAATTTGTATCTGTGGTTCAATAGAAGTGAGAGACATACATGGTTTATTAGAATCTAACTTGTGATAGTATTTTTTTATTTACATGTAGTCTCTTTTAAGGTTGTCCAATAAAAGACAGTAAGGAGTATAAATCCCTTTACTAGAGTTTAAGAGTTCTTCATCCTGTAATCAACACCGTTTTTCTCAAAGGAGAAGTAGAGATATATATATTTCCTTAATTAATAAATAAATTAAATTATATATATATATATATATACACACATTTATAAAAATAAGTTATATATATATATATACATATATATGCATATATATATGTATATATATATAAAATTTATTTCAGAGAGGAAGAACAAGGGAGAGAGAGATAGAAGCATCAAT
The DNA here is from genome assembly GCA_025583905.1 of Ia io. Taxonomy (NCBI): domain Eukaryota; kingdom Metazoa; phylum Chordata; class Mammalia; order Chiroptera; family Vespertilionidae; genus Ia; species Ia io. The sequence continues at coordinate 23,820,134 of JAJQQW010000009.1, forward strand.
GATGAAAGAGAATCATTAATTCGGCTGCCTCCTGAACACCCTATACTGGGAACTGAGTCCATAACCTGGGCATGGGCCCTGACCAGAAATCGAACAGTGACCTCCTGGTTCATAGGTCGACACTCAACCTCTGAGCCACACTGGCCAGGCTTAATACGATTTTTAAACAGCTTGGTAAATAGAACAAAATTTAAGAACACAAACATCTGGCTAAAATATAGTCATAATAACTAACATATCCTACATAATAATAGACAAATATGCAAATTGACCATACCTCCGACACACCCACAAGCCACGCCCACCATCCAATCAGGGCGAGTATGCAAATTAACCCAAACAAACATGGCTACAGCCACAGAGAGCAAGGTTTCCTAGGTAACAGAGGAAGCCAAGCTTTCCACCTGCCCTAGCCAGGCCTAAGCCTCCACTCAAGCTACAAAGTTTCAATTATAGAAAGTAAACCAATTCAAACAAATGGCGGTAGAATGGAGCTTGAGAGAGCAGGCCAGGGTTGCCACCGGTAACAGGGGAAGCAAAGCTTTTCGCAAACCCTGGCCAAGCCCACCCGCTTAAGGCAACAAAGTTTCAATTATAACCCCAACACAAATGGCTGCCGGCCTCGGAGGGAGCCCCAGGCTTAGCTCTGCTCCAGGCTACAAAGTTTCAATTGTAGAAGGAAAATAAATTCCAGATACCAGGGCCTCTGATTGGGTTGCCAGGGGGCGTGGCCGGCCTGCAAACCACCACAGGCCCCTCGCTCAGGCCACCCCACACCCCAAGGGAACCTCCACCTGATCCGGGATGCCCTTCAGGGCAAACCAGCTGGCCCCCACCCCTGTACCAGGCCTCTATCCAACCTAATAAAGGAATAATATGCAGATTAATCATCACTGCAACACACAATATGGCTGCCCCCATGTGGTCAAAGATCCTTCCCCCAAGTGGACACAAGATGGCCACCACAAATGGCCAGCAGGAGAGGGCAGTTGGGAGACATCCGGCCTGCAAGGGAGGGCAGTTGAGAGGGACCAAGCCTGCAAGGGAGGGCAGTTGAGAGGGACCAAGCCTGCAAGGGAGGGCAGTTGGAGGTGATCAACCCTGCAGGAGAGGGCAGTTAGGTGTGACCAGGCCGGCAGAGGAAGGAAGTTGGGGGCAAACAGGCTGGCAGCAGAGTGGTTAGGGGTGATCAGGCTGGCAGGCAGAAGCGGTTAGGGGCAATCAGGAAGGCAGGCAGGCAAGCAGTTGGGAGCCAGCAGTCCTGGATTGTGAGAGGGATGTCCGACTGGCCGTTTACAGGCAGTCGGACATCCCTCGAGGGGGTACAGGCTGGGCTGAGGGACAACCCCCCTCCGTGCACAAATTTCGTGCACCGGGCCTCTAGTGAACAATAATAACTATGCTATGTACAAAGTGCATCTTACATACTAGTATATGAACTAATTTATTTTCACAAGGACACAATGAGATAGATTGCATTATATACACCCTCATTTTACAAGTGGACACTTAGACAGAAATGTTAGTCAGCCTAAGGTCAACTGACCAGCTAGTGACAGAGTAGCTTTCAGGCCCAGATAATACAGGCTATGTAGTTATGTTTTAAAATATTTGTTATTGTCTCTTCAAAGTGGGAAGGCTCAAATGGCCACTTGACCAAAGTCCAATACAAAATATGAATTGAAGCCCAAGCTTGATTTTGAAAAGAGAATTTTTCATTTCTTACTGAGACAGAGATCTCTATGAATTAACTTAAGCCTTATTATCATCATTCATACATAGAACATAACTTCTAAGTGATGCTGGGATGGCTGGTTGGAGGGATTACTTAAAAGACCTAGAGGCTCTCAGCAAGGCATGCAATTGTGTGAAAAATCTTTCATCACCTAGGTTGTCAACCCAGTATCACAGGGTCAATTTTAAGGTAAGAAGTGAAGCAATTCCTTATAAATTCACGTTCATACTTTTATTTTGCATCCAAGAAAATCTGGCAGTTTATGGAAATGAGTCTTTCCTCCTTTTCTCCTTCTTCCTCCTCCACCTGAGTCCTCCCCCACCTTTTCTCCTTCTCCTTCTCCCTTCTCCTCTCCCTCTTTCCTCTCCTTTTTTCCTTCCCCTTCTCCTCTTCCTTCTTCCTCCTCCTCCCTTCCCCTCCTATTTCTTCCTTTCCTTCCATCCCTGCTTCCTTCTCTTTTCATCCTTATTTCCTTTCTTCTCTCTTTCTGTCTGACCCAGAGTAGCTTCCTAAACAAGAATCAAGTTTCAAGAACTTACAACTGGCCTAGAAATTGTAAGTAATGACTGTGAACTCTACATAGAGTAGATATTGCTCATCTAATAACACTTTATTTCTAATTTCTCAGGGTTGTATCTCCAGTATTTCTAATTTCTACATTTAGCTAGTAAAGACTTTCACTAGCATATGTAAATAATTAATGTTGGGTAATACTTAAGTATGCTTGCTATATTACTTAAAACAGCACAAAATTCTTATCTTTACAAAATATTGAAATGACATTTAGACTATAAATTTCTTACATACTTGCTTAACTATGCTCCAGAATAAAAATAATAAGTTAACATTTTAACTGTAATATTTAGTATGAAATTATTAAAGTAGTATGAAATTTCCAAAACTATTTTGGCCAAGGTGACCTTTCTGTGGATTAGAAACATGTACACTTCATACAATAAGTAAAGAATAATCAAATAATCACTTCAACCAGGCTATAATAACTTTGCAAATGCATCACTAAATAAGTTTATGGGTGGGTTAGATTTTAGAAAAAATGTAAAAGTCCATGAAATATATATGTGTGCCAATGATATGTTTCACTAGTGGGGATTTTTTGTTGTTTGTTATCTAGTAAATGTTGCTTTTCATTGTTGTTAATTATATTGAAATATGTGAATCAGTTCACCCATGAAAATAAGCACTGAACCATGTATCTAGGGTCCAGAAAGAAATCAGGTCAGCCTACTGAAAAGCAGGTAAAGGGCCTCATGGGGGTAAGGAAGTAGGTGGAATGAAACATTTAATACATGTTGCTTGTCTAAAGCTCTCAGTGTTGGCCTTTATCGGAATCTGTGGAGGGATTCTGAATGTAGCTGAAAAAGAGAAACACTAATGCTGTCTTACTTTTAAATATGCTTAAAAGCTAAGAAGGAACAGAAACAGAGGAGGGGCAAAATTAGCAATATAAATATGAATAGTTTCAATGAAAATTTTGCAAGTCAAGTTAAGATTCTCTCAAATCTCTATTTCCTTTATACTAGACTTTAAAACATTATCGATACCATATATTTAAACTAAGATACCTACAGATAAACATAAGATACTGTATTCTTTGGTGGCTATTAAAATTTATTAGAATATTACCTATTAAAATAATCTAAATGAATTTTTATAAAAGATTATTAAGAATTAGGCATTAAAATATTATGCCAATGATATAAAGGAGGATCTCAAAAAGTGAATTTTTGTATTTGCAATAGAATACCACCTTTGTGTCTACATAAAGTATTTTATTAACTATATCTAATGGCTAGTCCCATGTGCAAAGAGTACAAATTCATTGTTTTGAGAAGAGGGGAGGTTTGGATGGGGTACATGTGGAAAACTAAGTAAGAAGGACTCTAAGCCCAGGCCTGGTACATGATCTTAAGAACTTCACTCAAATTTTTTAGACCTTGTGTGTATCATGGAAAACAGGAGGAATTGACGGGTGAGGAGGACATGAAATGTAAATTAGTAATCCTTATTCTTTCTAATAATTCCAGTTCCAACAGTCTTGTGGGATATATAATAAGGCCATTCATGAACAAGAACAAGAATATAAATCATGGAAATTTATAAATGAAGGTCCACCTGTTACCAGAGAAAATAGGTTCTTCTGTGGTGCCGTGGGAATAGAATTTCAGGGACACTCACTTAGGAGGAGTTTTAAGCGATAGTGGCAATAGTTATTAGAGCAAAAAGTGACAGTACTCTCCTAGAGACAGAGAAGGCAGGCTGTAGAGCAGCGCCTGCGTGGACTCAGGGGAGGAAGCTCCAGAGGCTAAAGGAGAGTTCTCCACCCTTTGCTGCTCCCCTAGCAAGTCTCATGGAGAACCTTAGAATTCAGGGGAAAAGAAGACAAAAAGTGCATGCCTGCGAGATGGAATGGTACAGGTGTGCTCTGAGGAGTCTATGCGCTGGGTTCATTGTCAAGCCTCTGTATATTTCTTTAGCTTTGGAAAAGAGCAGGCTTTCTTTCAAATGTTCCAACCTCTCTCTGGGCTTTTCCAGGTCCTGTGTTTGTGCTATTCCCCTATCCAATCTCTTTTTCCCAAATTTTCTCTGGCCAGTGTCTCTCCCCCTCTTGTGGTTGCCATTCTGGACCCTACTGGCATGCCTCATAGTTACCCTTCCTCATTTGGCTTCTACTGCACATGATCTTAGAAAGAGGAATTCCTCCTTATATTCTCCTTCTCCAAATTGACTGAAAAGCCATCTTTCCTGTCCAATTAGATGCTTTCCCTCCCCTTCCTTCCTTTTCTTCTTGAGAGAAAGAGAGAGAGTGTGAGAGAAACATTAATTTGAGAAGGAAACATGGATCAGCTGCCTCCCATATGCACCCTGACTGTGGAGCAAACCCACAACCCAGGTATATGCCCTAACCAGGAATTGAACCCACAACCTTTCCCTGCATGGAAGGACACACCAGCCAAAGGAGCCATGCTGGGAACCAATTCCAACATGTCATAATTACAAGAGTTTCATCAAAAGGTTGGTGAAGCATGGGGAGCTCACCAAGGGCTGAGCCACATATGTAGTTTACCTGTTGGAACGGCTAAATGTCACTTCCCCCAAACCTGAATAGGATTATTGCTTACTGCCAGACAGCTCAGGGAATCTTAAATTTGCATGTTATTGCCTCCTGTTGGCCAAACACCTGAACAGCTGTAGGCTATTCCCCAAACTGACAATGCTTCTGTAAACCCTACCCTTTGGAGTGCATTATCTCCACCTTGCCTTAGGACTAATTGTGTTAATAAATAGCACGGAGTCCTTAGACAAGGGGAAGTTTTTAGTTTCTTTAGTTGAAGATGCTCTGACACCAAATGCCTTTCAAAATTATCTTTTGTCCTTGGACTCCTTCTAAATCTATGCATCAGTTCCTTTCTCCAGATTGCTGCACCCTTCCTAATGCTGGGAAAAGAACCCCAGCAGAGCCACACCAACCAGGGCCTAGTTGGATGTTTTTGATGCCAGTTACTCCATGGGATGACCCTTCCATTCATTTGCTCCTCTCTCCTTAATACCTAACTTCCTAATCTAACACCCACAATCTGTGTGTCTCTAAGTGTAGAAGAATTTTTTGGTGACTTTTCCCTTTAAATTATTCCCTATCCTTTTATTTATATGCATAGTAAAATGTAAAACTCCTTTCTCAGAGAAAGAAAGGATTCAAGAGTAGAAACATTTCGACATAAAGAAAAATCCACTAGAACTCAAAGTTTTTCCTTGTTTTTAATCAAAGAATATGTTTCTCCCTTTAAATACACACAACATATAAAAGCAGAAAGTGAATCAGAATTACTCATGTCTGACTCTCAGAAAATACTACCCAAGTGGCAAATAGAATACTCCTTAAGCAAAGGAAACCAGGAAAACTAATATAAATAAAAAATGCATTTATTTTTTATTTTTAATATTTTTTATTGTTTAAAATATTACATATATTAGTACAGATATCTCCTTTTTTTCCCCATTGACCTTCTCCCAGCCTTCCCTACCCGCTGTTGCATGCCCTCAACCCACCCCCCCAAGTGTCTTGTGTCCATTGGTGTGCTTATATGCATGCATACCAGTCCTTTGGTTGATCTATTTCCCTCCCCACTCAACACTCCCCAGCCTTCCCGCTGTAATTTGACAGTCTGTTTGGTGTTTTACTGCCTCTATATCTATCTTTTTATTCATCAGGTTATAATGTTCTTTATTTTCCATAAATGAGTGAGATCATGTGGTATTTTTCTTTGATTGCCTAGCTTATTTCACTTAACATAATGCTCTCCAGGTTCATCCATGCTGCTGCAAATGGTAAGAATTCCTTATTTTTTATAGCAGCGTAGTATTCCATTGTGTAGATGTACCATAGCTTTCTAATCCACTCATCTGTTGATGGGAATTTAGGCTGTTTCCAAGTCTTAGCTATGGTGAATTGTGCTGCTATGAACATAGGGGTGCATATATCCTTTCTGATTGGTGTTTCTAGCTTTTTGAGATATAATCTTAGAAGTGGGAATAGCATGCTGTTTAGTCTCCATGTGTTTGACTTTTTTGGATTGTTTTTATTGTTGTTGATTTCTAGTTTTATGCCACTGTGATCTGAGAAGATGCTTGATATGATTTCTATCTTCTTGAATTTGAAGAGACTTTGCCTATGACCCAACATACAGTCTATCTTTGAAAATGACCCATGTACACTTGAGAAGAATGTATATTCTGTGGTTTTGGGGTGAAATGTTCTGAAGATGTCAATTAATTCCATCGGGTCTAGTGAGTAATTTAGGATTGATGTTTCTTTGCTGATTTTTTGTTTAGAGGATTTGTCCAATGGTGATAGTGGGGTATTAAAGTCTCCTACTATGATTGTATTGCTGTCAATATTTCCCTTGATATCCTCCAGGAGTTTTTGTATGTATTTGGGTGCTCCTATATTGGGTGCGTATATGTTTACCAGAGTTATTTCTTCTTGTTGGATTGCTCCCTTTCGTATTATGAAGTGGCCTTCCTTATCTCTTGTTATGTCCTTCACTTTGAGATCTAATTTGTCAGATATAAGTATTGCTACCCCAGCTTTTTTTTCATCTCCATTTGCCTGAAAAAACTTTTTCCATCCCTTCACCCTCAGTCTGTGTGTGTCTTTTTTTCTGAGGTGGGTTTCTTGTAGACAGCAGATATGTGGGTCATGTTTTCTTATTTCGTTACCATATGTCTTTTGATTGGGGCATTTAATACATTTACATTTAAAGTTATTATTGATAGGTGCTTATTTGTTGCCATTTTTATTCTTTTCCATGTGTTCCTTCTTCACTTCCTATTTCTTTTTTTTACAGCAGACCCTTTGGAATTTCTTGCATTGCTGGTTTGGTGGTAATAAATTCCCTTAGTCCTTTTTTGTCTGTGAAGCTCCTGATTTCACCTTCAATTTTGATTGATAGCCTTGCTGGGTACAGTATTCTTGGATGCAGACCCTTCTTTTGCATGACTTTGTATATTTCATTCCATTCCCTTCTGGCATGATGAGTTTCTGTTGAGAAATCAGGCGCTAGTCTGATGGGGGTTCCTTTGTAGGTAACTTTCTTTCTCTCTCTGGCTGCTTTTAAGATTCTTATTTTGTTGTTGGTGTTTGCCAATTTAATTATAATGTACCTTGGCATCGGTCTTTTGGGGTTCATTTTGCTTGGGACTCTGTGAGCTTCTTGGATTTGTGTGGGTATTTTCTTCCCTATATCAGGGAAGTTTTCTGTCATTATTTCTTCAAACAGGTTTTCTATTCCTTGCTAAGTTTCTTCTCCTTCTGGAACCCCTATTATGCAGATGTTGTTTTATTTTGTGTTGTCTCAAATTTCCCTTAGGCTGTCCTCCTGCTTTTTAATTTTTTTTTCTAGAAGCTGCTCTACTTGGGTATTCTTTCCTACCTTGTCTTCTAGCTCACTGATGCGGTCCTCTGCTTCTTCTAGTCTACTCTTGATGCTTTCTATTGAGTTCTTTACAGCAGCAATGTCATTTTTCATTTCCTCTTGTTTCTTACACATATTGTCGAATTTGTCTTCCATTCTTTTCAGCCACCTTATGACCATTTCTCTGAATTCTTTCTCTGACAGGTTGCTTGCCTGCATTTCATTTACTTCCTTTTCCGGTGATGCCTGCTTTTTTCATATGTGGGCTGTTTCTTTGTCTTCCCATGGTCGCTCTTCTCCGGGTGTCTGGCTGTGTAGTTCTCTCTCTCCTGCGTTGATTTAAGGGCATAAAATACAACACAACCAGGTACAATGCACAAAGCACTGAACAGAAATGTATTTACAATGCTAATAACCCCAAATAAAGGTGAGCACCAGAGAAAGGCAAATTAGAGGATAGGAGAGAAAGAAGAGGAGAAGAAAAAAAAGAAAAGAGTGCAAAAATGAAATTGGGAAAAGGAAAAAAAAAGTAAGAGAGAAAAGAAAGAGAATAAGAAAGAAGAGGGGAACAAACTATATATATGGGGAGAAAACTCCAAGAGAACAGCCACTAATCCCAACAAATGCAAGCAACAAGTACCTGGAGATGAATAAAAACTACAATCAACAACTAATATCAAGCAAGGCGAGGGAAAACAGAAGCAAAAAACAAACAAAACAAACAATCAAAAAAAGAATAAGCAAAACAATCTCACAAACAAGCATAAAAATTGATATAATCAATAATCAAGCAAACAACAACAAAAGGACAGAGAGAAAAACAATTTTTTGGATAGTGAAGACAGAGAAGAGAGAGATGTGTATGGACTTGGAGCAGGGGATTGGAAATTAGATATATAAGTAGGGTGAAATTTTAACAGGGGGTAAAAAGAAAGAATAGGGAAAAATCTAAAGCAGGAAAAGGGCAAGAGAAACAGGACAACAAAAGGGGAAAAGTTAGGAAGAGAGTGATGGCATAAAGGTAAAGTTGAGATAGAGTAAAATGGTGCTAAAGGAAAGATGAAAATAGAATGTAGAACACTAATCCCAAAGTAAAATAAAGAGAAAATACAATGATACTTTTTAAAAAAAGGTACAATAGTAGTAGTAATAATACTGACTGAAAATAAAAATGTAATATTTAAAAAGGTAAAATCAAGTGAGGAAAAAGAAAAAAATTAGTTTCTTAAATAAAAGTTGAAAAAAATTTAAAAAATAGAAAAAATGTGCAGTAGTGAAGGTCATTCACTTCCTCTACTGTTCTGTTTGGCATGCCTGTTTCCTAGTCAGGACAGTATTGCAGTTCCCTGCGTTCCACTGCTCCTCAGTGTTGTAAGCCAGTCCTAATTTTTAAGCAGGCAGTGTGTCTTAATTCTTGTATTCCTTTATTTGTGTTTATACAAGAGTCAATTTGTGATTCAACCCCTGGGTGGCAGTGTTTTTGGATTGACCTCCGGGTCTATAGGTCCTCTCTAGCCAGTGCTTAGATCCTGCTTTCCCTGTGGCACTCAATACCGGTTTGTGGGAGTGGGTTGTCCTAGAGCTGGTTCTCTGATGGTTATTCCCCGCTCTGATCCCCAGGTTCCAGAAAAACAACTTTCCCCTGCAGTCTCTTATGGTGTCCCCAATTGGGTGATCCTGTGTATTGTGCTTAGTAATCAGAAGCAAGGATTTGAAGAGAAAAAAAAAAAAAAGAGCCAGCGTAAGTGTGCGAACTCTGGGGCCGCACGCAAGTCTGTGGAGTCTTATTTTCCCCCTTGGGTCTAAGCAGCTGGCACGCTTTTAAAATTTTTAGGCTGTCCTTTTGCATCAGATCAAAATGGGTTGCTTTTTAGAGTTCCTTTCTGTTAGTAGCTCTGAGGACCCCCTTCCATATTCACGGGTCATGCCAGCCCCAACAGCCAAGGGTTTTTCTAGGTGCAGACTTCCCCCGGTCCTCCAGCTCCTGCAGTGCAAGCGTTTCTCTCTCCTGCCAGGACCAGAGACCTCACCTTATCCCAGGCGAAATCTGACCTTTTTGTGGTGGAGTGTAGAGCTCCTCTGAATCTGTGTGTTTGCGCCAATTGGGGACCGGTATTCTGGGGTTCGCAGCTGTTCAGTGGGTGCCGTAGTTGTAGATTTTCAGGCTTCTGATAACATCCACTTTCCCCTTCAAGATGACATGGTCTCCGAGTCCGAGCCGGTCACTCCGGAAGGGAACCCAGCAACAGTGGGGGCTGCCTGGTCAGGGGAGCCCCATCCAGCAGTCCCCCACTGTCTCCTAGAGTATAGCTGTCCCTCAACTCACCAAGAAATACTCCTCGTGCGACCCTCAGCTGTTCTTTCTATCTGTTCTGGGACAAGACTGTCTATTCTGCCGCCATTTTTTTGATCCCTGCATTTATTTTTTAAAAACATATCAACAGATTGTTATTATTTGTGTTGTGTCCTGCTTCTTGCATTTTTACAAACAGGTGCCTAATTTTAAAACAACATTGGGCTTCACCAGTATCTCAACAGCACAGTTTTATGTGACAGATTTATTTGGATTGCTATTTAGATGTAAAATATTTTGAATGGCTCTATGTATTGTTTGGATGAGTTACCCTGTATGGACCAGAAATGTATGCTGAAATTGCCAGCTACTGCATAAAGTATTTCATTAACATCATGACCTCATTTGTTAGATTGAATTTCAATCTTTTTGCCAAATTTTCCCCACAGATACATTCTATTTTAGAAAAATTGAATAAAAACAACATAAAAATGAGAAGGCAATTCATGTCTGTGAAACTTAGAATGGCTAGAATGCCACCATAATTCCATATATTTTACAAATTATAATTAAATTTCTACTTTTGTTAAAGTTTAGGTAACAAAACTATCACACACTTTAATTTTTCTCTAATGGCAATGATTTATTCAAATAACATATTCTTAGCTCTTCCTCTTCCTCTCTCTCTCTCCCTCTCTTTCTAATAAGAAGAATTCACACACAAATAAGTGCAATATAAATATATATATTTTATACATATAAATATACATACACATATATATGTATACATATCTAATTTGCATGTACAAAGGCATTATTTGTAAAGAAAACATTTTAGATCTTATAAGATCATTTGTGTAATTTTAGAATATGACTTTTAGATAAGATCTATTATCATTAGTTAAACTTGTGGTACATCATAGATAATGAAGGTGCCATATGCCTGTTTTATAAACTATTAGGGATTCCAGACTGGCCCAGTGTGGCTCAGTGGTTGAGCATTGACCCATGAACCAGGAGGTCATGGTTAAATTCCCAGTCAGGGCACATACCCAGGTTGTGGGCTCAATCACCTGTAGTGGGCATGCAGGAGGCAGACGATCAATGATTCTTTTTCATCATTGATATTTCTATCTCTCTCTCTCTCCCTCTCCCTTCCTCTCTCTGAAATCAATAAAAATATATTTAAAAAACAAATTTAAAATATTAAGATGTTGAGCCTGAGCTGTGTTTGCTACTGATATGACCACACCTATTTGAGGAAGTGGAAGATTACTCCCGACAACAGTCAGTTTTAAAAAGCAGATTGGCATGAGGGTTCCATGAAGTCAGATTAAGGCATTGCAAGATCCTATAGATAAGAGGATCTTTCAATGCCTTAATTGTATAGCCATCTTATAACTATTGAAACCTCATGGAGGAAGAAGCTGAAGGAAGCATTTTCCAGAATGATTTAGCGACATGTACTGATTTTTTCACACCTCCCAATGTGTAATGTCAAGGGGCAAAAGAGGCATCCTTAGTACTCTTGTAAAAATCAGAAAATAGCCTCAGCACATGGAGGATTCCAGAGAAAAAGAGGATTAGTGTGTGGATAAAACCAAAAACAGTGCTAAGGTAATCTGCTGAATGTGATAATACTCACCAAGAGGAAGAAGATAACTGACAGATGGAAATGTACCATGTGGGGGAAGACTTGCCACCATAACATGCATATTTATAAACATATGGTTATACCTTCCATGCTTCTCACAAATATGTGCATTAGACTATGAGGATTAAATACGCTTGCTTAAATCCACAGAAATAGGTGGATTCATCTACAAAATGTATACAGAATAAAAAAAGCAAGAGTGTCAGGGTGTGATATTTTGAGGTAAGGGAGAGGGAAACATGTATAAATGCATGTTCCAATAGCAGAGTAAATGCCAATCACTTTGAAACCCTATAAATGGAACAATTATCTTTGAATTCTTAAAAAAAAAAAGTGAGTAACCTAGTAATGCTGTAAGATCCTGCTCCTATTTCATACACAACACATATACACATATTTAGTCCTACTTCACAACTTTCCTGTTAATTTTTCTTCTGTCCTCCTTCAGTCTGCTGCTTAACTTGATATCCCTTTTGATAGAGAGAAAATGTTCCCAATTTTCCAGCCAACATCTGAAGGTTGGGCTACTCTGGCATATCTCTCTCTCTACACTTAAATATTCACCTGGGACAATATGTGTAAGAGAGGTTGGGGAAGAAAGCTAAGGGCAAGGTTGCGACAGATTTTACATTTTTATTCAATAACAGAATTTTCTAAAGGAGTTTTCAGTCTGCCAATACATCATAAATAAATTGCATCTATTTACAAAACAAATTAATTAATTAATAAATATGTGGTCTTGCAGAGGTAGATAATATGAGATATTCCTATAGTTCCTGGTATTTAGAAGATCTTAGGGTTCCCAAGATGCATAGCTTTAGGAATGGCCAAGATATCAAGCTGCCTAGACAGACCTTCTTCATCAGCCATCCCCATGACTCGAATTTTATCTTGTGTCATCCTCATAACCTTTTTATCCTACCTCTATTGCATTCTACTCAACCTAAATTAATTGCATTTGCAGTGACAGATTCAGAGCCCTCAGAGCATTTATCAAGCCTGAGGTTATTTAGTAATACTAGACTGTAAATGCTTCCCATCAAAACCAAGCTATGCTGCTTTTTATTCTCCATTTTAGTCTTGATTTCTCTTTACCAGTGACTTGAACACAAATTATTTTCCTTCTTATTAAAATGTTTGCAATATATTTTGTTTAAGGGGCCATTGCATTTGTTACATAGCTAGATCCCTAGCAGCAAGCACATAGACACTTAGAGAGTGTACATTTGTAGCAAGCAATCTCACATACTTAACATTTAAAAATATCCTTGGCCCTTTTCTACATCTCAGTCTGAAACATTCTTTTCTTACTCTACTTGAAGCACAATTCCCATTTTTTGCACCTGGAACTCTGGCCCTGAACTCTTCCCAGTCATTTGTAGTTTATGGTATATACCTGACCAATCACAAATAGCAATGGTTCTTGGTAGTTATCCCAGAAGAGTCCCCAGGTATCAGCTGTCTGCTTGGGTGTCTTATCCAGTCTGAACTCATTAGTCATGGACCAACATTTAATCTAATAATTTGATTTGGTTTTCATTGAAAAATTTTTGTCAGAAGATATGAATTTAAACAGCAGCCTTCATGGCTCAAACTTTACTGACATTTACTTAGGAATCTTTGGCAAAAACCTCATGAAAAAAATATATTTGGTGTTGCTTGGTCCCACTTTTCCATTTCCAACATTCAATCCTAAATGCTTCACTTCCCCAGAAGATCTGGTGCCAAGACCACCATTCACCACAATCTGACCTTTACCTTCCATCTGTATCCTCTTTTGCCACATGAAATCTTTGTATCAAGAGATTTGCTGTCCTGGTGGGTTACAAGGATTTGATTTAGGCAACCTCCATGTTGTACTCTGTTTCAAAGTTGCAAGACAAGAGATAATGCAACGTCAGTACTGGAATCCTTTCATTTAATGAGAAGAGTGAGCATGGCTGTTTTCTAGGGGTAGGAAGGTGATTGTGCAATCAAACTTCTTTCAACCAGATTGTGCCATAAATTCTATAGGTTCGTAACTGCATTTGGGCTAGTGCAAGGTGGGGGAATGTTGTATTGTGGCTCCTAAGTACAGGTATCTTAGATTTGACACAAGGAGTTACCTAGGAAAAATTAAGGAGATAGTGTATCTGCAATGAAGCTGAAAGGCAGCATCAGGGATTATTTCTCAGAGAATCATGTATTCCATCCTAAGAAGTTTGGCATAACCTTAAAGAAAACAGGAACTGCCTGGCCAGTGTGGTTCAGTAGTTGAGTGTCGACCTGTGAACCAGGAGGTTACAGTTTGATTCCTTGTCAGGGTACATGCCAGGGTTTTGGGTCGATCCCCAGTAAAGGGCATGCAGGAGGCAGTCAATCAATGATTCTTTCTCATCATTGATGTTTCTATTTCTCTCTTCCTCTCTGAAATCAATAAAAAATATGATGGGGAAAAAAACAAAAACACATTTAAATATTTTAAGTATTTATAAAGTCAGATTTAATTTTTACTTTTTACAGAGTGATTTTTCTTATAACATTATGGAGGATTAAGACAGGAAGGGCAGAGTGTCATGATCAAACTTATAGTTGGGAAGAAGTGATTGGCAATAGTCCAGAAGAGAGATATTAGAAAGAGTAGAGAGTGAGTACAGAATAACATTTAGAACTATTTAGTGAACATAAGGAATATAGTGAGGTCATAAATTAAATTTAGTTAATGAAGAAATATTTTAATTAAATATACTGAAATGCTATTATAATATTATGTCTCTTTAAAACTTATTTCCCATGTTGGAGATTCACCTTAAACTAGGGATGAGAATGAGGAAAAAATTGGCAGGTACCCTAATATTCAGGCAAATAGTGAACATGCTGTGTGCAAGTGGAGTGAGATCTGTGTTTATTCAATGTTTTCTCAAATGTCTGTCAGCTAGGCCCACTGGGCATAGTGTAGGTAAATTATAAAAATGAATTTTGGATATCTCAAAATAGTAAGTTATTTTGTCTTTCAATTGTTACACATACAGAATATAAAATTAAGAAATTTGCTTCTCAATATTAAAGGATATATTTATGTGAGTGCCATAATACTTTTCTTTCTATTGCTTTTTAATAATACATTTTGTGAAGAAATGGCACACATGTGATTTTAATATAGAGTCATTTTTACAATGCCATCCAAAATTTGGCAAAAGGTATGAGGGAAGTGTCTTATATAAAAGAAAAACATTGGAGGCAGAAGTTTTAAAAGAACAACATACCTAAATCTTTATTCGCTATCAACTAAGCTGATAAAAAACATAAAATAAAATAACAAAACATTCAAAAACTTCTGAATCATCTAAACTTATCTTTAATTTAAATTGCTCATTGATTTCTGCCAAAGCTAAAAGCTTTTAGATGAATGAAAAAATCCTTATGAATATGTTGAATTTCACCAATCATAAGGCACACTAGAAACTTTAAGAAAATTTTAAATGTGTGAGTTACCTGCTGATTTTGCTTTTGTTACCTCTTGAAGTTATTAAGGGATATTTTGAAATAAGATCCTGACATACCTTTAATGCAACTAACCTTCAAAATACTTTCTCATGAATGTGGCAGGGTATGCTGCTGCAGTATTCATCAAATTTAGTGTGTGATGAGACTGCCTATTCAACTTCTATCTATTTACAGACAAATTTTAGATAAAGTGCAGGACATCTTTCTTTACTGATCATTCCTTCTCCGTTATTGCTGAATACATAATCTCTTAGTTATACATACCAAATAACAAGAGAATATCATGCAATGATATCCAATTTACATAGAAATTATATCCATTCTTTACTTTGAGATCCCATTTATCTAGGTATTACTTTGCATTACAAAATCTAGACATGCAAGTTAACTCTCATTGAATAGCTCCCACCCTGAACCTCCAGAGAGAGCAGCAACCATTTGAGTAGTCTACAATTGTCACCTCCAACCCCCAGGAACAGTTTTTATCACAGATTTCATTTTCACTGTCTTTGCAAGGGTATGAGATTCCTTGAATTGCTGGCTGCAGGGGATCTCAGTAATTTTTCTCACACAGTGGCCCTGCAAAATTCACCCCCTACATGGGAAGATGTCTCAAAAACTGAAGTGGTAACAAGGATTTCAAACTCTCACAGGGAAGACTATTTGTGTTTAATTGTGTTTTGGTTTGTGCTATAATAGAAATAATCTCTATTGCTATGTGATATGTACACAATAAATAAATATTGATATTCAGAATTGTTAAATACCTTAGCCTCACTTCAACTAATATTTTTTAAAGCCATTTATTTGGGGCATAATAGAAAACCAGAGCAAATATTTATGAAATCCTTTTAATCTAGCGCTGCTATTATGAGTATCTTCAATAATCTCATCTTTCCTAAAGAGTATGTTATCTTATGTTTTTGAAGTAACAACTAGAAAACAATACATGCATATTATAAATTATTTATTTTTAAAATTTATAAATAGCATGTTAATTATGACTCATTTTAATTATTTATTTTTTATTTAATACCAATTATTTTGGGTTTCCTACAGGATTTATGACCTGAATATTTATTTTCCCATATTTTTCTTAAAAAAATAAAATAACTACAGATTATTTTAATAAAAATGACTGACAACAGCCCTGGCTAGATGGCTCAGTTTATTGGAGTGTCGTCCCATATTCCAAAAGGTTTTGAGTTCGATTCCTGGTCAGGGCACATACCTAGGTTGTGGTGTACAGGAGGCAACCAATTGTTGTCTCTCTCTCATTCTCTTCCCTTTCCTCTCTCTAAGATCAGTGAAACATATCCTCAGATGAGGATTAAAAAAAAAAAATAGACTGACTGCTGGAAGCCACTGCTTGTCAATACTGTCAGTGCACCAAGGAATGCAGAATGTATGTGGAATGCAATGGACCTTGGGCATTAGCAGGGCTGAAACTAAGCACCATTGTTGAGATAGTGGTGGCTCAAGGCAATTCCCTAACCAGATAATCCTTTTACTGTTTACCAAACTTTACCTTTGATATGCCTGTATGCATTGCTGGAGGGCAAGATGTGTATCTAAAACTGAATAAAAAGCAGACTGGACCCAGTTCCAGGGGTGCCTCTTCAAGAAAGAGGTCTCCATCTGGTCCCCCATGACTTCTAAATTCATATTTCTTGTATAGCATTTTCATTTGTGCGTCGGCTCCTCCTTCAGATCCTGAACCCAGCCGCGAAGTGGAAACTGACAACATAAATTCATTTTGAAGAATTTGGTAAAGAGTCAGTTTAACTCCAATAAAGATACTCCAAAACATGAAATAAAAGGCAGACTAGAAAATCATCTGTAGACAGCAAAAATGTTAATTGAAATTTATAAACTTTGCATTTTTAAAACATGATAAAGTGTTACTGGTTGTGGAAAAAAATTAAGGTGAAGTTGTTCTTGAAAACATCACTTTTCCTAATTAATTACCTGATAATTTACTAACTGAAAAAATTAGAAAAAAATTATAATTTTTTTCTCCCTATCAACATTTCTTCATCTTTATTTTGGTAATTATAGAATAAATTTCTGCCTTATTAAAAAAATCAAATTACAGTAATTTAACACAACAAAGATTTACCTCATCATGCTACTTACCCATCACACTCTCCCTGGAGGCTCTACCCCCTAGTCACAAAGGACAGGAGGCTGACATAGCTTCACCTTATATCTGCACCTTCTGAAATAGCTAGTCACCCAGATCTATGCATAGGGAGAATAACTGAGAGGTTTGTCAGATCTTTTTGCTTTGGCCTGAAATTGATACACATCATTCTGTTCACAACTCATTGCCAGAATTTATTACATCTTGATCCCCAGTTGATCACATGAATGTTGGAAAATATGGGTGAGATTATGAATATTTGTTGACCATCCTATTTCTGACATAAAAATTAAGATGGAAAAAATAAGACCAGGTTTAATATGTCCCTTCATTTCTAACATTGTGTCATCTTAATTTTCATATCAACTTATTCCCACCTTTATTGGTTTATAAATCCCAGAAATTCTGTCACAGATTGTTAGCTTTTGCACATATCTCCATATTCATTCATGATGCAATTTACTGGCATCACACCCATCCACCCACACTGATCCATTTATTCACACATACACATTCACTTTTCATAACCTGAATTTTTAGAAACATGGATTTTTATTCTTCTCTTCCACAGTGCTATCCTAGCTTTAGAATAAAATGTCTTTTAAGCTCTGAATCACAGATGACTAAATTTTAAGAATAATAAGGTAATTATAGTAAAAATTGATTTATATATTATACAATGACTTATTAGTTTGTAACTCTTTAAGGAACAATTTGGTTTTCTTTATTCTGCTCATTCTTCATAATATTTTATGGGAATACTAGAAGGCTGGTACGAGGATTTGTGCACTAGTGGGGTCCCTGGGCCTGGCCTGCACCTTCTCACAATCTGGGACCCTGGGGGGATGTCAGAAAGCCAGTTTTGGCCAGATCCCGCAGGGCAGGCCGAGGGACCCTACCAGTGCATATAAGATCTTTGTTTAATCTCTTCCCCCCCTCCCCCCTCCCCAGTTTCCTCTGAGAATCATCAGTTTATTCCATGTTTCCATGCCTGTGGTTTCCACTCCTACATTGAGCATCTGCCCCCTGATGGTCAGTGTGCATCATAGCTACAGGTCGGTTGGCTGGTCGCTTAGGCTTTTATATATGTAAAATAAAGTTATATTTGTGACTTATAATGTTGTATTTATTAGATTGAAAGATTCACATACTAGTATTTCTAGATTCTGCCTTAAATATGCTTCACAGTAAATGCAAGTAGTGAGTAGTATATCAAATGAATTGCCTCTATTGTTCTATTGCCAGTCAGTGTTCATTTTAGTTTTTTTCCAGTTAATCAACTTCCCTGTATTTTAGGAATATTAGCTTGGAAGGATAATTCTTCTTTTTCAGAAGTAAAGTGATGTTCCCAGAGACAACAGCTAAGGGTTACCATAAGTAATCATATTTTCATTAGGTGGCCCGGTATTCTTGCACAAATGATTGTCCTCAGCAGTTGCTCTCACTGTCCCTTCTACTATAGGTGGTTTTCCACAGAGCATTTTGAAAAAATTATAACTGACTTCCAAGCTGTGATGTAGTTTCCTAATGTTTGGAGATTTGGAAAAAAATAAACTTTCTATGACATGTAAAAATAACATGAATTCTTATATCAAGTCTCTTTGTTTAAACTACATATTAATAATAATAAAAACTAGTTTTTATGGCAGATCTAACTTTGAACATTTTGGAAACCAGAGAAGTAGCTAATTATTAATTTTATAAAGAGAACTTTATTCTTTGATCACAGATATTAAATATTATATTTTCATATATACTATATATGACATTGACATTAATAATGTTAAACTATATTATGTAGTAATTTACTGCATATTGATTGTGACCAAACTAACTGAGCAAAACTCCTATAGCCAGACAGATTCTCTATCCATGTCCAGGTAAGCTGGCTTAAAGTCACATAGTTTTAAAATAGTCATTAAGACATTATTTTACTTATATTGATTTTATGATATTCTGGAAATATTTTACTGTTTTCTATGTCCATGTTACATTTAAATATTGTAAAATAAATATTTAAGTTTAAAAGTGAAAACATTTGCATATTAAAATAAAAATGAAAAGGAGAAATTATAAATTTTTTTTCAACCATGAGGTAATAAGAATGAGGCCAGTGGCCCAGCAGGTGTTGCTCAGTGGTTGAGTGTTGACCTATGAACCAGGAGATCACTGTTTGATTCCAGGGCAGGGCACGTGCCCAGATTGTGGACTCGGTCCCCAGTAGGGGGTGTGCAGGAAGCAGCTGATCAGTTATTATTCTCTCTCATCATTGATGTTTCTATCTCTCTCTCTTCCTCTCCCTTCCCCTCTGAAGTCAATAAAAATATATTTTAAAAAAAGAAGGAGACCAGTGAACTCAATAAGCAAATATTTATTATATGAAAAAAACTATAATTTTTCTATGTTTGGTATATTCCAGCAAAATATAATTATGAAGTTTTAACAGTGGTTTTGAATTTTTGGGACTGATTAATAAAGGATTTCCATTCTAGAGTCAACAGAAAAATCTATGGACAATTAATTCAAATTCTGTTCCTACTTAGGTATGTAGGAATAAAAATTAGATAATGTAATTGAATGTGTTGTTATCACACCAGAAGCACTTAAGAATATGTTTGAGCTCTAACCAGTTTGGCTCAGTGGACAGAGCGTTGGCCTGCTAACTGAGGGGTCCTGATTCTGGTCAAGGGCACATGCTCATGTTGTGGACTTGATCCCGGCGGGGGGTGGGGGTGTGTGAAGGGGTGCAGAAGATCAATGATTCTCACTCAGCATTGATGTTTCTATCTCTCTCTCCCTGGCCTTTTATCTCAGAAATAGAAATAGAAATAGAAATAGAAATAGAAATAGAAATAGAAATAGAAATAGAAATAGATATAGATGATATGGATATAGGTATAGAGAGATAGAGATAGATAGAGATAGAGATAGAGAGATAGAGAGATAGAGATATCTATAATAATAAAAGCATAATGTGCCAATTAGACCGGACGTCCTTCAGGAAATCATTCTGGACAACCTTCTTGACAAAGCCGGGGCTGCAAGGGAAGCCTGGGTCCCTGGTGCCAGAAGGAAGCCGGTGCCGGCAGCCAGGGCAAGTAAGGCTTACTCCTGCATGAATTTTATGCATCGGGCCTCTAGTATATAGATAATATGCTTTAAACTTTTTTCTACTTATAGGTGAACTGAACTAAACATATGTTTTAATTGCTTTATGTGTTCTCACTTGCACTATAGCTAATGAGCTTCTAAAATATATATATATATACTAGAGTCCCAGTGCACGAATTCATGGGCCACGAGGCTGTGGTGGGCACAGGGGCGGGTCTTGGCCCATCCTCTGCACCCCAGCCCAACCCTTCCTGCCACGGCCCCCAGGCCCCTGTCTGCCAGCAGCCCCACTCCCACCACTGCCACTCCAACATGCTGACAGCGCCAGCCCCTTTTGCACCTGCTGACAATGTGGAGCAATTGGGGCTGGTGCCAGCAGCGGGTGCAAGTGGCAGCTGCTGCCCCAATCGCCCCTCAGGAGCAGGGGAGGTGGAGAAGCTCTCAGGGGCGAATGGGGCTGGCAGCTGCTGCTCACACCCGCTGATGGCGCTGAGTGATTGGGCCCAGCACCAGGTGCCGGCAGTGGGTGCAAGCACCTGGGGGGACCATGGAGCATGGGAACAAAGAATTTTCGGTAACCACCAGAAGCTCACCCCATTGACAGTGACCGGTGCCCTGCCTTGGTCTGTCTCCCTCACTCACATGCTCCACCATCCTGCAGTGGCCAACTCTCGCCATGTTCCTCACTCTGCTGCCTGCTGCCATCACCTGCCATGTTCTGCGCCCGCCCCCTGGTGGTCAGCGCACATCATAGCGACCAATTGTTTGGTTGTTTGGTTGTTCTGCCATTCAGTCTATTTGCATATTAGGGTTTTATATAAATAGACAAGAGGCCCGGGGCACAAATTTGTGCACGGGTGGAGTCCAGCCAGCCCTCCTCGATGGGGGCTCATAGGGCTGGGCCAGCGGGGGGTTGAGGAGGGGTCGCAAGCAGTTGCCTGGCTGGCTCCACCCCTGATCAGGGTGTTGGGGGCCAATCGGGGCCAGGATCAGGCTGGTTGGCTGCTGCAGTGTGCACCATAGCCACCGGTCATTCTGGTCATTCCGCCATTCTAGCCACTGGGCTTTTATATATATAGATATTTCCCTAATGGGTAGACTTTAAACTAAGTGTTTCTGAAATATAAATCAATTATATATTTCAGGTATATTCTTAGAGACATTTAATCATATTATTTCATCAAATATTCTTGGAAACAGATCACCAAAGATGTCCTGAAACCTCAAACACAATTGCAGAGGCTAAGTCATCTTAAGTATGTCCCTAATAGAACATCAAGGGGCTTAGTTTCTGCACTGTGAGACTTTTAATAAATAAGGACACACAATCAAGTAATCTCTGGGCACTAAACCCTATTCACAGAGTTCATTAAAATTAGATGCAATTACAGTTTACTTTTAATTTTTTGTCACCTTTGTTTAAAGATATAAATAGAAATTCTGAATTATAATAGAGTAATGGTGAAACCCAATTTCTTAAAAATTTTTATTGCATTAAAATGACTTTATGTTGTCATTGCAGGCATTGATCTCTTTTGCTTCCTGTTTAAAGTTATATACTTCAGGCCTGGCTGCTGTTGCTTAGTGGTTGGTGTCAACATATAAAACAAGAGGTCATGGTTCAATTCCCAGTCATGACACATGCCCAGGTTGGGGGCTCAATCCCCTTTGGGGGGTGTGCAGGAGGCAACCAATCAATGATTCTCTCTCATTATTGATGTTCCTATATCTCTCTCCCTCTTCTTTCCTCATTGAAATAATATTTTTTTAAAAAATAAAGTACATACTTCATGAAAGCCTTACAGTATTTTTATATTCACTTCAAATTGTATTAGAAACTGGCAATTTATGATTTCTTCAAACTGATGACATATTTTTTGCTACCTGTAAGAAGTAGTCACTTCAAATGATGATCTTGTCAACCCATTATATTCTATAATTCATAAAATAATATTCTGTATCTTGCTTCTAGAAAGCTCTACTCTAAAATTATATTTT
Organism: Ia io; assembly: GCA_025583905.1. Classification (NCBI taxonomy): domain Eukaryota; kingdom Metazoa; phylum Chordata; class Mammalia; order Chiroptera; family Vespertilionidae; genus Ia; species Ia io. Next base: position 23,842,487 of record JAJQQW010000009.1, read on the forward strand.
TTGCTGTATACATTTACAGCAAGTTTTTTTAAGGGACACCCACCATATCAAGTATAGTCCAACCACTGCTGGTGAATACAGTCATCATTATTCCCACCCTACAGTCCTGGCACTTTTCTCTTTAGTGGAATAAATTAGAAACCCAGACGGATAATCCAGTAAATACTGCACATGATTACTTTTAAAGACACGTTTCTTGTTAAGCACAGATTTTATAAGATTCAGTTTTTAAGTTTTAATAAACAGGGTTCTCATTATTAACTACCATTTTCAAAACCAAGTGAGATATGAGGAGCTCTTTTACAGTCTTAGCAGATATAGATCATTGCTTCCTCTTTTTGCCTCTTCAGACACAGGCTATGTTAAAGTATACCCTATTTAATGGTTTCTGGTAGTTAATCATCACTTGGTGATTCCTTTAACCATAGTCTCACCTTTGTGTACATTACAACATTGAATCTCCCAAGTCCCAATGTTGCTTTCAAGTACCTGTAGTACACATAATAGTTTCCAGCATAAACAAGATAAATTACCTTTGTATACTTTAAATAATTCTCCCCTTTGAAATATTGGTATAGGCTAGAAAGTTTCTCTTTGATGCCACAGTTACATGGCTCAATTTTTCTCTATGTCTAAAATTATGATTATACCAGAAATGCCATTGTGTATATTTTTGTGGATGAAATGTTCAACATCAAGACCTTAACTAGTGCTATAATTGAACTGTTTAATAATAAAAGACTCAGCTAACATTCTTATTTTACATGTTTTACATTTTTGCTCCTGTGAAATAGATTTGTGCATAAAATATTATGAATATCTTATGTCAGAAAAATACTATTTTAACCCAAAACATGGAGGCATGGAACAGACTGACATGCCTCAATGTGGGGTTGGAGGGACGAAAAGAGATAAACCAAAGAACCTATATACTTATATGGATAACCCATGGACACAGGCAATAGGGTAGTAAAGACCTGGGGTGGTAGGGGAAGGACGGGGGTTGAGGAGGGAAATAGAAGATATCTGTAATACTACCAACAATAAAAAATATATTAAAAAGAAAAGAAAAGAATAGTACCATTTGACATTTTATAGTGCTTTACATTATGTGGTGCTTGGGCATATGTTAAATTGTTATATTTTCAATACCTCTGGAAATATACATTATTGTCTATACTTTCTGGGGATGAGAAAAGTTAGGAGACCTGCCTTTTAATAACTGGTAGAAGTGGAACTCAAATAGCAATGCTTGTTTTGCTTCCCACTATAACATGCAATGATTGTCAATTGAAACTTTTCTTGGATGTTGGCACTGAAGAAAGTCCAAATGAACATTGGCTCTGAAGATATTAAGCTTACCTGAGAAGCAAGCTGTGTAGACTTGAAGAACATTTTGGGGGTTCTGTATAAAAGCAAACCAAAAATTATCCTTGGGAGTGATTTTATGATGTCTGTTTCCTTAAGTAAATGCCAGTTAAGTCTTGTGTCCTGAAAAGACACTTATGCTTCCAAATGTTCCTCCAAAGTTCAAATGACAAATGTATGCCATCTGCAAACTGCAATTAAGGACATTAAAATTTATCTAAAAGGTTACTTCTCACTTACTCTTAAGATGTAGAAAGCAGAAAAAAAAGTTCCTTCGAATTTAACAACCAGAAAGAGCCAAATAATATCAAAATAAAAACTTTCTTTGAACTAATCATACAGTTAAAGTTGTGAGATACTCAACTAGCCTTAGATATACCTGTCTTTGCTCAGATGAGAAAACCAGCACAACTGTGATGCAATGTAACTAAATAAAGATTAAAATTAAATTTTCATTAATTGCTAAAGGCTAAATGTTGTCTTTCATGAGAGTTTAGGGCCCCGGTGAGCCACAGACACAAGGGGAATTTGCACCACTCTTAGATTCTACTTCATGAACTTTCATTAGATATTCATAAGAAATACAGAGGGCAATATCGCTCAATGGTACAGATCTGGGAGAGGAAAGTGCAGCTCGTGTAGAAAATACAGGAGCTGTGCTCACACCTTTCACCTTGAAAAAGAAAAAAAAAAACAAACAGCCTCTTAATCCCCTAGAGGGGAATAAGTTGTAAACCCTTTCTCTTTTTGGACACAGATTAAAACAGTTGTTGCTGAGAGAAGGGTAACATGGAGTAGAATGATACCAGAAAGCAGAGGCAGTCAATTGCCCTGAACCCAGATGATTAGTGGCATCCAACATTGCAAAAGGGGCAAATCATTGAGAAAGACCCATGATACTCAGAGGTACTAACATGCTTAAGACTAAGTCTAGACCAAGATACATGACAAATGAAAACTCCCCCAACTGACTAGGAAATTCTTCAAAATAAAGATCTAAAAGAAGGGGCATGACAATTTCTAGGCATAAACACTGGGTACCTCAGTCTCTACTGACCTACATTTGCAGACAGTCTCTCAACTAAAGTGTTGTCACACACACACACACACACACACACACACACACACACACACACACACAAATCCACTACCTAAAATACATTTGAAAGAATAAAGTAAACAACAGAACTGACTTAAAATAGGCCCTAATATTTGAACTACCAGATGAGGAGTTTAAAATAACTATGATGAATATGTTATAAGAAGTAATTTTAAAAAGTAGACAATATGGCCCTAACCAGTTTGGCTCAGTGTATAGAGCGTTGGCCTGCAGACTGAAGGGTCCCAGGCTCGATTCTGGTCAAAGGCATGTACTTTAGTTGCGGGCACATCCCCAGTGGGGGGTGTGCAGGAGGCAGCTGATCGATGTTTCTCTCTCATTGATGTTTCTAGCTCTCTATCCCTCTCCCTTCTTCTCTGTAAAAAACTCAATAAAACATATATTTTTTAAAAGTAGACAATATGCATTAACAAAAAAGAAAATATAGCACAGTTGGAAAAATACAAGAAATGTTAGAGGAAGTTCTCCAAACAGAAGAAATATGACACCAAGTAGAAACTGATATCCACTCAATGAAATCAAGCTTTCCATAGTAGTTAAAAAGAAGGTAAATATAAAAGACATACTTTTATAGATTTAAAGGCTATATGATTATTAACTCACTAAAAATATAGTAGTAAGTCACTTCAAATATAGGGAAAATATTGCAAAAGATGTGAGGGATAAATTGAGAATATACTATATTGAGGCTATCTCACTACATGTGAAATAGTATGAAATTATTTTAAAATAAACTGTGATTAATCAAATTTGTATATTGTGAACTCTAGAAAAACTGAAATATTTAAAAATTGGTATAATAATAATAGTATAGTTGAGATAAAATAAAAAAAAAACAAAAACAATTAGTTCAAAGGCAAAAAGGAAGAGAGAGGCACTCTTCATCATATTCCAAGGTAAAACAAAATATTTCAAAAGAGGAGAAATTCTTAAAAAAATTAAAAAGGAGATATAATCAAAAAAATATCTTGAGTGTTTCAGTTGTTAGCCAAGCAAGAAATCCTATCCATCCAGGGACCTGTTAGTGACCTTTCACATGCCCTCGCTGAGACTAGGAAAGAGACACACCCTTCTGCATACCCTGAAGCAGATCCTTGTCTCAATGCCAGCCCTACTGACAACGGTTCTGGAAGTAGCCCTATCCCCTCAAGGATCAAAAATAATCCAGGCTTACCCAAGCCCCTGGTAACAGGACCCCAACTATGGAATCCACTGTGGACCACAAACTGCATAATCCAGCTCCAACCTGCTCAACTATGATCCTGGAAATAATGCTAACAGTCCAGAGACCTGGTAGAAGTTGTTACTTTCTGAAACCAGTCTGTAAAGACTAGAAGGACTGTCTGTTCAGACATCAACCCAGGGTTCACAGAACACCAAGAATCAGACAAACATGACACCACTAAAGGAAACTAATAAATCCTAGCAACAAACCCTAAAGAAATATAGGCATAGAAAAATAGCCAAAGAGAAATCCTGAAACTGAAAGATACAATGACAGAACTGAAAAATTCAACAGAGAGCTTCAACATCTGACATGATAATGTGGAAGAAGAAATCAGTGAACCTAAATGCAAGTATTTTGCAATTAGCCATTTAGCGAAATAAAAAGAATTAAAAAGTGAGGCACAGGAGAACATATAGAAAACTATCAAGTGAACTATAATACACATAATGAAAACCCCAGTAAAAGAAAGAGGGTCACAAAGCTTACCCTACCTAATAATAGACAAATATGTAAATTGACCGTACCTTCGCTATGCCCGCGATTGGCCAGGAGTCCCGGGGGGGTGGGACTCGGGGTGGCCGGGGTGGCCAATTGGGCCGGTGGGACGCTGAGCTCGCATCGCCAGCGGCGGCTCGAGCTCAGCGTCTGCGCCATGGCTGTGCTGTGGCACAGAAGGGGCCTCTGGGGCAGCGAGCTCACATCCCATGGCGGACCATCAAAAGTGGGGGAGCTGGGTGCCTGTCCACTCAGGCACCAGGCCTTTCAGAAGCCTTCGCCACACCGGAGGCTTCTGAAAGGCCTGGTGCACCAGCGGACGGGCACCCAGCTCCCCCGTGATCGAAAGCGAAAGCGTGTAGGGGACCCTATACGTGCATGATTCAATCATGCACTGGGCCTCTAGTATAAATAAATAATAGCTAAAAATTCCCAAATAGTGGGAGGTTATGAACACCCAGATATGTGATGCTCAAAGGACTGCAAACAAGGTTAGCCCAATGAAGATATTCCTGATATACATTATAATCAAATTGTCAAAGGTCAAAGACAAAGTTTTAAAAGAAAAGAAATTTGTCAACACTTAGGAGTTTCCATATTCTTAACAGGAAATTTCTCAGCGAAAACCTTACATTCCAGGATAGAGAGGAATGATATATTTAAAGTGTTCAAAGAAATAAACTGCTAAACAAGAATATTATAACCAGCCCTGCTGAAGTGACTCAGTTGTTAGAGTCTCTTCCAGTGCATAGCAATGTTGCCTGTTGAATGCCCATACCTGGGGTTTGGGTTTAATCCACACTCGGGGCACATAAAGAAGGCAACCGATTGATGTTTCTCTCTCTCTCTCCCTCTCTTTCTCTTCCACTCTCTAACCATGTCCTTGGGTGAGGAGATATATATATATTATATAGCAAAGCTGTGGGACTGGGAAGGGGAGGATATGGAGGAAGAAGTAGGGAGGATAAATGATGATGGATGTAGACTTGTCTTGGTGTGGTGAACACAAAACACAGTGTACAGACGATGTGCTGTAGAATTGTGCACTTGAAACCTGTATAATTTTTTAACCAGTGTCACCTCAATAAGTTCATTAAAATTAATAAATACAAATAAATCACATAGAAAAAATTTTCCAGAAAAGAATCTAAAAGCTAAAGGAGCTTATTATTACTAGACTTGCCGTATAAAAATGCTAGAGAGACTTCTTCAGGTTGAAATGGAGGGGTGCTAAGTAACAATATAAAAACAAATGTACATCAGTTTATGTTGTTCATTAGATTCCACATATGAGTGAGATCAAGACCCAGAAACATAGAAACATTGAACAGACTGCCAAACCTCAGAGGGAAGGCAGGGGAGGATGGAGGGGGGAAGAGATCAACCAATGAACTCATATGCATATATGCATAACTCATAGACACAGACAATAGGGTGGTGAAGGCTTAGGGGGAGGTGGGTGGGAGAGGGCAATGGGGAGAAAAAGGGACATATGTAATACTTTCAATAGTAAATATTTATTTAAAAAAAACAAAAGTAAGTATAAAACTCACTGGTAAAGGTAAATATATAATCAAATCCAGAATACTCTAATACTGTAACAGTGCTGCATAAATCATGTTTACTCTAGTATAAGGGTTAAAATATAAAACATATTAAAAATAACTAAAGGTGCAATAATTTATTTATGGACACATAGTAGAAAAACTGTGTAAAGTGTGACATAAAAGTATAAAATATAGGGGAACAAAAGTGTAAAGTTTTTATGTGCAATTGAAGTTAAGTTGCAATTAGCAGAAATTAGACTGTTATAACTATTTTATGTAAAACACAAGGTAACCATAAAGCAGAAACCTGTAGTAGATATCCAAAGAGTAAGAGAAAATAATAAAAGTATTCCACTACAAAAAAAAAATCAAATCACAAAATAAGATAGTAAAAGAAGACAAAACAAAGAAATGAATCATAAAAAACAATTTAAACAGGTTAATGATATATCTTTACCTATCAATGTGCTATAACAATAGATAGATTAAAATGTCCAATCAAAGCACAGAGTTGCTGAAAAACTTTTTTTAAAAGTAGGATCCAACAATATGCTACCTACCAGAAACTCACGTGGATGTTAAGGATACACATCAGCTGGAAGTAAGATATTCCACTTAAATGGTAACCAAAAGAGAGCAGGACAAAATAGATTTTCAGTGAAAATCACTCACAGCAACAAAGAAGTAATTATAAAGGGGTCAATCATCAAGAGGATATAAAAATTGTCAATATAAATGCACTCACCATCAGAGCACCTAAATATATTAAGCAGATAAGAACAGAATAGAAGGAAGAAAAATGTAGCAATAAAAGTAAGAGACTTTAAAATTCTACTTTCTGGATAATATTCAGACAGGAAAACAATAAACAGCAGACTTAAAATAACACCATAGACCAAATAGACCTAACTGACATTCCATCCAACAGCAGCACATTCTTCTAAAGTGCACACAAAACATTCTCCAGGATAGATCATATATTGGGCCCAAACACAAATCTTAAAAAGTTAAGACTGTAATTATATCAACTACCCTTCCTGACAACAATTATATGAAACTAGAAATCAATGTCAGGAGAAAAATGGAAAAATGCACATAAATGTGATCATTACACAATACATTCCTGAAAAAGTAATGGGTCAAAGAAATCAAGAAGGAAAGAAAAAATACCTTGAAACAAATAGAAATTGAAACACAACATACCAAAACTATAAGATGCAGCAAAAACAGTTCTAAGAGAAAATGTGATAGTAATAAATGCCTAAATTATGAAACAGTAAAGATCGCAAATAGACAACTCTATACTTCAATAAACTAGACAAAGAAAAAACTAAGCCCAAAGTTATCAGAAGGAAGGACATAACAAATATTAGAGATGAGATCAATGAAATATAAACTAGAAATGATCAACAAAACTAAGAGTTGTTTTCTGAAAAGATACACAAAATTGACAAATCTTTAGATTAACCAAGAGAAATAAGGACTCAAATAAATAAAATTGTAAATCAAAGAGAAGAAATATATTACAACTGATAACACCAAAATACAAAGGATCAGAAGGAACTACTATTAAAAATATACACCAAAAAATGGGACAACATAGAAGAAATGGAAAAATTCTCACAAACATACAAAACTGAAATATGAAGTAATAAAAAATAAGGACAGACCAATTATAAGAAATGAGATTAAAGCAGTAATTAAAAAATATCCCAACAAAGAAAACTCAAGACAAGATGGCTTCACATGTGAATTTTCCAACACTTGTAGAGAAAAATTAATGCCCATCCTTCTCAAATATTTCAAAAAATTTGAAGAGGAAAAAAAACTGAACTCATTTTATGAGACCAGCATTGTCCTCATACAAAAACCTTTATGAAGGCTTAGATAAAGACATTGCAAGAAAAGAAAATTAAAGGCCAATATTCCTGATAAATAGATACAAAATCCTCAACAGATTACTAGCAAATTAAATTCAAAAGCACATTGAAAGGATCATGTACTATTATCAAATGGAAATAAAACCTGAGATGCAAGGATAGCTTAACATAAGCAAATCAATAAATGTAATGCATCATGGTAATAGAACAAAGGATAAGAACCATCTGAGCACCTAAATAGATGCAGAAAAATAATTTGACAACGTTCAACATCCTTTTCTGATAAAAGTGCTAAACAGATTAGGTTTGGAAGGAATGTATCTTAACATATTAAAGGCAATATATGACAACCACACAGTTAGCATCATATTCCATAGTGAAAAGTTGAAAATATTTTCTCCAAGATCAGGAACAAGACAAAGGTGCTTTTTCATGCCATTTATATTCAACATAGTATTGGAAGTCCTAGATAGAGTACTTAGGCAAGAAAAAGAAATAAAATGCATCCAAATCATAAAGGAAGAAACTAAATAATCTGATTACAGATAACATGATTTTACACATAAAAAAAATCCTAAAAAACTCCACCATAAAACTGTTAGAAGTGATCAGCAAAATAAGTAAAGTTAAAGGATACAAAGTCAATATGCAAAAAAAATCAGTTTTGTTTCTATACGGTAGTGATGAACTGTATAAAAAAATACTCAAACAGCCTGGCCTGCAGGGCTCAGTGATTGAGCCTTGACCTATGAACCAGGAGGTCACGGTTTGATTCCTGGCCAGGGCACATGATCCGAAGTGTGGGATGTGCAGGAGGTAGCTGATCAATGATTCTCTCTCATCATTGATGTTTCTAGCTCTCTCTCCCTCTCCCCTCTTCTCTGATATCAATAAAAAAATATATTTTAAAAAAATACTAAAAGAAAACCATTTCCAATAGCATCAAAAAGAATAAAATAATAAGGAATAAATTGAACTGAGGAGGTGAAATAGCTGTACACTGAAAACTATAAGACATTGATAAAAGAAATTGAAGAAGAAACAAATAAGTAGAATAATACATCAAGTTCATAGATTGTAAGAATTATTATTATTAATATTGTTTGGTTTTTGTTATTCCTCACCTGAAGACATTTTTCATTGATTTTTAGAGAGACTGGAAGGGAAGGGGAAAGACAGAGAGAGTGAAACATCAATGTGAGAGGGACACATTGATTGGTTGCCTCCTGCATGTGTTCCCAGCTGGGGCCTGGGATTGAGCCTGCAACCAAAGTGCATGCTCTTGACCAGAATTGAACCTGCAACTGCAACCCTTCAGTCTGGGGGCCAACTCTTTATCCACTGAGTCAAACTACCCAGGGCAGAATTAATATTATTAAAATGTCTATGGTACCCATGCAATCTACAGAATCAATGCAATCTCTATAAACGTCCAATGGCATTTTTAACAGAAATAGGAAAAAAAAATCCTATTTGACAAGGGTGTTAGGAACACACTGTGGGGAAAGGTTGGTCTATTCAATAAATCATTTTGCACAAACTGTATGCAAAAGCACATACCAGTAACTGCTCCTTTATATTACACCACTTAGAAAAATTAAATTGCTATGGGTTAGAAAATTAAATATAAGACCTGAAACAGTAAAACTCATAGGAAAAAAATAGAGAAAAAGCTTAACATTGGTTATGGCAATGCTATTTTTGGATATGACACCACAAGCACAAGCAACAATAAGCAAAACAAGTAGGGCTACCTTAAACTAAAAAGCTTATGCACAGTAAAAAGAAAGAAATCAACAAAATAAAAAACAAACCTCTGGAATGAGAGAAAATATTCACAGAGAATATATAATATATATTATATATTAAAGAGTTAATGTCCAAAATATATAGGAAACTCATACGACTTGTAGCAAAAAAAAAAAATTTTAATTAGTAGAGGATTTGAATAGCCTTTTTTTTCAAAAGAAGGTATACAATTGCCCAACAAGTACATGAATAGATAATCATTGCATAATAATTTAAAATACTCAAGACATGAAAATAATATCCATTGATAGAAATTCATAAAGAAAATATGATTATCACTCACACACACAAATATATATATATATATATATATATATATATATATATATATATATATATATATATATATATTATTCAGCCAGAAAAAATGATGGAACTCCTATTATTTGTGACAACATGGATGTACTAGAGGGCATTATGCTCAGTGAAATAAGCCAGACACAGAAAGACAAATACTGTATAATCTCATTTATATATGGTATCTAAAATTATTGAACTCATCAACAGAAAGAAGATTGGTGGTTGCCACAGACTTGGGGTAGAAAAAAAATGGTTAGATGCTGGTCAAAGGGTACAAACTTTCAGTTATAAGATGTATAAGTTCAGGCTATCTAATGTACATTATGGCTATGTTGTATATTGAAAAGTTGCTATGAGAGCAGAGTTTTAATATTCTCACTGTAACAACAATAATAAAATGGAAATTATGTAGGGTAAAGACTATATTAAGTAACGTTATTGTGGTGAGCATTTCACAATATACATTGTATATCTTACACTTATATAATGTCAATGATATCTCAATAAAACTGGAAAAATAAATCATAAAATAAAAACTAATATTTGGCAACATAGATAAAACATAATTATAAGAATATCCTTACTATTTTAACTATTCTTGCCGGTTACTGGCAATTTAAAAATATGACTCTTCCTAACAATCATATAAATACAAAATAAAACCATTTTTGTACATATTATTTTAAATATTTACTACTGGTAGGATCCTATGAACACAAACACTCTAACATATAACTGATATAAGGTTATTGGGTACAACTTTCCAGGTAGCAATGGATAATATATTCAGTATTTAAGTAGTATCCATCCCTTTATGATTCTTTAAAAACATTTTTATTGCAAAAATTTATCCTAAGGAAGTAATCAGAGAAGTTCACAATATAAGGTGTCCCAAAAATATATACACACACTTTGAATAATTATAAAAACAGTGTTTATTAAAATACATTTAATTTTCAAAATTGAGCTATCAGCTATTAAAGTGTGTATACATTTTTTTAAAAATATATTTTATTGATTTTTCACAGAGAGGAAGGGAGAGGGATAGAGAGCCAGAAACATCGATGAGAGAGAGACATCGACCAGCTGCCTCCTGCACACCCCCCACCGGGGGATATGCCCGCAACCAATGTACATGCCCTTGACCGGAATCGAACCTGGGACCTTCCAGTCCGCAGACCGATGCTCTATCCACTGAGCCAAACCGGTTTTGGCATGTGTATACATTTTGGAAAGACACCCTGTATATATAGAAAGGATGTTTACTTAGCATTGTTTTTTGTGTTGTTGTTTTTTAATCCTTACCTAACTATGTTTTTAATTATTTTTTTAAGAGACAGAGAAACATTGATGCCTTCTTCATTTGCCCCAACTGGGAACAATCTAGGTATGTTCCCTGACCAGAAACTGAACCTGCAACCTTTTGGTGTATGGGATGACATTCCAACCAACTGAGCCACCCAGCCAGGGCAGAATTTTTTAAATAATGTTATACTAATAATAACCCAAATTCATCTATATTAATGTAGATGAATTCATCACACATAAGTGTCTCTATTGAATACTAGTATTGTTGGAATGTTTCATTTTTTACTTTATATACATAAATTGCTTGTTAAATTAGTGATATTGATACCAGGATGTGGTGTTAGGGTCCGAGTTCATTGTCTACCAAAATTGAAGAATGAGTTCAAGGGAAAGCGAAAGCTAAAGCAAAGTTTATTGAGATATACACAGACTCGCTCTAGCAGGGAGGGGACCCAAGTAGGTTGCCGCCTAGGCACCCTGTTTAGGGGTATATATGTCCTGCTGGCTTCTGATTGGTTCTTCCGTGGAAAGTCTTCGTCCAGCAGTAGAGGAAGCTCTCTGTCTAGTGTAGAGGAAGTTCTCTGTCTAGGGGTAGAGGAAGCTCTCTGTAAAGAGGTGTTAATTCTTCCCTGCCCAGCTGGGTTGCCTTAGCAACTAGTCAGCAAGCTGTATCCTATTATTCTTGGACTTCCCTACTTTCCTTCTCTCCCATGGCCCCTTCCCTATCTAACTGTCCCTCTCCTATCTCCTCAATATGAAGTGAAGATATTTTCATTTTTTTAGATTAAGAGCACACTTTATTTAAAAATAAAATCTACATACAAAAAACAAATGTTTAGTAATTTAACAAAATAATAGTAATGTCAAAATGTTTGCTCCATTATTCTGTCTTACAGTTTAAGAAAAGTATCCTATATTATAAAAGGCTAATATGCAAATTGTCCCCTCAACCGGGAGTTTGACCAGGGGGCAGGGCCAGCCTGCCAACTGCCCATGGCCCCTCCCCCCAGCCAGCCTGGCCTGACCAGTCACACCCCACCCATGCATGTATTTGTGCACCGGGCCACTAGTTTAAGTATAAAAAAATTAAATGTAAGATTAAAATGAACTCTTCAGTATAAAGTAAGGTAAGAAAAAAAGAACAAGCAAATCCTTGTACATTCAAGAAAGGTATGGGGAAAAGGGCCTTAAAATATGTAAATTGCATGTCACAATTCCATTGCTTACATCACAGATGACTGTAGGCCAACTACTTGTCATCCTCAGAGTTCATAAAAGGGATTCAGATTCCATAGGGATCTGAGGAAGCTCATCGGCCCTTCTAACTATGGCTGTGCAGTTTAATAGGCATGAAGGATGGTGGAAGCCACACTAAGAATTCATGTTTATTGTTACTAGTACATAAGCCTTTTCTTAATAGTGTAAATATTAACATTTCCAAAATAAAAGGGAAGCAATTTATCATACAAAATGAATTTAATAAAATTAACCAATTTTAATATAAAATATTACTTGATAGAATAAAAGAAAAAGCTGTTGACAAGTATTGGTGAGAGGGGTGAACCTTTGCCTTCTACCTGATCTTAGTGGGAAAGAATCAAGTTTCTTATCATTGAGTACGACATCACCTGTAGGTTTTTTAGTCTTCATCATTCAGAGAAAGTTTCCCTTGATTCCTACTTTATTGAAATTTATTTTTTCTGTGAATGGGTGTTGAATTTATCAAATGCTTTTTCTACATTTACTGATATGATTGTGTGATTTTTCTATTATAACACGCTGGATTACCTTAATTCATTTTCAAATGTTGAATCTGCCTTGTATATCTGGAATGAATCACATTATTTCATGGTGTATCATTCTCTTTACTGTTGGATTCAATTTGCCAATATTTTGTTGAGGATTTCTGTAACTATGATCATGAGAGAAATTGTCTGCAGTTTTCTTTTCTTATAATACCTGTTATGATTTTGGTATTTGAGTAATGCTGGCCTTATAGAACAAATAAGAAAGTGTTCTCTTTGTTTCTATCCTCTGAAAGAGATTTTACAAAATAACTGGAATCATTTCTTCCTTAAATGTTTGAAATAATTCACTGGTGAACCCATCTGGGCCTGGTGCTTTCTTTTTAGGGAAACTATTAATTAACATTTAAATTTATTTAATAGACATAGACCTATTCAAATTTTTCCATTTCTTCTTCTGTGAGTTTTGGCAGCTTACATCTTCTCTGTTTTATCCAGGTTATTAAATTTGTAGGCATAGAGTTGCTCCAAATATTCCTTTATTATCCTTGTTATGTATATAGGATATATTGATATCCCTTTTTCATTTATAATATTATAAATTTGTGACTTGTCTCTTTTATTCTTAATTAGTCCAGCTAAACACTTATCAACCTAATAGAACTTTTCAACAAAATTGAATTTTATTGAATTTCTTATTGAGTTTTTGTTTTCAATGACAGTAATTACTGATCTAATTCTGGTTATTTCTTTTTTATCCTGCTTACTTTTGATTTAATTTTCTGCTCTTTTTCTAATTCCTATGGTAAAAACTCAGATTATTGATTTATACATTTCTTCTTTTCTAATATATGCATTCAATACCATAAATTGCCCTTTAGCAACTTCTTTTTCTGTGCCACACAAAATTTAATGATAATCTTTTCATTTTCGATTAGTTCAAACACTTCCATTTCTCTTGAGATTTATTCTTTGACCCATGTGTTATTTAAAAGTATGTTGTTTAATATTCATATATTTTAGGAATTTTTAGTTATCTTTCTGTTACTAATTTATATTTAATTCCATTGTGTCATAAAAGGAGCTATTGTATGACTTCTATTTTTTTTAATTTGTAAAGGTGTGTTTTATGGCCATTGTGCAGTCTATCTTAGTGAATGTTTCATGTGAGCTTGAGAAGAATGTGTATTTTGCTCTTGCTAGAGGAAGTCATCTGTAGATATCCATTATATCCAGTTGGTTGATGGGTTATTGAGTTCAAATATTTCTGTATTGATCTTGTGCCTTCTGGATCTTTTCATTTATTTCTGATAGGGATGTTCATCTATTTCTCCTTGAAGTTCTATCAGATTATTATTATTACTATTATTATTGATTTTTAGAGAAAGGGGAAAGGAGAGGGAGAGAGACAGAAACATCATTTTGCTGTCTCCTGCAGGCACCCTACTGGGGATCTAGCCCAAAACCCTTGGCATGTGCCCTGACCAGGAATCAAATGGGCAACCTTTCAATGCATGGCACAATGCCCAACCAACTGAACCATACCAGCCAGAGCAAGTTCTTTTTTTCTTTTTTTATTCCTCACCCAAGCATTTGTTTTATTGATTTTGTTTTAGAGAGAGGAGGGAGGAGAGAGTGAGAAACATCTATGTGAGAGAGAAACATGGATCAGTTGTCTCCCATATGCTCACAGACCTGGACTGAACTTACAACCCAGGTATGTGCCCTGAGCAGGAATCAAGCCCACAACCTTTTGGTGTATGGGATGACTATCCAACCAACTGAGCCACACCAGCCAGGGCTTTATCAGATTTTGAGTCACATAGAGTAACACTGCTATTAGGCACTTAAAAAATTGACCCATTTATCATTATGTAATGTCTTCCTTTATCCCTGATAACTTTTCCTGCTTCAAAGTATGCTCTGTTAGAAATTAATGTAGTTATTTCTGTTTTCTTTTGATTTTAACTTTTAACCCCAACGTCTTTTTGTTTAAAGTAAATTTCTTGTATATGTCATATATGTGGATATTGTTTTTTTAACCACTCTGATAATTTCTGTCTTTTATTTGGTACATTTAGACCATTGATGTTCAAAGTTATTATCATTATACTACAGGCCCAGCGCACAAAATTGTGCATGGATAGGGTTCTTAGGTCTAGCCTGCGATCAGGCCCATCTTTCGCCCACTCACCAGTCCCTGGTCCACCTCCCCGCCCCCACAGCCACCTGGTTCCCCTCGCCAGGCCCCCACCTCTTAGTGACTGGTCCAGAGGTCGTTCTGGTCATTACACTTATGGTTGCTGACCTTTTATTGTATAGGATTTGGATCATATTATTGTTTTCTTTTTGTTGCTTTTGTTGTTTGTTCCTATTTTTGTTTTTCACTTCTCTCTGCCTCTTTAGGTTTTAATCAAGCATTTTATAGTATTTAATTTTCTTAACATATTATAGTTGTTTTTGTTTTTGTTTTTTCTTTGTTTTTACATTTTTTATTTTTGCCCTAGAGTCTGCAATATTTATTTACAACTAATTCAAGTAGACATTCAAATAACACTATACCATTTCAAGGGTAGTGTCAGTACTTTATTATATAACAAAATAATCTTAATTCTTCCCTTTTACCCTTTGTATTATTGCTTCATTCATTTCACTAAAATATAAGCATATGTAAGCATATAATAGCAACAATGTATTCAATTATATATATACTAGAGGCCTGATGCACAAAATCTGTCCAAGGGGTTTGGCCCTTGCAGCCATAGCTCATCCAGAAGGTCTTTTGGCTGTCCGGTATAATTAGCATATTACACTTTTATTATTATAGATGTGTGTGTGTGTGTGTGTGTGTGTGTGTGTGTAGGTTTATATACATTCTATATAAGCCCATATTAAGAAATATATATATATATATTTTTTTTTTTACCTTCACTTATTCCTTCTTCAGTGCTCTTCCTTACTTTATGGAGATCTAACTTTCTGGTTTATGTTATTTTCCTTCTCTCTAAAGGACGTTTTAAAATATCTCTTACAAGGCATGTCTACTAGTAAAAAAAAAAAAATCCCTCAATTTATGTTTTCTTAAAAAATGATTTCTACATTTTAAAGGATAATTTTATAGAGTACAGAATTCTAGGTTTATATTATTGGTTTGTTTTTCTGTCAACACTTTAAATATATACTCTATTTCCTTCTTGTTTCATGGTTTATGCTGGGAAGTCAGTTGTAATTCTTATATTTGTTTTTCTTTAACTATAGTGTTTATTCCCTCTTTAATCTCTTTCAGAGTTGTTTTTTTTTTTCTCTGACTTTAATTTTCCTTTATTTAAAATTGATATGCCTATGTTTTGTTTTGTTTTGAGCCATTTATCCTGCTTTTTATTCTCTGAGCAGGATCTGAAGATTGTTTCTTATATTAATTTAGGAAAATTATCAGTTCTTATTTTTTTAAAGTATTTTTTTTTTGTTCCTTTGTGTCATTCTTCTCTTTCTAATACCCCCATTTTACATATGCTATACCTCTACACCTCTGGTGGTCCTGCTGTTTTTTGGTATCTTGCTCTGTTTTTGTTGTTGTTGTTTGTTTGTTTGTTTCCATTATTTATTCCATTTGCTCTTCAGTTTTGGAAATTTTGATTAAGATATCCTCAGGCTCAGAGATTTTTTTCACAGTTGTATCCAGTCTAGTAATAAGTCCATCAAAGACATTTTCCATTTCTGTTACACAATATTTTATCTCTAGCATTTCTTTCTAATTCTTTCTTAAAAATTGCATTCTCTGTTTACAATATCCATCTTTTTTTTTTTTTGTATTCTGTCTACTTTCTCTATTAGAGCCCTTAGCCTATTATATTAATCATAGATCTTTAAGTTCCTGGTCTGATAATTCAAATATATCTGCCATGATTGCTTCCATTGCTTGCTCTGTCTCCTAAAATTATTTTTATTTTTATTTTTGGAAAGCCTTGTAATTTTTTTAATTGTAGCTGTACATGATATACTAGGTAAAAGGAACAATTGAAAAATTGTCCTTTAGAAATATGGTGGAAAGTTGTGGAGAAAAGGGAAGTATTCTATATTCTTATCATTAGGTCTCAGTCTTTTAGGGTCTGTGCCTCAGAACTGTGAATTTCACAAACATTTCTCAGTTTTTATTCCAAACTTAGGTGGGATAGGAGAGCTAGATTGTGTTGGAGGTGGGTATTTCCCTCTCTCCCCGCCCCCTCCCCCCGTTATCTATCTTATATAATAAAAGGCTAATATGCAAATCGACTGAACGGTAGGACGACCAGTCACTATGATGTATACTGACCACCAGGGGGCAGGCGGTCAATGCAGGAGCTGCCACCCTGGTGGTCAGTGTGCTCCCACAGGGGGAGCACCACTCAGCCAGAAGCCCTGAGTTGGGCTCAAACTGGTGAGCGGAGATGTGGTGGCAGGAGCCTCTCCTGCCTCCACGGCATCACGAGGGATGTCTGACTGACATCCCTCCAGGGAGCGGGCCTAAGCCATCAGTCAGACATCCCCAAGGCTCCCAGACTGTGAGAGGGCCTAAGCCATCAGTCAGACATCCCCAAAGGCTCCCAGACTGTGAGACCCCTCCCTGATTGCCCAAATCTTGTGCACCAGGCCTCTAGTCCTACCTAATAAAAGAGTAACATGCAAATTGACCGCACCTTTGCTACGCCCAAGTCACGCCCACCAGCCAATCAGGGTGAGTATGCAAATTAACCCAACCAAGATGGCAGATAATTTGCATATCAAGGCAGTGTAGAAAGAAGCCATGAAGCTGTGGAGAAGCAAGCAGGCGGGGCCGGTGGAGAAGGGAGGCAAGCAGGCGGGGCTGGTAGAGAGCGCATCAGGAAGCCCTATTGCAGGAATACACCATCCACAAGGTACCAGTCCATTGGGCCAGGGACAGGGGATGGGGTGGGCAGCACCAGACGCCACCTGAGGTGTCCGGGTCCATCACAGGCCCCGGGAGGGGCAGCGGCCTGCCTAGCCACGCCTGCGGGGGCCCTGGGAACATCGCAGCCCCGGGGAGGAGCAGCTGGGCCACTTAGCCGCTCCTGTGGGGTTCCAGGAACATTGCAGCCCAGGGGAGGCATGGCCGGCCTAGCCACTCCAGTGAGGCCCGGAAACATTGCTGCCCTGGGAAGATGCAGCCGGCTGGCCTAGCCACTCTCATGGGGCCCCGAGAACATCGCTGCCCAGGGAGGCGCTCCTGGGCCCTGGGAACATCACAGGCATGGGGTTGCTGAGACACAGACCGGGCCTCTGGCCACAGATTCACAGCTTTGCAGAGACCAAAGGCAGGGATCTGCCTCACTGCAGAGAGAGAGATGTTCTGCAGTGGCCCCAAAACGTGGGTGGACCAGGCCAGGGAGCAAGGGGCATGAAAGGTAGCCTGGGCGGAGGCGCAAGGACCCGCAGCTCTGAGGCGGGGGTTGAGGGGCAGTGCCACCTCAGTGGAGGGGTGCTGCACTGTAGGGTACCAGACTGACTGATGTGATTCAGACAAGCTCCCAGTGCTAATGGGCCTCACTCAGGCGGCCTTCACACTTCAGAGGTGGCGACTCCTGCTCCCGCCTTGACCCAAAGGCAAGCTCATGCCACCCTGCCCCATGGCAGAGCATGCCTAGGCAGTGAGTGCGAAGCCTTCTACCTGCTCCAGAGACACGGGGATGGGGGGTTACTGAGTCAAGTTCCACAGCCAACTGGAATTGGCCTCAGTGTCCTGGTCTGTAAAATGGATTAAGCATGTTCCAGTGCCTTCACTGAGCTTTGATGGCCAATTGAGATACTATATAAGGAAAGTGATGAAGAAGTGAGAAAGAAAAGGAAAGGCGAATAACACAAAAGAAAGACTGAAAGGAACCTGTAAATCCATTGTCACTTAAATAGGGAATATAGTCAATAGTGTTGCAATGATGGTATGATGCCAGGTGGGTACTGGAAATATCGGGGAACACTTTGTAAAGTATATGATTGTCTAACCACTATTCTGTAACTAATATAAAACCTGAAACCAATACAAAATAATATTTAATGTAAAGAAATGAAAATTGGAGTGAAATTTTTATAAATTTCCAAGTTTAAATAAATGCTGTAAATGAAGGAAGGGGGAGAATAAAAAAATAGTGTTTTTCATTTTACCACTTTATTGTCTTTTCAGTACATGAAAAATACAGTTGTCTTTATATGGTGCTTTTATACTTTTCTAAGTCATTATCTCATTTTAATTTCAGGGCAACTTAAAGACAAGATAATTATTCCCTCCACTATTCAAAGAAAGGAAATCTTGGTGTCTGGTCCCAATGATTCAATTGTCAAGCCCTTATTGTAAAGCAGGGTTAGTAAAATTTTCTGTGAAGGGTCATATCTATACTAATAAAAGCCTTGGGGGTGATCAAGCCAACAATGGAGAGTAGTTGGGGGCAATCAGGCTGGCAGAGGAGCAGTTAGGGGGCAATCAGGCAGGCAGGTGAGCGGTTAGAAGCCAGTGGTCCCAGATTGTGAGAGGGACGTTTGACTTCAGGTTTAGGCCCGATCCCACAACCTGAAGTCGGACATACCCAAAGGGTCCCATATTGGAGATGGTGCAGGCTGGGCTGAGGGACACCCTCCCCAGTGCATGAATTTCATGCACCAGGCCTCTAGTATATATATATAAAAGACTAATATGCAAAGTGTCCCCTCGGGAGTTCAACCAGGAGACCCAGAGTTCCATTGCTCGCTATGATGTGCACTGACCACAAGAGGGCAGCGCAAAATGAAGGAAGGGCCCGGCCAGCCACTGGAATTCCCCAATTGGCCCTGATCTCCAGTCAGGCCTCTAGTTCTCTGATAATACCTAGCAGGTTAGCCTCCAGATAACTAGTTTCCCATGAGGACAAGCCTTGTTAAGAAAAACAGAGTACTCTGATGTCTTTCAAAACAGTCTCTTTCTCTTCCCCTGCCAGAAGTTTGATGGGATTTTTCTCGCATATTTACTGCAGGAACCTAGTGGAGCTCTGAGAGGCAAATCTCAGAAAACAGCACTCCCTCCCTCTTCCCCATGATGAGTCCCCCTCGGAGTTTTTAACTTTCAGAGTTATTCACATTGAGCTTCTGGGAATTTATCAATTATAGTTCGTTTTCCTATTCCTCCAGCACCGGGTCCCAAGGCTCTTTCTGCTAATGAGTGTTTTCTCTGGTAAGACAGGAATCCCTGAATTTGCTTGACTTTCTCCCCAGCGTTGAGGGCCATGGTTTGTCATGTGTCCTCATCACTCTAAAGATCCCAGAAGAGTTGCTAATTTCTCAGTCTGTTCAGCTTTTTAATTCTGTTGGAATGCAGTGACAACTTCCAAGATCCTGAGACATGGGACCAGAATACAACAGGCATCCATATAGACATTTTTAAAATAAAATATTTAAATGTTTCATTATATAAGATCTAAAGTTTTATTTTTCTTTTTCTAATTAAGCAACAGAACAAAAAAAAATTTTGAATCTTTCATCTCATGAAGAGTTAAAGAAGGTAGAATTATCAAAATCAAATTTTGAAAAGTAACAGAATGACAATTGCTTTATAAAGAAAGATATGTATATTGGTGCTTCCTATTTTCTAAATTTCTATGGAAATACCACTGACAGTACAGATCTCCATCAACTGCATCAGGAAAGCCTTTCTGTAGTCACTCCTGCCAGACTAAGTAAGCACTGAGCTCCTTCCATTTCGGGAGAAAAAATCCCCGTGCAGAACATGAAATGCCTCAGCAGTGCTAAACTGATTTACCTTTTTCACTAGATTCACATCTGCCTTTAGCTAGGAACTTTTGTGAAATAAAAAAAAAAGACTTTTCATAACCTATGCTATATTAAAACATGTTTTACAAATTTTCATGTCACAG
The DNA here is from genome assembly GCA_025583905.1 of Ia io. NCBI lineage: Eukaryota > Metazoa > Chordata > Mammalia > Chiroptera > Vespertilionidae > Ia > Ia io. Next base: position 23,863,182 of record JAJQQW010000009.1, read on the forward strand.
TCAAAATTGGCCTTTGTTGGATTGGTTATAAAAGTTCAAAAGTGTTTGCATAATGAATTTTTAGTAAAATAACTAATCACAATCCCTCACCAATGAAATATAATTTTATTACTTAGAATATTCAAAATACCATATATTTAAGAATCATCATGCTGTTAGAAAGGCTAGACTAAATTAAGATATATTGCATTCCATTCCTGTTCTCAATAAACTAATAAAAGTTTGCTCAAAGATGATGTTAATATTCACATCTTCTGATTGAATTACATTTTTCCGGTTGACTCAAAACAAATGGAAAAGGAGGAATCTTAATTCTCTTAACAACGAAGCATGTTCAAGTCCATGAATTAAAAATATATGTCTAGCCTTCTTTTTACATTGGAGAGTTAAGGCATGCTGGTAAAATGTCTCCTAAAAACCAGTTGTAGGATCTAATGCTTTGTGAAAAAAGTATGTACTTAAAGAATTTAGTGACACTCAACTTAATGAAAAATATACAATTTTCCCCTTAATTTGGCTATTAAGGTCAACTACTTTGGTAATTCGTATTTCAAAGCAGCAATATTCTAAAAGGAAGGTTAAATTAGATGAGGCTTCAATTTGAATGCAGCGTTAATCTGAGGCAAATTTTTTAACAATTAGGGCCTTCTGGTTTGGTTTTTCTTCCTTTCTGTTCTGGTTATCTTTAGTTGATACAACTTTCCATTTTCTGTATACCCAAGGTCTGGGATACACGCAGGGTAAGTGTAATACAGCTCTATGCTCATTAAAACAGGAATGCCTTTTTCACCCAGTATTTGATATTCAAGCCCTAATGGTCCCATTCTCCACTTGTTTAAATGTTGTAATCTGGGATGGAAAAGGACATTTGGTCTGGACTTGGAGGAATTCTGGGACAATTATGTTAGGTGGAAGAAATACTATATTTTTATTACCCTTTACTGTTCCCTCAAGGTTTATTTGTTTTTTTTTGTTTTTTTTAAAAAATATATTTTATTGATTTTTCACAGAGAGAAAGGGAGAGGGATAGAGAGCTAGAAACATCGATGAGATATATCGACCAGCTGCCTCCTGCACACCCCCCACCGGGGATGTGCCCGCAACCAATATACATGCCCTTGACCGGAATCGAACCTGGGACCTTTCAGTCCACAGACCGACGCTCTATCCACTGAGCCAAACCGGTTTCGGCAAGGTTTATTTGTTTAAAAAATTAATCTCTGTGATGCCCTAGCCAGTTTGGCTCAGTGGATAGAGCATCGGCCTGTGGACGGAAGGGTCCCAGGTTCAATTCCAGTCAAGGGCACATGCCTGGGTTGCGGGGTCGATCCCCAGTAGAGGGTGTGCTCGATCCCCAGTGGGGGGCGTGCAGGAGGCAGCTGATCAATAATTTTCTTTCATCATTGGGGTTTCTATCTCTCTCTCCCTCTCCCTTCCTTTCTGAAATCAATAAAAATATATTGAAAAAATAAAATAAAAAATTAATCTCTGTGATATTTCCAACTACTCATATTCAGTTTCTGATATGTAGCACTAGATCTTATTGCTTGACTGACCTAAACCCATATTATAATTATCATCCAAATAGAAGAGAACACAGAATTATTTGCATCAAATTTTTAAAAATGTATTGTGTACCAAATTTATGAAGAATTTATTTTATGTATAAACACTACCAAGTATTTGGTTTGTGCTAATTACAATGAAAATATTTAGACTAAGAAAATAAAATTAATTGTATTGCCCCACATTCTTTTAATGTATTTGATTGTAAAATATACTATACTTGCACTGATAACCTGAGATCTGACAGTATGAAGTTTTAGAGGCAAAGTAGTGAAGACAGAGGAAAACAGAGATCTTATTTCTAAATTATTTTCAATCTTGAGTTGCAGCCAAGGATTTTGATTTTGTAAGCAATCACCTTACCAGATGTCTTGATATACCCCTGCCATGCCCTTGCTATTTCTTTTCTCAGTGGTGCATGTGCTCACATGTAAATAATAGATAGGGTACATTAAGACATGGGGTAAATTGAACAGGTTTATTTGGCACTGAGCAAACATCTGCTGTATAAATTCAAAATTATTCGCCATTATGAGCTTCCTGCACTAACTTATCGCAATCCATTTAGAAAATATCTACTGTCCTAAATGATGCTGATAGCACACAGAGACACACACATTCATTAGAAGCCAAGCCCTTAGCTTAAGGGGTCAGTTCTGTGACACTGAGCTGTAAAGCAATTGCATTTCTCATCATTTCTGATCTCTGGGAGTAAGGTAGGGCGAAATAAAAATAACCTCAGAATGAGCTCAGGAGTGTCCCTTGAAGTATTTGCAAAGCCCTTGGTGATTCTCCAGGAACTACTAACGTGAGTTCTGAGTTACAGTGGATCCCCCTTTTCAATGTCGAACTACTCTCTATCACACTGTAAACAGTCCTTAATGACAGAGCATTTCAGGCCAGCGATATAAAAAACAACAACAAGCATCCTAGCTTCATTTAAAAGGAAACATGAAGACTCACTCTGGGTTTTTCAAATATAATAAAAATAGTCAGAATATTAAAATGTTGAACATTTCTAAAAGTAGGCACATTAATTTTTTTAAAGATGGTACGGAATGAATTTGCAATAGTATTTCATTGTATGTAATCTCATTGGCATAATAATTCTCTACATCTACCTGGACATTAACATTAAACTTCTGGCCTATTAAAGTACTAAATATAATGATTCAAAACACTAGGGCTTATCAATTGCATTTCCAAACATGGTCCCTGTTACCTATAACCAGGACTGGGACTACATTCTTCAAAAGATGATATCCCACCCTAGCCGGTTTGCCTCAGTGGATAGAGCTTTGGCCTGTGGACCACAGGGTCCAGGTTTGATTCTTGTCAAGGGCACGTAACTCAGTTGCAGGCTCCTCCCCAGGAAAGGCCCTGGTCAGGGCCCATGCAAGAGGCAATCAATCGATGTGCTTCTCTCACATAGATAATTCTCTCTGTCTTTCCCTCTGTTTCACTCTCTCTAAAAATCAATGGAAAAAATATCCTTGGATGAGGATTAAAAAAAAATGATATCCCTATAATTTATACTAGATCCCACAAAATGTATTGTAAAAATCTCATAAAAGGATCTTTCATCTCTCTGTAAATCCTGGCCTATCAAATCCTAATAGTTTGATGATGAAAAAAATTCAGTTTTTCCTCTTAAAAAATGAGTATAGAAACAAGATAAACAATTTTGTTAAAAGGGAAAAATGGATTATAAAAAAATAAAGATGAAATCTCAAGGAAACAATGGAAAACTTCAGGTTCCAATATTCTTCACTTTTTGTGGAATATAATTCAGTAAGTCTACACACAGTGTAGATTTCTTAAACTCAGAAATTGTGTCACAGAAATATTTATGTCTTGTGTGATTCCAATGTGTTCCCTACAAAATTACTTCTGTTACGTTTCTGCTTAACTGCTTATCAGCTAATTACATAATTTGCTTCCCTGCTTAGTAAATTAAAATCCCAATTCTCCTTCTCATAGTGCATTCACTCCAGATGAGTCAACATCTGTACATAAAGAATAGCGACCATTCAGCAAGGATGCTGCTGTTTCCTAGGGGGAAATACTGAAAATGTCAGCAGGACTTAACACAGAGGTGAGCTCTACACTGTGAAGGTGAAAAAAAGCCAAAAATGTTTAACTACGACTGTTGTACATAAAACACATTCCATGTTAACTCAATATCTGTATGTTTTATGTACTTTGTTAAAGGTTTGTCTCAGTAGCAGATAGAATTTTACTCTTTCTCACCAGGACAGTACCTCACCTTTACATACTAATTTTGAACTGTAAAAGGTTTTTACCTTGATATTTTGAATCTTATAGCACTTCTATGAAGCAGAAAGGGCCAGTATTAAATATCTTTAATTTATGCATATAAAAATTGAGACTCAGAGTAACTATTAGTTGGTGATACTGAATTTCAAGTATCTTCTCATTCCCATACAATCTTATTTCCACAATATTATGACACCTTTAATACCGCATACTACATTTATATTTATCAAGGCCTGAGCCCCTTACTTTAGTTACTCTGACAACTGCATTCTGATTTTGGTGCTTTGAAGAGGGGTGATTATTTATTTATTTAAAAATATTTTTTTATTGAATTCAGAGAGGAAGGGAGAGAGAGAGAGAGATAGAAACATCAATGATTAGAAAGAATCATTGATTGGCTGGCTCCTGCACGCCCCCTACTGGGGATCGAGCCTGCAACCGTGGCATGTGCCCTGACTGGGAATCAAACCGTGACCTCCTGGTTCATAGGTCAATGCTCAACCACTGAGCCATGCCAGCTGGACTAGAGCAGTTTGTCTTAAGACTAGAGGCCCAGTGCACAAAATTCTTGCACGCATAGGGTCCCTAGGCCTGGCCCATTTTCAGGGCTGATAAGGTCCCCTGCCTCCTGACCTCCCCACCTCCCCCCTTCCCTCATTCGCTCATCACCTCACTGCCACCACTGGTTGCCCACCATGTTCTGTGCCACCCCCAGGTGGTCAGCACCTGTCATAGGGATCAATCGAACTACCAGTCCCCTGTTGAACTTCAGAGGGGGCAATTTGCATATTAGCCTTTTATTATATAGGATAGGAGTTTGGTGGTAAAAGTGGAATATGTCAGATTACAAAATGAAATGAGAGAACACTCTAATCATGGGAATATGTAGCAAATGAGGGAGGTTCTGCAAAATTAAACCCAGGTCATGTGGTGCTATCCTTTACTTTCCTCTCTGTTGTGACAAAGTCCTGCCCTAATAGCTAATTCTTCTTAATTTATTTTTAGGTGTTCAGTCATCAGGTGCTGAACCTTTCCCACTCTAAAACACTCAAGCCCTCGAATCTTACACTTTCTCCCAACAATTACTTAAAATCATCCTCTCCTTCTCCTTTTTCTCCTCACAAATGCCCTCCAAATTGAGTAAGAGAAATTGCTCCAAGCTGCTTCAAGTTCCTTTGACGGTGTTTTCTGTTTTGTTTTGTTTAGTTTTTCTTTCCTGATCTGGAAGAATGCATTCCTACATTCCAGTATCCAATTTTCCCTCTACCAGAGAGCACTTTTCATATTGTTTTCCTGTAGGAGGATGAGCAGTGCTGACTTGCAGGGAATTATGGTGGCTCTCCACCAGGAGTAGGAGATGGAATTTCCCTACAGGTATTGGATAGGGCGCTAGAAAGCAGTCTAACGTGGTAATGATTTAGTGATAGCTCTAATTATAGCACAGCTCACCCCAGCAAATGTGTATTGAACACAAAGCCATTTAGCAGGAAGGTGCAGGCCTCTCTGATGGCAGAAATGAAAAGCTGCACATCCCGGTGTTTGTTAGTAATAGGTTGTCATTCTCCTGACTCGAGAGTCTTTTTCTTTTCTCTGAATATGAGTGAATGAATTACACTAACTCAATTTGGCTATTATTATAGCAAATTTCCAAAAGTGAAAAGTGACCAGCTTTAAGGATTTCATACATCAGTGAGCACAGTGCCTGAACTGCCCATTAAACTTTAAGTAGAAAGAAAATGTAAACAGGAACTTTGAACAAAATAGAAGCAATACTATTATCATTACTGCTACTTTTATTTTAAAATCATAGTGGTCCTAGAGCTAGTTATATGCAAAAGCTAAGGTTACCTAATTATTGATTCTATATAATTTTAATTTTAATATATATTTATGTAAGGCAGCTATAGTGTCATTCTTTTAAGAATGTTATGAGGCATCCTCAAAAATTGAGAAATGAGAATTTTGTTTTTCCTATTATACTAAATGTTAGCACCAGCATAATGGATCAGCATGAAGATCTATAAGGTAATTTAAAATATTTCTGGGCCTCTAAGAGATGGTACGGAATGAATAATCTCATTGCATAATAATTTGTTCATGAAATTGTACTTTCTAAATGTATTAACTTTCAAAAAAAAAAAAAAAAAAGAATGTATCAGAATGTAGGTTTGGTCGGATATACAAGCACAAAACAAAAAAATCACTGAGACAAAAGTTCCAAAGTTGATATTACCTGTTCTACTTCATTGTACATAAAAAGGGAACTTCCAAAGTCTTACAATGTTCTTTTGTCAATCTCAAAACTCTTTCTTTTGTGGGATGGATGTGGCTGCCCATCATAGCTTCATTCAATCAAATATGTGATTAATCTCTGTAGCACCTATGCTCTCAGTTCATGTTCATTAATCACCTTCTGCTTATAATTTCCCTTCCATATTAGATCACTTTATTAGTGGAATGTGAAAAGAAAAGTTTTAAGATATTTACATTTCTACTCTTTTTATAAGTCATTAGATTCAGGGTCCACCCTAAACTAGTATTACCTCATCTTAACTTAAGCACATGTGCAAATATCCTATTTCCAAATCAGGTTGCATTTTGAGATCCCAGGTGGAAATGATTGGGAGGGGATATAAGTCAACCCATTACCTCCTAATTCAGAAGTGTACTTATTCAGATGTGGCCATAGGAATGTATCAGGGATTTGGAAGTATTTGCTATAATTTATTTTAACAGTAGAGAGTGTGACATAGGATGAGAAAGACATGAGAAGTGTCTGTGACATGTCTGGTGTCATAAGTATCCCGCCCAGCGGAGCTCCTGGACTGTGAGAGGACACAGGCTGGACTAAGGGACCCCCCACCCCCCAACCGAGTGCATGCATTTTGTGCATGGGGCCTCTAGTTTTCTAATAATAACTTAATATAATAAAGATCAAATAGCCTCTGTCTTTCAGATATTAATAGTTGTGTGTCTATAAGCATCTTTAAACCTTTTTGTGGCTAATATTTTACTTCAATAATTAAGCCTCATAGATTTGTTTTGATGATCTAATAAGATGATGTTTAAACATAGTATACATTTGGCCCATGGTTAACTATCATTAAAAGATAGTTATTCATTTCATTAAAACAAAATGCATATTTTAGCTTATAATAAAATGTGTACCTTCCCAGTGTCCAAAATTATTATTATCTGTCTGTGGGAGTGTTTTTATGGACTTAGTCACCTAGAATCTAATTAACAAACAGAACATTTCAAGGTACATTGAGGAAGAAGGATAATTGAAAAGTATTTCAAACAAGCCCTTAAAAAAAATCTAGTGAATCATTTGACAACACAACTGAGTAAACTTTTGCAGTAATACAAAGTTGAGCCTATGAGATGCCTCCTTTACCAGGCTAGATGAATATAAGAAAACACTAGTTCTTTGGATTACTGTTATTGAATTTAATGAAAACCAGTAATCCGTTAATGTATTGTCTTCAAATAGGCTACAAATAATTGTTCAGATTATGCTTTTCTTTTACAGTTAGTCTTAACTTGGTTTACAAAGACAACTTTACCATATAATATGTGGCTACTCCAAAATGCTCTCTGATTCTCATTTAAAAACAACTTATTGATACTTTTAGAATATTGACATTTTGGTGTTGCTTTTAACTGGTTTCTTTGTAAGCTTTTGATCACTTTACTATCTTATGTCTTAATTCCAGTTGGTAAGGAATACAGAATCAAGTTATCTATGTATGATAGGACTAGTTTATAAGCTGATCTGTCAATTATCTTAAATTTCTTTTTTTTTTTTTTTATCGTATGTGGCAGATTTTATTATAAATTCACTCAGGTCACTTGGGACCCAGCATGTCCTTGGGCTTCACCCACTCATCGAACTGCTCGGCTGTGAGGTAGCCAAGTTCACTGGCGGAGGCCTTCCAGGTGGACCCATTTCTGTGTGCGGTCTTAGCAATCTGGGCTGCCTTGTCGTACCCTATGGGAGGGTTCAGAGCCGTCACCAGCATCAGGGACTCCTTCAGCAGCTTGGCCATCCTGGGTCCCCACCGCGCGGTTCTCTGTGATCTTGGGGATCCTGGGTCCCCATCAGCTTGTTGGCCTGGGTCCCCACCGCGCGGTTCTCTGTGATCTTGGGGATCCTGGGTCCCCACCGCGCGGTTCTCTGTTCTCTGGGGATCCTGGGTCCCCATCAGCTTGTTGGCCTGGGTCCCCACCGCGCGGTTCTCTGTGATCTTGGGGATCCTGGGTCCCCACCGCGCGGTTCTCTGTGATCTTGGGGATCCTGGGTCCCCATCAGCTTGTTGGCCTGGGTCCCCACGGCGCGGTTCTCTGTGATCTTGGGGATCCTGGGTCCCCACCGCGCGGTTCTCTGTGATCTTGGGGATCCTGGGTCCCCACCGCGCGGTTCTCTGTGATCTTGGGGATCCTGGGTCCCCACCGCGCGGTTCTCTGTGATCTTGGGGATCCTGGGTTCCCATCAGCTTGTTGGCCTGGGTCCCCACCGCGCGGTTCTCTGTGATCTTGGGGATCCTGGGTCCCCATCAGCTTGTTGGCCTGGGTCCCCACCGCGCGGTTCTCTGTGATCTTGGGGATCCTGGGTCCCCACCGCGCGGTTCTCTGTGATCTTGGGGATCCTGGGTCCCCATCAGCTTGTTGGCCTGGGTCCCCACCGCGCGGTTCTCTGTGGAAGACACTGCCTGAGCCCAGCAGCCTGGCTGGCTGAGGGCGGCGCGCTCTTCAGCATCTTTGGGGTGAAAACGTTCAATTCGAAGTGTCCGTTGCTGCCCACAACGGTCACAGCGACGTGACTGCCCGTGACCTGGGCGGCCGCCGTGGTCCTCGCTTCGCACTGCGCCGGGGTCCCCTTGCCCGGCAGGATGCTGCAGCCCGGCTCCCTCTCGGGCAGAAGCCGCCCCCCGAGGCCGGAGCGAGGCCCGCAGCCCAGGAAGCGGGCGTCACTGGCGGTCTTCCTCCGGCTGCGCGGCCGGGTTCACGGCCCCACTGAGCTCCCCCGAAGCCTCGTGAGCAGCCAGAGCCTCCATCTGGTCTGGAGCTGTGACAGAGGCAGGCCTGTGAGCGCGCCCCCTTCGCGGCCACCTTCTCCAGCCTTTAGCCCGGTCCCCACGGCTGTGCCCCGGCGGCGAGCTCCGGGATTCCTGGCACGGCAGCCCTTCTCCTCGCCAGGGCTCATTTCAGCTGCCGAACAGAACCACCCAACTCCTGCCCGCGAGTGAGCGGGATTCTGCTCCTGGCGCTGTGCCGGGGTGGGGATTTTTGTGAAATGGCGTTTCCTCACTTCCACCAGTTTTGCTTCAGGTTTTACACTCACTAAGGGTGTAGGAAACGCTTAGGTAGTTTCTGGATTTCTCACCAAGGAAACTGAACAGTATAATGAATGTGTGTCCACCATCTTAGTGATGTCTACATCACTGAGCTACATAATGAAGATATAAACTTGTGGAATTTTTCTGCATGGATTTTGGTATCCAGAATTAACTACAGTAAAACATAAAAGGATAATTGAAAGCATTGGTTTCTGGCTTTTTATAAAATATATTAGAGTTCAAAACATACTAGAAATTTTTTTTCTATTGGATATTCATACCAATTAGTATACATTTTTGAGGAGATGCTAAACTAAGATAAATATTCTTTGAGATAGATTTATGTTAGCATTAATCTACTCCTTGAATGTCATTCGCTAAATTCTTGAGGTGCCACAGAGCATTTCAAACTCAGACTTTTCCCAAAAAATGTGCATATATATTGGTGAAAGGATTTTCAGTGCATCTCAGGGAACACCATTATTATTAACACATGCTTTTGTTCAGTGCATTTTTTTATGCATGCAAATAAGACTACTCCCAAGGGCCACATCTTTTCCCATTGAATACTGAAATGGTTTTACTGTTCCTAGAACAACATGCAAATCACATTAAATTACAGAGAGCATGCAACCCACTGTCAAACACCATAGACTAATAATCACGACTATTGAAGTGAACTTACAAAAAATATGTAAAATGTAGAAGAAAATTTGAATTAAAGTTCAGATTCCATAAGCTTATATTGGTTAAGATAAAATAATACATTGGTAGTCTATAGGAATAAGAAAGGGACTGAAATATATAAAGAATTTAATTTAAACAATAAATGCTACTTATCTTTATCTTTTACTAGAGGCCTGGTGCACAAAATTTGTGCACTGGGGGGGGGGTGTCCCTCAGTCCAGGAGCCCTCTGGGGATGTCCGACTGAAAGCTTAGGCCCAACCTAAGCCATCAGTAGGACATACTTAGCTCCTGCCACTGCCGCTGCACTCGCCAGCCGTGAGCCTGGCTCAGGGCTTCAGGCTGAGCGGCACTCCCCCTGTGGGAGCACACTGACCACCAGGGGGCAGCTCCTGTGTTGAGCGTCTGCCCCCTGGTGGTCAGTGTGCATCATAGCGACCAGTCATTCTGCCATTCGGTCAATTTGCATATTACCCTTTTATTATATAGGATTGTCTCTTAAAACCTGCAGATGAAGATGGGCAATAGAAAACAGGATCTCACTGGTTATACCCAGATTAAAATATGACAAACAGAATATATAGAGAATGCAATAAATAAATTAAGCTAGGGCATATAGTTTATTATATTTAAGTTTTTCCCCCTATTTCAAACCTTACTCTTTAGTAGTATTTTTATAACATTAGCTTTTACCTATAATAAGTGGAAATTGATTTGGGAAGCATGGCTCTATTGTAACACTTGCCATTATCTTCATATTTTTAACTCCTTTTAAAAAATTATTTACTTCATGAAATAAATTTTCTGTGATGAATACATTTTGCACTTTGTAATGATTTGATATTACTTTCTATATTGTATCACTAAAAAATAATAAAATATTTATATATGTAATATATATTATCTCATACATGTATATTTAGATAATATATGAAATATATATAATCTATATATATATCATATATATACGTGTGTGTGTGTGTGTGTGTGTGTGTGTATGTGTAATTTATATATACAGTTGACTCTTGAACAATAGGAGTTTGGACTGCATGGGTCCACTTATACATGAATTTTGTTCAATAAATACCAGTACTGTTTTTAATCTGCAGTTTGGAATCCATGAGTAAGGAAGGCTTATGGTATACACTGTTGAATGCCATATTATATAAGGGACTTAAGCATCCATGAATTTTGGCATTCATGAGGAAGCAAAAGTGGATTTTCACCTGTGCAGAGGGTTAGTGACCCTAACCCATGTTTTGTATAAGGATCAACTGTATATATCCATCCTTGAGGTGAGTTGCTGCCCAGACTAAGGTGTCCAAGTCATGGCAGGGCAGCAGCAGCTGGAGAGCAAGGAGTTGGAGGAAGACAGATAAGGATGGAGAATGACAAGAAAGAGGAGATGAAAAAGGATGATGATATATCCAGAAGATCTGGAAGATGATAGTGACACCAGTTATGACATGGAAAGCAGCTTGAGGAGCCACAGCACCTATAGCAGTACTCCAAATCATCTACTTTTCTTGTAAGCTGTATGGCCAAGGGGAGGAACAATATCTAGTACTTTTGAATTTCCTGGGATGCTAGGCACTGTGTCATCCTTGGGAAGCTCTGCAGCACCCACAGTGCTCCACATCCTTTAACACCCCCATCCCACCATTGCTGGGCTGCTGGAGTTCAGGCCTCCCCAGATACATAGCCCACATCCTGCCTCACTGTAAGAGGGGAGGAGAGCCCCAGTGGGGGTTAATGGTCCACAATGCAGGGGAAAAGGACCACTTTTTCCCTTGTGATCCGGGAAGAAGGCTTACTCTTCTTCAGGCACTGTCAGCCTAAGACTAATAAAAGTTGCATAAGTGAAGGTTGGAACCTGAGGCGGGGAGGTATACTTGTTTGCTAAGGGGCCCGAGCATAAAATTGGTGCCAATGGGACACTGTTGCCCATAGTGATACTGCTGCCAATTGTGTTGCTCCCGCTCACCCGGTAATGCAGGTACCCCACTTGCCTGGGCCACTAGCTTACCCCAACTGCTCACTGTGACGCAAACCTCTCTGAGCCTGTCATGTCCAGGTTGCACGTCTAGGTCCTATGTCTCCTGCTCATATGCTGGCTGTTGTGACAGCTGGTCCAGGAAGCACAGCCTCCTGAGTTGGCCCTGGACCCTCTCCTGTTGAAATCCAACCCTGGGCTCAACGAGCCCTACCCTTGGTATCAAAAACCCTTCATATATCTCTGAAAAGGCTGAATTTTCATCATTCCAACAGGAAGCCTCAGCTCTGCCCACTGAGGCCCCTTATAAAATGGAACCTTCTCCAAACACTCAAGAGGCTTTAGCTCATCTTCTACCCCAACAAGAGGCCTAAACTCAGTCTACAGTGTCCTCTTATACATTGACATTTTTGTTAGTCCATCAAGGAGTTCCAGATCAGTATCCACCCTACCTTGAGTATATTTAATCTTCAATGCAGCAGAAGAGCTCAACTCTGCCTCATGTGCCTCTTGTCAGTGTACCATATTCTCCAGTGTAGCAGAGGGGTCCAGCTCAGCCTCCAAACTCCTCTCGGATCTCTTAGCTCACCCTGCTATACATCACTAGGTGACACTCTAACCTCCAGCTTCTGGTGAACCTCACAATTCAGAGGTGCCTAATATCAATGTTAAAGTTGTGGATCTGGGGGTTTTGGTAACTTCAGAGACCCCTAAGAAGATTGAGAAAGATGTCTTGGCTCATGCACCAAAGTCCACTGAAGAAGTAAAACCTTCATTCCAGCTCATCCTACTTCAGAGGCTAATGCCAGAGCCCTGCAGCAGACTGCAGCTCCTGCAAAGTACCCCGAGTGACACTTCACTTCCAGAGCCTTGTCTGAAATTGCATTTCATTCTTTGGACTTGGAAGTTAACAAAACCCAGCAATCAGAGTCATTTGAGGCACTTCTTCCAATGAGTGAACATACTAGTATATGAGCTCTGTACCTGCAATAATTGGATGCTGTTGTCTATTGGTCTGAGCCCAAAGCAGAGGCTCCACAGAGTTCCTGTGCCAAAGCCCAAAACCTACAGTGGCACCTTCACTATCTTAAACTTGAAAGGAAATGCTGTTTCTTACATTGGTAAAGATACATGGAAGTCATGCCATTTGGTTTAGAAATGAATTCTAAGTGGAAATTATTTGAGAAAATTATGTAAGGATTCATTTGGAGGCCTGTTGTCTCTCCAGTATTTAAATCTTGGTTTCAATTTAATCACAAAACTGAGTTTTGGAACACTTCAGGCCTGGCATGGAATGCAGTTTTTACACAAGTTAATTCTCAATTGTAATCTTCTGTCAACTGTTAAAGTTTAATGTCTTTTTAAATTTCTAGCATTAAAATATTTAGACATGGAAACAACACGAGTGTCACTTACAACAGTTGAGAGCATCCTCCCAATGATTCTTGAATTGGAAAAAAAACTGATCTTACTTAGTCATTTGTCCTGCTGCCTCTGCCAATTTAACAATAACATTGAGAATGTTGGCAAGACAGTCACACGCCATTGTGACACTGAATGTATGACAAACACACGTTGTAGCCTCCTGATGTGGCTTCTCATGCACAGCAAGAAGTAAAGATTGCCAAGGCAGAGCGGGATAGGGATCAATGGGAAAATGAGAGGACAGAAGCCCAGGGTGAACAGGAAGAGGAGTCAAATGAGCTCACAAAAGATGTGCCAAGATATAACAACAAACTCCTCATAGCAAAACTGGAGGTCTATCCATTTCTGCTCCCCCAAACCCTGGCAATCACCACTCTACATTCTGGTCCTGTGAATATGACTGCTCTGGCACCTTATACTAGTGGAATCATACAGTTTTTGCCTTGTTGTCTTTGACTTCTTTCACACAGCATGTCCTCAAAGTTCATCCATATTGTAGCTTGTGGGGTGCTGAATAATATTCTAGTGCATATACCACATTTTGTTTACCCAGTCCTTCCTCTATGCACACCTTTGCTTCCACCTTTTAGCTATTGTTAAGAATGTCACTATGAATATGGGGGTATAGATATTCCTCCAAGAACCTTGTATCTTTTACATTTTTTAAAGCATATGAATGTGCTACTTATTTGAAAAAAATAAGTTAAATAATGTGATGTGTGATACATGACGTATAAATACATAAATATATATATAAATATATTAAAGATAAATATATATACAAAGGATAAATTATATATACTTTATGAAAAAATCTTGTTATATTTTTGGTCAAATCTGATAAAATATTGTTTTGGTATAAAAATTTGCAACTTCTTAAATAAAGAAAAAAGCAATTGAGAAATAATTTGTACAAAAATGAAACAGTCATGTCCTTAATTTTAAAACTTAACAAATAATTTTATAAACTAAATTTAAAAGAAACAGAAAAGTTATAATGAACAGAATTATAAATAAGTAAATGAAACTGAAGGTTCTTAAAGAAAACCAAATTATGGTCAGTGTAAATTTTTTTCAAAGGTTTGAAATAAGAACTGATTAAAATGATGGAGCTGGTAAATATTTTGCTATCCTCCTCCCATGACCACATCAAGACAACAACTATATTATAGAACAACCACACTAGAGAAACACCTGAAGACTAAACAGAACTCCTACACCTAAGGACATAAGAAGCCATTTTAAGACTAATAGGAGGGGCAGAGACACATAATGGTCTGCTCCTACCCCCACACCCACATGTGGTGGTTAAGAATTGGAAGAGCACCCTGTCTGGGTGGCTAAGTTGGTTGTAGCATCATCCTGTACACCAAAAGGTTGTGGGTTCGATTCCAAGTCAGAGCACATACCTAAGCTGTGGGTTCTATCTCAGGTTGGGGTCTATTCATGAGACAACTGATTGATATTTCTTTCTCACACCAAAATTTCTATCTCTTTCTTTATCTATTTCTCTCTGTAATCAATAAAAAACATACCCTCAGTTGAAGATTGAAAAAAAGAATTGAGAGAGATATCTTCACTGTCAAGGATCCTTAGGAGTAAAGGGTCCCAGTCCCACAAAAGACTTTTGAGCCCAGAGCACCTGTGCCAGGAAAAGGATTCCCCACATCTGGCTATGAAAATCAGGAGGAATTCAGCCCAAGTGAGAGTGAGGGCAGCTAGAGTCTCTGGGGTTCCTCATAAAGGCCCAGAGATAGAATTACTCATTGATAGACTTACTTATTCTGAGCTCCAGGGCTAATATAGCAGATCAAAAAAGGCCAAGGACACCGGGCTAGGGTTGCTCAATGGTTGAGCATCAACTCATGAACCAGGAGGTCAAGGTTTGATTCCTGGTCAGGGCACATGCCCAGGTTGTGGGTTAGATCCCCAGTAGGGGGCATGCAAGCTGATCAATGATTCTCTCTCTCATTGATGTTTCTATCTCTCTCTCCCTCTCCCTTACTCCCTCTGAAATAAATAAAAAACATTTAAAAAGGCCAAGGACATAGGGGGAGAAACTGAATTATCTGGCTTCAGGGTGAGGACTAGAGGCAGAAGTGCTAGCAGGCACCATAGTCCCTTTGCTGAGCTGTAACTCTGCCCACACTGCAGTGGCAAGTGGGCACCAAATCTGAATCTCCATCAAACTCACCCTACTCTGGTACTTCCTGAGAATGTACCCCATCCAACTCACACACACAGGCCAGAACCTCTTTCAGCACCTGTTACTCACAAGAAGCCATCTTCAACTCACATTGCAGACTGCCCTGAAGACTCTCAAAGGTCTACACATTTCAAATCATCAGCTGCTGGTCTATTGTACCCTGTTCCTTTGATAAGTGACCCCCAGATCAACACTAGTGGTAGCCAGCCTCAGTTTGCAGCATAGCCACTCGTAGGTACCTCCAAGCCCCAGCACAAGCAGCTACCAACCACAGGTCGATGAGGTCAGGTGGTGATTGACCTGCACCAGAGCCCCTCCCAAGACATCCCAGAACTAACACACCCAATGACTGGCTTCAGACCACACTAAGCATCAACCAATTAGCTTCACGAGTGATACACCCAAAGCATGGATTCAGCAGGCAGTAGGGCCCCACTACAGTAAATCACACTAGTGGAGTCAGCCCCTACACAACAGTTTGTCTACTGTAGCCATAGTCAGTCCTTACAGCCAGTCAGACTGAGGGTCAATCCCACTCACTGATGTGCCAGCAGCAATCAGCTCTCAATTGCAACAGGACAGCACACACCACCCACACAAGTGACAATCCTGGAGTGCAGGGCTCTGGTGACCAGGGAGACTGTACCAATTGACCCACAAGATAGCTACTATATAAGACTACTCTGCCAAGATTGGGAAGCATAGCAAAGCTAATACATAGAAATAAACACAGGGAGGCAGCCAAAATTAGAAGACAAAGAAAGATGTTTCAAATGAAAGAACAGGACAAAACTGCAGAAAAAAGACTAAATGAAATTAAGGTAATCAATCAACCAGATACAGATACAAATCACTGGTTACAAAGATGTTCAATACATTTAGGAGAAAAATAGAACTCGGTGAGAACTTAGACAAAGAGAGAGAAACCATAAAAAAGAATCAGTCAGAATACAATAAGTGAAATGCAAAATATATTAGATGGAATCAACACAGATTAAATGAAGCAGAGGATCTAAAGAATGGTTTGGATACAAGGTAGCAGAAAATACCCAATCTGAACAACATCAAGCATAACATTTGCTTGATGTTTACACCACTTTTAGAGCTTTGCACAATAATACATTACTGCTACAAAAAGATTAATTCCTTTCTATAATATATAATAGTTTCAAATCACCATAGAATGTAGTACTTAATAGTTAAGTACAACAAATCTTCAATAAAGTAAAAAGATAAATGGTTTAGTAATGTAATGAACAGATAAAGTTTGATGGTTGACTTCCATGGAGGAGACTGGTTATGTCATCAGCACTACATTCCTCTTCTTAGGTTCACAGCTAAAATGCATTTCCAAGATAGAATACATAACAGGTCCATATAATTAGTTTTTACTAGTGAAATATAAGCATAAGTCATATATCACTTTCATGCCAAAGCCAAATTTATCTTTTCTTCACTTTCTCTCTTTTCCGCTGGTTTCCAGCTGGAATATCTATAGATGTTTAACCATTTGTGGAAGATACCAGATTCAAAATTTGGAAGGATTACCTGGCCAGTGTGGCTTAGTGGTTGACATATGAATCAAGAGATCACAGTTCGATTCCTGATCAGGGCACATGCCCAGGTTGCAGGCTCGATCCGCAGTGAGAATTAGGCAGGAGACAGTTAATCAATGATTCTCTCTTATCATTGATGTTTCTATTTTTCTCTCCTTCTCCTTTCCTTTCTGAAAACCATAAAAAATATTTTTAAAAATTGTAAGGATCCTAGGTCTCTAAGTCACTGCTGGAGGAAGAGCCCCCATGACCAAAAATGACCACCACCAAAAATCCTATGGGGTAATAATGTAAGGAAGCAATGCACTGTCATTCTGTTTATTCACTAAAACATATAGTTCATCCTTTACTGATATATTTTATAGCCTACCTAATACAGTCCTATTTGTGAACCAGCTTTCTCATATTTCATGTGGTTTATGTGGTGCTATTTTCCTTGTCCTTTGTGTTGAATACATGACCCAGATTTGATCAGTAAAAGTCCATCAGTATCCTGGACACAGTGAGTAATTCAAGAATGACACTTAACTTAAATGGGGCAAATCAGCACATTCTCTGGGGCATTTATGCCAGAGTTGTCAGTTCAGACTTTTCCCCAGCTTTGGGATTAGAAGTTGAATGGATGTTATAAATTGAAGTGGCTGACATCTATCCTTCCAGGCCTCATGAAACAATTCATTTGTTGTAGGAAAGAATGAGGGCAGCATGCAAATAAAAGCAAAGTTTAGAGATGCGGAAAGAAAAATATATTCCTCAGGACAGCTTCTGAGGTTATAGTTTTAGTCATGGCTAAAGTCAGTCCTTCCTGTGGAATTTTTAGTCAAGAGATGGTTAATTTTATTTGTTTTCTAAAGACATAAAATAGTTTGAATTGGATGTACTTCAGTTGCAAATACGGTCTTAACAGTGGTTATTGTCCTTATTTAAAAAAAATATTTTGTTGAAGTTTTTTCTACTCCAGTAAGGAAAACAGTATAAATTTTGGAAGACAGAAAGGTTACTATCTTATATAATAAAAACGTAATATGCAAATTGACTGAACAGCAGAAAGATCAGTTGCTATGACGCGCACTGACCACCAGGGGGCAGATGTTCAATGCAGGAGCTGGCCCCTGGTGGTCAGTGTGCTCCCATAACTGGAGCGCCACTCAGCCAGAAGCTGGGCTCATGGCTGGTGAGCGCAGTGGAGTTGGCAGGAGCCTCTCCCACCTCCACTGCAGGCGGGCAGTAAGGAGCGAGTGGTCCCATACTGCGAGAGCCCTGGACTGCGAGAGGGATGTCTGACTGCTGCTGGCTTAGGCCCAATCCCCAGACATAACCCGAGGGGTCCTGGACTGTGAGAGGGCACAGGCCGGGCTGAGGGAACGCCCCCCCACCCCAGTGCACGAATCTTGTGCACTGGGCTTCTAATTAAGATTATATGAATGTTGACCTATGAAACCTGATTGTCATTTCAAAATATATACAAAAACCAAATCATCATATTGTGTACCTTAAACTAATACAATATTATATGTCATTTATAAATTATATATAACTGAAAACAAATGGATTAAATCAAGTAATAATTAATCAATCTAATAAGAATTTGCAAAGTTTGGCATTATAACATAAAGTGAATATAGTTAAAACAAAGCAAAGATAGATAAAAACCAAAAAGAATCATAAGCAAAAAAAGCTACCCCTAGTTATGTATAAATTTTTCCATATCTTACTTTAAAGATTATATAAGGACATAGAGCTATGTTGGCTGACTTGATATCCTGGAATGTGTGGCTAGCAGTGAAAACTAAGATTGGGATTCATATGCAGCATTCAGAAGCTTGTGGCAGCTGCCTGATTTTCTCTGCTTGGGGAATTGAGGAGGTCTGTCATTTTGGAATTCTGCAAATTAATCTGCATGGGGGTTATAAAAATTAAATATTGGACATTTGAACCACTATGAGAGGGAACCATCTGAGTTAATGTAATCAGAGGCAAGGAGGAAGCAAAAGCTAATCTAGCAAATATAAACCAAGAAGGAATTCCTGAAACACATGGGAAGTGTTAGTAAAGCAAATATTTCTTCTTGGCAGAAACAGATTCTAGAACATGAAACAGACGAAGGGGCTAGATAAGATGGCATTAAGGACAACTAAAGGGAAAGTTGTAGATAAAAAAAATTAAGCAAGTTTTCAAGACCATGTCAGATTCATCCAGATAGGAATCATAAAGCCATTCTGTTATTCCCCTTTTGATATCTTACCGAATCTGTGTACATGGTGCCTTTCTTTTGGCTTAGACAATAATTTTCTTACTTTTAAAATAGGGAATGTAGTGAAATTCTCATATGTTCAAAGGGCCTTGAGATTAAAGTGTTATTCCTTGCATTTTATAAGGCAATATCTGTCAGAAGTTATGAATACTCGCTTGTCAAAGGAATACTGCCAGCAATAGAGGTTCATTTTTTTTTTTACAACAATGTGGAATTTATCGTAATGAGAAGCATGCACATAGGTCTTGTTGTGACTTACTTCAGGACTGTGCCCCATCCATATTCTCATGGCTCACTCCAGAGGTCACCAGGATGGCAATGCTTGTCCGAGGTCCACCCGAACAAAACATCAGCCATGTTGCAAGACTGGAGGCTATGATTAGCCCAACACCATGGGCCTCTTCTCACAAAGGCTGATTTACCAGGTGTACCAGTTAATAATGTAGATTTTTTCAATAATTGGAGTTACACATATGTTGATATATATGTGATTTGATATGTGTGTTATTTTGTTGTATCGACAGCAAGCTTCAAAACTTCACATGTCAAATTTGCTGCAGGTGTTAACATCATAGATATTTTTGTGCTTAAAAATGTCGAATTTCATGCCAAAAAAAGAGCATTTGAGGGAAATTTTAATTCATTATTTTGAAGAAAAAGTTATCATATACTTTGGGAACATGCTCCATCTCAAGATACTTGTTAATGCTGGTTTAAATGCTTTAAAAGTGATGATTTAGATGTGAAAGACAAAGAATGTCCAGGTAAACCATAAAAGTTTGAAGACCAACAATTACAAGCATTATTGGATGAATATGCGTGTCAAACTCAAAAACAACTTGCAGAAAGATTAAACATTGCTCAACAAACAATTACTGATCATTTAAAAGCAATGGGACTGCTAGCATGGCAAGGTGTCGTCAGTGTCTTTCATCTCTGGACTGTTTCTCCTCTTGTCTTCGTAGTTGGAGCAGGCCTGTCAATTCCCCTCTGTTGCAGGAATCCACCTGGTCTTGGAGTTGTTTTCTGAAAATATACAAACATATTCTCGACCAAAAGTTAATAAAGGAATCTTTTCTATATAATTTATTTGGGATCCTTTTTATTCTTGCCCAAATGATTTTCCTTTGTCTTATTTAGACACCATGTGTGTATATCATGGGTGTCTTGCTGTTAGCATTACAAAATGAAAATTACTTTTGTAAAGTAAAAATTTTCTAGCAGTCAGCAGCTGTGCGTCGTTGCAGGTTGCCTAGGACCAAACCAGAGAGGGTCGGACCTGCATTGCCACCATGTGCCCACCATCCAGATATCATTGCTGACATGTACACCTAAGGAACTGTTTGACAATGAATCAGGGACTCAGAACTGTTGGACATTGAAATTGGGACTCAAACATTTTTTGATATTATATGTTTATTTCTAGTCTGCAGAGGCAAGATTTTTTAAAGGAAAGACATGGGGAAAAATAGATACAGAGGCAAAGAAGCATTGAACGGACTGCCAAACTACAGCGGGAAGTCAGGGGAGGTTGGGGTGGGGGGGCTGTAAGAGATCAACCGAAGGACTTGTACGCATGCATATAAGCATAACCAATGGATACAAGACACTGGAGGGGGGGGGGGCAAGTGAGGGCATGTACTGGGGGGTAGGGGAGGCCGGGGGGAGGTCAAGGGGGGGAAAAAAGGAGACACATGTACCACTATTTGTAATACTTCAAACAATAAAAATAAATAAATAAATAAATAAATAAATAAATTAAAGCAATGGGAAAGATCTTAAAGGAATGAAAATGGGTGCCACATCAACTGAACAAAAGACAAAGGGAAAACCGAAAAGTCATCAGTAAAATGTTGCTTCAACAGAATGAAAGAAAGTCTTTTTTGAATCAAATTGTGACTGGCGATGACAAGTAGATTTATTTTGAGAATCCCAAACTCACAAAAGCATGGGTTGATCCAGGTCAAACATCAACATCTACTGCCAGGCCAAATCGCTTTGGAAAGAAGACAATGCTCTGTGTTTGGTGGGATCAGGAAGGTGTGGTGTGTTATGAGCTTCTAAAACCAGGTGAAACCATTAGTACTGGTCACTGCCGACAACAAATAATCAATTTGAACCATGCTTTGACCGTGAAATGACCAGAATGTGCCAGAAGACACGGCAAAGTAATTTTGCTTCATGGTGACGCACCATCACACACTTCAAAACCAGTTAAAGACATGTTAAAAGATCTTGCCTGGGAAGTATTAACCCACCCGCTGTATTCACCAGATCTTGCTCCTTCAGATTACCACTTGTTCTGATGGATGGCACACGCACTTTCTGAGCAACACTTCAAAACGTACGAAGAAGTGGAAAATTGGGTCTCTGAATGGTTTGCCTCAAAACAAGAAAAGTTCTATTGGGGCGGTATCCACAAATTACCTGAAAAATGGGGGAAATGTGTAGCTAGCAATGAACATTACTTTGAATAAAGCACTTTTGATGTTTCTCTTGAAATTATCGTGTTTTCTTTGATTACAAAATCCATCATTATTAACCGGTACACCTAGTAACTAATGCCACTGCTCACATTCAATATTTCTACATCACAGTCCACAATGAAGCTTCATTACAGTGCAGTTATTCAAGGATAACAACCAGCCACTATATGGTATTTTAATTTCATCTGCTATCTTTGCACTGGAAAGCATAACAAAATACTTTTACTGGAATTAATGTATCTTCCCATGCTAGAAACTCTCACACTCAACCATAAATTCAACGATTACTCCTTAAATGTAAAAATATGACCCAATCCCTTTTATACTTTGTCCAAAACTGGAAAAAGAACACACCATTCGCATTTATTTTTATAATACTGTTTTCAAGAATTACTGAACCAGTCTGAAACCAAAAAAAAAAACTACTTTACAATATAATATTCTTGTATAATATATACTTGGTTAATAGAAATTGAAAAATGCTCTTTATAAATATTTTACCCATCTGGAATATGCTAAATGAAATTAATTGAGGTTTAAAAAGTTCCCTAGTAATCAAATGTGTTATTATATTATTAATTAGCCTATGAAAATTGCTTTATAAGATAACTTAGAAGACACTCTTAACCCTACTAAAATAATTTTCATTATCTCTAAGTTTCATCAAATTATTTTGTTAAACAAATTAATAATAATCAGATTTTATGACCAAATTATTATATATTCTCACTTCTAACAAAAAGGTTTTTAAAACCTTAAAATGGGTCCAGTTAGTGCCACATTAAATATGTATTTATTTTCAATTTAGTCATTTATATTATGTTTGTTGTATTTATTTTTAATGTTAAATTTATATACACAAGTGGCATTAAGTTAAGAAGACAAGTTCATAATTGACACTTATTATTTATAATATAAATTGAAATGTTTAATTTTCAAAATGAAAAAATAATTTGTGTAACTTCACAGATGTATTTAGAACCACATAATTTTGTTTGCTTGGGTAAAACTATAGAGTATAGGTTATAGATTATAGATATATTATAGATTATAGATATTCACGTATATATCCATTTGATTTCTTCTTATGTAAAAAGTATTCACCTTTTCATTAATTTTCTCTATGTTTTCCACTATTTCTTAAAGATCTTGTATGAAATACAGTGCAGTTCTTTTAAAGTCTCTCTCTGATAAATCTAATGAATATAATACATGGGAGTCAATATATTTTATTCTTCTTTAACTGTGAAATAATTTGATTATATATCAAGGTTTGCTTGTATGCTTTGTTTGGTCTGGACTGTTTAATTCTGACTTTTCTCCTAGTGTGAGAACTTTACTTCTAGAAATAGACCTTTCAGTTAGGATGTGTCTTTTCTGTGGTCTCAATAGCCTAAAGTAGACACAAACTCAACACAGGAGATAAAAATAAAAGTAAAATATAAAGTAAATTTTTTTTCTGATGCACTTAAAAATATATTTACATTATCCTATATATTAAAAGCCTAATATGCTAAGTGTCCAGTCATCTGGTGGGGTGTTCAACCAATCAAAGTGTAATATGCTAATGATATGGCAAGGCCGCTCAACGGCTCACTATGATGTGTACTGACCACCAGGTGGCAGACAGTTGACCAGTCAACCAGTCACTATGATGTGCACTAACCACCAGGGGGAAGACAGTCAACCAGTTGACCAGCCGCTATGACATGCTGCACTGACCACCAGGGGGCAGATACTCCAACTGGTAAGTTAGCTTGCTGCTGGGGTCTGGCCGATCAAGACTGAGTGAGAAGGGCTGGACACACCCTGGAGCCCTCCTGCAGTCCTTCCCTGGCTGGCCAACCTCCCGAGTCCCTCCCCTCCCTGATTGGATTAGTGCCAGCAAGAACTTTATATGTATTGTGCATGCTCAAGTCAACATTTATTTTTAAGTTAGAGGCCTGGTGCACAAAAATTTGTGCACTGGGGGGGGTGTCTCTCAGCCTGGCCTACATCCTCTCACAGTCCGAGAGTCCTCAAGAGATGTCCAACTGACAGCTTAGGCCCACTCCCTACCACCAACAAAAAATATCTACAAAAAGAATTACATAACATTAGCACCTTGTAATATAAATGTAAATTCTTCAATAAAACATCAGCATTAAAATATCCCAATATATTAAAATAATATAAATCATAACCTAGAATTATAATGTGAAAATTAGTATATTTTAACATTTATATATTTCAGATATAAGTGATTATTGTGATGTTTAATATGCTCCAGATAAGGGCCCAGGGACTGTCAGGAGAGGGCCTAAGCCACAGTCTGGCCTGCCTCTGTGGGAGGCAACCAGGCCTGCCTAACAGGGGATGGCACCGCCCCATCACCCCGCTGCTGCCACCTGGCCTCCCTCTGTGGTAGGCAACTGGACAGGCCGATTAGGGGATGGCGCCAGCCCCCCAACTGCCCCTCCGCCACCCCATCACTGTTCCCTCCCTCCAGCCACTGGCACATGCCTTGGCTAGACTGGTGCCGCCTGCTCACCGGCCCCGCCCCCCACCGACTGGTCATTCTGCCATTCAGTCGATTTGCATATTATGCTTTTATTACATAGGATTGCCAGTGTGCATCATATGTATTGGCTGGCCGGTCAGTCAGACAGTCAGATGGCCGTTCAGTTGGTCACTTAGCCTTTTATATATATATAAGATAGATGAAATCACTAAACAATAAATAGCAAAATTAAAATGTAAGATCAATGGCATCAAAAGCAGAAGATAAGATGAAGTCTAAATAACATATGGGTAAGAAAAACAAAAATAATTTATGAACTTGAAGAATGTAGTCACTTGGGAGGTAAAGTTAGAATTATTAAAGACGGCAAGGAACACGTGAAAATTCTAGTTTGGTGTTGAAAAACTAATTATGAATACTTTAAAGGAACTTCCACATATAAAGACATCTGTTTGGTTCAGAACTAATGAAGGGATAATATAATTTTAATTGAATGAAATTGTGTAATGTCTAAAGTGATGAAAATATTCTGAGAGGCTTATTAGGTATTTAATTCCCGAAGCAAGCTAAGCTGCATTATGACTTCTAAGACATGTTAAGTTGCATTAGTTCTTTTTTTCTTCTCTATCCCCTAAGATTTTTATTGTTATAGTTGTCATTTCATGTTTTTTTTTTTAATTTTCTACCCTATTAAGTTGAATAAAGTAAGCTTCTTTTTCATAACTGTTGTTTATCAAATGAAAATACATCATCTTATAAGTTTTTCTCTGATTACAGCTTTGATTATATCACATAAATATTGAAGAACAATAATTAACATATATTAAAGTAGAACATAAATAAGCTTTGTTGGTACTATCTTTATAGATATTTTGAGCACACTGGATTCTTTAGTCCCATTCATTTGGCTTTAAAAAAATACTTTTTTTTATGTAACTGTGGGATGTGTGTTTATGTATATTTGGCATCTGGCTTTGTTGTTTTTGTTTCATGAATTTCTCTGTTTTAAGAAACTGCCATTTCCATCAGAAAACGTGGAATATAAGTGGTACTTTTTAATATATGGAGACATCTGTTTCTCTGTCTGAGAAATTAGTGTACACAAATGTTTTATTTTCAATAGAAAAATTTTAATTTCTAAATACAAAATTATGAGACATTTTATGGTGGCTCTATTAATTATACATGCAATCCCTTTCTTCTTTTCTTATCCCTCTGGTAGAAGTGGGGGAAAAAGTGTTTTTAAAGTGTCATTAAAATTATAGTTTTAAAAACATTATTTTCTCTCATAGTATTTATTAATTCAGCAAATATTTAGAGAGCTTTTTGCAGAAAAAAAAAACAATCAACGTATTACTGCCTGTGTAGCTTTCATTCTACTAGAACTTATTACTAAATTTGATAATAATCAATAGTTCATAATGTCTGATATATATATATATATATATATATATATATATATATATATATATATATATATATATATATATATATATATATATATATATTCTAGAGGCCTTGTGCACAAAATTTGTGCATGGGCAAGGGTCCCCTTATCCCAGCCTGCACCCGCTCCAATCAGAACCCCTCGGGGGATGTCCGGGCCTAAGCCGGCAGTTGGACATCCCTCTCTCAATCCTGGACCACTGGCTCCTAATCACTTACCTGCCTGCCTGCCTGATCGCCCCTAACTGCCCCCCTG
This sequence comes from Ia io, assembly GCA_025583905.1. Lineage (NCBI taxonomy): Eukaryota > Metazoa > Chordata > Mammalia > Chiroptera > Vespertilionidae > Ia > Ia io. Next base: position 23,889,172 of record JAJQQW010000009.1, read on the forward strand.
ACAGTCTAGTCGCCCCTCACTGATCCTTCCTGCCAGCCTAATTGCCCCCAACTACCCCCCCTGCTGGCCTGGATGCCCCCAACTACACTATCCCAATGGCCTGGTCGCCCCTAACTGTCCCCCCCACCAGCCTAGTTTCCCCTCACTGTCCTCCCTGCAAGCTTAATTGCCCCCAACTGCCCTCCCTGCCAGCCTGGTTGCCCCACGCAGCCTGCTGTTCAGTCGTTTGGTTGTCCCTCACTAACCCCCTTGCCAGCTTGGTCATAGACAGCCATCTTGTGAGGGCATGGCAGTCAATTTGCATATTAGCTCTTTATTATATAGGATGACATTCAATAAACATATTTGATTACATAGGATACATTATTGGTAACTAAAGTCTTCAGATTTTATGGGATTATGGGTTTCAGAAAGTAAGACCACATACTATCTATATGACTCATCACTGATGCGGAGGTAGTGTTTGTCAGGCTTCTCCATTATAAAGGTACTAGAAGCCCGTTGCACGAAGTTTCGTGTAATAGACCTTCCTTCACCTGGCTGCCGGCACCAGTTTTCCGCCAGCAGCAGTTTTCCTCTGACCACCCGCCGATCGGAGCACCTCCCGCCAGCGTGATCGGCCACCCTGAGAGGAACTCTGATCGGCAGGTGGCCAGAGGAAAACTGCTGCTGGTGGAAAACTGGTGCTGGCAGCCACGCAATTGGCCACTGGTGCCTTCCGCCGGCTCCATCAGTCCTCCCACAGTGCCGGCCATTGGGGTCTGCGGGAGGAATGGGGGGGGACTCGTGAGTCCCTTCCCCCCAATCATCCTGTCAGCCCAATTGGTCACCCCAAGTCCCGCCCCCAGCCTGCCGCTGGTCCAATCGTGGGTGTAGCGGAGTGATGGTTATTTGCATACTTCCCTTTTATTAGGTAGGATTCTTTTTCTCCCACTTCCCATTCTTTGTAAGGATATCACTGTATGTATCCCATACTTAGGGGAGAGTTATGACCCACTTACTAATTTCCTAGTGGACACAGTGTCTGCGTAAATTATTTGTGTATTCTCCTCTATGTAATTGTCTATTCACTTACATAAGTATGGACTCAAGAATATTGAGTCTACTTGGGGACTATAATCCCATATTACTTTTTTTTTTTTTTCTTTTGACCTGTGGGCGCTATTTAAATTGGCTCCTGGGTCTCCTTGACATATCCTCATTATTGTGGTTCTGTTATAGCATAGTAAGAAGCTAGGAAAATTTCAGGATAAGGGGAATAGGGAAACAACACAGATAGTTAAACAGCAGTTTGCAGCCACCTAGTAAATCCTATTTTCTCTAAGCCAAGGACACTTAGTAGTTTGAACTCCTCTTCCCCAACAAGAGGGTAAATAGCTTAAATCACCCTACTCAGGGAAACAGATAACAGAAATTCAATTAGTGCCATTTGCCAACCACCTCCAAGGACAGGCAAATTAAGAGAATAAATCTTCTATTAGTACATTAGCATAAATCTCATGAATATTCTATTGATTCTCCCCTAAGACCTCCCCTAAATGCCCAGCCTTTAAAATCCCTGAAAATGAAAGTCCCAGAGTGCTCTCTCTCCAGAGAACATGCCTGTGCCATTCTCTTCCCCTGCTCCTTCCCCCACAGACACATGTCCCCTAACCTCTAAGGGACCTCATGAGACTTTCAACCAGGAGAGCAACCTGCAGTGGCCGCTCCTCCTGAGCTAACCTGTGAACTGTCTCAAAGGCCTCCTTTTCTCTGATTTCCCAGTGAGCCAAAGCAGCCCAGCCTAGGCTCCTGTTGCTTCTTTTATGCCCTTCCTAGTTTCACACTGTCCTAGGCATGTTTTTGCTGTGGTTAATAAATTCATGCTAGATTTGCTATACTTTGTCTCTTGATTGAAACATTTCCTTCAAGAAAACAAGAACTGAGGCCTAGTCTTTTCCTCTGTAACTGTTATATTTAGGAGTACTTTCTTATTTTCTGGAGTTACAAGATGCTTCACAATCATATTGTGTATTTCATGCTGCAGTACTAAAACATTTAACCATGGAGCCTGTTGATTCATTTATTTAGAATGGTATCAAGAAAAAAGATCTGATTTGGGTGGGTTCTTGCTTCCAGGCACTTGTAGCTGATAGTATATATATATATATATATATATATATATATATATATATATATATATATATATATACACACACACACATATATATACACACACACACACACACACACATATATATATATACATTTATAAATATATATAAAATACTATTTTATAATTTTTCATCTCCAACCTGAACATATATATTAGCCATGATGGACTGCATTTATTTCACAAAATTTCCCTCTGAAATTATCTACATATAATATTTCCTCAGGTTAAAATATAATTTCCTCTACTGGAATTCCAATGTTTTATTTTGTCTCCTAAGTTTTATTCAATTTTTCAGATTAACTATAATTATGATTTTTTGTGTTTTTTTTTTTCTCAACTAAGATTAAATGCTTCTGCTATATACTTTCACAATTTCACATTTATTACAGTAAATGATCCATATTATCTTTGTGCTTCTTTAATTGTCTACCTTCCACATGATATTGTTAAATCTGAAATGAAAGACACTTTGTATCTGGCTAACCATTGAATATTTTGTAACATAAATTATACCAGGCACAGGTTAGCTACTTAGTTAAAAATTTTAAAGAAATGATTAAATAAACAAACACTGCTATGGACTAAATGTTTGTGTTTTCTCCAAAATTCATATATTAAAACATTAACCTCCAAAGTAATGGGATTTTTAAAAAATTTATGTTTATTGTTGAAAGTATTACAGATGCCCATTTTATTTTTTGTTGTGTTTTTTCCCCAATGACCCTCTTCTCCCTGCAACTGCCCCTCCCAACCCTTCACCACACTATTGTCTCTGTCCATGACCTATGCATATCTATATATATATAAAAGCCTAAGCGACGATTATGACCAAATGACTAGAACGACCTGAACAACCAGTTGACAGTTTGCTATGACACACACTGACCATCACGGGGAAGACGCTCAACACAGGAGCTGTCCCCTGGTGGTCAGTGCACTACCACAGTGGGAGCACCACTCAGCCAAAAGCCGGGCTCACAGCTGGCGAGCATAGCTGTGGCAGCAGGAGCCTCTCCTGCCTCTGTGGCAGTGCTTGCAGTGGCAGCGGCAGCGGCAGCCACAGTGAGGCCAGGATGAGCAGCATTGAAGCTCAAATCCATACACTGGGCCTCTAGTATGCATATAAATTCCCTGAATAATCTCTCCTCTCCACTCCTCTACCCCCACCTTCCCTCTAAAATTCATCAGTCTGTTGTTCATGGTTCTATGTCTCTGGATCTATTTTGTTCATAAATTTAGTTTATTCATTAGATCCTATATATGAGTGAGATCATGTGATACTTGTCTTTCTCTGACTCACTTATTTTGCTTAACATAATACTCTCCAGATTCATCCATGCTGTTGCAAATGCTAAGACTTCCTTCTTTTCTATAGCTGCATAGTATTCTATTGTGCAAATGTACTACTCTTTTTTATGCACTTATCTACTGATGGGCACTTGGGCTGTTTCAAATATTAGCTATTGTAAATTGCACTGCTATGAACATAGGAGTGCATATATTCTTTCTGACTGGTGTTTTGGGTTTCTTAGGATATATTCCTAGAAGTAGGATTACTGGGTCAAATGGCAGTTCCATATTTAATTTTTTTAGGAAACTCCATACTGTTTTCCACAGTGGCTGCACCAGTCTGCATTCTCACCAGCAGTGTACTAAGATTTCCTTTTTCCACAGCCTTGCTAACACTTGTTGTATGTTGATTTGTTGATGATAGCCATTCTGACAGGTATGAAGTGGTACCTCATTGTCATTTTAATTTACATCTCTTTGATGATTAGTGACTTTAAGCATTTTTCTTTCCTGTCTCTTGGCCTTCTCTATGTCCATTTTGGAGAAGTGTCTATATAGGTCCTATACCCATTTTTAAATTGGGTTGTTTGTCTTCCTTTTGTTAAGTTGTATGACTTTCTTATATATTTTGGATATTAACCCTTTATCAAATGTATCATTGCCAAATATGTTCTGCCAAGCTGGGGCTCTATTTTCACTTTGTTGATGGTTTCTTTTGCTATGCAGAAGCCTTTTATTTTGATGTAGTCCCATTTGCTTATTTTATCCTTAGTTTGCTTTGTCCTAGGAGCTGTATCTTAAATATATTGCTATGAAAGACGTCTGAGATTTTGCTGCCTATGGATTCTTCTAAGATTTTTATGGTCTCAAAGCTTACATTTAGGTCTTTTACCAATTTTGAGTTTGTTATTGTGTATAAGTTGGTGTTTTAGTTTCATTTTTCTTGCATGTACCTGTCCAATTTTTCCAAATCAGTTATTGAAGAGACTGCCTTGACTCCATTATATGTTCTTGTCTCCTTTGTCAAATACTAATTGAGCATAATTCTGAGAAGCCACGTCCTGCTTGGCTTGGGTTCAGGATCTGAAGAAGGGCTATCTACAAATGATGAGACTAGAAAAGAAACACGAATTTGGAAACAGGGGGCCAGGTAGAGAGTCTTTCTCAAGAAGAAAGGCTTTGCTGGTGCCCAGGCCCTGCCAACCTTTTATTCCATTTTAGATACACCTATTGCCCTTAGTCAGGCAGGCAATTCTGGTAGCAAATAGACTATCTTAAAGGTCAGTAAATATTAGTAAAGATTTACTTTGAGACTATTTGGTCAGGAAATTGCTTGAGCCACCATTGTCTCAACTAAACAATCAATGCATAGCTTTGGCCCTTGCCAGAGCTCAAGGTCCATCAGCATTCTGCATTCCTTGTTTACACTTTCCTGATAGTGAAGACAATAGGTAGCTTCCAACACAAAATGGTCAATTTATGGGGTCTCTGTTCTGTTCCATTGGTCTATATGCCTATTCTTGTGCCAGTACCAGCCTATTTTGATTATGGTGGCTTTGTAATATAACTTGATACCTGGTATTGTGATTCCTCCAACTTGGTTCTTCTTTCTCAATATTGCTGTGGTCAAAGTAATGAGATTTAAAGGTGGAGACCTTATGAGGTAATTAGTTTCAATGAGATAATGAGTGCAGAACCCTCATGATTTATTTAGTGCTTTATAAAAAGAAAATGAGATAGGAAAGTTCTCCCTCTCTGACTCCAAGTCCAAATACTGAGGAAAGGCCATGTGACCACACAGGAAAGGTGGCCATAGGAAAACAGGAGAAAGGTCCTCACCAAAAACCAAATTTGTTGGCATCTTGATTTTGGACTTCCAGCCTTCAGAACTATTAAAAAATAGATTTTTTATTACTTCAGCTGCCCAGCCTATAGTATTTTGTTATAGAAGCCTTAGCAGATTAAGACAAACATTAAAATATTTTTAGCGTAAAAATAATATGTGATCCATACTAATCCCTTGATGAGGCAAGGGATTCAGATACCTGGCATATTAAAATTATATGGCAAGATTTTATAGAAAGCTTTTAAGAGTGATCTCAAGCTTTCACTTTTGAGAATGGTATAATAATTGTTTTCCAACCAATCTTTCTATGAAGAAGAAAAGTTGTATGTATCTTCTAATATATATATTAGAAGATACAGAAAGGCTTAAAAAACAGCAAGTGCTTGAGGGCTCAAGGTCCTGTAGAGTGAAAGCTCAGAGAGTAAATAAGGAATTTGGCAACACTCTTTTCTTTGAAACTTTGCCAAGCTGGAGGTTATTATAAAACTGAAAATCTGAGTAAAGCCTTCCTTAGACTCAAGAGTGAAAGAAAATGTTGCCAGTTTGTTGTTAAAAGGAGAGAAACAACCTTGGAATTGCCCAAGTTTCTCAGGTGGAACCTCCCAGGGGTATGCTGTAGGCTTAAGAGTGAACTTGAAATAGTCCAGTTCTAACAAAAACTAGGCAGAGATACAAATAGGCTCCAAAATTGGTTAGACTAAGTCAACAAGCCCCTGCACTAACTTCCTACAAGAAGCAAAGGAAATGCTCTGGGAAGGAAGACAACATGATCAATAGCTTCCAATTTTCTTAATTTCCCCTGCTAGAAACACAAAAAGACATCTCTTGCTTTTTCACCATGCGAGCCTTGTAGTATCACTGGAAGTAAAACCTGTGAGTATCAGGTTCCCCCTGGAGTTCCTCACTCTAATGTTGTTTTAGATTACAATAGAATTAAAATCAAAATCAATAATAATATAATATAGCTGGAAAATTCCCAAATATTTGGAGGTGAAACCATATACTCCTAAATAGGAAATGGGTCAAAAGAAAAGTCTCAATAAAAGTTCAATGTATTTTGAACTAAGCTAAAATAAAAGTGGAATTTATCAAAAATTTTTGGATATGGTGAAAGCATTTCTTAGAGTAAAATTTATAAAATTAAATGCATATGTTAGAAGAGAAGAGCTCTGAAATCAATACCTTATGAAACTAGAAATAAAAGTAATTTAATCCCTGAGAAAGGAGAGGAAAAAGAAATAATAAAAATAAGAGCAAAAACTCAATAAAATTGAAAATAGGAAAATAACAGCAAAAATCAATAAAACCAACAGTTGTTTTTTATAAAAGATCAATAAAGTTGATAAGCTTCAAGCCACAGTAACTGAACAGCAGAGAGAAAATACAAATTACTAATATAAAAAAAGAAATGGGGACCACCAGTATTGATCCAATAGAATTTAAAATGACAATTAAGAATACTATTAACAACCATATACTCATACATTTGACAGTTTAGATGAAATAACCAATATCTTGAAAGATCAAAACTTCCAAAATATATCACAGAAATAAATAATCTGAATAAGTATATGTATTATTAAATTGCTAATTAATACAATTCCAAAAGAGAAAGCACTAGACCTAGATAATTTTACTAATAAAATTGTATCAAACATTTAAGGACTGAATGATACTATGATACCAAATTTCTAGAATACCTTCAAGAATATAGTCATGGACGAATACTTCCTCACATATTCTATTAGGCTAGAAATATCCTAATACTCAAATCAGATACTAGTAAGAAAACTATCCATCAATACAACTCAAGAACATACTTGTTAAATCCTCACCAAATTATTATAAAATGGAATCCAACAATGTATACAAAATTTACACAATAATCAAGTGAGATTATTCCAGATATGCAAGACTGGTTCAACATTCAAAAATCATTTTAGTTAACCCACATACCACATTAGAAAACTCATTTGGTCATGCCAATTAGTGCAGGGAAAAAAAAATGATAAAATGTAACACAAATAACTTGATAAAAATTCTCAGAAGATTTGGAAACAGCCTAAATGCCCATCAACAGATGAGTGGAGTAGAAAACTATGGTACATCTACACAATGGAATACTACGCTGCTGTAAAAAAAAAATAATTCTTACCATTTGCAACAGCATGGATGGAACTGGAAAGCCTTATGCTAAGTGAAATAAGCCAGTCAGAGAAAGATAAATACCACATGATCTCACTCATTTGTGGAATATAAATAACATTATAAACTGATGAACCAAAAATAGATACAGAGGCAAAGAAGCATTGAACAGACTGTCAAACTACAGTGGGAAGGCAGGGGAGGGTTGTGGCGGGGGGAGGTGGGTAAGAGATCAACCAAAGGACTTGTATGCATACTTACAGGCATAACCAATGAACGCAAGACACTTGGGGGTGGGGGTGAGGGCATGTGCCAAGGGGTAGGGGAGGCCAGGGGGAGGTCAATGGAGGAAAAAAGGAGACGTATGTACTACTATTTGTAATACTTCAAACAATAAAATAAAAATTTTTTAAAAAGAATTAGAAATAAAGAGAACCTTCTTTAACTTAGTACAGAATAAAATGTACAGGTAACATCCTATTTTATGGTTAAAATCTGGTTGCTTCTTCCCCTAGGATCAGGAATAAGGGAATTATGTCACATCTCACCACTTTTAATCAACATAGTACTGGAAGTTCTATCTAGAGTGATAAGACAAAGAAAAAAAAGTATATAGATAGGGGAATAAACAGATAAAACTGTCTTCAGATGATGCAAATGCATCTAGAAAATTTCAAAGAAATAAAAAAAAATTTTAAATAATAAATGACTATATAAGGTTTCAGGATACAAGGTTAATATAAAAAGATCAATTAATTTATTACTAGCAATGAAGAGTAGAAATTTGAAATTAAAATAATAAAATATGTAATAGCTCCTAAAAAAGGAAATATTTTGGTAAATATCTAATGACATGTGGTCAGAATCTATATACAAAATCTATAAAACTCTGATGAAAGGAATTAAACAAATGATTATATATCATGTTTATGGATTAAAATACTCAATATTGGTAAAAATGTCTACTCTTTTAAATTTGATCTATAGATTCTACACAATCCTAAACAAGAATTTAGCAAGTTATTTTGTGAATATCAACAAATTGATTGTGAAGTTTATATTAAAAACAAAATACCCAGATTTGTCAACACAAATTGAAGGGAACTAACAAAGTTGGAGGATTGATGCTACTTGACTTCAAAATTTAGTATAAAGCTACAGTGATAAAGATACCATGGTTCAATGGAGAACAAATAGTTATTTCAACACATAGAACTTGGAAGTTTGGACACCCATATTAAAAATATGTATCTAGATACATAACATACATATTTTACAAATTATTCCTCAAAATGTATCAACAACCTAAGTATATAATAAAAGTATATATACAATAATTTCAGAAGATATTTTAGGACAAACTCAGAGATTTATTCACAAACGACAATCTGGAGACAGATTGTACACCCTTTACAAAAATTAACTCAAAATTGATCACAAGCCTAAATATAAAATGCAAAACTCTAAATAAAACTCCTAGGAGATAACATAAGAGAAAATTTAGATGACCTTGGTTCTGGCAATTACTTTTTAGATATGGTGAGGGTATAATGTATAAGAGAAGCAATTAATAAGATAGACTTCATTAAAATTAAAACTTCTGCTTTATGAGAGACAATGTCAAGAGAATGAGAAGACAAGCTACAGACTAGGAGAAAATATTTGCAAAAGACACTGCTGGTAAAGAACTGTTATCCTAAAAAATGCAAAGAACTCTTAAAAACTCAACAGTAAGAAAATAAATAACCTGATGAAAAATGGACCAAAGACCTTAACTGATACCTCATCAAAGAAAATAAACAGATGGCAAATATGTATATGAAAAGATCCTTGACACATATATCATCAGGGAAATGTAAATTAAGACAAGAATGAGATACCTCTTTACACCTATTAGAAAGGCCAATATCAGCAACATGGACACCATCAAATTCTGGTAAGAATGAGGAACAATAGGAACTCTCACTTTTTGCTGGTGGGAATGAATTATGGTACAGTCACTTTGGAAAACAGTTTGTTAGTTTCTTATAAAACTAAACACACTTGCCCAGCTGGCGTGGCTCAGTGGTTGAGCATCCACCTGTGAGCCAGAAGGTCACGGGTTCGATTTCCGGTCAGGGTACATGCGGGTTCCATCCGCAGTATGGGGTGTGCAGGAGGCAGCTGATCAATGATTCTCTCTCATCACTAATGTTTCTATCTCTCTCCTGCTCCTTTCCTCTCTGAAATCAATAAAAATAAATAAATAAGTGAATAAACTAAACACATTCTTACCATATGATCCAGCAATCATGCTACTTGACATTGACCTAAAAAAGTTGAAAATATATGTCCACACAAAAATATGCACATAAATGTTTAAAGCAGCTTTATTCATAATTGCCTAAACCTGGAAGCAACCAAGATGTTCTTCAGTTGGTAAACAGATTAAACAAACTGTAGTTCACCATTCATTTTTAAAAGACTATATTTTATTTATTTTTTATAGAGAAGAAGGGTGTGGGAAAGAGAGTTAGAAACATCGATGAGAGAGAAACATTGATCAGCTGCCTCCTGCACACCCCCTCCTGGGGATGTGCCCGCAACCAAGGTACATGCCCTTGACTGGAATTGAACCTGGGACCCTTCAGTCCACAGGCCGACACTCTATCCACTGAGCCAAACTGGCCAGGGCTCATTTTTTTTTTTTTTTAATGAGTTATAAAGCCATGGAATGACATGAAAGAAACTTGTATGTATATTGTTAAGTGAATGAAATCAATCTGAAAAGGCTACAAGACTCCTACTATATGCTACTTTAGAGAAGGAAAAATTATGGAAACAGAAGATCAGTAGTTTTCAAGGATCCTAGGAGGGGAGAAAGGGTGGATGGGTAAAATACAAGATGTTTAAAGCAATGAAACTATTTTATATGAAACTGTAATAGTGGATAAATGACATTCCACATTTGCCAAAACCAATAGAACGTACAACACAAAGAGTAACCTATGGACTTATTATATGAAGTATCACTATTGGTTCTTCAAATGTAATATAAATGTAGTACACTAATATAAAATATTAATAAAAGAGGAAAGTGAGACAGGGTAAGAGGATATATAGAAATTCTCTATACCCTCCATTTAATATATCTTTAAACCTAAAACTGATCAAAAATAAATTTTATCTATAATAATAAAAGTGTAACATGTTAATTAGTCCAGACAGCCAAACGACCTTCCAGACATTCTTCCAGACGTCCTTCCCAATGACCTTTCAGATGAAGCCAGGGCTGCAAGGGCCAAGCTTCTTGCACGAATTTTGTGCATCGGGCCTCTGGTTAATTAAATAAAAGGATGCGGGGGGGGGGGGGGGGATGTTTCTGGCCAAAGCGGCACATTAAAAATATATATAATTTTTCTTTTTCAAAGGAAAAATAAAAGCCATAACATATAAACAAGAATAAAGCAGTTTTTTAAAATATATATTTTTATTGATTTCAGAGAGGAAGGGAGAGGGAGATAGAAACATCAATGATGAGAGAGAATAGTTGATCGGCTGCCTCCTGCATGCCCCACACTGGGGATCGAGCCCACAACTGGCATGTGCCCCTGACCGGAATTGAACCCAGGACCCTTCAGTATGCAAGCTGACACCATCCACTGAGCCAAACCGGCTAGGGCAAAAAAAGCAGTTTTTAAAAAGGTGCTTAACCCAAAGGAAGGCAATTTTGACCTGAAATAAAGTCTGTGGAGTTGGTTATTGGAGTACATGGTAATGTAGGAATTATTATCTCATATCAGAGCAGGCAGTATAAAACAATGTTCTCAGCAAGAAGCATTAAGGACTGAGAATCAGAGGTAGTAAAGCAAGAATAATATTGACTATTATTTACAGAGAGTTAATTATTAGACATTTCACCATCAAGAAGATACAATCACTGCACAAGTGAAATACACTTCTCATAAAAATCCTATCTAATAAAACAGTAGTATGCAAATCATCACTCCGCTACACTCACAAGCCACGCCCACAAGCCAATCAGAAAGTGAATATGCAAATACACCTAACCAAGATGGCTGCAGCCTCAGAGAGCCACGGTTGTTGGAACTGGGATATTGGAGCTGAAGATCAGAGGGGAAGATCGGAGCCAGCAGGGGTCCCCCACAGGTGATCAGAGCCAGCTGGGGGTCCCTGCCCAGGGCCCGAGCCTCAGCCAGAGGCTTGCAGCATTGGCTGGGGGCAGAGCTGGGCCATTGGAACCAGCTGGGGGTCCCTGACCAGGGCCCAAGCCTCAGCCAGAGGCTTGCAGCCTTGGCTGGGGGTGGAGACCCACAATGGGGGACAGTTGGGGGTCCCTGCCCAGAGCCGGAGCCTCAAACAGAAGCTTGAGGCCTTGGCCTTGGATGGACCGGGGGATAGAGCCAGCTGGGGGTCCCTTCCCAGAGCCCAAGCCTCTGCCAGAGGCTTTAGGCCTTGGCTGGAGGTGGAGCCCACGAGCGGAGCCAGCTGGGGGTCCCTGCAGGCGATCGGAGCCAGCTGGGGGTCCCTGCCCAGAGCCCAAGCCTAGAGGCTTGCAGCCTTGGCCATGGGTGGAGCCGGGCGATAGCACCAGCTGTGGGTCCCTGTGGGGGATCGGAACCAGCTGGGGGTCCCTGCCCAGGGCCCGAGCCTCAAACAGAGGCTTGAGGCCTTGGCCAGGGGTGGAGCCTGGCGATCAAGCCAGCTGGGGGTCCCCTGCCAAGGGCTGGAGGCTTTAGGCCTTGGCAGGGGCGGAGCCGGAGATCACAGGAGATAGGTGTGAACTACAGAGGAAATACCTTTTCTGACTGCTCATTGAATAAGCTCCCTGTATGTCACTGGTAATATTCTTAGTAACTTGGGTATAAGAATCCACAAAGGTGATCTAGGGTTTTTCCACCACACTCCTGGAGAAAAAAACGAAGGTCCACTGCTGGAGGGCTAAGGAATGTCATAACCTGCCCTACACGGTTTGGCTCAGTGGATAATGCCTAGGTTTGCCAACCGCAGAGTCTAGGTTAGATTCTGATCAAGGGCATGTACCTAAGTTGCAGGCTCCTCCCTGGCTGGGGCCCAGGTCAGGGCTCATGAAGGAGGCAAGCAATCTAAGTATTCCTCTCACTTTGATGTTTCTGTCTTTCCCTTTCTCTTTCACATTCTCTAAAAGTCAATGGAAACATACTCAGGTGAGGATAAAAAAAAAAAAAAAAAAAAAAAAAAGAAAGAAAGAAAGAAATGTCATATTCTATGAAAGACACATCTTGAAAATGCCTAAAGAAAGTTGTCATTTTTTCTTGGTGAAGGGACTGGAGTCCATGTTGATGAAAACACCTTGGTGGCTGCGGTGACTTGCAGTGGCTCCAGCAGCGGGGTGATGGGGCTGGTGCCTTTCCCTGATCAGCCTGGTTGTCTCTCACAAAGGGAGGCCAGACTGCAGCTTAGGCCCGCTCCCCATAAGCCGTCAGTAGGACATCCCCTGAGGGCTCCCAGTATGTGAGAGGGGCAGGCTGGGCTGAGGAGACCCCCCTCCCCCCAGTGCACAAATTTTGTGCACTGGGCCCCTAGTTAATAATATAAACAATTTTATATAGTTTTTAAAAAATCGGGCAACCTGCATTTTGGATGTGTGAGTCAAGTAGATGAAATACAAAAAAACCCCAAAAACAATAAAGTGAATGTGTAAAAAATATCTAAGGAGTATACTTATAAACTGAAAAAGAGGCAAAGTTGAAAGTGATCATTGTTATATTCTTTAATTAAAAATGCAAAGGAGGAATTTCAAAATAAAAAATTCTTATGGTGTATAAAAATGGAAAAATCTCAAAGTGGTAAGTAAAAAGTCCTTTTTTGAAGTAGTCCCCCCTTTAGAAAATGTGCTCATCTATCTTAGAGACTTTGAGCCAGAGTCCATTTTGGCATAGATACAACTTGGTTTTGTCAAAGAAAGATTGCAGAGAAGGAGTTATTAGGGCATTGAATGATATCTACAGTTGGATTTAATAAGGGCAAAGTGATAAGTGAGGCTTCTAGCACAAGAATTAACACAGATGGTCAAAAAAGACAAATTTAGTATCTTCAATCTGGAAAATGTCAGGCTTGGCATAGGTAATGAAGTCCTAGAAAATAAAGAATGAAATAAGGCTCTACTTAAACTGGCAAATGATTCTAAGAAGGAAAGTGTGCACACACTATACATAGAATTTCTAAATAGATAATGACTGTATCAGCACAGATCAGATTCTCAGCTATAACAACTTAATGAGTACAAATATTGAAAATTTCCACCAACATAATTTAAAAAACACTAGGCTATTTTTTATTTTGATTATTAAAAGAAAAGAAAATATAACATTCATAGTTCAACTTTTATATTGCTTGTTATTAAATATTTTGCTGCTCAAATATTATTACAACCCAGTCCACTTTAAAGTGGTAATTAGATCTACTGATAATATTTTGGGAAGCTGAGCTGTAATCATTATTAATTACTAGTAGCCCATTTTCAGGAAGAATCCTGCAAGCGGCTGCTGCAGCCGCATGTGCTGCTGCTGCTGCCGCCGTTGCGGCCACCACGCCTGCACCCACGAGCCGCTGCCGCCAGTCCCGCCCCACCCTGCCCCACTCCGCCTGGGCTTTCCCTCTGGCAGCCACCTTGCTTTCCGCTTTTCCTCCCTCTTCCTTCTAAGTTGTCTTCAGTCTTCAATCCTCCCTCCCTCAGTGTATGCAAATTAACCGCCATCTTTGTGGGTAATTTGCATACTTGTCCTGATTGGCTGGTGGGCGTGGCGTTGGCTGGTGGGCGGGGCTTGGGCGTAGCGAAGGTGCGGTCAATTTGCGTATTACTATTTTATTAGGTAGGATTTCTTGGAGCAATTAATACTAAAAAAATTCTATTGTAGAGAGGAGATTCCAAACTGGCAGCAGAATAAGTGGAAGCTACACTGACACACTCTTAGAACCAAACTGGAAATACAAATAAAATATAGAAGAGCACTCTGAAAATTCAACTGAAGACTAGGTGGAGAGAAACCTGATAACCAAGGATGGAAAGTAGAGACTGCAGAGAGACTGAAAGTGTGGAGATATGAAACGGCTGTTTGGGGTCCCACAAACAGCAGCTGAAGTTCCAGAGGGATATCTCAGCTGTGGGGGATTCCCTCTGAGAACTTGAGGGTCTTATCCCTAAGCTGGGCTCCCAAGCCAAGAGCACCAGAACTGAGGAAGGTCTCCATGGAACATCTGGCTGTGAAAAGCAGCAGGGTTGCTGTTGGCAAGTGGGAGACTGCTGAAAATGCAGAGACCTCTTAAAGGGCCAATGCATAAATTTCATGTGCAGGCACTCACCTTGGGCTCTGGCAGAGGGAGGGCAGAGTGGACTAGAGCTATGTGAACAGAAGCCAGGATTGGAAGCCCTGGAGTTGGAGCACAAAGTGTAGCCACCCCAGTTTTCTGTTCTGAGTCATTATATCATGCTGCAAAGAAAATCTTTCTCCAGCTGTAAGCCTTTGATATTCAGGTGGTTTTTGCTGGGGGGAAGGCAGATGCCCCACCTTGTTGAAGACCTCTCACCCCTACCTGTGGTCAATAATCTGAAGCTAATCCACTCTGGGTGTCAATGGGACCGCATGCAGGTCTCTGGAGGCTTTGAGTCATTGCCTGATATATTCCTGAGCTCAGGGCTAGGAAAAGGAGACCCTGGTGCACATCTTGGTCCTTTCCAAAGGCACACAGCCCCAGCAGAGGGAGCCACAAGCTGTGGATTGCTGATAGCTCCAAACAGGGTACTTAGGATCAGTCTCAGTGTTTGACATTGTCCTGCACTAGAGATTGGGAGGTGTAGCAATCTCCCTAGTGCACAGACACAAACACAAATAGGCAGCCAAAATGGGGAGACATGAAAATAGCCCCAAATGAAGGAAAAATAGAATTCTCCAGAAGAAGAACTAAATGAAATGGAGATAAGAAATTTATCAGGCAGTGTTCAGAATAATGATGGCAAAGATGCTCAACAGCATTAGAAATTATATCCTAACTATGAAAACCACATAGCACTAAAAATGAACACAGTGGAAGTGATACATAGCAGATTAGGGGAAGCCAAGAATAGGATCAGTGAATTAGAAGACAGAGCAGAAAAAAAATCACTCAATCAGAGAACCAAAAAGTAAAAAACAAAACAAAACAAAACAAAAAAAATTCAAAAACAAACAAACAAAAATAAATAATTAAAAAACAGGAGAACAGCTTAAGGGAGCTCTAGGACAACACAAAACATAACAATATTTGCATAATACATGTGAAAGAAGGAGAAAAAAGTGAGTAAGAGGTAGAGAAGGTGTTTGAAGAAAGAATGGCAGAAAACTTCCCTAATCTGGTAAAGGAAAAAGTCACACAAGTTCAAGAGGCACAGAGAATCCCAAGCAAGAAGATCCTAAACAAGCCCATATCCACACATATCATAATTAAAATGCTGAAAATTAAAGACAAAATCTAAAAAGCAGCAAGAGAAAAGGAATTTGATACCTACAAAGCAGCTTCCATAAGGCTGTCAGCTGATTTCTCAACAGAAACTCTACAGGCCAGAAAGGAAAGGCATGAAGTATTCAAGGTAATGAAAAGCAAGGATTACTATATCCAGCAAGGCTATCATTAAAAATAGATGGTAAAATAAGGAGTTCCAAGACAAAAAAAGGCTAAAGGATATTGTCACCACCAAACCATCACTGCAAGAAGTGCTAAGGGGATTGCTGTAATGAGAACAGAAAGAGAAAGAACACACACATAAAGAATTAAATAGCAATAAATAAATACCTATCAGTAATAACTTAAATGTAAATGGATTGAATGCTCCAATCAAAAGTCATAGGGTAGCTAAATGGACACAAAAACATGACCCAAATATATGCTGTCTACAAGAGAAACCACCTCAGAACAAAAGACACACACAGGATGAGAGTAAGGGGATGGAAAAAAAAAATTCCATGTAAATGGAAACAAACAAACAAAAAAAACTGGGGTAGCAATACTCATATCTGACAAAATAGATATCAAAATGAAGCCCATCACAAGAGACAGTAAAGGTCACTACACAATACTAAATGGATTGATCCAACAAGAGAAAATAACACTGGTAAACATATATGTACCCAATATAGGAGCACCTAAACATAAAAAACAAAAACAAAACAAAAAAACCTTCTAGAGGACTTTAAAGGAGAGGTCAACAACAATACAGACATAGTAGGGGACTTTAACACCCCACTGACTTCACCAGATAGATCTTCCAGACCCAATCTCAACAAGGTAGTAGTGACTTTAAATGACACACTGGATCAGGTGTATTTAAGTGACATTTACAGAACATTTCACCCCAAAGCTGCATAATATACATTCTTCTCAAGTGCACGTGAGTCATTCTCAAAGACAGACCACATGTTAGGACATAAAACAAGTCTCTACATGTTCAAGAAGGTTGAAATCATATCAAGCACCTTCTCAGGTCACAATGAGATGGAAGAAGAAATCAACTACAATAAAAACACTCCAGATCTTTAAAACTAACGATGAATAAATAGCATGTAATTAAATAATGAATTGGTTACCAATGAGATCAATCAATTAATCAATAACTTTCAGGAAATAAATTAAAATGAACACACAACAACCCCAAATCTCTGGGACACAGCAAAAGTCTTGAGAGGGAATTTCATAGCGGTACAGGCCTACCTCAAAAACAAGAAAAATTATTAATAAAGTATTTAATCCCACAACTTAAAAAAACAACAAAAACATAGAACAGGAACAATAAAAAATGTCCAGAGTAATTAGAAGAAATTAAATAATAAAGATTACAGCAGAAATTAATGACATAGATACTAAAAAAAAAAAAGTACAAAAAATCAATAAAACCAAGAGCTGGTTCTTTGAAAAGATAAAGATTGATGAACCATCAGCTAGATTCATCAAGAAACAAAGAAAGTGCCCTGACTGGTTTGGCTCAGTGGATAAAGCGTTGGTCAGCCTGCCGACTGAAAGGTCCCAGGTTCGATTCCAGTCAAGGGCATGTACCTTGGTTGTGGGCACATCCCCAGTAGGGGGTGTGCAGGAGGCAGCTGATCGATGTTTCTCTCTCATCGATGTTTCTAACTCTCTATCCCTCTCCCTTCCTCTCTGTAAAAAACCAATAAAATATATTTTAAAAAAAAGAAAAAAAGAAAGAGAACCTAAATAAATAAAAGCAGAAATTAAAGCTGTCAAGGAACAACTGATACCAAAGAAATGCAAAGGATTGTAAGAATATACTATAAACAATTATATGCCAACAAGCTTGACAATGTGGATAAAATGGACAAATTCCTAAAAAAAAAAATACAATCTCTCAATATTGAATCAGGAAGAACCAGACAACCTAATAGGCCAATAACAGCTGATGAAATAGAAGCAGCAAAAACTCCTAGCAAACAAAAGGTCTGGTCTGCACAGCTTCACAGGGGTGTTTTACCAAACATTCAAAGAACAACTAAAAACTATCCTCCTCAAACTATTCCAAAAAATCCTAGAGTAAGGAGCACTTCCAAGCTTTTTTTATGAGGTAAGTATTATCTTAATTCCAAAACCAGGTAAGACACTACAATGAAAGAGAATTACAGGCTGATAGCCCTGGTGAACATAGATACTAAAATCCTCAACGAAATATTAGCAAATTGGATCCATCAAAACATTAAAAAGATCATACATCATGACCAAGTGGGATTTATTCCAGGGATATGAGCTGGTACAATATTCGCAACTCAATAAAATTCATACATCTTCTTGAGAAAGAAGAATCAAGTTAGAGGAATCACAATACCAGATATCAAGTTATACTACAAAGCCACCATAATCAAAACAGCCTGTTATTGGCACAAGAACAGGCATATAGTTTAATGGAATAGAACAGAGAGCCCAGAAATTCGACCTAAGCCATTACATTCCATTAATATTTGAAAAAGGAGACAAGAACATACAATGCAGTTAAACCAGTCTCTTCAATAAATGGTGTTGGGAAAATTGGACAGATATATGCAAAAAAAATGAAACTAGAACACCAACTTACACCATATACAAGAAAAACTGAAAATGGATAAATGATTTAAGTGTAAGTTGGGAAACCATAGGCAGCAAAATCACAGATATCTCCCAAATCAATATGTTTACCAATACACCTAGGGCAAAGCAAACAAATGGACTACATCAAAATGAAAGGCTTCTGCAGAGCAAAAGAAACCATCAACAATATGAGAATAGAGTCCACTGTATGGAAACACATTTTGGCAATGATACATCTGATAAAGGGCTAATACCTGAAATATATAAAGAACTCATACAACTTAACAAAAGGAGGACAAACAATCCAATTTAAAAAAATGGTCAAAGGAGCTAAATAGACACTTCTCCAAAGCAGACATACAGATTGGCAAGAGGCATTTGAAAAAAAAATTCTCAAAATCACTAATCATCAGAGGGATGCAAATTAAAAGGACAATGAGATATTACCTCACACCTGTCAGAATGGCTGCCATCAACAAATCAACAAGTGCTGGCTCGCCAGTACACTGCTGATGGGAATGCAGACTGGTGCAGTAACTGTGCAAAACAGTATGGAGATTCCTTAAAAATTAAATATGGAACCACCACTTAACCCAATGATCCAACTTCTAAAAATATATCCTAAGAAACCTGAAACACCAATCATAAAGAATGTATGCACCCCTATATTTAGCAGCACAATTTACAATAGCTAAGATCTGGAATCAGCCCAAGTGTCCATCAATAGATGAGTGGATTAAAAAGTAGTGGTACATTTACACCATGCAATACTACTCAGTAGTAAAAAAAAAAAAGGACCTCTTAACTTTTGAGACAGCATGGAGGGAACTGGAGAGTATTATTCTATGGGAAATAAGCCAGTCTAAGAAAGACAAGTATCACATGATCTGACTTATATGTAGAATTAATGAACAAAATAAACTGATGAACAAAATAGACCCAAAGACATAGAAGCATGGATCAGACTGTGGAATCTCAGAGAGAAGACAGAGGTGGGCAGGTGGATGGGAAGAGAGGTCCACTAAAGAACTTGTATGGATATATGCATAACTCATCAGCACAGACAATAGGGTGGTGAAATCCTGAGGTGGGGCAGCTGGGCTAGAAGGGGTCAATGGGAGGGGAGGGGTCATATGTCATACTTACAACAATAAAGATTTAATTTAAAAAAAAAAAAACAAATAATTTCCTTTTGGCTCCTAAACTCTGAAACCACCAAAGAACTCAGAGATTTGGACCAGAAATTTATATGTCAATACTCTTTCAAAAGAAGTATTTCACACACACACACACAATTCTATTGCAGAAAAAATTGATATACTAGTATTCAAATTCAAGATACCCAAAGGTACTATCAACAATAGAAAATACTTGCCTTTTTTTTCTTCCCTCAGCTGAGGATATGTTGTTTTGTTTTTTGTTTTTTAATCCTCACTGGAGGTCATGCTTAGAGAGAGGAAGGGGAAGAGAAAGAGAGAGATTGAACCCAAAACACAGGCATGTGCCCTGACCCAGAATCAAACCTGCAACCTTGTAGTGGACAGGAGAATGCTCAACCAATGGAGCCACTCTGGCCTGGGCTGTTCATGTTTTTTTTGTTCTTTATTTATTTTTAAATTGATTTCAAGAGGGAGAAAGAGAGAGACATCAATTTGTTGCCTCCTATACTCACATGTGCCCTGACCAGAAATCTAATCCATAACTTTTTGGTGTGCAGGACAGGATGATACTCCAGCCAGCTGTACCTTCTGGCCTGGGTGAAAACATTTGACATTTTAAACTAAAGGATAAACTAGTTTTGACATTTTTAATGAACAACTAAAAATAATGCATTTTAGTACACTTGAGATACTAAGATTTTTCATTTGAACACCGTGAACAGTTCAGAGCCTATAATTTTACATGAAGTGATTAGTAAGTAATATTGTTTCTCTATTGGCGTCATTGCCTAACTTAAGTCTATGAAGGTGGACGATAGTTGATGAATAAACTGTGTAGGCATGTGGATGCTATCATGAAACTAGAGAGAGAGAGAGAGAGAGAGAGAGAGAGAGAGAGAGAGATTGCTTCCAGATTTAGAATTAAAATGACAGCAGTAACTGGGACTGTGGCTAGAACTTAGTTTCACATATAAGCAGTTCAGAATTTTAGTCCATTTGGAATAACACTGTCTTTAGATATTCAGAGTATTAAACAAAGCTTACTACTTTTAAACTAGAGCCTGCTGTTGATCTTCTCTGCCTATAAAAGGGTCCCCCAAAATTTTCAATCAACTTGTCCCTGGAACTTTTGCCTATATAGGGTGAGAGGCAGCCATGTTCACTTAGCTTCAGTATCTTTCTTATGGTAGCCTTATCATTGCAGTAAGTATCAAGCAATCTGAAAATGAGATTCTTTTTTAAATTATTTTTTCTTTATTGATTAAGGTATTACATATGTATCCTTATCCTCCCATTGCCGACCCCATTCCCACCATTCATGCCCTCACCTCCCTGTGTCTATCAGTTATGCTTAAATGCATGCATACAAGTCCTTTGATTGATCTCTCCCCCTTACCCCCACCCTCTCCAGCTTTCCCTCTGAGGTTTGATGGTGTGATCCATGCTTCTCTGTCTCTGGATCTGTTTTGTTCATCAGTTTATGTTGTTCATTATATTCTACAAATGAGTGAGATTATTCTTGACTAACTAGAGGCCCAGTGCATGATTAAATCATGCACGTGTAAGGTCCCCTAGGCCACCCTGCCATCCAGGCCATATCCACTGCCCTGCAAAGCCTAGCATGCTCCGTGGACACTGCTAGCAGCCTGCTCCCTGCTTTTGATGGCAGGGTGTCCACTGGTGCTGGAGCGGACACACAGCTCCCCGCTTTCGATCGCGGGGAAGCTGGCTGCCTGTCCGCTGGTTAGGACCCGGTGTGGCCGGCAGCTCCGAAGTCCCTGGGCCCCTAGGGCATGGTGGGGCAGGGGCGTGGTCCTCCGGCGGCCAGAGCCCAGGCCGGGGTCTTGCCTTCGCCTCCCGCCCAGGAAGGCTGGGGCCGCCACCACCTCCTCTGCCTTCCGGCTCCCTCATGAACTCTCCCTTGGCCGGCCTGGGCTGCGCGGTAATCTGCGTCCTCTGCGGGTGCCGCCGCGTGCTCCTGTGGCCCGACCACCGCCAGACTCCTCCTCCGGGAGCCGCGCCGCTCGCCCGCCTGCGCCGCCTCATCAGCCAGGGCCGCCAGACGCCCGGCTCGCTGCCCCAGAGGCCCCTTCTGTGCCGCAGCACAGCCATGGCTCAGACGCTGATCTCGCACCGCCGCTGGTGATGTGAGCTCAGTGTCCCGCCAGCCCAATAGGCCACCCCGGCCACCCCGAGTCCCACCCCCTGCACCTCCCGCTGACCCAATCGTGGGCGTAGCAGAGTGGTGGTAATTTACATATTACCCTTTTGTTATGTAGGATGTCATCAGAGGCTAGGGAAAAGCTATAGAGAAAAAACAAGGTAAGACAAAACAATAAAACCAACAAAACAATAAACATAGGAGCTGATAGGGTAGAGAGAAAAAAAAAGTTACTGATAAGATTGAAAACAAAAACCAAAAGAACATGAGGAGCATGAGTAAAACTAGTATTAAGAAAGTAAAAAATAAAACAAAACAAAAAAAAACATAAATTAGAATATGATTGCATTAAATAAAAATATAGAGAAATTTCTAAATGATTTTTAGGAATAATCAAATAAGTGGGCAGATATACAATCTGTACGGATGATCTACAATCCACCTACAATATTTTTATGTACAGTGTGAAATATAAATCATTTAATTTTTCCTTTACAGAATGAGGTATTGAAATGGTGTTCATCTCCCACTATCATGCAGAACCAAACTGGCCATAAATCAAGGGACAATGTGATTGAGTTTGTTTATGGGAGCTCTGTTGTTATTTTTGTTTATTTTCTTATCCTCAAGCAGTCCATCTTAGTTGCTAGAACTTTTTTATAAATTTGGATAACAAGTAAATCTTCCTTACCTTTTTCCTTCTTGAAGAGAGTCTTAGCTATTTATGACCATTTATACTTCCATATAAATGGTGCTATCAGCCTGTTTAGTTTTATTTAATCTTTTTTTTAATTTTAATTGTGATATATTTTACTCATAAATTAATAAAGTGGAGATTTACATCTTTAAAATAATGATAATCTATAGTATAAACAAGGCCTGTCTCTTCATTTAATTAGTATTCATTCTCTTGATAGTGTTGTGTGGTTTCCTAGATTATCCCAAGTTGAATAATATCAGTGATATTACAAAGAATATCTTATTAAAGTATGTGCTTTTGTAAATTCAGTTTTCAGATATGTCAAAATAATAATTTAAAAATAAATAGCAGATGCAGCAATCATCATTAGTTTTTATATATATATATATATATATATATATATATATATATATATATATATTATTTGTTTAGTTACTGTTGCTGTCACTAAAAAGTTAGTTAACTGTAGGATTATTGCTTTATTTATCATTCTATCTCAAGTAACTTGAAAATATCTGGCATATAAATTGAACTTAATAAATATTCACTGAATAACTAATTTATTGAATTTATGAATGTATAACAATTAAATTCCATAATTTAAAAAAATCTAATTTGTAAACATCATGAAAAACTATGCTCAATTCTCATGGTTTTTAACTTTACTTGAGCTCCTTGCCCATTTTATCAACCTTATTCAACACATCTACCATCCCACCACCATTTAAAACATGCACTTTGCCCTATCTATATTTTGTGAAATATCATTTATTTTCCTTTTAGTTCTCTATTTTCTACTTCCCCCAGATATGACTAGCTGTGTGGAGAGAGCATAATAATGCAGATAGATGGAGGATTGGGGGTGTATAGGGAAGGAGAAGAAGTGGGAAAATGCCGAGGGAGAGAAATCAGATTTATAAATAAACAATTATTGCAATTTCTTCTTTCATCATGTTTCCCAAAACCCTCTGATAATGAGTAAATATTTCAAGGACTGAAATATACACTCTTACACAATATGAAGGCAGGTTTGGATTTGCTTATTATACACATACTGTTAATACAAAAATCCTCTCAAAATAAAGATAGATATAAACAAATCAGAAGTATCATTAAAGTAGCAAATATTAATTTGGAAAACATGCTTCTTTCTATGATCATCACAGAATAACTCTTTAATATATTTTTGATTTGTTTTTTATTATTATTCTAACAGGCTAAGTGGCAATTAATTTGGTGGCCAATAGCTAAGAAAAGTTGAGATATGTAGGTCTAAAGGCCTTTGCATAATTTCTAATTTTTTTCTCTCTCAATGTCATGTTTCACCTTTGGTAAACATAACTCCCTGCCAAGGATTAACAGCCCATTTCCAATTCTTCTTCCAGACTTGTGAGAACATGTACAAGGTACATATTGCTATTCACATAATATTTGTAATTCTGCTGCATAGCACAAACAAAATCTCCTGAAGTCATGAAACTTCCAAGTTGTTAGTGGCCACACATGAACTATTCTTTCCAATATAGTTAATAATTTTCTTTTGTTGAATAAAGGAAGCAGCCACACCAGCAGGACAAAAACTATTTTGCAGTTCTGGCTGAGAAGGGAAGAATGCCAGTTTATATACCTATCAAATGATATGCCTCTCTACTGAGACTTCCAGCAAAGGTGCTAAATGCATTTCAAAAGACTTGATATAATTCAATTCCTACTGCTGATCTCCTTTTTCATCTTTGGAAATATATTCAATAATATGAAAATGATGCAAATCAAAGAGAGTTGTTGGGAAGTTAGACTTTTACATGATTAAACTGCTCAACATTTTTTTGAAAAGAGAAATGTTCAAACTGAAAAATAGTAAATTGGAAAATAAATCCAGTATTGAGAATTTAAATTAGTTTGTGTTGTGAATAGGAAGGAAACACTGGAAAACCTGTTTCTTTAATTTATCAGAGGAAGAATAAATGTATGGCTATTTTAGTATACCAAATAAGGAAAATACCTGATTGCAAAACCTTAAACGGGATTACTCTATGTATGTCAACTTAAGAAAGAACCACAAACACATAGAAATCTGACCTTAAGAATATTTTTCTCCCTCATTTATAAATATTTTTTAATCCTCACCAGAGAATATTTTAAATTGATTTTTAGAGAGAAAGGAAGCAAGAGAAACATCGATGTGAGAGAGAAACATTGGTTGGCTGCCTTCTGTATTACACCAAATGGAGATCAAACCCACAGCCTAGGTATGTGTCCTGACCGGTAGTCAAGCCTGAAACATTTTGGTGTATGGGCCAACATGCCAACACTACAACCAACTGAGCTACCTCATCAGGGTTGAATAATTTTTCAAGTCATACTGTTAACCTCAGGTGACAAGGTGACACCAGTTCAAAAAATATACAAGTAACTGAAATATTTTCAATGTTTTCTGTGAATATAAAGAACATATGGGAGAATCCAAGATGGTAGCCAGCAGGACATCTGTGAGGAAGAGAGTATAAGTGAGTGAGGGAGCGGAAGGGGAGTGTGGGGACGTGTGGGGCGTGTGTGTGTGTGTGACAATTATATTCCACAGGACTGTTGGGGGCTGGCGGACCAGGATCCCCTAGCCAAGCAGCCTCTACTACTGCTCCAGTCTCTCCCGGGACAGCCGGCTCTGCCACAAAGACCATGCATCTTGAAGGAGACAGTGGCTGTGACCAAGAGCCCAGCCTCACCTCCACCTGGGGAGTCCTCAGACACCACCTGGGACCCTACAGCCACACCAGCCAGGGACCTGCTGCCTCAGCTGCAAGTCCATAAACACTGAGACTCCAGCCTCCCCAGCCACAGGCTCCTAAAAAGTTTGTCCAGGAGGAGACAAAATGGCCGCCAAATAGGCAGATAGGTTCTGTGCCTTCTCATGGAGCAGATAGAGGGAAAAGCTGAATCAAATAATATCCATCCAGAATTGGTGAGTTAAACACAGCTGATAAGACAATCCACAGCCTGAAAGGACAGAGGATGCCTGGAGAAAGGTACAACCAGTGATCTTGGCTGGAGAGAGAGACACACGCACAACCGGGACTAGAGGGTCAGAAGGAACCTGCGCTGCACCAAGTCCTCTTCCACTGGGGACACACGTAATACCCGACTGTGGAAGGGGGTACACAGGGCTGCTGTCAGTGGGGGACTCTAAATCTAAGCCCACAGCCCTGAGAGGCTGCACTCAGAAAGGCAGCCTGATGATCTGTACTGACTTTGCAATGCCTGAGGGAGAGAGACAAACAGCAGCGCAGTTGCTCTGCCTTTATATTTTCCTTGCTTTTACTCTCTAAACCCAGTACATAGGATCTTTCAATTATAAACACTCACTGAGTCTGCAATGCAGGGGAAGGTGGTTTTATGGAAGCTGGGGAGCAAAACAGGGAGAGGCAAACAGGAAGCCACCTGTGGGACAGTTCAATCCCTCCAACCCTGAACAGACATTTTCCTCCTGAAGACCAGGCCTCTCCTGGCAGCGCAGCTGCACCCAGCCTTCAGCTCTGCAGAGAAACAAAGATTCTAAATACCCACAGGGAGCCCTGGAGGACTGGGTTGAGGGGCCATTTGGTCCCGGAAACCAATACAGCTACACCGCCACATAGAGACCATGTCAGAAATAGATGCTTGTGTAAATATGACTAAAGCAGGCAGACAAACAAAGATAGCAGATTGACCCTGCCTGCCTGAAACCAAGACTGTAGAGACAGACTCAGGGGAGCAGTAGATCGCTGGGAACTTCTACACAGTGCTGACTACCTAACAGGAAACTGAGACGTAGCAGACAGAACAGTAGAGAGGGGTCTTAAACCAGCTCCATGGGACATTAAAACTCAGCTGAAGCAAATGACACTTCACTACCTCATTTTTTAATTTTTAATCTTTTAATGAAGAAATTATTTTTCTTTATTTTATTTATTTATTATTATTACTACTATTTTTTAACCTTTTATTTTTTTGGGTTAGTGTTCTATATTCTATTTTTTATCATTATTTTACTTTATCTCATTTTTTTCCTATTTGCCAACCTTTCCTTCATCACTTCTCCCTTTTTCATCCCATTTCTTTTCTCCTGTTCCTGCTTTAATTTTCCTCACTCGTTTCTTTTTACTCCTTGTTAAAAATTGATCTTCTTTATCTGCTTAATTGACACATCACTATTATAGTAGTCTCTGTTGGTTTACTCATATATCTAATTTCCTCTCCCCTTCTCCAAATCATTGAACCCTTCTCTTTTCTCTTTCTTTACTAGCCAATTTGTTGTTGTTGTTGTTTGTTTGATTGTTTGTTTGTTTATTTGTTTTTATGGTCAAACAAACTCAAGCCTATTTGATCTCTATTCTTCTTTTCCAAAAAAATAGATGAATATATAGATAGACTAAAGAAAGGGGATATATATATATATATATATATATATATATATATATATATATAATATATACATATATATTATATATATATATATATATATATATATATATATATAAATTATATATATATAATTATTTTGTTTTTTTACTTTTCTTCTTATACACTCATTCTTTCTACCTCTTATATACTGAATTGTCATTCCAGACATTCATTCAATTCCTTTACCTTACCTTCTGGAAATAAGCTCTACCTCTTCAGATTCAGTTCCCACCCCCTTTTATTCTGGGTGTTTGTTGTTTGAAATTTTTTATTTATTTGTTGGTTTTGTGGAAATTTCCCCCCATACACGTATATTATTCCCCTTCTTTTTCTTTTCTCTCTTACCTTTTTTTCCTTTTCTCAATATCATTTTTGTGCTCTTTTCTCTCTTCTAATTCTCGTTTATCAGGTGGTCCCCTTTATTTGGGGTTACTGGTTTCACAAATACATTCGTGTTTTGTTCCCTCTGTGTTGTGGCATGTCAAGTTGTATTTTTTGCCTTTTGGTAAACATGGTAGAGAGTGAGCCACATAACCAGACACCATGAAAGGAGCAAAAACGGGGAGACAAAGAAGCAGCCCCCATACAAAAGAAATGGAAGAATCACCAGAAAAGGAAGTAAACAAAATGGATGCAAGCAATTTATGAGAGAAATAATTCAGAGTAATGGTCATAAAGATGCTGAAAAGTATGGAAGACAAATTCAACAATATGTGTAAGAATCAAGAATAAATTAAGAAGAACCAGGAATAAAGGAAGAATGACATAGCTGCAATAAAGAACACAATAGAAAACATCAATAGTAGACTAGAAGAAGCTGAGGACCACATCAGTTAGCTATAAAATAAGGTAGGAATAAACACTCAAGCAGAACAGCAACTGGAAAAAATAACAGCTTAAAAAGCTAGAGGAGAGCCTAAGGAAGCTTTGGGACAACACAAAATGAAACAACATCCACATAATAAGGGTACGAGAAAGAGAGGAAGCTGAGCAAGGGATAGAAAACCTGTTTGAAGAAATATGACAGAAAACTTCCCTGATGTTGGGAAGAAAAAACTCACACAAGTCCAAGAAGCTCACAGATTCCCAAACAAGATGAACCTAAAAAGACCAACACCAAGATACATCATAATAAAATTGGCAAACGCCAACAACAAAGAAAGGATCTTAAAGGCTGCCAGAGAGAGACAGAAAGTTACCTATAAGGGATCTCCCATTAAATTATAAACTGATTTCTCAACAGAAACACATCAGGCCAGAATGGAATGGAATGAAATACACAAATTTTTGCAAAACAAGGGACTGAATCCAAGAATACTATACCCAGCAAGGCTATCATTCAAAATTGAAAGTAATATCAGGAGCTTTACAGACAAAAATGGGCTAAGAGAGTTTATTACCACCACACCAGCAATGCAAGAAATGCTAAAGGGACTGCTATAAAAAGAAGAAATAGGAAGGGAAGGAAGAACACAGGTATAAAGAACAAAAATGGTGACAAACAAGTACCTATCAAAAATAAACTTAAACATAAATAGATTAAATGCTCCAATCAAAAGACAGAGGGTAGCTGAATGGATAAGAAAACATGACCCATATATCTGCTGTCTACAAGAGACCTACCTCAGAAAAAAGAACTCACACAGACTGATAGTGAAGGAATGGAAAAAATTTTTTTCAGGCAAATGGAAATGAAAAACAAAAACAAAAAACCAAAAGCTGGGGTAGCAATACCTATATCTGATGCATTAGACCTAAAATTTAAGGCCATTACGAGAGATAAGAAAGGCCACTTCATAATACTAAAGGGAGCCATTCAACAAGAGGATATAACTCTGGTAAAAATATATGCACCCAATACAGGAGCACCCAAATCCATAAAAAAAACTTCTGGAAGATATCAAGGGAGAGCTCAACAGCAACACAGTCATAGTAGGGGACTTTAATACCCCATTGACACCACTGAATAAATAAACTAAACAAAAATCAGCAAAGAAACAGCAATCCTAAATGACTTACTAGATCAGATAGACTTAATTGACATCTTCAGAACATTTCACCCCAAAGCAACAGAATATACTAATACATTCTTCTCAACTGCACATGGAACATTTTCAAAGATAGGCCACATATTAGGACACAGGCCAAGTCTCTTCAAATTCAAAAATATAGAAATCATAACAAGCATCTTCTCAGATCATAATGGCATAAAATTAGAAATCAACTACAATAAAAACAAAGACAAAAATAAAACACTTGGAGGCTAAATAACATGCTATTAAACAATGATTGGGTTACCAATGAGATCAAAGAAGAAATAAAAAGCATCCTGGTAACGAATGACAATGAAAACACAACAATCCAAAAATCTATGGGACACAGTGAAAGCAGTCCTGAGAGGAAAGTTCATAGGTCTATAGGTCTACCTCTAAAAACAAGTAAAAATGGTAATATATTATATAATCGTACAACACAAAAAATTAGAAAGAAAAATGGTAATATATTATATAATCCTACAACACAAAGAATTAGAAAGAGAGCAACATGAAAAGCCCAGAGTAAGCAGAAGGAAGGAAATAATGATGCTCTAAGCAAAAATAAACGACATAGAGACCAAAAAAAACACAAAAAACAAAAAAAACAAAAGACCAATGAAACCAAGAGCTGGTTCTTTGAAAGGATAAATAAGATTAATGAACCTCTAGGCAGGCTCACCAAGAAGCAAAAAGGACACAAATAAACAAAACCAGAAATGAAAGAGGTGAAGTAACAACCAACCCCACAGAAATACAAAGGATTATGAAAAAATACTATGAACAATTATATTCCAACAAACTGTACAACCTAGACTAAATTTTTATATCCTTAGAAAAATACAAGCTTTAAAAACTCAATCAGGAAGAATCAAAAAACCTGAATAGAACAATAAGTACCAGAGAAATTGAAGCAGTAATCAAAAATCTTCTAGCAAACAAAAGCCCTGGTCTGGATGGCTTTACAGGGGAGTTCTACCAAGCATTCAAAGAAGAACTAAAACCTAACCTCCTTAGACAATTCCAAAAAATTGAACAGGAAGGCACACTTTCAATCTCTTTCTATGAATTCAGCATTACCCTAATTCCAAAATCAGATAAAGACATCACAAAAAAAGAGAACTACAAGCCCATATTCTTGATGAAAGTAGATGCTAAAATCCTCAACAAAATTCTAGCAAATCGGATCCAGCATTACATTAGAAAGTTAATACACCATGAACTACTGGGATTTATTCCGGGTATGCAAAGATGGTATAATATCCACAAATCAATAAATGTGATACATCACATAAACAAATTGGGAGACAAAAATCACATAATCATATCAATCGATGCAGAAAAAGCATTTGACAAAATCCAACACCCTTTCTTGATTAAAACTCTCAACAAAGTGGGAATAGAGGGAGCATACCTCAACATACTAAAAGCCTTATATGACAAACCTACAGCCAACATCATACTCAATGGGAAAAACTAAATTCATTTCCCCTAAGAACAGGAACAAGACAGGGATGCCCACTTTCACCATTCTTGTTCGACAGTATTGGAAGTGCTAGCCATAGTGATCAGACAAGAAGAAGAAATCAAAGGCATCCAAATTGGAAAAGAAAAAGTAAAACTCATTATTCGCAGATGACATGATATTGTACATAGAAAATCCTTAAGACTCCATAAAAAATCTACTCAACTTAATAAATGAATCTGGCAATGTAGCAGGACACAAAATTAACACCCAGAAATCTATGGCTTTTTCATATACCCCTAATGTATTCACAGAAAGAGAAACAAAACAAACAAACAAACAAAAAAAAAAAACTAAAAATAACAATCCCTTTTACCATTGCATCAAAAAAATTAAGATACCTAGGAATAAACTTAACTAAGGAGGTAAAAGACCTTTACTCAGAAAACTAAAGGACATTGAAAAAAGAGAGAGAGGAAGACATAAACAAATGGAAGAACATACTGTGGATTGGTAGAATCAACATCATTAAAATGTCCATACTACCTAAAGCAATTTATAGATTCAATGCAATCTCTGTTAAAATATCAATGGCGTATTTCACAAACAAATTCTCCAAATATTCATCTGGAATAAAAAAAAAAAAAAAAAAAAAAAAGACCATGAATAGCCACAGCAATCCTGCGAAAGAATAACAAAGTTTGAGGGATCACAATAGCAGATATCAAGCTATATTTCAAAAGCACGGTTCTCAGAACTGCCTGGTACTGGCACAAGAACAGACATATAGACCAATGGAACAGAACAGAGAACCCAGAAATTGACCCAAGCCATTATGCTCAATTAGTATTTGACAAAGGAGGCAAAGGCATACAATGGAGTCAAGACAGTCTCTTCAATAAATGGTGCTGGGAAATTTGGTCAGATACATGCAAAAAAATGAAACTAGATCACTAACTTACACCGTATTAAAAAATAAACTCAAAATGGTTAAAGAACTTAAATTGAATTTGGGAAACCATAAAATTTTTAGAAAACTCCATAGGCAGCAAAATAGCAGACATATGTCATAGCAATATCTTTACCGATATAGATCCTAGTGCAATGGAAGCTAAGGAGAAAATAAACAAATGGGATTACACCAAAATAAAAAGCTGCTGCACAGCAAAAGAAACGATCAACAAAATGACAAGATAGCCCACTTCATGGGAGAATATATTTGCCAGTGCTATCTCAGATAAGGGTTTAATCTCCAAAATGTACAGGTAACTCATGAAACTTAACCAAAGGAAGATAAACAATCTAATCCAAAAAATGAGCAAAGGTCCTAAATAGACACTTTTCAAAAGAAGACATACAGAAGGCCAAGAGACATCTGAAAACATGCTCAAAGTCACTAATCATCTAGGACATGCAAGTCAAAACAACAATGAGATACTATCTCACACCTGTCAGAATGGCTATCATCAACAAATCAACAAAGTACAAGTGCTTGAGAGGATGTGGGAAAAAAGGAACCCTCCTGCACTGCTGGTGGGAATAGATACTGGTGCATCCACAGAGGAAAAAAAACAAAGTGAAGTTTCCTCAAAAAATTTAAAATGGAACTCACATTTCACCCAGTAATCCCACTTTTAGGAATATATCCCAAAAACCAGAAACACCAATTAGAATGGATATATGCACCCCTATCCAAACAACTGAACAACCAATCGCTATGACGTGAGCTGACCACCAGGGGACGCATGTGGAACATGGTGGGCATCAGCCACAGAGGGATGGTGGAGCAGGTGAGCTGGGACACCAGAGCAAGACAGGGCACAGGTCGCTGTCATTGGGGAGAGCCTCCCGTGTTTACTGAAAATTCTTTGCTCCCACGCACCACAGTCCCACCCTGAGATCTCACCTGCTGCCAGCGCCAGCCTTGCTTGGTCCCGCTGCTGGTGCCTGGAGCTGGCCCTGATTGCTTGGTGCTGTCAGTGGGTATAAGTGGTGGCTGCCAGCCCTGATCTCCCCTCAGGGCTTCTCCACCTCCTCCTGTTGCTGATGGGTGATCAGGGCCAGCAGCCACCACTCACATCTGCTGCTGGCCATGGCCCCCCCTTGCACCCACTGCCAGTGCTGGAGCCACCAGTCACATCCACTTCTGGCACCGGCCCCACTCGAACCAGCAGCTGGAGCCAGAGCCGCTGCTCGCACCTGCTGCTGGTGCCCCTCGCCTGTCCCAATCGGCGCCATCATTGGGTGCAAGCAGTGGCTGCCAGTCCAGATCACACCTGAGGGCTTCTCCACCTCCCCCTGCTCCTGAGGGGCAATCTGGGCAGCAGCCACCACTCGCACCTGCTGACTCTGTCAGCCCTGCTCGCACCCGCTGCTGGTGCAGGTCCCAATTGCTCTGCACCATCAGTGGGTGCGATCGGGGTGGGCACCATCAGCGCATGGGAGCAACAGCGGCAGGAGCAAGGCTGACAGCAGTGAGGGGACCGGGGGCTGCGGCAGGAGGGGCCAGGCAGGGCATGGAGGATGAGCCAAGACCTGCCCCTGTGCCCACCACAGCCTTGCAGCCCACAGTTCCTTTCAAAGTGCATGGATTCATGCACAAGGGCCCCTAGAGCAGGTATGAAAAAGAAGGATATCTTACCCTTTGAGATAGCATGGAGGTACCTGGAGAGTATTGTGCTAAGCGAAATAAGCCAGTCAGAGAAAGACAAGTATCACATGATCTTACTCATATGTGGAATCTAATGAACAAAACAAACTGATGAACAAAAATAGATCCAGAGACAAGGTAACACTGAACAGACCAACCAACCTCAGAGAGAAGGCGGGGGCAGGGTTTAGAGATCACCAGAAAAGGAAGAGATCAACCAAAGGACTTGTATGCATGCGTATTAGCATAAACAATGGACATGGACACTGGGGGCTTGTCTTGGGGTGTGGGAGTGGTGGGTGGGGGTCAAACAGTGAAAAATGAGACATATGTAATACTTTAAACAATGAAAAAGAACATATGAATCTTTTTTTTATCTCCATGACCCCAATATTTTTTCATTAATTTCTTTATTAATTAAGCATAGAAATGTATTTCACAACTCTATGAGTATAGCATTTATTATGATCTTCTCCTATACACAAAAGTGTAAAAGATAAGTCTCTCCTTTGTAGTCTTTACATTTTATTTAAGGAGATAAAATATATAGATTAGTAAATTTTTAAAAATGTTTTTTAACCTTCAGAGAAATGCATGCAAGCCAATGCAAATTATATGACTAAGCATTTACAGCAATACGTTCAAAACTATTTTACAAAGCACACACACAAAATGATGATGTTTTTGGCACATTAAGACAGAGAGACAAGAAATGTAGCTGGATCAGCCTAGACACTCTGGCCATACCAGCTTCCATTTATATTTTAAATACCAAGGAGAATAATTGCTCAGTGCACCTGCAATCAGTTCATGATCAGTTCATGTGCGGTGGGGAGGGGGAACCCGGGCCGGGGGGATTGATAGAAAGTCTTCTTGGATTTGTTGACTTCTGAATCTTATTTTAGACATATGTCAATTCATAGATTAAAATAATAATAATAGAAAAACCCATGGAAAGAAGATGTGGAGGATATATGAATAATATTATGTATGAAGAAAACAGACCACTTTGAGGTTTTTAAGGTGCTTGTAAAAATGTGGTGAGAAATATCATCACTAATATGATTTTATGTGACTCACAAACAAATTGGGGAGAAATCATCATTAGAATATTTTAAAAAGATCTGACAGGTTCGTGAAACAGTTTCTGTCTTTTGAGCTGTTACAGCAGAGATTTTTCCTACTACAAAAATCAATAAATTTGCCCATGAGCTGGCTAAAAATTATAACCAATTCTGTACTGAGCATGTTATTAAATGAACTACACTGTGTCTCATCATAGGCAGAATTCTGAGTCAGAATGGCTGTCCATGGCAGCACTTTGACTATGATTTTGACTGTAGCTCATTCACTTTGGAGCATCAGACACATTAAATTAAATGCTACTTAATTCAATAACATTAAACATTACTATCTGTACTAAAATTAAAATAAAGACATTAAAATAAATAATTTAGAAAATTAAGTAAAGATTGATTTCCCAATAAGGCCTTTGTACTTCCTGAAAAAAAATCTTAATTGGCTGTCTCAAGCATGCCTGTTCTATCTACTACTATAATAATAAAAGTGTAATATGCTAATTAGACTGAACATCCTTCTGTATGACCTTTTGGATGAAGCCGGGTGTGCAAGGGAAGCCTGGGTCCTGGGTGCCAGAGGGAAGCCAGTGCCAGCAGCCAGGGGAAGGAAGGCCTACTCTTGCACAAATTTTGTGCATGGGCCTCTAGTTTACTAATAAGAAGAGCATATTCTTGATTTGACTCATTTTCTGTGCTTTGTTTCTTTGTTTGTTTTTATGTTTTCATGATTGACTCACTATCTTTGGAATCCTTAACATTTTTCTCACATATACACTAACAAGCACATACACAATTGAAATAGAACAGTGAAAGTGTTCCTTGGAATTTCTTACTATATTTTGCAAGACCAAGCACATAGTTATCTGGTTAAAAAGGCTCACATGCTAACACCTCCACATTTACTCTTCTTTTTCAAACTAGCCATTAAATCTAAAACTCTTTATGTAAACTCCTGGGAAATGTTTACAAATTCTCTTGATTTTTTACTTCATATATCTCATGAGAAGAAATGGGAATTTCTGTTAAGCTTTGTTATTATGTCACCTGGGATATTAAGTGATAATGGATACTTATAAAACACTAGAGGCCTGGCCTTCGGGAACGGGTCAAAATCGGCTCTCTGACATCCCCCGAGGGGTCCTGGATTGCAAGAGGGCACAGGCTAGGCCGAGGGACCCCACTGGTGCAAGATTGGGTGGGGAGGGACATGGGAGGTTGGCCAGCCAGGGAGGGACCAAAGGAGGGTTCCAGGGCAAGTCCGGCCCATCTTGTTCAGTCCTGATCGGCCAGACCCCAGCAGCAAGCTAACCTACCAGTTGGGACGTCTGCCCCCTGGTGGTCAGTGCATGTCATAGTGAGTGATTGAGCGGCCTTAGCATATCATTAGCATAGTATGCTTTGATTGGTTGAATGGATGACCATACACATAGAATATTAGGCTTTTATTATATAGGATTACTAAGATGGATGATATGTTATATTATGCTTTACTATAAAACTAAAAACATTAGTGAAAACTAATTAATTTATGTCCTACATAAATAGAAAATATGTAAAGTTTTTAAGAAGCAATGATTAAAATTCTGGAATACAAAGAGTTTTAAATTTTAAAAGAGTATGGACATACATCTAATTGACAAACATGATTTTGGATAATTATTAGCATCATTGAGTAGTATATTTTAGATATAGAAATAGATATTAATTAATTTTATGTTGCATGAAGGTTATTACAAATGAAAATTTCAATAGCTTTGTGAAAAATAGTTTTCCCTTGATCATTTACTTAAAGTATGACTTACACTTTAAAAAAACCTTGAAAATTACAACCTTCAAAAATGTCTATGTCTGGCATGCAGATTTTATGTGTCCTCATTTTCTTTTTTACTGTACTTCTGACTTTTTAGTCACAAAAAATGATCTGTCATGTAAGCTACAATAAGTTCGAGTTTTGACAAGATCATGGTTAGGTACTGTTTATTTTATTTTCCCAATTAACTTTATATCCAGAGATCAGGTCACAAGCTTCAATACCATTTTCCATTCACAAATAAGATCTGTAAAATCTTAAAATAAAGATTGATAAATGATAAAATAATGATAAATGATAAAATAAAATGACAGCAGCATACAAATATAGTTTATATTGTTATAAACCAATTGGGGTGATTTGTATGTCAAAACATCTGGGTAAAACAGCCCAATGTTAAAGGACTAATAGCATGAGGGGCAAGGTGATTATGTCCTGTGTTCCTTTATAGAATTAATCGTTGTTCCAAACTGAATCTTTGCAATGCAGTGTGAAAAATGCTGACACAATCAATAATTCCCTCTTGAAAAAAAAAGAAAAAGGTTCAAAGATTCAATGTGAATAACATTATCCTATTTTCTCAAAAGCCCTTTCCTGCATGGAGTAATATGGCTTCAGACAAGGATTCCAACTGAGTTGTGGCATAAAAAAAGATTACAAGGATTCAGCAGATCAGCAGGAAGCACAAAAAGAAAGCATCCTTTCTTGCAACCAGCTTGATTAAACCTAATGATCTAAGATAAAATTAAGATAACTAATGTATTATCAATATCTCCTGAGACTTTGCTTATCTATTTGCTCAGAGTGAACAAATACCTGTTACATTTTCTGAAAAGGTTCTGTCTCAATTTTTCTTAGATTTAAGATTTTTTATTCTTGATTGGTCCCTAGCATCTATCACATAAACAGGAATGGTACCCTCCTATGCTTTTGGTGGAAATCCTTTGTAACTCTGTTTGAAATTCCTCCAGGGTTGATAAAACCTAAGAGAGCTAAACTTTTTTCTCATTTTCTTAAAACTGTCTAACAAATAAAAAAAAAAATCTGTGAATATGCTAACTTTTGAGGGTTTTTTTAAATGAGAAAATATTTCTCTCTGCTTAATGTTTTAATAAAATTAAGTAAATGTTATTTTTCAAAATATTTTTAATCTTTTTTGTTGAAAGTATTACATATGTCCCCTTTTTTCTCCCATTGACCTCCTCCAGCCTGCGTTCACCCCCCACCCCAGACCTTCACGACCCTGTTGTCTGTGTCCATGGGTTATGCATATATGCATACAAGATCTTTGGTTGACTATCCCCTACCCACCTAACCTAACCAGCCTTCCCTCTGAGATTCCACACTGTCCCCTGTTTCCATGTCTCTGGATCCCTCTGTAAATCACTTTATTTTGTTCATTAGATTCCACATGTGAGATCATGTGATACTTGTCTTTCACTGACTGAGTTATTTCACTTAGCATGGTACTCTCCGGATCCCTCCATGCTGTCACAAAGGGTAAACTATTCTTTTTTACTGCTGTGTAGTATTCCATGATATAAATGTACCACAGCTTTTTAAAAAAAAATATATATATATATTTTATTGATTTCAGAGAGGAAGGGAGAGGATAGAAATAGCAGCTAGAAATAGCAATGATGAGAAAGAATCATTGATTTGCTGCCTCCTGCATGCCCCTTGCTGGGGATAGACCTTGCAACTTGGGCATGTGCCGTTGACCAGAATCGAACCTGGTACCCTTCTGTCCGGAGGCCAGTGCTCTATTCACTGAGCCAAACCAGCTAGGGCTACCACAGCTTTTTTTATCCACTTATCTACTGATGGGCCCTTGGGCTGTTTCTAGATATTAGCTATTGTAAATTGTGCTGCTATGAACATGGGGATGCATGCCTTCTTTCTGGTTGGTGTTTTGGGTTTTTTTAGGATATATTCTTAGAAGTGGAATCACTGGGTCAAATGGCAGTTCCATATTTAATTTTCGGAGGATACTCCATACTATTTTCCATAATGGCTGCACCAGTCTGCATTCCCACCAGCAGTATACTAGGGTTCCCTTTTCTCCACATCCTAGCCAGCACTTGTCATTTGTTGATTTGTTGATGGTAGCCTTTCTGACAGGTGGGAGATGAAACCTCATTGTGGTTTTAATTTGCATCTCTCTGATGATCAGTAACTTTGATCATTTATTCAAATGTCTCTTGGCCATCTCTATGTCCACTTTGGAGACATACAGATGGCCTATTTAGGTCCTTTACCCATTTTTTAATTGGATTGTTTCTCTTCTTTTAATTAGGTTGTATGAGTTCCTTATATATTTTGGATGTTAACCCTTTATCAGATGTATAATTGCCAAATATGTTCTCCCATACAGTGTGCTCCCTTTTCATTTTGTTGATGGTTTCTTTTCCTGTGCAGAGCTTTTAATTTTGATGTAGTCCTGTTTGTTTATTTTCTCCTTGGTTTGCTTTGCCCTAGGAAATGTATCAGTAAACATATTGTTATGAGAGATGTCTGCAATTTTGCTGCCTATGGTTTCTTCTAGGATTTTTATGGTTTCCCGAGTTACATTAAAGTCTTTTATCCATTTTGAGTGTATTCTTGAGTATGGTGTAAATTGGTGGTCTAGTTTCATTTTTTTTTTTGCATGTATCAATCCAATTTTCCCAACACCATTTATTGAAGAGACTGTTGTTTGTTTGTTTGTTTGTTTTTGTTTTGTTTTCAAACTCCCCACCTGGCACTGTCCGCAGAGAGGTCACCCCAGCTGGCACAGCCAGGCGCTTGGCTCCAGAATATAGAACCCCGGGGCTGTTGAAGAGGCTGTCTTGACTCCATTGTAGGCTCCCGCCTCCTTTGTCAAATATTAATTGAGCATAATTGCTTGTGTCAATTTCTGGGGTCTCTGTTCTGTTCCACTGATCTGTATGCCTGTTCTTGTGCCAGAACCAGGCTGTTTTGATTATGGTGGCTTTGTAGTATAAATTGATAATTGATATTGTAATTCCTCCAATTTGTTCTTTTTCAAGATTGCTGCAGCTATTCGGCGTCTTTTGATTTCATGTAAATTTTTGGAATATTTGTTCTAGAACTGAGGCATATGCTGTTGGTATTTTAATATTGGTTTCATTGAATCTGTAGATTGCCTTGAGTAGTATGGACATTTTAACTATGTTAATTTACCAATCCATGAACATGTTATATTAAATAACATATTTAGAGAGAGAATGGGAGATGGAGAGAGAGAAAATCATTGATTAGCTTCCTCCTATATGCTCTCAACTGGGAATAGAGCCTGCAACCTTGCAAGTGCCCTGACCAGGAATCAAAGTGTGACCTCTTGGTTCATGGGTCAACGCTCAATCACTGAGTCTCACTGGCTGGGCAGTAAATGCTAATTTATCTGATAATATTTAAGTCCAAATATGTCCACATAGTTTTCTTTAATCCTTGATTAATTTGAAAAGAAATAGGTAGCTATGTGTAAATTGAAAAATAATATATTTATTAGATAACAATTATATTAGTACATTAATGTTTTTCATGTATAACCATAGTATGTAGTTCTTATAATTCTACATTGTGATGGAGTTGCTCTCTTCCTTTATATTATTCTATTACATATTTGAAAATAAATTGGACATGGTTTGTAGCAGTTGATTTTGAGCCAAAATATTTTGGCAGCATGTACAATCATACTGATAACCCCATTAACTGAACCATTGGTTTTAATCATTATGAAGATATCACCATGCAAATCCAGCCAACACTTGGAATAAGAGATGATCCATAGCATTCAAGATGATAAGGAAACTAAATTCTCATAACTGGAAGTGACCCAATTATGTTTCACTATAAATAACATCTTTTAGAGCAACACCTGTTAGAAATACAGATATTATACAGCTTTTTTCCAAGATAGTCTTTTCCATTATTTCAAAAAAAAATGATTTTTCCCCCTTGGTTGTCAGACCAAATGGTGCTTAGTTGGTATCTAGTGCAACTAGTAAATAAATTAAATTTGGAAGACTAGACTCCAGAATGCTAACATGAGTTAATGCTATCTTAGCTTAATGCACATGAACTAGCAAACATGGAGGTTTAGTTTAGCTGTTCCATCATCAAACTTAAATACCTACACCCTCTACTCAAGAACATATCCGAATCCCATTTGAGAATTATAGTCAGAGGCTCTGTAACATGTATTGATTTGCAAAGCGGTCAATTTAGTTTTACACATGATTGACTTCCCTTAAAAAACATAGGTTAATTCATCGAATTAAACAAAGCATACAACAGATAATGCTGCCCAAGAGTTCTTAAAATAGGTCAAATTTTAAGTAATTATAGCATTGACAAATTATTCTTACGTTATCTTTCTGGAACCTGGAATGACTAATATGGTATTATTTTTTGAAAACACAGATGATTAATATCTGTTTATGTTTCTTCAAATAATGTCAAGCATAATGATGCACACATAAACTATTAATGATGTTTGTATATTCAAAGTGATCATTACACATTTAGAAAATAAATTCACATTTCAAAATGAATGTAAATAACATAACTATGAATAAATATGTGTGTACACAGCTACTATAAAATGAGAATTTACTAGTAAATGACAGTAGGAGTCATCTAAAAGGGTATACTTGATTGTTTTTCTTTGCTAGAGTCAAATTTCAACTTTTTTATTTCAAAAAAACAACTTATATCTATTCTGAATTTTTTAAACAAAAAGGGCCAACTTTCAATTTAACTCAGGGAGGGTTTGAAACCCTATCCTCCTTTCTGTTTTTAGATTTCTATAAAATGAAATGTAAATATGCTTAAATCAATATCATTTGTCTCCATATTAAGTCATTTTAGTCAAATTTGCATCTTGAGGTTAATCTGCAACTTGAACTAGAAATAAATTAATCTGCTAATTTAACCAACATGTGTATTTAGTGTGCCAAATTTTTATTTGACCTGACAATACAAAGATAATAATGTATACAAATACCTCCAGAAATTCATAATCTATAGAAGAGCTCACAATCCTCACAGGGACATAAATCTGTCTCTCATTTTGACCAGCCTGCAGACATTTCTTCAGAACCTAGAAGTAAATGGCTGCACAGAAACTTGCTTGCCTTAACAGATGCAGCGTTTCATGAATAGATACATAGCATTGTAAGAAATAAAGGGATTTCCCCTGCACTAGATAATTTTATGAGTTGTTCTAGGAAAACAACAACAACAGATATCTTTGAAAACAAAGAACATGGAATATCCCAAATATGGTGTGTTTTTAGGAACTATTCTGGATATACAGATTTTAAAAAAACCCACACAACTCTATTTAAAGAAATAACTATTATCTCTATTAAGTATAGCTATGGGTTTTCTTCAAGAGGTAACCAGAAGTGACTATGTGGTAATCATTTCATATAAGTGCAAACAAAGGAAACAACTAAGATTTAGAGAGCATTTTTAATTAATAGCTATATTAATATCACTGGATTAACATATTCAGGATATTCAACAATGTTTCTGAATTGGCAGAGATATGGAAATCTAATATGTTTCTAGAATAGCTTTATAATAGTATAAAATTGTAGATGTACATTAAATATATATATTTATAGGATGTAAAATACAGCATAGGGAATATAGTCAATAATATTATATTACCTATGTATAGTGTCAGATGGGTACTAGAGTTATCAGGGTGATCACTTTCTAAGGTATATAAATGTCTAATAACTGTGCTCCATATCTGACACTAATATAATATTGTATGTACACTATAACTGAAAAATAAAAAGGTCACATATGTATGTATTTATATGCATATAATCTACTGTTATAACTACATTGATAACACTTGTGTTGAAAAATATAACTATAGTCATATTCCTAATCTATCACATTTTTTTTACATTAATGGTCACATTACTGTACGTGAAAAAATTGTTAGATGATCTTGAAATTTTGGTAGGCATTTTTATTTATTTTTTGTTTTAGTTTTTCTTAGAAAAGTTGACATAAATCATGACCTCCACCCTGCATTGCTGTACAAATTAATACTTAAAAAGAATTTTGTAATAATTTTTGAGAATGTTCCAAGGAGTGGCTGAATTCTTGCAATATCAAGAATATCACCAACATCAATAAGAACAAACATCACATTTTCATGAGATACCTAACAAGGTGAACCAAGAAACAGCTCTGAAAATTTTCACAGATTCATAACAGTGAATAACATTTAAATAACTTCATGTCCTCAAAAATGTATTTCAGTTTTTACTTTAGAACTAGGAGGAACAAAAACAAACAAGGGCATGTGCTGGGTAGGGGGCGTGGTGCAGCGGTGGGGAGAGGTCAATGGGGAAAAAAGGAGACTTATGTAATACTTTAAACAATAAAGAATTTTGAAAAAAAGTTATGATAACATTATAAACTCTTTGTAAATTTAAATAAAAAATTAAATGGAAGCATGTTATAGATTCTAGCATGCAGGATGGATAACTTATAGTCTTCTAAATTTCTGCTATAAATATTTTGCCTAGCAATTTTCTTAAACTTAATATAATTTATTTTACTTAAATAATCAATATGTTCTAATAAAAGAGGACATTTAATGAATGAGAAAACTGTCATGAATACAGTATTATGTTCTGGACAGCCCTAAAAGAGCAATTGAAATTTACTATTCGAGAATGACCAAGTAGAGTCTTCAAAAGTGAAAAGCAAGTAAAATGAGAGAAGTTCTAAATATAAAATTGAGACTATAAAATTTTGAATGATTCTATTATAGGAAGAACCCAATATGGACGCAAAAGGACCTGTCTAGTGAAACTGACATTTTGAAGGAAAATTGAAAAATATAATTTAAAAAAAGCCACATTTTTACATAAATAAAAAGAAGAATATGAAGACATATCTAATAATATTATAAAGAAGTCTACAACCTAATATAAAATAGGAAAAGACACAAGTAAGAAAATCAAATTACTGATTAAATTTAGAACAAGAAAAATATCAAGGAAGAAATAGGCTAACTGTTCATTAGAAATGTAATGATGCTGACAGTGGAAAATGGTGTAAGTTGGATAACACAACTCATTTTGCTGTTTTTTTGTTTGTTTCCTGTTTAAGAATAATATTCACCCTGAAGAAAAAAACACACACCAAAACTTGAAGCAGTATTAGTACACAGAAACCAATTTAAATTAAGACAAGAGATTATAAAATGAATATAAATTAAAGTGTATTTACATTTTCTCAACAGAGTATATCCAATGTATTTAATTGGATGTATAGAATTTTAAATTGTTAT
Source organism: Ia io (assembly GCA_025583905.1). Lineage (NCBI taxonomy): Eukaryota > Metazoa > Chordata > Mammalia > Chiroptera > Vespertilionidae > Ia > Ia io. Next base: position 23,932,518 of record JAJQQW010000009.1, read on the forward strand.
TGGAAGTTTTTCCAGAATTTCCAGGTCAAGAAAAAGTGATAACAAAAACTGAAGATGAACAAATCTTCTAATTTTCACCAGGAGGATAAAGTGCATTTCACAAAACATTGATTTGAAAACTTATTACTCATTTGGACAAGATTATCATATGGGTTAACAGAAGGAAATGAGGAAAGCTATTTAAAAAATCAGTGAATGGTAGGTTCAATGTGATGTACATTTTGCAAGGTATGCTGTATTATTTTTTATTGCTAAGATAATAAATTCCCACAGATTTAGTGGCTTAAAACAGCATATTTATTATATTACAACTAGTGGCCCTGTGCACAAAATTTGTGCACGGGGTGGGGGGTGTCCCTCAGCCTGTCTTGCACCCTCTCCAATCTGGGACCCCTCTAGGAATGTCTGACTGCCGGTTTCGGCCTGATCCCTGTGGCAGTCGGACAACCCCCTCACAATCCAGGACTGCTGGCTCCTAACCGCTCACCAGCCTGCCTGTTTGATTGCCCCTAACCACTCTGCCTGCCAGCCTGTTTGTCCCCAACTGCCCTCCCCTCCTGGCCTGATCGCCCCTAACTGCCTCTGCCTCGGTCCTGCCACCATGGCTTTGTCTGGAAGGATGTCCATAAGGTCTCATGGTCTAATTAGAATATTACCCTTTTATTAGTATAAATAGGATATGACATACTGCCATAACTATAACATATCTACCAGTATTACTCTATGAGAATATGTACTTCATTCAATAGAAAGGCATCTAATGCATTATATTGTATATGTTGTAAGTAGTAGGAAATACTATATTCTTAGCAATAATATACACCCTGTGACTTCCCTTCCTGATTTGGGAATGGTTCCCCAGTTCTTTGAACGTTTCCTGGCCCCTAATGTTTTGTTTTTGTTTTGTTTTTTTGTCATTCAGTGTAACCTTATTTACTGTTTATTGCACATGATTTGAGGTCTTTAATTTCTAACCACCAAAGATTCAAAGGACTATTTTTTCCATGAAGTTTAACATTAACATTAGTGAATTCGTGTATTCATGTGTTTTTATTGTAAACATCTGAATTATTCACATTGTCATAGATCCTGAACTCATAAGCGTGGACCATGCACAGGCTGGCAGCAAGCCAGGAAGCCACTCTGCAAGCAAACAGATACTCTACATAAGGAGAAAAGTCATAGCACAACATTTAATGTCCAGCCTGAGTCACCTCAGAATTGACTGCTGAATTCATATAGTATCGGGAATTCAACTGCTTGGTTGGTGAGGGGGTTGACCTGGTTTCGGGAGGATTATTCCTGAAATAATTAAGGAAAAGGGGGGGCTCAATCTTTCTTCTTGGTGGCTTGCTCCTCTCCAGCACCTTCATCTTTCTTCTCGTCCTCAGCTTCTTGGGCATCTTCTCCTTCACCTTCACCTCTTTCTTCCTCCTTTGTGTCCTCAAATTATTCCTTGGCACCTTCTTCCTCTTCCTCTCCTTCCTCTTCCTCAGCCTCTTCCTTCTCCTTTTCCTCCTCTTCAGCTTCTCCTTCAGAGGGGGGTTCATCCTTAGCTTCCTCGGCTTTTGCAGCCTCAATGGTCTCCTCCACCTCGATCTGTTCCTCCTGGATGTTGCTGCTGTATTAAGAAGGGAAGGAGCGGGCAGACATCAAGTAGGAGCTGGTCTGTAAACCACCTTAGGCAGATCAGCCAAAGACCTGGGAACTTTGGGAGTAGCCGCTGGCTATGCTTCCCACGCTGGTAAAACTGAGTCTCCTCACCTTCCAAGAGTTTCCTGTAAGCTGTAATGTCAATGTCCAAAGCCATCTTCACATTGAGGAGGTCCTGGTATTCTTTTAAATATCATGCCATTTTACTCTTTGTAGTTCTCAACTCATTTTCTAATTTGTTGATTGTGTCCTGCATAGCACTAATGTCAACGTTCTGCTTGTCCCCCAGCTCTTGCAGCTGCTTTTCCAGCACTTCCTTCATGCCCCGGCTTGCTTCGATCTCCAGGGTCTTGGCCTTGAGCAGGCTGCGGCTCTCGGACACCTTGTCCTTGGCGGTGCGCACCACATACGTGTCCTTGGCAGCACTCTCGGTCACCACGGTGAAGTGGCTCTTGTACCATCCTTCAGCATTCTGTATGTCCTTGGCAGCCAGCTTCTCATGCTGGGCACAGATGTCCTTGAGTGTGGCGGAGAGGTCGGACTTGGAGAACATATCCATCTCCACGGAGATCTGAGCGTACAGTATCTGCACCTGCAGCTCAGCGATCTCCTCTTCATGCACCTTCTTCAGAAAGGCGATTTCATCCTTCAGGTTGTCAATACATTTTTCGAGCTCAGCGCTGGTGAGAGCCACCTCATCTGCACCTTTGCATGCCTCCAGCAGCCGGCCCTTGGGTCCTGGAAGTTCAGCACCTCTTCCTCGTAGCACACCTACAGGTTGCTCCCAGCCCCTTCTGAGCCCCGGTGCCTCCTAATGGGGTCCAGAGGCTACACCCCCAACCCCACTGCCCTCTCCTCACCAGGGACAGGTGCAGTGGGGTGGGGCACAGGCATCCCATTTTTCTTAAAATGTTCAACCCAGGCCCACTCCACTGGTGTCCACAGGTGGCCTGGGGGCAGACAGTGATCCCAGAAGCACTGGCCGGCCCGGCCAGAGCTCAGCCACGATGGATGGTCCGGAGTGAGACAGCCCCGCCAGGCCTCGTGGCTGCGACTTGGACTGGCTTCCTTAACCAGGGACCTAGCGCTGGACAGGCGACAGCAACACTTCCTCCCCAGCCTGCACTGGAGTGGGTCCCTGCAGTTTCAGAACCGAACTCCAAGGGCCAGCCTCCCCGGCGGCAGAGGCCCTGAGCCCACTGGCTCTCCCTTGATCCCTCCAAGGCTTGCTTCTCACACTTGCTTTTCACACTTGCTGAAAACCTTCTCTGTCCACTTGCCATAGTAATCACTTTGGGCTGAAAGTACTGGGGAGTCCAGCAGGCGTGAGGGGACAGGGCGCCGCCATCTTCTGGCTATGGGTGCCGCCATTTTGTGTCAGAGTGAAGGTTAATTTGCATATTACCCTTTTATTAGACAGGATTCTCTAGTTCAAGATACTGATACAAATCTAACAACATTAAACCCAAAGTATTGGCAGAGAGAGCTTCAGGTTGGTGAACAGGTGGAGTTGCTGGGACTGGCACCCATGCAGAGGGCATGGAAGTCCTATGACCCATCCAATATACCTTGCTCTCTGCATGTATTTTGATTGGCTATTCCTGAATTATTATATAAACTAGTAATCCATTATTTCATGAGAAATGGCCCACAGGGAAATGGTTCTTTTCAAGAGGATTGGCTGTAAGTAAACTTTTGCACTACTATTATCCTCCTGACATTCAAGTCTTCGAAAATAACTGTACCAGCCATCCTGTTCAGAAAGTGTATAAAGGGTGAACACTGGTAAACTGAGACCCAAATTATTCATCATACCTTTGGACATATGCAGGAGGCATGTCAATGTCATGTCACTGGATTTCCATCTTGACTTTGAACTAAATCAACAAGTCTCAGAAGGCAGATCTAGTCAACGCCCCCCCCCCACTCACTCATATTTCACACAGCAACTTGAACCTTTTAAAATCAAGATATGAAGCTGAAACTTGAGAGACCAGCTCCATGAGGGAAGAAAGTACAGTTCAAAACAGGGTCAATCAAGATGTGAGATTCAAGGCAGACACAGCTTCTAGACTAAGGAGTCCCCAACCACTGGACAGCTGGCACAATGACATTGGGGTTGAACCTCATTGGCAGCAAGTTGGAGGGGAGATCCTTCCCACACATGGGACATCAACAATCAAGTCCCAATTACAACAGGAGAGCCCAAATAATGCACACAAGAAGCATTCCTAGACCATCCAGCTGAGGTGAACAAGGAGACTATACCACTGGACCCATTAAGACATTTTCTGCATAAAGCCATCACACAAAGACTGGGAGGCATATCACTCCTATATAATATATAGAATCAAATACAAGGAGATAGCTAAAAATGGGGAGAAACAAACCGCAAATGAAAGAAAAGAAGGAATATCCAGAAAAATAACTAAATGAGATGGAGGCAAGCAACCTATCAGACATAGAGTTCAAAGCAATGGTTATAAAGATGTTTAAGGAAATTAGTGCATATTACAAAAAGGGAAATAGGGGCCATTAACAAGAACCAGACAGAAATGAAGAATGATATATCTGACATGAAGAACACTCTCAAAGGGATTAAAAGTAGATTGGATGAAGCAGAGGACTGAATCAGCGATTTGGAAGACAAGATAGAAATAAATGCCCAATTAAAGCAGCAAATAGAAAAAAAAAAGAATTAAAAAGAAAGAAAATAGCTTAAGGGAGCTTTGGGACATGAAATGTAACAATATCCACATTACAGGAATACCAGAAGGGGAAGAGGATGAGCAAGGAACAGAGAACTGTTTAAAGAAATAATGACAGAAAACTTCCCTAGCCTGGTGAAGGAAAATATCACACAAGTTCAGGAGTCACACAGAGTCCCAATTAAGATGAACACAAAGAGAAACACACCTCGACACATAATTAAAATGGCAAATGTTAAAGACAAAGAGAATCTTAAAGGCAGCAAGAGATATAAAATTACATACAAAGGAGATCCATTAGAATGTCAACTGACTTCTCAAGAGAAACACTTCAGGCCAGAAGGGAGTGGCATAAAGTACTCAAAGTAATAAACAGCAAGGACCTACATTCAAGAGCACTGTATCCAGCAAGGCTATCATTTAAAATTGAAGGTGAAATAAAAAGTTTCCAGACAAAAAAAAGGTTAAAGGAGTACATTACCACCAAACCAGCAATGTAAGAAATATTAAAGGAATTGCTTGAAGAAGAAGAAAAGGAGAGAGGATCATAGGCATAAATAAAATAAAATGCCAACAAATAAATACCTGTCAGTAATAACCTTAAATGTAAATGGATTAACCAGTTAATAGCCACACATCCAAAACAGAAACCATCCCCACATGCCACAATATTTTGAATTTAATTTTAAAAATCAATTTGCAATGAATATTATTAAAAAATGTCATTTTTATAATCAGGATGGCAAGTCAGTGGCATAACATTTTCTTTTCTCAGGTCATGCTAATTCATGGTTTTTATTCCATTGCTGGATTACCTGTAACTAGAAATCACCAAGTGTGATATTGCTATTTATTTTTTTCAAGTATAGATGCATGTGACATGTGGGGAAGGTCTGCCTCTTGTGTCTATAGATGCTTATGGCGTACAAAGGGTTAAATACTCCAGTCAAGTGGCATAGGGTGAATGGATAAAACAAAACAAAGCAAAAAAACATGCCCCATATATATGCTGTCTACAAGAGACCAAACTCAGAACAAAATATATACACAGACTGAGAGTGAAGGGATGGAAAAATATATTCCATACAAATGGAAAGAAACAAAAAGCTGGAGTGGCAATACTCAGAACATACAAAATAGACTTCAAAACAAAAGCCATAACAAGAGACAAAGAAGGCCACTTCATAATACTAAAGATAATGATTCAACAAGAAAATATAACCCTTGTAAACATATATGCATCCAATATAGGAGCAACCAAGTACATTAAAAAACTCTTGATGGACTTTAAGGGAGAGATTAACAGCAATATAGTCATAGTAGTGAATTTAACACCCCACTGACATCACTGGATACTAGTAGATCTTCCAGATAAAACATTAACAAGGAAACAGAGAACTTAAATGACACACTGGATCAGATGGATCCAACTAATATTTACAGAACATTTCACCTCAAAGCAACAGAATATATTCTTCTTAAGTGCCCATATAACATTCTCAAAGATAGATCACATGTTAGGACATAAAACAAGTCTCTGCAAGTTCAAAAAGATTGAAATCATATCAAGCATCTTCTCAGATCATAATGGAATGAAAGAAGAAATAAACTACAGTAAAAACACTCTAAAACTCATGGAGGCTAAATGCCATGTTATCAAACAATGAGTGGATTACTAATAAGATCAAGAAATAAAGTAAAAACTTTCTGGAAACAAATTAAAATGAATAAAACCTACGGGATACAGTGAAAGCAGTCCTGAGAGAGAATTTCATAGCACTACAGGTCTACCTCAAGAAATAAGAAAAAGGACTAACAATCTATCTAACCCTGCAGCTTAAAAATTAGAAAGAGAAGCAAGAAAAGCCCAGAGGAAGTAGAAGGAAGGAAATAATAAAGACCAGAGTGGAAATAAATGACATAGAGACCCCCCCCAAAAAAAAAAAAAAAAAAACAGTACAAAAGATAAATAATTCCAGGTGCTGGTTCTTTTAAAAGATAAACAAGGTTGATGAACCCCTAGCAAGACTCATCAAGAAACAAAGAGAGAGGACCCAAATAAATAAAATTAGAAATGAAAGAGGCAATATAACAATGGAAACCACAGAAATACAAAGGATTATAAGCAAATACTATGAACAACTATATGCCAACAAACTGGACAACCTGAATGAAATGGACACATTCCTAGAAATATACAATCTTCCAAAACTCAATCAGGAAGAATCAGAAAACCTGAGTAGGCCAATAACAACTGTTGGAATTGAAGCAGTGATTAAAAACTTTCCAGCAAACCGAAGTCCTGCACCAGACGGAATTACAGGTGAATTTTACCAAACATTCAAAGAAGAAATAACACCCATCCTCCTCAAACTACTTCAAAAAATCTAAGAGGATGCAATACTTCCAAACTCTTTTCACAAAACCAGGATTATCCTAATTCCAAAACCAGATAAAGACACCACAAAGATAGAGAATTACAGGCCCATATCCCTGTTGAACACAGGTGCTAAAATACTCAACAAAATATTAGCAGGTCAGATCCAGCAATATATTGAAAGATCATATACCATAACCAAGTGGGATTTATTCCAGGGATGCATGGGTGATACCATATTTGCAAATCAATAAATGTAATACATCACATAAACAAATTGAAAGATAAAAACCACATGATCATATCAATTGATACGGAAAAAGCATTTGACAAAATTCAACATCCTTTTTTGATAAAAACTCTCAGCAAAGTGGAAATAGAGGGAACATACCTCAACATAATAAAGGCCATATATGGCAAACTTACATCCAGCATAATACTCAATAGGCAAGACCTAAAAGCATTTCCCTTAAGAACAGGAACAAGACAAGGATGTCCTCTTTCACCACTCTTATACAACATAGTACTGGAAGTCCTAGCCTCAGCAATCAGACAATAAGAAATAAAGGCATCCAAATTGGAAAGGAGGAAGTAAAAGTATCATTATTTGCAGATGGTCTGATATTTTATATAGAAAACTTTAAAGGCTCCACCAAGAAACTACTTGATTTAACAAATGAATTCAGCAAGGTAGTAGGATACAAAATCAACATCCACAAATTGATGGCATTTTCATATACCAATAATAAACTCTCAGAAAAAGAAACTAAAAAAGGCATTCCATTTACCATTGCAACAACAACAAAAATAAGATATCTAGAAATAAACTTAACCAAGGAGATAAAAGATCTGTACTTAGAAAACTATAGACATTGAAAAAAGAAATAGAGAAAGACACAAACAAATGGAAGCATATATCATGTTCATGGATTGGAAGAATTAACATCATTAAAATGTTTATAATACCCAAAACAATCTACAGATTCAATGCAATCCTTAATAAAATACCAGTGGGATACTTCACAGAGCTATAACAAATACTCCAAAAATTTATGTGGAATCATTAAAGACCCCCAATAGCTGCCGCCATCTTGAGAATGAGGTGGGAGGGACTACAATACCTGATCTCAAACTATACTGCAAAGCCAATAGAACCAAACAGCCTGGTACTTGCACAGGAACAGGCATATAGACCAACAGATCAGAACAGAAACCCCAGAAACTGACCCACACCATTATGGCCAATTATTTATTGAGAAAGGAGGTTTGAACATACAGTGGAGTCAAGATAGTCTCTTCAACAAATGGTGCTTAGGGAAAGTGGACAGACACATGTAAAAACTTGAAACTAGACTACCAACTTACACCATATACAAGAGTAAACTAAAGGTGGATAAAGGACTTAAATGTAGGGGACGAAACTATAAAAATCTTAGAGGAGAACATAGTCAGTAAAATCTCAGACATCTCATGTAGCAATATGTTTATGAATATATCTCCTAGGGCAAAAGAAACTAAGGAGAAAATAAGCAAATGGGATTACATCAAAATAAAAAACCTCTGCACAGCAAAAGAAACCATCAACAAATTGAAAAGGGAACCTACTAATAAGAGAACATATTTTCAATTGACACATCTGATAAGGGGTTAATATCCAAAATATATAAAGTGTTCATACAACTCAACAAAAGAAAAAAAAATCCAATTAAAAAATGGGCAGAACACCTGAATAGAAATTTCTCCAAAGAGGACATACAAATGGCCAAGAGACATATGAAAAAATGCTCAAAGTTATTAATCTTCAGTGTAATGCAAATTAAAACCACAATGAGATATTTCCTTACACCTGTTAGAATGGCTGTCATCAAAAAATTAACCAACAACAAATGCTGGCAAGAATGTGGAGAAAAGGAAACCCTCGTTCACTGCTGGTGGGAATGCAGACTGGTGCAGCCACTATGGAAAACAGTATGAATTTTCCTCAAAAAAATATAAATGGAACTTTTATTTGACCCAGCAATCCCACTTTTGGGAATATATCCTAACCACCCTCAACGCCCTCTCCCCCCCAAAAAAAAAAAAAAAACAATCAGAAAGAATATATGCACCCCTATGTTCATAGCAGCATTATTTGCAATAGCTAAGATTTGGAAACAGCCCAAGTGCCCATCAGTAAATCAATGGATAAAAAAGCTGTGGGACATTTACACCGTGGAATATTATGCAGCTGTAAAAAAAACGGGGATCTCTTACCCTTTGGAACACCATGGATGGACCTGAAAAATATTATGCTAAGTAAAATAAGCCAAACTGAGAAAGTCAAATATCACATGATCTCACTTACTTGTGGAATCTAATGAACAAAATAAATTGACCAACAAAATAAGACTCAAAACTGGGTGGCATGGAACAAACTGACATACCTGGATATGCGGTTTGGGGGGGTGGGGGGGCAGGGCGAGAAGAGATAAACCAAAGAACTTATGTACTTATATGCATAGGCCATGGACATGGGCAATAGGGTAGTGAAGACCTGGGGGGGATGGATAGGGGCTGGGAAGAGGAGGGGGGAGGGGGTAATGGGAGATATGTGTAATACTATCAACAATAAAACATATATTTAAAAATGAAAACAAAAAGTGTTGGCAGAATACATTCCTTTCTGAAGATTCTAAAGGAGGTTATATTCCTTACTCATTTTGTTGGCTGGCAATTGTCAGAACTGTTTTCCCAGTTTTCTTGATGGCTATGTGTTACAGGTTATTCTCAGCCTCTGGAGGTTTCCACATCCCTTGATTTGTGGACCCATTCCTCCATATTCAACACCAGCGATGGTGTGTTAAGAACTTATCACACTGAATCTCTATGATTTACCCTTATTTGCTCCTCTTCAATTTTTAAGGATTCTTGTAATTAAAATGTGTCTACCTGAATAATCCAGCATAATCACCCCATCTCAAGCATTCTTAACCTTGATCACATCTGCATAGTCCCTTTATCCATGAAAATTAACATATTGACAGAATGTATAGATTAGTGGATGGACATATTTAACGGCCATTATTATGCCTACCACAGTCTGCCCACTGGTGCCCAGAGATTATTGTCTGTCTCACATGCAAAATATACTCATGCCACCCCAATATGCCCAGAGTCTCAACCCCTTCCGGCATCAACTCAATGTCTAAAAATATTTAAATTTCATCAGGTTGAAAATTGCAAATCTCATTACCTAAATCATCTAAATTCAGTTGAGTAAAGCTCTGAATATAATCCATTCAGTAACAAAATATTTCTTCATCTGTGGACATATCTCAAAATGCAATCATTGGACAGACAGAGGATAACAGTTGTAAATAATCTTGTTCAATAGGGAGAAATAGAAATCAAAATAGTAATGTGTTGCAAGCAGTTTTGAAATCCAGCTGAGCCCACTCTATTTGGTTTCTAGGTCTGAGAATAATCTTCTGTGGCTTGATTGATGCTTGATCCTGAGGATTCAGAGCTCTGCCCACTGAGTCATTTTTACTTTTTCATGAAAGGTAACACTTACCTGCCATGAGTGTTATCAATTATTTCCTGCAAGTAGAATTTTTGGGTGGGACACTCATCAGTCTTCATTCATTTCTTACTCTCTCTGTCTCTTTCATTCCAAGCTGGCAGTGTTTCTGCTAGTGTAAATTTCTCAAAAGTTTCATGGGCCTCCTATGATTGTTTGTCACAAAAATTCACTCTACATCAGAAAAGAGGCTAGCACAGAGACATTTTCTAGATAATTTCACTTTTATTTTTGGCATTGTGTGCAATGACTGAGATAATATACTAGAGGCCCGGTGCATGAAATTTGTGCACAGGTAGGGTCCCTAGGTCTGACTGGCAAGCAGGGCTGATCTGCAGGGTGACTGGTGGTGCAATCAGGGGGCCCCCACTGGCACCTGCCTTGGCTGCCTGGTGCCACCTGCTCTCTGGCCCCACCCCCCACCACCGACACTGGTTGCCTCCATCTGCGGGGCAACCAACAGGGCAATCAAGGGGTCCCTGCTGGCACTCGCCTTGGCTGGCCTGGGGCTTGCGGGCTGGGGAAAGCTCCTGAATTGAGCTTCTGCCCCTTGGTGGTCAGTGCACATCATAGCAACCGATCGTTCCACTGGTCGTTCTGCCGGTTGTTCCACTGTTCGGTCAATTTGCATATTAGGCTTTTATTATATAGGATACTTAAAGTACTTACTTCTGTACTCATTTAAACAATGGCATGTTGAATATAAGAAAACCATATCTCAAAATTTACAGATATATAAAAATTGTAAAACAAAAAAACAAATTAGATTCAAGAGTGAATATCCAGGTATATTTTCATAGAAAAAACAAAAACAAACCTGTATAGCTCTAAGAAAAATCCCCTTTGTATATAAAAACAGTAATCATTACAGTGACATGGCTTTAAAAAAAAATATAAATGAAAACAACTTAAATAGGAATCTTTATTTACTATAAACTCAGTATATATTATTTTGAGGGGTTAAAAATCAAAAGAATAACTATCACAAACTGAAACTCCTTTAGTTGATATGTAATATGTAGAGTAATAAAGAGTAACTATTCTACTCACCTATAATGCTACCAGTACTTAAAGGTAACAATGATTTGCTCTCAGCACACCTACAACCACCTAAAAATAAGGCAATATTTCCCATTAAGAATTAAAAATGTAAGTATAAGTAGCTAATATGTGATATAACTGAAGGAGATAGAAGGCTCTAAATCCTAATTAAAGCTTAATTAATAAATCTAAGGAAATAATGGTTTAATAATAAGTGTAGTTATATAGATTATAATCAGAACAGACCAAAAACCAACAACTAAAATAAAATCACACAAAGAGTTACTGAGGCCTGGCTCATACGCATGTAGGGGATAAGTAGAAGAGAATATAAACTCTGTTCAGAAAGCTTTTTCTATAGTATATGTTGGGGGAGTTTTATAAAAAAGTTTAGACAATTTCTTGATCTTATAATTGTTGCAATTAATAGGTTACATAAATATAAAGTGATTAAATGCTCAGTTTCTCTATCTCCCTTCATTATAAATGCATATTCAAAAAACATTTATAATGTTTGGGATTTTTTCAACATAGATCCTCAACTCTGGAAAAAATAGGCCATCACATGGCATTTTATAATTTCTGATAATAGTGATAATACTTTTTCATGGTAAATAACTACAAATTTGTTAGAGATAGAGTTCCCAGTTAGTTTGAAAACTCAGAGGGTACTATTTTGAATAATCCTAACATTAATACTTTAGCTGTGTGGCAGGTTTACTTTTATGACAAATGAACAAAATTCAGTTTGGTGCCTTCTTCATTCTAGGGACTAGACTCAGTCAATACTGGGCACTGACAAAAACAAGTTTTGGGGCCTTGGACACAAAGTCATACCCTAGCATTAATGCCCTAATTCTAGGAACTAGAAACTGTGCCATGGGGAAAAATAACTTGATTGAACAGTTCTTTGAACAATCAAGAGATGACTAAATCCACCATAAGAAAGTATCATCTTTTCAACTATTTAAAGGATTTCATACAAACAGTGATTAGATTTGCTCTGTTTGGCAATGCTTAAAGTTGTTTAAAATGTTTTAAGTAAGAGATTAGAAAATTAAAGGACATAGCTTTTTAGTTAAATGACTTAGATTATGTGTTTTCCAAGAGAGCCCCTCATCTTTGAAAGTATCTATAATAATCTATAATAATAAAAGCATAATATGCTAATTAGACCTGATGTCCTTCCAGATGTCATTTCAGACGTCCTTCCTGATGAAGTCAGGGCCCAAGGGAAGCAGCCCGGGTCCCAGGTGCCTGAGGGAAGCTGGTGCCAGCAGCTGGGGAAAGAAAGCCTACTCTTGCACTAATTTTCATGCATCAGGCCTCTAGTTTACAAATATTTGGCTATTGGAGAGCAAGGCCAAGGAATAGAAGGGAAATTGAGGACAATAATTTTCATGTGCTTCAAAACAATGTATAGATTAGTTGTGATTTCAAATTTCTATGTACTTTCATGTTTATTTGCCTGCATCTTATTGTAAAAAAGAATAAGCAAAGTGGGAAAAGAGGGATCGTACCTCAACATAATAAAAGCCTTATATGACAAACCTACAGCCAACATCATACTCAATGGGCAAAAACTAAAAGCATTTTCCTTAACAACAGGAACAAGACAGGGATGATTGCTTTCACCACTCCTGTTTGACATAGTACTGAAAGTACTAGCCATAGCGATCAGACAAGAAGAAGAAATAAAAGGCATCCAAATTGGAAAAGAACAAGTAAAACTGTCATTATTCGCAGATAACATAGTATTGTACATAGAAAACCCTAAAGACACCATCAAAAAACTATTAGACTTAAGAAATGAATTTGGCAATGTAGCAGGGTATAAAATTAACACCCAGAAATCTACGGCTTTTCTATACACCAACAATGAACTCACAGAAAAAGAAAAACTAAAAAAAAAATAAAAAAATCCCATTTACCATTGCACCAAAAAAATTAAGATATCTAGGAATAAACTTAACTAAGGAGGTAAAAGACACATGCTCAGAAAATTACGGGATGTTGAAAAATGAGATAGAGAAAGACATAAACAAATGAAGAATATACTTTGCTCATGGATTGGTAGAATCAACATAATTACAATGTCCATAATACCCAAAGAAATCTATAGATTCAATGGCAATCCCCATTAAAATACCAACAGCATATTTCTCATACCTAGAACAAACTCTACAAAAATTCATCTGGACTAAAAACAGACCCTGATAAGTGGCAGCAATCCTGAGAAAGAATAACAAAGTTGGAAGGATCACAATACCAGATATCAAGCTATATTACAAAGCTACTATTCTCAAAACTGCCTGGTACTGGCACAAGAACAGACATATAGACCAATGGAACAGAACAGAGAACCCAGAAATAGACCCAAGCCATTACACTCAATTAATATTTGACATAGGAGGCAAGAGCATACAATGGAGTCAAGATAGTCTCTTCAATAAATGATGTTAGGAAAATTGGACAGATACATGCAAAAAAATGAAACTATACCACCAACTTATACCATTCACAAAAATAAACTTAAAATAGATAAAGGACTTAAATGTAAGACGGAAAACCATAAATATCTTAGAAGAATCCACAGGCAACAAAATAGCAGACATATGTCATAGCAATATCTTTACCGATACAGTGCCTAGGATAGTGGAAACCTAGGAGAAAATAAACAAATGGGACTATGTCAAAATAAAAAGCTTCTGCACAGCAAAAGAAACCATCAACAAAACAACAAGAAAGCCTACTGCAAGGGAGAACATATTTGCCAATATTATCTCCAATAAAGATTTAATCTCCAAAATTTACAGGGAACTGATACAACTTAACAAAAGGAAGATAAATAATACAATTAAAAAATGGGCAAAGGACGTAAATAGACACCTTTTGAAAGAGGACATACAGAAGGCCAAGAGACATATGAAAATATGCTGAAAATCACTAATCATCCAAGAGATGCAAATCAAAAGGACAATGAACTATCAACAATAAAACATATATTTAAAAATGAAAACAAAAAGTGTTGGCAGAATACATTCCTTTCTGAAGATTCTGAAGGAGGTTGTATTCCTTACTCATTTTGTTGGCTGGCAATTGTCAGAACTGTTTTCCCAGTTTTCTTGATGGCTATGTGTTACAGGTTATTCTCAGCCTCTAGAGGTTTCCACATCCCTTGATTTGTGGACCCATTCCTCCATATTCAACACCAGCGATGGTGTGTTAAGAACTTATCACACTGAATCTCTATGATTTACCCTTATTTGCTCCTCTTCAATTTTTAAGGATTCTTGTAATTAAAATGTGTCTACCTGAATAATCCAGCATAATCACCCCATCTCAAGCTTCTTAACCTTGATCACATTTGCATAGTCCCTTTATCCATGAAAATTAACATATTGACAGAATGTATAGATTAGTGGATGGACATATTTAACGGCCATTATTATGCCTACCACAGTCTGCCCACTGGTGCCCAGAGATTATTGTCTGTCTCACATGCAAAATATACTCATGCCACCCCAATATGCCCAGAGTCTCAACCCCTTCCGGCATCAACTCAATGTCTAAAAATATTTAAATTTCATCAGGTTGAAAATTGCAAATCTCATTACCTAAATCATCTAAATTCAGTTGAGTAAAGCTCTGAATATAATCCATTCAGTAACAAAATATTTCTTCATCTGTGGACATATCTCAAAATGCAATCATTGGACAGACAGAGGATAACAGTTGTAAATAATCTTGTTCAATAGGGAGAAATAGAAATCAAAATAGTAATGTGTTGCAAGCAGTTTTGAAATCCAGCTGAGCCCACTCTATTTGGTTTCTAGGTCTGAGAATAATCTTCTGTGGCTTGATTGATGCTTGATCCTGAGGATTCAGAGCTCTGCCCACTGAGTCATTTCTACTTTTTCATGAAAGGTAACACTTACCTGCCATGAGTGTTATCAATTATTTCCTGCAAGTAGAATTTTTGGGTGGGACACTCATCAGTCTTCATTCATTTCTTACTCTCTCTGTCTCTTTCATTCCAAGCTGGCAGTGTTTCTGCTAGTATAAATTTCTCAAAAGTTTCATGGGCCTCCTATGATTGTTTGTCACAAAAATTCACTCTACATCAGAAAAGAGGCTAGCACAGAGACATTTTCTAGATAATTTCACTTTTATTTTTGGCATTGTGTGCAATGACTGAGATAATATACTAGAGTTCCGGTGCATGAAATTTGTGCACAGGTAGGGTCCCTAGGCCTGACTGGCAAGCAGGGCCGATCTGCAGGGTGACTGGTGGTGCAATCAGGGGGCCCCCACTGGCACCTGCCTTGGCTGCCTGGTGCCACCTGCTCTCTGGCCCCACCCCCCACCACCGACACTGGTTGCCTCCATCTGCGGGGCAACCAACAGGGCAATCAAGGGGTCCCTGCTGGCACTCGCCTTGGCTGGCCTGGGGCTTGCGGGCTGGGGAAAGCTCCTGAATTGAGCTTCTGCCCCTTGGTGGTCAGTGCACATCATAGCAACCGATCGTTCCACTGGTCGTTCTGCCGGTTGTTCCACTGTTCGGTCAATTTGCATATTAGGCTTTTATTATATAGGATACTTAAAGTACTTACTTCTGTACTCATTTAAACAATGGCATGTTGAATATAAGAAAACCATATCTCAAAATTTACAGATATATAAAAATTGTAAAACAAAAAACAAATTAGATTCAAGAGTGAATATCCAGGTATATTTTCATAGAAAAAACAAAAACAAACCTGTATAGCTCTAAGAAAAATCCCCTTTGTATATAAAAACAGTAATCATTACAGTGACATGGCTTTAAAAAATATAAATGAAAACAACTTAAATAGGAATCTTTATTTACTATAAACTCAGTATATATTATTTTGAGGGGTTAAAAATCAAAAGAATAACTATCACAAACTGAAACTCCTTTAGTTGATATGTAATATGTAGAGTAATAAAGAGTAACTATTCTACTCACCTATAATGCTACCAGTACTTAAAGGTAACAATGATTTGCTCTCAGCACAGCTACAACCACCTAAAAATAAGGCAATATTTCCCATTAAGAATTAAAAATGTAAGTATAAGTAGCTAATATGTGATATAACTGAAGGAGATAGAAGGCTCTAAATCCTAATTAAAGCTTAATTAATAAATTAAGGAAATAATGGTTTAATAATAAGTGTAGTTATATAGATTATAATCAGAACAGACCAAAAACCAACAACTAAAATAAAATCACACAAAGAGTTACTGAGGCCTGGCTCATACGCATGTAGGGGATAAGTAGAAGAGAATATAAACTCTGTTCAGAAAGCTTTTTCTATAGTATATGTTGGGGGAGTTTTATAAAAAAGTTTAGACAATTTCTTGATCTTATAATTGTTGCAATTAATAGGTTACATAAATATAAAGTGATTAAATGCTCAGTTTCTCTATCTCCCTTCATTATAAATGCATATTCAAAAAACATTTATAATGTTTGGGATTTTTTCAACATAGATCCTCAACTCTGGAAAAAATAGGCCATCACATGGTATTTTATAATTTCTGATAATAGTGATAATACTTTTTCATGGTAAATAACTACAAATTTGTTAGAGATAGAGTTCCCAGTTAGTTTGAAAACTCAGAGAGTACTATTTTGAATAATCCTAACATTAATACTTTAGCTGTGTGGCAGGTTTACTTTTATGACAAATGAACAAAATTCAGTTTGGTGCCTTCTTCATTCTAGGGACTAAACTCAGTCAATACTGGGCACTGACAAAAACAAGTTTTGGGGCCTTGGACACAAAGTCATACCCTAGCAGTAATGCCCTAATTCTAGGAACTAGAAACTGTGCCATGGGGAAAAATAACTTGATTGAACAGTTCTTTGAACAATCAAGAGATGACTAAATCCACCATAAGAAAGTATCATCTTTTCAACTATTTAAAGGATTTCATACAAACAGTGATTAGATTTGCTCTGTTTGGCAATGCTTAAAGTTTTTAAAATGTTTTAAGTAAGAGATTAGAAAATTAAAGGACATAGCTTTTTAGTTAAATGACTTAGATTATGTGTTTTTCCAAGAGAGCCCCTCATCTTTGAAAAGTATCTATAATAATCTATAATAATAAAAGCATAATATGCTAATTAGACCTGATGTCCTTCCAGATGTCATTTCAGACGTCCTTCCTGATGAAGTCAGGGCCCAAGGGAAGCAGCCCGGGTCCCAGGTGCCTGAGGGAAGCTGGTGCCAGCAGCTGGGGAAAGAAAGCCTACTCTTGCACTAATTTTCATGCATCAGGCCTCTAGTTTACAAATATTTGGCTATTGGAGAGCAAGGCCAAGGAATAGAAGGGAAATTGAGGACAATAATTTTCATGTGCTTCAAAACAATGTATAGATTAGTTGTGATTTCAAATTTCTATGTACTTTCATGTTTATTTGCCTGCATCTTATTGTAAAAAAGAATAAGCAAAGTGGGAAAAGAGGGATCGTACCTCAACATAATAAAAGCCTTATATGACAAACCTACAGCCAACATCATACTCAATGGGCAAAAACTAAAAGCATTTTCCTTAACAACAGGAACAAGACAGGGATGATTGCTTTCACCACTCCTGTTTGACATAGTACTGAAAGTACTAGCCATAGCGATCAGACAAGAAGAAGAAATAAAAGGCATCCAAATTGGAAAAGAACAAGTAAAACTGTCGTTATTCACAGATAACATAGTATTGTACATAGAAAACCCTAAAGACACCATCAAAAAACTATTAGACTTAAGAAATGAATTTGGCAATGTAGCAGGGTATAAAATTAACACCCAGAAATCTACGGCTTTTCTATACACCAACAATGAACTCACAGAAAAAAAAAAACTAAAAAAAAAAATAAAAAAATCCCATTTACCATTGCACCAAAAAAATTAAGATATCTAGGAATAAACTTAACTAAGGAGGTAAAAGACACATGCTCAGAAAATTACGGGATGTTGAAAAATGAGATAGAGAAAGACATAAACAAATGAAGAATATACTTTGCTCATGGATTGGTAGAATCAACATAATTACAATGTCCATAATACCCAAAGAAATCTATAGATTCAATGGCAATCCCCATTAAAATACCAACAGCATATTGCTCATACCTAGAACAAACTCTACAAAAATTCATCTGGACTAAAAACAGACCCTGATAAGTGGCAGCAATCCTGAGAAAGAATAACAAAGTTGGAAGGATCACAATACCAGATATCAAGCTATATTACAAAGCTACTATTCTCAAAACTGCCTGGTACTGGCACAAGAACAGACATATAGACCAATGGAACAGAACAGAGAACCCAGAAATAGACCCAAGCCATTACACTCAATTAATATTTGACATAGGAGGCAAGAGCATACAATGGAGTCAAGATAGTCTCTTCAATAAATGATGTTAGGAAAATTGGACAGATACATGCAAAAAAATGAAACTATACCACCAACTTATACCATTCACAAAAATAAACTTAAAATAGATAAAGGACTTAAATGTAAGACAGAAAACCATAAATATCTTAGAAGAATCCACAGGCAACAAAATAGCAGACATATGTCATAGCAATATCTTTACTGATACAGTGCCTAGGACAGTGGAAACCTAGGAGAAAATAAACAAATGGGACTATGTCAAAATAAAAAGCTTCTGCACAGCAAAAGAAACCATCAACAAAACAACAAGAAAGCCTACTGCATGGGAGAACATATTTGCCAATATTATCTCCAATAAAGATTTAATCTCCAAAATTTACAGGGAACTGATACAACTTAACAAAAGGAAGATAAATAATACAATTAAAAAATGGGCAAAGGACCTAAATAGACACCTTTTGAAAGAGGACATACAGAAGGCCAAGAGACATATGAAAATATGCTGAAAATCACTAATCATCCAAGAGATGCAAATCAAAAGGACAATGAAATACCATCTCACATCTGTCAGAATGGCTATCATCAACAAATCAACCAATAATTTGCAATGACAAGTTCTGTTAAAGATGTGGATAACAAGGAACCCTTGTGCATTGCTGGTGGGAATGCAGACTGGTGAAGCCACTGTGGAGAACAGTATGGAGTTTCCTCAAAAAACTGAAAATGGAACTCCCATTTCACCCAGTAATCCCACTTCTAGGAATATAGCCCATGAAACCAGAAACACCAATCAGAAAGGATATATGCACCTCTATGTTCATAGCAGCACAATTTACCATAGCTAAGATTTGGAAACAGCCTAAGTGCCCATCAGCAGATGAGTGGATTAACAATTGTGGTACATCTACACAATGGAAAACTATGCTGCTATAAAAAAGAAGGAACTCTTACCATTTGCAACAGCATGGATGGGCCTAGAGAGCATTATGCTAAGCAAAATAAGCCAGTTGGAGAAAGGTAAATATCACATGATCTCACTCATTTGTGGAATATAATGAACAACATAAACTGATAAACAAAACATAGATCCAGAGACAGAGAAGCATCCAAATGACCATCAGACCTCAAAGGGAAGACGGGAGAGGTCAGGGAGGGGGTGGTAAGGGGGAGAGATCAACCAAAGGACTTGTATGCATGCATGAAAGCATAACCAATGGACACAGATACTAAAAGGGTGAGGGCATGTGCTTGGGGGAGGGGAGAATGACCATGGAGAGGTCAATGGGGGGAAAAAGGAGACATACATAATACTTTAAACAATAAAGAATTAAAAACAAAGAACAAGGAAAACAATATTCTACACATTTGTTAAATTAAATATTCTAATATTTTAATACTAGAGGCCCGGTGCACGAGATTCGTGCACGGAGGGGGGTTGTCCCTCAGCCCAGCCTGTACCCTCTCCAATCTGGGACCCCTCGAGGGATGTCCGACTGCCCGTTTAGGCCCGATCCCACTGGGATCGGGCCTAAACGGGCAGTCGGACATCCCTCTCACAATCCAGGACTGCTGGCTCCCAACTGCTTGCCTGCCTGCCATCTTCATTGCCCCTAACCACTTCTGCCTGCCAGCCTGATCACACCCTAACCACTCTGCTGCCACCTTGTTTGCCCCCAACTTCCCTCCTCTGCTGGCCTGGTCACCCTTAACTGCCCTCTCCTGCAGGGTTGATCACCTCCAACTGCCCTACCTTGCAGGCCTGGTCCTTCTCAACTGCCCTCCTTTGCAGGCTGGGTGCCTCCCAGCTGCCCTCTCCTGCTGGCCATCTTGTGGTGGCCATCTTGTGTCCACATGGGGGCAGGATCTTTGACCACATGGGGGCAGCTATATTGTGTGTTGCAGTGATGATCAATCTGCATATTACTCTTTTATTAGATAGGATAGAGGCCTGGTACAGGGGTGGGGGCCAGCTGGTTTGCCCTGAAGGGCGTCCCGGATCAGGATGGGGGTTCCCTTGGGGTGTGGGGCGGCCTGAGTGAGGGGCCTGTGGTGGTTTGCAGGCAGGCCAGACCCCTTGGCAATGCAAGCAGAGGCCCTGGTATCTGGAATTTATTTTTCTTCTACAATTGAAACTTTGTACCTGGAGCGGAGCCAAGCCTGGGGCTCACTCCGAGGCCGGTAGCCATTTGTGTTGGGGTTATAATTGAAACTTTGTTGCCTTAAACGGGTGAGCCCGGCCAGGGTGTGCGGAAAGCTTTGCTTCCCCTGTTGCCGGAGGCAACCCTGGCCTGCTCTCTCAAGCTCCATTCTGCCGCCATTTGTTTGAATTTGTTTACCTTCTATAATTGAAACTTTGTAGCTTGAGTGGAGGCTTAGGCCTGACAAGGGCAGGCAGAAAGCTTGGCTTCCTCTGTTACCTAGGAAACCTTGCTCTCTGTGGCTGTAGCCATCTTGGTTTGGGTTAATTTGCATACTCGCTCTGATTGGATGGTGGGCGTGGCTTGTGGGCGTGGCTTTGTGGGTGTGTGACAGAGGTATGGTCAATTTGCATATTTGTCTATTATTAGATATGATAAAAAGAGAAATATATTCTATCTTTCCTTTTTAAATTGACTGAAATCAATTGAAGTTACATAAAAAATGGAATTAGACATATGTCTCTGTGCCTTCTTTATGTCCTCTTTTGAACAGTGTCTATTTAGATCCTTTGCCCATTTTTTGATTGGATTTTTTATTTTCCTTTTGTTAAGTTGTATGAGTTCTCTGTAAATTTTGGAGATTAAACCCTTATCTGAAATATCATTGGCAAATATGTTCTTTCATGCAGTGGCATTCTTGTTGTTTTGTTGATGGTTCCCTTTGCTGTGCTGAAGCTTTTTATTTTGATGTAGTCCCATTTGTTTATTTTCTCTTTAGTCTCCATTGCCCTAGGAGCTGTGTCGGTAAAGATATTGCTATGACATATGTTTGCTATTTTGCTGCCTATGGAGTCTTGTAGGATTTTTATGGTTTCCCATCTACATTTAAGTCCTTTCACCATTTTGAGTTTGTTTTTGTGTATGGTGTAAATTGGTGATCTAGTTTCATTTTTTTGCATGTATCTGACCAATTTTCCCAGCACCATTTATTGAAGAGACTGTTTTGACTCCATTGTACGCTCTTGCCTCCTTTGTCAAATATTAATTTAGCATAATGGCTTGGGTCGATTTCTGGGTTCTCTGTTCTGTCCCATTGGCCTATATGTCTGTTCTTGTGCCAGTACCAGGCAGTTTTGAGAACCATGGCTTGGTAATATAGCTTAATATCTGATATTGTGATCCCTCAAACTTTGTTCTTCTTTCTCAGGATTGCTGTGGGTATTCAGGGTCATTTATTAGTCCAGATGAATTTTTGTAGAGTTTGTTCTAAGTATGAGAAATATGCCATTGGTATGTTAATGGGGATTGCATTGAATCTGTAGATTGCTTTGGGTAGTATGGACATTTTAATGATGTTGATTCTGCTAATCCATGAACATGGTATGTTCTTCCATTTGTTTATGTCTTCCTCTATCTCTTTTTTTAATGTCCTATTGTTTTCCAAGTACAGGTCTTTTACGTCTTTAGTTAAGTTTATTGACCCAGTAGTCCTACTTGTAGGACTATATCCCAAGAAATCAGAAACACCAATCAGAAAGGATATATGCACCCCTATGTTCATAGCAACACAATTTACAATAGCTAAAATATGGAAACAGCCTAAGTGCCCATCAGCAGATGAGTGGATTAAAAAACTGTGGTACATCTACACAATGGAATACTATCCTATCTAGTAAAAGAGTAATATGCAAATTCACCATCACTCCAACACACAAGAATGCTACCCCCATGTGGTCAAAGATGGCTGCCCCCATATGGACACAACATGGCCACCACAAGATTTCCAGCAGGGGAGGGAAGTTGGGAGGGACGAGGCCTGCAAGGGAGGGCAGTTGGAGGCAATCAAGCCTGGATGGGAGGGCAGTTAGGGGTGACCAGGCTGGCAGAGGAGGTAAGTTGGGGGCGACCAGGCCTGCAAGGAAGGGCAGTTGGGGGGGACCCAGGCCTGCAGGGGAGGTCAGTTAGGGGCAAACAGGCTGGCAGGGGAGTTGTTAGGCACTAATCAGGCTGGCAGGGGAATGGTTATGGGGTGATCAGGCTGGCAGGCAGAAGTGGTTAGGGGCAATCAGGAAGGCAGGCAGGTGAGCAGTTGGGAGCCAGCAGTCCTGGATTGTGAGAGGGATGTCCGACTGCCCATTTAGGTAGTCGGACATCCCTCAAGGGGTCCCAGATTGGAGAGAGTGCAGGCTGGGCTGAGGGACAACCCCCCCATGCATGAATTTCATGTACTGGGCCTCTAATCCTATATAATAAAAGGCTAATATGAAAATTCACCAAATGGCTGAATGACCAGTCACTATGATGCACACTGATCACCATGGAGCAGATGCTCAATGCTGGAGCTGCCCCCTGGTGGTCCGTACGCTCCC
The DNA here is from genome assembly GCA_025583905.1 of Ia io. Classification (NCBI taxonomy): domain Eukaryota; kingdom Metazoa; phylum Chordata; class Mammalia; order Chiroptera; family Vespertilionidae; genus Ia; species Ia io. Next base: position 23,955,779 of record JAJQQW010000009.1, read on the forward strand.
ACAGGGAGAACACTACTCAGCCAGAAGCCAGGCTCATGGCTGGTGAGCGCAGCGGAGGTGGCAGGAGACTTTCCCGCCTCCACGGAAGCTCTAAGGATGTCCAACTGCCAGCTTAGGCCTGCTCCCTGTGAAGAGAAGGCATAAGCATCAGTCAGACATCCACAGAGGGCTCCCGGACTGCAAGAGGGTGCAGGTCAGGCTGAGGGACACCCTCAAGTGCATGAATTTCATGCACCAGGTCTCTAGTGCTACTATAAAAAAGAAGGAACTTTTACCATTTGCAAAAGCATGGATGGGCCTAGAGAGCATTATGCTAAGTGAAATAATACAGTCAGAGAAATATAAATATCACATGATCTCACTCCTATGTGGGATATAATGATCAACATAATTTGATGAACAAGAATAGATCCAGAGACAAATGACAAGAAACCTTAGGCAAATTGACAGTCAAGCCTATGAAACTGTCCAGAAAGACTTTTTAAGGAAAGAAAGAAAAATGTTTTGGGAAATAATGGAGGTAACATCAAAATTTAAAAGGGGTATGAAAGATAAGTTTTAGAGAATAAAGTAAGCTGTAAATATAGAGTCAATATCTTAATTAATTTGTACAATTAGATAATGCTAATCACCTTGGTAATAGTTTTGTCAGTGAAGCTGTAAACAGAAGTCAAAATTGCAGACAGTTCAGAGAAGAGAATTGAAGACAGAAAAAGGAAAGGGTAGGAGCATTGAATAAAGAACCACTTCAGAAAATTCTGAATTAAGATAAAAGTAAACATAGTTATATCAAGGGAAGTTAAGCTATAAGGAGAAATGCTCTTTAGATTTTTATAGCAGGTTTGTGTGCTGAAGGGGAAGAAGAAATGAAAGAAAAAAGGAAGGTAGATACTTCATGGTGTGTTATCCTTTGCTTAGTGGAACAGGACAGAATTCATTGTACAGATGGCAGTATTAGCTGCGGAGAGGGTAAAGAATACTTCTTCCACTGTAATAGGAAGAACAAGGCTAGAATTTCTTCATTTCACATGGTTAGGTTTCTGAGAAATGTTGCTAATGGGTAAAATTTTCTACAATGTCAAAAGTTTATAGTATATGAAAATAGAGCTTTGAAATTTTAACTTTGTATGTTTTAAGAATAAAGTACAATGGAGAGGCAATTTTATACAGTTTATTAGAAAACTCATTGCTAGATACATAGCCACAATGTTCTATTCTTTTCAAACATAAGAAACAGGAGATATCTATTTATAATAATTACACTCATTCAACTAATACAATGTCATAAGATTAGTTTCACATGCCATATTTCCAAAGTAGAGCTATAGTAATAAAGAAGTATAGCTCAGACTCAATTTGTTAATGTAGAGTTTCAGTAATAATAGAAGGGGGTGAGTTTAGGAAAAGATGGCAGATAGCAGATAATGCCCCCCCTTTAAATTGAAAAAAAATTATATATATATATATATTTCCTAAAGTTTTATCTTTCACTTCTATATACTGTCGTTAAAGTGATTTTTTTGGAGTCTAGAAATTGGCTATTTTAAGATTCTCTCCATTTATTCCTCACATGTCAATGCTATAATTTAAACCTGTCTTAATATAAGTCAATGTGCCTCGGAACAAAAGAAAAGCCAGTTTTTATTCAATTTCATTTTAAATCTTAAATATTTTATCTTTTAAATAACTATTTCATGTTTGCTTATAGGAGAATGATATTTTTTTATATTTATGAATACTATTTTTATGAGCTTATTAAATACAAAGTCAACAAATCCAAAAATACAATATGTAAGTATTTAAGAAATACTTTAGTATTTACAAATTTAATGATTTATAATATCATATGCTGCATGATGATTTAAGAAAGGAGTAATAAAAGCTTTTTTATGGGGACAAGTGATTCCTGTACCATCATTATAATAAAGATAAAATGTTAGTGTTTTAAACTGCTCAGGCTGCTGTAACACATTACCATGGTCTGTGTGGCTTATAAACATTAGAAATTTGTTTCTCAAAGTTCTGGAAGCTATGATGTCCAAGATCAAGGAGCCAGGGCGTTTGGTGTCTGTGGAGGACCTGTTCTGCACGTGTCCCCAAATATCAGAAGGAATCACAAAACTCTCTGGGGTCTCTTTTGTAAGAGAACTAACCCCATTCATGAGGGTTCCACCCACGTGAACTAATCACCACCCAGAGGCCTCACCTCCTAACACAATCACACTGAGGGTTAAGATTTTGACAAATGAACTCTGTGGGGATACAAGGATTTAGCATGTAACCATTAGTCCACACAAGAAGCAGCACTTATGTGGCATCAATCAATTCAAATCTTTAATAATATATTTTAGAATCAATCAAAATTCCCAAACTTTTTACCTAGAATTTTCTATTTCAAGGGATAATGTGGGTACAAATAAAAAAAAAAAAGTTAAAATAACAAAAATTATATATTTTCTTGTATCCACATTGAGGAAGGTAAGAAAACTTCACATTTCCATATGCTCTGCCTGGAAATCAAAGAGCACTCCCTGGCAGAGAGCCTAGAGGAACATGGGAAATACATATTTCACTTTCTTCGTTCTGCACCTAGTACCTGTCATGTACCTGTGAATGCTAAATAAATAATTGTGACAAAGATAATGATGGCTGCATACTGGCACTGAGAAGTTATAAAATTTGAATTGTCTTTTGTTGTAACAAGAATTGCAGTCCACTATTTCATAATGATTCAACTGCCAGTATTTCTCGCTAATCCTGCCACTTCTAGCACTGGCTTCATGCCCTTTTTCTACCTTTGCTTTTCTATGCTATGAGGTGATTCCATGAGCAAGACAAATGAAAATAAGTTCATTTGATTGCCTCATAGCCTTTTAGCATGAAACCATAGTTGAATAACTTTTACCGAATCCATTGTAAAGTAAATTGCATTGCAGTGGGATACCATTGCACATTGCCGTTCAATGTAGAAAATGAAAATCTATCAATTGCCTAGAGCCGTGGTCGGCAAACTGCAGCTCGAGAGCCACATGCGGATCTTTGACCCCTTGAGTGTGGCTCTTCCACAAAATACCAGGGCCTGGGCGAGTCTATTTCGAAGAAGTGGCATTAGAAGAAGTTTAAGTTTAAAAAATTTGGCTCTCAAAAGAAATTTCAATTGTTGTACTGTTGATATTTGGCTCTGTTGACTAATGAGTTTGCCGACCGCTGGTCTAGAGGGTTTGATTCCCAGTCAAGGGCATGTACTTGGGTACCAGGTTTGCTCCCTAGCCCTGGTTGGGATATGTGCTGGACACAACCAATCAATGGGTCTCTCGAATGTCAATGTCTCTCTCTTTCTCTCTCCCCCCTACCCTCCCACCCTTCTACTTCTCCAAAAAAAGGGGGAAAAAAGGAAAAAATATCCTCACATGAGGATTAACCAAAAAAAATTAACTTACATATGTGCTTCAATTAATTTATAATAAAAAGATATATGAAAAACAATTCCTAGTCAAACTTGGAGCAATCACATTACAAAAACATATCCTTAAGAAATTGCTTGCTCCAAGTAATTTTAACCCTCATTTACCTCTTGAAGTCAAGAGAGAACTCCACTAAGAACAGATCTAAGCTCCCAAAACTTGAACTAGTATATAGTTCTATAAAAACTCTGGCTACAAGACTAAAGGTCAGTTCACCTAAGAAATCAGGATCTCAAGTGGATTGGGTTAAGAATAAAGTTCAGAAGCAACTGCTTTTTCAAATGCCAAGAATTAATGACCACCAATTTTGTATTTTCTAAGTTTGATCTTCTCCTGGGAGAAGAACAGGACCCTGAACAAGTGCTAATGGGTCTGTGCCCTCAAGGTAGGGTTGGCCTTTCAGTGGTTCCAGTTTCACAAACTAACTTTCCCTTATCATTTTTAAAATGAGTCCACTCTCTGAATCTATGCATTTTCTAAAAAAAATGTAGAAGTTCTTTACCTAACTATACAAAACTTGGTATCAAGGGACAATAGATTTTCCCTGTTACACTGAGGGGAAAAATGCTCTGTTATTATTTCTATCCTAATGTCAGAGGTTTAACTGGCAGGAAAAGACCCTGTTTGTTTCCAGAGACCTAGTTTGGAGATCTCTAAAAGAAACCTACAAAATTCTCTCTCCTTAAAAATATAAACAATTTGGAGATGAACATCACTAAAGAACTGAAGACCTGAAATCCCTAACACTGTGTGATATTATTAATTGAAAGAGTAATTTAAAATCTCCAAAGTAATCTGATGTTTAATGTTTCAATTTACTTCTAGCAATGTTGCTCTCTATCTGGGTTTGGTCTATCCCCAAAATGTTAATTCATTGTTTCAAGGTGATTAAGTTGTAACTCAATTATTTGATGTTTGCCTTTCCTAGACTTCATTGGTATCATTATCATCATCACCGTCATCATCATTATCATCACTATCCAATGAGAGACTAAGAATATTGTTTTAATTATTGGCAGCAACAGTATTACCACCATTTATGGAAGATTTTCTATGAAGCCTATTCTGTGCTAAATAATTTGCATACAGCTTGGCTGGTGTTGCTCAGTGGTTGAGCATCGACCTTTGGACCAGGAGGCCATGGTTTGGTTCTTGGTCAGGTCACATGCCTGGGTTGTAGGGCTCAGACCCCAGTAGAGGACTGCAGGAGGCAGTGGGGGAATAATTCTCTCTCTTAATTTATGTTTCTGTCTCTCCCTCTCTAAAATCAATAAAACCATATATTAAAAAATAATTTGTATACATATTTTACATTTGTAAATACTTACCTTTGTAAGGTAAATATTACCTAAAAGGGAAAGAAAACAACCAAAAGTCATTAATGCAAACATTTATTAAGAATGCTACAATATCAAAAGCAGCTTAAAATTAGTGTTCTCTAGTGAACAAGTAGCTGAAGGACTTTACAAGGCTGATTGGGGCAGGTAAGAATTGTTCACTGTTCAGATTCTTGGAAGGTATATGAAAAATGAATTATGTTAATCATGGGACAAGATGTAGATTCAGGAAGATGGAACCTCAGTTTAACATTTATTGGCTACTTAATTTGCATTTAGGAATAAGTAGTGATGAGGAACATTTGGAAGCTATGATTCTTGGGGGGATGGCTAAAGTACAATATTTTTATTTTCAGTGATGGTGGCAATCATCTCTTGAGTTAGCATTCTATACAGAAGCATTTAAGATTCTGGGCAGCATAAAATATGGGATTACTCTGCTAAAGAACACAGGAAGCAGTATCATTAATAGACCATGAAATGATTCCTTAATGTCCCACTTATCTCCCTAGTCCTAAGCACTGGATGAAGGCAATTGTTTAAAATGCATTTTCAAATGTTCAAATGATCTTTATGTATCCCTTCTTATTTATGTTCCACCTTTACATTCTGTCTGGGTTTTAAACTTGGCTGATGAAATATTTACTAGAGATATTCCCAAAGTTTTAAAGTAAAATTATCCTACCAATATTGATCTAAGATTTTAGTCAGTTTAAATCTATTATTTTGTTATCCAGCAATAGAAGAATGGAAAAGTATGGATTCCTTTGGAAGCTATGATTCTTGGGGGGATGGCTAAAGTACAATATTTTGATTTTCAATGATGGTGGCAATCATCTCTTGAGTTAGCATTCTATACAGAAGCATTTAAGATTCTGGGCAGCATAAAATATGGGATTACTCTGCTGAAGAACACAGGAAGCAGTATCATTAATAGATACTGCTTTTTTGAGGGATAACACACAATTAATTCATACACATTTAGTCAATGATTACTCTGAAAGAAATTTCATATTGTACACAAGGAGGACAGGACACTGACCCATCTCCAGAATCTTTGATGCAATCATATGACATCATGAACAACTGCCACTAATTGTCTCCATCTGAGATAATGCTAATATTTAGAAACAAAATAAATCTAGACAGATTTTGCACCAGTTTGTGCTTAGTAAAGAACTTGAATATGCTTTTTTAAAAATTAATTATATCGGGGTGACATTTGCTAATAAGATTACATAGGTTTCAAGTGTACATTTCTATGATACATCATCTGTATATTGCCTTGTGTGCCAACCACCCAAAGTCAAATCATATATTTATGCCCTCCCTTAGCCTTAACTACCTCCAACCTCCCCTTCCCTCTGGTAACCACCATACTGTGTCTATGAGTTTCAGTTTTATATTTCACATATAAGTGAAATCATATGGTTCTTAGTTTTTTCTCTCTGAGTTACTTCACTTAGTATGCTTAATGTCCATCCATGTTGTTGCAAATGGCAGTATTTCATCCTTTCTTATGGCTGAATAGTATTCCATTGTATATACGTACCACATCTTCTTTATCCAATCATTTAGTGAAGAATAGTTGTTTCCATGTCTTAGCCACTATGAATAATGCTGCAATGAACATAGGGGTGCATATATCTTTGTGAATACATGTTTTCAAACTTTTTCTAGTAGATACCCAGAAGAGGGATTTCTGGGTTGTATGGTAATCCAATTCTTAATTTTTGAGGAATCACCATACTGTTTTCTATAGTGAGTGTACCAGTTTACATTCCTACCAGCAGTGAATGAGAGTTCCTTTTTCTCCACAACTTATCCAACACTTGTTATTACTTGTCTTGTTAATAATAGCCATTCTAATAGGTGTGAGGACATAATTTACAATGTAAATGCCTTTCAACACAGAACATCAGATTATACATTCTTCTCCAGTGCACATGACATTCTCAAGGACAGACCATGTGCTGGGTCACAAAACTAACCTCAATAAATTAAAGAAGATTTAAATCATACCGAGCTTATTCTGTGATCACAATGTTTTAAAATTAGAAATAAATTATAAAAATGAAGTTAAAAAAACACAAATATGTGGAGATTAAACAGCATAGATAAATGGTATCTTAAGAATTACATTGGTAAAGAAGAAAAAATAATTTCCCCTCTATCACCTGAGTTCTTAGTTGCGACTCCTGTAATAAAACACACACACACGCACACACACACACACACACACACACAGACACACACAAAAACACACACATGTATATGACATGGGTATTTTGGAGATACCCAGGGAAAAATTAGTAACTCAAAGAAGTCTCTTCAGAATCCATAATGAAATTTTAATAGGGAAAATGGAGGAGGAATGTGGGACTCTTGGGCAGAGGAAACAATTTTTAGGAAAGATGAATTGACCCTTAGAGAAATACAGGGTAAGACAATAGTAGGTTTACAGTTGTTCATAAGGAAAATAATATAATAAGTAATAAGTAATAATGCAAGAATAAACTCCGTCTTTCGCATACTTACAACTGTAAGCCGACTTTTGACCCATCCTGTAGATGAGAGATACGATAATCTGTAACAAGGTTTTACTAGGTTTAATGTTGACTTCTAGTCTCCTCTCCTGTGTAATGTTTGTCTTCCCTGGTTGATGAAACTACAGGAGAGGAGATATATGACAACCGAGTTCTGTTTGGAGGGTCTGTCTTTAGGCAAATACGGGGATTCTGAAAGAACCTCTTCCTGCATTCACTGTACCTACAGCTGAGAACAATATGCCTAAGCAGTACACTTTGGGGTAGCATGTCCTGAACTTCTACAGTCTTATTCTACTACTATTCATAGTCCTGAATTTGGGTTGGAAGAAATCGTTATTAAAAAATCATAGCATTAAAGACAATGGTTAGAAGGAGCTTAACAGGGTGTTTTTTTTGCAGAGAAACTAGTTTACTTTATAAAAATTCTAGTATTTTTGTAATAGCCAGTAATATTTTACAGTGAATAAGTTATAAAAATTTTTCTCACAAAAATTTAGCATAGACCTTCATAAACCATACTTTTAGCTTTAACATATAAGTAACTTTATCAACATATTAACCAATGCCTAGTTATATATCAAAATTTCCATATCATTGAATTATAATTATTTCTTTTTTTACTCATTTTTTTAAATTTTATTTATTTCAGAGAGGAATGGAGAGGGAGAGAGAGATAGAAAGATCAATGATGAAAGAGAATCATTGATTGGCTGCCTCTTCCATGCCCCACACTGGGGATCGTGCTCACAACTCGGGCATGTACCCTGACCAGGAATTGAACCGTGACCTCCTGGTTCATAGGTGGATGCTCAACCACTGGGCTATGCTGGCCAGGCTATTTATTTAAGAAATATACAAACAATGTGCATTATCTTGAATATTCATGCTTCTCTATAATTATTATAATGAGCATAGTCTCAAATATTTTTATTAATTTAAATATTTAATCAAACTAATGAATTCTAGTTTCTTCCCATGAGAAACAGAGAAAACTGAAAGATAGAAAAATCACAGACTCCATAATCCTTTATCTTCATGAGCATATATTTTTTATTAACTTACAAATGTTAAGATGGCAAGAAAGATAAACAGGCATATACAGCATTATCAAAAGACATTTGCATATTTTATAATATTTACTATAAAATGTTTTACAATGATTAGGTTAATCAAACAAAGTTTAGTTACTAAAGTTTATAGCTTTTTCTTTTAAAATATTCAGATACTCACTTTAATATGCTTTAAAATTAATTAAAAATGAAAATTATAACCAAAATGAACACATTTATGGTATTAACCTTTTTTAGAAAGACATTTATTATTACAAGTTTATTTAAACATAATTTTTTATATTCAAAATTTTGAACATTTGTGAAAACAAAAAATCTTTTGACCCTCAAAATCAATGTAGGAAATTTATTAACATTAAATGATAAGAAGTTTAATCTGATGTTACACACACTATAATATTGTGTTGACATTAATTTTATAGAATAGGGTATAGAAAGAGACAGCAATTATTAGATCAATGTCATTAAATAATGCTAATTTTCCCAAGAATCATATATTTATACACAATAATACACACACTTTTTATTAATATAATTTGTGTGAACATAACTAATGTGCAATGACTCTTTAAATCATGTTTAGAAGTACTCTTTTTATATATAAAAAAAGCTCTTTTTCTCTTCTAGTAACTAGCGAACAAAGTTATTACTCATTTACATGTTAAGTTAAAGATTTTTTTTAATTTTTTTTTACATTTTTTATTTCTTTATTGATTAAGGTGTCACATATTTGTCCTCATCCCCCCCATTCCCATCCCCCACCCCTCCCCCTGTTGTCCTTAACCATTGGTTAGGCTTGTATGCATGCACACAAGTCCTTTGGTTGATCTCTCCCCGCTACCCCCACCCTCCCCTCCCCTCCCTCTGAGGCCCGACAGTCCGATCGATGCCTCCTTGATTCTGGGTGTGTTCTTGTTCATCAGTCTATGCTGTTCATCATTTCCCCTAGATGAGTGAGATCATGTGTTATTAGAAATATACTTATAAGAACCGAATGTGAGACAAGCAATAATAGTTATGCTGACAGGCAAATGAATCAGTCTGTAGTAAGTTTCTTTCTGGACCAACAGTTCTTTTGAGACCCATTTTCAGTGTCCACCAGTTCCTTATGTGTACATGTCGGCACTGACTTTTCAGCTCTGGGTGGTGGACCAATGGTGGTAATGCAGGTCTGACTCCCTCTGGTTTGGTCTCGCTTGGACCCAGGGGCGCAGCTTCACCCGGACTCAGGGGCGCACGGCCTCACCCGGTCCTGGGATCCAGCCTCACCCGGACCCAGGGGCACGTGGCCTCACCCGGACCCAGGGGCGCGTGGCCTCTCCCAGACCCAGGAGCACACGGCCTCACCCAGGCCCGGGATCCAGCTTCACCTGGACCCAGGACCCAGCCTCACCCGGATCCAGGGGCACAGGGCCTCACCCGGACCCAGGATCCAGCCACACCTGGACCCAAGGGCGCGTGGCCTCTCCTGGACCCAGGGGTGCAGCCTCACCCGGACCTGGGACCCAGACTCACCCGGATCCAGGGGCGCGTGGCCTCGCTCGGACCCAGGGACGCACGGCCTCACCCGGACCCGGGACCCAGCGGGGCCTTGTCTTCTCGATCCCAATTCCTGTCGGTCATTTCCCTCTCAGCAATTCCTTCGGCCATCCTCTCAGAGCTCCGAGGCAGCCGCCACAGAACTCGCCAGGCGGCGGGCTCGGCAAAGCTCCGGTGCGCCCGATGCGCGGCGGCAGGCCTGTCTAAGGTCGCTGCGGTGGCACTCGGGCCTGCAGCAGCGACCTGTCGCCGGGGGAGCACACCCGGATCCAGGACCCAGTGGGGCCCCATCTTCCCGATCCCAACTCCCATCGATCAACCCCCTCCCAGCAACTCCTCTGGCCATTGTTCCAGATGGTGTCTGCTCTGCCCTCCAGTTGCAGTCTCAAAACAATCAGGCATCTGCCCTATGCCGCCATCTCAGTCCTCCAGAAGATTCTTAAGTAACCTTATGAATGTGGTTGTGAACACTGTGTCGTCCATGAGTTTACTTTCCTTCATCCCTTCTATTCATGACCTCCTTCGATGTCTCCATCTTTTGGCTGCCTCCCTATGTTGATGGAGTGGCTTTGTGTGGTCAGTGACCTATAGGGGCTGGTAGCTCAGCTTCCCCAATCTCCCTAGGTGGTCGCTCTTGGTACCCCTCTTTGTGGGCTGAGTGCAAAGTCTTGGTGTTGTTAAGCCTTGATTGTTGTTGGTACACTGGAGGATTTGACCTCTAGTCCAATTGGCTGTGAGGATCAGCTGTGTCTAACGCCGGGAGACAGCCTTATTCAACTAGACTTGCAAAATTGTAAAAGCCTCTGTGCTCAGCTTGGATGAGGCGGAGTTTCAGGGTGAAGCCTACAGCCTTGGCTTCCCATCAGCCCCTCCCTATGAGGTTCCTGGGTCTCAGTGTCCCTCTGTACTCCCTGCAAACACCTCTGAGAGAAAAGCGCCCTGGAGCTTCGCTCGCCGCCAGTCTAGTCTCTCACCCAATGAATCTGGACTCCCAGATTCTCGCCCGGAACTGGGTTTCAGTGTAGTCAGAACTGGGGCTCAGAGCAGTCTGGCTCCTTTGTCTCCTCCCCGCCAAGGCAATTCAGCGGCACAGTCAACAGACCAACCTCTGCGCGCATTCCCGTGCACGCCTCCGGTGCTCTGCCCTTCACCGCTCTCCTGTGTCTCCGCCTCACAGCCCAGGTTCCCCCAGCATGAGCCTGGCTTCCCAGGGTCTCGTCCATAACTGGGGCCCAGCGCAGCCAGAACTGGGGTTCAACTGTCTCCTCCCCGCCAAGGCAATTCAGCGGCACAGTCAACAGACCATCCTCTGCGCGCATTCCAGTGCACACCTCCAGAGCTCTGCCTTTCACGGCTCCTCTGTGCCTCCGCCCCGCAGCCCAGATTCCCCCAGCATGCGCCTGGCTTCCCAGGGTCTCGCCTGGGACTGGGATTCAGTGCAGTCGGAGCTGGAGTTCAGCGCAATCTGGATCTTTTATCTCCTTCCTGCTAGAGAACGCCGGCCAGGCCTACAGCCGCCCTGTCTTCTGCGGCTCCGTCCTCCTCTCTCGTCTCGCGCGCGCCCATGTCTCTGCCCGTGTCTCCATACCTCAGGCTCCTACGGCTCCTCTGATTTTCTCTGCAGTTTTCTCTTTCCTTCTAGTTGTGGGCATTTCAGTCAGCCAGCTTTCCTGTGGTTCTGGATGATGTCCGTTTTGACCTTTAGTTGTATTCTTAAAATTGTTGTGCCAGGCTGCAGGTTAGGTGCTTAACCTATGCTGCCATCTTGATCTCAAGTTAAAGATTTTTAAAAACAGATCACTTTTTTAAGCAAAATAACAACAGTATAATTTTGCTTTAATTCTTTAAGAAACTCCTAAACATTTATTTAGAATGCATATTCTTAGATTATACCATAATGAAGACAAAATTTGATTAATTTTCAAAATATCTAATGAGAGGAAAAAAGAATGGGAAAAGAACATACATGCACACATACACACACAGGAAAATTAAGATGGAACTTACTTTAGACAAAAATAGAATTTTCATTGTTAGAAGCTAATTATCTTCCCTCTGTAAGAGAAAATGATCACGTGCTGCCTGTTTTGAAACCTGAACGTGTACACACACACACGGATTCTCAAAGAAAATATTTTTTATAGCTTATTTTTAAGTAGTCTCTCTTTAAGTTACGTCTTTCTTAGATAGATCTAGCTATAAAAATTTCTCACTAGGGTTTTTACCATTTTTGTCCTAAGGAAACTTTCAAATGAACAAATACATCTAATGAGCTACATTAATTGTGTGAATGACCTAAACATTTACCTTCTAACAACCTGTTCATTGAATTTCTGTGGGAGCCCCCCTTTCACATCCCACATGATTCAGGATTCTAGTTCAGGGTTCGGGTTCTAGAGAAGGCTGCACACAAATGAAAAGAGACTTTAGAAAAGATTTAATTTGGGAAATGGGGGCCAGGTGGTAGTCCAACTCTAGTGGGAGAACTACTCCTTGCTCTGGCTTTTCCATCCCTTTTATTATGATTAAAATTATAGGATACACCCATATCCCCTAGGCAGGAAACTCCAATAAAAGCCAATCTGTGAATTTAGGACTAACAGGTGGGGGCTTCTTCAATTACTAATATCTAATAATTATCTCTGACCCTTTAGAGCAATTAAGATTGACCAGCCCTCCGAATTCCCTGTCCACAGCTCTCTATTATTAAAACAATGATCGGCTTCCGGTATCTCCCCCATTTCATTCCTTTAAAAAAATCTGCAGATTTAGAAATAAACATATAAGAATAAAATATTTGAGTCCCAACTTCAACGTCCAGCAATTCTCCATGTATACATGTCAGTAATGATATCTAGATGGTGAACAAATGGTAGCAATGCTGGTCCGACCCTCTCTGATTTGATCCTGGGCAATCTGCAGCGATGTACAGCTGCTAACTGTTAGCATGGCAAGGCATCGTCAGCATCTTCCATCTCTGGACTGCTTTTAATCTACATGGTCTTGGTGTTGTTTTCTGAAAATACACAAACATATTCTCGACCAAAAGTTAACAAAGGAATCTTTTCTGCAAATTTGACTTGGAATCCTTTCCATCCTTGCCCAAACGATTTTTCCTTGACCTATTTTGACACCATGTGTGTTTTTCACGGGTGTCTTACTATTAGAATTACAAATGAAAATTAGTTTTCAAAGTAAAAAATTTCTAGAGGTAATTTAATTTCAAGATATTTTTCCTTACATAATATTACTCCAATATCCACCCTTTTTTAAATTTAATTATTAGGAGACTTTTGGTAAATTTTTATAATGCAGTCTTTATAACTTTAAATTTTAATATATATAATATATATATATATATATATATATATATATATATATACACACACACACACACACACACACACACATATATATATATATACATATATATATATATATATAGCACAAAAATATGACTGCTTTATGTTCATTGCATATCAAGCAATTTTACCGTGAGACGAACTACCAAAAAATTTTAGTAACACTTTTGAAACAACATTTTGTACAATTAGACTTTCCTAAATATTTAGTTATTTCAATTAGCCAATTAGATTAAACTGAAAACTTGATTACTATTATACTGTCAAATTTAATGCTCAAATAACAATCTTAGTTTATCCTGTAAATGTTAGTAGAAAGGATTGTTTGCATTCTTAAGTAGGCCCTGAGCATTCCCAATGCTAGGCTGGATTTAAATATAGGGAAGCTGCTGTTGGTCAAGTCTCTGTCTGTTACCTGGATCCCAATCTGAGTTGGGCCAAGCCTCTGTCTGTTACCTGGGTCCAGATCTGAGCTGGGCATGGGAAGTGAAGCAGCCATGGGGCAGGAGACCTCCCTCAGAAGGGGCTAGGGTTTAGGCCCTTGCAAGGTTGGGGGGGTAAGGGTCTGTGCCCCACCTTTGTTGACCCCCAAGTTCTCTCCTGATGGCCCCTCTGTGACTGTGCCTGTCTTAGGTTGTTCCTTCCTTGAGGAATCTTACCCATCTCTGGCTAACCAGCCATCCTCCAGGGCCAAGCAGGGTAATGTGAGGTTCATTTATGTCTCCTTGGTAGTCTATGCCCCCGTGGCCTCCATGCCCAGCACCTGCATCAAGATCCACCTTGGCTGCCGGTGGGGCTCCAGAACTGATCACAGATCTTGGAGAACCCAGGTTTCTTCTCCAGAGAGTGTCCAGCTCATACCATTGGGCGAGAGACAGATCCATGTTACCAGCCACTACCAGGTTTCAAACTAAAGCTCAGGCAACAGCTGTGGGCAATTGGATTATGAGAAAAGGGTTCCTCTTGGCAAAAAGGGCAAGAGGGGCCAACATAGAATGCTCAAGTGCCTTCCCAAGGGGCCTTCCACACAGTGGAAGGGATTAAATCCTTTCATGTCCTTTTTATATTATTGCCAATCAAATAATTAGTTTGTAAGTTTGTTTGGAATAATTGTACAATATGCTGTTATAAAATATCAAAAATTATAATGACATTGTAGAATAATATCATGTAAGGATATTCTTTGCTCTAAGCCATGACAATTCAATTTCAAACTGGCTGTCAATTTCTTTTTTTATATATATACAAGGTCTAATTACATTTTCTACATCTCTCCCAGAAGCAAGTAATGATAATTCCCTACTTCCTTGGTATCCACGCAAGCCAGAAACCTCTCTTTAATTTTACACACAACAGAGCAGTGGTTTGATTTTGTGTCATACAAAAGGAAAACTGGGTGGCTACACCTGTGTAATTATACTTCCTTGCCCCACCCATGTTCCCCCTGGATGAACCAAGGTGTTTGGTATTATTGATGACTACATTAGGTGGGGATCAGCCCACATAAGGGTTCTTACCCATAAAGAGTCAGGAACATAAGTCAAAAATACTTCCCCATTTGCCCCATTTTCCTCAGGTAATATTACCGTACAGCTGATTACTGCTAGCATGGCAAGAAAGATGTTCTCAGGCATCTGTACCATCCTTTTTACCATGCTCCAGGTGGTCTCCGGGCTGTTTGTTTTCCGGCTCATCCTCCTCCTTCTCCTCATCTTCAGTGGATTGCTTGGAGTCACTGCTCTCTGTGGCTGAGGCAATTGATCATCTGCAGCTGCATAGTGTGGCTCCAGGTGCAAAGTCCTCACTAGTTTGACTAGTTACTCTCTTAGATCCCTGTTGCAGTTTAATATTTCTAGCAGGAATCCACACGGGTTTAGAAAAATTCTCTGGAAATATACAAGCATACCCTCTGCCAAAGCTTAATAATGGATTGGGTCCCTTCCATAAACCAGATTCGGATCCTTCCATTTAACTAGACCATTTTATTTTGTTTTGTTCTGACACCAATGCAGCTCCATAGGTGACTTTCAATCAGCATCACAAGTGAAAAAATTTAAAGTAATTAAGGCTTGGTGCAGCCTACCCACAGGTGATTTCTCTGTCATATCCCCTTTTTGTTTTTCAAGTTGGGATTTTAAGAAATATTTTGCCCTCCTTATAGGCCAAAACCTTTATAACATCTAAAAGTAAAGTATAGTTATTAATTTTTATTTGATAAAGCTTTCCATGCAATTTCAAGTATATTAGATTGGTTAAATTTCAAAAGTATTTCCTTTAAGAAGGGAGAACAAATTTCCTGTATCACTCCGGGCCCTTGGAGCTTTCCAAGAATCATCTCTGCTAAAACCTTGAAATTTTAACATGGAAAAAACGATCAAATATATATATATGTATCCATATATGATTGTAATTACCACAACTATATAATTTCTCCCAATTTAATTTGCACTTTGTACTTTTAAAACTGGCAAGTCAAACATTTGACAGTCCCTAGATTAATAACAACATCCTGCTCACTTTGGGGGAAATTTAAGCAACAGATCTGGCCGAATTTCTTTTCATGCTTAATAAATAAAGACAGATCTTAATTTTTTTCCTTCTTTTTCGCTTTCTGAAGCAATAACTAACACCCAATTTGGCCAAAATTTGTATTTCCATGCGAGTTCTTTTATAATTTTCAAACAATACCTTAAGCAATCTCATTGTGGGAGAGCAGATAGCCTTGCCCTCTCCTGTCACCTTTGAATTTCTCCGCACCAGAGACGGATTCATCAGTAGAGTTTCATTTATTACAGATTTTAAATTCCAAATACCAATTAAGATTTTAATTTGAACAAGAAACCACATTATTTTATAATCTAATTCTTCCCTATTAGCCTGGCTGAAAAAGATGTTCCCACCCTACTTACAGATCGAGACTCTGCAGTTAGTAGATCGGCTTTGCATGCGGTGAACCTCCCTCACCTTTTTCTTGGTGAATTTTTTTCCACACCTTTTCTCAGTGTATGTTTTCTCCTTCGCTCTAGGCAAAAAATATCATCTCCTCCAGACGGCCCGTGATCAGGCGCCAAATGTAGAAGCCCCTTTCACGTCCTGTGTGATTCAGAGTTCTGGTTCAGGGTTTGGGTTCTGGAGAAGGCTGCACACAAATGAAAAGAGACTTTAGAAAATATTTAACTTGGGAAATGGGGGCCAGGCGGTAGTCCAATTCTAGTGGAAGAACTACTCCTTGCTCTGGCTTTTCCATCCCTTTTATTATGATTAAAATTATAGGATACACCCATATCCCCTAGGCAGGAAACTCCAATAAAAGCCAATCTGTGAATTTAGGACTAACAGATGGGGGCTTCTTCAACTACCAATATCTAATAATTAGCTCTGACCCTTTAGAGCAATTAAGATTGACCAGCCCTCCGAATTCCCTATCCACAGCTCTCTATTATTAAAACAATGATCTGCTTCCGGCAAATTTCCTTCTCTGTGCCCACCAGTTTAAAATAATACACCACAACTGTACTCATACTCTACCCAGATTTTTTCCATCTAAAAGTCACCTTAAAATACCACAGCCCACAAACCAAAAAAATAAATAAATAAAAATTCTTTTATTTCCTTAATTTGAGACTACAATGACTCTTTCTTAAGTACTGAAGGAGTGGACTCCCTTTATGTAGGCAGTCTAATAAAGTTAATTTTCCTTGATCTGCAATTTTTATTTGTTTATTTTTGACAAGCCCAGTCAACTATAATCAAACTAAAACTGAATTCAATCACTTTCATTTACCATCTTCAAAATCATCATTTTACTCAAGTGAATTAAAAAAGTATATATTCCCTTCCCTTCTTCTTCTGTCCTAAATAATTTATTGATCATTTTTTCTGACCTTCTACTTTCATATCACTAATAGTAATCATAATTATTGCATTTGTGCATTCCCTAAATAGAGCTACTCCTGATCCCACTGCAATAGGTCTGAACTTATCTCAGTTTCACAAATGTATTTCCCCTGCCCATTTTCACAATAATGTACATATTCATAAAATCTTATATTACGTTGGATATTATTTTTTGTTAATAAATGTTGTTATTAAATATTTGTTAAGTATTATATTATGTTAAGTATATTACATCAATGTTTTACTACTACTTAAAAGAAATCAAATTTGGGGAGTTTCGAGGTGGTTGCAGAGCAGGTGGAAGCTACGCTCACCTCTTCTAGGCATCAAACCACATTTGCAGCTAAATAATAGAGCAACCAATTTGAATGACAAACTGAAGGACAGCTTAACAGGAATATCACATCCAATAATTTATAGAAGAAGCTACTTAGAGACTGGGAAGAAGGAGGTGATGCAGAGGGCTGGCTCCTGCACGCAGGTGTGGTGGCTGAGACGCTGGAAGAATGTCTCGGCTACCGAAGACCTGCTGAGGAATGTGGTGTATCAAGCCCAGGTTGGGACCCCCAACTCAGAGCACCACGGCCGTGGAGTGGAGCCTGTATAACATCTGGAAGTAAAGTCAGTGGGGACTCTCTGCTGGGAAGAGGAGCGAGTCTGCTAGAATAGCAGGTGCTCTCCTAGATGGCCAATACAGCGGAGTTTGCTCTTGAGCACTAACCTGGGGCTCCGGAATTGGGAGGTGACACAGGGCATATAAGAGACATAAAGAGGATTTGGGGCACGAGCTACTGAGATCCTGGTCCCAGGTCAATGTCCCACACTGCCCTCAGGTGCCATCTTCCCAGCCTGCGGAGTGCACTAACCTAGAACCCCAACTGCTGGCAAGCTCAAGTCCTGAAGAAAGGGCTGTAGGCTGTACCCAACAAGGTCCTTTAGTGTGCTCTTTCACTGGAGAAACTAGAGGCAGACACTCAGATAGACATGTAACTGTGAGACTTTGGAAAAGGGCCAGATTTACCCTGAACCTACAGGCTCAGCCAACACCACCCCCAGGAAAACTGTTTTGTGCTACCTTCCCAAGTCCAGTGGCCTTGCCCTGCTGAGCTCAGATCTGCAGAGTAAAGGAACTCTGCTCAGAGCTGGGACCTTCAAAGTGCATCACCCTCAGAGACTCTGGTATGGCTCAAGCAGTGTAGCTACATAGCTCATAAAAGGCGTAGAGTTTGCTCTCCTCCCAGGCTTGACTGGCGCCACCCCAATCGACTATCTTGATCTGTTTTTCCAAATCGGTGGTCCCACCTGCTGAGCTTGCTCTTGCAGTAGGAACAACTGACTGCATCAATCTGAGTCAGTGGTGTGCTCTTCCTGAGGGAGCTAGAATTGTGGACTTTAGCAGAGACTGAGTTGTATGGCTGTTGTATGGCTACATTTTCCCCATTGACTAGCTGACTACAGAGCCCCTAAGTAGGGGACCTACTAGTCCCACCCTCCTGACCCAGCTAATTGAGTAGGCCCAGAACCAACACAACCAGTGGTGGGCTTCAAACATCAAAGGACCCTGACTCAACTGGCCACACAAATGGCATATCAAAAGGGGAACTTTGGAGATAGCAGAACCAGCTGGGAACAACTCTGCCTCCAGGGGCAGCCCCTGAACAGCAGCTCATACACTGTGAATGAAGTCTATCCTTAGTGTCAGTCAGCCTGAGGGTTAACTCCCCCACCAATGGGGCAACAACATTCAAGACTCAATACTAACAGGAGAGAACACATAACACACATAAGGAACATTTCTGAAGCACCCAGCTCAGGGGATTTAAAAGATTGCGCCACTGAGACCCACAAGGTACCTAGATTCAAAAGCCCGCATAACACACTTGAAAGACATAGAAGATATACCCAATACACAGATCTTAGAAAGCTTTACTAGAGTCCGTGTAGTGTGGCTCAGTGGTTGAACATCACCTATGAACCAGGAGGTCAAAGTTTGATTCCTGATGAGAGGACAGGCCCTGGTTTCCAGCCTGATCTCCTTTAGGGGGTATGGAAGAAGCAGCTGATCATGATTCTCTCTCATCATTGAGGTGCCTTTTTTTAAATTAAATATTTATTGTTGAAAGTATTACATATGCCGTCCTTCACACCCCTTCTTAGCCCACCACTGCCCCCCTCCAAGACCTTCTCCACCCTATTATCTGTGTCCATATATTATGCATATATGCATACACGTTATTGGTTGATGACTTCTTATCCACCCACGCTCCCCCCGCCTAACCTCTGAGATTCCACAGTGTGTACTATGCTTCTATGTCTCTGGATCTATTTTATTCATCAGATTATTTTGTTCATTAGATTCCACATATGAGTGAGACCATTTGATACTTGTCTTTCTCTGATTGACTTATTTAGCTTAGCATAATACTTTCCAGGTCCCTCCATGCTGTCTCAAAGGGTAAGCAGTCCTTCTTTTTTTACAGCTGCATAGTATTCCATGATGTAAATGTACCACTGCTTTTTTATCCACTCATCTACTGATGGGTTTTTGGGCTGTTTCCATATCTGAGCTATTGTAAATCGTGGTGCTATGAGCATAGGGGTACATATATATTTTCTGATTGGTGTTTCAGGTTTCTTAGGATATATTCCTAGAAGTGGGATCAATGGGTCAGATGGCAGTTTCACATTTAACTTTTTGAGGAAACTCCGTACTGTTTTCCACAGTGGCTACACCAATATGCATTTCCAGCAGCACCGTACCATGGTTCTCTTTTCTCCACATCCTCGAGAGCAATTGTTATTTGTTGATTTGTTGATGATAGCCATTCTGACAGGTGTAAGGTGAGACCTCATGGTTGTTTTAACTTTGGAGAAGTATTTATTTAGGCACATTTTTTTTAAACTGGATTGTTTGTCTTTTGTTAAGTTGAATGGGTTCCTTATATATTTTGTCTATTAACCCTTTATCAGATGTATAATTTCCAAATATGTTCTCCCATACATTGGGTGACCTTTTAATTTGGTGATGGTTTCTTTTGTATGCAGAGGGTTTTATTTTTTTTATTTTTATTTTTTTATTTTTTTTTTTTAATATATTTTATTGATTTTTTACAGAGAGGAAGAGAGAGGGATAGAGAGTTAGAAACATCGATGAGAGAGAAACATCGATCAGCTGCCTCTTGCACACCCCCTACTGGGGATGTGCCCACAACCAAGGTACATGCCCTTGACCGGAATCGAACCTGGGACCCTTGAGTCCGCAGGCCGACGCTCTATCCACTGAGCCAAACCGGTTTTGGCCAGAGGGTTTTATTTTGATGTATTTCCATTTTTTTAAAAATATTTCTTTAGTTTACTTTACCCAAGGAGATGTATCTATAAATATATTACTATAAGAGATATCTGAGATTTCACTGCCTATGGTGTCTTCTAGAATGTTTATGGTTTCCCAACTTATATTTAAGTCTTTTCTCCATTTTGAATTTATTCTTGTGTGTGGTGTAAATTGATGGTCTAGTTTTTTTTTCTTTCTTTCTTTTTTTTTTTTTTGCATGTGTCTGTCCAATTTTATTTCCAGCACCTTATATTGAAGAAACTGTCTTTATTACATTGTATGTTATTGCTTCCTTTATCAAATATTAATTTTGGGTAATGGCTTGGGTTGATTTCTGGGGTTTCTGTTCAGTTCCATTGACCTATATGCCTATTCTTATGCCAGTACCACGCTGTTTTGATTACAGTGGCTTTGTGGTATAACTTGATATCTGTGATCCCTCCAACTTTGTTCTTTCTAAAGATTGTTGTGGCTATTCAGAGTCTTTTATTGGTTCCTTATAAATTCTCAGATAATTTTTCTAGATCTGGAAAGATGCCATGGTATTTTAATTTGGATTGCATTGAATTTGTAGATTATTTTGGGTAGTATGGATATTTTAATGATGTTAATTCTACTAGTCCATGAACACAGTATGTTCTTCCACTTGTTTATATCTTTTTCTATCATTATTCAACATCCTGTAGTTTTCTGAGTACAAGTCTTTTACCTCCTTGGTAAAGTTTATTCCTAGGTATCTTAATTTTTTGTTGCAATAGTAATGGGATTGTTAGTTTACTTTTTCTTTCTGTGAATTTATTATTGGTGTATAAAAATGTCATGGATTTTGGGGTGTTGATTTTGTATCCTGCTACATTGCCAAATACATTTATTAAATCTACTAGAGGCCCGGTGCACAAAATTCGTGCACAAGGTGGGGGCGTCCCTCAGCCCAGCCTGCACCCTCTCCAATCTGGGACCCCTCGGGGGATGTCCGACTGCCCCTTTAGGCCCAATTGGGACTAAACAGGCAGTCGGACATCCCTCTCACAATCCAGGACTGCTGGCTCCCAACTGCTCGCCTGCCTGCCTTCCTGATTGCCCCTAATCACTTCTGCCTGCCAGCCTGATCACACCCTAATCACTTCCTTGCTAGCCTGATTGATGCCTAACTGCTCCCCTGCCAGCCTGTTTGCCCCTAACTGCCCTCCCCTGCAGGCCTGGTCACCCCTAACTGCCCTCTCCTGCAGGCCTGGTCACCCCTAACTGTCCTTCCCTGCAGGACAGGTCCCCCCAACTGCTCTCCCCTGAAGGCCTGGGTCCCCCCCAGCTGCCCTTCCCTGCAGGTCCGGTCACTGCCAACTTCCCTCCTCTGTCGACCTGGTCACTTCTAACTGCCCTCCCCTGCTGGCCTGATCGCCCACAACTGCCCTCCCTTGCAGGCCTGTTCCCTCTCAACTTCCTTCCCCTGCTGGCCATCTTGTGATGGCCATCTTGTGTCCACATGGGGGCAGGATCTTTGACCACATGGGGGCAGCCATCTTGTGTGTTGGAATGATGGTCAATCTGCATATTACTCTTTTATTAGATAGGATAGAGGCCTGGTGCATGGGTGGGGGCCAGCTGGTTTGCCCTGAGGGGTGTCCCAGATCAGGGTGGGGGTTCCCTTGGGGCATGGGGTGGCCTGGGTGAGAGGCCTGTGGTGGTTTGCAGGCTGGCCACAACCGCAGCGACCCATGTGGAGACCCTGGTATCTGGGGTTTATTTATCTTCTACAATTGAAACTTTGTAGCCTGGAGCGGAGCCAAGCCTTCTGCTTGCTCTGTGGCTGCCACCATTTCTGTTGGAATTTATTCATCTTCTGTAATTGAAACTTTGTACCCTTGAGTGGAGGCCTGGGCCTGCCAGGGTGTGTGGAAAGCTTGGCTTCATCCATTGCCAGGGAAACCAAGCCTCCCTCCTGCTCTCTCAGTGGCCGCAGCCATCTTGGTTGGGGTTAATTTGCATACTCACTCTGATTGGCTGGTGGGCGTGGCTGGTGGGCGTGGCCTGTGGGTGTAGCGGAGTGCTGGTTAATTTGCACATTACTCTTTTATTAGATAGGATTAGTTTTTTTGGTGGAGACGTTAATGTTTTCTATGTACAATATCATGTCATCTGCAAATAATGAGAGTTTTATTTCCTTCTTTCCAATTTTGATGCCTTTTATTTTTTTCTTCTTGTCTGAAGGCTGTGGCTAAGGACATCCAGTACTATATTGAAAAAGAGTGGTAAGAGCAGACATTCCTGACTTGTTCCTATTCTTCAGTATAATGGTTTTAGTTTTTGCCCATTGAGTATGATATTCATGTAAGTTTGTCATAAATGGCCTTTATTAGGTTGAGATATTATCTCTCTATCCCCACTTTGCTGAGAGTTTTTATCAAAAATGGGTGTTGGGTTTTGTCGAATACTTTTTCTGCATTTATTGATATGATAATGTGATTTCTGTCTTTTAGTTTGTTTATGTGATGTTTCACATTTATTTATTTGTGAATATCATACCAGTAGTCCTGCATCCCTGGAATAAATCCCACTTGGTTATGGTGTATGAACTTTTTAATATATTGCTGAATCTTATTTGCTAATATTTTGTTGAGGATTTTGGCATCTATGTAGACAGCATATAAATGAGTAATGTTTTTTATATCTATAAGCTACCCTATATCTTTTGATTGGAGCATTTTATACATTTACATTTAAGGTTATTATTGATAGGTACTTATATATTGCCATTTTACTTCTATATGCCTAGCTCTCTCTCTCTCTCTTTATATATATATATATATATATATATATATATATATACACACACACACACTAGTGGCCTGGTGCACAAAATTTGTGCACATTAAAAGAGAATTAATTAGAGGAAATATTTTAATATTGCTATTTGCTCTTTCTCTGTAATAGAAGTGTCAGAGATGAAAGAAAATTAGTAAAATGTATATGAAAATAATATATAAATTTATTAATAAATAAACAATCACAACATGATATAACAACAAAGACGTGATACAAAAAAAACAAAAATATGATGTGAAAAGAACAAAAACATGATGTAAAAACAACACTGATAACAAACAATGACCTTGCGTAATCGGGCTCCCTCCTCTGTGCTGTCTGGGTCTGGGGTGCAGGTGAATGAGATTCCTGGATGGCAAGCCACTGACAGCAATCTGACCAATAGCTGATTCCATGAGGAATGGGGCTCCTGCCTCCCTCCTGTCAGTGTCTGGTTTGAAGGCCACTCCCCTGATCATGGAGGGGGTCCCTTCTGGGGCACTGTACTGGCCTGGGCTAGGGGCTTCCGGAGGTTTGAAGGCCAGCCATGCTCCTGATCATGGTAGGGGTCCCCTGGGGTGCTGGGCCTTGCCTGGACTAGTGGCTGCTGGCAGTATGAAGGCCGGTCACGCCCCAACCCAGGCAGGGGTCCCCTCATGGTGACCAGTCATTTGGTCATTTTGGTCGTGATGCCTCTTGGCCTTTTATTTATATACTAGTGGCCCAGTGCACGAAATTCGTGCACATTAAAAGGGAATTAATTAGAGGAAATATGTTAATATTCCTATTTGCCCTTTCTCTATAATAGAACTATAGAGATGAAAGGAAATGAGTAAAATGTATATGAAAAAATATATGAATTTATTAATAAATAAACAATAACAAAATGACATAAGAACAACAAAGATATATAAAATAACAAAAACATCATATGAAAATAGCAAAAATATAATATATAAACAACAAAAACATGATATAAAAACAACATTGATGCAAACAATGACTGATAAAGTGATTAAACTTATTCTAATATCTCCCTGTATACCACATTAAGAGTGAAAACACTTTCAGAGTGCTTGACTAATTTCCCTTGGGATGAAGTATCTACAACTTTAACTTTAACATCACATGCTCTTCGAACTCGAGAGAAAGCAACATATAACTGACCATGTGCAAAAACGGGTTCAGGTAGGAATATTCCTACTCGGTCTAGAGTTTGTCCTTGTGATTTATTAATAGTCATCACAAATGCTGGCATCACAGGAAACTGTCGTCAAATTAATTTAAATGCAAGGCCAGTGTCAGATGGGAACATATTAATTATTGGAATCAGAACAACCTCTCCCTCTGCAGATCCTGTTTATATTTCAGCTTTGATTATGTTAAGTCACAATCTTTTGATAATAAATCTAGTACCATTACAAACACCCCATTTACTATTAAGATTTCTCAATAGCATGATGATTGCACCCACTTTCAATTTTAATTTATGACATGGATCCCGCCTCTCCCCTTGGTCCCCGTGACCCCTGGCTGGGCCCATAGGCCCAAACACTCCAGCCTTGCTGCTCAGCCCCAGACACTCCAGAGGCGGCAGAGCAGTGAGGCATGATCTGCTACCAGAGTGGGCAGATCCCATGCGAACCCTGGCCGGGCCGACAGGCCCAAACACTCCAGGGTACTGGGAGCCACCATCTTGTGGCTATGGGCACTGCCATTTTGTCATGGAGTTATGGTTAATTTGCATATTGCTCTTTTATTAGATAGGACTAGAGGCCCGGTGCACAAATTCTTGCACAGGTGGGGTCCCTCAGCATGGCTGGTGATCGGGGCCGATGTGGGGGTCCAGCCGGCCAGGGGGAGGGACCACAGGATGTTGGCCCCAGCAGCAAGCTAACCAATGGCCAATTCCAAGAGTAACTGGGCTCCCTCCTCCCTCCTGTCTGGGTCCAAGGTGCAGTTGAACCAGATTCAGGGCTGTCAGGGTCCCAGCAGCAAGGTATGGGTCAGTGGACATCATAGCTACTAGCCAGTCAGCCAGTCTTTCTGGTCATTCCAGTTAGTGGGTTGTAACGGTTGCTTAGGCTTTTATATATAGAGATATATATTCCTTGTTCTCATTACAACTGTCACTTTAGCATTTCTTACAATGCTGATTTGGTGGTGGTAAACTTCTTTAGCCTTTTTTTTTTTTTTTTTTTTGGTCTGGGAATCTCTTTATTTCACTATCTATTTTGAATGATATCTTTGCGGATATAGTAATGCTGGTTTCAGTTCCTTGCTTTGCATTACTTTGAGTACCTCATGCCATTCCCTTTTGGCCTGTAGAGTTTCTAATGATAAATCAGATGTAATCCTTATGGGAGCTCCTTTATAGGTAACAAATTGCTTTTCTCTTACTGCCTTTAAGATTTCCTCTTTGTCTTTAAATTTTGGCATTTTAATTTTGAAGTGTCTGGGCATGGGCCTGTTTGGGTTCTTCTTGCTCTGGACTCTGCATCTCTTGGACTAGTGTGACTTTTTCTATCACCAGGTCAGGGACATTTTCTGCCATTCTTTCTTCAGACACCTTCTCTATCCCTTGCTCACTTTCTACTCCTTCTGACGCACCTATTATGTGAATATTGTTATGTTCATAACAGCTCCCTTAAGTTGTCCTCCTGTTTTTCAATTTTTTTTTTTCCTTTTTGGTTCCCTGATTGATTTTTTTTCTATCCTGTCTTCTAATTCACTGATACAATCCTCGGATTCCCCTAATCTGTTGTGTATTAATTACACTGTGTTATTTATAGTGCTATGTAATTTTTATAGTTACTATATAATTTCTCATGCTGTTGAGCATCTTTACCATCATTAATTTGAACTCTATGTCTAATAAATTTCTTATCTCCATTTAATTTAGCACTTCTTCTGGAGAATTCTCTTGTTCTTTCATTTGATTTGAATTTTTGTCTCCTTACTTTGGCTGCCTGTTTGGTATTGTGACTCTGTATTAGGTAGATCTGCTATGCCTCTCAATCTCTAGTGCCAGACAGTGTCAAATGCTGTTGCTGACTATTTGGATCAGGCAAAGACTCAAAGTCTCCAGAGACCTACCTCTACCAGCAGACTGATTGTATTCAGTCTTGAGTAGCCTCAGGCAATTGTCCACAGGTGGAGCTAGAGGTTTTACTAAAGGGTGTAATAGTTGCTTCTGCCAGGAGAATAATTGTTATTTTACTCATTTAATGGGACTCAGAAACTCCATAGGGTGTGGCAAGGAGTTTTTCAATAGGATTGGGCAATTGCCTCCCCCGCAAGCAAAAATTGCCTGTATAGCAAAGTTCTTCCTGAGAAAGATGTCCTCCCCAGATTGAGGGAATGACTCAACACAGGAAACCAGGGTGTCTGCCTACTGAGTTTCAGCCCCAGAGCTCTCAACCCTGGTTTATGCTTACACAGCTCCAGTCAATCTGCCCTCCCTCTGCTGGAATCCAATGTAAGTGGCTGCACCCAAAATATTATTGATTGGCTCTTTAAGAGGGTGCCTGCATTTCCATCTGTCTCCTCCTGGCAGACAGAAACCCTGCTGCTGATGTTATGTGGGCACATTTCTTAGTTTTAGTGCTCTGGGCTGGTTGACCAAGGTTTGTATTTAGTCCCCAGATTTCCCAGTGAGAACCCCCCACAGCTGAAATATCTCTCCAAAACTTAAGCTACTGTCTGTGATAGCCCAACCAGTCCTCTTGCACCTCTGCCCTTCTGACCAGTCCCTATGTTGTCTCACTTTTAATCTTTGGTTGTCAGGGCTCTCTCCAGCTACTCTTCAGTTGATTATTCAGGGTGTTTTTTGTTTGTTTGCTTTTGTATTTTAGTTGTAATTCCTGGGAACATGTCAGTGTAGCATCTACTTACTCTGCCACTATTTTTAATCTCTCAACATTAATGATTCTATCTCCCTTACCCTCTCCCATCTTCTCTAATATCAATATAAATATAGTTTTTTTCTAAAAAAAACTTTACTAGAGATATTGAGAGACATTTCATATTCATGAATCAATCTGCAGGACTATACAGTAATTCTAAACATATATGCAATCATATAACATACAAATTGATATAACTAAAGATAATGACAAATAGAAAAATCCACGATCATAATAAGATTGTAACAAATATTAGCATCTGAGAAGTAAAGGGAGTTTATTTGTGAAATTACAAGGTGGATTTGCTTAAGGGTAGAGAAAAAGAAGATGATGAAGCTAAATGTTAATGATAAGGTAAATATAGAAAAACCTCCATGGGGAAGAAAACAAGAAAACTTTCCAAAGATCTGGCAATAGGAAGAAGAATATGGATTAAAAATATGTCTGGATAATTCATAAACTGCAGTCAATACTGAGAGACAGCTGTAAATTAAATAAATGTACTGTAGCTTCTTTGCAGACAGTACCATGTTTGTAAAATATCTTACTAAGAATTGTCAGTAATAACATGCATAGGAAAAGTAAATTCTACATAATGTCCCTCTGACATCAACTATGTTATAGATTGAAAATTAGTTTAATTGATCCATGTAGAGATATAATGGTGCACCATATATTTCATGATTCAATAGTTTAATGCATTTATCACTACAAATATTCTTAAGTGTAATGTATAAACCCTTATAAATGCTAAAGTAACAGTTTGAAAGACTTAATCATAAAAACCTATCCATCATATTTTGATTTCTTTTCAGAGATTTCATGGTCTCAACTAAATTATAGGGGGGTGGGAGGAGTTGATTCAAGATTCTTATTTTTTGCCATTAATTCTGAAAGAGTACTTAAAGTTTTTACAAAGGCTTCTCTACATTCTTGTCTGCACTTGAATAAACATAAGAGCATTTGATTGATAACTTTTAACTTATTAATTATGTAAAATAATCAATTAAATATATTACTTATATGTACTATTGTTCCTAAAATTATTAGGGCTCTGATGCTAATGCAAATATACTTCAAATTCTCAGTTTGTATTAGTACACAAATAATATAGCTGAAGAGTAGGAATAAATGGACAAATAATTGTTTTTCTACATGAGACTAAATTTCTGAAGTTCTACTATTCCCTAAATATTTAAGTGCATATATTCTACAACCTAAAACACTATTTATATAAAGAGTGCAATTACCAAAATAAATGAAGAGATTGATGCTTTACTACCATCTAATCCATATGCCTTGTTCAAGTTTTAATACTTTCTTTTATAGCAAAATAATCAAATTCAATATCACATGAAGATTTTGTGATCTTGTATGTTTAGTATCCTTTAATTTTGAAGTTTCTCAAATCTTTCATTCTATAAAAAGTCCGTCAACTTGGGTTTCTTTTACATTCTTCATGCACAGAATCAGATTATGAAATTTCATTAGAAATATTACAGATATAATAAGGTCTTCCTCTCATTGCATTTTATTGAATTTCTCCAAATAATCTTAATATTAATTTTGATCATTTGATTAAGGTGGTATCTCCTAGGTTCACCATGGCAAAATTGCTTTTTCTCTATTTTAATAAATACATACTTCGTAGGGACATACTTGGTGGAATTGTTACTCTGAAGATTGCTGAGTGTGACTTTTAAATTTCCATTCTTCCTTCTATATATATTAGTGGGCATTTCAGTATAGGGTAGAGCTTTCTTTTTTTCTAGTTTACATATAAATTTATTTCTCTATATCAACTTATTTTATACAATGGGATTTAATTTTTTTAATATCATTATTCATTTGATACTCAAATAGTTCCAGTTTTGGTTAGTGCGAGTTCCTTCCAATGGCTTCTGTGTCCTTTAGATATTTTTCCATCTTAATTTGAGTACTTTCTTAACTTCCAGTACAGCAAGATGTCCCTTGCTTATCTCATGCTTTATCTCAGACCTACAATAAGAGCCCTGGCATCTTATAGTGATGAATTGTACTTAGAACCCCAAATCTGTATACTTGGTGTATGCTCTATGCTATTACAGTGCTACTTATCCTAAGCCTCTTATTGAACAGGGATAGGAAATAGATATTTATAGGTATATGTTTACATCAGCATTTATTTGTATACCTAATTTACACCAATAATTATTTCTGTACTAGGGACCTGGTGCACAAAATTCATGCACAGGGATGGGGGGAAACCCCTCAGCCCACCCTGCCCCCTCTCACAGACTGGGAGCCCTCAGTGGATGTCCTACTGATGGCTGGCGGGCCTAAGCTGCAGTCTGGCCTCCCTCTGCAGGAGGCGACTGGGCTGATCAGGGAAAGGCACCAGCCCCATCACCCCACTGCTGCCACCATTGCCAGCCACCGTAGCCGCCAAGGTGTTTTCATCAACACGGACTCTAGTCCCTTCACCATGAAAAAATGACAACTTTCTTTAGGCATTTTCAAGATGTGTCTTTCATAGGATATGACATTCTTTCTTTCTTTCTTTCTTTCTTTCTTTCTTTCTTTCTTTCTTTCTTTCTTTCTTTCTTTCTTTCTTTCTTTCTTTCTTTCTTTCTTTCTTTCTTTCTTTTTCTTTCTTTCTTTCTTTCTTTCTCTCTCTCTCTCTCTCTCTCTCTCTCTCTCTCTCTCTCTCTCTCTTCTTCCTTCCTTCCTTCCTTCCTTCCTTTCTCTCTCTCTCTCTCTTTCTCTCTTTCTTTCTTTATTTTCCTCACCTGAGGATATGTTTACATTGATTTTTAGAGAGTGTGGAAGAGAGAGAGAAGGAGAGACAGAGAGAAACATCAGCGTGAGAGGGACAATTTGATTGGTTGCCTCCTACATGAGTCCTGACCTGGGCCCCGGCCAGGGAGGAGCCTGTAACCAAGGTACATGCCCTTGATCAGAATTGAACCTGGTCCCTGCGGTCGGCAGGCCGAGGCTCTATCCACTGAGCCAAACTGGCTAGGGCAGGATATGACATTTCTTAGCCCCTCCAGCAGCGGACTTTCTTTTTTTATCCAGGAGTGTGGTGGAAAAACCCTAGATCACCTTCTTGGATTCTTATTACCCAAGTTTACCAAGAACACTGCAAGTGGAGGTATACAGGGAGCTTAGCCAACGAGTGGTCAAAAGGTGTTTATGCTCAAACTGGTTTGGCTCAGTGGATAGAGCATCGGTCTGCACACTCAAGGGTCTCAGGTTTGATTCCTGTTAAGGGCATGTACCTTGGTTAGGGATACATCCAAGTGGGGAGGTGCAGGAGGCAGCTGATTGATGTTTCTCTCTCATCAATGTTTCTGACAGTCTATCCCTCTCCCTTCTTCTTTGTAAAAAATCAATAAAATACATTAAAAAAAAGAAAAAGAAAAGGTGTTTCCTCTGCAGCCCATGTGCAGAGGATCCCCTGTGTTGTGTCCACTGGGCTAGGGGCATGTCCCCAGCCATCAGGGGCACACCCCAAAGTCAGGTGGCCCCTTGTTCGCTGTGTCCGTGGGCTGGGGGGCATGGACCCGGGCAGCTTGGTTGCGGGCACATGCGCAAGTGGCCATGGGGCGGGAACTTCCCGCCCCGCCCCCGGCTGCGAACATCCACCACATAGCCATGGCCCCCGGCTGCTTGTCCCAGGACCCAGCCCACTGGGCACCCCCGGCCACTTGTTCTGGGACCCAGGCCGCTTGTCGCCAGTGCCCGTAGGCCACTCATGGCCAGGGGCATTCTGGGACCCCGGCCGCTCAGGGCCTACACTCAGGCCTACAGGCTCGGAGCGGCCTGGGTCCCAAGGATGTTCCCGGGACCCAGGCCACTCAGTGCCTATGTATGAAAATTAACCCATCATCTTTGTCGGGTTAATTTGCATACTAACTCCTGATTGGCTGGTGGGAATCATGGAGGTACGGTCAATTTGCATCTTTCTCTTTTATTAGTGTAGGTAAGTATATGTCACATCCCCTCTGTCTATGTCATGCACACCTTTTTTGGCATGGGACTCTGATATATTTCTGAATTATTTTCTCATGTGTGAAGAGCTAGCTTATTTGGACCTGGGATCTCAAGTTCTTTTAGATGAAAATATGCAGGTTGTAGAGAAAGAGAGAAGAAAAAAAGGAATAAAGGGGGGAAAAAAAGAAAGAAGGTTAACTTTTCATTTTCTGATAATTTTTGTATCATAAAATGCAAGCAAATTATTTTTCAGCCAAATATAAAAATTGTCTAAGTAAATGTAGTATACAGTCTCACATTTAAATCCCTCATTCCCTACTAAAGCTCAGGGAACAAACAATAATGAGGAAGGAAAGAAAAGTAAATGAATAAAGTGCTTTTTATACAAGATAAAAACTATATCTTCAACATAATTCAACCTAGATACTAACTATGCTTTTTTTAAATAGCTTCACACTTTCATATAATTTAATCTGAGATACTGATGGTTTCCTTCATTAGCCTTATATTCTGTACCATCTTTCTTCATTTATATACACTTAATAAAGATAATTGTTCCAAAGAAAACACTTCAAATTTTCTTTAATAAGGTTAATTAATTTTCAAATTTTCAGGAGATTTATTTGATTTCAATATAATTTGAATACAATGGTGGATTCCATTAAGCATCAAGCATTAAGACAACCTTTCATTAAGGAAAATTATAATAGCTGAATATCTTAAATATTTATTTTCAGTATCTGAAGAATCAAAGGTTATATTGTCACCCCTCTCTATTTACTTTTTCACAAAGTAATAAGCACTGTAAATTTTAGATTTTAAGAAAGTTGAGTTTTATAATAAGAAGTTATCTCCCATTACAAAATAAATATTAGGTTAGTTAGTTTCAATTCTCCCCCCCCTGGAATTTTGAGTGCTCTTCACGGAAGAGCAACTGTTCAGTATAGCAGCACAACATACAAAAGATACCCAACAACATTATTTTAAAGATCTATATAGTAAAGATGACATATAAAGCCAATTAAGATACATAACACTATAGGTCATTTGTGATAAACCCAATGTCATAAATTATGTAAATGTAAAGCAAAAACAAATATTTGGAATTTGAAGCTTAAGCAAATATTTTAACAATCTAATAAGCATCTTTAATAAATGCATTAACAGGTAAATATTTTTAATATTATAGATGTGTTTAAATAATTTTCTTTCCAAATACATTTTCAAAACATTTTAATGTTGGACATTAAAAAGATCAAGACACTAATGTTTTAGTTTTGTTACAGATGGCAAATGTTCATGAATGTAGACTACATAGTTTAAAAAAAAGGCCAGCCCTGGCTGGTTTGGCTCAGTGGATAGAGCTTTGGCCTGCAGACTGAAGGGTCCTGGGTTCAGTTCCAGTCAAGGGCACCTGCCTGGGTTCTGGGCTCAATCCCCAGTAGGGGGTGTGCAGGAGACAACAGGTCAATGATTCTATCTCACCATTGATGTTTCCATCTCTCTTTCCCTCTCTGTTCATCTCTGAAATCAATAAAAAAATACTTAAAAAAAGCTAATACTGTTAATATGCTGTCTCTAATCTAATAATTATAAAATATATTTAATACATTGTTTATATTTAACAATTATATATACATTTAATTAATATTACTAACAAGTGTAATACATAATTATATGTACAACATATAAGTCTCATAACAAGTAATCAGTTTATTTCCCAAAAATTATGTGTTATTTACTTTCCTTTAAGTAAACAAATTTATATATATTTTAGTTTAATTACTATATAGTGCCAAACTGTATAAAAAGTATATAATAAAGTTACTTAAAATGAAAAAAATCTACCATCCCATTTCTCAAAGACAACTGTTATATTAATACTAGTGGCCTGGTGCACGAAATTCATGCACTCAGGGTAGGTGGGGTTCCCCCAGCCTGGCCTGTGCCCTGTTACAGTGTGGGAGCCCCATGATCCATTGCCCCAAAGAGGTAGGCCTTGCCCACCCATACGGGGCTTCTCGATGGATTGCCCCAAAGAGATAGGACGGAGCCAGGGGTCCCTCCTCCAGGCCTCCAGGCTCCACCCCCAGGCCGGGCCACATGAAGGCCTCTGCTGGGCCCCAGGCCTCCTGGTGATGGATTGTGATAGTGTGACACAAGTTCCCTACACTGCAAGTCCCCGCCCACCCATGCCTGCTGTGCATGCAGCCTCCTGCTGATCAGTTGTTATGTGTGAGGGTGTCCTAACCATTTGCATATTACCCTTTTATTAGAATACTAGGGGCCCGGTGCACGAAATTCGTGCACTGGGGTTGGGGGGTCCCTCAGCCCAACCTGCCCCCTCTCACATATGGGTGCCCTAAGGGGATGTCCTACTGATGGCTTAGGCCCGCTCCCCACGCTCCTTTGTGGGAGGCAACCGGGCTGATCAGGGGAAGGCACCAGCCCCATCACCCCGCTGCTGCAGCCACTGCCAGTCACCACAGCCACCAAGGTGTTTTCATCAACACGGACTCCAGTCCCTTCACCAAGAAAACATGACAACTTTCTTTAGGCATTTTCAAGATGTGTCTTTCATAGGATATGCATTTTTTTTTTTAATCCTCACCTGAGGGTATGTTCCCATTGATTTTTAAAGAGTGTGGAAGAGAGAGGGAGAGACAGAGAGAAACATCAATGTGAGAGGGACACTTTGATTGGTTGCCTCCTGTATGAGCCCTGACCATGGGCGCCAGGCTGGGGGGCATGCAGGGACCCCTGGGCCGCACGCAACGGTGGCCGCTGGGGGTCTCCATACACCCCAGAGGCCAGCAGCCAGCCCCCCATCATGTGCGCCAGGCTGGGGGCGTGGACCCAAACTGCCTCTTGGTGCTGGAGCATTCCCAAGCGGCTGGGGGCACTATAGTGACATGGGATGTTCCCGCCCCGCCCCGCCCCCAGCCCCTTGGTGCCTGCACCTATAAGCTCAAAGTGGTCAGGGGGCGTTCTGGGCCCCTGCCGCTCAGGACCTAAGCAAGGGGCCTACAGGCTCTGAGCGGCCTGGGTCTGGAGGATGTTTATGGGACCCAGGCTGAGTTCTGCGGCCCCTGCCGCTCAGGACCTAAGCGCAGGCCTACAGGATCTGAGCGGCTTGGGTCTGGAGGATGTTTCCCAGACCCCAGACCTCTGCAAGTGTTTAGGGGTGGGAACATTCCCGTGTCGCTATGGCAACGTGGGAATGTTCCCGCCCCGCCAAGGCTCCCAGTGGCCAGGGGGCGTTCTGGGGCCCCTGCCACTCAGGACCTAAGTGAGGGCCTACAGGCTCTGAGCGGCTTAGGTCCGTAGGATATTTTCCCGGTCCCAGACCCCAGACTGCTGCAAGTGTTTGGGGACAGGAACATTCCTGCGTCGCTCTGGCAACACGGGAACGTTCCCGCCCCGCCAAGGCTCCCAGTGGCCAGGGGGTGTTCTGGGACCCTGCCACTCAGGACCTAAGCGCGGGCCTACAGGCTCTGAGCAGCCTGGGTCCGGAGGATGTTTACGGGTCCCAGGCCACTCAGCGCCCACATATGCAAATTAACCACCATCTTTTTCGCTCTGATTGGCTGTGGGCGTAGCAGAGGTGCGGTCAATTTGCATGTTTGTCTATTATTAGGTTAGATATTGTGGTATGGTTCTATTTACAGAAATAAGGATAAGTAATACACATGTCATACATATATATATGCACACTTACATACAAATCCAACTCCATTCAGATACAACAAATTAGAACCTTTTATATAATCTTTTTATCTTAGTAACTAAATTTAAATAAATATATGTATTACTTTTTAACAGCTGAATTGTAGTCAATGGTGTGCAGAGTATCATTTTTGAATGAAAACATTTATGTTATTCCTTTACTTTTATACTATAAACAGAATTATAATAAATATTCATGCAGTTTTTCTTTAAATATTACCTATGAAAGTATTATCTATTATTCTGTTATTCCCCCATTTATCCCTTCTAGCTTGCCCCTGGCCCTGCTCCAGGACTTCACCACCCTATTGTCAGTGTCCCTAAGTTATACATATATGCATACAAGTTCTTTGGTTGATTTCTTCCCACCCACTCACACAACCCTGTTTTTCCTCTATGATTCCACAGTCTTTTCCATACCTCTACATCTCTGGATCTATTTTAGTCATCAATTTATTTTGTTCATTAGATTTCACATTTGAGTGAGATCATGTGATACTTTTATTTTTCTGACTGGCTTATTTTGCTTAGCATAATACTCTCCAGGTCCCTCCATACTGTTTCAAAGGTTACGATATCCTTCAATTTTACTGCTGCATAGTATTCCATGGTATAAATGTACCACAGCTTTTTTATCCACTCATCTACTGATGGGCACTTGGACTGTTTCCAGATATTAGCTATTGTAAATTGTGCTGCTATGAACATAGGGGTGCATATATTCTTTCTGTTTGGTGTTTCACATTTCTAGGATATACTTCTAAAAGTGGTATTAATGGAACAAATGGTAGTTCCATTTTTAATTTTTTGAGGAAACTCTATACTGTTTTCTATAATGGCTACATCAGGCTGCATTCCCACCAGCAGTGTACTAGGGTTCCCTTTTCTCCACAACCTCACTAACACTTGTCATTTGTTGATTTATTGATGTTAGCCATTCTTACAAGTGTGAGGTGATACCCCAATGTCATTTTAACTTGCATCTCTCAAATTATCAGTGACTTTGAGCATTATTTTCATATGTTTATTGGCCATCTGAATGTCCACTTTGGAGAAGTGACTAATTAGGTCTTATACCCATTTTTTAATTAGATTTTTTGTCTTCCTTTTGTTAAGTTGTATGAGTTCCATATATATTTTGGATATTAACCATTTTTAGATGTATCATTGCCAAATATTTTCTCCCATACAGTGGGCTCCATTTTCAT
This sequence comes from Ia io, assembly GCA_025583905.1. Lineage (NCBI taxonomy): Eukaryota > Metazoa > Chordata > Mammalia > Chiroptera > Vespertilionidae > Ia > Ia io. The sequence continues at coordinate 23,991,947 of JAJQQW010000009.1, forward strand.
TTTGTTGATGGTTCCTTATGCTATGCAGAAGCTTTTTTTATTTTGATGTATTCCCATTTTTTTGTTATTGCTTTAGTTTCCATTGCCCTAGGACAGTGGTCGGCAAACTCATTAGTCAACAGCCAAATATCAACAGTACAACAATTGAAATTTCTTTTGAGAGCCAAATTTTTTAAACTTAAACTTCTTCTAACGCCACTTCTTCAAAATAGACTCGCCCAGGCTGTGGTATTTTGTGGAAGAGCCACACTCAAGGGGCCAAAGAGCCGCATGTGGCTCACGAGTCGCAGTATGCTAACCACGGCCCTAGGAGAAGTAGCTGCAAACATATTGCTTTGAGAGATGACTAAGATTTTGCTGCCCATGGTTTCTTCTAGAATTTTATAGTTTCATGACTTACATTTAAATATTTTATCCATTTTTATGTTGTTCTTGAATATGTTATAAGTTGGTGGACTAGTTTCATTTTTTGGCATGTACATTTATTGAAGAGACTCTCTTGCCTCTTATGTCAAATATTAATTGAGCATAATGATTTGGATGGGTTTCTGAGGTCTCTGTTCTATTCCATTGATATATTTGGATCTATATGCCTGTTCTTGTGCCAGGACAAGGCTATTTTGATTACAGTGTGGATATCTGGTATTGTGATCCCTCCAACTTTCTTTTTCTTTCTCAAGAATGCTGCATCTATTTTCAGTTCCATATGAATTTTTGGAGTATTTGTTCTAGAACTGTGAAATATGTCATTGGTATTGTAATAGGGATTGCATTGAATTTGTAGATTACTTTGTGTAGTATGGACATTTTAATGATGTTAAGTTCACCAATCAATGAACACCGTATATTCTTCCACTTGTTTGTATTTTCCTCTATCTCTTTTTTCAATGTCTTTCTTGGTTAAGTTTATTCCTAAGTACCTTAATTTTTTTTGTTATAATGGTAAATGAGGTTCATTGCTTAGTTTCTCTTTCTGAGAACTCATTATTGGTTTATAAAAATGCCACTGATTTTTTTTTCGGTGTTAATTTTGTATCATGTTACATTGACAAACATTGGTGGAGTCTTTATATTTATTATGTATAATATCATGTCATCTGCGAATAATAACAGTTTGACTTCCTCCTTTCTAATTTTGATGACTTTTATGTTTTCTTTTCTACAATCACTGTGGCTAACACTTACGATCACTGTGGCTAACACTACTATGTTGAATAAGAGTGATGAAAGTGGACATCCCTGTCTTGTTCCTGTTCTTAGGGGAAATGATTCTAGTTTTTGCACATTGAGTATGATATTAGCTATAGATTTGTCATATATGGCCTTTATTATGTTGAGGTATGATCCTTCAATTCCCTCTTTGCTAAGAGTTTTTATCAAAAATGGGTGTTGATTTTGTTGAATTCTTTTTCTGCATCTATTGATATGATCATGTGATTTTTGTTTTTCAATTCATTTATGTGATGTATCATGTTTATTGACTTGTGAATATTGTACCAGCCTTGCATCCCTGGAATAAATCCCACTTAATCATGGTGGATGATATTTTTAATATATTGCTGAATACAATTTGCTAATATTTTGTTGACGGTTTAACACATTTGTTCATCAGGGATATCGATCTGTAATTTTCTTTCTTTGTAGCTTTGTAGTGTCTTTGTCTGGTTTTGTAATAAGGATAAGCTTGGATTCATAAAAACAGCTTGGAAATGTTCCTTCCTTTTGGAATAGTTTGAGGAGGATAGCTGTTAGTTGCTCTTTAAATGTTTCATAGAACTTCACTGTGACACTGTCCAGTCCAGGGCTTTTGTTTGATTGGAGTTTTTTTTTTAATACTGCTTCTTTTTTTCCATTGTTATTGGCCTAGTCAGCTTTCCTGATTCTTTCTGATTCAGTTTTGGGAGATTATACTTTTCTGGTAATTTTCCCATTTCATCCACATTTTATGCTTATTGGCATATAGTTGTTCGTAGTATCCTATAAAATAAAAGCCTAATATGCTAAGTGTCCAGTCATCTGATCGTCTGGTCAACCAATCAAAGTGTAATATCATGATATGCTAATGCTGCTCAACTGCTTGCTATGACATGCACTGACCACTAGGTGGCAGACAGTAGACTGGTTGACCAATCACTATGATATGCACTGGGCACCAGGGGGCAGACAGTCACCTGGTCAACCAGTTGCTATAATGTGCACTGACAACCAGGGAGTGGACACTTCAATTGGTAGGTTAGCTTGATGCTGGGGTACGGCCAATCTGGACTGAGCTATATGGGCTGGACATACCCTGGAGCCCTCCCGTGGTCCCTCCCTGGCTGGCCAACCTCCTGAATCCCTCTCTAGCCCTGATCATGCACCAGTAGGGTCTCTTGGCCTGGCCTGCACCCTCTCACAATCAGAGACCCCTCAGGGGATGTCGGAAAGCTGGCTTCAGCCCGATCCCGCAGGACAGGCTGAGGGATGCCACTGGTGCATAAATTCGTGCACTGGGCCTCTAGTTTTCATATAATCCTTTGTATTTCTGTGGTGTCAGATGTTACTTCACTACTACAATTTATTTTATTTATTTGGGTCCTTTATATTTTTTTCTTGATGATTCTGGATCATCAATCTTGTTTATATTTTCAAAGAACCAGCTCTTGATTTTATTTATCTCTTACATCATTTTTTTAGTCTTCATATCATTTATTTCTGCTCTAATCATTATTATTTCCTTCCTTCTACTTACTCTGTACTTTTCTTGTTGTCCTCTTTCTAATTCTTTAAGTTCTGGGATTAAATAGTTTATTATTAACTTTTCTTGATTTGGGGGATAGGGTTTTAGTGCTATGAACTTCCTTCTAAGGACTGCTTTTGCTGTGTCCCATATATTTTTGGTTATTTTGTGCAAATTTTCATTTGTTTTCAGGACTTTTTTATTTCTTTCTTGAGCTCATTGGTAACCAATTCATTGTTTAATAACATGCTATTTAGCCTTCATGTGTTTGAGTGTGTTGGAGTGTTTTTATTGTAGTTTATTTCTAATTCCATTCCATTGTGATCTGAGAATATTCTTGATATAATTTCAATCTTCTTGAACTTGTAGAGACTTGTTTTGCATCCTAACATGTAGTCTATCTCTGAGAATGACTCTTGTGCACTTGAGAAGATTCTGCAGCTTTGGGGTGAAATGTTCTATAAATTTCAATTAAATCCATCTGATCTACTGTGTCATTTACAGTCACTGATTCCTTGTTAATCTTTTGTCTGGAAGATCTAGCCAGTGAAGTCAGTGGGGTGTTAAATTCCCCTACTATGACTGTATTGCTATTGGTCTCTCCCTTAAAGTTCTTTAGAAGTTTTTTGTTTGTTTTAAATATATATTTAAGTGTTCCTATATAGTGTGCAAATATGTTTACAGTGTGCAAATATGTTTATATCCTTTTGTTGGATCAATCTCTTTAATATTATTTATTGACCTTTACTGTCTCTTGTAATGGCCTTCATTTTGAAGTCTGTTTTATCAGATATGTGTATTGTTACCCAGCTTTTTTTTAAAATCTCTATTTGCAAGGAACTTTTTTCCATCTCTCCATTCATATTCTGTGTGAGTCCTTTTTTCTGAGAAGGGTCTCTTATAGACAGCTTATATTTGTGTCATTAAGCTTCCCTATATATTTTAAATCAAGCATTTATCCCATTTACATTTAAGGTTATGATTGATAAGTGCTTATTTGTTGTTATTTTAATTATGTGTATGTTTTGGTCCCCCTCTATTCTCATTAAAGCAGTTCCTTTAGCATTTCTTGCAGTGCTGGTTTGGTGGTGATAAAATACTTTAGCATTTTTTTTTTTTTTTTGGTCTGGAAAGCTCTTTATTCCACCATCTATTTTGAATTATTGTATTGGTGGATATAATAATCTTGGTTTCAGATCCTTGATTTTCATTACCTTGAGTGTTTCATACCATTATTTTCTGGCCTGTAGAATTTCTGATAAGAAATCAGCTGACATACTTATAGAAGCTCTTTTTTAGATAACAAATTGCTGCCTTTAGGATTCTCTGTTTGACTTTAATTTTTGGCATTTTAATTATGATGTGTCTGAGCATGGGCTTATTTGGGTTCTTCTTGCTTGGGACTCACTTCTTGCCTCCTGAGCTTGTGTGACTTTTTCCTTCACCAGGTTAGGGAAGTTTTCTGCCATTATTTCTTCAAACAGGTTCTCTATCCCTTGCTCACTTTCTTTCCCTTCTGGTATTCCTATAATGTGAATATTGTTACATTTCATGTTGTACCTGAGCTCCCTTTATCTCTCCTCTTCTTTTTAAATTGTTTTTCTTTTTGGTTCTCTGATTGAGTGATTTTTTCCCTACCTTGTATTCTAAAACACTAATCCAATCCTTGGCTTACCATAATCTTCTGTATATTTCTTCCAATGTGTTCTTTATTAGTTTTATGTCATTCTTAACTTCTGACTGATCTTTATCAGTTAAGATATCTTTTTTATGCTTTTGCGCATCCTTGCCATCATTATTCTGAATTCTATCTATACTAATCTTACCTAATAATAGAAAAATATGTAAATTGACCGTACCTTCGCTATGCCCACAGCCAAGCAGAGTGAGTGAGTATGCAAATTAACCCACCAAAGATGGTGGTTAATTTGCATAAAAAGGCAGGGCGGGTGGCACCATGGCCTGCTTCTGGGAGTACAGGTCCATTGGGGGCAGAGGAGGCCCTGCAGGCAGCGCCAGACACTGCCCACAAGGTAGCAGTCTATCGGCCGGGGAGGCGGTGGGGTGGGCAGCGCCAGATGGCACAGGAGGGGTCCAGGTTCATCGCAGGCCCCAGGAGGGGCAGCAGCCTGCCTAGCCTCTCCCCGGGGTCCCTGGGAAAATTGCCGCCCTGGGGAGGCGGAGGCAAGGCCTGACCCGCCTAGCCGCTCCCAGGGGTCCCTGGGAACATCACCGCGCCCGGGAGGGGAGGCCGGACCTGCCTAGCTGCTCCCCGGGGTCCGTGGGAACATCACCGCCCTGGGGAGGTGAGGCCAGACCCGCCTAGTGGCTCCTGGGGGTCCTGCCTAGCCGCTCCCCGGGGGTCCCTGGGAACATCGCAGCCCTGGGACGGCGAGGCCGGACCCGCCTAGCGGCTCCTGGGGTTCCCGCCTAGCTGCTCCCCGGAGGTCCTTGGGAACATCACAGCCCTGGGGAGGTGAGGCCGAACATGCCTACCCACTCCCCGGGGGTCCCTGGAAACATCGCCACCCCAGGGAGGTGAGGCCGGACCCGCCTAGCCGCTCCCCAGGGGTCCCTGGGAACATCGCCTCCCCAGGAAGGCAAGGCCGGACCCGCTTAGTTGCTTCCTTGGGGTCCCTGGGAACATCGCTGCCCTGGGGAGGCGAGGCTGGACCCACCTAGCTGCTCCCAGGGGTCCCTAGGAACATCGCAGGCATGGGGTTGCTGAGACCTAGACCTGGCCTCTGGCCACACATTCATAGCTTTGCAGAGACCGAGGGGAGGGATCTGCCTCCTCTGCAGAGAGACAGAGGTTCTTCAGAGGCCCCAAGACACGGGTGGGCCCAGCCAGGGATCAAGGGGCATGGAAGGACTCCTGGGCAGAGGGGCAAGGACCCTCACCCCTGAGGCGGGGGTTGAGGGGCGGTGCCACCTCAGTGGAAGGGTGCTGCACTGCAGGGTACTGGACTGACTGATGTGATTCAGAGAAGCTCCCAGTGCTAACGGGCCTCGCTTAGGCGGCCTTCACACTTCAGAGACAGTGACTCCTGCTCCTGCCTCGACCCAAAAGCAAGCCCGCGGTGCCCTGCCCCATGGCAGAGCATGCCTAGGCAGTGAGTGCGAAGTCTTCCACCTGCTCCGGAGAAGCGGGGGCAGTTAAGAATGGGGGGCAGGGGACGGGGAGAGGAAAGAATGTGGAGCATCCGCAATGAAGAGGTGTTCGAGAAAGAGGCTCGGAAGCCTGACTGGCAGGTTTGTTCTGTTTGCCGGGCGGCTGCCACTTAGGAATCACAAAGAGCATGGCTCTGAGGGCTTCCTGTGTGCTGAGTCAAGTTCCACAGCCAACTGGAATTGGCCTCAGTTTCCTGGTCTATAAAATGGATGAAGCATGTCCCAGTTCCTTCACTGAGCTTTGATGGCCAATTGAGATACTATATAAAGAAAATGAGGGAAGAAGTGAGAAAGAAAAGGAAGAACGAGCAACACAAAAGAAAGACTGAAAGGAACCTGTAAACCCATTGTCACTTAAATAGGGGATATAGTCAATAGTGTTGTAATGATGGTATGATGCCAGGTGGGTACTAGAAATATTGGGAACACTTTGTAAAGTATATGATTGTCTAACCACTATTCTGTAACTAATATAAAACCTGAAACCAATACAAAATAATATTGAATGTAAAGAAATGAAAATTGGAGTGAAATTTTTATAAATTTCAAAGTTTAAATAAAAGCTGTAAAGGAAGGAAGGGGAGAATAAAAATAGTGTTTTTCAGTTTACCACTTCATTAAAAAGACAGTTGTCTTTATATGGTGCTTTTATACTTTTCTAAATCATTATCTCATTTTAATTTCCGGGCAACTTAAAGACAAGATAATTATTCCCTCCACTATTCAAAGAAAGGAAATCTTGGTGTCTGGTCCTAATGATTCAATCGTCAAGCCCTTATTGTAAAGCAGGGTTAGTAAAATTTTCTGTGCAGGGTCATATCTATATTAATAAAAGCCTTGGGGGTGATCAAGCCAGCCAGGGAGGGTGTTTGGGAACAATCAGGCCCACAGAGGACCAGTTAGGTGTCAATCAGGCCAGCAAGAGAGCAGTTAGGGGGCAATCAGGCAGGCAGGTGAACGGATAGGAGCCAGTGGTTCTGGATTGTGAGAGGGATGTCCAACTGCAGGTTTAGGCCCGATTCCACAGGGATCGGGACTAAACCTGCAGTTGGACATCCCCTGAGGGGTCCCATATTGGAGAGGGTGCAGGCTGGGCTGAGGGACACCCTCCCCAGTTCACGAATTTCATGCACCGGGCCTCTAGTAAAAGGATAATATGCTAATTAGACCAGACATCCATCCGGACTTCCATCTGGACAAAGCCACGGTGGCAGGGTCCAATGCAGAGGATGTTAGAGGTGATCAGGCCAGCAGGGGAGGGCCGTTAGGGGCTACCAGGCCAGCAGGGGAGGGCAGTTAGAGGTGACCAGGCCAGCAGGGGAGCAGTTAGGGGTGATCAGGCAGGCAGGCAGAGAGGTTAGGGGCTATCAGGCAGGCAGGCAGGCGAGTGGTTAGGAGCCAGCGGTCCCAGATTGCAAGAGGAATATCTGACTGCTGGTTTAGGCACCATCCTGCAGGGATCCTGTGGGATAGGTCTTAAATCAGCAGTCAGACATCCCCAGAGGGGTCCGGGATTGGAGAGGGTTCAGGCCATGCTGGGGGACCCCCCCCCCCATACATGAATTTCATGCACCAGGCCTCTAGTCTATATATATAAAGGCAGTCTTTATATATATAAAGACCAGTAGCTATGATGCTCACTGACCACCAGGGGGAAGATGCACAATGCACAGACATGGAAACATAGAACAGACTGATGAATCTCAGAGGGAAGTGGGGAGGGTGGGAAGAGATTAACCAAAGATCTTATATACATACTAGCAGCCCAGTGCACAGAAATCATGCACTGGTGGAGTCCCTCGGCCTGGCCTGTGGGAATCGAGCTGAAACTGCCAGACCAACATCTCTTGAAGGGTCCCAGATTCCAAGAGGGTGCAGACCAGGCCAAGGTCTGTACCCTATACATGAATCCATGCACCAGGCATCTAGTATCTAATAAATTTCTTAATCCATTTCATTTAGCTCTTCTTCTGGAGAATTCTCTTGTTCTTTTATTTGGGGTTTGTGTTTATGTTTCCCCATTTTTGCTGCCTGTTTGGGGTTGTGTCTATGTATTAGGTAGATGCTATGCTCCCAACCTCTAATGCAGGACATTGTCAGACACTATTTGTGACTGGTCCTGAATACTCTGTTTGCAGCTGTCAGCAATCCATAGCTTGTTGCTCCCTCTGCTGGGGCTAGGTGCCTTTGTGAAGCCCTAAGATGTGCACCAGGGTGTGCTTTTCCTAGCCCAGGGCCCAGACGCAGATCAGACAAAGACTCAAATTCTCCTGAAATGATTATTATTAATTTTTACTAGCCTCAGGTTATCAACCACAGGGTAGAGCAAGATATTATCAACAGGGTGGAGCTATTGCTTTCCCTCCCAGGCAAAAGTTGCCTGGATAATAAAGGTCTTCCAGAGAAAGATGTCCTCTGTGATATGAGGGATGACTCAGCACATGAAACTGAGGTGGCTGCCTCCAGAGCCCTCAACCCTAGAGTCTGCTCATACACCTCCTGTTCATTCTGCCCTCCCTCCTCTTGAGCCCAAGGTGAGTGGCTGCACATGATATTTTATGCCTTTTCCCTTTAAGAGGGTGGCTGCATTTCCAGCAGTCTCTCCCGAGCAGACATCATCCCTCCTGCTTTTCAAAGACAGATGTTCTGTCCGCACCTTTCTCAGTACTAGTGCTCTAGTGTTCAGACTCCATAGGTCTCAATGGGAAACCCCCTCCCCTCACACACACCACAGCTAACATATCCCTCTGCAACTTCAGCTGTTGTCTGTGGAACATTTAGTCTGGCTAGCATTTTCACACCTCTGAACTTCCTAAGAGTCTCTCTGTGGTCTCCACTTTCTATCCTTGGATATCAGGGTTCTCTAGCTAGTCTTCAGTTGATTATTCAGAATGGATTATCTGTATTTTACTTGTAACTCCAGTTTGATCCTGGGAGCATGTCAATATAGCTTCTACTTTCTCTGCCACCATTTTGGAATCTCCCATACACAAGATTTTTTTTTTTAACACTAATAGACTTTTAAAAATAAATTGCCAAAAGAAAACTATCAATAATTTACATTTTCAACTTGCCTTTCAGAAAAAGTATACAAATATATATATATATTCACTTAAAATTAGGGGTGTCTATTTCCATACCATCTTACCTATAATAGTTCTATTACTGAATTCTTAGAAGCACATATAAGTTATATAAAGATAAATAGTGCAAGTGTCATATTTTCTTTTATTTGATCACTTGTGATGTTGAATTCTTATTTTAAATGGTTTTGTGACTAATATAATTAAAAAGTAACTATTTATGCTCTTTGCTCATTTTCTTCCAAATTAATCATGTTTTCCTACTTCACTTACATGCTTTTAATATATTAATGAAAAAGGCATCTATTTATACACATAATAGTTGCTTATTATCCATTCACATTTAATGTTGCCCACTGTGTTTTTAATTTAAGTTCATGAAATAAATTTGATAAATCATGAAAATATATGGTTACCCATATTTGCTTATAAAATTTTAGTTTATTTTAGTTAATGGGCATAAAAAGTCTTTCCCCATTTTAATGCTTTATCTACAATATTTTACCTCTCATGTTAAATAAGTAGCATGACTTTATTTACATTTTCTTATATTGCACCATCCCTATCTATACTCTTAAGGGGTTATAAGGATATAAATTTTAGGATTAAAGTAGTTTATTTTTTTCCCATATGTTATTTATTGATTTTAAACATATTTACCTAATCCATCCTCAGGTACTTACTAAAATCAGACTTGGCTTTACTTTTGACAACATATTTTATACTACGCAATTTAAATTGACTCCTAATATTAGGACTGCTTCTTATTTCCTGTGTATTCTCAGGAATCTATTAAATTCATTAAAATGATAGTAATGGTAATTCATTTTCTGAGTTATTAAAAAGTATCATGTGATAAATACATAAAACACTTAGCACAAAATTTTGCACACCGCAAATATATAATAGTTCTCTTTGAGTGGTGGAGATATAGTAGTGGTCGTGACAATACTACTAATAACAGTAGTATTAGCATAAACCAGTCTATGCCATCATGCCTTTGATTTTGAGATGCTTTGGGACACTTTGCACTATTCATCTTATACTCTTTAAGAAAATTCATTATACCTTTCATATTAAGAGTTTTATTGATAATTGTAGCATACAACTTTGATTTTGATTTAGTTGACACTGGTTTTAATTCCTAAATATAAAATATGAAGCACTTAATATTTATTTTATTTATAGACATTTTGTTTGTTTTGGTTTTGGTTTTATTTGTATACTTAAAGTAGCTTGCAGAAAAGAAAAGAACTTAAATTCTACATGCACAATGACATGGTTATAAGTAAAACTTAAATCCATCAATCCCCAATTCACTCTTCTGTAAGATGGCAATAATAGTACCTGATAGGGATGTGTGGGATTATTGTGTATAATATGTAATGTTCTTTGAACATTATCTGACATATAGAAGATACTAAAGAAATAACTTTTAAATTATATCTAATCTGAACTTCACTTCTATCTTCTTCTTTTATTATAAATATTAAAATAAATTTTATATAAAATTATTATATTTTCCTTATCTGTTCTTCAGAAAGATTAAAATATCATTAATTTCAGATCACTCTTTTGGATGTCTTGGTCCTTTTGTACCTGATGCAATCCCAAAATACATGCATTTTATCCTAGGGATCTAAAAATCATATCAGAAACTTTATTTCTTGGAGTTTGTATTTTGTAACTATAAACATTGATGTTGATCTCAGGTGAATTAGTAATCTTATGCTGGGCAACTAGCTTCAACCCTCACTGTTTCTTTTGCCGCTCCAAAGAAACTGCCTAAGTACTTTTATCTCCTTTGCCCTCTATTATCTTCATGATTCTTATCTTTGATGCAAACACCTAAAAAATAACAAACAAAAATGATAAACTAGTCAAAACCACTTTTAAATGTAACTTGTTTTCCTTTATTTCCATGTATGGTTTTCACATTTAGTTTTTCTTCCTCTTTCTTCCGCTTTTATACTTGCTCCCATTTTTGTTACTTTAAAAAATACTTAATTCCTTAAGAAGTCACTCTTATGGTTAATATTTGGACCAAAAAAAAAAATTACTAGTTTACAGAAATTCCTTTAACTATGTTCCAGTTGCCGTTTTTTTTCTTCTGTCATATGTTCTGCTTGACTTGTACACAACCATGCTTTCAAAGTTCTGTCACTTCTACCTGTTTCTCCTGCTGAAGTTTTCATACAAAAGCCACCAGGAATACTTGTTGATCATGCAAATCTGGCTTTATTAACTTGTGAGGCAGAGTACAATCTTTTCAGAGTCTCAGCAATGTCTCAGAGGGGCAAGTCTGGAATGATTGGTGGGATTTCCTAAAATGGACAATTTGTAAGAAAAGTTGGCAAATTCATTCTTGGAACACGAGTCTGTGTGTTGTTAAAGTTAAATCAGTCTATGCTCTCTTATCTTGGAAAATATGGCCTTAACAAGTTGGTATTAAAAGTAAGTTGAACTCAGGCTATGTTGCATGTCATCGTTTGTTCACTTTATCTGTTTGGTGAGTTATGATACAGTTGCTTTGCTTTCCAAGTTTTGGTTTCTGTTTCAGTTCTCATTCCTGCTTCCTAATCCCTCTCCCCTGTCTTCTTTTTCCTTCCTGGTGAGGATGAAAAATACCACCACTTAAAAGATTGGAAAATATAATCAAAGACCTGTTCTCATTGATAGCAATAGAAAAATATTTAAAACATGACTCCAACCCAAATACTCTTTGGCCATTGCTAGTAACATTCCTAAATGTGCTGGAAAATGACCTATCTTTAAATATGTGTGTTTTTATTGTAAGAAGTGATAAAAATCAAGACCAAATTAAATGACACCCTATAAAATATAGGGGGGGCATGATCTGGGAATACTTTATTATCATATTTCTTAGCCAGAACATAGTCTTATCATGACTGAGTTTTCAATATTTTAAATGCAGACCCTAACGATGTCCTTCTAGTAAAAGCTCTAAAGTGTTTCCTCACTGGTTTAGTTGTTATTTTATTTCAAATCATAAAAGTTGTGAAAAGAAAGGAAATCTGTGTTGTTATAGCTTTCAAATGGAATTATAGGAGTCTCTTTTTAGAGGAATAGGTGTCATTTATTTGAGAAATATGGTTCATGAAACTCATGTACAGCTGGCAGTGAAGGGAATTGGATTAGAGATGAGCAGTGAAGTTTTCCCCACTCCCTCGATATTCCTGGAAGCAGCACCACAGTAAGGGTGCAGATATTTTCTGGAAATGCACAATACATCTGGGCATGAAATATTGTCCTTTTTATATGCCAAACATAAAAAACAACAACAAACTTTAACATTAAAAAAAAACAAACCCTTTTTCTGTCTGAAAGAATTAAAGGTTTGTGGTTCTTTATTGAACAACTCTGTGACTTTGCTGCTTGAGAGATCTGTAAAATTAAATAACATAGACACTACAAAATACAAACTAAAGTGATGAATATAAATGAAGCAGGATAATTCATTCAGATGTTATTTTGCATTTAATATTTTAGAGTCTCTCTTTCAATACGTTAACCATAACTTTGCATTTCTTTCTCTGAGGGAATTTTGCTGTCCTAATATCAGAAGTTGGTGCAAGTCGGTAATTCTTCTTGTGATTTGTAATAGCTTAAAGTGACTAAACTCAATATGCTAGAAAGTTTAAAGAGTAAAAGCAAAACAAGGTGTGCTTTTCAGAGGAGCAGGAATAGAGAAAGAATCTCCTAAACTTGGAAGAAATCCTTGAAGAGTTGGCGCATGCTAAAAAGCATTCAGTACTGGCTCTTTGGAGAGTGGTAAAGGCCTCTGGGAAGCTGTGGGAGTGGTGTCCCAGGGCCTTCAGCATTAAAGTGTCTTACCTGCCAATGTTCCCAGCCTCCAAGTTTGATGTGAGAGCTAGGATGTTAGGCATTCACAGGGTAACCAGGGTGGCCAACCAGGGCAATGCTCTGACAATGCAACAAGCATTATTGGAAAAAGTAATACTTGATCATGTTCTGTTAATGAATAAAGATGTGAGTGATACACAAAATAGTCTACAGATAGAATCATTATAGTAAAATGAAAAACAGTGCATTGGTGTCCTACTGAAGCTATAACAAAGTAATACAAGTTTGGTAACATAAAACAACCCAAATTAATTTTCTTACAGTTCTGAAGGTCAGAACTCTGAAATGGGTCTCACTGGGTTAAACCCAAAATGTTGACAGAACTGCATTGCTTCTGGAGGCTCCAAGGGAGAATTGGTGTCCTTGATTTTGCCGGTTTGTAGAGACTACCATTAATTAGCATTGCTTGGGTAGTGACCCACCCGTGCCTTCTTTAAAGTCAAATTCCCATCACTCCCACTTGTTTCCCTTGTCATGTCTCTTCTGACCCTGGCTCTACTACCTCCCTCTTTGATTTGTAAAGACCCTTGCAGTTACATTGGGTGCAACCAGATTATCCAGGATAATCTCCTTCTCCCTAGCTATTGATCCTTAACTTGCTGGCAACTACAAAGACCCTTTTTGTCTTGTAAGAATGTATTCACCAATTCCAGGGGCTAAAATAAGAGCTTTTCATTGGGGAGGGAGGCAGCATTATACTGCATACTACACATGATCAAATTTTTTTTCTAAGTGATCAGAGAAATAGAATAGTTTGCTTTAAAAGGGAAAAATAAAGATATAGATAGATATATTTTAGCCAATTATTTCTCTCTCATTCATTTTGTTCTTTAACTAGAGGCCTGATGCACCAGCTTCTCTCTGGCACCCAGGACCCGGTTTTCCCTCCAGCCGCCAGCAAGCACCTGGGACCCAGGTTTCCCTCACAGCCGTGACTTCGTCCAGAAGGTCATCCAGAAAGACATCCGGTCTAATTAGCATATTACGCTTTTATTATGATAGATAAACAAACTAAGTATCTATATATAACAAAAAGACTATTTAATAGCTCAGACCATGGGAACCATATCAGACTATAGTACAGTGATTTAATAGGGACTTAGGTCAATACAGTAAAGGTGCCCTCCACCAATTGTTTTAAAGTATATTTGGCTCTAGAAATGGAATATATTTGGGACTGAGAGAGAGAGAAAAAAATATTCCCACAATATTCTTTAAATGCAATGTCTTCAGGAATGTCAAGCTCCAGGTACAAGATGGGAAAGCTCAAAGAGAACAATAGTAAGGCCTTAAGAATGGGTGCTCATTGGTTAGTAGTTCTGGAGATTTGGTCTCCAGGGCAGCAAAGATCCAGAGAACTAGTGAAGTAACTCAACAGCAGAGGTGCAAGATGAATGAAAGATTTACCAACTAATTATGTAATCATATTCTATCCTCAGAAATAACTTTTAAAAAGCTCTCTAATAAAGAATAGACTACTGAATAGTGAGGGTGAGGGATCATAATCTTTCCAGTTTAAATATTTTAAATTATGTGGCTTGGAATAGCATCTTTGGAGATAAATTTTTAAAGTCTGAACATTTTAAATGCGGTAAAATGTGACCCAGGATTTCTGTCCTATTTTACTAGGGAAGTCCATGGACAATCATTTTCAAGAATGTTCATAGCAATGGAAGGGGATATGACTTGAGGTGGAGAACACACAATATAATATACAGATAATGTATTATAGAACTGTACACTTGAAACCTATGTAATTTATTAACCAATGTTTATAATTCAATTTTAAAATTCAATTTTCAAAAGAATGTCCTTTGCAGTAATATAATAGTAAAGAGACAATGGAAATAAGCAAAATATTTACACAAAGAGAAGAAATAATATATTTAGGTATATTTTACTAATAAAAATTATACAGGAATTAAAATGAATAAAGAATCCTATATAATAAAAGCTTAATATGCTAAGTGTCCGATTGTCTGGTTGTCCTGTCAATCAATCAAAGCATAATATGCTAATGATATGCTAAGGCCACTCAATTGCTCACTATGACTTGCACTGACCTCCAGGGGGCAGACAGTCAACTGGCTGACCAGTCGCTATGATGTGCACTGACCACCAGGGGGCAAATGTTCTGACAAGTAGGTTATCTTGCTGTTGGGGTCTGGCTGATCAGGACTGAGCGAGATGGGCCAGACATGCCCTGGAGCACTCCTGTGGTCCCTGCCCAGCTGACCAACCTCCTGTGTCTCTCCCTAGCCCCAATCGTGCGCTGGTGGAGTACCTCGGCTTGGCCTGCACCCTCTTGCAACCCGGGCTGAGGGACCCCCTTCCCCCCTGACCTTTACTTGTGGTAAATAAATAATAAAAAAACATAAAGCACATAATATACATATGTCGAAATGATGGAACTTTTTTTTTTATAAATAAATGGGAGATGGCGACATACTTACGAAACAATGTACATCAAGTTCCTATGTCACCCGAGGACTGCCTGTATATGTATTTTGGTGAACATATAATCTATATATATAAAAAGCCAGCGACTGTAATGGCCATAACTACCATAACGACTGGTCGCTATGATGCCCACTATGGCCAGTGAACTGGCCCAATCAGAGGGTGGGCTGGATGGCCAACCTCACAGTCCCTCCCCCTGCCTGCCTGTCCCTGATTGGACTCTCCCACCCCAATCAAAAATAATTCAGAATAAGGGTCATACAGTTCCTAAACCAGATGGATAAAAAAATCAACAAGTTATGAAAGAATTAAGAGGAAATAAAACTACAGTAAAAAACACTATGGAAAGTTTCAACAGTAGACTAGGAGAAGCAGAAGACTGAATTAGTGAATTAGAAGACAGGGCAGCAAAACACACACACACAAACTGAACTGCAATTGGAGAAAAAATAAATTTAAAAAAAGGAGGAGAGCCTAAGGGAGCTTTGCAACAATAGGAAATGAAGCAACATAAGGATAATAGGAGTGCCAAAACAACCAGAAGAGGAACAAGGATTAGGAAACCTATATGAAGAAATAATGTCAGAAAACTCCCCTGACTTGGGAAAGAAAAAAGTCACATCAGCACAGAGTCCCAAACAAAATGAAATAAAAAAGGCCCCACCTAGACATGTCGTAATTACGATGGCAAATGTACAGGACAAAGAGAGAATCCTAAAAGCTACAAGAGAGAGACAGAAAATTACATACAAGGTATCTCACACTAGATTATCAAATGATTTCTCAACAGAAACACATCAGGCCAGAAAAGAATGGAAGAAAGTTTACAAAGTGATGCAAATCAAGGGACTGAATACAAGAATACTCTATCCCAGTGGTCGGCAAACTGTGGCTTGCGAGCCACATGCAGCTCACGAGCCACGGTTTGCCGCTCTGTTGACTAATGAGTTTGACGACCATTGCTCTATCCACCAAGGGTATCATTCAAAATTGAAGGGGAAATAATGAGCTTCACAAACAAAAAAAAGAAAAAGAAAAAAAGACTAAGGGGTTTTGTTAATACCAAACCAGAAATGCAAGAAATGCTAAAGGGACTGGTGTAAAATGAAGAAATAAAAAGGAAAGAAGGAACACAGGCACAAAAATAAAAATGGCTACAAACAAGTACCTATCAATAATAACTTTAAGCCAAAATGGACTAAATGTTCCAATCAAAAGACATCGAGTGGCTGAATTGATAAGAAACATATATATGCTGTCTACAAGAGACCCATCTCAGAAAAGGGACTCATACAGACTGAAAGTGAAGGGATGGAAAAATATCTTTCAGGCTAATGGAAAGGAGAAAAAAGCAGGGGAATCAATACTTATATCAGACAAAATAGAACTCAAAGTGAAGGCCATAACAAGAGAAAAGGAAGGCCACTTCATAATACTAAAGGGAGCAATTCAACAAGAAGGTATAACTCTGGTAAACATATATGCACCCAATGCAGGAGCACCCAAACACATAAAAAAAACTCCTGGATGATATCAAGGGAGACATCACCAACAACACAGTCATAGTAGGGGACTTTAATACCCCACTGAAATCACTGGATAAATCCCCTAGACAAAAAATATCAGCAAAGAAAGAGCAAACCTAAAATACTCACTAGATCATATGGAACTAATTAACATCTTCAGAACATTTCACCCCAAAGCTATAGAATATACATTCTTCTCAAATGCACACAGGACATTTTCAATGCTAGACCACACAGGTAAAGTCTCTTCAAATTCAAGAAGATAGAAATCATAACAAGCATCTTCTCAGATCACAATGGCATAAATTAGAAATCAACTACAATAAAAACAATGAAAAACATCAAACACTTGGAAGCTAAATAGCATGCTATTAAACAATGATTGGGTTACCAAAGAGATAGAAGAAAAAAAATTAAAAATACCCTGGAAATGAATGAGAATGAAAACACAACAATCCAAAATCTATGGGACATAGTGAAAGCAGTCCTGGGAGGGAAGTTCATAGCATTACAGGCCTACCTAAAAAAAAAAAAAAAAAAAAACAAGAAAAATGGTAATAAATTATCTCTACAACTTAAAGAATTAGAGAGAGAGAGAAACAAGAAAAGCTCAGAGTGAGCAAAAGGAAGGAGATAATAAAGATCATAACAGAAATCAATGACATAGAGACCCAAAAAACAAAATATTCAAAAGACCAAGGAAACCAAGAGTTGTTTCTTTGAAAGGACAAACAAGATTGATGAACCTCTAGCCAGGCTCACCAAGAAGAAAAGAGAGAGGACACAAATAAATGAAATCTGAAATGAAAGAGGTGAAATAAAAACAGACCCCACAGAAATACAAAGTCTTGTAAAAAAAATACTATGAACAACTCTATTCCAACAAACTAGACAACTTAGAGGAAATGGACATATTCCTAGAAAAATACAACCTTCCAAAACTCAATGAATAAGAATCGAAAAATCTTAATAGACTCATAACTGTGGAGGAAATTGTAGCAGTCATCAAAAAGCTTCCAGCAAACAAAAGCCCAGGGCCAGTCAGCTTCACAAGGGAGTTTTACCAAACATTGAAGGAAGAACTAAAACCTATCCTCCTCAGACTATTCCAAAAACTTCAAGAGGAAGGAATACTTCCAAGCTCATTCTATGAAGCCAGCATTACCCTAATACCAAAAACAGATAAATACAACACAATGAAAGAGAATTACAGGTCAATATCCCTCATGAACATAGATGACAAAATCCTCCACAAAATTCTATCAAATTTAATCCAGCATTACATCAGAAAAATCATATACCGTGACCAAGTAGGATTTATCCTGGGGATGCAAGGCTGGTATGGTATCCACAAATCAATAAATGTGATACATCACATAAACAAATTGAAAGATAAAAACCACATAGTCATATCAATTGATGCAGAAATAGCATTTGACAAAATCCAACACCCTTTCTTGATAAAAACCCTCAGCAAAGTGGAAATAGAGAAGAATAAAGTAGGAGGGATCTCAATACCAGATATCAACCTGTATTACAAAACCACTATTTTCAAAACTGCCTGGTACTGGCACAAGAACATACATATAGACCAATGTAATAGAACAGAAAACTCAGAAATAGACCCAAACCACTATGCTCAATTAATATTTGACAAAGGAGGCAATAACATACAATGGAATCAAGACAATCACTTCAATAAATGGTTTTGGGAAAATTGGACAGATACATTTAAAAAATGAAACTAGATCACCAACTTACACCATACACAAAAATAAACTCCAATTGGATAAAGGGCTTAAACATGAGATGGGAAACCATAAAAATCTTAGAGCAATGGTTCTCAACCTTTCTAATGCCGTGACCCTTTAATACAGTTCCTCACGTTGTGGTGACCCCCAACAATAAAATTATTTTCATTGCTACTTCATAACTGTAATTTTGCTACTGTTGTAAACTGTAATGTAAATATCTGTGTTTTCCGATGGTCTTAGGAGACCCTGCTAGTGGTTCTCAACCTGTGGATCATGACCCACAGGTTGAGAACCGCTGCTGTGGAGCCTAAGACCATCGGAAAACACAGGTATTTACATTACGATTCATAACAGTAGCAAAATTAGTTATGAAGTAGCAACGAAAATAATTTTATGGTTGGGGGTCACCACAACATGAGGAACTGTATTAAAGGGTCACGGCATTAGAAAGGTTGAGAACCACTGTCTTAGAGGAATCCACAGGCATCAAAATCTCAGATGTATGCCAAAGCAGTATCTTCACCCATACAGCTGCTAGGGCAATGGAAACTAAAGAGAAAATAAACAAATGGGACTACATCAAAATAAAAAGCTTCTGCATAGCAAAAGAAACCATCAACAAAATAACAAGAAAGCCTGCTGCATGGGAGAACCTATTTGCCAGTGTTATCTCCGATAAGAGTTTAATCTCCAACATTTACAGGGAACTCATACAACTTAACAAAGGAAGATAAACAATCCAATAAAAAAATGGGCAATGGACCTAAATAGATACTTTTCGAAAGAGGATATACAGAAGGCCAAGAGTCATCTGAAAACATGCTCAAAGTCACTAATCATCCAAGAGATGCAAATCAAAAGGACAATGAGATACCATCTCACACCTGTCATAAAGGCTATCATCAACAAATGTCAAGTGCTGGCGAGGATGTGGAAAAAAAGGAACCCTTGTGCAGTACTGGTGGGAATGCAGATTGGTGCAGCCACTGTGGAGAACAGTATGGAGTTTCCTCAAAAAACTAAAAATGGACCTCGCATTTGACCCAGTGATCCCACTTCTAGGAATATACCCCAAAAAACTAGAAACACCAATCAGAAAAGATACATGCACCCCTACGTTCATAGCAGGGCAATTCACCATAGCTAAGATTTGGAAACAGCCTAAGTGCCCATCTGCACATGAGTGGATTAACAATTGTGGTACATCTACACAATGGAATACTATATTGCTGTAAAAAGGAAGGAACTCCTACCATTTGCAACAGCATGGATGGACCTGGAGAGAATTATGCTAAGTGAAATGGTCAGAGGAAGATAAAAGGTCCCACTCATTTGTGGAATATAATGAACAACATAAACTGATGAACAAAAACAGTTCCAGAGACAGAGAAGCATGGATCAGACCCTCAAACCTCAGAGGGAAGGGTGGGGAGAAGGGGGAGAGATCAACCAAAGGACTTGTATGCATGCATATAAGCATAACCAATGGATGCAGATACTAGGGGGGTGAGGGCACAAGCAGTGGCGGGGGGGGTAATGGGGGTATAAGGACACATATGTAATACCTTAATCAATAAAAAAAAATTAAAAACACATGCACACAAAAAGAAAGAACTCTTACCATTTGCAGCAGCATGGTTGGACCTGGAGAACATTAGGCTGAGTGAAATAAACCAGTCAGGGAAAGTTAAGTATCACATGATCTCACTCATTTGTGGAATCTAATGAATCAAATAAACTGATAATCAAAAATAGACTCAGAGACATAGAAGCATGAACAGACTGTTGAACCTCAGAGGGAGGGGAGAGAAGGGTGGGTGGGAAGAGATCAACCAATTAACTTGTACATATATGCATGTATGCATAACCCGTGGACACAGACAATGGTGTGGTGAGGGCCTGGGAATGGGGCAGATGGGAATGGGGTGGAAGAATTTAATGAGGAAAAAGGAGGACCTATATAATACTTGCAACAATAGGTATTTTTTTAAAAAGGCAAAATCAACAACACACACACCAAAAAACTACCAATTGTGACAGCAATTTGTGATTTAATACACCAAGTAGGAGAGATTGGGGTATTTGGTTAGCATTATTTATAGTTTTAATCATTTGAAATGCTTCCATATTAAAAAAAAAAAGGGTAAATAATCTTGCAACCCAATTAGAAATTAAAATGGTATGGACAGAACTTCTGCTTCCAGACAAGATTGAGTGAGTAGTAGGAACTTAATTTAATTCCCTGACTGAAAAAAAACACACAAAAACCAGAACACAAAAACAAACTAAAATAACAAAAGTAACAAACAAACACAAAATATGCAAGTATATGGGCATCACGGGCAGCATATTGAAGGGTGGAAACAGAATAAGGACCAAATAAATATTTCCCCATGGACTGGCTAAGTCCCTTCATGAAAGGCCAGCTCTAGGGTGACGTCTAAGCTCTACGTTCTTATATACTTTCCCTTCCAAGTCCCTTCAATCACTAAAGGTAGTAAAAGCAGCCTGCTATTGTTAAGTTCCAAGATAATAAACCCTCAATTTTTTTTCCCTTACCCCCTCCTGACTTCTTTAAAAAGCATGTCTATTAAACTTTCTTCAATCACTTTGAGTAATTTGTATATGTCCTTCAGGGACTCTGCAACACAGACATACACTCTAGACCAGTGGTCGGCAAACTCATTAGTCAACAGAGCCAAATATCAACAGTACAACAAATGAAATTTCTTTTGAGAGCCAATTTTTTTATACTTACACTTCTTCTAACGCCACGTCTTCAAAATAGACTCGCCCAGGCCGTGGTATTTTGTGCAAGAGCCACACTCAAGGGGCCAAAGAGCCGCATGTGGCTCGTGAGCCACAGTTTGCCGACCACTGCTCTAGGCCATAAAGAATACTAAGCACACTTTATATGGTTGATATAAATCTTTAATATTATTTAAGTTTGATTTTCTGATGAAAATAAACAATACGATTTTTAATTGTGTTTTCTCTAGGAGGAGAAAAATATATAACCCAATGAGATATTTGTCTCTATGCCTTGGTGAGCAGAAATTTCCAAATAATCAGTGTTTTTCAGGAATTCTTTTGAATAAAGTCTGCCTACACAGTTTAATTGAAAATTTTCAGAATATTTCAAGAGGTGGAGTTCAGTTATTATAATGGAAAGTGGATAGGATGTAAAAGCAAGGGTGGCAAGAAAACCGCACATGAGTCAAGCTCGTGCTTTTGAGTATGGTATCATTAAACATTCAAACTGAAGCATTTCACTAATTTTATTTAACCTTTTTAGCCACTGTAATTTTGTGTGTGGCAAGGGAGCTTTCTCGTGGCAAATAGAAGAGCTAGTTCACAGTTAATTTTATAAATTGCTTTAAAAGGCCACATGTCATCATACCTTTTTAAATCTATATTCACAAAAAGAATATAATTGTTAATTCATTTTAATTTCAACTAGCATGTAGTTTTGAAATTTATGTACGTGATTTCTCTGTTATATCATTTCTTCCCATTCCTTTCCACTCCAATTTTTGCATGAGTTCTTCATGAAAACTCTGACTGGTTCTTTGCCAGTGACTGTCTTGTTGATAAATTATAGCTATAGATCCTTTCAGGTTTTGCTATTGTAGAAAGTTCCTGTGCTTTAGGGCGCTGTTACCAGAGCTTGAAAAGACATTCAGAATAACACTCTGTACTTATAGAGAGGAAAACAAGAAAAAGACCAAAAAATTTAATCTAGGTCTATAAGTTGAATTCAGGACTAAGCTTTTTAGGAAAACTGTTGTTGGATGGAATTTTTCTTACAGGATGACAAAATTAACCTTCATGGAAGAGAGGAAGAGTGAAATGATGAACACAAACATACTGAACACTTACGCAACCTGGACTTTACTACCTAATGTGGTGTAAGGGGGGGAAATTAAATAGAAGGGGAGGTCTGTATCTCAACCTAGACTAGCAAAACATTCACTTATTTAAGGATGAGAAGAATACAAATTAATATCACTAACAAATTTTATCTGTAGAATCACTAATAATTCAGGGTCAGCATGACAGCTATTGTGATACAAAAATCACTACCTTGTATATAAAATATTTTTATAATTATTCTGACTTAGAAGCTTTATTTATGTTCAAGACCAAATATGCCTTCACTCGTGGTCTTCCATTTGATCCCTTGTGGCATGCTGAATCAATGTAGAGTTTCTTTTATAAGTCAGTGGTCTAATATTTGAATACTAGAAGCCCGATGCATGAAATTCGTGCATGGAGGAGCGTTGTCCCTCAGCCCAGCCTGTACCCTCTCCAATCTGGGACTCCTGGAGGGATGTCCGACTGCCCGTTTAGGCCCGATCCCAGGATCGGGCCTAAACGGGCAGTCGAACATCCCTCTCACAATCCAGGAATGCTGGCTCCCAACTGCTTGCCTGCCTGCCTTCCTGATTGCCCCTAACCGCTTCTGCCTGCCAGCCTGATTACCCCCTAACCACTCTGCTGCCAGCCTGGTTGATGCTTAACTGCTCCCCTGCCAGCCTGTTTGCCCCCAACTTCCCTCCTCTGCCGGCCTGGTCACCCCTAACTGCCCTCTCCTGCAGGGTTGATCACCTCCAACTGCCCTCCCTTGCAAGCCTGGTCCCTCTCAACTGCCCTCCCTTGCAGGCCAGATGCCTCCCAACTGCCCTCTCCTGTTGGCCATTTTGTGGTGGCCATCTTGTGTCCACATGGGGGCAGGATCTTTGACCACATGGGGGCAGACATATTGTGTGTTGGAGTGATGGTCAATATGCATATTACTCTTTTATTAGATAGGATAGAGGCCTGGTGCATGGGTGAGGGCCAGCTGGTTTGCCCTGAAGGGTGTCCCGGATCAGGGTGGGGTTCCCTTAGGGTGTGGGGTGGCCTGAGCAAGGGGCCTGTGGTGGTTTGCAGGCTGGCCACACCCCCTGGCGACCCAAAGAGGGGCCCTGGTATCTGGAATTTATTTTCCTTCTACAATTGAAACTTTTTAGCCTGGAGCGGAGCCAAGCCTGCTGCTCCCTTCGGGGCAGCAGCCATTTCTGTGGCAGTTAATTCACCTTCTACAATTGAAACTTTGTAGCCTTAAGCAGGTGAGCCCGGCCAGGGTGTGCGGAAAACTTTGCTTCCCCTGTTGCCGCTGGCAACCCTGGCTTGCTCTCCCAAGCTCCGTTCTGCCCCCATTTCTGTTTGAATTTGTTTACCTTCTATAATTGAAACTTTGTAGCTTGAGTAGAGGCTTAGGCCTGCAATGGCTATGGAAAGCTTGGCTTGCTCTGTTACCTGGGAAACCTTGCTCTCTGTGGCTGTAGCCATCTTGGCTGGGGTTAATTTTCATACTCGGCCTGATTGGCTGGTGGGCGTGGCTTGGCTGGTGGGCGTGGCTTATGTAGCGGAGTGATGGTTAATTTGCAGATTACCATTTTATTAGAGAGGATTGTAAACAAGTGCCCCAAGTTATTTAATTTTCAAATAAGTCAAGAGACACCCCTTTATAGCATTGTGATTATTTAAGAACACAGATTCTAGAGCCATATTGCCTTAGTTAAAATCTGGGCATCTCTCCATACATTTGTTATTATGTGTGTGGTCTAAGGCAGTGGTCGGCAAACTCATTAGTCAACAGAGCCAAATATCAACAGTACAACGATTGAAATTTCTTTTGAGAGCCAAATTTTTTAAACTTAAACTTCTTTTAACACCACTTCTTCAAAATAGACTTGCCCAGGCCGTGGTATTTTGTGGAAGAGCCACACTTAAAGGGGCCAAAGAGCCGCATGTGGCTCATGAGCCACAGTTTGCTGACCACGGGTCTAAGGCAACATAGAAACTTATCTATGCTTCAGTTTAATCTTCTGTAAAACAGACTTAACAAAAATTACTAGATCTTAGGGTTTTTACCATTTGCAAAATACTTATAACAGTACAAAGTATAAACAGTATATAGTGATACTATATATGTGTACAAAACTATTTTGAATTTCTTCAACAAATTATAGTGTACTCCTCTCTTTCTAATTTGTGGAGTTTAGAATAAAAAATGATGCTTCTGGTATGGCTGGACAAATGTGACTCTTTTCTTTCTTCTAATTGTGCTATTGTTGTTTTTCCAATAATTCATGTCATCTTTTCTTTTGGAAATGGCATCCACATTTTGAATATCAAACAATGGATAAAAATCCCAATGGTTTGATGATAAATTGATTCTTTCACACTGAACTTTGAAATTACTTATTTGACCTTTAAAGGAGGACCTTACATTGTCTAACACACTGCATCTTATTTAGCCCAGAGGCCTTCAATAAGAATGTAGATTGATCCATTTGATGAATTAATTAATGTGGTAAACATTAGTTTCACCCAATTTTTTCTGACATTCTACTTTTCTGACTATCACACTTCCATGCCTTCCTTGGACCAGTTAGGTGAGAGTAGAAAGAGAATCTCTCCTTGGAGTAAGCTCTCCGTCATGTCCTGTCTCATTTTCTTGGGTGAGGACACTATGGAGAATGTCCCAGCTTATCTACAATGAGAATGAAGCATGAGCACCAAATAAACCATTGAAATATTCAGATAATACAGATTCTGGGAAGAGTCTAAGGTCTTACCCTGCCTATAAGATAGCAACTTAGCCTGTTACAATTTCATATACATGTATTGACAGATGAACACAAGACTCGAGCACAAGAGTAATAGATGATTTATTGATTACTATCAGCAAAATCAGAAGCCAGATCAATTCTCCCTAATTCATACAGTGTAGCAGGCTGAGGGCCAGTTGCTTACCTGTGCATGCAGGGAATTGTACGACAGGAGAGGAAATGCAAACTGGCAGATTAACACCTAAACTCTCCTCCAGAGAAAGAGCTATCCTATCTAATAAAAAGGTAATATGCAAATTAACCATCACTCCGAGACAAAATATGGCCATGCCCATAGCCACAAAGATGGCAGCATAGGCCGGAGCCACGGAGCTGGCAGAGCGGGCGGGAAGCTTGGCTTCCTTTGTTGCTGGGCGACGAAGGAAGCCAAGCCTCCTGCAAGCCCAGGCTGGCCGCTGAGGGAGATGTGCAGGGAGTGCAATGGGGAGACATATGGGAGTGAGCGAGGTTCCCTGTCTGGGGCTTCCAAATCTGCCATTGGTTCCTTTCACCGCTGATTCCCTTCCTCACAGGTATCCTTCATGCAAAAGCCATTCCATGCAAATATGTCATGTCCTAATGGGTGAATCCTAAACCAAATGAGTGTCACATCTGGGCAACCTAACTCTCGTTTGAAAAAGGACCTGAGAGGAGGGATTTAGGAATCATGAAGCCATCGTGACCTGCTCAGTCCCCAGAACTGCTGTCAAACACAGGCAGACTGAGACCCTCCCAAACACCAACTGAGCTAAACCTGAGAACCAAGATATTTTCAAGGCCCAAAGTTGATGGGAATAAGGGGGCAGTGGAGCAAAGCAACCAGAGCAGCCAACTGAACCAAAGACGCAGGAGCCTAAGATAACACAGAGAAATGTCCTGGCCAACGATGCTCTCCCGCAGACGTGGTGCCCACACCCAGCTGGGAGGAGGGGATGTATAAGTGCAGAATTTAAGGCCACCGGCAGGAGGGAAAGTTAAAGCATGCCTAAGGATTTTTTGTACATGTCCCACAGTCGAGAAGCAGAGTCAGAATCAAGAAGCAAAGTCTTACACTAGGGTGTTTAAAAGTATCTAAAAATAGCAGTTCCATCCCCGATTGAGCCACGCCAGCACAGCCAAGGGTTCGGTGAGCCTGAAGGAGGTGGTGAAGGATGGAGAAATGATAGACAAGAAGAAAAAGCTGGGTCTAGGTGGATCTTTCTGTGCCTGGCTGAGGCCACAGAACAGATCCAGACTGCGAAGCTGAGGCTTTATTTATAATCAGGGACAAACAAGGCAATTGACAATGTTCTTGTAAGCTTCACTTGTTTTGGCAGCACTTGCTGCCCCTCCCACAGCCCACTAGCTACCCAGGAAAGATCTAGGGAGCGGTTACAAGACCAAGCTTAATTATCCTTAGAGGACTGTGCCCTCCAAGCTGGGACTTGTTTGTGACTTTGCCAGCAGGTCAGTCCGAGGCTTAACCCTATAACCACTTCCTACATCTCACCCTTTCTTTTAAATTTAAGCTACTAATAATGGAAGTAAAATTTAAACATCAAGAACAAATTTCTGACTATTAAAACATTAACAAAGCAATGCCAATGCAAAACCCAATTATAAAACAATGCAAATGCAAAACCCAGACATGGCTATAAAACAATGCCAATGCAACACATAATAATGCCAATGCAACACAACAATAAAGAAATCAAACTACAGTAACATTTTCCTACTAAATTAAAGTTTCTTTTGCTGATTTACTCAAGAGTCCTCAGACTTGGCTGCGAAAGAGTTTGCAGAAGACTGGCAGCTAACCAATGCTAGCATGGCTAGAAATATGGTTGAGGGAGTAGCTTCTACTTCTTGCTTTTCTGTCATCTGCTGGGCCTCAGTTGTTAACTTCCTCAGCTGACCCCATGTTGGCACCTCGGTCTCTTGCATAGCCTTTGTCATCTTCCTTTTCTGCTTTGCTGTCATCGGGGCAACTTTCAGTCTTTTGAACGATGGGACAAGGAGCTTCTCTGGGTCCATTGTGGTGATGCACATAACACTGGCACCCAAATTGGCTGCGCTGCTCCTTCTGGAAAGATACAAACACAACCTCTTCCCCACATAATTACTGGATCTGGTCCAAATCACTGTCCAGTTTGTGCATCCTTCCATCGGGCTAACCCCGTGGATGCTATTTTACAGGAGACCCAATGCCTTTTGGCTGCTGTACGACCCTCTGCATAGCAATTCAAAAAATTTAAAGTATAAAAAACATGACTGAGTTTGTTTTGAGGTGACACATAACATCCATCTCCCCCTTTCTGTTTTAGTAATACCTTAGTTGGAGAATGAGCCAAATATAGCCATTCAACAACTCCAGGAGCTTGCCATATGACCCCAGTAGGTGTATGTGTCGTAGGGAAAATTAAAACCTGTAAGGGAAGGGAGTAATCAATTCTAGTAAGTTGTGCTGAACTTAAGGCATCCTCAACTTTATGTAATGCTGTCTTGGCTTCCTCTGTCAAGCAGCATGGGGATGACAGAGATGAATCTCCCCTTAGTATATGAAATAAAGGGCTTAAGTCAGCAGTGGTTAATTTTAAAGCAGGATCAAACCCAGTTAATATCTCCTAATAATTTTTTGAAGTCATTTAATGTAAGTAAAGTGTCAGTCTGAATTTGAATTTTCTAAGGTTTT
The DNA here is from genome assembly GCA_025583905.1 of Ia io. Taxonomy (NCBI): domain Eukaryota; kingdom Metazoa; phylum Chordata; class Mammalia; order Chiroptera; family Vespertilionidae; genus Ia; species Ia io. The sequence continues at coordinate 24,019,875 of JAJQQW010000009.1, forward strand.
ACTGTTTATCCCTCAATAATGCTGCCAAGATAAGAAAAAGGAAATGTCCTTTGAACCTTTTCGGGTGCTATGCATAATCCAGCACAATGCAGAGAATCCTGCATTATAAGAGATATTTAGTTACTTCATTTTTCCCTTCTTAGAGGAAAAAACCTTCATAACATTTAAAATATATTTATTAATTTTTATTTGATAAGGCTTTCCATGCAATTTCAAGTATATTAGATCTGTTAAATTTAAAAAGATTTCCTTTAAGAAGAGAGAATAAATTTCTTGTATTACTCCAGGCCCTTGGAGCTTTCCAAGAATCATCTCTGTTAAGGCCTTGAAATTTTAACATAGAAAAAAAACATCAAATAAATATATATATCCATATAAGATTTAAATATTAAAGGGACTGGTAATTATCTTAAGATATCAATTAGATTTTAAACTAGTTTTTGCATAGAAAAATTTTGGTTGGGATCACAGAATTAATCCTCTTTTTTAATTAGACCAATAATAAGGAACTTATTTTGAATTCCTAATTATTAGAAAAAACATTTTGTTTTTTCAAAAATAAGTTCTTATACCACAACTATATAATTTCTCCCAATTTAATTTGTAAATATATTTAGCATTTCCTAGATTAATAACACTTTACATTTTTAAGGAAAATGCAAGACATAGATTTAATTCTGTCCTCTAGGTTTTTTCTGAGGCAAATTTAAACTTTACTTTTTATTTGCCAGTGGCTCTGGAAAACCAGGTTTGGAGACTCAAATCCAATTCCAATTATTTTAAGACATTTACTTTGGATAAATTCTATAACAAAGACAAATTTACTTATTTTCTTGAAGGCCTTGAAAGTTAACTTTTTAACAAGGTTCATTAGTATTTTGAAAACTACTCTTTATTATGGAAATGTGAATACTGTTGCTGGAATTAGTTTGAATTTCTTTGGAGAAGACTTTTTCGCTGTTTTTCTTAGGAAAGAAAAAAAACACAGTTCTGGAGTTTTTCATTTTCTATAGCTTTTGCAGAGAGATTCCAGCTTAAGACAATCTAAATGTCCAAAATCGGACTATGCACGCATTCTGTCTTACAGCTAGGTTCTCTCCCCACCAGCACAGAAATTCCAGACACATTTCTAAATTTTTAAGACTTTTTCATGGCAAAAAAAGAAACTTTAAATTAGCCTACTGAGAGAGTGGACTTCCATATTAGATCGTCACGTTTTTCCCTTCCCCCACATCCTGCTTACTTCGGGGGAAGTTTCAGCAACAGATCTTAAATTTTTTTTCTTTCTTTTTTGCTTTCCAAAGTAATAACTAATCATCCAATTTGGCCAAGATTTGCATTTCCCTGCCACATTCCTCCACTCCCCTTCTGGAGTGAGCTCTAGGCAGTCCCGAATCAGGGACCACAGACTGAAAGTAGACGCAGGCATTTCCTCTGGACCTTCAGCTATATAATGATTGCAAAGTTGTCTTCCTACCTTCTCCTATGCCTCTATATTTAAAACTATGGGAAAGCTTTCCAAAAAATCGAAAAGCTGTTCATACCTCACATAACAGCCCCTTGCTTGGAGCATAGCCTTAAGCATGGATACGCATACATTCTTTCCCTGCAATCCTGAATTTCCCATGTTTTTACACCTAGTCTAGTACAGAACCCCTTCCTTACTTACTGCGTGTGCACGCCTTAGGGGCTCCTTTTGCCTGACAATTGAAGTTCCCTCACGCTCAGGTCCGCATTGAGTGCCACTTGGGCTGAACTCAGCCCCACATTGGGCGCCACTTGTGCCTCACCAGCACAGCCAAGCATTCAGCGAGCCTGAGGTAGGTGGTGAAGGATGGAGAAATGATAGACAAAGCAAAAAAGCTGGATCTAGGTGGATCTTTCTGTGCCTGGCTGAGGCCACAGAACAGATCCAGACTGCAAAGCTGGTGCTTTATTTATAATCAGGGACAAACAAGGCAATTGACAATGTTCTTGTAAGTTTCACTTATTTTGGCAGCACTTGCTGCCCCTCCCACAGCCCACTAGCTACCCAGGAAACATCTAGGGAGCAGTTACAAGATCAAGCTTTATGCTTAGAGGACTGTGCCCTCCAAGCTGGGACTTGTTTGCGACTTTGCCAGCAGGTCAGTCCGAGGCTTAACCCTATAACCGCTTCCTACACCCAAGTCCACTGCCATGTTTGCGACGGACGGAGGCACGCAGAGGACTTTCAGGGCAGCCCTATAACCTCGGGGGCAACAGCAGCTCTTGAGAGGAAGGGGCTGAAGCACTTACGGTGTTCAAAGAGCTAGCAGTGCAAACCTTGGCCTATCTGGAAGTTCCGTGCTGCTGGCAGTTGCTGGCCCCGCCTTCTCCAGCATGGAGAGGAAAGGTGGATATGGTGGCTTCAGTGGTCCAAATCCTGTCATTATCTCTGTTACCTAGCCTCTGCACCCTCCAGGACAGCCTCAGTACCAGTGCAGAGGAGGCTTTGGAGAGGGTAGTGGTGAGGAGAATGTTTCTGACTCCTAGATACCAGTGAAACCACTGTCAAGAGCCTTTCTAGGGTTGGCAGGAAAATGCAGCAATGAAGGAAGAACAATGTGTCAAAACAAAGAGGTTGTTTGTTTTTTTTTTTTTTTTTTTTCTCATCAGCAAAATGTGAATATTACCTAAACCACAGACTTTGCAAGAATTAATTGAAATAAAATTCCAAAAATTGAATAACAGCCAGGCTGAAGTGGATAGGTTGGTTGAGCATGAACGTGGTCCTGTGCACCGAAAGGTTGCAGGTTCAATTCCAGGTCAGGGAACATACCTGCCACATAACTGGGTTTCAAGTTGGATCCCTGGTCAGGGCTTCTAAGGAAGGCAATTGAAGTGATGTTTCTTACATTGATGTTTCACTCTCTCTATCCCTCTCCCTTCCACTTTTTCTAAAAATCAATAGAAATGAATAATGCCGTATCTACAAATGTGGATAATCTAAAAAGAAGAAAAAAAAAAAAGAAGTGAGGGGGTCCCTAATAAGTTTGTCTCAGTAGATAGAGCATCAGCCTGTGGACTGAAGGGTCCCAGGTTTCGATTCCGGCCAAAAGCATGTACCTTGGTTGTGGACACTTCCCCAGTTGGGGGTGTGGAGGAGGCAGCTGATTGATGTTTCTCTCTCATTGATGTTTCTAACTCTGTATTCCTCTCCCTTCCTCTTCATGAAAAAAATCAATAAGATATATTTAGAAAAAGAAAAAAAAAGAAAAAACAGGGTAAAAGAGGTGGAATGTACTGTATAATTTAAAGCATGTAAAATAATATAACTTTTTAGGGGCATATATGTTATCTATACTAATAAAAGGGTAATATGCTAATTAGACCAGACATCTTTCGAACATCCATCTGAACGTCCTTCTGGACAAAAAAACATGGTGGTGGGGGCTGAGTCAGAGGCCACTAGGGGCAATCAGGCTGGCAGGGGAGGGCACTTAGGGGTGACCAGGTTGGCAGGTGAGCAGTTAGGTGTCAATCAGGCTGGCAGGGGAGTGGTTAGTGGGTGATCAGGCTGGCAGGCAGGCAAACAGTTGGGAGCCAACAGTCCCGGATTGTGAGAGGGATGTCTGACCTATGGAATCAGGCCTAAACCCTCAGTCGTACAACCCTTGAGGGGTCCCAGATTGCAGAGAGTTCAGGTTGGGCTGAGGGCACCCCCCTCAGCCCAATCTGGGCCTCTAGTGAAAATATAAACTGGTATGAAAAATTGAAAGCATTTGTGGGTTTTTTTGGCATTCATTCTCTCCAGGATAAAGAGTGGTTCTGAATTTGACTGTGGCTTGCAGTATACAGTTTGATAACATTTTCTCTTAGACACAGAGTAATATTCTTTGTAAATACACCATCTATGTGACTGGAGAGTCAAAGGCAAAATTACACTTCCTTGAGAGATCTTTTCAGGTTAACCAAATAATTTATTTTATCATCGCAGTGATGTTTTTCTTTCATATTATTTTGTTTTTTCACAGACTACTACAAAGTTTAGTAGTTTACTTGTTAAATAAAATAAAATTTGTCATTCTGTTAGCATTTGTACTGTGGGAGGATACAAATAAATAGAATTTCATTAAATTGTGTCCCAAGTACTATATGAGGAGCCAAGTAGATGCTGCTTATTTTTAAAAAGTTTTGTTTGAAAGTTTACATCTGACAATGTTTTGTTCCACTATAAAACCTAATTGATTAATCTGTATGTGTAAAATTTATTTTTGCTTTCACATTTCTGTTGAGATGTCTGAGGTTATGCTATTCTGATATTATCCTTTCTAAATAAACATTTTTTCTCTAGAAAAAAAAAAGAAAATTCTTTCATACAAGAGGCATTTGAATTCAGATACCTAATTCAGAAAAGTATTCTTCCAAAACCAATAGCACTTTGTATATTTTAATATCATAACAGTATGATGTTGGCTGTGGGTTTATCATATATGGCTTTTATTATGTTGAGGTATGATCCTTCTATTCCCACATTGCTGAGAGTTTTTATCAAGAAAAGGTGTTGGATTTTGTCAAATGCTTTTTCTGCATCAATTGATATGACTATGTGGTTTTTATCTCTCAATTTGTTTATGTGATGTATCACGTTTATTTATTTGCAAATATTATACCATCCTTGCATCCCAGGGATAAATCCTATTTGGTCACGGTGTATGATCTTTCTGATGTACTGCTGGATCCGATTTGCTAGAATTTTGTTGAGGATTTTGGCATCTATGTTCATGAGGGATATTTGCCTGTAATTCTCTTTCATTGTGTTGTCTTTATCTGGTTTTGGTGTTAGGGTAATGCTGGCTTCATAGAATGAGCTTGGAAGTATTCCTTCCTCTTGAAGTTTTTGGAATAGTCTGAGGAGGATAGGTTTTAGTTCTTCCTTCAATGTTTGGTAAAACTCCCCTGTGAAGCTGTCTGGCCCTGGGCTTTTGTTTGCTGGATGCTTTTTGATGACTGCTTCAATTTCTTCCATAGTTATCAGCCCATTGAGATTTTTAGAAACTTCCTGATTGAGTTTTGAAAGGTTGTATTTTTTCTAGGAATATGTCCATTTTCTCCAGGTTGTCCAGTTTGTTGGAATAGAATTATTCATAGTATTTTTTAATAGTCCTTTGTATTTCTGTGGGGTCTGTTGTTATTTCACCTCTTTCATTTCTGATTTTGTTTATTTGGGTCCTCTCTCTTTTCTTCTTGGTGAGCCTGGCTAGAGGTTCATCAATCTTATTTATCCTTTCAAAGAACTAGCTCTTGGTTTTGTTTATCTTTTGTATTTTTTTTTTTGTCTTTATGTCATTTATCTACACTCTGATCTTTATTATGTCTTTCCTTCTGCTTACACTGGGCTTTTCTTGTGGCTCTCTTTCTAACTCTTCGAGTTGTAAGGTTACGTAATTTATTACCATTGTTTCTTATTTTTTGCAGTGGGCTTGTAGAGCTATGAACTTCCTTCTCAAGACTGCTTTTGCTGTGTCCCATAGGTTTTGGATTGTTGTGTTTTCATTGTCGTTTGTTGCCATGATGTTTTTTTTATTTCTTCTCTGATCTCTCTGGTAATCCAGTCATTGTTTAATAGCATGCTGTTTAGTCTCCATGTGTTTGATTTTTTTGGATTGTTTTTATTGTAGTTGATTTCCAGTTTTATGCCACTGTGATCTGAGAAGATGTTTGATATGATTTCTATCTTCTTGAATTTGAAGAGACTTTGCCTGTGACCCAATATATGGTCTATCTTTGCAAATGACCCATGTGCTCTTGAGAAGAATGTATATTCTGTGGCTTTGAGGTGAAATGTTCTGAAGATGTCAATTAATTCCATCTGATCTAGTGAGTCATTTAGGATTGATGTTTCTTTGCTGATTTTTTGTTTAGAGGATTTGTCCAATGGTGATAGTGAGGTATTAAAGTCCCCTACTATGATTGTATTGCTGTCAATATCTCCTTTGATATCCTCCAGAAGGTTTTTTTTTATGTATTTGGGTGCTCCTATATTGGGTGCGTATATGTTTACCAGAGTTATTTCTTCTTATTGGATTGCTCCCTTTAGTATTATGAAGTGGCCTTCCTTATCTCTTTTTACGTCCTTCACTTTGAGATCTAATTTGTCAGATATAAGTATTGCTAGCCCCGCCTTTTTTTTTTTTTTTTTCATTTCCACTTGCCTGGAAAACCTTTTTCCATCCCTTCACCATCAGTCTGTGTGCGTCATTTTCTCTGAGGTGGGTTTCCTGTAGACAACAGATATATGCGTCATGTTTTCTTATCCTCTCAGTTACCCTGTCTTTTTATTGGGGCATTTAATCAATTTACATTTAAAATTATTCTTGATAGGTACTTGTTTGTCACCATTTTTATTCTTTACCCCTGTGTTCCTTCTTAGTTTCCTATTTCTTCTTTATACAGCAAACCCTTTAGTATTTCTTGCATTGCTGGTTTGGTGGTAAAAAATCCCTTAGTCCTTTTTTGTCTGTGAAGCTCCTAATTTCACCTTCAATTTTGATTGATAGCCTTGCTGGGTATAGTATTCTTGGATTCAGACCCTTCCTTTGCATGACTTTGTATATTTCATTCCATTCCCTTCTTGCCTGATGTGTTTCTGTTGAGAAATCAGTCACTAGTCTGATGAGGGATCCTTTGTAGGTAACTTTCTGTATCCCTCTGGCTGCTTTTAAGATTCTTACTTTGACATTGATGTTTGCCAATTTAATTATAATGTGCCTTGGCATCGGTCTTTTGGGGTTCATTTTGTTTGGGACTCTCTGAGCTTCTTGGATTTGTGTGAGTTTTTTCTTCCCTATATCAGGGAAGTTTTCTGTCATTATTTCTTCAAACAAGTTTTCTGTTCTTTGCTCAGTTTCCTCTCCTTCTGGCACCCCAATTTGTGGATGTTGTTTTGTTTTGTGTTGTCCCAAAGTTCCCTTAGGCTCTCCTCCTGCTTTTTAAATTTTTTTTTTCTAGAAGTTGCTCTGCTTGGGTATTTTTTCCTACCTTGTATTCGAGCTCACTGATGCAGTCCTCTGCTTCTAGTCTACTGTTGATGCTTTCTATTGAGTTCTTTATAGCAGCGATGTCACTTTTCATTTCTTCTTGGTTCTTCTTGATTTCCTCTTGGTTCTTACATATATTGTTGAATTTGCCTTCCATTCTTTTCATCCACTTTATGACCATTTCTCTGAACTCTTTATCTGACAGGTTGCTTGTCTCCATTTTGTTTACTTCCTTTTTTGGTGATGCTTCCTTTTCTTTCATATGCGGGCTGTTTCTTTGTCTCCCCATGATCTCTCTTCTCTGGGTGTCTGGTTATGTAGTTATCTCTCTCCTTATCCTATGTGAAATCTGACCTTTCCATGAAAGGGTGCAGAGCTCCTCCTAATTCTCGTGTTCGCACTGCTTTGTGGCCGGTGTTCCTGGGTTCGCAGCTGTTCGCTGGGTGTTGTTGTTGTAGATTCAACTTTTACATTTTTAACAACCAAATAACATCCCACTGTGTGCATGACAAAAAATATTTAGTAATTCCACTGTGTATTAACTTTTAGACATTACCCACAAACTGAAGACAATATTCATAGCAGACAACAATGTGAGTGAATAAAATTGTATGGGTCATTTCTCCATATATGGAATATAATGTGGGTTGTGCCAATTTACTCTCCTACCAGCAATACATGAGAATTGATAGTCATGTGCATCATTGCCACTAGAGTTATCAAACTTTTGTTAATCCTATAGTTGAAATAATATCTCACTGCAGTTTTAGTTCATATTTCTCTTTTAATGGATGTAATCAGACATATCTTCATAGTTTGAAATTTTTCTTATTTTTTAAACTTTTGTACATTTTCCAATTTTCTTAGAAGGTGGTTTTTATTTTGCAGGTGATCTTTTTATAGTAAAAAGAGGAGCCTGGCTAATTGATGCCTATGATAATGTGTTGTAAACACCTTTCCAGCTTGTCATTTTAAATTTGATTTTGTCTATGTTATTTGCAAGCAGTACTTTATTTTTTACACACAGCAAAACTATTCAGTCCTTAGGAGTTTAAAAATATAGTATTCCAAAAATATACACATTGAGTCCCAAAATCCTGGAGCTTTTATGGCAATTTTGCTTGAATTTAATGTTATCCAGTACTGCTGCCAGCCACATTATGCTAAGAAAACATTATGCTAAACAGTAATGGCAAACCATACTTTCTTTAGATATTTTATAACAATTGTATTTACACTAGTGTAAAATATTAAATAAAAATAAAATCTTAGCACAAAAATTTAATGGTAAGATGAAAGCCTCAATTAAACATTTTAATGGTCAATTGTCAAAAGTTTAGTAAGAATAGAGTCATCATTTTAAACCATAACTTTGGCAAACTTGAGCATCTTAACCTACTGATTTTAGTTTCCTATTTATTATGAATTGAACCTAGATTTTATAATCATTCAAAAATGAAATAAAGGTTTCACCTGTTGCTGCCATTGCCACATTTATGTAATCAAGAACATGTTACTTGGGCCCTTAGCTAATGACCACAGATACATTTGGGTTACCACAACAAAGTAAATTGTCTTATAATAATGATGAACTGGAACAAAACCAACGATATTTTAGCAATCTTCCCTCCAGTGGTATCTATGAAATACTTCCACTTATTTTCCTTATGTTTCCTCATCCTCTTTGTGTTACAATAACTGAATGCTAGTTTGTCAAATTATTTCCTTTGCCTCTATTGGGAAGAGTATTTGGTCAAATTCAAAGTACCAATGGGCTACCACACATACAGTGCCCCCTGGCTGTCAATCTAGAGTTTCCTTCAAGGAGGGGAAGAAAATGGAGATGGAAGAAAAATAGGAGCAGGCATGCTCTTTAAAAGTTAACTTAAAATACCTATCTTTTCTTATTCTATCCATAATTATCATAATTGATATTCACATAAAATATTGAACTTCTTCAATCAGTCAGAAAAAGCCAATCTATATTTCTGCATATCCACCAAACCAGCTCTGACCATTTGAAGCTAAAAGAAAGGTTGAAAAAAAATCATTGAGACACAGATTTGTAAATATCAAAAATATACTTGCTGCCATATCAGATCATTATATTAACTGAGATTAAAGATAAAAGAAAGTAAAGGACACTAAATTAAAAATAAGTAGGTCGATTAGTTAAATAGTACTTTCCCTCTTTTACAGGAGTAGCTTCCTGTTCCAGTTCTTATTATAGGTACTAGAGGCCCATGGCAGGAAGATTCCTGCAAGAATAGGGCTTCCTCGGGCCTATTCCTGTAAGAATAAGGCTTCCTGCGGCCATCTCCGCCACCCCGCTTGCTTCTCTGCAGCTTTGCTCCCTTCTGCAGCACTTGGCTTCCTTCTATGCTGTCTTCAGTCTTTGCTCTGCACCTGGATATGCAAATTAACTGCCATCTTGGTTGGGTTAATTTGCATTCTCCCTCCTGATTGGCTGGTGGGCCTGGCTTATTGGCGTAGCAGAGGTACGGTCAATTTGCATGTTTCTCTTTTATTAGATAGGATTTGTTTAGCTCTGGTATCATTATGAAGAATTGTCTTTCTCCCCCATCAGTAGCTGTTCACACTGGTTCTCTCTCTCTCTGTCATTCTCCATCTCTATCTCTGTCTCTCTCTTTCTCACACACACACACAGCATCTGGAAATATAACTTTATCATGTAACAATGAAAAATATACATAGTACTGCATCAAATTACAATCAAGAACACATATCCCATCATTCTTCCTGCAACATCCCAGCATGATGGAGTCAATTAAGGCCAGATTATTTAGTCTTGACTACACACTCATATATAAAGGTAGATTTAGTAAAACAAAAGGTAAAGTTTAGTTCCATTATCCTCATTAATGTTATGAAAGTTTCATGCCTAAATTTTCAAGCATTATATTTCAAGTGGAATCTGCTGTTGTTTACTTGCTTAACTTTTTTCCATTTATTCTTTATGTATAGGATTGAATAAAAAAACTGAATGGAATTTTCCTTGGAAATACAGAAGTAGTATGAATAATATAGAACCATGTGGTAAACATATTGATTCCATATTTAGAAAAGAAATCCTATCCTCTAAATTCAGAAAGAAATATTATGTTTTTTTCAAGTCTTAATAATCAGAAATTTATTTTTAATAATTATTCTTCAAATATTGATGCATTATTCTCAGAAGATGAGATAAATGAATTCTATGTATTTTACATTATATATATTAAATAGTTGAAAACTTATTATCAACATTCATCATTAAATTGGTATGTTAGAGCCTATTTGAGGAAAGAATGAAAAGAAACAAAATTAAACCAGCTTAAGAATATAGGTGTGAACCTGTGAACAATCCCCAAAGTTATTTTCAGAAACCATTCTAGGGAATATTAACAAAAGACTATAGTTTCCCCCATGAAGTGGCAGGTAGAGATACTAAGGGAAATGTTCCAATAAACTTCAAGTGAGTGCTATGCAGGTATTCCTACCTGAGGTGAATACCAATTGAGTGTTCTGTAAATGCAAACTGACTTTTCTTTTAATGGGAAAGGTTAATAGTTTTAAGAAATACCTAACTACCTTCAATCTTATTAGAAAGGATGGTGAGTTGCTAGGGCATTTGGAAAAATAACCAAAAGAAAATGAAAATTTTTAAATGACCAAAAGAAAACGAAAAGCATTATAATAAAGCTTATGTCATAAAATAAAGTACATGATACACAGAACAGAGAGCAATACTGACATTATGCCACAGGTGAAGAACTTAACACAGAGCCACAGGCTTTACCAGGAAAGTGACTAGCTGTCTCCCCTGTGCAGCTGCCAGTCTATGGAAAATGCTGAAGTTAAAAATAAAATAGAATATTAAAATATGCTCCAACGGTGTTTCAACCAACTGAGCCACCTGGCCAAGGCTAGCAAGTAAACGCAGGTCCTACACACACACACACACACACACACACACACACACACACACACACACACATAATTACAATTGTTTTGTCAAAGCAATCAGAAGTATATTCATTAATATAATTTAGTAAATATTCAAGAAATGTCTGAAATACCTCACACATTCTAGGTACAAAAGATTTAACAATTATCCAAATAGGCAAAAATTGCAGGTAGGTGTGTTTAGTAGTAATTACTCCTTCTAGAGGAAAGTGTAATTTCTTCGTGGAGCATGTATCCAAGATGTAGCAGAAGGATTCTGATGACTAATCTAAACCTTTCTGTATATCCATAAGAATGTATGTCTTGTTAAAATAAAATATAGAATAAATATCTCATTAATTTGGATATATAAATAGAAAGCAGAAATGCTAATTCTGTTGGCACTTTTGTATGGTATTTCAGTCTAATCTGTGAAAAATAAATAGGGATATGAAAAATTGCTCAAACACAGGATTGATCCATTATTCTATCAGATTTACAAAACACATTTTGAAAGACAAAATTTTAAGAATTCAAGATGGCAAAATCAAAGCACTACACCAAGCATATAGGGCCTGTCTAAGCTTGTGCCTGTGTAACTGCAGATGACACACACCCATGACACTCACTCAAATAACCATCACAACTAATCCATCAGCAAATTTTGTTTGTTCTAACTTCAAAATATACACAGAATCTGAAACCTTCTCACTACTTCCTCTGAGACCACAGTGGTCCAGACCATCATAATCTTTGACATGAATTATCCCTCTAGATAACTAGTTGGACTCCATAATTATAGTGCTGTCTCCTCACACTTTTTGTCTAGTATGTTCTATCACAGGACAACTATGAGAGTGTTCTTTTAAAAATTAAAAACAAATTATATAATCTTTCTCTTCAAAAGTTTTGAATGGTTTGTCATCTCACTGAGAGTAAAATCTAATCCTTACTGTAGCCCAGTAGGCTCTATATGTTTTTGTCCCCCACCCCATATTCTCAGTGACCATCTCTTCTATTGTTTCTGCATTACAATTATGCTCAGGTTCTACAAAGCTACCATCTTTCCTGTTCTTTAAGCATGCTGAGCATGCTCAGAGCATTTGTTCCTGCAATTCAGGTTGAAATGCCTTCCTCAAAATAACTTAATGATTTACCTACTCAAAATAACTTAATGATTTACCTACTCTTTAAAAGCTTGATCAAACATCACCTGCTCAGTGAGGCTTTCTCTAATCTGTTTAAAATTGTAAAAACCCCACTTCCAGATTTCATTTACCTTCCTCATATATCTCCAAAATATTTACCACTTTCTATCATCCAATATATTTTACATGTTTTTATTATAACAACTAGAGGCCTGATGCATGAAATTCGCGCAAGGAGCTCAGCCCTTGCAGCCCCGGCTGCCTCAGCCAGCCCTCACAGCCCAGCTTCATCCAGAAGGTCATCCGGACAGTGGTTCTGCTGTTCAGTTTAATTAGCATATTAGCTCTTTATTATATAGGATAATATAAACACTACGTGGAATGCAATTTTTGTCTATTTGGATAATTGTTATATCTTTTGTACCTAGAATGTGTCTAGTATTTCAGACATTTACTGAATATTTACTAAATTCTATTAATGGATATATTTTTGAGTGCTTTGACCAAACATAATTGTAGTGTGTGTGTGTGTGTGTGTGTGTGTGTGTGTGTGTGTGTGTAATAGGACCTGAGTTTACCTGCTTAAATATGGGAGCTCACCCTGGCCAGGTGGCTCAGTTGGTTGAAACATTGTCCCATACACCAAAGGGTCATGGGTTTGATTCCCTGTCAAGGCACATACCTTGTTTGTGAGTGTGATCCTCGTGAGGATGCATGTGGCAGGCAACCAATGGATATTTCTCTCTCACATCAATGTTTCTCTCTCTTTTGCCTTCCCTCTCTCTCTAAAATCAATAAACATATCCTCAGGTGAAGATTAAAATAAAAAGTAGCCTTAGCCGGTTTGGCTCAGTGGATAGAGTGTCAGCCTGCGGACTGAAGTGTCCCGGGTTCTATTTGGGTCAAGGGCACATGACTGAGTTGCGGACTCAATCCCTAGTAGGGAGCGTGAAAGAGGCAGCCAATCAATGATTCTCTCTCATCATTGATATTTCTATGCCTCTGTCCCTCTCCTTTCCTCTCTGAAATTAATAAAAATATATTTTAAAATAAATTTAAAAATAAATAAATATGGCAGCTTATAATTCAGGGTATGCTTAGAAAGCACATAAGCATTGTATAAGCTGAGAATAACTTCTCCAATCAATATGGACCATGGAATCCTTTCTAATTGTATCCAGTCATATTCTCTCTAAAATAAATATCATGAAAACTCACAAGCAAAATCAATCATTCAGGACAGAATTTCTACATTCAAAACTGTAAAAGGGCTATCTTAATGATGTAGTCCATCCTTGTACATACAGTATATTTGCATTTATTCACTTTTAAAATTTACTATATAACATGTTACCATCCATTTTATGTGCAAATTTCTCTCCTCCATAATGATAAAGAAAGCAGTTTAGTAAATATTACCTCTAAAATTAATTGCAGGCTGCTACATTTGTCAATTTGATGTATAGTAATCTCCCCTTATCTGTGGGAGATATATTAAGACCCCAGTGAATGCCTGAAACTACAAACGGACCAAATCATATACATACAAATTATGCTTTTTTCTATGCATATATCCATACCTATATCAAGTTTAATTTATAAATTAGACAAAGTAAGAAATTAATAATAATAATAAAATAGAAAAATTATAATGGCATACTATAATAAAAGTATGAATGTGGTCTCTCAGCAAACTAGTATAATTTTTTTTCCTTCCTCACAATTTCATGGATAAAATATTTGTTCTTACATAGATTTTAGCAATGCCACCATATGACCTTTTTTCTTTCCTTATAAGGTCAATAACTTTTGCCTTTTCACTTAAAGGAAGCATTGTATGGAATTTCTTTAGCATGTCCAAATTGCCAGTATCACTACTCTTGTGCTTTGGGACAATTATTAGATAAAACAAGAGTTACTTGAGAATAAGCATTGCAAAATGGCAAGGGCTACCAGATAACCAAGATGGTGGCTGAGCAACTATTTAAAAATATAATCAATGATAACAAGAATAAACCATTTTATTAAAACATAAATCAGAATTACAAAATATCAGAAATAAGATGGAGAACACATGAAGGAATCATATATTTTTTTTAAAATTTGATATGAAGACAAGTTAAAAGAAATGCAAGAGTGAATAACCATTTTATATATGTATGTGTATATATAATACCTTAAGAAAAGATATATAATACCATACATATGTTACCTTAAGAAAAAATATGTATAATACCATAATTAGTATTACTACATATATATTATGACTATATATTAATATTACTGTATATATATATATTACTATATATATGGTATTATATATATCTTAAGAAAAATGTTAGATAAAAATGAGGAACAAATATAAATTAAAGTGAAATGTGTTGTTTCTTGCCTTTAGTCTTCCCCTCTTTTCCCTCTCATTTTTCCTCCTGAATGATGTTGGATACTGTATTGCTATTAGAGCCCACCTAGTGTTTATATCTTGTTTTCTAAAAAAATTTTACACTTTAAAATGTTAGGACTGTAAAACTGTCAAAAGACTCTGAAACTAGCTTGAAGTGGCTTAAAGTTGCCAAATCTTGGAACATTTAAGAATTAAAATAAATAATGTTAGAAATGCATTGTAATCTATTAAATGAACTAGAAATTCATGAGTGCATACTCCTGTAAAGAAATAAATGAATATATAAATGAGGAAACTCTACTTTGAACTAGAATGATAATAAATAAATGCAGAATAGAGGAATAGAATTTAGAAATAACCATTTTTAATCATCAGAACAATAATGAATTCATGCAAAAATCTTTAATCCTATATAACAAAAGGCTAATATGCAAATAGACCAAACGGCGGAACAACCAGAACAACTGAACAACCAAACAACTGAACAACAGGTTACTATGATGTGCGCTGACCACCAGGGG
Organism: Ia io; assembly: GCA_025583905.1. Taxonomy (NCBI): domain Eukaryota; kingdom Metazoa; phylum Chordata; class Mammalia; order Chiroptera; family Vespertilionidae; genus Ia; species Ia io. The sequence continues at coordinate 24,034,894 of JAJQQW010000009.1, forward strand.
TCATGTGTGGAACATGATGGCATTGGCCACGGTGGGATGGTTGAGCAGTTGAGCTGGGGCTCCAGAACAAGGTGGGACACCGGTCGCTGTCATCAGGGCGAGCCTCTGGTAGTTAATGAAAATTCTTTGCTTCCGCGCTCCGTGGTCCCGCCTGGTGCTCACACCTGCTGCCTGTGCTGGCCCTGTTTGCACCCGCAGCCAGTGCCAGAGCCACTGCTCGCACTCGCTGCCAGTGCCCAGCACCAGTCCCAATCACTTAATGTCATCAGAGGATGTGAGTGGCGGCTGCCGGCCCTGATTGCCCCTGAGGGCTTCTCCATGTTCCCCTGCTCCTGAGGGGCAATTGGGGCAGCAGCTGCTGCTCATACCTGCTGATGGTGCCAGCCCTGCTCACATCTGCTGCTGGCACTGGCTGCAATCACTCTGCACCATCAGCAGGCGCAAGCGGGGCCAGTGCTGTCAGCACATGGGAGTGGCGGTCATGGGAGCAAGGGTTGCCAGCAGACAGGGGACCAGGGGCTGTGGCAAGAGGGGCCCAGCAGGATCACAGAGGATGAGCCAAGACCCACCCCTGTGCCTACCGCAGCCTCATGGCCCACAGTTCCTTTCAAGGTGCACGAATTCGTGCACTGCGCCCCTAGTATATAATAAAACACATGATAAATGTTTGATGAGGACCAGAATATTTACAAAGTATCTTATTATAAAATACTCATTCAATTAAATGGAAAACAGTAATTTTTAAGGGGTCAGAGCAGAAGTTTACTGTAGGAGAAAACAGGTACCAACAGACAGTAGGACAGAAGGCTTTGTAACGAGTGCAGAGGCTGCGGGGCATAACATAGGAGACAGTGCAGCACTGTCTGTATTGGGAGACCACAGGGACACTAGGCCACAGGAAATCTCAGAAAGCAGAAGACAACCACCCCAGGTAGAGCACACTTGCTTAATAAAGACTGAAGGAGTAAAGGGATTTACCAAGTAAAAGTTCAACAATTATGACTAGTTGAAGAATTAAATTATTGGACAATAAATTAACAATGTCTGCACCACAGCAGGCTCAAGACCACCACCTCTGAGTGAGAGCTTTTATGGACCACAGCCACCTGGAATCACCAGGTATGTGGGCACGGATTCACTTTCCAGCGGTAATTTTTTTTAAATTTCATATGTCCTTTTTTCCTCAATGGATCCCCTCTCCGGCCACTCCTACCCCCAAGGGCAAACCCCCACCACCCGAGTGTCTGTGTCCATTGGTTATGCTAATATGCATGCATACAAGTCCTTTGGTTGATCTCTAACCCCCTATCCCCGGCCTTCTCTCTGAGGTTGGACAGTCTATTCAGTCTAAACCTGTCTCTGGATCTATTCTTGTTCATCAATTTATGTTGTTCATTATCCCACATATGAGTGAGATCATGTGATGTTTATCTTTCTCTGACTGGCTTATTTCACTTAGTTTTTTAGTTTTTTGAGGAAACTCCATACTGTTCTCCACAGTGGCTGCACCAGTTTTCATTTCCACCAGCAGTGCATGAGAGTTCCTTTTTCTCCACATCCTCACAAGCACTTGTTGTTTGTTGATTTGTTGATGATAGCCATTCTGACAGGTGTGAGATGGTACCACATTGTCGTTTTGACTTGCATCTCTGGGATGATTAGTGGCTTTGAGCATGTTTTCATATGTTTCTTGGTTTTCTGTATGTCCTCTTTGGAAAAGTGAGTATTTAGGTCCTTTGCCCATTTTTTGATTGGGTTATCTTCCTTTTGTTAAGTTGTATAAGTTCCCTGTAAATTTTGGGGATTAAACCCTTATCGGTGATAACCTTGGCAAATATGTTCTCCCATGCAGTGGGCTTTCTTGTTGTTTTGTTGATGGTTTCTTTTGCTGTAGAAGCTTTTTATTTTGATGCAGTCCCATTTGTTTATTTTCTCCTTAGTTTCCATTGCCTTAGGAACTGTATCAGTAAAGATATAGCTATGACAAATGATATTTTTCTCTTTGGTGGAAGGCATGGTTCTTAATAATAATAATAGCCCTGTGGACAACTTCCACAGTTGAGCGCTACACGTGTCCCAATGTACATGGACTTGGTGCAGCACAGTCTCCCTCTGACACTCTAGTCCCAGCTGTGCACATTTCTCCCTCCAGCCCAGATCCCGGATCCCGCTGGTCTCCTGGCTATCTCTGACCTTTCTGTCCTTGGATTGTCTCACCAGCTGTGTTTAATTCACCAATTCCAGGTGGATATTATTTGATTCAGCTGTTTCTTCTATCTGCTCCCTGAGAAGGCGCAGGACCTGTCTACCTATTCGGTCTCCACATTGTCTTACCCTGGACAAACATTTTAGGAGCCTGCTGCTGGGGAGGCTAGAGTCTCAGTGTTTGTGGGTTCACATCCAAGGCAGCTGGTCCCTGGCTGGTGTGGCTGTAGGGTCCTGGGTGGTGTTCGAGGGCTACCCTGGTGGAGGTGAGGCTGGGCTCCCAGTCACAGCCTTTCTCCCCTTCAAGATGGTGCAGTTTCTGTGGCAGAGCCGGCCACCCTGGGAGAGATTGCAGCAATAGTAGAGGCTGCCCAGCCAGGGGAGCCTGGGCCGCCAGCCCCCAATCATCCTGCAGAATATAACTGTCCTTCACTCTCTCTCTCTCTCTCTCTCACACACACACACACACACACACACACACACTCCCCACATATCCCCTTCTGCTCTCTCACTCACTCACACTCTCTTCCTCACTGACATACTGATGGCCGCCATCTTGGATCTCTTCCAGCAGTAATTTTTAATGAAGAAATATATTAGCTATCAATTTTAAGAAGTTAGCATTACCAATAATGAGACAAGTTGAATGAGATAAACAAGGAATAGAGCATTATTTCTGTAATATTCTTTTAAAAATTCATAAATTCAATTTATGTATGAAAAATTATAAAGCCACCCAAATTGAGGGACACCCTACAGAGTAACAAACCTGAAATCTTCAAAAATGTTAAGATGATGAAAATCAAAGAATGACTAAGAAATTCTTGCTCATTGATGGCGACCAAAGGAAAGCAACAAATAAAAAGGCATTGTTGGGATGTTGGCTATTTTCTATGATGCTTTTACATTCTTGGCATGTCTTGTGAACAGAGGTACTGGTGGAATTTGTTCTGTCTTTGTTATCTTTTCAAGGATGATTGTATACCAAAGAGAAGTGGGGTACAGAGATGAAACTTTTCTTTGAACCAGATAGCAGGTTTATTTGCTAAGCAGATAACTACTTTTAAGGGTAATATCTTTTACAGGGAAAAGGTTAGCTTTCAGCACATTACAACAATAAAGATAGCTTTCAGCACATTACAAAAATACTGAAGTTTTCTAGGCTCAAAGTGTTTCTTCTGCGGTGCAATCCCACTGCATCTGCAGCATCCTTCTAAGACACATCATGTTACCTCCATAAAACTGGGAAGCATGGTATTGGCAGACAAACACACTCACAAACCAATCCAAAAGAATTGAGAAACCAGAAATAAAATCACATGTACATGGGCAAATCATTTTTGACAAATGAACCAAAAACATACAATAGAGAAAAGAAAGCCTCTTCAATAAATAGTGCTGGGAAAATTTGAAACCTACATGCAAAAGAATGAAACTAGACTACAGTTTGTCCCCATGTATAAAATTAATTCAAAATGGATCAAAACCTAAGTATAAGATCTGAGACAATAAATTACATAGAAGAAAACATAGGGATTAAACTTATGGACCTTGGTCTTAGAGAAGATTTTATGAATTTGACCCCCAAGGCAAAGGAAGTAAAGGCAAAAATAAATGAATGGTCATTTTAATTTGCATCTCTCTGATGAATAGTGACTTTGAGTATTTTTTTTTTTTCTTATTTCTCTTGGCCATCTGTATGTCCACTTTGGAGAAGTGTCTATTTTGGTCCTTTTCCCATTTTTTAATTGGATTGTTTATCTTCCTTCTATTAAGTTGTATTAGTTCCTTATATATTTTTATATTAACCCCTCATCAGATGTATAATTGGCAAATATGTTCTCTCATACAGTGGGCTCCCTTTTCATTTTGTTGATGGTTTCTTTTGCCATGCAGAAGTGTTGTATTTTGATGTAGTCCCATTTGTTTATTATCTTCTTAGTTTCCTTTGCCTTAGGAGATGTATCCACAAACATATTTCTATGGTAGATGTCAGAAATTTTGCTGCCTATGGTTCCTTCTAGGATTTTTACAGTTTCACGACTTAATTGAAGTATTTTATCCATTTTGAGTTTATTCTTGTGTATGGTGTAGATGGTGGTATAGTTTCTTTTTTTTTTTTTTTTGCATGTATCTGTTCAATTTTCCTGGCACCATTGTATGTTCTTGCTTCTTTTGTCAAATAGTAATTGAATGTACTGGCTCAAGTTGATTTCTGGGCTATCTGTTCTATTCCAATGATCTATATGCCTGATCTTGTGCCAGTACGAGACTGTTTTGATTACAGTGGTTTTATAGTATAACTTGATGTCTGGTATTGTGATTCCTCCAACTTTGTTTTTATTTCTCAAGTTTGGCACATCTATTCAGCGTCTTTTGTGGTTCCATATAAATTTTTGGAGTATTTGTTCTACATTTGTGAAATATGTTGTTAGTATTTTAACAGGGATTGTATTGAATCTATAGATTCCTTTGGGTAGTATGGACATTTTAATTATGTTAACTCTACCAATCCATGAACACGATATATTTTTCCATTCATTTATATTTTCCTCTAACTCTTTTTTCAATGTCCTATAGTTTTCTGAGTACAGGTCTTTTACCTCCTTGGTTAAGTTTATTCTTAAGTATCTTAATATTTTTTTGTTGCAAGGGTAAATGGGATTATCTTTTTTAGTTTCTTTTTCTGAGAATTCATTATCTATACTAATAAAAGGGTAATATGCTAATTAGACCAGATAGACCAGACGTCTTCCAGACGTCCTTCTGGATAAAGCCATGGTGACGGGGGCTGAGGTAAAGGTGATTAGGGGCGATCAGGCTGGCAGGGGGGAGCAGTTAGGGGCTATCAGGCCAGAAAGGGGGCAGTTAGGGGCATCAGGCAGGCAGGCAGAGTGGTTAGGGGCAGTCAGTCAGGCAGGCAGGTGAACGGTTAGGAGCCAGTGGTTCCGGATTGTGAGAGGGATGTCCCGGATTAGAGAGGGTGTAGACTGGGCTGAGGGACCCTACCCCCATGCATGAATTTCGTGCACCGGGCCTCTAGTTGATGTATAAAAATGCCATTGATTTCTGGGTGTTAATGTGTTTATTTTTCCTGCTACATTACCAAATTCCTTCATCAGAGAGATGAAAAATTGAAACGACAATCAGGTATAACCTCACACCTATCAGAATGGCTATCGTCAACAAATCAACAGTGACAAGTATTGGTGAGGATGTGGAGAAAAGGGAACTCTAATACACCATAGGTGGGAATGCAGACTGGTACAGCCATTATGAAAAACAGTATGGAGTTTCCTCAAAAAATTAAACATGGAACTGCCATTTGACCCAGTGATTCCACTTCTAGGAATATATCCTAAGAAACCTGAAACACCAATCAGAAAGAATATGTACACCCTATGTTATAACAGCACAATTTATGATATTTCAGATCTGGAATCAGTTCAAGTGCTCATCAGTAGATGAGTGGATAAAAATACTGTATATGTACTAACAGTGGTCGGCAAACTCATTAGTTAACAGAGCCAAATATCAACAGTACAATGATTGAAATTTCTTTTGAGAGCCAACTTTTTTAAACTTAAACTTCTTCTAACGCCACTTCTTCAAAATAGACTCGCCCAGGCCGTGGTATTTTGTGGAAGAGCCACATTCAAGGGGCCAAAAAGCTGCATGTGGCTCATGAGCTGCAGTTTGCCGACCACGGTACTAGTATACCATGCAATACAATGCAGCAGTAAAAAAGAAGGATCCCTTACCCTTTGAAACAGCATGGGGGACCTGGAGAGTATTATGCTAAGCAAAATAAGCCAGTCAGAGAAAGACAAGTATCACATGATCTCACTCATATGTGGAATTTATTGAACAAAATAAACTGATGAACAAAATAGCTCGAGAGACATAGAAGCATGGGACACATTGTCAAATCTCAAAAGGAATGCAGGGGGCGGGGGATAAGAAGGGAGGAGAGGGTAAATGGATGGGACGGAAGAGATCAACTGAAGAACTTCTATGAACATATGCATATATGATGGACAAAGACAATAGTGTGGTGAAGGCCTGAGTTTGGGGGCATGTTCTGGCTAGAAGTTATCAATTGGGGAAAAGGGTATATCTACAATACTTCAACAAACTACAGCAAACTGAAAAAATTCTGCACAACAAAAGAAACTGACAACAGCAACAAAAAAGGCAACCAACTTAATAGGAGAATAGATTTTTAAACAATAGCTCTGACAAGGGGTTAATATCCAAAATATATAAAACACTCATAGAACTCAACACCAAATAAACAAACAATCCAATGAAAAAATGATCAGATGACATGAACACACTTCTCCCAAGAAAACTTACAAATGGCCAACAGATATATGAAAAGATGCTCAACTTTACTAGCAAATCAGAACTACAATGAGATACCTCTTCACAACTGTTATAATGGCTATTAGCAACAAGACAGGTAGGTTGTGGAGAAAAAGGAACCCTCATTCACTGCTGGTAAGAATGTAAACTGGTATAGTTACTATGCAAAACAGTATGGAGCTTCCTCAAAAAATATTAAAAGAGTAACCATATGACCCAACAATCCCTCTTCTGGGTATCTATCCAAAACTTTTGAAAACATACATTTGCATAGATATATGCACCCCTATATTTGTTGCAGCAGTATTCACAATGGCCAAGACATGGAAGCAACCAAGGCAGGTGTCCTTCGATAGATGATTGGGAAAAGAAGATGTGGTACATATATAGTATGGAATACTACTTAGCCATAAGAAAAAATGAAAAATGTCATTTGAGACAACATGGATGGACCTTGAAAATATCATGCTAAGTGAAATAAGTCAAACTGAAAAAGTAAAGAGCCATATGATTTCACTCACACATGGAATGTAAAACTGAAACTCATATACACAAACCACAGTGGCTACCAAAGGTGAGGATAATAAAGAGCAAGGGGTCAAATGTTTGACTTTGGGTGGTGGGCACACAATACAATATACAGATTATGTGTCATAGAAATATACACTGGAAACCTATATAATCTTATTAACCAATGCCACCCGTATAAATTTAATTTGAGAAGAGAAATCACACACACACACACACACACACACACACGAAAAAGAATAAAAATTAAAATAAAATAGAAATGGTGAAGCACGACAAGTTGACATAAACGTGAAGCTCATGTTGCTTGCTGTACTGTGGACAAAGAAGTCTTATGTCTCAACAAAGGCTCAAACACATACAATTAGCATCCATGAAGTTGTTATAGGTTAATTTAACTTACCATTTTGGTAAAATCTGAAAAAGTCCTAACAGGGATAACTTGCAAAAATTGAGTATGTCCAAGGATTAAATAGTAATTATATATCTGATGTAATGCACCACATAAAAAAAACATATATCTAAAGTTTTATGAAAAAGTAGTATTTTTGGTATTGTGCTTATAATTTTTCCATAAGTTTAAAACAATTTTAAAATGTAAATGGTATGCTAAAGTAATAATTTAAATAAAGATAAAATGAATCCCAAAGAAATACACTAAATATTAAGAAGCAAATAAGAGCCCTAGTGGGTTTGGCTCAGTGGATAGAGCATCAGCCTGCAGACTGAAGGGTCCCAGGTTCGATTCCAGTCAAGGGCACATGCCTGGGTTGTGGCCAATCGATGATTCTCTCTCATCATTGATGTTTTTCTCTCTCTCCCTCTCCCTTCCTCTCTGGAATCAATAAAAAATATTTTTTAAAAAGAAGCAAATAAGAACAAATATGGTATACTAAATGATTTTGGGTTTTTTTTTTGCAATCAAGAAAAGACAACTATAAGAGGGCAGAACAAATACAAAAGTTATATACTAAATAACAATAAAATAAAATATATATATAAATTAAATATTTTAAAGCACAATAACAACATCATATTATATATCTGAGAACATTGAATGAGAATGGTGAACACAAAGAAATATTCTGTTACTTTTATTTTTGTCTAGAAAAATTAACACGTTTATTTATATTGTTATAAAATTGAACTGCTGTAAACTTGTTCACTGAAACATTTGACTTGCATTAATGCTTTGTGTCCTCGCATTTATATTTAAAAAATTCACATACAAATGAAAATGGAAAAACTGCCAATACCTGATTGCTGTCTCCTGTTTTCAACTTGCAATCATATACTTAGGTACCTTTTGATCCCATGGGGGGAAAAAAAACACACAAAACCTAATGTTCAGAACTACCAATAACAGGAAGAAGAGAAATTTTTTAAAAAGAATGAAATGTTTTCCATCATAGTGGATTCTTAAGCACGTTCTCCACATATGCAGCGTGCTAGCTGGATGTCTCCTGGCATAATTGTTACACGTTTGGCATGGATAGCACACAGGTTGGTGTCTTCAAAAAGGCCAACCAGATGGGCCTCACTTGCCTCCTGCAAAGCACCAATCGCTGCACTTTGGAAGCGCAGGTCTGTTTTGAAGACCTGAGCAATTTCTCGCACCAGACGCTGGAAGGAGAGTTTGCGAATCAGAAGTTCAGTGGACTTTTGATAACGTCTAATTTCACAAAATGCCACAGTACCGGGCGGGCCTGTAAAGATGAGGCTTCTTCACCCCTCCACTGGAGGGCGCACTCTTGCCAGCGGCTTTGGTAGATGGCTGCTTCCTCGGAGCTTTGCTCCCCGGTCTGTTGGATTTGCGGACCGTCTGCTTGGTGTGAACCTTGGTACAGAGACCTCTTGACTTACCCCCCTTCTCCTTCGGCTGGAGCTCCGGGAGCTGGAGGCAGCGCAGGCGTTGGAGAGCGATGGCGGTTGCGTAAACACCACTTTTTTTTTTAAAGAAAAAATGTATTTGGTTATTTGAGAGTCAGAGTAAAAGACGTAAAAAAGAAAGAAATGTACATCATCATATGAATTTTCTTCTGACCTTTACAATAATATTTTTTTCTGTATTTCTTTGTAGTTTTTACAAACAAGTTTTATGGCATAAGTAAATGGATAAAAATATTTCATATTCCAAGGTGACAAAATATGAGGCAAGAGATAGTTGTGTTAAATGCAGGATAAAGCAAATGAGTAATTATAAGATATTCCATTTATACTTGTGTTTTTGAGTACCAGTCTTATAAAAAGATAAAAATATATACACATATTTCCTAACACACTCCTCAGCAAAGTACTAAAATCAATGACTAGCCTAAAAGCAATGAGCATCCACACCACTCAAATTATAATCTTGAAATACCACTGCCCAGAACAGAGACTAAGACTTCTTGGCAAAATGGCTATTTCCAAGTCCGGAGCAGGAAATATTCAAGAAGAGCCTAGACATCTTATCATATTAGAAATTTTAAAAGTTATCAAAAGTATCAGTTATGACAAACATAATTAGAAACCATATCTAAGAGATTTCCACTGGCCAAATTTGAGACAACTTGAACTTCAATGAGTATAATATGTGCAAATAATTGAACCTGTGACTTATGTCTAAATCATGAGTTCTTAATGAAATTTTTAATAATAGCTAACTAGTCAACCATGAAGAATAATTGAGAACCATTTCATTATTTTGAAAACTGGCCAATAAAAGAAATAGTCCAATATTTATCCTGACTTTTCTACATGAACTAAATCAAGGGATAATTATATAGTAGATAAGGAAAACAGCTCTACAAGAACAACCTAACTTAATGTCTGGTGTTGAAAGGACAGAGTGCCACCATGGTCATGCCAAAGGCCTTGTATATAGATTGTGCAATAGAAATGTACACTGAAAACCTGAGTCTGATCAAGCCTCTGGATCTATGTGACACTTTTCAGGGAATACAAAAGCATAGAAATGTTGAACAATGAATATATAAGTGGCAAAATTCACAGTGTGGAAAATCTGACATACCAAAGGCTTGGTTCAGATCCTTCAACTGTTACAGGTAAGGAAAGTGATTAATATAAAATAACGGATAGCGGATACATTTGTAAGAAGGAAGGGATTGTGATGGTGATAGAACATATACATGGGCAGGTAGGGAGGCTGGCAATGTTCTACTTTTTGATGGGGTTGTGTGTTCCAATGGTGTCTGCCTTAAAATAATTTTGCTATACATATTGTACGTTTGGTTGTGTAGATTTCTGTTATGTCATATATTACAGTAAAAAGTTAAAAGTAAATTAATTTTGACTATGAGAAAAATATAATATAGGAAAAATAAAAGGTACAAATAGTATTTATTATTAATCATGCGCTTACATAAAAAACTAGAAATAAGGATACATTACTATGAATTTATATTATAAATTTGGGCATAATGACATAATATTTCTTAATAGCAACTTGAAATAACACATATATGAATATGAACAGCAATTAAAATTACTGTAAGAATCATAAATTTAGAATAATGAGTGAAAGTTATAGGTTTGAAGGTAAGCAAGTAATATGGTAACAAATTCATTTTGGTGAAATCTAAATCAATAAGCTAGTTTATGATTTCATAAAAAAAGGTAAAATATATTTACAATTAAATTTATTAATCAAAATCAGGAATGCTGGTTATCAGCAAATGTCAGAAAAATATCACAATATTTTATAGAAGATAAATGAATATGGGAAAAATGTAGTTCAATTTAATAAGCAGACTTAAAAATTGCTATAATTTAAGATAAAGTCTTCAAAATAGTCAACAGTTTAGAATGTTAGTTAAGAATGGTATTCAACTAGAGGAAAACAAAGAGAAAATTCACAGTATAGGTAAAACCATCATCAGCATAGTGATACTGATACAGAATTTGTAGCTTTTCTGGGTCCACCACCATCCTATTGTGGTAATTAAACAACTTTTTGAGTTCCAGACATACTCGCTATTGAATGACTAATTTTATTTAGGCTTAGGAAGAAAAAGAAACGTATTTCCTTATTATGATTTTTTCCCATGAATGTGAGTAGATTTGAAAGGAGAGGCTCTTTCTGTGATCATAGTTTTAATTAAACATGTGAATAAAATAATCTTTTAATGCAGCATTTTACATGTTTATACTGGCATAACTATAACAGAAGGATAACTAAAGAAGGGGAATTGATGTGAATTAACCAGAGAAAGGCACTAGCCGAAAAGAAGAAGAAAGTAATACAGAAAACAAACCCAAAGTAAATACACTATAAATACATGAAATTTTAATATCATCAACTTCCTATAAATATAAATAATAGGCTAAAAGAATCATCTTTAATAAAGATATACTTTTTTAATTTTTTCCTGTAATTTTTTTGTCTGTACTGACAAAAGAATATGAAGATTAAATGCACTCAAAAGGAAAAAAAAACAACAACTCTGGTATATATACAACTTCATTTTTTATAAACCTAATGTTATCCACACACAAAAATCCCTAAACCGGGACATATAGCTTAAAGAAAGAGGAAATATGTATGGAATAGCACCAGACAAAAACATCAGACAGAAACGTAAAGGAAAAGAACCAATGGAGACACAGAGCTACCCAAGAACAAAAGGTAAAATGGCTATAGAAAATTCTCATACATCAATAATTACCCTAAATGTAAATGGTCTGAATTCATCAATAAAGAGGCACAGGGTAGCGCAGTGGATAAAAAAAATAAAACCCAACCATACTGCCTAGAAGAGACACATCTAAGCTGCAAAGACAAAGGTAGACTCGGAGTAAAAAGGTGGAAAATGATTCTCCAAGCAAGTAACATCCACTAAAAAACAGGTGTAGCAGTATTTGTGTCTGACAAAATAGAATTAAAGATAACAAGGGACAAAGATGGACACTTTATAATGATAAAGAAAACATAACACTTCATAATATATATGCACCCAACCAGGAAGCACCAAAATATATAAAACAATTATTCACAGAACTCAAGGGAGAAACAGAGCAAAACATAATCATAGTTGAAGACCTCAATACTCCATTGACAGCTCTAGACAGATCAAACAGAAAATGAACAAAGTAATATTAACTTTAAATGACACAATTATAAAAATAGAACAATAGAAAAAAAAAACCTAATTCAAAAAAACTAAAATCATAGTTGGGAATGAAAAAAATTAGGTGTAATTAAAAAAAAAATAGTGGTGAAGGCCAGGGGTGGGGAAAGGGGGGGAAGAAAAGGGGGCATCTGTAATATTTTCAATAATATAGATAAATTTTTAAAAATAGAATTTTGAAGTGTCTTTAAATATTTGAAGACCCTCTTAGAAGACAGAATACATCAATTATACATGGGTTCATAAGTATAGGTTTCAGATAAGTGTTTGAAAATTAAGGGCTACATTTTGTAGAAATGAAGGAATAGTCAAGGTTGTATAAAGGTAGAATGAAATAGCTTTCTAGGCTTGTGTTCTCCTATCTAAGGTAAGCAGTTTGGATGTGGTGATTTCTAACATCCTTTGCAATTTTGCTGTTGTACAGTGTTATTTATATCTATATATACTAATATAAAAGCCCAGCGACTGTTATGGCGGAACAACCAGAACAGCTGGAACGACTGGTGGCTATGATGCGCACAGTGGCAGCCAACCGGCCTGATCCTCCAGGCCCTGATCAGCCATGCCCCCTCCCACCCCTGGCTGGCCCAGCCCTTGATCTGCCCCCAACACCTTTGTCAGTGAGCCTTATTCTGAGCCAAATTAACAAATGCCCACTGATTTGATTAGTGAGTCAACATTCAGGTTGAGTCACCTACTGACTCAGTAAACCTGGCTGGAGGAAGGGGGAAAGGAAGAAGGGGGGAAGGAGGAAAGGGGGAAGGAGGAAGGGGCTGGGAAGGAGGAAGCTGCAGGGGAAGGAGGTGGTAACTGACACAGCAGCTAAAAAACAGGAGCCCTAAATGTCCAAGTGAAGTTACCACACCCAAATCAAGAGTGCACAAATGAAGTCAAGGAGTGACAGGAAAACCAAGGTTCAGTATCAAAAAGTAGAGGTCAAATTAAGAGAATCACACCAACCACAGAGGGAGCTGCCCTCCCCCTGGCCAGCCCCACTGCCAATTACCTCCCCCACCCCAGTCGGGGTGGGCCGGCTGGCCAGCTCCCATAACCCTTCCCCCCACCAGCCTGGCCTGATGGACCCTCATCAAGACAGGCCAGCTGGAACCCACCCATGCATGAATTCATGCACAGGGCCTATAGTATTTTACATATCAACCTGCTCAGTGCCTTGTAGGACCTATTCCTATGGAATAGATACTTAAGGTGCATGAAATGAGATGCCCCATATCCATACATCTGTTTACCAGTGTTATAGAGGAACTGCTATAAGTTCTTTTATTTGCCCTTGTCCCTTCCAACTCCTGTCAACTCTTGGTTCAATTGCTACCAATACACAAGCTCTACTTTACTTAGCTGCTGTTCTAATCCTGAAAAAAATGTCAGAATATCAGGATATCCTCAGACTTGTCAGTCTGGGCAGGCTGACGTTAGTTTTGTGATAAACCTTGCTATTTTTCTGGACATTTTCCACTGTTTATTTATAATTTAATTAGTATTCTGTTTCAAAATAGACCTAATGGAAACACCTTTTGCCTGTTTTATTAATGGTACAGTCTAGACTATGTCACCCTATACTTTTCCCTTCAAGGTGAACAATCTTGGATCTCAAAGATAGCCTGAATCAAGCCCATGTATGTCACCTCACTTTAATTATTCTAGTTGGAATTAGTTTTTACCCAACAACAAAGTCAACCCTACCCAAGACTCTTCTTTAGTGGCCCAAAGTATGGGATTCTACCTCTTCCTGTACTCACTACAGCTCTATGAGCAGAAAGCCTGCTTTTTTGGTGGAGAAGAGAGAGGGAAGTCCTTTCTTCACTGCAAAAAGAGGCATTTAAGGCAACATCGCCAGGCCTCAAAAACAGTTTGTTCCCTTTTCTTTTCACCTCTCTTCCCCATATGCCCAGATAGGATGAAACAGATGCTCATTAATTCTTAAAGTTCCTTTAAAATATATAATACACACTCTCAGATTAGTGAGGTTAAGACACATGGTAGTTATATAACTTGCAATGTGCCCTATTATCAACAGAACTATTCGCAAGGTAGGCAGTCAGGCTTAAAAATTTTTACCCAAAGCCTGAAAAGGAAATACCCCTCAAACTGCCATTGGTTGTCATGATCTGAGCAAACAAATGGTATTGTTGCACACTGTCAACAGCCCACATTCTATGCCCTGTTTTGCTTTTAACAGACTGTGAAAAGACCAACAGCTGTTACTGAGTTAAGAAGAACTAAAGGATTTACAGTAGGTGGTACCACCTGTGCTTTTCTTGTTCTACCCTTTAAAATCTGCCACTTTATTTTGGAGCTGGGTGGAGAAGATGGCAGTGACTCAATGTGTGTATGTGGAGTGGGGGTGAGTAGTCAACTGTGGCTCAGTTCTGGTTTGAGGAGTAACATCAACTTTACATGTCACAGTAATGTGTGTTGATCAATATCTTCTCTTGTTTTTGCTTTACCCATTTCAAGTATTTAGGCAAACACCATAAATAAAAAGCAAATCTGAATTCAGCTGACTTCACTGTAAAATGAAAAAAAGATTTACAACCAAGATATAATGCAAGATTCTCTATGTATGCAATTAATGATCTTTCCTAGCTTCTTTCCCATAAAGACTAGAAAAATACACTTGCCAAGTCACTGCCAACTTGATCCTCTTAGCTGTGGAATTTTAAATTTAAACAGCCAATGGGTGAAACATGTCTTCTATTTCTAATGAAGTGTTTAAGGGATTATGGAAAAGAGAAGTCATTTGGGGACAAAAATAGTTTTAAAAAGTGGCAACTTGAATTACCAAACACTTATATATGAAGTTCCCCCTAAATGCTCAATTTTAAAACATTACTAGTATATTCAGAATAATTTAAGGCATATAATATAAAGGTTTTTTTTACAAAAGCAAATGTATTGAGTGCCTCAACTGAATCAAGGAATCCCTACTTAACCATGAGGTGATATTTCTGCACCTTGCCATTTTAAACTAATCAATATTACATAAATCCAACTGGAATTTATTCAATGAAGAACCAACGGGGGATAATCCCCTCTCTTGTTTTTACTACTTTTTACATTTTCCATAGTTAATATGGAAATTTGCTCAATACTAGGTCTGAGATCCAAATATCTAAAACACACAAAACATATATTCTTTAGTAATTTGTATTGATTGATAAAGATGGTAAGTGGCAAAACAGGAAGGAAACTTGGAGACCAACAACATAAGGCAATGTGGTGGGTATTTTTTCATCCATTGATACCAGAATTCATTAATTAGTTCTATTCATTTCTTCACATTATATTCAAATTTTGCTCCAAATTTGTTTGTTTTCTGAAGAATATTTCCCTGAATAAACTACCTGTCAATAGTATATTCCAACCCCATCTATTTTTAACCACCTTTATTGCCCTCTGAAACAAGGAAGAAAAAATAATATTCTTAGACCAAAAATAGATAGCATAGCTTGAAAGCTTTTTCCTTTGGATGACTCAGTCTGAAACTTCAGCCAAGGAGCAATGCTGTTCTGCTGCTGTTTTGGAAAAACACTTGGACCTATCTGAACATATTAAATATAACTCTCATCGATAACATTTACAATAGGTTTCATTTATAATCATGAATTAAGTACAAAGTCAGAGAATGGCTCAAACTGACTCCATCTCAGGTCTTGTTATTCATCTTAAACTTCTCTGTTAGTTGCTCCTTGAGCCTTCTTTCTCCACAGTAATATTAATAAATTATATCATTTTCAGATAGTTCTTAATTACTCTGAGTACATCCTTTATTGAGTGGGTATTTACTCATAATTTTGTGTTTTTTTTCAATCCACTGAAACACAGTTTTCTCCACAGCACATGTTGGCAACAGTGCTATCACACACATTGAAATCTTCCACTCTGATTACATTAACTGTTGGTACTGCTGCAATGAATTTGTCTAGATAGTTATAACACACCTCTTATCAGCATTTGTCATGTCCAGGACCTAGTCACTGATGTTGGCGGCACAGTGTTTAGATTCAAATTGAATAGTTTGGGGTATTTTGTGACAAGTGACTGTCACACTGACAGCTGAGACCCATCACTAGGAAAAAGGAACATCTCCCTGAAGGCTGCATAGTCAGGGTCGTTCACCGTAAGCCACTGTTTATCAAGAATTACCTAATGTAAAGAACAGATCCCTCAAGTGATGTTTTCCCCGCAAAAGAATATCAGGGTTTCTTTTACTCCTCCACAATTACTTCTGCTGACTTGAGGAACATACTTCAGGAGACTGCTAGATAGAGCAGTTGACATCTGATAGCTCACCTCTGCAAAATGAGAAGGGAGCTGATACCACAATACAGACTCATGAAAGATACTGTAGTGGCAGACAGTAGGGAGACAGGGACATGTGCTGGGGGTGGGAGAGGCCAAGGAGAGGTCAATGGGGGGATAAAGGAGACATATAGAATAATTTCGACAATAAAGAATTTAAAATTTAAAAATGTGAAATAAAATAAAGTGAATAAATGAAGTATCTAAGTACTTAATTGGAAGCATTTACTAGATGAAATAAGTCCCAAAATAAAAATAGTGTTTGAAAATATAGGTCACAAAATTTGTGCCACTAAAAAGGGTGAAAGATAAGGAAGACAAAGAATTTAGATGGAGGTTTTGATTTTACAAAAGACGAAGGCATTAACGAGAAATATTCTGCTCAGAATCATTACAAAATTGAAATGAATACCTTGGGTTACACCTCAGTCCTCTTGGCCTCTTGGCCAAGTTTCTATTTCCAGCAGACCAGGCTATATCAGATTTTAATAATCAATAACTGCCAAATCAAACCATCTTTCAGACAGTGAAATTACATCAAAGTGTTTTGCCTATCTAAAATGGGAAAAGGATAGGGCCATTAATTCTAATGTGAAAACACCATTCTAAGAATTTTATTTATGATACTGAATGTACAGTTGACAAGAGTTATACCTAAGAGCAGAGAGATCATACCATTTTATGTAGGAATAAATAGGTAGATGTGCTACTATATGGACTTGCCACAAAACATACCTACTGGACAGCATTCTTTGTCTATTGTGGGTGTTTTTTTTTTTTCAGTTCATTTAATAAGATACATTTATATTAGTAAAAATTGTACTTAATGTGTTTTTGAACATTATGAAAGTTTGCAAACATGGTTATAGTTCATACCACCTGCTCAAATCTATTATAACCCTCCTTGAATCTGGATTAGACTTCTGACTTGCTACAGTAGATTCAGAAATGTTCTGCCAAGGTTCCTCTTCAAGGAAAGACTTACTGTCCAGCTGTGAGGACAGTTATCAGTAGCTTACAGTTTTCACTCTGCTTCAGTTACAGAGAGCCCTATCACTTAAACTTCTTCCTCAGCCCAATTCTGTTTACTATGTTCCTCTCATAGATGTAAATCTATAATAAATAACTTATACTCCAAATACCATAATAGCATCTGCTTCTGGAGAACACAACCTATGACATTTGTGTTGGCCAATAAAGTATGGCATAAGTGGCATTGTACCAGCTCTGAGACTAGACTTCAGAACAAAGATAAAAAACCATATATAATAAAAGCCTAATATGCTAAGTGTCTGGTCATCCAGGCGGCCATTCAAGCAATCAAAGCATAATATGCTAATGATATGCTAAGGCCACTCAACTGCTTGCTATGACATTCACCTACCACCAGGGGGCAGATGCTCCAACTAGTAGGTTAGCTTGTTGCTGGGATCAGGCAGATCAGGACTGAGCGAGACAGGCCAGACATGCCCTGGAGCCCTCCCACAGTCCCTCCCCACCAGGGGGCAGATGCAGTGAGCAGAGTGGTAAGGAGCAGCGAGCAGGCAGACAGTAAGGAGTTAGGGATCCCAGACTATGATAGGGATGTCTGCAAAACAAACAAACAAACAAACAAACAACAACAACAACAAAAAACAGGGATTGGGCCTAAGCTGGCAGTCAAACATCCCCCAAGGGGTCCCAGACTGAGAGAAGGTGTAGGCCGGGCTGAGGGACCCCCCACCCCAGTGCACAATTTTTGTGCATCAGGCCTCTAGTATGAACAATAAAATGGCAATAAGTACATGTCTATCAAAAATTTCCACTAATATTTACAGGGTAAAAGTAAGATTGTTGTTAGAGCTATGGTAAGCAAACTGCAGCTTGTGAGCCACATGAAGCTCGTTGGCCCCTTGAGTGTGGCTCTTCCACAAAATACCACGGCCTGGGTGAGTCTATTTTGAAGAAGTGGCGTTAGAAGAAGTTTAAGTTTAAAAAATTTGGTTCTCAAAAGAAATTTCAATCATTGTACTGTTGATATTTGGCTCTGTTGACTAATGAGTTTGCCAACCACTGTGTTAGAGTATTAAATTTGACAGTAAAATAGTAGTCAAGTTTTCAGACTAATTTAAATTGGCTAATTGAAATAAGTGAATATTCTAGAAAAATTAATTGTACTGGACAAAAAGCTGTTCCTAAAGTGTAAACTAAAATTTTTATTGGTAGTTCATCTCATGGTAAAATTGTTTAACATGATAAAATTGCGCACCATGTAATGAACCTAAAACAGTATATTATAGTGCAAAAAATTAAAATTTAAAAGCTATCAAGACTACATTATAAAATTTCCAAAAGCCTCCTAATATTTAAATCAAAAAAGGAGAGGTAGCAGAACATAATGTAAAGAAAAATATCCTGTAAGTAAATTACATCTAGAAAATTTTTACTTTAGAAAATTAACTTTCATTTGTAATGCTAACAGAAAGACACCCATGAAAAACACACATGGTGTCAAAAAAAGCCAAAGGAAAATCGTTTGGGCAAAAAATCAAAAAGGATCCCAAGTCAAATTTATAGAAAATATTCCTTTATTAACTTTTGGTCGAGAATATGTTTGTATATTTTCAGAAAACAACTCTGAGACCATGTGGATTCCAGCAACAGAGAGGAATCGACAGGACAGCTCCAGCCATGAAGACAGAAGAGAAATAGTCCAGAGATGGACGATGGTGACGATGCCTTGCCATACTAGCAGTCAGCAGCTGTGCGTCGCTGCAGGTTGCCCAGGACCAAACCAGAGAGGGTCGGACCTGCATTACCACCATTTGTCCACCATCCAGAACTGAAATATCATTGCTGACATGTACTCATAAGGAACTGTTTGACATTGAAATTGGGACTCAAAAGAACTGTTGGCCCAGAAAGAAACTCACTACAGACTGATTCATTTGCCTTTCAGCATAACCATTATTGCTTGTCTCATTTTCGGTTCTTATAAGTGTATTTCTTGTATCACATGATCTCACTCATCTAGGGGAAATAATGAACAACATAAACTGATGAACAAAAACAGACCCGGAGACAGGGAAGCATCGATCAGACTGTCAGACCTCAGAGGAAAGGTAGGGGAGGGTGGGGATAAGGGAGATAGATCAACCAAAGGACTTGTGTGCTTGCATATGAGCCTAAGCAGTGATCACGGACAACAGGGTGGTGGGGGCATGCATGGGGAGGGGTTTGGGATGGGAATGGGGGGATGAGAACAAATATGTGATACCTTAATCAATAAAGAAATTTAAAAAAAAAGAACTGAACATACTGATATTAAAATGAATCTAAAAAAAATTAAATCTAAAAAACAAAATAAACAAACAAGCAGAACAGAAACAGATACAGAGAACATTTTAAAGAGTGCCTGATGGGAGGGTGGTTGTGGGATGGGTGAAAAAGGTGAAGGGATTAAGAAGTATAAATTGGTTGTTATAGAATAGTCATGGAGATGTAAACTATGGCATAGGGAATATAGTCAATAATATAATAACCATGTATGGTGTCAGATGGGTCTGAGTTTTAACAGGATGATCACTTAGCAAGTTATATAATGTTTAAGCATTGGGTTGTACACCTGAAACCAATATGTCAAATGTATTGAAAAAAAAATAAAAGCCTGCAGATTGCTGGGAACCATACCAAGGCACCATTTAAATAAGTCCTGAATTGTTTGCTGAAAAATGAGAGAGCATGGGAAGCAGATATGAACCATTCCATCTGAGGCCTTCCAAAGTAACCAGTGCTCAATCCGCCCAGCACTTGACTGTAGACAAATGAGTAAACTCTTTCCACACTCAAAGAATAGCTCAGATGAGCTCAACCAAAATTGCTAAATAACATAAAAAAAGGGAGCTAAATAAATGCTCATTGTTTTAAGCTATTAAATCCTTAGTATGATGCCCAGCCCGAGTGGCTCAGTGGTTGAGTGTCAACCTATGAACCAGGAGGTCATGGTTTGATTCCCTGTCAGGACACATGCCCAGGTTGCAGGCTTGATCTCCAGTGTGGGGTGTGCAGGAGGCAGCTGGACAATGATTCTCTCTCACTATTAATGTTTCTATCTCTTTCTTCCTCTTCCTTCCTCTCTGAAATAAAAAATATATTTATATTTTAAAAATCCTTAATGTGATTTTTCAAATAGCAAAATCTATTTGATTATATAAGCATACTTAACATTTTGAAAAATAAACTTGAATTTGTTTGAATTTTTAATACTTTAAATTTTATGAAATGACACTATACTAATTAGCATACAGTTCACATTTAGCATAGGTACATTCACATGAATTCACACAGCTCTGTGCTTATCTCTGGGGGATGCCTGGAAATACAGCACTGACTTTTGGCCAAAATAAAGGCATTGGGCTAACTGATGATTTAGTGTGTGCTGTTTCACATCTGAAACTCCCTTGTGGCACCCAGGCCCAGTTGGCTTATTGATAGCTTACTCCTAGAGTAACCAGTTAGACAGCCTGACTGAACTCTGTAAACAAAAGGTCATGAAAGTCCCCACTACAAAGTCTGAAGTAGATCTCCCCAAATCAGTACTCATTGCATAAGTTTTGGTGATTCAATCTAGAAACAAAACACATTCTTGTGCTCACAGCAAGTACTTAAGGGATATGCTTCTGGAAGGTTTTGGGCCCCTAATTCTTGCCCGAATTCTCTTTCTTCCTCTTTTTCATCTTCTTTATAGTGTCCTTTGCCTTTATTAAATGACTTACATTAACATGCTCTATGGTGTCTCATGAGTCATTTAAATTAACCATTGTATCATTTTTTGCAAATATGTGTGTGTGTGTGTGTGTGTGTGCATTTTTCCAGATACTCTTCACAAATTCAGAAGAACAAGATTTATGAAATTTCTTAGATGGTATAGAACGAAGGAAAGCATATTTGCACACAATCAAGATCAAAGTTGAATGTCGTTTTGGTTTTTGATAAGGGTCTTTGTAAATGTGTATGTGTATTTTCACTTTTGTAAGGGGTAATACTACACCTGAACTATTGAGCTGAGTACAGCACAGTACTCAATGGTTTAATGTATTTAACATGATCCAAGTGCAAAATACTACTGAAGAGTAGCTTAATTCCACTGATATTGTGTTCCTTTATATTGTAGGTAATAGATTAACAAATCCTTTCCTCCTTCTCCATGAGAATCTGACCTTAGATTAATTTTCTAACTCTGTTTACCTGGCAGCTTAATAAAATTAAAATATGTTGTGTTTCTAAGAAACAAAAATTATAGTAAAAACTAGAGGCCCGATGCACGAAATCTGTGCAAGGGCCTCAACCCTCGCAGCCCTGGCTTTGTCCAGAAGTTGTTCTGCTGTCTGGTCTAATTACCTTATTATGCTTTTATTATTATAGATGACCTCTATTGGCAAATGTCATCTGGACTAAGAGATCTAGAAATGCTTGATAAGAAGCCACAGCTTCATCATTCCCTGAATGTGATGATTATAGGAATATCTCTTGAGAGGACTCTGAAAACTAGGTCTATGGAATTATGACAAAATACATTGGCTCTTGTGGGACCTGACACATTTGCCTCCTGTCAGGTCCTGGACTCACCTGAGGCACCTTTCCTCTCCTTGCAGGTGAACAGTATGGGCCACGAAACAACCACAGAAGAAGAATGTTTGATGCTTCCCTCCTGACAAATTGTGTTTTATATCCTAATCCTTCTGGGTAGCCTGGTGACAAATGTGGCTTTTAATAAATATATTTTTATTGATTTCAGAGAAGAAGGGAGAGGGAGAGAGAGATAGAAACATCAATGATGTGTGAGAATTATTGACCAGCTGCCTCCTACACACCCCACACTGAAGATCAAGTCCATAACCTGGGCATGAGCCCTGACAGGGAATTAAACCATGACCTCCTGGTTCATAGGTTGATGCTCAACCACTGAACCATGCCAACTGGACCATAAGTGTGGCTTTTGAGCGTCTTAGGATTTGACTGTCACTGATTCTAAGAAAATCCCTTTATGGGTGTTGCACTCAACATATATACAGAAGAACTATGCTAATAAATTGTGAGTAGCTCTTCATTATTTCAAATGTTATCATCTGCAAAGGCCCTATTTCCAAATAAGGATATATTCACAAATATTGAGGGTTAGGACTTCAACATATTTAGGGGGGATACAATGAACCCAGAAGAGAAACATAATCCTGCAGAGCTAA
The DNA here is from genome assembly GCA_025583905.1 of Ia io. Taxonomy (NCBI): domain Eukaryota; kingdom Metazoa; phylum Chordata; class Mammalia; order Chiroptera; family Vespertilionidae; genus Ia; species Ia io. Next base: position 24,057,665 of record JAJQQW010000009.1, read on the forward strand.
AATCATAAAGGTCAGGCAGATTGCCTAGTTAATTAAAAAGGTATCCCTGGTTGTTGTAAGGTACCTTTTAAGTTAGAAACAGCATAGAGATAGTAAATGTTTCCTTCTATTTCCAGCACAAATTTCCTCTTTCAATGTCCAATTGATTTCCTCACATGATGAAACCAAAATGACGTGAAAAAGAAACACATCCACCCCTTTTCCACTCTCCAAAAGCTTATTATAATACAATTTCAAAATGTAGGTTTCAATCTACATGGCAGATACTGAGTAAGAAGACAATGAAAGCAGAATATTTAGAAAAACAGTCATACAAGTATAGGACAGTAGTCTTTCTCATATACCCCATGAGTGGAACCTTTATTAGAGTACATTTCTGATTTATGTACTTGTTGAAACAGATACAGAGAAATGGGACATAATCTAGTGTATGAAATCAATAAATATCTTAAGAGGAATAAAACAATTATAAGATTAATTTTATAATAAAAAATTATAATATGACAAATTCTACTCATTGTTCATAGTTAAAAATTTTTTTCATGACAATTTGCTAATCAGAATACTTGAGGTTACTAGTCAAAAACCTATTTTAAGTATTTTAAGTTTCTAAAAGCTATTAAGAATTCCTCCATGGGGGGCAGGGCAGGCTGGGAGAGGACAATGGGGGAAAAGGAGACATATGTAATACTTTCAATAATAAATAATTTTTAAAAAGAACTCCAAAAATCATCCAAATATATGTTTAATCATATCTTCAGCTAAAATGCACTTTTAAAAACAAAGGTGATTATATTTTCCTACCAACTGCCCTCCCTTGCAGGCTTGATCGCCCCCAACTGCCCTCCCTTTTAGGCTTAGTCCCTCCCAACTGCCCTCCCCTGCTGGCCATCTTCTGGCAGCCATCTTGTGTCCACATGGGGGCAATTATCTTTGACCACATGGAGGCAGCCATCTTGTGTGTTGGAGTGATGGTCAATTTGCATATTATTTTTTTATTAGATAGGATAGAGGCCTGGTGCATGGGTGGGGGCTGGCTGGTTATCCCTGAAGGGTTTCCCAGATCAGGGTGGGGGTCCCCTTGGGACATGGGGTGGCCTGAGCGAGGGGCCTGTGGTGGTTTGCAGGTTGGTCATGTCCCCTGGCGACAAAAGCAGAGGCCCTGGTATCTGGGATTTATCTTCTATAATTGAAACTTTGTAGCCTTAAGTGGAGGCCAAGGCAGGCCAGAGCTGCGGAAACTTGGCTTCCTCCATCACCGGTGGCAACTCAAGCCTCCTGATCTCTCCAGCTCCATGACTGCCACCATTTTTGTTGGGATTTATTTATCTTCTATAATTGAAACTTTGTTGCCTTAAGCGGAGTCCAAGGCAGGCCAGTGCAGGTGGAAACCTTGGCTTCCTTCATTGCCGGGGAAACCCAAGCCTCCTTCTCTCTCCGTGGCCACAGCCATCTTGGTTGGGTTAATTTGCATACTCGCTGCTGATTGGCTGGTGGGCGTGGCTTATGGGTGTAGCAGAGGTACAGTCAATTTGCATATTGCTCTTTTATTAGATAGGACTAGATGCCCAGTGAATGAAATTCATGCACAAGTAGGTTCCCTAGGCCTGGCTGGCGATCAGGGCTGATTTGTGGGGTGACCAGTGGGGCGACTGGGGCCCCTGCTCGCACCCACCTTGGCCTGGTGCTGCCTGCTCACCTGCTCCACTATCCTGCTCTGGTCCCACTCTTGTTGGGGCCCATTGGGCCCGGCAGTGCCTCCACTGTTGCCCGCTGCTAGCACTGCGTTGCTGACACCCATGACGCCCGCCATGTTCCATGCCACCCCCTGGTGTCCAATGAACATCTAACTCCTGGTCAATCGAACTCCCACCCGTGGGGACAATTTGCATATTAGCCTTTTATTATATAGGATAACACATTTTTGAGAGTGTAAGGGCACTATTCATAATTATGCCAGAAGGGCAGACACACACTGGGTGGGCAAGGTGGTTCTCCTCCATAGACTTCTCACTGGTATGTCCTCATGCACTGCTAATCCCATTCAGTTCATTTTCCATAGGATAATTATTTGTGGCTCCTCCCTCACAAGAGAAAGATACACAAAAGTAAGGACCTGTTTTTGCTTACCTTTTTATTCCTAGAACCTAGCACTAATTCCTGGAAATTACTAGTCAATTGATGATTTCCTTATGTATAAAAAAAAATATATTAGAAGGGTCCATGACTCTTTGGTCAAATGGATTAATGGTTGAAGGGAAAAAGGAAAGAAGAAAGATGCTATGCAAAAATATAATTAATTAAAGTAAACCAGAATTAAATGTTTCTTAGTAATATATATGTAGAATCTTAATTTTCTAAGTATTTAGTTGAAAGTGATTAATTTCTCTATCAATTACTAAAGTTTAAGTAAGTCTCATTGTAATAGTTTGATTTTCTAATTTATTCCTGAGCTTTCACATTTTGGTAACTATTGCAGAACTTCAAATATATGGATGAACATCTTGAATTGATGAATATAAAAAAATTCCTAAGTTTATTTCTGACATTAATTTTATTGGGAAACTCTGAAAAGTCAGTAATTTTTAAATATTGTGAGTCAATTACTCAATTATTCCAAATCATAAAGATAATCATCCCAGAACAAATCAAACTTCAATGTGGAACAATGAATTCTAAAATATATAAAATAGTTCAAAAGACAAAACTTTTTTTCTTATAATTTCTGGGATTGATCAATGAATAATAAAAGGTACATTAACCTAATCAGTAAACAGGAACAATTTGGGAAAAAATAGAGAATGGTGATTTAAATGTGGACCTGAATTGCTGCAAACCTTGTGCACCCAGTGTGAGTTCTATTATTGAAAGTACCAAAGCTAGTCTATGATATATATTTTATGAAATTCTCCTTTAGGCTATCCATCTGTGATGATATCCCACTGCTATCTTTCATATTGACTTTTCCTTGTCTGTAATATAGGGAGAATGAAGCTAAAAGATTATTCATGATAGAAAGGAGCAACTAGCATTAAAGTAAAATGTAAAAAAAATATATGGTGTAAGTGGTTCTTTTCTATAGCTTAGGAAACTTTTCCTCAGGTTAAAAATTCTTTTTGATACGTTACAACAAGGAGAATTTGTCTCATAATTAATTAGCTTGGGAAATGGAGGGATCCATAGATTTTCATGTCTCCTGTGTGCAATGTTGCTTTCATTTTGTTATCTTTCTAGTCATCTTCCTCATCTCTCACCTAAAATCTCACAGCTGATACTATCAAGCAGAGCCTACACACACACACACACACACACACACACACACACACACACACACACACACACACATTATGTATAAATATATGTATATATATATATACACATACATATATACTAGGTGTACCAGTTTAATAATGCGACTTTTTTTTCAATAGATGGAGTTACACATAAGTTGATATATATGCGATTTGATACATATGCTATTTTGTTGTATTAACAACAAGCTTAAAAATTTCATATGTCAAATTTTCTGAAGGTGTTAACATCATAGATATTTTTATGCTTAAAAATGTCAAATTTCGCCAAAACCAGTTTGGCTCAGTGGATAGAGCATCGGCCTGCGGACTCAAGGGTCCCAGGTTCGATTCCGGTCAAGGGCATGTACCTTGGTTGCGGGCACATCCCCAGTAGGGGGTGTGCAAGAGGCAGCTGATCGATGTTTCTCTCTCAACGATGTTTCTAACTCTCTATCCCTCTCTCTTCCTCTCTGTAAAAAAATCAATAAAATATATATTAAAAAAATGTCAAATTTCATGCCAAAAAAAGAGCATTTGCGGGAAGTTTTAATTAATTATTTTGAAGAAAAGTGCTGCTGAATACTTCAGGAAGCTTATGGTGAACATGCTCCATCTCAAGATACTTGTGAACACTGGTTTAAATGCTTTGAAAGTGATAATATCGATGTGAAAGACAACGCCAAGTCTAGATCTACTGAAAAACTTTGAAGACCAAAAATTACAAGCATTATTGGATAAACATGCATGTCAAACTCAAAAGCAACTAGCACAAAGATTAAACGTTGCTCCACAAACAATTTCCAATCATTTACAAGCAATGGGAAAGATCTTAAAGGAAGGAAAATGGGTGCCACATCAAGTGAATGAAAGACAAAGGGAAAACCGAAAAGTCATCAGTAAAATGTTGCTTCAACAGAACGAAAGAAAGTTTTTTTTGCATCGAATTGTGACTGGAGATGACAAGCAGGTTTATTTTGAGAATCCCAAACTCACAAAAGCAGGGGTTGATCCAGGTCAACCATCAACATCGACTGCAAGGCCAAATCGCTTTGGAAAGAAGACAATGCTCTGCGTTTGGTGCGATCAGGAAGGTGTGGTGTATTATGAGCTTCTAAAACCAGGTGAAACTGTTAATACTGATCACTACTGACAACAAATAATCAATTTGAACCATGCTTTAATCGTGAAATGACCAGAATGTTCCAGAAGACAAGGCAAAGTAATTTTGCTTCATGATGATGCATCATCACACACTTCAAAACCAGTTAAAGACATGTTAAAGATCTTGCCTGGGAAGTAATTTTTTTTTAATTTGTTTATTGATTACAGTGTTACATATGTGTCCTTATTCCCCCATAACCCCCCTATTCCCCCCCTCATGCCCTCACCCCCCTGTTGTCTGTGTCCATTGGTTATTGCCTGGGAAGTGTTAACCATCCCGCTGTATTCACCAGACCTTGCTCCTTCAGATTATCACTTGTTCTGATCGATGGCACATGCACTTTCTGAGCAGCACTTCAAAACATACAAAGAAGTGGAAAATTGGGTCTCTGAATGGTTTGCCTCAAAACAATAAAAGTTCTATTGGGATGGTATCCACAAATTACCTGAAAGATGGGGGAAATGTGTAGCTAGTGATGGACAGTTCTTTGAATAAAGCACTTTTGATGTTTCTCTTAAAATTATCATGTTCTCTTGGATTACAAAATCACCATTATTAAGCAGTACACCTAAATATATATATATTGGAGGCCCAGTGCATGAATTCGTGCATGGCCGGGGTCCGTCCAGCCTGGCAAGGGAGAGGGGACATCGGCAGTTGGCCGGCCTGCCTGCTGGTCAAACTCCTGGGGACAATTTGCATATTAGCCTTTTATTATATAGGTTATACACTGAGTGGCCAGATTATTATGCATTCAGAGATCATAATAATCTGGCCACTCAGTGTGTGTGTGTGTGTGTGTGTGTGTGTGTGTGTATCAAGAAGAAATTATCTCATATTCTAGACTGCAACAGATTCCATATATAATCAAAATAGATAAGTTAATAGCCTTTAAATCATTTGACATGTTAAGAAAGTCATCATGCAAATCAAAAGTATTATTACTCTGAAAAGCATTAAATCTCAGAAAATTAATTCTAACTGGTTTCAAGACATCTCCTTTATAGTATGTATTTCTTACCACACAGAATATTTCTACTTGCGTTGCAAGGAAGCTATCATTATTAAAAGACTGATGATTAATAGAAACACTGAAAGTATTAAAAAATTCATGTATTTTATTAAAACCATTTGTGTTTTCATTAGAAACTTTCCTCCCACAGAAGTTTGTTTACAGTGTGTTAATTTAATGCTTTTAAATAACCAATTCATGTGCACTAACATACTGATTTCTTTTTCTAGAATTGTTATGGTCTTCTTTCTATGCTTGTATTTAATTCACCCACACAGGAGCTTGTGTGCTTACCCACAATTAACTCCTTGGGGATCTCAACTGAAATACGATGGGTAAGAAATCTGAGGAGATGTAAAGTCTCATGCATGTTGGATTAAACATTCAGCAATATAGTTATACTGAAAAGAATAACCATATAAAAATAAAATATCAATGTCAAATAACTGTACTTCAAAGCAGGGTTTTTTTTAAACTGTCACACTGAATGAGACAGGGAATGAGACAGCCTGAATAACCAGGTTGAAACCTTTAAAATAATTTTAACCCTGGCATGCCAGTGAAGACATTGACTGCTGTACATTAATGAAACCTTTGATTCTCTGACCAATGAACAATCTATTTTTCTTCTTCTTCCTAAATATAATCTTATGGATAGACTGTAAAAGCAGGCGTAAACAGTATACATCTTGTCAAAAATGCCTATGTGTATGAAGGAAATATAATAGCCAGCCCATAATTTTAAAATATTCTTTCTCTCTTCTGCTAAAATCTCTTTTAAAAAAGTGATGAAGACAATCATGAATGTATTTTACACTAGAGAATCTGAATAAAATCTTGAGAAATAATTACTACACCTTTTTATGTAAGCCCAGATTTAACAAGTACTAAGAAAGAGAATATATAGATCACTTCCACAAAGAAAACTTACTGATTTTTTTAAAGTACTGATTCAAAAATTGCTGTCATCTTATCCCAATCTCAATTTTAGTGCCATACGTTCATGACCAGCTTCATTATGCCATTTTCTTAATTATACTCATGGAAGCAACAATACAGGATAGAGAAGCATTTTTAAAATTACTATTTGCTACATAGTACATAGCAAATAGACTTGACTACATATTTTATTTCATAAGAATAAATCAAATAAAAACTATTATATGTCCTGAAATCTTACACAAAAATAATAAAATATTAAAGGACCTTAATTTCATTCATTACAATGATCTCTCAACAGTTTTGGAAATTTACTGCATGTGTGTATATATAATGTATCTATATATACATAAACACATGTATATAATTATATTGTATTAGAGGCCCAGTGCATGAAAATTCATGCACTCACGGGGGTCCGTCAGCCCAGCCTGCACCCTCTCACAATCCGGGACCCCTTGGGGAGAGTCCCTAGGCCTGTCCTGAGATCAGGGCCTATTGGGGATTTCCTTTCCCCGGCTGCAGGTGGCTGGCCCCACCCCCGCCGCTGCCACTGCTTGCCATCTGTGCAGTGCTGCCTCCCCTCCCCTGCCACTGATGGCCTCCCTCTGCAGGAGACAGGCTGGGGTGCGATGGCTTGGCTGGTCTGGGCCTCCCACTTTCTTTGCTGGGGGGTGCAACCAGCCCTGTGAGGGTCCGTCTGCCTACCTGATCTCCCCTAACTGCTGGTCTGCCTACCTGATCACCCCTAACCATTTTCCTGCCTACCTAATCAACCCTAACCACCCTGCCTGTCTGCCTGATTGCCTCTAGCCACTTGTTTGGGGGTGGGGCCAGCCCAGGGAGGGGCCTTCTGCTTACCTGATCTCCCCTAACTGCTGGTTTGCCTACCTGATCACCCCTAACCACTCTGCCTGCCTGCCTTATTGCTCCTAACTGCTTGCTTGAGGGCAAGGCCAGCCCACAAGGGACCGTGGTGGTCTGGTCTCTGGTTGTTTCAGTAGTGACGGCTCTGGCATTTTATTATATAGACTAGAGGCCCGGTGCACGAAATTCATGCATAGGGGGTGTGTGTCCCTCAGCCCAGCCTGTACCCTCTCCAATCTGGGACCCCTCGAGGGATGTCCAACTGCCCGGTTAGGCCCGATCCAGGTAGGTTTGCATACTTGCTCCTGATTGGCTGGTGGGCATGGCTTGTGGGTATAGCAGAGTGATGGTTAATTTGCATATTACTCTTTTATTAGATAGGATATTATTTTTTATTGGTACTTGACATCCAACCCTAGCAGGCTTTCAGTATTATGAAATCTGGAAAGTGACATATTATAAACCTCAGATTTTCTTGAAACTAGAGTTATGAATTCAAGTTAGATTCCACCAATGAGAGGCATTTGTTCAAGTTCCTGAAAATGACTTAAAGCACAGATCATCTTCCTGCTGTAATTCCTACAAGCTAGAATGGTCACAGAGATATAAGTATTGGGGACTATCTCCAAAGTCTAGATAGAATCTTCAGGCAGTTGAGCAGTTGAGTGATCCCAATCACTAGCCATCAACTTCACAAGTGGAAATAGCTGAAGAGGCAGAAACTATGTCTTCTCCTCTGGGTTAAAAATAAGGTATTAGTACATAGTTGAAATTATTAATACATTGGCAATCACTTTACTTTTGTTTTTGCTGATACTCCAATAATTGTCAAGCATGTAATGTCTTGCGTAAAATTTTTTTTGAAAAAAAAAGTCTCCTGAGTCCTGGACCATTATCCTGAATGATAACACAAATAGGGAAAATAAAAATTATCCCAAATAGGCCTTTGAAAGACTGTGTAGAAATGTAGAATCTTCCATTATCTTTGTCTCAATACTATACTACCCTCCTTACATTATGTGCTCAAATAATACTTTTTTTTCCTGCAAATATTGAGAGGGAAATGAGAGAGGGAAAATATTCTGAGCATGAACTCTGCACATATATCAGTGAGGAAGACTTTGAAACCTCAGTGGAAAATGTAGATTGTGGGAAGTGAAGGCTTTAAATTTAAAGTAGAGAGCACTTCCATTCTGCAGAGATAAAGAATTTAATTAATCACTGAACCTCTTACTATTTATTTTTTAAAATTATGAAATTGGAGAGTACATGGTTATTTTGTTTACCCTGAATCCAATTTTATGAATAATTATTGTCCCTTGATTTGACAACTTTTAAAGCCCATGTGGGTAAGGTATGCCAAAAGCCCTGATTTCAATGCCTTGGTAAAGCATACTTAATTTGGCCTGAGCATTCAAAAAGCTTCATTATGCTGGCCACCAGTATGGTTCAACTATCCTTCCAATCAGAGTCCTTCCTTGGATTATGATCTATGATATATCTTCCCTGGTATTAAAAGCTGCAAAGGCTACTACAGTTTGGAGTTCCCAGGGCTGCCCTATACCCACGTGGAGAGATGTACGTCTATGAATTAAACCATGCTAAGATGAACAAAGCCAAGAGTAGGATAAAAGGAGGTTTTCTAAAAATATTGTTTGAATCCTTGGATACAGATGTGCTAGGAAGGCATTTACTACTATACTGTATCCTCTGCAATAGCACAAATATGTTTTTAGCTTAAGTTTAAATTAGCACTTGTAATATTGAAACTCAGTGGCTCCTAATATAGATCCAATCATTGGGTGAAAACTCTGAAACCATTTTAAATAAATGGCTTAGGGCGTAAAACTCAGTGCTCTGCTTGTTAATATATGTGTGTTTGAGTTTTTGCAAAGTTTTATAAATGTTTCTCTAGGAAAATTTATTTTTATTTAACTAGGAATTTAATCTGTTTTCCCATAGAAAATATGGTTAGACTTGGAAAGATTGTTTTGCTAATAGGGAAATTATGAGCAGACTCCAAAGAACCACACAGAATGTGTGTAGCATGTTTATTTGTAGTGAGAGGAGCTTGTGAGCAAAAAGTGGAACTTCAGGTAGATGGGACGTGATATGTGGCATCACTTTTGACAGAAGCTGGTCTGTTCAAAATGGCAGTTTAGGGAAAGAGGAATTCATCATAAAGCTGTTAATAGTAGATGGCACCAGATGTTAGACCTCGGTCCTTGAGTTTGGCTAGGAAAAAATTCAGAGCCAAGATTTAAATACAAGTGAAAGTTTATTTAGAAAGTCACAGAGGTAAAGAAGCCATAAAAGAAGTGAGCCAGCTGGGCTGCATGGACTCAGGAAACAAGAGGCAAAAGAAGGGCCCTTGGAGCTTAGGAAAAAGGAAGGCAAAGAGAACAGGCCTGGGGGAAGAAGTGATGGCAAAGTGCTGTGTGCTCCAGAAAGAGCATGCCTGGGGAAAGAAAGGGGTGGGGAAAGCACAGGTGTGCTCTAGAGAGAGTGAGCACTCACTGGCTCTTTTGTCTTGAAGATTTCAGGTGAGGTTCTCAATAGATTATTCACCAGCTTTCCATGTGTGTTCTTTTAGGGTCATGGTCTATACTGATTGTTCGGTGTCAGGGTAGGGGGTCATTAGTTATTATAGCTGATCCTAATGTCACCAATAGCATCACTCTGTCTAGTTTTGTTGCTTTTCTGGACCTGGAGCTGAAATGCAACTGAGGCCTAGATGTTATCTCTAGTTTGACCAAAACTCTGTCTCTGTGTTCAACAGACCCAAGGCTTTGTTCTTAAGATTATTTGATGCAGGTCAGAACTGTGCAAGGTCTTATACAAGAGTGATATAAGACTGTCCTCTGCCCCCTTCCCCCTTGGTCCTCCCTTAATGGGGTCTACTGCATGGCTGGCGACATGCTAGAGGAAGAAAGGTCAGAGGAGCATCTGAACCGCATGGCCAAGGATATTAAAGGTCAGGAGGCTAAACCACATGACCAGTGATATGCTAAGAGAGAAAGGTCACCCCTAGGAGGGAGGTCCCACCTTACAATTGTCTGTTGCTAAGCACCCAAGGTTCTTTGCCATGGGTGACCTTCTGTATCTGGTCTATCATCCTACTCTGTGCATGTCTAATTGTCTACCATATCACAGCCATTCAAAGTGAGTAATGTAGATAGTAACAAGAGTAAAACCTCATCCTATGTAATAAAGAGCTAATATGCTAATTTGACCGAACAGCAGACAGACTGTCCAGACGACCTTCCAAACGAAGCCGGGGCTGCAAGGGCTGAGCCCCTTGCATGAATTTTGTGCATCAGGCCTCTAGGTATAAAATAAAAACAAGACAAGTGAAACTTTCAATACTAGAAATAAGCTTGAAAGTCATTTTTAATCCTTTCTGAAACAAAGTAGCTTTTAACTTAAATGGAGCAATTTATAACTTAAATAAATAAATAATGAATTTTATTAAATTATATATATTATATATCTCATGATGTGTGTATATATGTGTGCATACTTATGTGTTTATTTACTTTTTTCCATGATATTCTAAGTTTTTCCACCTCTGTTTTCAAGTAAAAATTTTTAAATAGGCCTATTTCTTATCTAAATAAATTTGAAGGTTAACTTGAACTTTTATCTTTCTGGTTCAGTTATACATTACTGGAAACAGGCTAAATAACTGTTCTCATTTATTTTTAAAAATCCAATAATTGGTACAGTAAAAAGCATGTTATATTGACTCAGCATGTTTCTGTATTCAGAATGTTAACTTTTGCTAAAGTTTGGATAACTCTCTTTTGAATCTATTTAATTATCCTAGATTACTTTTCTCTTAGGAGTTACTCACAGAACAACAGAAAAAGAAGTAAAACACTTCTTTCTTTTATTCCTACTGAGTTCTATTTAATCTTTTTTTTTTCTTTTTTCTTGGCTAACTTTTTAATAGTGAAACTCAAGTCTAAAATTAGTATGAAATATTGCACTCTATGTTTTCTTAAATAATATCAATTACACTTTCACCTTCTCTATGAAACCTTCTCTGATCATCTCAGTTGAAAGTAATTCTCTCTTGCCTGGAGGTTTTCTAATTTATTTTGCCGAATATTTTGTTTGAAACTTATAATTAAACATATTTTTATAAAATTGATTTTTAGAGAAAGAGAGAGAGAAATATCTTATTCCACGTATTTATGCATTAATTGGTTGCTTCTTGTATGTGCCCTGACTGGAGATCGAACCCACAACCTTCGCATATTGGGACTATGCTCTAACCAACTAAACTACCCAACTAGAGCCTAATTAAATGTCTTTTTAAAATGACTCATATATACTGGTAGTGTCTGCTCTTAGGAATTAGATATAAATCTTTCTTGGTTTCTTTTCTTCCCTATATTACCCAACTAGAGGCTCAGTGCATGAAAATTCATGCACTGGAGTGGGGGTCCCTCAGCCTGGCCTGCCCCCTCTCACAGTCTGGGAGCCCTCAGGGGCAGGGGGCGACCTGCCAATTAGGGGAAGATGACGCCCCATCACACCTCTGCTGCTGCCACTGCTGGCAGTGCAAGCCTCAGCCGGCCCTGGTTACCTGCATCTAGGACTGGCCCTGGGTGACTGGGCAGCCAACATCTCAGGCTTGCCTGTGCCTTGGGCTGGCCCTGGGCGGCTGGGGGGCTGAAGGGACTGGGGGACTCCGGAGGCAGGCGTGCAGAGCAGCCAGGCTTGCCTGGGGGTGGGTCTGGCCTTGCCACACACCTGCTGCCCCAGCAGGGCTGAGGGGGCTGGGTGCTGCCATCTTGTGGCTGTGGGCACTACCATCTTTGAGGGTGTGCCAGTTAATTAGCATATTCCCTCCTTATTGGCTGTAGGCACTGCTATCTTTGAGGGTGGGGCAGTCAATTAGCATATTCCCTCCTTATTGGCTGTGGGCGCCACCATTTTTGCGACAGCATGAGGGTCAATTAGCATATTCCCTCTTTATTAGATAGGATTATTTCTATTCAACATGAGCTCATAAATACTCATTGATAATGGACCAAAATTCACCACATCTAACAATATAAGAAATGAAAATGCATATCTTCCTAAAGAAGTATATAAATACTATGTAGATCTCATCTTCACACTATTCTAAATGCATGCTATCTATGGCCAAATTGGCTAACAGAAATCCATTTTCCTTCTCCAAATTTTCTGAAGGTGGACCGTACACTCTACATTTCAGGAGCTTCAAGGACACTCTTCCTTTTTCTAGGATATAGTAAGGAAGATAAATTTGTAAGAGAAAGGTAAATAGTATTCATAATGCTGTGTCTTAAGCTGAAAAGTATTGGGAAAGATTTTTCATAGAGACTAATGTTTAAATTGTAACAGCTGTAAATGATAGTTTTATTCTGTTTTCGTGACATTATTAACTAAAAGGATTTCTTCTGTCTGATTTGAGAGAAGGGGCAATATGCAGAATATATTTCCTTTGCAAAAAATGCTTTATGTGTTTCCAACAATTAGCTTGCATCAAAAATTTTTATGCACAAATGTTTGGTGAGTTTGGGACTGGTTATAATAAATTCTTCCCAGAGTTTCATAGTTCAAGATATGGGGAACTGGGCAAAGGGATGGATTAATCTTACAGTAGATTGTTTGAAAAATAGTAATACCAGCATAAAAACTACATAATGTTTCAGAAGAGAGAAACAACTAATAAAGAAATTCTCCATTTTGATTTTCAAGCCTTGGCATAACTCTTTTACAGAACAAAACTCTTTTATGGAGCATGGGGTACATTTTAGTTGAATATTCAGGAGAGGAAAACATGAACAGTTAATTTGAATATATACATATAATACTAAAAGCATAATATGCTAATTAGACTGGACAGCTGAATAACCCTCCAGACGTCATTCCAAATGTCCTTCCAGATGAAGCCACAGTGGCGGGGGCTGAGGCAGAGGCAAGTTAGCGGTGATCAGGCAGGCAGGTGAACAGTTAGGAGAAATTAGGCAGGCAGAGTAGTTAGGGGCAATCAGGCAGGCAGGAAGAGTGGTTAGGGGTGATCAGGCAGGCAGGCAGAGGGGTTAGGGGTGATCAGGCAGGCAGGCAGAGGGGTTAGGGGTGATCAGGCAGGCAGGCAAGTGGTTAGGGGTGATCAGGCAGGCAGGCAGGCAGGCGAGCAGTTAGGAGCCAGCGGTCCTGGATTGTGAGAGGGATGTCTGACTGCCAGTCAGACATCCCTCAAGGGGTCCTGGATTGGAGAGGGTGCAGGCAGGGCTGAGGGACCCCCACCCCCCATGCAAGAATTTTGTGCACCGGGCCTCTAGTATATATATATATATATATATGTGTGTGTGTGTGTGTGTGTGTGTATAATATATAATATATAATATATAATATATAATATATATATATAATATATATATATATATATATATAATATATAATATATAATATATAATATATAATATATATAATATATAATATATAATATATATAATATATAATATATAATATATATATATATATATATATATAATATATATATATATATATATATATATATATATATAATATATAATATATAATATATAATATATATATATAATAATATATATATATATATATAATATATATATATATATATATATATAATATATAATATATAATATATAATATATAATATATATATATATATATATAATATATATATATATAATATATAATATATAATATATAATATAATAATATATAATATATATATATATATATATATATATATAATATATATATATATATATATATATATATATATATATATATATATATATATATATATGAATTGAGGTCTAAGACAACATGCTTCACTGATAATCTGAAAATTTAGACTTAAAGAAGGAAAGAAGTACAGAGACAGAAACTATCTTTTGGAATTATTAATGCTTTCTAGAAAGACCTTGATCACTTTATAATGTTTCCCTCAGGTCTGATTCCATGCAATTCCTTTGACTTTTTAAAGACTCCTCCTGAAATGTCAGTCATAGTCATTTCCTCTTTATCATCTATTTTTAACATTCACTCTTATTTAAACATGTCAGTTTCTCTTCTAGAAACCCAGATTCTTTGGAGGAGTTCATAGTCCATGACAATATAAGATGGAGTGAATGCCAGATAAGCCCCTCCTGGGTAAGTCACTTATTTTCACGTGTTTATTGCCTTGTGTGCTTTATTATATCAAATTAATGTCTATGAAATGTTTCACACTGATGCCCCTCAATAAATATTTAGTCTGCTCATCCCTGGCACCAATATTAATTAAAAGTGCTTTGTAAGAACTGTTTACAAAATGTTTTGAAATGTCCAGATGATAGTTGTATAAAATGCATCACATTGATTAATATTTATTAGCTGTTTAAAATTTATATAGTACTATCACGTTGAAACTTCGACACTTTGACAAGAATATGATTTTAGCACTAGAATAAAATGGGAGGAAAAAAAAAAAGTATCTTATTTGTTAGGTCAGCCCATGCCCAGTGATAAATTCTATGCAACTAGGTAAACATGGCTTAAAAAAATGACTTGAAATTTTTAATTAATAGTAGCACTCCTGTCTCTTGTCCCCTTTATTTTTCTAGCTAATTTTTACTCCCTACTTCCCCTAAATATTGATTTCACACTTACACTCAATGGCACCCATTCAATTTGTTCTGAATCCTATGACAACTCAGCTACCTCTTTCTTGGTCCATCACTCTGATATTCATGTTCCCCCTCTACTCTCCTTCCATGTATATGCTATTGTCTATTTCACATATAATTTTTGGGTGGAAGATTTATTTCAAATTAAACACACGATGGTTTGAGGAATGAGGGTCTGTTCCATTTGGGAATTTTACTCATGAGCAGGAATTTCACATTTAAGAATTATTTTCTATAGGTTTTATAAAAGACAATTGGAAGAAAAGTAATATACTCCAAGAATAGGCAAGATATGGTCTAACTTACTAATTATATTTTATATAAATAATCTTACCACAAATAATGAGCTTCATGAAATTTGCTTTTTTTCCCCATATGCCCTTAGTAAATTTTTAAACATTTTATGGAATGGCACATTATTTTCCTGGGATCAGCAAAGCAATTTTGGGGACTTCTCAGAATAGGAATTTTTTTTTTTTTTGTGTGTGTGTATACACATTTAGTTTTATTGTAACAAAGCAACTTGTACACTTTTAACATTTAAAACTGAGCATCATCTTTCCTTTCCAGTGAAACAAAAAGAAAATTTAAAAATAAACAGAAACAAAATTACAATAGAGAAATGTCAATTCTGAATAAGATCCTACAGGTTCTGCTGATTCTCTCATCGACTGGCAGGGCTCAAGTAATCATTAGGAGAGAATTTTATTTTAAAAGTGTCATCTTAGACTGCAAGGATGTCCATTAAGCAACACAATTAAACATGCCAAAGGAGAAGCCATGTTGTCAAAATGCCCACTTAGCCCACCCAAACACCTCAAACCCACCCTTTGCTGACCCTCTATAACCGCCCCCCCCCCTTTTTAAAGTTTTTTTCTTTTCTTTTTTTAAACAAGAGAAAGTAGACAGGTACATGTTGGTAAATGCTAACTGTCCATATTCACATAGAGACACAGTGTAATCTCTGAGCCAAACATACCGAGAAAGGAGGAAAAAAGCTAGAATTCTATGCACTACTACACAGGGTCCTAGCAATCTCCAGCTTCCAGCAGAGCTAAGGGAGCAGAAGGTTTTTCTTTTTTTCCCACAGAGCACGGTGGTGTTGATTCCATTAAGTTTTTCTTGAGACAGGAAGGCATAAAAATGAATTTGGAACAGAAAGGGGCAAAGATTCTTTTCCCACTGTATTCTGCTCAAGGTACATCCCCCCAAATAAGGTGAGAACCATGGTGTAAAGAAGAAAAAAGAGACCTCAAAAACAGGGTGACTGAGCACAAGAGCAGTGGGGGGGAAGAAAAAAAAAAAAAAAGACTGCAATTTGCTCCCAGGGACTGGAGAAAATTAGAAAAGGTTGGAATCCATCGGTGTTCATTAGTCATCTCCTTCACCCTCCTCTCCTTCTTGCCCCTCATCATCATCTTCTACACCTTCATCCTCTATCCCCTTCTTCATCAATATCTTCCAACCCTTCTTTTTCTTCATCATCATCATATTCTTCTCCTTCCCCTTCTTCATCATCCATGTCAGGAACCAAGTAGTACTGTAATGAATTTGGCCAAATGTCATCTTTGATGACTTCTAACTCATCTGCACCTGCATCAGAATGGTCAGTAAACCAGGTAAAGAAGCTTTCTGGTTCCTCCTGCTGGCTGAATTCTGTGTTTGACTTGAATGTTTCGTCAAATCCTTTCCAGATTTCCATTTGATTTCAGTGGACTTTGAAGATGGATCACCACTCTCATTCAGATGAAACTTTGGATAGAACTTTATTTTCAAAGTAAGAATTTTAATCAAAATAAAAATCTATTCTGTAACCTGATTTAATATCTTCAAATTCCGTCATTTCAACTCTTGTCAAATAATGCAGTGCCTCTTCATCCTCTTCCCCAAGCAGTGCAGACACTTGTGGATGGTTGGCAAATGTTGTTACCCAAAAATCTGGGATTTTGGCAATCAATTCTGACCTCTTCTGAAAAAGGGTTGGCGGAGTTTGTTATATTTCTGTTCTACTTTCAAAATCTCCTCACTGGCTTGTTCATTAAGTCTGTCTCTTTCATTTTGTACTTCATCA
This sequence comes from Ia io, assembly GCA_025583905.1. Taxonomy (NCBI): domain Eukaryota; kingdom Metazoa; phylum Chordata; class Mammalia; order Chiroptera; family Vespertilionidae; genus Ia; species Ia io. The sequence goes on from JAJQQW010000009.1 coordinate 24,074,703, forward strand.
ATATGTTCAATCGCTTCTTGCTGTTGTTCTTCTCCCTTTGGCACATCCTGAGGGGTCGGCTTCTTCTCCAGCTTTGGGGCTGGAGGCGGTTTCGGTTTTTCTGAGGATTTGAATGCTGGGAAGTCACCAGGCCTGAAGGCGCACTGAGCACTCAGAAAAGTAATTTTTACTTTTTAGAGCACTTTCAGGATCAAATGCCAAAAAGACCTGGATGCTTTTTCAGGAAAAAAAAAATATATATATATATATATTTTTTTTTAATGATCTGAGATCCCCAAATGTTTAGGTACCATATAAAAATAAAAAAAATTAAATTGACTCCATTGGCTTTGTTTCCTAATGGACAACGATTACTTAAACTATCAAGCATTATAAAGCAATAAACTTGACTATTTTTTGGTATTTTGTGTGTGTGTGCTTGTCAGAGATATTCTATTCTGACTTGATGATCACCTGTCCACATTCTATAAACTATCATATAATTCAAAGAATATTCTGGTGATTTATCTTATGTCCATAAAACAGCATTCATTTAGTTTATTGAAGATAAATCTGATGATATATAATATACAAAAAGTTCTGTCATATAAAAAGTCATTCACATTTACACTTATGACTTTAAAGCCAGGACACATAGAGGAAAATTTCTTTAAAAAGGCTCAGCTTGATAACAATAGCACCTGGCTGCATCTCTCCTCAGAAACTTGGTGAGAAGGAAAAGACATTGCGGGTAACACATTTGCTATTGGTTGAGGAAATAAGCAAACATTTCAGATGGTGATGTAAACATTATCTTAATAGTTGAATTTGTTTTTTATTTCATGTTCTATTGAAGATCCTAATTTGTCTTAATATGCTGAAAAGTTAAATAATTTTTCTCCAAGATATGACCACATATGGTCAATTCAAATTCCATTTCCTTAATGAGATTAGTAATAATGCATTCAAAATATGTTAAAGAAACATTAGCTAAGCATTTTACACTAATTTTGTCCATGATTTTGATAATAACTATCATTGTTCTTAATTTTGATAAAAACGAGGAGTATGGTATGAATTTATATGAATCTATATTTCAGCATAACTTTGAGATAATTATGATGCAAAAATAGAGTAACTTTAATTTTTGTCTTAAAATTAAAGTTACTCTATTAAAGTTACCTTAGTATATAATGGTTGTCTCCCCCAAAATGTATAAACACTTTGAATAATTATAAAGGCACTAGAAGCCTGGTGCATGAAAATTCATGCACTGGAGTGGGAGTGCCTCAGCCCAGCCTGCCCCCTCTCGCAGTCCGGGAGCCCTCAGGGGCAGGAGGTGACCAGGCGATCAGGGGAAGGCAACACCCCCATCACACCTCTGCTGCTGCCACTGCCAGCAACGCAAGAATCTGCCGGCCCTGGTTACCTGAACCTCGGGTGGCCCTGGGTGGCTGGGCAGCCTCCATCTGAGGCTTGCCTGTGCCTCGGGCCAGCCCTGGGCGGCTGGGGTCTGAGGGGACTGGGGACTCCAGAGGCAGGTGCGCAGGACTGGGTGCCACCATATTGTAGCTGTGGGCGCCACCATCTTTGAGATTGTGGCAGTCAATTAGCATATTCCCTCCTTATTGGCTGTGGGTGCTGCCATCTTTGAGGGCGGGGCAATCAATTAGCATATAACCTCCTTATTGGCTGTGGGCACCACCATCTTTGTGACAGCATGAGAGTCAATTAGCATATCTCCCCTTTATTAGATAGGATTGTTTACTAAAATACATTTCATTTGAAAAATTGAGCTATTAGCTGTTAAAATATGTATACGTTTTTGGGGGCACATTCCTCTATAGAAAATGGATTTATCTTTCCTACCAGAGTTGTTGAGAAACATCATTTGAAGACATCCAATCAGCCTTAAACTAACTGAACCAGCCCTAACCGGTTTGGCTCAGTGGTAGAGCATAGGCCTGTGGACTGAAGGGTCCCAGGTTCGATTCCGGTCAAGGGCATGTACCTTGGTTGCGGGCACATCCCCAGTAGGGGGTGTGCAGGAGGCAGCTGATGGATGTTTCTCTCTCATTGATGTTCCTAACTCTCTATCCCTCTCCCTTCCTCTCTGTAAAAAATCAATAAAAATATTAAAAAAACAACAACTAACTGAACCAAAAGGCTGTGACTCATTAATAGCTAAATTAAAGGTGAATTTTAACAAAACTTTAAATAAACTTTTGAAAATGCCATATTTGAACACTAGAAATTTGAATTAATTTTTATTACCAGTTGAGAAAAATAAAAATAATTGAGTAAATATAACTTATATCCTAAACTTATCATTAATATTAGGGACTATTTTATTATCATCATGAGAAAGCAAAATTAAGAAATCAATTCATATGACAATATGAAAGATAACATCTATTCTGTAGTGCATGATAAAATCATTCAAAAAGAAGTCAATGATGCTTAAAAGAGCAATTTGTAGGTTTCTCAGATTGCTTAGTCTAGGGTGCAAGTTTTTTTTTGTTTTTTTCTTGTTTTCATTGCTACAAAGATATGATAGGAATTAAATTGCATCCACACATAACAACATGTAGATGGAGCTGTATTGTGCATGAAGGAACTTTGTATTTTTTTATGAACAGTTGAAGGTAATCATATTTGCACCCCATAAAGTCCATGTTCCAATACATCTGTTGCCATATAGTTGAAAATTTACTTTTGCCCTTTTGTCATTATTTGATACCCTGTTTTGTAACAATCTGCTTGAACCTAGTCACTAAAGCAGTCAGAACATCCATAACTTTTAAAGAATTCTAATTGAACAATGAAAGCACCCTGAGCCCTCTACCAAATTATCAAGAGCTTACCAGCCACACTGTCAATAACAGCGTTGTGTTCTCTTTACCAGTTTCTGCACTTCAGAATGAAAGACACTTCTTTGTGCTGAAGTGAATTAGGGATTATATTTTGTAAGAACCACTATGGGTGATGGATGCCTAAGTGATCTCCTGCTGCTGGCCTTGGACCGTGAAGCAGCCAAGAATACTAATAGCAACAAACCAAGGGCAGTTTTTGCTAGTTTAAGATCATGCCAGTCCCTATTGAGGTAAACAGGGATTTGATGGATGCAATGATCTGTCTGCTCTCACAAGCAGCACATAAAACTTATTTTAAATTGCTTATCCTTTTAGATTTCATCTGAAATGCAGGACAGACTGTGACAGAACTGATGATAATATTGGAATACGACTTTGAGGCACACAATTAAACTAGCATACTGCTTTTTTATCACTGTGTCATTTTGCTTTCTGTCAGTTACCATCCCTGCAGAATTTAATGAAAGCAAAATAAAAATTTAAAAGAAAAAAAATGAAATGAAAAAAGTGATGCTCAGGGGAAGACCTACTGCTTCAAATCAGGAATGAAGGGGGAATATAGCAGTGTGGGTTGTAGAAGCAGCATTTAGAGCCCTCACATAACTGCTGATTTTCACACCATATTCTATCAGTATGTGTGTGTCTCAGATGTGCAGTACCTGGCAGCAAGAGGCTCTCATAGAGAGAAAAACTGTTTTCAGATTCTCTGTTCTGTGGAGCCTTCCTTTCCAGGATTCACAAAATGAACTCTTGTTTTCCAGACTCAGCATTTATTTCTCTTGTGTTTTGCTACTGAATAATAGTTATGTACAGTTTGGCCTTAAAATGGCAACCCTGGAGTGAATCACTGTAACAGTAACTAATGTGAGAAGTTGATTTACAGATTTCCCTGTGTCAAACGCTCATTTCATGGCATTATCACAAAGCATTTCTTCAAGCATCAGAAAAACAGAGGATTGACATTTCTAGACTAACGTGCTGAAATTCTTGTAAGGAAGGGTAAGAATCAGACAATAAAACAGTGAGTACCGGGTGGGGCAAAAGGAGGTTGACAATTGTGAGTATTTGAAACACAGTTTAATATTGTACTATTATTTACTAATTATTGTATTATTTTCCATACAAAAAACTGTAAATCTACTTTTGTTCTATCCTGTATTTATTACCAATGCTTTCATACCTGTTTGATTAGCCGATCTGGTACCAGAAGGATGGCATCATATCCACTTGAAAAATGCCAAATACAAAAAGTATAGCTTATCAGGGACCAAGCATGGGGTATAATGGTTATATCAGTCAGATTTGTCTCAGTGATAGCCAAAGCATGCATAAAAAAAAAACCACTGTTTTTTCGTGTACAGGCGTATCTTGTATTGTGCTTCATTTTATTTTGTTTCACAGATGTGGGATTTTTTTCAAATTGAAGGCAAGACCCTTCATCAGCAAAAAGAATACGACTCACTTTATTGCATCATTCACTTTATCAAGGTCGATTGTAACTGCACCAGTGCTATCTTTGAAGTATGCTTGTATGTCCCTACAGAAATTCTTTCAAAAGCCCCTCAAACCTATGTTTAACCTCCTTCTTTATAATCCATCACCTACTCAATAATGTTTATCTTTTACACACACACACACACACACACACACACACACATATATATATATATACACACATACATATATACATATATATATATATGTATATATATATTGATTTCAGAGAGGAAGGGAGAGGGAAAGAGAGATAGATACATCAAGAGAATCATTGATTGGCTGCTTCCTGCGTGCACCCTACTGGGAATCAAGCCTGCAACCAGGCATATGCCCTGACAAGGAATCGAACCGTGACCTGGTTCATAGGTCCATGCTCAACCACTGAGCTAGGCCAGCAGGGAAATAGTGTTTATCTTCACTGCTCTCAAACCCAATGCTGTCTTTTATTCTCTCTCCAAATTCTAAGTTATTTACCTCTCAGGCTATATCTGTATCTTCATTTCCAACCTACCCAGTGGAAAGAAACCTCCTTTCCATTATTCTTCCATTGGTAATGAACTGGTGAACCATTTAAATGAAGATATTAATAAAAGATAATTCTCAGTGTGTTGTTCCTTCCAGGAACAAAAATCAAATCTGAAATTAATAAAAGGAGAAAATGAAAGTATGATGTATTAAGGCAGTATATTATTTTATGCTCCTCAAATGTCACCACATTCTAAAGGAAATGTGTTCTCTCATTTGGAATAACTCTCCCAAGAGTACTCTCTTAAAATGAGTCTATAGAAACAACATGCATTCCAAGGTGCTGAGGACAATTCCCCTGGGATCCTACACTGTACTCGCTTATGGACTGATTAAAGCATTGCATCTTTGCTTCTGGTAGAAGGTGGCACATTGCATCAGTATGACAGAGATCTGCTAAAATTGAATTCTCTCTCTAGTATAAGCAAGATATCAGAGAATTTGCCTACAAGAATGAATAGCATTAATTCAAATAATTGCTTTTGTTTCGTTACATATTCTTTTTACTTCTAAGACCTTTAAATCCCCTTTGGGGATTTAACTGCTATCTTTATGTGATAGCACTAAGAGTTACCATTGACCTGGACTGCAGACTTATGAATGGACCTCTTCAGCCAGGCTTACTTCTCAATTAACCTTGATTTACTAGCCTAATGCTAAGTGATAATGGAGAAGAGCTGCCTACAAATTCTCTAAATCACTTTGCATACCACACAAGAGATACTCTGTAAACAAATATCACTGATACAGAGGATCATCAATACAAAAATCAGTTTAGTGCTTGCCATGAAAATGTTGTTTACCCTCACCTAAGCCACTGCTGAAAATGATACCAAAAGTTATAACCATGAGCATATACCATATATTTACATAATGCTTTAAAATTTTCAAAGAGGTAATGCATTTATTATCTTATTTGATTCTCACAACTACCTGGAATTTTTGAGAATTTGTTTGGAGATTCTAGGAGGGGAGTGCAGCTACTCTTATACCCTTGATGGAAGACCGTGTCCCCTCCTCTGGGGGGAAGCTTGTCCTCATTGACCCCAGGGTACAGCTTTGGGAGGGATGCACATAGATTGGTGAGGGAGGAGGGGGACATCTGCTTAGCTAGCCAGATCAGCCAAATCAACCCTGGTGATCAATGAGGTGACAGATGTCGCAGCCAGATTGCCCTCACATCCTACATTGAATTTTTGGACTTAAAAACAATATATAAAGGTTAATGGGTTATACAATTGCATAAGTTTTGGAGAGCTGGTAAATTAGAGAATATTCTTAGCCTGATCATGTATATTTGGATTATATTTTAGCATTTTATTGCATTTGTTATAATATCTCTTTTACCATATGAAGAGAGATATAAATATATAAAGTTTATACTTAATAAACAAAGCATAACTAGGATAGAACCCAGATTTCCTAATTCCTTATCCAAGTGCTCAATAGGCTTCCCTCTGCACTTCACACCATAATATTCTGACTCTTATTTAAAACGAACAACCTCCAGCATCAATTCAGTAACCAAAGCTGCCAATATTACCATTTTTTTATATACATGCCAAAAGGTATCAGTGACTGTGGATTTGGACATGTGTCCTCTTGAATTATCATAAAGTATTCATGGAGCTCTCACAGTGTTTGATGACACTGTTTTAAGTCCTACTGAGAAAATTGCACTGTTCCCTGCTAGGAAGATTTTATAAAGGTCAATGACGATCTGATAATAATTATTTCTAGTCTTTATTAATATAGAGTCTGTAATGGGGAAAGGAGACTGTTAAAACTAAAATAAGGAACATATAACAAAGAAAACAATATTTAAATAATTAATTATATTTCTCAAATTAGATTATTCCTTAATTATAATTTGTACTATATGAATAGTTCTAACAACTTAGTTTCCCCCATAACCTAATATTGCTTTCTAAAGCTAATCTGCCTGAGTTAAAAATAACTTTCCAACCATGATAACATATTATTTGTACAGATTTAATAATTTCCCCAAAAAATGATATCAATGATTTTTATGTTTAATATGAATATTGATGCTGGAAGTCAGGTCTTTTTGTAAAAATTTTATAGATAGATTCACAGAGAATTAAATGTATGTTTTCCAAAAAAATTAAAAAAAAAGTTTTTTGGAGATTTCACAATATTTGAATATGCCTAGTGCTGACGTGAGATAATTATTCCACTAGTACAAAGATTCAATTAAGAAAATATAAAACTAAATGTCAGGTAAGTCCAGTCACAAAATTAGAAAAATTGTACACATTGCTCATTGCTATTTTCTCTTCATTTCTAAAGAAACATTCATGGGATAATAATTATGCTTTGGGGCATATCTGCCAAGAAGTACATTTGGAAATTTACTTCATGATGGGTTCTATTAAAGAAATAGAAATACTGAAGAGACAGGACTTTATTATGGGTTAGTCTAATTTTGCTGGATACTTTGCATGTTTTTAGAAGTTCATGAAACTCAAGGATATTTTTTTACTTCAACACAGACTTCATATCAATTGTCAGTTGTTGTTGTTTTTTTCCTAACAGGCATTATGTAGAAGTTTTATCATAAATTCTTATTATAAAAACTAAAAGTGGGAAAAGAACCCTCTTCCTGTTCCCTATCAACTAAGAAAAGTCACATGATCTATGCTCAGCCAATCATTTAGAGATTATTGATGGCAGAGTGGCAATGTGATGGATGATGAGAATTTAGGAACAATGAATCCAGTGACATGGAAACAAATATCAAATATCTGGTGGTGATACTGCCAGTGACATACTAAGGAACACATTCTTGTGGCAGAATTTTATTGTTTTTCACTCCTTGGTCCCTGATAGAATCTGGTATCACTAACTAATTATTAATTCTGACAAATTAATTATTTGTCCAATAATGTTAACTTCAATTGTTTGTAGTTAGTAATTGAGATTGCTGACAAATTCAGGACTAGATTTTTAAAGAAAGGTATGTGCATAGGTGTACATATATTTTTTCATGGTTTGATATTTTAATGTCTACAGCACACACAAATTGTGAAAAATGTGTTTAGATTCATCCATTCTTCAATTGTAAAATATGTCTTTAGTGTGTCCTCATCAATGCTGTTTTGGTTGAAAAGAACAGAAAACTAATTGAGTCAGCCATTTGTGAATAGATCCATAAAACAAAGGTAGAAAGAGAGACACTTATTCCACTGAAATAAAATGATTGCCTTAACCGGTTTGGCTCAGTGGATAGAGTGTTGGCCTGCAAACTGAGGGGTCCCAGGTTTGATTCTGGTCAAGGGCATGCACCTTGGTTGCAAGCACATCCCCATTAGGGGGTGTGCAGGAGGCAGCTGATGGATGTTTCTCTCTCATCAGTGTTTCTAACTATCCCTCTCCCTTCCTCTCTGTAAAAAATATCAATAAAATAAAATAAAAATGATAAAATGTAAGAATGGAAGTAGATGTGGTTATGTTTGGAAAGGAAAAGCAGATTGGTACGGGTGTTGATGCTGCTATAGCCCTTAATCTCACAGGAAATGTTTGATTGATAAGACAGAACATTAGAGCTCTGGGCCTCTGCTTCTCTGCTTTGAATTCTAGAGATATGAAATGTGAAAAATATCAAAAAATGCCTGCTTTTACAGGAAAAATGGAAAGTGTGACCTTGCTATTGTAGGTGGTAACCTGACAAGCTTGATTATCTCCCTCTTTCTCTTGAATCATCAATTTCACTCTCTCTTCTGAGTCATTTCTATCAGGACTGAAACATGATATACTATACCCATTTTAAAAAACACTTTTTTCCTCTCTAGCATTAGTTGCTTTATTTCTCTTTATCAAAAGTTGTCCAAATAGTTCTCTCTCTTTACTGCCTGCACTTTCTCAATTCCTACTGTCCTGTTTGGATTTCTTCCAAGCTTTTGCCCTAATTCTTATCAAGTCACAAATGACTGCCATGTGGTCAAATTCTGAGTCTTCCTCTCTGTCAGCACTTCAACAACTTGTCATGGTGGTCACTCCTACAGTCATAAATCATCTTTTCATTTTGACTTTATGAGCTCATATATATCATAAGCCACTCCTGTTTAGTCTCCTTTTTGAGGAGACTGAGGAATAGTCCTTATTTACCTAAAATGTAAATGTTAAGTTATACTGGGACTTCAGTTTTAGACTTTTTTTCACTACATTTACTCCACAAGTAATCTTATTTGGTCCCATGGCTTTAAATGGAATCTCTATAGACTACTTCCCAAATATATGTCTATACAAATGGCCTTGCTTCCTTAATTACAGATTTAACTATCCACCTGCCCATTCAAAATCTCCCTGTGGATACCTACTTGGTAAATCAAACTTAACTGAGTTTGGACTACCCCAAATTTCTTACTCCTAAAATCTTGCCCATTTTGATCAAGGAAATTCACTCATACAATTGTTTGAACTAACAATGGAACTGTTCATGATTTTTGTTTATTTTTCACACTCAAAATTCAATCTATTAGCAAAATCATGTCACTGAAACTCAAAATGCATGCCAAACTCAAGCTACTCTCAATATCTCCAGATGAGTTCCAGGAACAATTGTTTTTATTGAGCTACAGAAATAACTTTTTAACTGATCTCTCTGGTTCCAATTGTACCTCTTTGCAAACTATTTTCTACACAGTAGTCAAAATGCTCCTTTGCAAGCATACTCCTGTTACAATCATTTGTCCAGTAAAATAGATGTTCTGATGGTTATGCATAGAAGAAGAAGGAGGAGGAGGAGGAACAGAAGGAGGAGGAGGAGGAGGAGGAGGAGGAGGAGGAGGAGGAGGAGGAGGAGGAGGAGGAGGAGAAGGAGAAGGAGAAGGAGAAGGAGAAGGAAAAGGAGAAGGAGAAGGAGAAGAAGGAGAAGGAGAAGAGATGGATCAGAACTCAGCATAAGGAGTCTTATAGACCCAGGACTCATACCCACTCCCCATCTCACTATTTTTAGAATATGATTTTGCTACAATTTTGAAATTATTTGATCTACTGAAATATAATTCCAAAATCATTGAATATTTAAATTGTTTATAGTTTTTTGTTATTATACTTTGATGTAGTGAACATCTGGAAATATATCTTCATGATAATCTCTATGTATTTATACTATAAATTCTAAGAAGGCCCTAGCCAGTTTGGCTCAGTGGATAGATAGAGTGTCAGACTGCAGACCAAAGGGTCTTGGGTTCAACTCCAGTCAAGGGCATGTACCTTGGTTACAGGCTCCTTCCCAGCCCAGGCCCTGGTTGGGGCGGGTGCAGGAGGCAACCAATCGATGTGTTTCTCTCACATCAATGTTTCTTTCTGTCTTTCCCTCTCTCTTCCACTCTTTCTAAAAAAAATCAATGGAAAAATAACCTCGGGTGAAGATTGACAAAAAGAAAATAAAAAATAAAAAATAAATTCTAAGAAGGGGAATTATTAGTCAAAAGATTTATAAACACTTTTTAAAGGCTATTGACAAATGTTATCAAATGCCCACTAATAAATTCATATCAATTTCTTATCCTACCAAAGAATATAAAAATGCAAGTTTGATCCATCCCTGGCAACACCATGTACTATCTATTAAAATAAATGAAAAACAAGATGACATAACTTTATTAATATGAGATGATAAAGTCATTTTTCCCTACTTTACCTTATTAATGAGACTGCACACTTTTATAGCTCTGGAGATCTTTATGTATTTTGTGATTTTTTTCTTTATCACTACTCATTTTATTTCATGGAGTTGAGTCTTTACCTTATCTTTTTATGCTTTGTTTAGAAAATATTGGTACACATACTCTTTCCCAGTTTACCTTCTGAATTGTGTTTATGATGCTGATATATATGTGATCAAATATACACATATACCATTGTTTATTTTACTCATTTAATAATTAGTAGTCTTTTTCAATTCTGAGATTTTGTGTGTTTTGCTTTAACTTTTCACAAATGTAACCTTTTATCCATTTAACCTTTTGCACTCGGATGTCGAGTGTGAATCGACACGGTTAGCATCGGTAGCAGGAATTGAGAAAACAGCAAGCGAGTGCAAAGGGTTAAGAATTATTTGGGAGTATATTCTAAAGCAAGTCTCTTATTTTTCTCCAAATGGTTAACCATCTGCTAGAATACAAGTTATTAAATAATCCTCCATTTCCCCTGTTTTTTTTTGTGTGTTTTTTTTTTTTTTGTATCTTTAGATATCAATTCTATTCTCCCAAATTCTTTGTTCACACTCATTACTATACTATGTAGACTACAATACTCTTGCTTTGTAAGCAGTCAGGGGTTTTGTCTATCTTGCTAATCATTTATCTTAGAACCAAGCAAGTACCCAATAAGTGCTTTTAAAGTATGAATGAGGTTAGAGTTACTGTCATGCAAAACATGGGAAGTGGAAGAGGAGATGTTTGGAATAGATATGCTCCAATTCAGGATCTCTGGCCACCAAGCCTGAGCCTCCTAAATGTTCTACAATGCTCAGGAAACAGAAAAGAAATATTCATTTCCAGTTCCCTTGAGTTTATGCCTGGAAAAGAAAATTTTCTCTAAGAACAAGATCTTACATTCTTCATCAACTGCTAGTCAACTATACAGTTTGGGAAATATAGGAACAAAGTTAATCTGTTGCTTCCTTAAAAATAGCAGAAAGCATTTGCTTCCATCAAGATGGTGGCATAGGTAAACATCGTACTCACATCTTCCCATAACCTCATCAAAATAACAATTAAGCTATAGAACAACCATCATTGAGAACCACCGGAAATCAGGCTGAACAGAAGACCTGTAACTAAGGGTATACAGAAGCCGCCTGTTAAAAGGGGTGGAGATGTGAAACAGGCAGGTCCCATCCCACATGTGACAGTTAAAAAATCAGAGGAATATCTCAGCTGAGGTGATCCCCGCTGAGGAGTGAGGAGACCCAGCCCCATAGCAGCATCTCCAGCTTAGGGTTCCTGTGACAGGAAGTGCAGTCCCCATAACTTCTGGTTGTAAAAACCAACAGAGATTGTAGCTGAGTGATATGGTGGGCTGCTAGAGTCTCAGGTGTTCTTCTTAAAGGACCCATGCACATACTTACCAGACTCATTCACTTTGAGCTACAGCACTGGGGTGGCAGCTCAAAAGGTGCCAGGGACATATAGGAGGAAATGAATTGTCTGGCTTCAGGGCAAAGGTTGGAGGTGCAGCTTTCTCCAAGACACAAATGTTAAGCCCTCCCTCTTTAGGTGCAGGTAGGTGCCATATCTGAGTCTTCATCGCCCCGCCCTGATGACTTCCTAACACCTTGACTCACCCAACTTTAGGGCCCACCCATGCCACTTCCAGTGGGTTTTCCATACAAATGGATCATGCAACAGACTTTCCTAAAACTTCTCAAAGGTTCACAAACACCAAACAAGCAGCATATAGCCTCAGTTTACCCTGTACTTCTTGCTAAGGAGTCTTAAGCTTGACACCAATGACAGCCAGCCTTGGTTTGAAGCTTGGCCTCCCTTTGGCAACTCCACACCAGCATAAGTGGCAACCATCTAAATATCACTTTTTAGCTCATTTCAGGTGACCCCACACGGGGCATAGGCAGTGGCTGACCTTAGCCTGCAACTCCCCTGAGGGCCCAGAGCCAGCGTACCCAGTGGACAGCTTCAGACCACATGGGAGCATCATTCAACCTCTTCCATGAGTGACACATTCAAGAGGTGGACTTGGCTGACACCAGAGCTCCAACTGAAGCAAGCCTTGCTCTGTGGAGCCATGGCCAGTCCTCACAGCCAATTGGTGTGGGAGGTCAACCCTGCCCTTTGATGTGCCAACAACAATCAAGGCTCAGCTACCCAGCCCATATGGGAGGGTGCACACCCAGAGTGCCCTGCTCTGGTGAATAGGGAGGCTGTGTACTGGGAAGCACAGATCACCTACTACAGAAGGCTGTGATAGCAAGACTGCAAGACACAGCAGCTCTATTTAATACACAGAAACAAACACGGTGGGTGGCCAAAATGAGGAGACAAACACATCTATCTATACTAATAAAAGGGTAATATGCATGGTCAGGACGCCCTCACAGAAATGACTGAACAGCAGGCTGCGTGGGTGACAAGGCTGGCAGGGGGGTTAGTGAGGGACAATCAAATAACTGAACAGCAGGCTGCGTGGGGGTGACCAGGCTGGTGGGGAGGGGCATTGAGGGATGACCAAATGACTGAACAGCAGGCTGCGTGGGGCAACCAGGCTGGCAGAGGGGGGGAAGTTGGGGGTTACTAGGCCAGCAGGGGGGCAGTAAAGGGTGACCAGGCTGGTGGGGGGGCAGTTAGGAGCGACCAGGCTGGTGGGGGGTAGGCAGTTGGAGGTGACCAGGCAGGCAGTGGGGCGCAGTTAGGTGTGATCAGGCTGGCAGGAGGAGTAGTTAGGAGCCAGCAGTCCCAGATAGTGAGAGGGATGTCCATCTGCTAGTTAAGGCCCGATCCTCAGGGGCGGATCCTCCTCTAAACCGGCAGTCAGACATCCCCTGAGGGGTCCCGGATTGGAGAGGGTGCAGGCAGGGCTGAGAGGAACCGCCTCCTGTGCACGAATTTTGTGCACTGGGCCTCTAGTTCTATATAATAAAGAGGTAATATATAAATTGACCATCACTCCAACACACAAGATGGTTGTTGCCATGTGGTCAAAGATGGCGCCCCCAGGTGGACACAAAATGGCCTCCACAAGATGGCCAGCAAGGGAGGGCAGTTGGGGGGACCAGGTGTACAGGGGAGGGCAGTTGGGTGGACCCAGGCCTGCAGGAGAGGGCAGTTGGGAGGGATAAGTCTTGCAGGGGGCAGTTGGGGGCAAACAGGCCAGCAGGGGAGGGTAGTTAGGGGTGACCAGGATGGCAAAGAGGGCAGTTAGGGGTGACCAGGCTGGCAGGGGAGGGAAGTTAGGGGTGACCACACCAGCAGATGAGGACAGTTAGGGGCAACTAGGCTGGCAGGGGAGGGAAGTTAGGGGCAGTTGGGCCATCTGGGGAGCAGTTAGGTGTTGATCATGTTGGCAGCAGAGTGGTTAGGGGTGATCAGGCTGGCAGGCATAAGCAGTTAGGGCCAATCAGGAAAGCAGGCAGGCAAGTGGTTGGGAGCCAGCAGTCTGGATTATGAGAGGGATGTCTGACTGCCCAGTGGGATCGGGCCTAAACGGGCAGTCGGACATCCCTCGAGGGGTCCCAGATTGGAGAGGGTGCAGGCTGGGCTGAGGGACACACCCCCTCCCCGTGCACAGCCTGCACCCTCTCCAACATCCTACCTAATAAAAGAGTAATATACAAATTGACCCTAACTCCGCTACACCCACAAGCCACACCCACCAGCCAATCAGGAGCAGATATGCAAATAGACCCAACCAAGATGGCTACAGCCACAGAGAGCAAGGTTTCCCAGGCAACGGAGGAAGCCAAGCTTTCTGCCTGCCCTTGCAGGCCTAAGCCTCCACTCAAGCTACAAAGTTTCAATTATAGAAGGTAAGCAAATCTAAACAAAAATGGCAGCAGCCATGGAGCTGGAGAGAGCAGGCCGGGGTTGCCCCCGGCAACAGAGGAAGCCAAGCTTTCCACTTGTCCTGGCTGGCCCAGGCCTCCACTTAAGGCTACAAAGTTTCAATTATAGAAGGTGAATTAACCCCAAAAGAAATGTCTGCTGGCCATGGAGCGAGCAGGAAGCTTGGCTCCACTCCAGGATACAAAGTTTCAATTGTAGAAGGTAAATAAATTCCAGATACAAGGGCCTCCACTTGGGTCACCAGGGGGCGTGGCTGGCCTGCAAACCACCACAGGCCCCTTGCTCAGGCCACCCCACGCCCCAAGGGAACCCCCATCCTGATCTGGGACACCCTTCAGGGCAAACAAGCTGGCCCCCACTCCTGCACCAGGCCTCTATCTTATCTAATAAAAGAGTAACATGCAGATTGACCATCACTCCAAAACACAATACAGCTGCCCCCATGTGGTCAAAGATCCTGCCCCCATGTGGACACAAGATGGCCACCACAAGATGGCCAGCAGGGGAGGGCAGTTGAGAGGGACCAGGCCTGCAAGGGAGGGCAGTTGGAGGCAATCAACCCTGCAGGGGAGGGCAGCTAGAGGTGACCAGGCTGGCAGAGGAGGGAAGTTGGGGGCAAACAGGCTGGCAGGGGAGCAGTTAGGCATCAATCAGGCTGGCAGGGGAGCAGTTAGGCATCAATCAGGCTGGCAGTGGAGTGGTTAAGGGGTGATCAGGCTGGCAGGCAGAAGCGGTTAGGGGAAATCAGAAAGGCAGGCAGGCGAGCAGTTGGGAGCCAGCAGTCCTGGATTGTGAGAGGGATGTCCGACTGCCTGTTTAGGCCTGAGCAGGTCTGGGCCTAAACAGGCAGTTGGACATCCCTCGAGTGGTCCCAGATTGGAGAGGGTACAGGCTGGGCTGAGGGACACCCCCCCTCCATGCATGAATTTCGTGCACCGGACCTCTAGTATATATATATCTAAGCAACCATTACAATGGAATGACCAGAATAACTGGAATTACTGGAACAACCAGTCCCTATGATGTTCACTAGGGAGCAGATGCTCAACACAGGAGCTTTCCCCAGCCCACAGGCCCCTATTGCCTGCCAGCCAACCTCCTGGTTCTACCTGCCCCCCAGCTGGCAGGCCCTGATCGGGGCTGGGTACCCAGGCTGGAACGGGGAACCTGGGTTGGGTGGCTGTGGATGTGGCCCCTTTCCAGTGGGGCTGAGGGCTTGCTCCCTCCTCGGGGCCAGCGGCCATCTTCCAGGTCCATCCTCCTGACTCTCCACCTCAGCCAGCTGGCCCCAATCGACTGATAGGGGCCAGGCCCCAGGCTGGGATGGGGAACTGGGGTTGGGTGGTGGCAGATGTGGGCCATGAGGGAAGGAGGGGGGAGGTGGGGATCCTGATCAGCCCTGATCATCAGCCAGGCCTAGGGACTTCCATGCACTAATTTCATGCACTGGGCCTCTAGTCTCAAATAAAAAACAAAAACAAATAAGAACTCTATAAAAAGAACTAAATATAATGGAGACAGGCAATCTACCAGATATAGAGTTTAAATACTGGTTATAAGGATGTTCAATGAACTTAGGGTAGATAAACTCAGTGAGAATTTCAACTAAGTGATAAAAAAACATAAAAATTAAGATAGAAAACATGAAAAAATACATCATATATGAATAATATAATAACTGAAATGAAGAATACATTAGAAGAAATCAACAGTAGATTAGATGAAGCAGAGGATCGAATTGGAAAATTGGAAGGTAAGGTAGTAGAAAACACCAAATCAAAACAGCAAAAAAGAAAAAGAATCCAAAAGTGAAGATAGTTGAAGGGGCCTCTGAACAATATGAAATGTACCAACATTTTCATTATAGGGGTTGCAGAAGGAGAAAAAAGAGAGCAAGGACTTGAAAACCTATTTTTTAAAAATGACAGAAAACTTCCTTAACTTGGCCAAATAAATAGATACATAAGTATAGGAAGTACAGAGTCTCAAACAAATGAGCTGACACCGAGATACATCATAATGAGACTGGCACAAAATATTAAAAGTGATGAAAAACAAGGACCTACATCCCAGACTACTCTACTCAGCAAAGCTTTATTTGGAATCAAAGGACAGCTAAAGAGCTGCCTAGACAAGAAAAAGCTGAAGGAGTTCATCACCATCAAACCAACATTATAAGAAATGTTAAAAGGTTTTCTTTAAGAAGAAAAAGATCAGAAATATAAATAATAAAATGGCAATAAATACATATCTATCAACAATTATTTTAAATGCAAATGGATTAAATGTCCAATTAAAAGACACAGGATGGCTGAATGGATAAGAAAATAAGACCTGCATAATTGCCATCTACAAGAGACTCACTTCAGATTGAAAGATACACACAGATTAAATGTAAAGGGATGAAAAATATATTTCATAAAAATGAAACAAAAAAGCTGGGGTAGCCATACTTATACCAGATAAAATAGACTTTAAAATAAAGCAATAACAAGAAACAAAGAAGGACTCAGTAATTCCACTTCTAGGTATTTATCCAAAGAAATCCAAAACACTAAAATGAAAAGACATATGCATCCATATATTCATTGATATATTATTGACAATAGCCAAGGTATGTGCTCATCAATAGACAAATGGATAAAGAGTGGTACATGTATAAAGTGGAATATTACTTGGCCATAAAAAGAATGAAATCTTACCATTGTGACAACACAGATAGATCTAGAAGTTATAAATAGTGAGCCAAGGTAAGATGTCTTAACATACTAGACTTGGGACATGGGGGGTCCCACACAGTTGGGACAACTGGGACCAGGACACCGAACTTTCATTGTCACCACCTCCTGGAGCACTACCTCCAGGGCCATTCCCAGGTGCACTGACCCCTGTGGGCTACCACCATAAAATGGTCAGCTGTGAAGACAGTTCCATCATTGATGTGGAAGAATAAATTGGCACATTGCCCAAGATTCTTGAATAGCTATTTTAAATAACTTCTTATATCAATCTATTTG
Source organism: Ia io (assembly GCA_025583905.1). Lineage (NCBI taxonomy): Eukaryota > Metazoa > Chordata > Mammalia > Chiroptera > Vespertilionidae > Ia > Ia io. The sequence continues at coordinate 24,092,142 of JAJQQW010000009.1, forward strand.
TGTCTACTTGGGACTAAAGGGGTATTTCTTAGCAAATTGTCTTCAAATGCAAATATCAGCTACTCCTCACATGATCATGTTTTTATTTTTTATAGTTTCCACTTGGATAAGCAAAATGACTACCTTTCCCAGTCCCCATGTTTGTAGATAAGATCTGGCCAGTGATTTATTCCCAGTAGAGTATTGGTGATGATTTATTCCCAGGAGAGTATTGGTGAAAATGATTTGTGCCACATGCATGCCACATTGTATAATATCTCATCACTTCTTGTGTGTTTTCCCTACTCACACTACTGGACATGTAAGTCTGAGGAAAAGGGAAGTTGTATGAGGAAAAGAACCTGAATTCTGAGGTCACTGCCTAGAGCAGTGGTGGCGAACCTATGACACGTGTGTCAGTACTGACACGCGTAGCCATTTCTGATGACACGCGGCCACTGAGGCGGCCGCATGCCAAGGATGAAACATTTGCTGCTCCTGAGGATGAAACATTTGCGACTAGAGTCTTGGACTCTAGTCGCAAATGTTTCATCCTCCCCTATTAGACACTCTGTGCCGGAGGTCTGTAGGCCAAAACAACAGAAGTCCGGCACAGAGCGTCTAGTTCTGGGACTTCCGGTTAAGCAGGGATCTTTGCCCTCACTTCCACCAGCAGAGCAGGGAGCAGCAGAACACAGCAGGGTATGCATCTCTGGGGGCCCTGCCATTACCAGTAACCAAATAACAGTTAACCACAGCAACCATTATGTACTGTTCTAGGGTGTCATGGATTTCTAATCCATCATTACTGAGATAAGTGAAGGGAAGGCTGGGAGAGGCAAGGGTTTGTGGTGTGCTATGGGTGCCGTTTCCTGCCATTAGAAATAGCGGCAGCCATTTTAATTCACATAAGGAACACCATCTTGCTCCATAGAGCAGACTCCATTTCACCACTGTTACTGTTGTGCATCCTTATTAACCCCTATTCCTGCTTATTAACCCTTCCCTTTCCTAAAAGACAGTTATATGCACCATTGTGGTTAGTTAGGCTAGTTAACCCCTAATTGCCTGCAGGCCTAACAAGCTATCTATAATTCTATCTTCTGTCACTGTCCCCTGATGGAGAACCCAAAAAAATAAAAAACTAAGGTTAAGTAAAGGAAGTGGTAGTAGCAGTGGCTGACCCTTTCAAGAGACATGGACCAAGATGTATGGCTTTATGGAAAAAAATGGCAGATCATTTTGCATTCTATGTACTGAAATGGTAGTAAGCAGAACGTGGAATATAAATAGATATTTTGAAACTAATCATTCCCAGCTCTTGGAAAAAAGTGAGGATGAAAGGAAGGAATACATTTCCAGGCAGCTACACCTTTATAAGAGCCAATCTAATTCCATCCTTAAATTTATGAAAGGCTCTACAAATTTAACATCTGCAAGTTTGAGCATTGTTCACTCTATAGCTCAGCATGGAAAAGTGCTCAGTGAGGGAGAATTTATTAAAGAAACTCTCTTAAGATGTGCACCAGTTCTATTTCACGATATGCAGAATAAAGATGCAATTATTAAGAGAATATCTGAGTTACCACTCAGTAGAAATATCATAAAAGACCGAATAATGAGACTGAACACAAACATACAACATCAATTAAAGAGAAACATAAGGAAGTGTAAATATTTTTCGATCTCTCTTGATGAAACTACTGATTTCACATCACATGCTCAGTTGGCCATTATTGGTCGATATTCTGATGGTCTCACAATGAGAGAAGAGTTGATAAAGTTAGTATCAGTGTCAACAAGTAAATCAGGAAGCGAAATATGTAAGGTTGTTATACAAACAGTTCGTGACCTAAGCATTGATATCTCTAAAGTTGTGTCAGTGACAACAGATGGGGTACCAAATATGGTGGGGAAAAAAATCGGATTTGTCAAATTGTTTACAGAAGCTATTGGACATCCGATGGTGCCTTTTCATTGTATTATCTATCAGGAGGCTTTATATGCCAAGGCAGGATTCACCGACTTAAACGACTTAATGTCAGTTGTTACAAAAATAGTTTATTTAATAGCTCCTCGCCCCCTTCACAAGCGAGAATTTTCAGCACTTTTACTGGAGGTTGGTTCCACCTACAGTGGACTGCTGATGTACAATAATGTAAGATGGCTGAGCCGAGGCAAAGTTCTTGAGCGCTTTGTGGAGTGCTTTGAAGAAATTAAGGTATTTCTTGACGATAAGGATCTGGGAAACTTTCCTCAGCTTAATGATGATAAGTGGGTCAACACCCTGATGTTTTTTACAGATCTCTCTGTTCATATTAATGAACTGAATTTAAAGTTACAATGTTTCAGCAAAAGTATTGACGTTATGTTTGGATACATAAAAGCTTTTGAAAGTAAAGTTAAAATTTTCAAGTGAGATGTAGAAACTAAAACTTATAAGTATTTTCCTCGAGTAACAAAGTATTTTGAGAAGGCCAGTGCAGCTGTTCAAAATGAAATGGAACTCTTGCATATGAAGTACCAGCATGTTTTAGACTCGTTACTTGACCAGTTTAGTGATAGATTTAGTCAATTTAGAAGTCTAGAACAGACCACGAAAATAATTAAGTATCCTGATGTAGTAGTCTACAGTAGTTTGGAATTAAATGGTTTCCAATGGATGCAAATTGATGATTTGGAGATGCAACTTGCAGAATTTCAAGACAGTATCTGGGCTCAGGTGTTTGTCAACTTGAGGTCAAAGCTTGAGAATCTGGAAAGGTGCCGCTTGGAGAATCAAGAGGAGTGCCACTATGAACAGAAAATTTGGAGTGCCTGGAACCGACTACCAGACACTTTTAGTACCCTGAAAAATATAGCAATGGCTTTACTCACAATTTTTCCCTCTACATACTTTTGTGAGGCCTTATTCTCAGCATTAAATAATATCAAAACCAACAAAAGAAACAGATTGACAGATGAAGTTAGTAGCGCTTGCTTGGGCCTGAAGTGTACAAAATACCAACCTTCAATTGAAGATTTAGCCAATGAAATTCAGCAACAAAAAAGTCACTAATAGGCAGGTTAGTTAAAGAATTCCCCCTCCCCCTCACTTATCTCAGTTCACGGCACCCCACACAAGCTAAATACTATCAAGACCAACAAAAGAAACCGACTGACGGATGAACAAAGAAGTCACTAAGCAGGTAAGTTAAATATTTAGTTTTTGGTTTATTAAATACAATTATATATAACAATTATACATTTATGTTATTTAAACTATAAATATCACGAAATAATGTTTTTTCCTCAAAGTGACACACTACCCGAGTTATGCTCAGTTTTTTGGCGAAGTTTGACACACCAAGCTCAAAAGGTTGCCCATCACTAGCCTAGAGCAATGATGCTTAAGACGCACCCGGTCAGGGACATTTGCAATGGCTTCGTATGAACTAGGAATAAAATTCTTGGGTTACACTAACATATTTGGGATTTAATTATTCCAATAAGACAATCCTAACACAGTTAGTATATACTTAGCAATGAGCAATGCCAGTCCACACTGTGTCTTGAGACAGATACTATAAACTTTCTCCCTTAAATATTAGATAGTAATAAAGAAATGGACCACTTCTTTTTGAACAGATATATTTGCCTTACCTCTCACTCTCTCATCCACCTCTAATAATATCTCTTCCATTTTAATATATAGGGAATTAAAAAAGCTTGTCTCAGTATTGGCTTTATTTGTATAATGAGAAGCTACCAATTCAGGGCCTATTTTTATAAGGAGCATGTAGAATATGTTTTATACCTTTACAACAGTTTCTTAGATAATCAAATCAGAAACTTTAATATGCAATATTTTAATATATGCTTACATTGCTTTTTAAGTTTTGTTTTTTTTTCCCCTAAACACATTATGCAAAACTGAAATTGTGTCCTGCTTTATAAGACACTACAAACTAATGAAGAGACAAGTTAGCATAACTAAACTTTAGTAAAAAACATACTCTGCCCTAACTGGTTTGGCTCAGTGGATAGAGCTTCAGCCTGTGGACCAAAGGGTCCTGGGTTTGATTCCAGTCAAGGGCACATGCCCCGGGTTGCGGTCTCGATCCCCAGTAGGGGGCGTGCAGGAGGCAGCCAATCAATGATTCTCTCTCCTCATTGATGTTTCTATCTCTCTCTCCCTCTCCCTTCTTCTCTGAAATCAATAAAAATATATTTTATAAAAACATACTCAATATATGAGATGTCCTAATAAAGTCACATATTATATTTCATTTTAATAGAATCAAGAAAACTTAAAGAAAGTGAATTAAATCACATGATAAAACAATAAAGTTTTGACATTTTAGTTTTTGAAGCATGGTATTTAGCATTTCAACATGAGAGTCATGGTATTTATAAATGCTGGAGATTACAAAAATTCTTTTTTACTCCTTTCAGATCCACTGGTTTGCTGTAAGGGTACATAACTCTTAAGATAAGATATCAGTAATGTCATAGAGATGGAAGAGTTTATGAATAAAAATTAATAAGCAAATATCACATTTCATGTTTCTAAAAAATATAAAATATAAAGTAAAGATAGAATGAGGCAGAACAGAATAAAATCTAAGAAGAAGTAAATTCTTTAAAATTATGAGTTCCTCAAGTTAGTAAAGTCTTGCCAATTTTGAAAACTTACCTAGATGGTGTCAAAAACTAAACTTTCCTTCATTAGGGCCATAGTATATGTAGAAAAAATGTCACAGTCAACTTTAAATAATTTGATAGCCAATTCATATGTACATTAGTAACATGTTACACAGAAAAAAACTTCAAATATCATCATCTTCCAATATCTGTCATCTGTTATCAACATCAATAACAATGCAATAAGCCCAGCTGGTGTGGCTCAGTGGTTGAGCATTGACCTATGAACCAGGAGGTAATGGTTGTGATTCTCAGTCAGGGATATGCCTGAGGGCTGGATCCCCAGTAAGGGGTATGCAGGAGGTAGTCAATTAATGATTCTCTTTCATCATTGATGTTTCTATATCCCTCTTCCTTCCTCTCTGAAATCAATAAAATATATATTAAAAAATAACAACACAATAAAAAAGAGAAGACAAAACAAAATAAAAAAGAGAAGAGTGTGGTGAAGGTCTGGGATGGGGGACAAGTGCAGGACGGAGGGAGGGTCAATGGGGAATAAAAGGAGGACATCTGTAATTCTTTCAACAATAAAGATAAATTGAAAAGAATAAAAAAGAGAAGAAATTATGTGGAGATAAAAATGAAGATTATTCCACAAAACTAAAAAGCAACATAATAAAATGTTAGAGGAAAATAAGTTATATGTTATTTACTTTTGAAAATGCACTACATTACAATTCAGTAATAATTGTATCTTCTACCAGGAGAGGCAATATTAATTTGTTAGAGACATAAGAGATGAAGACGTAAGAGACCAAACAACTCTTTTGCAATTTGTAATCCAGAGGTACAGAGGGATGAAGTTAGAGTAGTACCAATGAGACTGAAAAAAGAAAAGGCATATTTTTAATGTATCTCTTATTTTCCTCAATAGGGAAGACTTCGACATTACAAACGACATGGTTTTATTGGAAGAAAATTAATAAAATGGTAGTAAAGGCTGATGAAATAAGAAGTTCTGAGAGATGTGTGGTGCTAAAGATATAAGCTATAATGACTTCACAAATGTTAATTTAATGTAGTTTCAGCAATTTTTAAACCATCAAAATACATATATAATAGAATTACACACTTTGGTAAGCAAGTGCATTTTCTCTATATTGATAGGAGACACTATAAAATTAAAGAACACTTTTAAATAAATCCTATGTAAATTTCCCTTGATTTTACAGCCAGGTGAAAAGCAAAAATGGTAGATGGTACATTGAGCCTCCAAGATACAAAAAATCATTAGAATGATTCTGCCAATTATTATGACTTCTTGTGTCTCAGTTTATGAAATTATGTGTAGAAACAATGTTAAATAGCATATTCAACATTTAATTGTCAATGTCAAATGGTTAATTTATATAACAAAACACCTGTTCCACATGGCAGTGACCTACCACAAACTGATACAGGAGCAAGATAGCATTCTGCAATTTGAGGTTTGAAAAACTATTAAAATGGGTGCTGACAATTTCATTTTTGCTTGCAGTACTTATTGCTGTCTTCCTATTCATTTACTAAGAAATCAGAAAATAGCTTTATCACAGTTGTCCTTTTTAAGACAATAATAAATTTAATTATGACAGCCCTGGTGTATGTGGCTCAGTTGGTTGGAGCATTTTCCTGTGATCATGGGTTTGATTCCCAGTCAGGGCACATACCCAGGTTGTGGGTTGGGTCCTGTTTGGAGCACATACAAGAGGTAACCAATCATGTTTCTCTCTCACTTCTCTCTCTTTCTCTCCCTCCCTCCCTCTCTTCCTGCCTATCTCAGAAATCAGCAAGCATGTCCTTGAGTGAGGGTTTTTTAAAAATTAATTATGTCAATTTATGTGTTATAATAAACTTTCAACTTCGTACAGTGATTTCTTTCATCACCACCCAAATTATGGTGTCTTCTCGTTTTGATCCTATTTTAGCAGTTACGTGCCTTGCAGACATTACTTTTTATTTTATTTTATGAGGTAATAGTTTCCTATGCCATTACCTGTGGCACAAACTTCAAAAAATATATTATCACAAAGAGGATTTAACAAAAAACGTTGTGCAATGTTCTGTGGGGTTTCTTCTACCCAGTAAATCAATTTGTTATATACTATGTAAAATCTAGCTATAAATGCAGTTTTATCTTTTAAGAAGTTTTCTGAGTGACATCAGCCTGGTCTATCCTCATTTATGCCAATTTTCCTTTCTAACCTTTCTGTACACAGCTGCAGAATATAGGCAACATACAAATGAGACATATTTAGAAAGAATACTTCATATTCCTCAGAGAGTTTTCCAACTCATCTATAAATAATCTTTGCAATCTAGATATCATAGGCCTTGTGTAAGAGTAAATGTTATAACTAGGTAAAACTCAGAAATAACACTTCCCGTCATTTACCTCCTCAATCTATCTACAGTTTTGGTGATCTAAATTTGTTTACCTATTGCAAAGGACTATGGAAAAGAGGCTAGAGGCTTTCTTATGATCGGCTTTAATACAATAAAGAAGAAGAAAACCTTTACTAGATTAATTTTCCAACTTTATAAGATTTTAGTTTTCTAAATAGCTATCATAATTGATGTAAGTACAATATTGGATGTACATAGGAAAAAAATTAAAACTTAAGCAGGTTTAGACAATGTAGGAAGCCATTATCAAGAAGTTGCATCTGAATTCAGTAAAGAAAGCCATTTCAGATAGAGAAGAAAGAGATAAATAGATATTTTGAGAGAACTCAGTGGGGGTAGAAGGTTATGCTGCAAATATAGATAAATATATCATGTTAAGCAGTTTGAACTTCCCTGTAAAAACAAGTTAAATATAATTACACAAATAAATAGTCAAATTTCACTGAACATTTACTATTTACCAACTGCTAGACTTACTAAATTTTTAAAATAACCTATAAGCTGGGTATTATATTATTCCCCATTCATTAAAAGGAAAACTGAGGGGGTAGACAGACAAATTCATTTACCTCTGGTGGCAAAACCCTAATTTGCACCCATGCAATCAGAATTCACAGCCTATACTCTACACTGCAATACTCTACCATTCTAAGAAATCATATTTTTATATTATGATGTGAAAGTATAAATAGGCCAAAGACACTGCCTCCTTATAATTACTTAGTAATGTTTAATTATATAAATCTTATTTTAGTTCAAAACCTAATAAACAGGATGAAGGTATCTTGAAATTACTGAAAATATCTTATTAAATAATATCTCAGACTATATTTCATACAATCAAATATTCTTTCAATAAACATTATTTAAACTTTCTTGCTTACATTCCATAGCATTTTTCTATTAGTTTTTATGATCCAATTTCTCTATAAGTGTTTTAGCTATCATTGTTAGACATGTAGGTTTTTATGTATCCAAAACAATCCACAGTATGTCACAATTGAATGTCTAAAATAAAATAACAAAAATTTACCTATGCTCTGGCCTTAAAGGTGTTTGAGTCCATAACCAAAAAAAAAGTAGAATAGGCTTTGGAATCTGACTCAGCTGAATTCAAATCTCAGACCTACTACTTATTCAGTCTGACTATGACTGTGACTTTGGTAGATTATTAATTTCATTTGATGTCAAGCTTTCTTATTTCTAAACTGTAAATACTAATATTTCACTCATATATTCCTGGTGAGAAATATAAAATGTGGTATTAAATGGCATGGTATACATTGTAAGATATAAGAGTTTTAAGAATTGGTGCACCAATGTTATTCTTACTGTTCTTGTTGCTGTTATCATTAAGTGTTGACTAGGTGAGCTTTCTTCCAAAGTCACTCATCCCAGCTACCTTAGTCATTGATATTCACTTATTGCCAGATTTTCTATGTTAATGTGAAAAGTCATTTTTTTTAAAGTAACCTCTATTTAAGCTCTTCTACCAGTGACTATTAACTGATACAGTCAAATGGCCATGGGATATATGTCATTTCCAGACACCCTTCAGGTGTGATGCTCTTGTGGAATGGCTTTGTATCTAGTTTCCTTAGCATAATGATGAACTTGAAGCAAAATAATCTTGACACTTAAGTCAGAGAGTTTTCTTTCAGCTATTCTAGTATAAGAATAATATATTTAAGAAGCTGAATGCTGTCAGTTGAATCTAATTGGCTGAATTTTTTTTTAGGTGGAAGGAGGGGCTAAGACTGACATCTTCTAGTAGATATGATGCTATACTGGGTTTTATCTTGGATACTTATTAGTTTTCAGATAGTTTGCAAATATTTCTCAGTTTTGGATTTTCCCAGAGATCAGATCAGATGTTGCTGGCAAATAGAGTTGAAAAGAGGAAAGACAAACATTGTCTGCTTTGCTTCTCTATCAAAATTTTGAGTCCTATAATTTCCCTAAGAATTTGGGTTTTAAATGAACATCTGGAATTAACAAATGGAACAAAAACATGTAGGTTTAATTATTAATCTTTCCTTTCCAAATTTAAATCTTATCAAAAACCTTTTTTCACTTGTTATCATTGCTAGTCTTGCTTACAAGTATTTTTATTGAAGGTTTGAATCTTGAATAAATTTGCATATAATTCATATATGAAAGTATTAAAGTATTTTTAGTTTATTTTAGTTTTCTCAATATTTAATACAAAAGGTATCTGTGTATGCATATATATATATGTCTATAGGCATGTGTATATACACACATATAACTTTATGTGTATTTACACAAAATATACTTTTTTAATTGGTTATTTTTTATTTCCCTTTTATTTTATCCAAAATTCTGCTTATTTTTTGGTTTCAACATAGTCTCACTCATGTACCTTCTATCATGTTTCTAGTTCATTATACTTATTATTGCAACTATCTTAAAGCTGAAAAGTAAGTTCTTAAAACTGGCCTCATAGAAACAGGGACTTCTTCCAAAAGTCAGTCATTAGTTTGTATTTGAAATATCTCACTTGAAATCACTGAAATTCCAATTCTTAATTTGGTTTAAGTGGATTCAGTTATAATATATAGCATTATTCATAAGTAAAAGGGAATATTCTAAATGCTATATTCATAGCACCAGTGTCTCTTCAGATCAATGGCACCTCCCAAAAGTGAAGTGCTAAATTTCAAATATAATTCAACCAATGCAATAATGCATAGAGGTTATGTTTCCTGTGTTAGGCTAGCAAGATGGTCAACAGGAACCTAAAGGATAACATTCATTGCTTTAGCAAAATCAAAGGTCTGACTCTCAATACTACAGATACATAAACTTGATTCTGTCAGCACATACAGTGTATGTCCATCTCTCAGGACCAGATATGGATCAAGCTCATGCAACTCATGATAAAAGTAGAAGCTGAATCGTTCTGTGGATAAAATGCAATGGGTTTTTAATCCTCCTTTTGGTTATCACTCATTGGTTTTTACTTTTAATCAAATAATCCCTTTAATCTTACTACAAATGCAATTTCTTTCACAGCATAGTCTTCTAGCAGCTATAAAATGGTGAATAAAATCAGGGCATCTTCAACTTTATTTCCCACCCTTTCAGAATGTTTTCAGCATTTATGAGTGGAATTTCTCAACTACTTTTTTTTTTTCATATGCCCAAATCTCTCCTGACAGAAAGGAAAGGAGATTAACCCTCTAAACAAAAAGTAAAAAAATAAGCAAACTATTCCTTTAAAGTTTCCCAAACCCTAAAAGTTTAATGATTCCCTAAATCTTCAGTGGATTTACCTTCCCCATTGAATACATGACATCTGCTTTATTGTGTTATTGAACAAAATATTTTGTAAAAAACTGCCTTGCTATAGTCCTGAACTTGACCCCAAAAGGTCTTTTCAGAAAGGTCACTACCAATTACTCTGTAAGAGCCAAAACATCAGATGCTTAATAGTAGAAAGTTCTCACACGATCCATGATTTCCAACCTCCATTTCCCATTATGTCTGCAAAGGGATTGACTGGAAAATGCTCATATAGGACTATAACAACTGACACCAGCTTTTCTAAGGTCAGAGAACATCTGGGATAAAATTTGAGCCAAAGGGAAATAGGAATCCCTCATGCTCTGATGCCAATTCAGAGAGACTAGAAGTTACCAGTGAATTAAACACCACCTATTTCACCAAAAAATTCATACTCATGTCCATTTAAAAAAGGCTGATGTTGAATCACAATTTAAAGACTATTCTTGGAAACTCCTATATGTGAGACCATACATCTCAGCTATCCCAGGAAACTCCCATATTTACCTATGATCCTGGCATAGGTATTAATTTTGTTCAGCTTTCCCAAAATTGTCCCAGTTTGAAAAAGTGTTTCTTGCAAAGTCAATTCCATGTCAGCTTCTGCAGATCTTATACAACTTTCACCTCTGCACATTCAGCTCCAGTCTAACTGGCTTTCTATATTCTCATCTAAGCCATGTTCATTCTCATCAGATGGTCTTTGTATATCTGCATTAATGGAGTGTTGTTTACTCCCTACTTTAATCTGTAATTACTATGCATTCTTTATATCTCAAGTCAATAATCATTTAGGAAGTTTTCCTTGACTTCAATGAATAAATACCATATCCACCCACTATCCACCAATATCAATAAATTAATACTTATATCCACCTATTATCCACCCCATTTTCCAATGCACACAGTCATATATTTGCATTTTTTTCATATAGTTATGATGCCTACATATAGTTTTGTCATCTCCACTAGACTGAAAACTACATGGAAGCAAAAGTTGGCAAGGTTTTGAAGACTGTAAGTCCACAGAAACTAGCATCATGCACAGAAAAAAATAATTCTTTAATATTTGTTGAATAAACCAAAACAATTTATTTTAAAAAGTAATGAATTTAAGAACTTCTATACAATCAATTATAAATTAGCTTTTATTTATTTATTTATTTATTTATTTATTCATTCTTATTCTACTCCTAAAATACCCATCCAGTTCCAAGAAAAATGAAAGAAAAAAAAACATAATAGTATTAATAATGGAGGGCCTACCACTCTGACTGTGTCTAGAAAACCTTGCCTTAGTCTTATTTACATGTGTTATTCTATCTCTGAGTAAAAAAAAAAGAGAGAAAATATTGAATTTGAAGGATGTGTGACAGAGGAAGCATTCGTTATGTTGTGCCAGCCAGTTCCATTTACTTTGAAACCTCAGCAGCAAGGCTTGTAGAAGGGAAGGTTGTACTGATCTTTGAGAACTGACATAATTTTTAAAATGTCCACAGACTTATCCTATCTCTTCTTCAATTTACACCTCTGTATTTATACTTAAGATTAAAGTAATCTAGCAATAGCAATTTGCACGTCACAAAAATTACCTTCTGTTCTCCATAACTTTTATGAAAATAGAATATAAGTTTTTATAAGAAGTTAGCATAATAACTTTTTATCAAAAAGAATAATTTTAGGCAAGTTCACCCTGCAGTTCCCACTGTGGGAACCATTTTCAAAGATGCAGTCTTGAGAGAGCAACATGGTCTTGAGACCCCCTGGAAAAGGCACATGATGGACCCTTTAAAGCCTCCGTGTGAACTTGAAGACTCTGGTGGCCCAGGAGCCAGACTCAGAGATATGAAACTGAAGTATAAAGAGGTAAAGTGATTTGTTCTGAATAAGGCTGCTGCTGAAAATCAGAGGGGATAAAAAATGGCAGCCGAATAGGCAGACGTGTCCTGTGCCTTGTCTCGGAGCAGATAGAAGAAACAATTAAATTGAACAACATCCACCCGGAATTGGTGAAGTAGGCACAGCTGGTGAGACAACTCAAAGCCGGAAAGGGCAGAGGATGCCTGGAGAACAGTAGGATTGGGGATCTGGGCTGGAGAGAGACATGCAACCACCAGGCTGAGAAGGTCAGAAGGAAGCTGCAGGGCACCAAGTCCACATCCCTTGGGGATAGGAGTAACATCCAATTGTGGAAAGGAAGTCAAAGGGCTGCTGGCAGCTGAGGGATCTAGATCTAAGTCCACAGCTGCAAGAGGCTGCACCCAGAGGGGCATTCTGAAGAGCTGCCCAGGCTGCATAGTGCCTGGGGAGAGAAACTTGCAGTCCTGTGGTTCTTTTGCCTGTTTTATCTTTTCTTTTATTCGCTAAACCCAGTTCATAGGACTTCAATTGCAAACACTCACCCAAGGCTGCTGTGCAGGTGGAGGTACAGATTTGTGGAATCTGGAGAGAGGCTGTAGAGGGGAGCAGGAGGAGAAAGATGACCAGGAATCCAGCACTGAGGCATTCCTTACCCTTCAAACCTAAGCAGTCATTTTGCTCCTGAAGAACCAGCCCTCTCAGCAGCCTCAAGGAAGTTAATATAGCCACATTCAGCCTATACCTTGAGATTTACAAAGGACACAAAGACTCTGAATAGCCCCCAAAGAGCCCTCAGGGACTGCGTTGAAGAGGGGCTGTTCAGTCCCCGAAAACAATACAGCACCACTCCTACCTAAAGCCCTGTCAGAAACAGATGCTTGAGTAATTAAGATTGACAGCAGGCAGACAGGCAAAGGGGGCATAAGGGTCCCATATGCTTGCAGCCAAGGCTGTGGAGATAGATACAAACAGAGGAGCAGTGGATCGCTTGGAACTTCAACATGGTGCTGACTACCTAAGAGGAAACTGAAAAATGGCAGACAGAACAGAAGAGTGGTGTCTTAAACCAGCCCCCAGGGAACATTAAAACTCAGCTGAAGCAAATGACACTTCACTTTTTTACTTTTTATCTTTTATTTAAAACTTTTTTCCTTTCTTTTTTTATGTTTTTTTATATTTATTTATTTTGTGTTATTTTTTTCTTCATTCTATTTTTATTTTATTTTATCTTATTTTTCCATCATTTTCTTCATTACTTCTCCCTCTTTCATCCTGTTTTCTCTTGGCCCCACTTTACTTTTTCTCTTTCCTTTCTTTTTAACCCTTGTTAAAAATTGATCTTCTTTATCTGCTTTACTGATGTGTTATTATTATTGTAGTCTCTGTTGGCTTACTTATATATCTAATTTCCTCTCTCCTTCTCTAAGTCCATGTCCCTTCTCCTTTCTCTTTCTTCCCTAGTCATTTTTTTAATGCTTGTTTTTTCTCTCCTGTCTTGCTCTCTTCTTCTCCTAATTGTGTGGTTTCACTCACTAAACTCAAACCTACCTACTCTCTCCTCTATTCTTTTCCAAAAATAGATGAATAGATAAATTTTAAAAAAATTGTTTTATCTTTTTATTTATTTATTTATTTTTCTTTTTCTTTTCTTCTTATCCACTCATTCTCCTTATACCTATTCTATACTGAACCGTGGTCCATCCTTATTCAATTCCTTAACCTTACTTTCTCTATATAACCTCTGCCTCTACAAATTCTGTCCACCCCTTTTTCTGGGTGTTTGTTGTTTGCATTTTTTGGTTTGTTTGTTTTGAGGTGTTTTCTCCCCATATATTTTTTTCTTCTTTTTCTTTTTTTTCTTACCTTATTTTATTTTCTCAATATCATTTTTGCTCTCTTTTCTCTCTCCTACTTCTCTTTGGAGGTCACTTATATTGGGGTTATCAGTGTCGTGAGTACATTCATGTTTTGTTCCCTTTGTGTCATGTCTTTTTGAGTTGTATTTTGTGCTGTTCAGTCAACGTGGTAGAGGGCAAACCACATAACCGGACACCTTGAGAGGAGTCTCCATCCACGAAAGGGATAATAACACTCAAGACCCAACTATACCAAAATAATCCAAATATCCCAAGTAGGGGGCATCCCTAGAATACCCAGCCCAGAAGACCTGAGAGATTGTACCATTTGGTCCAACGAAACATCTACTATATTAGAAAAAAAAAAAAAAATCTGGGTGGCAGAGCGTTTGATCTAATACATATAAACAATCACAAAAGGACAACAAAAATGTGGAGACAAAGAAACAACCCCCATATATAATAATAAAAACATAATATGCTAATTAGTCCGGACATCCTTCCAGATGTCCTTCCATCTTTCTGGACGAAGCCAGGGCTGCAAGGGAAGCCTGGGACCTGGATTCCTGCCAGCAGCCAGACGGAAACCCAGGTCTCTGGTGCCAGAGGGAATCCAGTGCCTGAGCCTGGGAAGAAAGGCCTACTCTTGCACCAATTTTGTGCATTGGGCCTCTAGTATGAAAGAAAAGGAGGAATCACCAGAAAATAAAATAAGTTAAATGGAGGCAAGCAATTTTCCAGAGAAAGAATTCAGAACAATGGTTATAAGGAGGCTGAAATGGATGGAAGACAAATTCAACAACATGTGTAAGGATCAAGAGGAAATGAAGAAGAATCAAGAAGAAATGAAGAATGACATAGCTGCAGTAAAGAACGCAATGGAAACTTTCAACAGTAGACTAGAAGAAGCTGAGGACCACATCAGTGAGTTAGAAGAGGTAGGAATAAACACCAAAGCAGAGCAGCAACTGGAAAGAAAACTTAAAAAGCAGGAGGAGAGCCTAAGGGAGCTTTGGGACAACACAAAATGGAACAACATCAGCATAATAGGGGTGCCAGAAGGAGAGGAAGCTGAGTAAGAAACAGAAAATCTGTTTGAAGAAATAATGACAGAGAACTTCCCTGATGTTGGGAAGAAAAAAGTCACACAAGTCTAAGAAGCACACAGAGTCCCCAAAAAGATGAACCCAAAAAGACTGAAACCAAGATACATCATAATTAAATTAGCAAACATCACCACAAAATAAGAATTTTAAAGTCTGCCAGAAAGAGACAGAAAGTTACCTACAAGGGATCTCCTATTAAACTATCAACTGATTTCTCAACAGAGCCACATCAGGCCAGAAGGGAATGGAATGAAATACACAAAGTGATGCAAAGTAAGGGACTGAATCCAAGAATACTGTACCCAGCAAGGATATCATTCAAAAATAAAGGTAAAATCAGGAGTTTCACAGACAGAAAGAAAAGGCTAAGGGAGTTTTTACCACCAAGCCAGCAATGCAAGAAATGTTAATGGGTCTTCTGTAAAAAGAAAAAAATAGAAAGGGAAGAAGGAAGACAAGCATAAAGAATAAAAATAGCAGCATAAAGAATAAAAATAGCAACAAACAAGTACCTATCAATAATAATCTTAAATGTAAATGGATTAAATGCTCCAACCAAAAGATGGAGGGTAGCTGAATGGATAAGAAAACATAACCCATATATTTGCTGTCTACAAGAGAACCACCTCAGAACAAAGGATTCACACAGTCTAATAGTGAGGGGATGGAAAAATTTTTTTCCAAACAAATGGAAATGAAAAAACAAACAAACAAACAAAAAACTGGGGTAGCAATACTTATATTTGACAAAATAGACCATAACAAGAGATAAGGATGGCCACTTCATAATACTAAATGAATCAACAAGAGGATATAAATCTGGTAAACATATATGCACCCAATACAGGAGCATCCAAACACACAAAAAACCTTCTGGAAGGTATCAAGGAAGAGATTGACAGCAATGCAATCATAGTAAGGGACTTTAATACTCCATTAACACCACTGGATAAGTCCTCTAAACAAAATATCAGCACTGAAACAGCAATCCTAAATGACTCACTAGGTCATATGGAACTAATTGACATCTTCAGAACATTTCACCCCAAAGCTACAGAATATACATTCTTCTCAAGTGCACATGGGACATTTTGAAAGATAGGAAATGTCGAAAACATATTAGGAAACAGGCAAAGTCCGTTAAATTCAAGAAGATAAAAATAATATCACGTATCTTCTCAGACCACAATGTCATAAAATTAGAAATCAACTACAGTAAAGACAATGAAAAAACAAGCACTTGGAGGCTAAATAGCATGCTATTAAACAATGATTGGTTCACCAAAGAGATCAAAGAAGAAAAGAAGAAATAAACAGCATCCTGGAAACAAATGACAATAAAAACACAACAATCCAAAACCTATGGGACACAGTGAAAGCAGTCCTGATAGGGAAGTTCATAGCTCTACAGGCACATCTCAAAAAACAAGACAAAATGGTAATAAATTATCTCTACAATTTAAAGAATTAGAAAGAGAGCAACAAGAAAAGCTCAGAGTGAGCAAAAAGAAGGAGATGATAAAGATCATAGCAGAAATAAATGACATGGAGACCAAAAAAATATATATACAAAAGATCAAGGAAACCAAGAGCTGGTTCTTTGAAAGGATAAAAAAGATTGATGAACCTCTAGCCAGCTTCACCAAGAAACAAAGAGAGAGGACCCAAATAAGCAAATCAGAAATGAAAGAGGTGAAGTAACAACTGACTCCACAGACATATAAAGGATTGTAAAAAAATACTACCAAGTGGGGAGGTACATGGTGTGCACAATCTTTATGATATTGGCTAAGAGTCCAAAATCAGAAGAGTGCTAACAAAGTTGGTTCCAGTTATTCTCCTTTAAGATTTTATCACTGATCAATACCCCACATGAATACTCATTCTTTCATCAGCTATGTTAACAGATTTACTCAAGTAACAATTAGTCACATAGGCCTTCCATTGCCCTGCATATTTTTACTCTATTGTGTTTATTTCAGTTACTCTCTCAGTCCACTTATTTTGCAGTCCACTTATTTTCAAATTCTTGAGTGAAATCTAACTATAGTCCCAAGTAACACTACTTATATTCATATACTTAATATTTCTCATACAACAACATAAGTTTGATTAGTCCATATTTATGTAATGTGCAGGGTCTCTTTAAATCCAGTCATATTAGAAGAAAATCCATTTCTTAAATGATTAATTTGAACAAATTGTGTCTCTTTTTGAACCACAGCACAGGTTTGTGAATTATAGCAAAAGGACCAAGTGTATCTTGATTAACTTGAGCTAGCAACAATTGTAAATATATCACTATAATTAAATGAAATTTATTGAACACATTGTCTTTTTGTTAGGCATCATAGAGGAAATTTCTCAAAATTTTTATTAGAAATCTGTGTATGAAGAACTCTGTATGTTAGGAGTCTACATTGGGAAATCAAAAGATAAAGCAAAAAATGTAAAAATCCAACATACTAATTGTAACTTCATACTCAACACACCTAATAACATTATTTCTTTAAGTGACATAAGAATTATTAATATTGCAGTAAAACTCATATATAAAATTTCAAAGCTTGCTCTGTCAAAGCAAATTCCCCATATTCCCTATCAAGTTTAGTCCTGTTGAAATATTAACTGTTAAACTCTATTTCTACTTTGACTGGAACCACAACCATGACTCTCACTGTTTACACTTGCTTAAATATAGTTAGTTGAAGTTGAAATCTGTTCCCATGATTGATAGAAATTTTAATTATACTATCCAACTGCCTCCTAAATCCAAAACCCAGCATCAGATTAACCCTATATTTTTTAGGACCAAAAACAAGGTAACTAAGTAGAGGCAGAGAGAAGTTAGCTATCTTCATGTTGCTTCTAGCTTTTCAGAGGATATAAAAACTAAAACTTTCTGAATGGCATTCTAGAAAGGAGAATTTAAATTATAGTCCATATATCAGATCATGTAAAAGAAGCATTTTTCTTGAAGTTTTAAGCCAAGTAATCCAATAGAACTTTTCCACGTGTTCTATAACTAGATTCTTGCATGGTTCGTGGAATATCAGTGGCAGCATCACATGGAGCTCCTTAGAAATGCAGAATCTCAGATTCTATAGACACAATCTGAATTAGATCTGCTTTTATTGAATTCTCCATGCAATTCAATATGTACCATGAAGTCTGAGAAGCATTAGTCTAGACTGTCTTCACCAAAAATATAAATTATGTTGCATGTGAGTTGCTTACTAGTAGAACTGTTTAATGCATTTATTTCTTGGATTTAGGAGTTATATTTGCATATTCTTACCTAGTTACAAGAACCAAATTAGGGTCAATAAGATAATTCAAATGTTTGAAATAAACAAGCCTCAAGATTCATTCAAGCTAAGCATTACTCATTCAATTTTAAACACAAATGTATTTCAAAGGAATTTAATCTATATATTTTAAATAATTAATGCAAACATTTTATAGCACAATTTTGATGTCTATAAAGTTTCAAGAGGTGTGTGTGGGGAGGGAAGTTATATGTCTTTGTTAATACCATAACTTCAGAATGTTATGCATAAATCCTGAAATTTAAAAACTAAAGTTTTAAAATTCGTTTAACTAAGAAAAGTATAATTTACAATCCCAGTCCAAATTAATATTACTTAAAATATTTTGAGAGAGAACCAAGATGGCAGCATAGGAAAACACCTGTACTAGCTGTCTCCCATAACTACATCAAAATTGTAACTGAAAAACAGAATGACTATCATTAAGAACCACCTGAAAGCTGGTTGTATGGAAGACCTACAACTAGAGAAGTAAAGAAGAAAGCACATTGAGACTGGTAGAAGGGGCAGAGGCACGGTACAGGCTGGTCCAGCATCCACATATGCTGTGTGTGTTTTTTTAATCCGGAGGGAGATCATCTCTGCAGAGACCACCTTGGAGAAGCAAAGGGTACAAGCTCCACACCAGGCTCCCAGCCCAAGTTTCCAGAGCTGGGAAGAGAAGTCCCCATAATTATGGACTGTAAAAACCAGCGGGGATTGTGACTGAGAGACACCAAGGCTGCTGGAGACCCAGCTGTTCCTTTTAAAGAGCAGGCACACAAATGTACTCAGAATCCATACCTCTGAACTCCAGCAACAGGCAGCTCTGGGGGACCCAGATGTTTATGGGGAGGAACTGGATTGTCTGTCATTGGGGCAGGAATGCAGGGGCTACTTTCTCCAAGACAGGGGTGCTCACGAGGGTCATTGTGCCTATACTGGGACCTCTCCTGTTGCAGGGATGACTGACAGCCATATCTGAGTCTCAATAAGCCTAGAACACACTGTTAGCTCCACCTTGGGGATTCCCTGAGACCCCACTCCATCCAATTTGCAGCCCCACCCACACTGTTTGCAGCAGCTTTTCCATATGAATGACCTACCCTGGCTCAGGCTTCAGACTTTGCTAAAATCTCTCAAACAAGCTATAGCTGGTGACAGCATGCCCCAAAACTATTAATATAAAAGGCCCAAGACCCAGCAATAGCACCAGCCTGCCTTGCTTCACAGCTGAACCTCACTTCCTGCACAGCAGCTCTCCCACCGTAGTCACAGCTAGTCCTCACAACCAATTGACTTGGAGGTCAACTCCTCCCATAGATGCCAACATCAATCAAGGCTCAACTACAAGACTGTGCACACAGCCCACACAGGGGCACCTAGATTGCCCAGCTCAGGTGACAGGGGAGGCTGAGCCACTGGACCCCACAGGACACCTACTACACAAGGCCACTCTACCAATTCCAGGAGACATAGCAGTGCTACCTAATACATAGAAACAAACACAGGGAAGCAGCCAAAATGTGGAGACAAAGAAACATGTCACAAATGAAAGAAATGGAAGCAAGCAAACTACTGGATACAGAGTACAAAACCATGGTTATAAGGATCTTCATGAGATTTTCAAGGATCTTAATGAGAAGGTCAAAAACATGAAAAAGGACCAGTCAGAAATTAAGCATACACTAACTGAAATAAAGAACAATTTACAGGGATTCAACAGTAGAGTAAAGGATTCTGAGAATCAAATCAATGATTTGGAATATGAGGAAGCAAAAAACACCCAAGCAGAAGAGCAAAAAGAAAAAAGAATCCAAAAACATGAAGATAGTGTAGGGAACCTCTGGGACAACTTCAAGTGTACCAATATTTGCATTATGTAAGTGCCAGAAAGAGAAAAGAGAGAGAAATATATTTAAAACCTATTTGAGGAAATAATGACAGAAAACTTCCCCTAACTGGTGAAAGAAATAGACTTACAAGTCCAAGAAGCACAGAGTGTCCCAAACAAGAGGAACTCAAAGAGGCCCACACCAAGACACATCAAAATTAAAATACCAAGGGTTAAAGACAAGGAAAGAATCTTCAGAGTAGCAAGAGTAAAGCAGTTATCTACAAGGGACTACCCATATGACTGTCAGCTGATTTCTCAACAGAAACTTTGCAGACCAGAAGAGAGTGGCAAGAAATATTCAAAGTGATAAATAGTAAGGACCTACAACCAAGATTACTCTACCCCGCAAAGCTTTCATTTAGAATTGAGGGTCAGATAAAGACCTTCACAAACAAAAAAAAGCTAAAGGACTTCACAACCAAACCAGTATTATATGAAATTTTTGAAGGGTATTATAGAAGGAGAAGAAGGAAAAGGAGAAGGGGAAGGAGAAAAAGAAGGGAAGGAGAAGGAGAAGGAGAAGGAGAAGGAGAAGGAGAAGGAGGAGGAGGCGGAGGAGAAGAAGAAGAAGAATAGATAAAAATATGAACAATAAAACAGCAACAAATACATATCTATCAATTGAATCTAAAAATCAAAATAAACAAGAAATCTAACAAAATAAATGAGTGAATAAAACAGAATCAGAGGCATGGAAGCATGGAACAGACTGACAAATCTCAGAGGGAAGGAGGAGGGAGTGCGGGAAGAGATTACCCAAAGATCTTACCTGTGGACACAGACAATATGGTGGTGAAGGCCTGGCATGGGATGGGAACTGGATGGAGATGAGCAATGGGGGAAAAAGTGGGATATCTGTGATACTCTCAACAATAAGGATTTTTTAAACATCTTAGAAGAAAATCTATATATTATTGCATCAAATTTCCAAGATAAAGAAAAATCCATTTAAAGCAATCAATTTGCTATTTTTAACACTATGCAGAATATAGTTATTGCTTTGATTATGCAATTTTAAGTAAAATGTTAAAACTAGTGACACATGTGGGCGAATGCTTAATTTTTTCCCTTATATTACCTCTTAAGCAATTTTCAAATATTAAGGCTAAAAATGGGATTGTCTTCATTGGTAAGCTGTTTAGTTGTAGGCGTAAGATTGATAGTAATATCCTAAAAAAGAATCTCCAAAAAGTGAAATAACTGTCAAATACTTGAGCAAGAAGTGGAGAAGAGAAAGGAAGAGACAATTAGTGGGGTGCACAAAGTCTCAGAGGAGGCATTAATTATATAACCAGATCTATCATATTTCCCATAAGTGTGTAATAGGGTTGCATTACCCTCCTTTATAAATGAGACAGGAGTTGGCTAGGCGTGCTACTCATTTGTCTCTCTTTCACTAACATATTTGTCTTCTTTCTCCCTAAATCTAATTAATGATCAATATGATGTAGCTATGGGGATATTGACTTGGTTTTCCTATGGTCTCAGAGAATTAGCCTTACTGATATTTTGGTCATTTATAATTCTTAAAACAATACTGCTAAAGATGATAACTTATCACATCATTTCAAGTACATATGTCTATTAAAACAGATTTGCTGCTTCTCTAAATTACCATATACCTTCTCCTAAGTTATTGAAACTTGATTGTATAATAATGCATTTTCTTATTAAGTTCATCACTAAATAACCAGATAATTCTATTCTATATCTATGCTCAAAGTTAAACAGATGTAAATTGGGGTATATTACATCACCTGTTTTTACTTCAAGCACAGTCAAATTTCATGTCTGTAATAGACATATATTTTATTTCAATAATCCTTTATTTTATCTTCCTCCCATCCTTCCTATTTTCTTTCTTTTTTTTTGTTTGTTGTTTTATTGTTTTGTTTTGTTTTGCTTTTCAAAATGTTTAACAGTGCCATAAACTTAGGATCAGAATCAAATCAAGAACTAAAACCTGGGAATAAAAACTGTCCCTTTTCTTTGTTATATCCCTTCAGCATCTAGCTTATGAATGGTGGGGCCTTAATATGCTGACTTAAATTTATTTTCAGAAAAGAAAGCTATGCATAGAAATACTGACAATAAGCAAGCTAGAGTTTCATTTTCCTTCAGATTAATTTTTTATAGTAGTCCATACACTTACAGCCTGAATTTCTAATGTTAGGCAATATGAAAAAAAATGCCCTAATGAGATTGCCCTGTCAACATATGTATAGCCTAATCTATCCCTGGGATCTCTCAAAAAGCTAGATCAAGGTCATGCAAAAACAGAAGTCTAAATTGGTCTGTAAGAAACCAAATCTTTGGATAGAGCTACAATTTCTTAAGGTGAATTCTTACCTTATACCAAGCTAAAGCCTGGGAACCATAAGAGTGCATTAAGCTTGCATAACAACACAGGTAGTAAGACTACTGACCTTAACAAAGTATACCCTCTAGGGCAGGGGTAGTAAACCTTTTTTCTGCCAAGGGCATTTGAATATTTATAACATCATTCACGAAGATACAAAATTATCAACTTAAAATTTAGCCTGCTATATTTGGTCAAACATTTAATTAAGTCACCCCAATGCCTTGGCAGGGCCAGACCAAATGATTTTCTGGGCCTTATACAGCCTGCCGGCTGGACGTTTTCCACCTTTGCTCTAGGGAAAAGACAGCTTTTGAAATAGACTATTTTAAGTAATCCAGTTTCTTACTATTCAGTTAATATTTCCCAGGTGCAATAGTAGGATCCTTTATGCTCTTATTCTAATTAAAAACCACTAGGTTTTGACCAATTTCATTTCCCTGAAATCTACGCAACTCCTGAGACTATGAGATCAGAAGCTAAACTTTTCATAATCTTAACATAACTGATATACACAATTATTTTATGTTGTAGCCCCAAAGAGAACTTATGATCCTGCCTAATGAACTTGAATACTGACAACCTGCTTGGTAAAACGTGGACAAATTAATACTCTGTCTGGATCTGACCTCTTGACATGTTCCATTAAATTAAGTTAGTTATTTCCTACTGAATACAACTCTGAAATTAGATATAAGCCCTGATATCTTTCACTCAGCCATTGATAAAGAAACAAAACTAGTGGTCTATATAATTAAACTTAACCATGACTGTTTGGAAACTTCAGTGTATTAGATTTTGAAGAAAAATGATATTACGAAGAAGTTTGGATGACATCTGATATATTTCTATTCAGATCAAACTACATACCTAATTGAAGACAAACATTACCAAAAATTATTTAATTAATTTTGGAGGAGAAAAAATATTTTAAGGGGTAGCAGAGGGTAGATATGGCTGTTTGTTATAAGAACAATTTAAATCACTGGTTGGGTGGACAACAGCGGTTGAAAGGTTCCTTACTATTTGCTACATACTGTATTGAAACTTAGATGCTTATACTATCATCATACATGTCATATTTTAAAAAACTAAAGCATTAGTATTTTAAGTGGTCAAAATCAACTCAGAGATAGAAATAATATTATTTAAAGATAAAGAAATTAAAGACCTACTAATTTTTTTTTCTGGGCTACATTAAGTCACTAGTCTCAAACAATTTTGTAAAGCAATAGGATATTGGGCACTAGTTACATATTACATGTAAATGAGTGCAACAATTCTTCAAAAAAAACGAATGAGGGAGAAATGAAGGAAGAGGCATCATTTCATCTCAAGAAAAAGCAATATTATTTCCTTCCTCTTCTAAAAAGCACAGAAAAGACTGCAGTGAGAGGGTCTGAAGAGGTTAAGGAGGTGCTTTGATATGCATTATCTGACTACAAAGGCAAAGGGGTTAAATTGCCAGTGATAGAAACAAGAAGAAACTATTAAAATACTACAAAAAAATAAAAATAAAAAGAGTGACCAAAAACTTCAAAGCAAAAAGTCTAAATATTGAAAAAATAAAATATTTATTTTAAGTTAAAATAGATAAAAATAGGTTTATTCTATGCAATGACTAGGAGACCCAAAGTTTCCAGAGCAGTCCTACTTGGGTGCTGGCTTGGGAGTCAGACTACCTGACTTTTCATCCGAATTCTATATCATATTAGCTAAGGAAACTTGAACAAGATATATAACTTGAACAAGATACACACACACACACACACACACACACACACACACACACACACACATATATATATATATACATATATATATATATATATATATATATATATATATACACACACACACACACACACACACACATACATACATATACATACACACACACTCACATATTCCTCTGCATACCTCATGGAACAATTTTTAAAAGGTTGAGTTTGCAAAACCAAAAAGAAAAAAAATTCATGCAAGCAAAATAAAAAATTACTGAGTCACAGTCATATTCATATTTGTGACTTTGCATAAACACTTCATCAATCTACCAGATTTTCCTTTTTAGGAATTAATATGTGAAAATAAAGCACAAGAAGTTGGGGAAATGCCTTGGTTTTAAGATTCACTGCTCCAATTTAGCATTTCAAAGTAAGGCCGATTTAATAACCCTCCAATTACCTAAACACAAAACTCATAATGACCGATCAAAAATTAACATAGTTTGTGTGAGAACATCACACAACACATCAGACCTCTCTAGGAGCATCACCTGCAGAGCTGTTAATGAGCAGGCATCTGAGAACATGCTTGACCTTGTTTCTCTAGATAGAGGGGAAAGAACACAAAGGGCGGAAAGAATATTAACCAAGGGGAAAGAACATAAAGAGGGCAGAAGGAATGTTAACCAAGGCAGATATGATTTAGAAAAGTTATATGTAAATTCAGCTTTCCAACAAAGAATAGAGTATTGCAATGGCCATATAAAGGAGCCATATTTGGCATTCACATAACTAAAGAAGCCCTAGGAACCCTATCTCAGGGCAGAAGTACATAGAGACAATAGCAACTATTCAAGTATATATGTGTGTCCAGTTCCTTGGACTATTATGTATTATACTAGAGGCCTGGTACACAAAATTCATGCACTGGGGTGGGGGTGGAGTATCCCTCAGCCCAGCCTGCACCATCTCATAATCCACGATCCCTCAGGGTATGTCTGACTGCCGGTTTAGGCCCCCAAGGGGTTCCAGATTGAGAGAGGGATGTCCGATTGCCAGTTTAGGCTCGATCCCTGTAGGCCAGCCTGGCCTGTGGGGATGGGGCCTAAACCGGCAGTCGGACATCCCCCAAGGGATGTAGCAGTGCACCAAGCAGCAGGCATCCAGGGAGGAGCCCAAACTTGGGCCAGGTGCCATGCCACCTGCGCTCCTCCCAGCCCACTGCACCTTCTGCCACTTCTCGGTAGTTCTGCCACGGAGTCGGGAGAGGCTCCCGCTGCTGCAGCAGTGCTCGCCAGCCATGAGCACGGCTTCTGGCTGAGCAGTCCTCCCCCTGTGGGATTACACGGACCATCAGGGAGAAGCTCCTGTGTTGAGTGTCTGCCCCTGGTGGTCAGTGCGCATCACAGCAACTGGTCGACTGGTCATTCTACTCATTCCAGTTGTTCCGTCGGAACAGTCACTTAGGCTTTTATATATATAGACTAGAGGCCTGGTGCACGAATTCGTGCACCAATGGGGTCCCTCTGCCTTGCTTGCGGGATCGGGCTGAAACTGGCTCTCTGACATCCCCTGAGGGGTCCTGGATTGTGAGAGGGTGCAGACCAGGCCACGGGACCCCACTGGTGCATGATTGGGGCCACGGAGGGATGTTGGATGTTGGCCAGCCAGGGAGGAACCACAGGAGGACTCCAGGGCCTGTCTGGCCCATCTCACTTAGTCCTGATCAGTCAGACCCCAGCAGCAAGCTAACCTACCTGTTACAGCATCTGCCCCCTGGTGGTCAGTGCACATCATAGCAAGTGGTTGAGAAACCTTAGCATACCCTATCTAATAAAAGAGCAACATGCAAATTGACCATCATTCCAACACACAAGATGGCTGCCCCCATGTGGACACAAGAGGGCCACCACAAGATGGCCAGCAGGGGAGGGCAATTGGGAGGGACCAGGCCTGCAATGGAGGGCAGTTGTGGGCAATCAGGCCATCAGGGGAGGGCAGTTGGGAGGGACCAGACCTGCAAGGGAGGGTAGTTGGGGGTGATCAAGCCTACAGGGGAGGGCAGTTAGGGGTGACCAGGCTGGCAGAGGAGGGAAGTTGGAGGCGACTGGGACTGCAGGGAAGGGCAGTTGTGGGGGAACCCAGGCCTGCAGGGGAGAGCAGTTTGGGGGGACCAGGCCTGCAGGGGAGGGCAGTTAGGGGTGACCAGGCCTGCAAGGGAGAGCAGTTAGGGGTGACCAGGCCTTCAGGGGAGGGCAGTTAGGGGTGACCAGGCCTGCAGGGGAGGGCAGTTAGGGGCAAACAGGATGGCAGGGGAACAGTTAGGCATCAATCAGGCTGGCAGGGGACTGGTAAGGGGGTGATCAGACTGGCAGGCAGAAGCGGTTAGGGGCAATCAGGAAGGCAGGCAGGCGAGCAGTTGGGAGCCAGCAGTCCTGGATTGTGAGAAGGATGTCCAACTGCCCGTTTAGGCCCGATCCTACTGGGATCGGGCCTAAACGGGCAGTTGGACATCCCTCAAGGGGTCCCAGATTGGAGAGGGTGCAGGCTGGGCTGAGGGACACCCCCCGCCCTGTGCACAAATTTCGTGCACCGGGCCTCTAGTGATTAGCATATTACTCTTTGATTGGTTGAATGGCAGACTGGATGACCAAACACTTAGCATATTAGTCTTTTATTATATAGGATAGCTGCAGGTAAGGCATTTTAATGGTTGAGAGCTGCAAATATATAATACTATGACCCCATTACCTTGCAAAAAACACAGATTTCAGTGTGTTACTAATATAGTGAATGCTGTCACAAATTCTGATGACTTAAACAGTATTTTTGTTTTACTATTCATGGATAAATCTGATACATTGATATTTAAACTTAAAGAGTCTACATTTTGGAAGTTATAAGAGGAAAAGTGAACAAGTAAATACTCTAACATAAAAGATGAAAAACTCAAAAGACCAGCATATTGTCCACAAACACATACACTAAAAATAAAGCAATTTTTATGTAACTATGTGCTAATGGACAGACCCAATTCTCAGAATATTTATATTTAATGAAAGAGCCAGTCTTGGAACATTAAATGTTAAAACATCTTCTCTTAACTATTCCTTCCCTGATATAAATAACCATCATCTCAGGTCAGATTATTGTGATTTTGAACAAACAATGGATTTTCCTCTTTATATTCACCGAATACCTGTGATAGTATACAAGAAAATATACGCCATCTGTTTCTGTTAATTAAACTCTTTTGCATGTAAGCTATTTCAAGAATTGAAGAGAAATCACAATTCAGGGTCTCTAGTTATTATTGATCCATGGTTAAATTATTTCTATTGTTCTCATAAATATCATTAACTTGCAAGAGCTTTTTAACTTAATAAATGGTTAATATATACAATAGATTCTCTCTTGAGAGTGATACTCAAATGAGGACACAGAGAATTTTTCCAAAATTACATATGATTTTCAGCAAGCTTGGACCTAAATACTATTATCCCGATACATAAATGGGCAAATCATTAATTGATATTATTATTGAAAACTTACTGAGCTATGGTTATTAGGATTCTAAGTTCTATGGAATCCTAAGTTTCTTACATTTGCTTGATGAAAAACTAAGCATTCTTGGATATTTATATTAAATGAAGAGCCACTCACTCTTGACTATCTCTTTCATTTATAGGGAGGTACAATAGGGTTCTTATGGAAACACTATGAATTTTGAACAAACATTTAAATTCAAAACAAACACTCATGTGCTTCCTTCTCTGTGTCCCAGCCTAGTCTGATTGGGCTCTAGATAGGCACAACAAAGTTGAGCCACAGATTAATATGAAATGTAATCACTGAGAAATTTACCCCACAATGTATTAACTGGATGCCTTCTGCAAACGGAACTCTATACTAGTCAAAGTTGTTTGATCTGAGTATTCTTTTGTTAATGTTTGCATGGCAGGAATTAATGCCAGGTAGTGGGTTGCGTTGGGGCCATATATAACATCAAATGTCTGAAAAACTAAAAACCCTAGAATTTCAGTTGAATTTTGAGTAGAGTAGAGCAGAAGTTAATGAAATAAAATAAAATGTCTAAGTTGCAGCTTGGTCCCCAGAAGGGGCTTGCAGAAAGCAGCCAATAGATGATTGGTTTTAAAAGAGTCAGTATTTCTTAATGATTAAACAATCTTGAGTCAGACAGCCTAAATTCACCACCTGACACTGCCACATATACTAGTAAACCAAATAATTCACTTAATCTTTATAAGCATCTCTTTCTTTCATAGAAGCATAATAAAGCCACTGTTTATAATAAAGTTAGGAAATAAATTAGATGCTGTATGTGGAGCACTTCCCACTGTGGTAGGCAAATGATAAATATTTAATAAATATAGCCACTGTGATTAGGTTCCAGGTGATGGGGCTTAGAGGATGAGAATTAACACAGACAGAAGAGCAAAGAGAGAGCATTCCAGCAATGGACAGAGAATGATGAAAGTCTTAGAGTAAAGATATTCTTTACACAGTCTTCATCACCCTGTACTATCTAGTTGCTACCTATCTCTCTAAACTCCTTTCAAGCCATCTCAACATTCATTGTAATTTAGCCACACTGGCATTCATTTCATTGAACATGCTCACATTCTCCCCATCTTCAGACTGTCGTATTTTACCTGTCTAAATCCTACTCATTCTTCAGATTTTATTATTTTATTTATTTATTTATTTATTTTGTCTATCTGTTATCTATCTATCTATCTATCTATCTATCTATCTATCTATCTATCTATCTATCTAATTGATTTCAGAGAGAAGAAGGGTGAGGGAGAGAGAGTTGGAAATATCAGTGATGAAAGAGAATTATCAATTAGCTGCCTCCTGCAAGCTTCCTCTTGGGGACCTAGCCCACAACCTGGACATGTGTCCTGACTGGGAATGCCCTGACCTCCTAGTTCATGGGTAGACACTCAACCACTGAATGACATGGGCTGGATTATTCTTTGGGTTTTAATTTAATGTCCCTTCTTCAGGAAAGCCTTCACTGAGACATGCATGAGCCCCAATTACAGTAGCTCACTTAAAATCTCATTGAATTTTGAAAAACAAAAATCATGATTAATAATTTATCTCTGTAACTTTACAAATATTTCAATTCTCCCACTGAACTTTGAATCCCATGGAAATAAGAACCATATCTGACTTGCCCCCAGCCCTGACCCTGATCCTAATGCAAGGCTGGAGAAGGGCACAGTGCCAGGCCCTGCTGAACCCACCCACCATGGTCCAGCTCAGTCCTGCCCAGAGTGGCAGCTGGGGTGCACCCTCGCCGGCCCTGCCGGCATTGCTGTGGGCACGAGGCAGAGGTACCCTTCCAAAGCACATACTCACTGAAAGGTTACAGACTGGCTGTCCTGGGCAAAGCTTTCAACTGCACATGTTTTTTATACTTTCTTTTTTTAAATATTTTTTTACAAAAAAATATATTTTATATTAACAATATATAAATGGTTTTCTATAATCACTTGATGTGATACAGTATAAATATGCTATGGTTTGTTTATTATGAACAGATATTCAGCAGTTATGGCCGTTGCGTGTAACTTCTAGGTACTGTAGTCTCTGGGTATTGGGGGAGGCAGGGGTGGGGGTTTTGAGCATTTCCATCCTGGTAAACCCTTCATAGTACTCAGTTCTGTATCGCTCAGTAAACATTACTCTAACATAAAAAAAATAAAAAGGAGGTCCAGGCTATCTGGCTGGCGGTGCTGCAGAGGGTAGGCGGGGCCTCCCTCTGCAGGGTGATAGATCTGGCCCCCCCCCCCCCCCCCCCCCCCCCCCCGCCATCCATCACCCCACAGAGGGAGGTCCAGGCCACTGGCCAGCGATGCTATGGCGGGTGTGCAGGGCTGGCCAGTGATCGCCCCTCAGAGGGAGGCCCAGGGCAGCCAAGCGATTGCACCCCACACCTGTCCCTGTCACCTGCAGAAGGAGGATATCGGTGGCAGAGGAGGGGGGGCGCAGTGCTTCACAGATGGCAAGCAGTGGCAGCAGGGAGGAGGGGCCAGCTGCCAGCAGCCGAGGGAAGGAAATCCCCAATAGGCCCTGATCTCAGGCCAGGCCTAGGGACCCTACCGGAGGGGTCCCAGATTACAAGAGGGTGCAGGCTGGGCTGAGGGACGCTCTCCCCCCCCCCCCCCCAGTGCAAGAATTTTTGTACACTGGGCCTCTAGTTTTAATATAAATAACTGATAAAATGACAGTGCATTTTGAAAACAACAAAGAAGGAAAGCAGTATTTAGATTGCAAGATGCTCATGTGAAGATATGCTCAAAAATTTTTTAAAGGTGTTTCTGTAATGACATCTGGATTCAAGTTTTAAATTTCAATATAAAGATGATGCTTCAGGTTGTTCCTACTGCCAGATCAATAGGTAATGTCCTACTGTATATCTGTAAACAAGTATCTTATCAAATCTTTCCATTCATGAAAATATCCTGCTATTTTTTGGAACGTGGACTTAATAACTTCAGATTAACTATATCTGAACCACATGACACTGTGCTGAAATTATGAATATTAAGGTAATCTTATTTTTTTCTAAACACCAAGTCTTCCTTATGGACTAGTTTAAAGTTGAAATCTTACCTATGAAGAGATTGGGACTTCTCTAACCCAGATGACCTAGGTAGCATATTTATACTGTATCAAAAAAAAAAAAAAAAGATAAATGCAATAGTTTTAAAACAAAAAGCTATGTAAACTGTTGTTTATTTCCTCTTTGGTTACACATGTTTATGGTTTCAGTTTATGGTCTCTTATTTCCTTATTGGTTCATATTAGCTAAACATCTATCAAATCTTCACCAATTCCATCATTTACCAGACACAAGATTGACATTAGAGAGACAGAGAGGAAAAGCTAATAGCATCTGTCCTTTAGTATGTTCACAGGCTTATGACAAAGATAAAAATTAACAATTTTATTAAAATACTAGAAGCCCCGTGCACGAAATTCATGCACGGAGGGGGGTTGTCCCTCAGCCCAGCCTGTACCCTCTCCAATCTGGGACTCCTGGAGGGATGTCCGACTGCCCGTTTAGGCCCGATCCTGGGAGACCGGGCCTAAATGGGCAGTCGGACATCCCTCTCACAATCCAGGACTGCTGGCTCCCAACTGCTAGCCTGCCTGCCTTCCTGATTGCCCCTAACCACTTCTGCCTGCCAGCCCGATCACTCCCTAACCACTCCTCTGCCAGCCTGATTGATGCTTAACTGCTCCCCTGCCAGCCTGTTTGCCCCCAACTTCCCTCCTCTGCCAGCCTGGTCACCCTTATGCCCAAAGAGAATGTCTTCCCATTGTTTCTCCCCCCATTCTGGAAGAAACATTAGAGTTGGGGGCCTCTCCAATGGCAACATTAGCTTTATTGGGTTTAAGAACCCTCTTTAAGGACCCTTGACTGAAACTGAGTTTGAATAATGAGCCATAAAGATATCTTGGGTGTTTTCCCCTATATTGTAAGCACAATGATTTTTTTTTTAAACAGGCAAAGCGATTATTAAAACCATGGTGAGTCATCTGTTTCAGGGGTATGGCTCTCAGCTTACTACATAGTGACTACTCTTTCACCACATGAGCAACCATCGATGGGCCTGCATATTTCCCTTAAGCACTCAATAGGATGGGGGTAAGTGCCAGACTGAGACACACAGTGGTCACAGGGCAAGAGTCATTCCTTTCAACCTGATGTCAGTTATGGCTTATTTTAGAATCAAGACACATGATTCACTGAGACACACAAATAGCTCCCGGCCAAGACAGATGAACTACAGTCATTTTAAGGAAGTCCCTGGTTCCATACCACTGTCCCTAAATGTCAATTATCAAAACATCCAACTTAGGTCAGTTCAATCTGTAGGAGAGACGTTGGAGGGCTGAGCAAATGAAGCACAAAGCATCACAGCGCAAAGCATCAACTAGCCAGCAGGCAGCAGCTCACAGTGCATGCCTGCCAGCAGGCAACAAAGCCAGTTAGCAAGCAAACGCCTCAGAAGACACCTTCACGGTGGCCATCGCCTGGCTCTCCTCCTCACAGGGCAGGTTGATTTATTTACCCCACAGAGGTGAGAAGGGTCCCTCCACACTCACCTAAAGTTTGTTTACAATATTAAGACTCGATTAAGAGATGTTTTGTGGTTTTTCCATGGTCACCGCTCTATCAAATTTGTTATTCCAATGGCACTAATATAGCCGGAGGTGCTCATGGTGACATCACACAAAATTATCTGTCTTCTTGTTCTTCCCAAAGAGAATGTCTTGCCATTGTTTCTCCCCCCATTTTGGGGGAAAATCC
This sequence comes from Ia io, assembly GCA_025583905.1. NCBI lineage: Eukaryota > Metazoa > Chordata > Mammalia > Chiroptera > Vespertilionidae > Ia > Ia io. The sequence continues at coordinate 24,124,958 of JAJQQW010000009.1, forward strand.
ACTAGGGGCCATTGACCCAAATAAAACTCTTAATGTGTTTGTGTCTAATTTTGGAGGAACATTTGAGTTTCCCCCTGAAGAAAAAAAATTTAAATGTGGGGTGTCCTTTATCCTCCCCGATCCCCATTGGTCACATAAGTACCTGCTGCAAGGGAGTCTCCATTGTCTCTGAAATCTTGAAACAAATAGTTACCAAAATAAACGGCATCCAGCATCACCCTAATACCAAAACCAGATAAAGATAACACAATGAAAGAGAATTACAGGCCAATATCCCTCATGAACATAGATGCCAAAATCCTCAACAAAATTCTAGCAAATCAAATCCAGCAATACATCAGAAAGATCATACACCATGACCAAGTAGGATTTATCCCTGGGATGCAAGGATGGTACAATATTCGCAAATCAATAAACGTGATACATCACATAAAAAATTTGAGAGACAAAAACCATATAGTCATATCAATTGATGCAGAAAAAGCATTTGACAAAATCCAACACCCTTTCTTAATAAAAACTCTCAGCAAGATGGGAATAGAAGGATCATACCTCAACATAATAAAAGCCATATATGACAAACCCACAGCCAACATCATACTCAATGGGCAAAAACTAAAACCATTTCCCCTAAGAACAAGAACAAGACAGGGATGCCCACTCTCACCACTCCTGTTCAACATAGTGTTGGAAATACTAGCCATTGCAATAAGACAAGAAGAAGAAATAAAAGGCATCCAAATTGGAAAAGAAGAAGTAAAACTGTCCTTATTTGCAGATGACGTGATACTGTACATAGAAAACCCTAAAGACTCCATCAAAAAATTACTAGACTTAATAAATGAATTTGGCAGAGTAGCAGGATACAAAATAAATGCTAAGAAATCTATGGCATTTCTATACACCAATAATGAACTTACAGAAAGAGAGACTAAAAAAGCAATCCCATTTACCATCATACCACAAAAATTAAGATACCTAGGAATAAACTTAACTAAGGAGGTAAAAGACCTATATGCGGAAAACTACACAACACTGAAAAAAGAGATAGAGGAAGACATAAACAGATGGAAGAACATACCATGTACATGGATTGGTAGAATCAACATCCAAAATGTCCATACTACCCAAAGCAATCTATAATTTCAATGCACTTCCCATTAAAATACCAGCGGCATACGTCACAGACCTAGAACGACCTTTCCAAAAATTCATCTGGGAATAAAAAAAGACCCCGAATAGACACAGCAATCCTGAGAAAGAAGAACAAAGTAGGTGGGATCTCCATACCAGATTTCAAGCTGTATTACAAAGCCACTGTTCTCAAAACTGCCTGGTATTGGCACAAGAACAGACATATAGATCAATGGAATAGAATAGAGAACCCAGAAATCGATCCAAATCACTATGCGCAATTAATAGTTGACAAAGGAGGCATGAACATACAATGGAGTCAAGACAGTCTCTTCAATAAATGGTGTTGGGAAAATTGGACAGATACATGCAAAAAAATGAAACTAGACCACCAACTTACACCATACACAAGAATAAACTCGAAATGGATCAAGGACTTAAACATAAGACAGGAAACCATAAAAATACTAGAGGAATCTACAGGCAGAAAAATCTCTGACATATGCCAAAAGAACTTCTTCATTGATACTGCTCCTAGGGCAATGGAAGCTAAAGAGAAAATAAACAAATGGGACTACATCAAAATAAAAAGCTTTTGCACAGCAAAGGAAACCATCAATAAAACAACAAGAAAGCCCACTACATGGGAGAAAATATTTGCCAATGATGTCAACGATAAGGGTTTAATCTCCAACATTTACAGGGAACTCATGCAGCTTAACAAAAAGAAGATAAACAACCCAATCAAAAAATGGGCAACTGATCTAAATAGACACTTTTTGAAAGAAGACAGAAGGAAGGCCAAGAGACATATGAAAACCTGCTCTAAATCACTAATCATTAGAGAGATGCAAATCAAAACAACAATGCGGTACCATCTCACACCTGTCAGAATGGCCATTATCAACAAATCAACAAATGACAAGTGTTGGCAAGGATGTGGAGAAAAAGGAACCCTCGTGCACTGCTGGTGGGAATGCAGACTGGTGCAGCCACTGTGGAGAACAGTATGGAGTTTCCTTAAAAAACTAAAAATAGAACTCCGATTTGACCCAGTGATCCCACTTCTAGGATTATATCCCAAGAAACTGCAAACATCAATCAGAAAGGATTTATGCACCCCTATGTTCATAGCAGCACAATTCACCATAGCTAAGATTTGGAAACAGCCTAAGTGCCCATCAGCAGATGAGTGGATTAAAAAACTGTGGTACATCTACACAATGGAATACTATGCTGCGGTAAAAAAAGAAGGAGCTCTTACCATTTGCAACAATATGGATGGAGATGGAGAACATTATGCTTAGTGAAATAAGCCAGGCAGAGAAAGATAAATATCACATGATCTCACTCATTTGTGGAATATAATGAACAACATAAACTGATGGGGGGAAAAATAGATCCAGAAATAGAGAAACATCAATCAGAACATCAAACCTCAGGGAAGAAATTGTGAGATAACCAGAAACCCAAGAATGCCTGAGAACGCCTTTCTAGCCACACTAGCGATCATCAGATGTACAGTAATTTTACCTGGGACAAGAGGGTAAGTATTTTGGTCTTATGCTCCTGACCCTTCATGGGTAAGACCCCTTACGTGGGCTGATCCCCTGACTAATGTAGTTACCAATAATACCAAACACACTGGTCATTGAGGAGGTCCATGGGTGGGGCAAGAAAGTATAAATACACAGGGGTCTCCATCCAGCTTCCCTTTTGTATGACACGAAATCAAAACAACGCCCCTTTGTGTGTACAATTAAAGAGAGGTTTCTGGCTTGTGGGGACACCAAAGAAAGGGTGTCACTACTATCACTACGTGTCCCCGGTAGAGGTGCAGAAAATGTAACTAAGACCTTGTCTATATAAAAAGAAATGGACAGCCAGTTTGAAAGGGAATTGCCATGGACTAGAACAAAGAATATCCTTACATGATATTATTCTACAGTATCATTAAAATTTTTCCCAGATTTGGATCACCCCCAGTACTTATAATAGTTCCTCGCACCCTTGGGGGGGAAAAAAATCATCTGTTTGGTGCTTGGAGACAAACTTAACACATCTCTTGATACTTTAGAATTACAACAGCATAATATACAATTATCCCAAGCAAATGTACAAACTAATTCTTTGAATGTCTGGCAACAATTTAAAATGGACATGTAAGGATTTAATCCTTTTCATTGTGTAGAGGGCCTCCTGGGAAGCCCTGAGCATTCTATATTGGTCCCTCTTACCCTTTAGGCCAAGAGAGACCCTCTTCTCACAATTCAATTGCTCACAGCTGTTGCATGAGCTCTCTGTTCATGTCGAGGTTGAAGTCTCATGATGACTGGTGCCATGGATCTGTCTCTCACCCAGAGGGGCGAACTGAGCCCTCCCTAGAGAAGAAACACGGGTTCCACAAGATATGTGATCAGTGCTGGGGCCCCGCCAGCAGGCGAGGGGATCCCAAGGCAGGTGCTGGGCATGGAGGCCACGGGGGCATAGGCTACCAAGGAGACAAAACTGAACCTCACGTCACCCTGCTTGGCCCCGGAGGATGGCTGGTTAGCCAGAGACGGGTAAGATTCCTCAAGGAAGGTACAACCTAAGACAGGCACAGTCGCAGAGGGGTCATCAGGAGAGAATTTGGGGATCAACAGAGGTGGGGCACAGACCCTCATCCCCCCAACATTGCAGGGGCCTGAACCCTAGCCCCTTCTGAGGGAGGTCACCTGCCCCCATGGCTGCTTCATGCTTCCCATGCCCAGCTCAGATCAGGACCCAGGTGACCAACAAAGACTTGGCCGACAGCAGCTGCCCTCTCACTCCAACAAGAATTGTTTGAGTAGTCTTGTACCCATGGTGTGGGGAAGTGGGTTTACGATATCTAAATCCAGCCTACCACCAGGAATGCTCAGGACCTACTCAAGAAGGCAAATAATCCCTTCCACTAATATTTACAGGGTAAAATAAGATTGTTGTTAGAGTAATAAATTTGACAGTAAAATAGTAGTCAAGTTTCCAGGCAAATTTAAATTGGCTGGTTGAAACAAGCGAATATTCTAGAAAAATTAATTGTACTGGACAAAATGGTGTTCCTAAAGTGTTAACTAAAATTTTTATTGGTAGTTCATCTCATGATAAAATTGCGCACCATGTAATGAACCTAAAACAGTATATTATAGTGCAAAAAATTAAAATTTAAAAGCCATCAAGACTACATTATAAAATTTTCAAAAGCCTCCTAATATTTAAATCAAGAAAGGGGGGGAGGATAGTAGAAGAATATCATGTAAGGAAAAATATCTTGTAAGTAAATTACATCTAGAAAATTAATACTTTAGAAAATTAATTGTAAGGCTAAAAGCAAGACACCCGTGAAAAACACACAAGGTGTCAAAACAAGCCATAGGAAGATCATTTGGTCAAAAAATGAAATAGGATCCCAAGTCAAATTTATAGAAAATATTCTTTTATTAACTTTTGGTCGAGAATATGTTTGTATATTTTCAGAAAACAACTCTGAGACCATGTGGATTCCAGCAACAGAGAGGAATCGACAGGACTACTCCAGCCATGAAGACAGAAGAGAAGCAGTCCAGAGATGGAAGACGCTGACGTGGCTTTCCCATACTAGCAGTTAGCAGCTGTGCATCACTGCAGGTTGCCCAGGACCAAACCAGAGAGAGTCGGACCTGCATTACCACCATTTGTCCACCATCCAGAACTGTAATGTCAGTGCTGACATGTACACATAAGGAACTGTTGGACATTGAAATTGGGTCTCAAAAGAACTGTTGGCCCAGAAAGAAACTCACTACACACTGATTCATTTGCCTGTCACCATAACCATTATTGCTTGTCTCATTTTCGGTTCTTATAAGTGTATTTCTAATAGCACATGATCTCACTCATCTAGGGGAAATAATGAACAACATAGACTGATGAACAAGAACAGACCCAGAAACAAGGAGGCATGGATCAGACTGTTGGGCCTCAGAGGGAGGATAGGGGAGGGTGGGGGTAAAGGGGAGAGATCAACCAAAGGACTTGTGTGCAAGCATATGAGCCTAACCAGCGGTTAAGGACAACAGGGGGGTGGGGGCCTGTATGGGGAGGGGTGTGGGATGGGAATGGGGGGATGAGGACAAATATGTGATACCTTAATCAATAAAGAAATTTTAAAAAAATAAAAATAAAAAAATAAACGGCATCAAGTGTCAGGTTGAGCGGTGGCGCGGCGTGGGCCCCAGAAACATGCCGGGCGGAACACCAGTGTGCCTGGTCAGGCCTGAGGTGTGGTGACAAAGCCAGGCTTGGCGGTGGCTGATCATGGCCCCGCTGGTGTGGCTCTGAGTCCCCCCAGGGGCTGCAGCGCTGCTGGGTGGCCCTCCTGGATTTGACCAGGAAGTGGTCTAGGCTGGGGTGCCTTCCTTCTGGCATCTGCCCAGGTGGGTTTCAGACACCACCTGGCTGGCGTCCTCGAAGGCTTTTCCAAATAGAATCTGCCCGCGGTCAGACACGCAGGGGAGGATGGCCGGCTGCCCCGGGCAGCTGGGAAGCCACAGGGCTCACTGGCTGCCAGTCCTCACCAATCTGGGGTTTCCAGCACCTGGGGCTCCTCAAGGACATGGCATGGCTTCCTATTCCCACACGACAGATACCACCTCTATGTCCAAACACGGGATCGCCACCAGGTAGGAGTGCTCCCTGGTGGGCTGGGCGGTCAGCACCTGGGGCGAGGTAGCCGCTTCTCACGGTTCCCTCCCTGGAAGCCCGCTGGAAGCCTGTCACAGTGCCCTGAGCTCCTGGAGGCACCGGCCCTCTCGGCAGTGTTGGGGTCGGTGCTATGGGGCCCAAAGTACCCCATCTGGTGGGCTCGGCACATCCCACTCATACTACCCTGCCAGGCAGTGAGTCTGCCGCCTGAGCGGTGCGCGGACACCTCGCCCTTGAGGATGTCCTAGGCCAAGCGCTGGGCAGGGGGGGGGAGGGGGGAGACTGGCCGCGTCTTCATGGAGTGCACACTGCTTGTGGGGCCCTTGGACAGGCAGAGCATGGCGGCATCCCAGCTGACGGCCTCACTGGTGGGGGTTTTATGGTAATGTGGGCAGGATCACCCTCCAGGTTGCTCTCCGCCCCGGAGGTGATGCACTGCACCTCGAGGTCTAAGGCAACCAGGCCCCCACCAGCCGGGCAGGTTGCCCAGGTCCTCAGGCTCCAGGGCAATTCCAACGACAGGGTTTACACTGAACTTTATCCCCCACATGTGGGTGTGCTAGTGCTCCAAGGTGGTGCTGGTGCCCGTCTTCACCGGGACTGGTCAGCGCAAACCAGGCCCAGGACGTCCCTGTGAGGCTCGTACCCTGCTGGGCCCACGTCACTGCACATCCTGAGGACTGTTCTCTGGATTGGCTTCAGGTATGATCATCCTTCCTCCGCCAGTGCATAGTTGGTGGCATGTAATTGGGGGGGAGAGGGTAATTTCACAATATATACAAACTAGAGGCCCGGTGCACGAAATTCGTGCATGGAGGGGGTTTCCCTCAGCCCAGCCTATACCCTCGCCAATATGGGACCCCTCAAGGGCTGTCCGACTGCCCGTTTAGGCTCGATCCCATCGGGATAGGGCCTAAACGGGCAGTCGGACATCCCTCTCAAAATCCAGGACTGCTGGCTCCCAACTGCTTGCCTGCCTGCCTTCCTGATTGCCCCTAACCACTTCTGCCTGCCAGCCTGATCACACCCTAACCACTCTGCTGCCAGCCTGTTTGCCCCCAACTTCCCTCCTCTGCCAGCCTGGTCACCCCTAACTGCCCTCTCCTGCAGGGTTGATCACCTCCAACTTCCCTCCCTTGCAGGCCTGGTCCTTCTCAACTGCCCTCCCTTGCAGGCCGGGTGCCTCCTAACTGCCCTCTCCTGATGGCCATCTTGTGGTGGCCATCTTGTGTCCACATGGGGGCAGGATCTTTGACCACATGGGGGCAGCTATATTGTGTGTTGCAGTGATGATCAATATGCACATTACTCTTTTATCAGATAGGATAGAGGCCTGGTACAGGGGTGGGGGCCAGCTGGTTTACCCTGAAGGGTGTCCCGGATCAGGTGGGCGTTCCCTTGGGGTGTGGGGTGGCCTGAGCGAGGAGCCTGTGGTGGTTTGCAGGCCAGCCATGCCCCCTGGCAACCCAAGTGGAGGCCCTGGTATCTGGAATTTATTTTCCTTCTACAATTGAAACTTGGTAGCCTGGAGCGGAGCCAAGCCTGGGGCTCCCTCTGAGGCCAGCAGCCATTTCTGTTGGGGTTATAATTGAAACTTTGTTGCCTTAAGCGGGTGGGCCCTGCCAGGGTGTGCGGAAAGCTTTGCTTCCCCTGTTGCCGGCGGCAACCCTGGCCTGCTCTCTCAAGCTCCATTCTGCCGCCATTTGTTTGAATTTGTTTACCTTCTATAATTGAAACTTTGTAGCTTGAGTGGAGACTTAGGCCTGGCCAGGGCAGGCGGAAAGCTTGGCTTCCTCTGTTACCTAGGAAACCTTGCTCTCTGTGGCTATAGCCATCTTGGTTTGGGTTAATTTGCATGCTCGCTCTGATTGGATGGTGGGCGTGGCTCATGGGCATGGCTTGTAGTGTGTTGGAGGTATGGTCAATTTGCATATTTGTCTATTATTAGGTAGGATCATTATGCTGTACACCTGAAACTAATGTAGTGATATATGTAAACTAAACCTCAAAACACATTTCTTGCAAAAAAAAAAGTTTAGAGGGTATGAAACGGTTTATTAATCACATTAAGTTTTCATTTGAACACAGAGTAAGTTCTCAAGCAGGTCAAAAAGCGGTAGCTTGAGAGAGCAGAGACCAGTTTGGCTTTTATTGTGATTAAGAGGTGGGCTTGGTGTGAGGGTTTGCATGAGTGGGCTGGGGTTTGTATTGTTTGAAATCCTTGCTCTTGCCATAGGAGGGAACGCCTAGTTTTTGTTATAATTTTAGCAGTTATGGGGCAAGAGTACAAAGAAAAGTGGTAGTTCATAAAAACTGTCAGTAATTAAATGTCAAAAATGAGGTTGGAGTCATTAAAATGCTAGTTCCCTACATCAGGTCCTTTGCAAGTACTTCTTTGTATGACATGAATATTCTTTCTACTCATCAACAATTGTCAAGATATTGCTGATTTCTTTTGTTATTATAGAATTGTGGCTTAAGATGATAAGAGACTGCCATAAGCACTTTACACTCCAAATTCAGAGTCACCAGAGGTTGATATTATTGAGAAGTGCAAGTAAGAGAATGGACATGTGTCAACCCTACTCATTCTTACTGATTTCTATAGAATGAAAATAAAGCTGTGGTTGACATTTTGTAGAGATGCCTCTTTATGGAAAGTGAGCTTTTCCCACTTTGAAGAGATGGAAGGGGACTCCTTTCTAAAATCGGTAAAGTCTTCAAGAAAAGAAAACACTTTTCACTCTTTGTGCATATGCTTAGAAGGAGGACATTGTCATAGGTACTTATGCTAACTGAACAGAGGAGAATTGGAAGGAGAATAAAAGGGGCAGAGAAAGAGAAAGCGAGCGCGAGAGAGAAAGAATATTAATGTGTGTGTGGGTTGCAAGACATAGAAGGTACCAAGAAGTTCTCCTCTAAGTGTATAAAGAATTATTCTGCGGGGGCCCACTAGACCTACAAAGATAGGTAGTATTGTAGGATACATGATTGCCTTTACACCTACAGATTTGGGGAGTAAAGAGGCAAGAGGGACATAGGCATTAGAGGAAAACAGTATAAAGGTCATCAGCTAAAGGCCAACTAACAGGTGAGGTCAAACCTCAGATGTAAAAATGCCTAGGGGAGCTGCACACGAATGCATACCCTATCGTCATGACATGTTGGAGCTCCCAGTCAAGGAATAGAATAGTTATATCCAAGCAAGGAAAAGACTGTAATCCTGCCCAGGTAAAGAAGGGACTATTGAACATTTTCCTTTTCCTTCTCATGTCTCAACACATGAGAGGATCTAGCACCTAAAAAAGTGGGGAAAGTAGTATATAAAGAACAGACACTAATTTCCTCACCTTAACTTCATCTTTCCCTGGTCTTTGCTGGAATTGGAAAAGGAGAGGAAGAAAATTTACTGTTGAGTTTGAAACTGAAACTTCAATTTGCAGCAAAGTCTTTAAAAAGTGGGAAAGTGAGATCAGTCTAGAAACTAAAAAAGACTAGAGAATGTTTTAAATCTGATCTTTCAGTGAACTTTTAGAAAGAAATTTTATTACATGGTACCATTTAAGGATAATTTTTTTAAAGAATAAAATTTTTAAAAATTTATGCCAGATACATTCACATAACAGAATTTTTCTCAGTCTTCAACTCTCAGGGGTTAAGTTACTGGGGAACCTGTGATCATCATATTTAACTGTTTTGTCTCCTCAATCATGAACAGTGGAGTTGGGAAATTACAGTAGACAAATGGAATCTGAAGCTCACAGGCCTTCTCTTTTTCACATGCATGTGTGTGTGCCCACACACAGTTATACAAATGTGTTTATTCTAGATGTTCACCTATGGGGGTGTACAGTAAGAAAAGCAGGAGTCTACAGACTGAACATTAAGAAACATCAATGTTTATTAAAGAATTGCTTATACAGAAATGAGAGGAAACAGAATTAAAAAGTTGGTACTAGAATAACATGGAGTCAAAAAATAAATAAATAAAAGGAAGGGGGATTAGCATAACCAATGGACACAGACACTGGGGCAGTGGAGGCTTGCCTGGGGTGGAAATGGCTGGGAGAGGTTCAGTTGGAGGGAAAGGAGCCATATGTAAAACTTTAGACAATTAAATAAATAAATAAATAAATAAATAAATAAATAAATAAATAAATAAAGGAAGGGGGAATAATAAAGAGTACCAAATCCTGCAAAAAATTTCCCTAAGCTATATACTCAGATGTTCAATTTCAGGTAGCACTTTGGAGATACCTAAATGTCTTATCAAGAGGTATTTTTGTAACATCAGAGCAGTGTCGTTTGAATAAAGAATGGGGGGTAGAGAAAAGTTGTTAAATAACCAACCATGAGGAAGTATGGAAGTCCTTATATGTGGTAAAACAAACTGTTTAAAAAACATCAACAGAAAATTAAACAAATGAAAAACATATTATCTACCTAATTTTTAAAATTATCCCAGCTAGAAAATGTGTATCTGTTGCATAACTGCTATAAATATATAGTTTATATCTGGTTTGCAATTTTAATATTATCTGATGATGTCAACGATGAAAGCTCTAGCGGATTGCTATTTAAGTAACACTTCAGATTTGAGAATTTGGTAGCTGTGCAAACTATTGAAAACATTTATTTTGTCTGGATCTCAGTTTATGAACTGAGTCAGTTTTAACTCAACTTCTAGATGTTATATATTTTATATTCATATGTCAACATATAATTCCTATTCACACCTATTGTAGGAGAATTAGACCATCATATTTATAATGCTGATATCCCACTTGAAAGCTGTATAAGTTTGGGCAGTTAACTTATGCTCTCAGTTTCCTCATTAAGTAAATGGGAATAATAATAACAGTCACTTCATAATGTTATAAGGATAACTGAGAAATTATATGTTAAGACCTTCACAAAGTGATTGTCACAAGTTAATTGCTTAATAAATGTTATCTATTATGCTATAATTGCATATAATTCTAAAACAGAATATATATATATATATATATATATATATATATATACACATATATATATTCACATATACATGCAAGATCTAATATGGATTGTGCATGTACTTCTTTAAAAATATTTAACAATTTGGGTCTTTATAAAATCATTTTCCACAAAATTAATATGTATCGATATGAAGCTCAAAAAGTAGAATTTCTAGTTCTCAAGGATTCATACAAGAGGGGAAAAGATTCTTTTCATAACTGGAAAAATATAAATACTTTTAGACAAATATGTACCTGAGACTATAATTCGCTTTCCTTTCCTACCATTGTACCAGCAGCATTATGAACCAGAAAATTGTTTGAGCAGCCACAGATAAGGAATTACAAATCTGTAAGTTCAAGAGTCGTATAAAGCAGATGTAAGGTTAATTTGCATGGTTTAGTTGCCTCACAGACTTTTTTTCAATATATTTCAATGGCTTGAAACTCTAAAAAACTGATAGCAAATAAAAGGTTTTCTATAGGCTGCTTGATTTCTTGCCGACTCAGCTGTCTGAAGGCAAAGCCAATTACTATGGCTAGCATTTCCTTGTGCAGAAACCAGAACATATTCATTGTTAAATAGAGCCATTAAATATTTAGGGGAGAGAGGAAAGTTTTATGAATTGAAATGATAATAGTGAAAAACTACCCATGCACATTTTCATCTTAAACAACAAGAAAACACTTTTGAAGAGTTTGAAAATCTCAAGCATGACATATGATTGGATTTTATATCAATTTAGTGGTCTTTTTAAATGTTGATTTTTAGGTTGGCATATAAGAAAAAAATCCTCTGGTATAAAGCTAAATTTTATCCTCAGTGTAATAAAAGAGCCAATATGGTCTCCTGAACAAAGAACTAGCTGAAGAATTGGGATTCTATTTTTGGCCTCACCAGTGACTTGCTCAGTGACCTTGGACATATCACTTAAATGGCTTTGTGCCTCCAAGTCCCCAGCTGTAATATAGAGATTATAGTGCCTGTCTCTACTTCATGGGACTGGAGAACTATTTCACTGGAGTTTGTTTAAAACTCCAAAGGCTTTTGAAACTCTCAGAAATAACTGTGAAATTCAAACAAGGTTGTATTTTATTTTATTTATTATTATTTTTTTTTTACTGTTTGATTTGGTTTTTCTCTAGACTTTCATAATTCTTCTCCTACTAAAATAAATCACTGGGATAAAATTAATAAGTAATTTTCATTGGGTATTAAGGAACACTTCTAATAGTGAAGGAAAATTAAAGGTACATTTCTGAGATCAACTGAGATAATTTCTACTCTTTGGAATATTTAACTCAAAAGAGAATTATGATCATGTAACTTAAAACTTTTCACTAAATCTGTAATTGGTAATTTTCTTCCCATTCTGGACTTCCTTTCTGTGATTTCTTTCCATCAAGATTCTCTCATAATGTCTCTGCAAATGCACTAATAATCCATCTTCATCTATCCAAATCCAAAGGACCCATTAAAACTCTCACAAATACCATATCCTCCTAGATTCCTTCCTTCTGCATAGCAATATTTGTCATCCAATAGGAAGTTCTGAGTAATTGGAGGACTAAGTAAAAGGGACAATTCCTTTGTGATTTTTGTGCCCTTTCATAATTTTTAAAATTTTTTACCTCTCTCTCTCTCTCTCTCTCTCTCTCTCTCTCTCTCTCTCTATATATATATATATATATATATATATATATATATATATATATAGAACTGTACCCCTGAACCCTATCCTATACAATTTTATTAACCAATGTCACTACAATAAATTCAATTTTTTAATATATATATATATATATATACTCTTATTTTTTAATTATGATTTTTGAAATTATTTTTTCCAAACTTCAAACTGGAATTTGAGAAGAATAACTATTCCAACCATGGAAATAGCTTCATTGCTCTTCTCTCACAATATCTCTTAGAGCCTTGGACTTACACACTATCCTACAAAATTTTACACTCAACATTTCCCACTTATAAGTGGAATAGTCTTAAACCAATCATTCCTCCTCCTGTCATAGTCCTCAGTCTCTGGAGCCACATTTTAAAAATTTATTTGTGTTTTTGTTGAGTTTGCTGCCTAAAATTATCTCCGAGTATAATTCTAAAGTGCCTTCTAGTGTTCCTAAGTGCAAAAGCCTATGATGTGCCTTAGAAAGGGAAAGGAAAGAAGAAGGAAGGAAGGAAGGAAGGAAGGAAGGAAGGAAGGAAGGAAGGAAGGAAGGAAGGAAGGAAGGAAGGAAGGAAGGGGAAGGGAGGGGAGGGAGGGAGGGAGGGAGGGAGGGGGAGGGAGGGGGAGGAGGGAAGGGGAGGGGAAGGGGGGGAGAGAGAGAGAAAGAGAGAGAGAGAGAGAGAGAGAGGAGAGAAAGCAAGCAAGAAAGCAGGACAGCAAGAAAACGAAAGAAAGAAAGAAAGAAAGAAAGAAAGAAAGAAAGAAAGAAAGAAAGAAAGAAAGAAAGAAAGAAAGAAAGAAAGAAAGAGAGAGAGAGAGAGAGAGAGAGAGAGAGAGAGAGAGAGAGAGAGAGAGAGAGAGAGAGAGAGAGAGAGAGAGAGAGAGAGAGAGAGAGAGAGAGAGAGAGAGAGAGAGAGAGAGAGAGAGAGGAGAGAAGGAGAGAAGGAAGGAAGGAAGGAAGGAAGGAAGGAAGGAAGGTAGGAAGAGAACCTCATAAACAGACAACAGTATGGTGATTACCAGAGGGAAAGGTGGCGGGGGGAGGGGAGATAGGAAAGGGTAAAGGGGGAATAAATGGTGATGGAAGGAGACTGAACTTGGGGTGGTGAACACACAATACATCATACAGATGATGTATTATAGAACTGTATCCCTGAACCCTATACAATTGTATTAACCAATGTCACTTCATTGACTTCAATTTTTTAAAAAATCAATTGATTTGCTACCTTAAAGAAAATGAAAAAATATACATGCATTCAATCAAAAGCTATAGTGCTATTTGCCATGAATTCAAAGCTAATTACATAATCAACTATATATTAAATAAGGTGTCTTTAAACAGAAACACATAAAAGGTAATATATTGATCAGTTAATAAAAATGTTATAATCAGAGGTTCTTGGGAATCTAATCGTGCATTTCCCCCAGAAGCAGTGGTTTTGTATTCACTATTTTAGGGTCTGTGGTGACTTTCAAGAACATGTTTGTCAATAACAAGAATCAACCCTCCGTGCCTATTTTATTTGTTTGTAAACTGCCATCAGCCTTTCCTTTTCTTTTTTTACACTTCCTTTAAATTCCACAATAGCACATTTCTTGTGCAGTTTTCTAACTTTTTGGTCATTTCAATTACAAACAAACCTTTGGCCAACTTTCAAGCTTCAATCTCATATCCATTTTATTCTCACCTCCTTTCTCCTAAAACTAACCAGATAACTAACCCAAGAGTAGATATCAGGTTGCAGCTTTTATTCTTCTTCTTACTATTCTGGGTTTCCTTCTCCTGTGATGAAATGGTAAAGGACATTTGATTTACTCATCTGAGAGTTGCTATAGTTCCCTTTTCTATATTCCTACTGCCCTTGCTCAGACTAACGCCATTGATGCTTTCTGTGTGGCAGGCATCCAAATACTGGATCTCCATTTATACTCACTCTACATTCTGCATGTGATTTTATTTATGTACTAGAAAACAAGTGAATATTTTTCTTGAGTATCTGCCATGTCTTTCTTCCTTTAATCATGCCAGTCTTTCTATCTGGTATATGTGATATTCTATTATTTGTCCTTTTAATAACTACCATGGAAATCATTACTGTTATTCTCAGATATTTTTTTCTTCTTTCTGGGAAATGGTAGTATTCCTCTTTGACACACCAGGCATTGTATAAACTCATGGATTTTTTTTACCTTTAAGAAATGCTATAATTTGCCATGTCCCTTTTCCATTGCCACAGCAACCTAAACTCTGCAGACAATAGAGTCTCCATCAAATTAATTCTTGAAGGAATACAATGTGGAGACTAAACCCTGTCCTTGGTATCAAACACAGAATGCTGCCTTAAGAAGTAAATTATATGGAACTAGAGACCCATTGCATGAAGAGATTCGTGCAATAAGCCTTCCTTCCCTTGGCTTCCAGCACCGGTTTTCCTCCGGCACCCGGGACCCAGGCCTTTGCTCCAGCTGGAGTGTGCCACTTCATCTTCATTGCAGAATCCAGCCAGAGTCTGCTGTCTTCATCTTCACTGCAGACCCCAGCTGGAGTCTGCCATCTTGGTCCTCACTGCAGACTCCAGAGTCTGCAGTCTTGTCTTCGCTGCACTGGAGTGCTGCTCCTGTAGATCCTTCGCCCCCCTGCCACACACCCTCCCTCTCATAGCAGTTGTCCTGCCCATGCAGCCACTTCCCACCTGGAGTAGCTGGGTGGCCACCATCTTTGTCCTTCTAATTTGCATATTCCCTCCTGATTGGCTGGTGGGCGTAGTGGAGTGATGGTCAATTTGCATGTTTCTCTTTTATTAGATTAGACTACAAGCCCGGTGCACGAAATTCGTGCACGGAGGGGGGTTGTCCCTCATCCCAGCCTGTACCCTCTCCAATCTGGGACTCCTGGAGGGATGTCCGACTGCCCGTTTAGGCCCGATCCTGGGAGACCGGGCCTAAACGGGCAGTCGGACATCCCTCTCACAATCCAGGACTGCTGACTCCCAAGTGCTTGCCTGCCTGCCTTCCTGATTGCCCCTAACCGCTTCTGCCTGCCAGCCTGATCACCCCCTAACCACTCCGCTGCCAGCCTGGTCCCTCACAACTGCCGTCCCTTGCAGGCCGGGTGCCTCCCAACTGCCCTCTCCAGTTGACCATCTTGTAGTGACCATCTTGCTTCCCCTGTTGCCGCCGGCAACCCTGGCCTGCTCTCTCAAACTCCGTTCTGCCGCCATTTGTTTAAATTTGTTTACCTTCTATAATTGAAACTTTGTAGCTTGAGTGGAGGCTTAGGCCTGCAATGGCTATGGAAAGCTTGGCTTGCTCTGTTACCTGGGAAACCTTGCTCTCTGTGGCTGTAGCCATCTTGGATGGGGTTAATTTGCATACTTGCCCTGATTGGCTGGTGGGCGTGGCTTGGCTGGTGGGCATGGCTTGGCTTGTGGGCGTGGCTTATATAGCGGAGTGATGGTTAATTTGCATATTACCATTTTATTAGAGAGGATTATTTATAAAATAAATGTAGTACTGTTTCTATAAAAGAAACCTAAAAACATTGAAGTTCACCAAATTTTGGCCTGTGGTGAGTTATTAATTAAAGATTAATATATCTGTGTATCTCAGAGAAGGAGTTGAATTTCAGGTAATTTACAGGTATGTGATATAGTTGCATTTTAAAGAGATCACAAAACAGAAAAGAAAAAGGACTATATGTTTTCACTCATATGTGTGATACAAAATGAAAATCAATGAACAAACTTACAGACACAAAGTATGGTGGCTACCATTGGGAAAATATTTTGTTCATACATAATTTTCTTGACTTTTCCATATCTTCCTCTAGTTCTTTAAGCATCTTTAAAACAGTTGTTTAAAAGTCTATGTCTAAGAGATTTGCCACCATTTTTACTTTCAGACAGTCTTTCTTGATTTACAATTTACATGTGAATAAACCATACTTCTCTGTTTCTTTGCATGACTTTGATTTTTTTGATTTTTTGCAGAAAACTAGACATTTAAGTCTATTAATGCCACAACTCTAGAAATCAGAAACTTCCTCTTCCCTAAAGTTTTTTGTTTTTATGTTGTTGTGGTTTTCTATTTTTGTTGGCTGCCTCTATTCCGAGGGGATCAGCCTGAGATGTAAATTTAAAGTATTCTCAGTTGTTTTCTGAGCCTGTTTTTTTCCCTGGGCATGAATGGTGATTTCCCAATTTCCCCTGCATATGTGGTTGCTTTTGAAATGTCTAGTCTTGAATGTCTGGTCATAGAGATTTGGAAAAGAGCAAAACAATGAGGGGAGAGAGGAGCCAGTCCTTTACATATTCTGGAAGTCACTTTATCTGAAGGGGGAGGTTGTGCAGTGGGAGGGAGTATGCATCAATGGCTGTCTGCTTCTGTCACTGCACTTTCATAATTAGAAACAACAATCATTGATCAGAACACATATCCCTAATATTTGTAACATAGATTCCTTATTGTCCACTATGGCTCCTGCAAGCTGTTTCAGGATGTGCAGGAGTGCCTGACATAGAGAGTGAGGGATGGGTAGCTGCTATTGAGCTAAGAAGTGAAACTGACTGAAATGAAACACAATTTATCATCCACGACTCCTTCTGGAAATTGCAAGCCTACTGTAGACTCCAGGGTTCCAAAAAAGTTTCATCAGACTGATTCCCTTAGTGCAATTGTTGCCTAGGTGGACAAACAGGTTTCTGAGGCCTTTTACTCTGCCATCTTCCCTGAATCCTCTCTTAAAAAGTCAATTATCATTTGAAGAGCATTATATAATATAAAAAAAAATCTTATATATTTATCTATGTAGTTATCATTTCTGGTATTCCTCATTTCTTTTTGTAGATCCACTTTTCATCATTTTTCTTCACTCTGAAGGAACTTTGATAACATTTTTCTGTCATGTAGGTCTAATGGTGACAAAAATCTTTATTTTTGCCTTTATGTTTGTGATATTTCTTGTTGAGCATAAAATTCTAAGTCAAACTATTATTTTCTTTAAGTACTTGCTTGATTGACGTTTTTGCTGGCACTGTTTGTGAGAAAAATCTGCTGTCTCCTATCTCTGTACCTTGGTACATAATTTTTTCTTTTGTTCGGAAGGGGGCTATTTCAAACATTTTCTCCTTAACACTGGTTTTGAGCAATTAGAGTATAAAGTGATTTGAGTATTTTTTTATGTTTTATGCATGGGTTTACTGGATTCTTTAAATCTCTGGAGATTATAATTTTGATAAAATTTGAAAAATCTTCAGCTATTATTCCTTCAGTTATATTTTTTGACTCTTCATTTGTCTCCTTTTTTTGGAAAGTAAAATGATACATATTCACACAACTTATTCATGCTTTTTCACTCTTTTAATTTATTTTTTCACTGTTTTCTTTTCAAGTTTCAATTTTATTTTCTTAAATTTCATGATTATTTTCATTTGCAATATCTAATCTGCCTATTCTAATCAAGTATATTATTCATCTCTGCCACTGTATTTTTTTCCTCCAGAGGTTCAGTTTGTGTATTTTTTATATTTTCAATACCTAATTAATTTGAACATATGAAATACAATTACAATAATTATTTTATTATCATTATCTACTCACTATAGAGGCCTGGTGAACAAAATTCATACACTTGGAGGGGGGTGTCCCTCAGTCCAGCCTGCACCATCTCCAATATGGGACCCCTTAGGGGATGTCCGACTGCCAGTTTAGGCCTGATCCCAAAGGGATCCTACAGGAAGTCGGACATCCCTCTCACAATCCAGGACTGCTGGCTCCCAACTGCTTGACTGACTGCCTGATTGCCCCTAACCACTCTGCCTGCCAGCCTGATCACCCCCTAACCACTCTCCTGCCAGCCTGATCAATGCCTAACTGCTCCCCTGCTGGCCCAATTGCCCCCAACTGCCCTCCCCTGTTGGCTGTCTTGTGGCAGCCATTTTGTGACCACATGGGGGTGGCCATCTTGTGTGAGGGTGTGATGATCATTTTGCATATTACCTCTTTATTATACAGGATTCTTGCACTTTTATCAATTCTGGATCAGCTTTAATTGATTAGTTTTCCTCTTCAATATGAGATGTGTTTTTTTGTGTGTGTTTGTTTTGTTGTTGTTGTTGCCTCTTTGCATACCTGGTTACTTTTTATTAATTGGTAGTCATTGGTATATTTTTATTTGTTTATTGATAGATTTTTTTTTTCATTTTTATAAGTATAATTAAGCTTTGTTCTGAGACTCACTTAAATTACCTGTACAGTGTTTGATCTTTTCAGGCCTTGCTTTTATGATTTATTATGTGAGGAAAGAGCAGCATTAATTCTATGGCAATTTGTGTTATGACTTTTCTGAGCCTTCTACCCAGTGCTCCATGAATTCTGAGGTTGTTGTTCTGCTTAATAAATGTCTATTCACTTCTCTCTTGGACAAATTATAATATTCTTCATACTGAGATTGTTTTGTCATTTTCTTCTATTTATTCTCTAAGCTAAGTCAATAATCTTTGAATTTATTTCAATATTGCTTTTGATTTTGTTGTAGCATTTGAAATTTCTGGGTTTTTCTTTCATATACTTTTTTAGAGTCTATTTAAATTAGTTGAATTTGCGAATGGTATTGTTTTCTTTTATTTTGTGACTAGAGGCCTGATGCTCAAAGATTCATGCAAGAATGGGCCTTCCTTCCCTGGCTGATGGCACCACCTTCACTCTGGCCGGAGCCACCTTTCTGCCTTCCCACACTGCCCAGAGGCCCAGAGCGGCCAGGGTGGTGTGGAAGTCTGCATCGTTGCCATGGCGATGACGCAAGCATCCCACCCCGCCCTTGGCTGCTCGGTGCCTGTGTTTGCAAATTAACCAGCCATATTTGTTGGGTTAATTTGCATATTCACTCCTGATTGGCTGGTGGGCATCATGAAAGTATGGTCAATTTGCATCTTAATCTTTTATTAGTGTAGATTACTTTTGGTGGAGAATTTCATTACCTCAAATGTCCTGATTCTTGTTATCTGTTTTTATTTACAGCAATTTTGTATGGAGTTGGTTGAATATTTCCCACTCTTAAACTTTTCATGGGCAGATTCCTACTTAAGGATTGCATTCTGTCATCAGTTTATTGATCAATTTCATTTTTAGAAAAGGTTTCTGTTGGTGAGAGCAGTGAAATTTTTTTATAGTCATGACTTCATTTTAATTTTATTCTCTCTTGCTAAGGTAAATTTGTATGGATTTTATTTGCCATTTTTATTCCTATGTATTTTATGGACAGATTTAGTTTTAAAATCCAATTTCTTTAAAGATTAAGCAGCTCTTGTGTTGTTGTTTTTTTTTATTTAATATACTTTTCATTTCTGTTTATTGCCTCATCTCAAATGGCTACTTACCCTCCTCTATCAATCTTCTTCTGGAGTATAATATATCTCCCGGGTTTCCACCTCTAATCTAATTAACTTCAAAGTTTCATCCCTGGAGCAAGGGGTGTGTATTACTGACTTCTAGAGTTCTGTTTACTAATTTAGTTCTTAATGTTGGACTTGCTTTTTCAGGGAAAATTTGTCTGTGTTTTGACTTTAGTTTTGAAACCCCTCCTCTCTTTTTCACGGAATCTCTTCAGCTTCCTGTACTGGACTGAATAGTGTCCACCAAAAATATATGTCCACTTGGAACCCTAGGAAAGTGACCTGATATGAAATAGGGTCTTTTTAGATATAATCAAGTTAAGATGAGGACATGATTGGTTGAGGTGGGCCATAAATCTAATATGAACGGTATCTTTATAAAAAGAGAGATTTGGACACAGGCCCAAGAGGGGAGAACACCATGAAAACACAAGTAAAGAATAGGGTAATTCATCTACAAGTCAAATGGTGCCATGGATGGCCAACAACCACTAGAATCTACAAGAGAACCACAGAACAGATTCTTTCTCAAAGACCCCAGTAGAAACCAATCTTGTCAATACCTTGATTTTGGACTTCTGACCTCTGGATTATGAGAGAATTATTTCCTCTTGTGTTAAGTCAGTCAATTTGTGGTCATTTGTTATAGCAACCCTAGGACTAACTAAACTACTTTCATTCACTATTCATGTCCATAAGCTTGCACAGGAGCTTCAGTTGTAGCTCTACTGGAATATGTTATAAATTAAAATAGTAAATTCACGGTATACTCCATATCCTAGTAATGGTGAAGATATAGTTCATGTAAAATTATATAGTGTTATGGTGTTTGGAAAGTTTATGGAGAATTTCAGGTTTATGTGGACACAATAAATAACCCCGGGGTTCTTTTTTTGTTTGTTTGTTTGTTTGTTTTTTGTTACTATTTAAGATGTGCTCAAGTATGATCTTGAGAAAGGAAGGATTTCCAAGAGCATGGAGCCAATTTTTAAACAGGACAATAGACTTGGAAGCCATTTCTAAGGAGGGGAGAATAGCCTATATAAGATTTCCTCCCCCGAGCTTTGAGTGCCTTCACTAGGTTTCTCAGAAGTATTTCAGAGATTCTATGAACCACTGACTGCTGTAAACCTCTCACTCTTCCTCTTTCCTGAAATAACTGCTTATTGTGGCTATCTTGTACACATTCACCATTGTATATTAGTGTATGGTGAGGAAGTAACTTTATTTTTATTGATTATTGTTGTTGCTATTTTAGAAGGTAGGTTTCAGATGGTATGAACTGAGGATTGAAGTAAGGATTGTGACACTTCAAGCAGGATGCAGTGAATGAATAGGACTTTTGTTGGGTTAACTTCCTTTGAGAGTGTATGAGTTATCAAGAGGGCAGACACTGGCACTTTTACGGTTATACCCATTTATTTTCTTGCTATAAGAGTATATTACATCTTTTCCTATAGCTTCCCACCCACTGTGATAGAAGAATACATCCATATATACATCCATTTGCGCGTGACCATGAGATGTGATTTGGCTGTTTGAATGTGACCAGATATAACTTAGAACACACCTGAGTAGCAAAAATAATTTCAAGTTTCTTTCAGCTATTTTTTTCCTTTTGCCAATATCAGAGATGTCCTAAATAGAGATTGTTCCTTTAGTCAAAGTCCAAGTGGAAAGACACATGGAGCAGAGCAGCTGCTCCAGACATGGAACCTGTGACAGTAATGTTTCATGCCACTGAAGTCTGGGGGCTGTTTGTTTCCACAGCAAATCTTTCAAACACAGCCTTTAGAAACTTTAAAAATGTAAAAATAATTATAAAACTAATTTAATAGCTGGCCGATGGTTAACGGGTGAAATGAAATTTTGTAAATTCTTCCAACTTTCAAAGTGTAGATGGAATACACTTTTCTAATAGAAACATTAGGTTAAAATGGAACCTATAACTACTACATTTAATTGTATTTTTCTTAATCCTCTTTCTTATTTATACTGTTGTGATGTTTAGCAAGGGTTAGAAGATGCATGCCTACTGCAGTGGGACTTCACAGCATCTCATATTATGATTTGAAGTCTCTTTCTACATCTTTGAACTGGACTATTCTTGTGACATGCTCTGGGTAATAAAATACAAATGAAGTGATAGTGTATTAATTCTGTGTTTAGGTTTCAAGTAGTATTGAATACTACTGCCTATGTCCTGGGACTCATGCTATCACTGTGAGAGCAAGGCCCGGATAGCCTGCTGGAAGATGAGAAACAGAGGGTGCTGGAGCCAGCTCAAATTAATTAGCAGTAGCCAATGATGTAATTTTTTTTCAACTTCATTCCCAGTTACATCATGTTGATAGACTGAAATTAATTTGAGAATGAATTTTGACTTGTCTTTGTGGATCAAAATATTTTCTCAATTTTATCTCTTCATCCATGGGTCCTAATTCAGTCTATTTTTCTACAGTTGAAGTCCCAAAATTTCTAAAATCTTTTCTTTTCTCTTTTATTCCTACTTGCAAGCTGGACACTTTTTTCTGAGCTTGTCTGCTTCTTTTAATACATTTCTTAAATAAATCACCAGCAACTGAAACACACTACCAATATTTGTTTTCCAAACTTTATATCTAAAGTACCAAATATTCCTTCTAAATTATTTCAAACAATTTTATAAAAATATTTCACCATTGAAATTTTAACTGCCAATAAAAGTTCTATTTTATAATATGCTGAATTCATAAGCCAATCTGCAAAGCTTTCTGCACACCCTGGCCGGGACCATCTGCTTAAGGCTACAAAGTTTCAATTGTAGAAGGTGAATTAACTGCCACAGAAATGGCTGCCGCCCCAGAGGGAGCCCCAGGCTTGGCTCTGCTCCAGGCTACAAAGTTTCAATTGTAGAAGGAAAATAAATTCCAGATACCAGGGCCTCCGCTTGGGTCGCCAGGGGGTGTGGCCGGCCTGCAAACCACCACAGGCCCCTCGCCCAGGCAGCCCCACGCCCCAAGGGAAGATCTACTATGACTCCCAAGGGAATCCCACCCTGATCTGGGACGCCATTTAGGGCAAAGCAGCTGGCCCCCACCCCTGTACCAGGCCTCTATCCTATCTAATAAATGAGTAATATACAGATTGATCATCACTGCAATACACAATATAGCTGCCCCTATGTGGTCAAAGATCCTGCCCCCATGTGGACACAAGATGGCCACTACAAGATGGCCAGCAGGAGAGGTCAGTTGGGAGGGACCAGGCCTGCAAGGGAGGGCAGTTCGAGGTGATCAACCCTGCAGGAGAGGGCAGTTAGGGGTGACCAGGCCGGCAGAGGAGGGAAGTTGGGGGCAAACAGGCTGGCAGGGGAGCAGTTAAGCATCAACCAGGCTGGCAGCGGAGTGGTTAGGGAGTGATCAGGCTTGCAGGCACAAGCGGTTAGGGGCAATCAGGAAGGCAGGCAGGCAAGCAGTTGGGAGCCAGCAATCCTGGATTGTGAGAGGGATGTCCAACTGCTCGTTTAGGCCCAATCCCACCAGGATTGGGCCTAAACAGGCAGTCGGACATCCCTCCAGGAGTCCCAGATTGGAGAGGGTACAGGCTGGGCTGAGGGACAACCCCCCGCCGTGCACGAATTTCATGCACCGGGCTTCTAGTCAAATATATTATATAAGTGGATATGATATTAAATATCCTATCTTAAAATCTATAGATTGGAAAGATAATGAAAGTGTTTCCCAGTTTGGGAATTACCTCATTGCCATGTGTCCGAAAGTTATTGGAATTAATCTACACTAATAAAAGAGAAAGATGCAAATTGACCGTACCTTGGCAATGCCCACCAGCCAATCAGGAGTGAGTAAGCAAATTAACCTACCAGAGATGGCGGATTAATTGCATATGCAGCTCCGGGCCTCTGGGCAGTGTGGGAAGGCAGAAAGGCAGCTCTGGGCCGGAGCAAAGGCAGTGCTGGTAGCCAGGGGAAAGAAGGCCCATTCTTGCACGAATCTTTGTGCATCGGTCCTCTAGTAAATATGTATACTTCCATCATTATATATTTGTTCTTACCTGTGTGAATTCCTATATTGCAGGTTTCTATATGAATTTAAATCTTTGTTTTAATATTTTATTGATTTCAGAGAGGAAGGGAGAGGAAGTAAGAGATATAAACATCAATGATGAGAGAGAATATTTGATTGGCTGCCTCCTGCATGCCCCCTATTGGGGATCAAGTCTACAACCCAGGCATGTGCCCTTGACTGGAATTGAACCCGGGACCCTTCAGTCCATAGGCTGATGCTATATCCACTGAGCCAAACCAGCTAGGGCTGAATCTAAATCTTTATCTAATTTTAATCTATATCTATACCTGAATATAATAAAATATACTGAAAATTTGGGACAATGGAATCACTTAAAATGAATGAATACATATTTTAGTCTACACTATTAATTGAAGGAATACATATTATTACATTGCTTTTAGTTATGTGTGTATGCAGGGGCATGGGTAAAAGAAACAAGAATTATTGTCTACTTGCCTCAAACTCTGACTAAATAAACTTGAATTTTTCATTTTAAATGTTACTTGTTTAAACATGTTAAGTTTATTTTTACCTGAGAAATTGAGCAATCACAGAGGTACTAAGACAGTCGTGATCAGATTCTAAATAGAGTGTGGATATAAAATATTTTTTTTTATGTTGCAAGTTTGTAGAGCTCATTTCCATGCTATGTAATTCACTAACGCTATTATAGTTAAATTGGAATCTATCTAGTGACAATTGCACTATATGAAATGTTTCTTCCTAATTATGATATTAGATGAAGATATGCTGTGAAAACTGTTAGCTTGATTAGTTAAAACTTGTAAAATGTGGGATCTTATTGCATTAGGCACATATTTTGGGGGAAAAAAACTTTAGTGATGGATTAAAAGTTTGTATTTTCTTTTCTAACCAAAATAGATTGTCATAATTGAAATATACAAATTATCTTTATGAAAAGTCCATCTCAGGCACCTATTGTCATTTTTCCCTAGAACAGGAAAAATACTTTTTTGTAAATATGAAGGTAGTTTTAAAATGGTTCCTCCTTTCATATAATTGAAGATAAACATTTTTTTTTCTGACTTTAAAGTTCTATTTTGACTTTGTTCTCAAGATTCATTATTCAGGCCTTCAGTAGAGCACTGGCTACAAGTGGACTTAGAAAATCCCACACCTAGTGGGAAAAACATTACTAGCTCTTTATTCTTCCAGAATGATTTTTAAGTATTAGAAGTCAAACAACAAATTGCAGTACAGGATGGTCTTTAGTCATCGTTAATTTTTTAATATTTCTAGATAATTTTTCCCTCTATTGGTTGCTTCATTTAGGGATTCTCCATAGATTTTGTCTTATTAATATTACTATTCTCTCCCATGTGTACACAATACCATGAAAATAAGCACATAAACAAGTGGGAAAATATGAGTATTTAAAAAAAATACACATATTTCTATCTACTAAAAGCCTATTACATAAAAATCAAGTTTATAATTGATATACATTTGACAAATAGAATTGACTTTAAGAAACATTTCTCTCATCTCTAGCCACAAGTCTTAATTATTTGGAAAGCATTCCTAAATAAAGAATTTAAATGTACACAGTTTATTTGGGAAATTATTTCAGAAATATTAGTGGAGTGAGAGTCAGTGAGACAGGAAAGAGGGGAGTAAATAGAGGGTACTGATGTGAGCAGGTCACTGCTGTGGGCCAACAGAGCCCAATTCCAATAGTGACTTCTGGGAGATTGTACACAATAGAGATCAGCAAACTACAACTTTGGGGTCAAATCTGGCACAGGACCTGTTTTTGTACCCCCTGCAATCAGGGCCACTACTCCAGAAGTTTATCACTGAGACCAAGTTTAAAGGTCCTCCTTTGTCCCTGTCTCTCCCTCTGCTCCCAGCACCTGCCTCACCAACCAATGGCTGCACAGGTCCTGTATTGGTTGCCACTTTCACATTGGGGACTCCCCTTTTGGCAATTTCTGGGCACTTAGCATTAGAATCTAAAAGTGTCAGGGACTCAGAAAGTCACTTCATTTCTGTCCACCCACCCAAATTGAGTTTGCAAAACTCTTCAGGAGGAGAGTTTTTGGGGTAGAAAATGAAAGTGATGAAGGGTAGCCAATACTTCCCACTGCCAGGTGCCAAGGTGATTAGAATGGGATACCTATAACATCTTACACACACCTTACAACTGTCTTTTATCATCTATTGCATTACCTAAAGTGGTATAGTGGAAGATCTTCCTCTATCAGAAGCATACTATTTTTCAAATAATTTTTTCCAATCCATACATTTGGGGATGACAGTCTTCAGGCTTATTTCATACTAGAGGCCTAATACATGAAAATTCATGCACTGGAAGGGGGGTCCCTCAGCCCAGCTTGCCCCCTCTCACAGTCCAGGAGCCCTCAGGGGCGGGAGGCGACCCGGCGATCAGGGGAAGGCACTGCCTCCATCACACCTCTGCTGCTGCCACTGTCGGCAGCACAAGCCTTGGCCGGCCCTGGTTACCTGAACCTTGGGAGGCCCAAAGTGGCTGGGGGGCTGAGGGCGGGTCCAGCCACACCGTGTGCCTGCTGTCCCACCCGCCCCCTGCTGAATTGAAAGGACTGGGGGACTCTGGCGGGGCTGAGGGGACTGGGCGCCGCCATCTTTGTGATGGCATGACAGTCAATTTGCATATTCCCTCTTTATTAGGTAGGATAACTTTTTTAACTGGTCCTTGTGCCACTGGGGGGGGGATAATTGTTCTGAGACAGTGATGTTTAATGTTTCTCTTCCTAGATGATTTGAAAGATCAATAGTTTTTGTGTTTTCTTTTTAAACACGTTTTATATGTTAGGTTCCCTGATGCAGTTATACTACTATACTAACTGACTTTGTTTTCTAATAGCTTTCTTTATTTAATTTCCCATTTTAAGCATATTATTACTGAAACACTCCACAATTTTTTTTTTTTTTTTCTCTATATAAAGGCTAAACTGCATTTTGAAAATAAGAGAATATCTTTAAATGATTCTTACCGTAAGATCATCTATGATCTTCCCAAAGGGGAAGAAGAGCTAATGCCAATAAACAAAAGCAAAAAGTTTCCAGAAAAGTACAGACATTGGGCATTAGGGAGCATGATGGACAGGGATTGAACCTTGCAGCTGAATGAGCAGGATAAACGATAACAAGCTTTAGTGCTAGCAAGACTAAACAACAGGCTCCACTAAGGAAAAATAAAACCTGAACATTGTATGTCAGCAATACACAAAGCCTCAGAACAGATTATCTAAGAATATAACAAAGATGAAATTAGCATTAGTATCTCTAGAGCATACAAACAACATCATAAAACCAAGATAAGGTATTTTGGTATGCATATAAACAAACAATGCTAAAGCACACCTTTCTTAATTTGGAAATTGAGATTTAGTTTAAAAAGCTATATGGATTAAATAAAGATAGAATTCTCTATTCTAGTATTTCACATAAAAATCATAATGAACATATTGCATGTAAAGTAAGAAAGGAATTGGTTTATGAAATGGAGAGGACTAATCCAAAACTGTCTCTAGAATTTTTTTTAAAAATCAGTTTTTATAGGCAAGGAAGTTGTAATTAAATGTTTATGTGATTAGTGTCTTGATATGTACTTTAAGGTGGTTTTAAAAATTATGTACAAATTTCAAAAAAAAAGAATTTTTGGTTTTCAAATTTTAACTTTAAAGATTACACTCAGTTCTACAGCATATTAAGGTATGGAATTATTAACAATATAAGAACAGTACATTCATTCTATGGTCACTTATTTTTAAGCTTACAAGTGTAGTTATTAAGTTAATCTATATCAACAAAATCAGGGATTGTTTGTTTCACTTTAACAAATTTAAAATTATTAATTTATTCTATCAAAGTAAAGAAAAAATAAACAAATCTAGTGCAGATGATAGAAAACACTCATATGTTTTTTAATATGACATATTTTTTATAAAAATATGTTTATGCCCTAGCCGACATGGCTCAATTGATAGAGCATTAGCCTGCGGACTGAAGGGTCCCAGGTTCAATTCTGGTCAAGGGCACATGCCCAGGTTGTGAGCTTGAACCCCAATAGGGGGCATGCAGGAGGCAGCCAATCAATGATTCTCTCTCATCATTGATGTTTCTATCTCTCCCTCTCCTTGCTCTCTGAAGTCAATAAAAATATATTAAAAATGTTTATTTGTATGATTTTAATGATTTTTATTTATCAGAAGAAGGAACACAAGATACAAGTTGTCTATAAAATAGAATTTGCTAAAGTAATGTACCCCTATGAGTAAGCAACCTGATTAACATAATGCTAAATATTTTTACACCATATATATTTTTTCTGTGAAAAACTTATTGAAGCAAAATTTTAATGGGTTGAATAATGTGAACTCCAAATTAATACATACCCAGAACTTTAAAATTTGATCTTGTTTGGGAAAAGTGTCTTTGCTGATGTAATTAAGATTAGAATCAAGATAAGTGCATATTATAATTAATGTAGTTTTTAAGTCCAATGAATGTATTTATAAAAGACAGAAAAGGAAAAATAGAAGCATAGAGAAAAATGCTATGTGAAGATAGAGCCAAAGATTGGAGGGATGTATCTACAAGCCAAGGAATGTCAAATATTGCTGGAAGCCACCAGAAGCCAGGAGAGAGGAATGAACAGGCTTTCCCTTAGAGGCCCCAAAAGGAACCAATTTTGCCAACACCATGATTTTGTTTTAAATTAAATATTAATTGTTGAAAGTATTACTTATGTCACCCTTTTTCCCCATTGTCTCCTTCTAGCCTGCCCACACCCCAGGCCTTCATGACCCTATTGTCTGTGTCCATGGGTTATGCATAAATGCATACAAGTTCTTTGGTTGATCTCTTCCCATCCACCCACTCTTCCACCTCCACCTACCCTCGGAGACTCATCAGTCTTTTGGTGCTTCTATGACTGTGGATCTATTTTATTCAACAGTTTATTTTGTTCATTAGATTTCACATATGAGTGAGATCATGTGATACTTGTCTTTCTCTGACTGGCTTATTTTGTTTGGAGATACTAAGGCCATCCGTGCTGTTTCAATGGGTAAAAGATCCTTCTTTTTTACTTCTGCATATTATTCCATGGTACCACAGCTTTTTTATCCCCTCATCTACTGATGGGAACTTAGGCTCTTTCTAGATCTTAACTATTGTAAATTGTGCTGCCATAAACTTAGGGGTGCAAACATTCTTTCTGATTGGTGTTTTAGGTTTCTTAGCATATGTTCCTAGAAGTGGGTTCACTGGGTCAAATGGCAGTTCCATATTTAATTTTTCAAGGAAATTCCAAGCTGTTTTCCATAATGGCTGCACCACTCTGCATTCCCACCAGCAGTGAACTAGGATTTCCTTTTCTCCACATCCTTACAAGCACTTGTCATTTGTTGATTTGTTGATGGTAGCCATTCGGACAGGTGTGAGGGGATACCTCATTGTCATATTAATTTGCACCTCTTAGATAATCAGTGACTTTGAGCATTTTCTCATATATTTTTTGGCCATTTCTATGTCCACTTTGGAAAAGTATCTATTTAGGTCCTTTGCCCATCTTTTAATTGAATTGTTTGTCTTTCTTTTGCTAAATTGAGTTTCTTATATATTTAGAATATGAAACCTTTACCAGATGTATCATTGTCAAATATGTTCTCCCATACAGTGGGATCCCTTTTCATTTTGTTGATGGTTTCTTTGTCTATGAAGGGTCTTTTTATTTTGATTTGGTCCCATTTATTTTCTCCTTGGTTTCTTTGACCTAGGAGATATATCCATAACATATTGTTATGACAGATGTCTGAGATTTTTCTACCTTTGGTTTCTTCTAGGATTTTTATGGTTTCACAACTTATATTTAAGTCTTTTATCCACTCTGAGTTTATTCTTGTGTATGGTGTAAGTTGGTGGTCTAGTTTCACTTTTTTTTGCATGTACCTATCCAATTTTTCCAACACCATTTATTGAAGAGACTGTCTTGACTCCATTGTGTGTCCTTGTCTCCTTTGTCAAATATAAATTGAAGGTAATGGCTTGGGTTGATTTCTGAGGTCTCTATTCTGTTCCATTGTCTATATATGTCTGTTCCTGTGCCAGTACCAGGCTGTTTTGATTACAGTGGCTTTGTAATATAGCTTAATATCTGGTATTGTGATCCCTGCAACTTGGTTCTCGTTTCTGAAGATTGCTGCAGCTATTTGTTGTTGTTGTTTTTTCAGTTCCATATACATTTTTGGAGTATTTGTTCTAGATCTGTGAAACATGTCCTTAATATTTTAATAGAGATTGCATTGAATCTGTAGATTACTTTGTGTAATATGGATATTTTAATGATGTTAATTCTACCAATCAATGAACATGGTACATTCTTCCATTTGTTTATATTTTCCTCTACCTCTTTTTTTAATGTCCTGTGTTTTCTGAGTACAAGTATTTTACCTTCTTAGTTAAGTTTATTCCTAAGTATCTTAATTTTTTTTTTGTTACATTGGTAAATGGGATTGATTGTTTAGTTTCTCTTTCTGAGAATTTATTATTGGTGTATCAAAATGCCATCAATTTATTGGTGTTAATTTGGTATCATGTTACATCGACAAATTCATTTATTAATCCTAGTAGATTTTTGGTGGAATCTTTAGTATTTTCTATGTACATTATCATGTCATCTGTGCATAATGACAGTTTTACTTCCTCCTTTCCAATTGATGACTTTTATGTTTTCTTTTTATATGATCACTGTGGCAAGCACTTCTAGTACTATGTTGAATAAGAGTGATGAAAGTAGACATCCCTGTCCTGTTGCTGTTCTTAGGGGAAATGGCTTTTAGGTTTTGCCCATTGAATATGACATTGGCTGTAGGTTTTTCATAGGTAGCCTTTATTATGTTGAGATATTATGCCTCTATTCCCACTTGTCATTTGCTGAGAGTTTTTATCAAAAATGGGTGTTAGCTTTTGTCGAATGATTTTTTTTTGCATCTATTGATACGTTCCTATGAATTTTGTCTTTAAATTTATGTGATGTATCACATTTATTGATTTGCAAATATTGTACCAGCCTTAAATCTATGGGATAAATCTCACTTTGTCCTGATGTATGATTTTTTAAAACATATTGCTGGGTCCAATTTGCTAATATTTTGTTGAGGATTTTAGCATCTATGTTCATCATGGATATTGGCCTGTAGTTCTCATTCTTTGTGGTGTCTTTATCTGTTTTTCAAATTAAGATAATGCTGGCCTCATTAAAAAAAAAAAAAAAGTTTCCTCATGGATTTTTTGGAATAATTTGAGGAGGATAGGTGTTAGTTGTTTTTTGAAGGTGTGGTAAAATTCCCCTGTGAAGCCATCTAGACTAGGGCTTTTGTTTGCTGAGAGTTTTGTTTTGTTTTGTTTTGTTTTGTATCACTGCTTCTATTTCATCAGTTGTTTTTGGCTATTCAGGTTGTCTGATTCTTCCTGATTCAGTTTTGGAAGATTGTATTTTTTTAGGAATTTGTCCATTTCCTCTACATTGTCCAGCATGTTGGCATATAGATTTTCCATAAAATTTTCTTACAGCCCTTTGTACTTCTGTAGTGTCAGTTGTTACTTCGCCTCTTTCATTTCTGATTTTGTTAATTTGGGTCCTCTTTATTTTTTGATGAGTTTGGCTAACTGTTAATCAATCTTGTTTTTCTTTTCAAAGAACCAGCTCTTGGATTCATTCATTTTTTGTATTTTTGGGATTTTTTTTAGCCAATATACCATTTCCAGTATTTCTTCTCTAATCTTTATTATTTCCTTCCTTCTACTTACTCTGGGTTTTTCTTATTGTTCCTTTTCTAATTCTTTAAGTTGTAGGGTTAAATAATTTATTATTAATTTTTCTTCTTTTTTGTGTTAGGCATGTAGTGTTGTGAACTGTCCTCTGAAGACTGCTTTCTGTATCCCATAGATTTAGGGTAGTTGTGTGTTCATTGTCACTGGTTTCCAGAAAGTTTTTTATTTATTTCTTGATCTCATTGGTAACTCATTCATCCTATCTAATAAAAGAGTAATATGCAAATTGACCGTACCTCCACTACACCACAAGCCACGCCCACCAGCCAATCAGGAGTGAATATGCAAATAAACCCAACCAAGATGGCTGAGGCCACAGAGAGCAGGAGGGAGGCTTGGGTTTCCCCGGCGATGGAAGAAGCTAAGCTTTCCACCTGCCCTCGCCGGCCCAGGCGCCGCTTAAGGCTACAAAGTTTCAATTATAGAAGATAAATAAACCCCAACAGAAATGGCTGCGGCCACAGAGCGAGCAGAAGGCTTGGCTCCACTCCAGGCTGCAAAGTTTCAATTGTAGAAGATAAATAAACCCCAGATACCAGGGCCTCCACTTGGGTAGCCAGGGGGTGTGGTTAGCCTGCAAACCACCACGGGCTCCTCGCCCAGGCCACCCCACACCCCAAGGGAACCCGCACCCTGATCTGGACACCCTTCATGGAAAACCAGCTGGCCCCCACCCATGCACCAGGCCTCTATCCTATCTAATAAAAGAATAATATGCAGATTGGCCATCACTCCAACACATAAGATGGCTGCCCCCATGTGGACACAAGAGGGCCACCACAAGATGGCCAGCAGGGGAGGGCAGTTAGGGGTGACCAGGCTGGCAGAGGAGGGAAGTTGGGGGCAAACAGGCTGGCAGGGTAGCATTTAGGCATCAATCAGGCTGGCAGGGGAATGGTTAGGGGGTGATCAGGCTGGCAGGCAGAAGCGGTTAGGGGTAATCAGGAAGGCAGGCAGAAGAGCAGTTGGGAGCCAGCAGTCCTGGTTTGTGAGATGGATGTCCGACTGCTGTCAGTCAGACATCCCTCGAGAGGTCCCATATTGGAGAGAGTGCAGGCTGGGATGAGGGACACCCCCCTCCCATGCACAAATTTCATGCACCGGGCCTCTAGTTTTTTAATATTATGCTATGTAGCCTCCATGTGTTTGAATGTTTATGAGTGTTTTTACTGTAGTTGATTTCTAATTTCATTCCATTGTGATCTGAGAAGTTGCTTGATATAATTTCAATCTTCTTAAAATTGTAGAGACTTGTTTTATGGCCTCACATGTGGACTGTCTCTGGGAATGACCCTTACCCTTAAGCTATCCTCCTGTTTTTTAATTGTTTTTTTTTTTTTTTGGTTCTCGGATTGAGTGATTTTTTTTTCTACCCTATCTTCTAATTCACTGATTGAATCTTCGGCTTCCCTAATCGGCTGTGAATTTTATTAGTGTTTTTTATTAGTGTTATGTCACTTTTCATAGTTACTATATGTTTTCTCATGCTGTTGAGTATATTTGCCATCATTATTCTGTACTATTATCTATATATATAAAAGCCTAATATGCAAAGTGTCCCTTCGGGAGTTTGACCAACCAGGAGTTCGATTGCTTGCTATGATGTACGCTAACCACCAGAGGGCGGCAGGGAATGAAGAAAGGCCCCAGCCGGCAACTGGCATCCAGGAAAGGGAGGCCCTGGCCAGAGGCCAGAAGCCAGTGGCTGCTAGAGACCCTACCCATGCATGAATTTCATGCACTGGGCCTCTAGTGTGTGATAAATTTCTTATCTCCATTTCATTTAGCTCTTTTTCTGGAGCATTCTCTTGTTCTTTTATCCCTCCATTTTGGTGCATGTTTGTGCTTGTGTCTCTGTATTAGGTAGATCTGCTATGACTCCCAATCTCTAGTGCAGGACAATGTCAGACACTGTGACTGGCCATGAGTACCATGTTTGGAGCTATCACCAATCCACAGCTTGATGCTCCCTCTACTAGGCTGGGTGCCTTCGGAAAGGACCACGATGTGCACATTTCCTAGCCCCAGACCAGGTTTAGATCAGGCAAAGTCTCAAAGCCTGTAGAGACCCACCTTTTCCTGCAGTCCCATTGGCACTCAGTCTTGATTAGCCTCAGACTATCAACCACAGGGTGGGGTGAGAGGTCTTCCAACAGGGTGGGACAACTGCCTTTCTTCCAGGCAAAACCACCTGGATTGCAAAGATCTACAGGAGAAAGATTTTCTCTGCAGCATGAGGGAATGACTCAGCACAGGAAACCAGGGTGGCTTCCCTCTGAGCGCCAACCCTGTAGCCCCCAATTCTTGCTTCTGCTCACACAGCTCCAGTTCACTCTGTCCCCCGTCTGCTGGAGCCCAAGATGAGTGGCTGCACACGAAATTTTGTACATTGGCTCTTTAAGGGAGTGCCTGCATTTCCAGCTGCCTCTGGATGGCAGGCAGCAACCCTGCTGCTTTTCACAGCCAGATGTTATGTGAGCACCTTTCTCAGTTCTGGTGCTCTGGTCTAGGGAGCCAAGTTTGGTGTCTAAGACCCCACAGTTCTCCATAGGAACCCACAGCTGAGTTATTCCTCTGGAACTTCTGCTGCTGTCTGTTGGGGTCTGGCCAGCCCTTTTGCATCTCCACACTTCCTACCAGTCTTTATGTAGTCTCCACTTTTTATCCACAGTTAACAGGGTCCTTTCCAGCTAATCTTTAGTTGATTTTTCAGTTTTTCAGTATTTTAGTTGTATTTCCAGTTTGGTCCTGGGAGAATGTCTTTGTAGCTTCCACTTACTCAGCCACCATTTTGGAAATCAACACCATGATTTTGAAATCATGAACAGTGAAAGGATAAATGTCTATTTTTTTAAGCTTTAAAATTGTGGCAATTTGTTAGAGCAGCCCTAGGAAACTAATAAATAACTAATAAAGAAAAGGGCAGAGGACCTAAAGTTGATGACATTTTATTCAATAATTGGCATCAGAATCATGAATTAGAATACTACTAGAGCATCTAGTGATACCACTTTGTAAGAGTAATCACTGCTATCTTGGCTTCTGTTAGTTTTGTCTAATAAATTAATTTTGTCTGGTTGAAAATCAAACATAATGTGCATGTGTATTTTTGAATGTCTGGTTTCTTTACTCAGCAATAATGCTTATAAGATTTATCCATATTGTAGCTAGAAAACTTTGTTCTTTTTTATTGTTCATTATTTTATTGTATGACTATATCAATATTTATCATTTATAGTTGATAGGTATTTGTATTATTTTCCTTTTCTCCCCCCCAGAATAGTGCTACTAAGTATATCATGTTCACACTCACATGTGCACAATTATGTTTGGAGCATGTAAAGACTTCATAGACTAATGTATGTTCAGCTTTGTAACCTCAGTTTTCCAAGGTGAATGAAGTAAATTACATTCCCATTAATACTCTACAATACTAATATACAAGTTCAATTGTTTATTTCTTTGCAAATACTTGGTATTTTTTCATTTTTTATAATTAGACATTCTAGTGGGGGTGGTGACATCTTATTGTGATTTAAATTTTTACTTCCATGATTACTAATGAAGTTGAGTTTATTGATAATAAGAATTAGCACTTTTATGAAATGCCTGTTCAAGTATTTTGCTTTTTTTTTTCTTTCTAGCTGTTTTTTAATTTGTTGAATTCTTAAAATTCTTTATGTAGTATTTCATAGTATTCCATCTGGAATTAATTTTTGTGTGTGATGGCAGATCAAAACATTTTTTTCAATATGGTTCATTTAATTGACCAAAAGCTATTTCAAAAAGTCTATCACTACCTTTCAGTACTAAAGGATTGTCATAACTTATGTGACTATGTAAGTGTGTGTGTTTTGATTTTTAAAATGTATCTTTATTGATTTTAGAGACAAAGGAAGAGGGAGAGAGAGACAGAAACATCAATGATGAGAGAGAATCACTGAACAGCTGTCCCCCGCATGTCCCACACAGGGGACTGAACCCGCAACCCTAGCATGTGCCCCTCCCAGGAATCTAACTGTGACCTCCCAGTTCATAGGTTGATGCCCACCTGCCGAGCAACAACAGCTGTGAGTGTTTCTGAAATTGCCTCTATGAAATGAACCAATGTCACATGGTCTTAAATACTATCACTTTATAATAAGTCTTGATAGTTGAAAACTCCATTTTGTTGTTCTACCTTAAAATTGTCTTGACTATGCTTGCCCCTTTAATTTTCTACATAAAATTGAGAATCATCACCCTATCAATTACTCTGGAAAAAAACAAATAATAACAAAAACCTAATCATCTTAACAAGAATTTCATTAGGCTAATTGGTAAATATGAAGAGTATTACCATCTTTTGAAAACTGAATTTTTCAATCCATAATGAATACTAGAGGCCCGGTGCACAAAATTCATGCGGGGGGGGGCGGTGTCCCTCAACCCAGCCTGTACCCTCTCCAATCTAGGACCAATTGAGGGATGTCCAACTGCCCGTTTAGGCCCGATCCTGCTGGGATCGGGCTTAAATGGGCAGTTGGACATCCCTCTCACAATACAGGACTGCTGGCTCCCAACTGCTCACCTGCCTCTGCCTGATTGCCCCTAACTGCTTCTGTCTGCCAGCCTGATCACCCCCTAACCACTCCCCTGCGAGCCTGATCGATGTCTAACTGCTCCCTGGCCTGTCCAATTGCCCCTAACTGCCCTCCCCTGCTGGCCTGGTCACCCCTAACTGCCCTCCCCTGCAGGCCTGGTCCCCCCCAACTGCTCTCCCCTGCAGGCCTGATCTCCCCCAACTGCCCTCCCCTGCCATCCTGGTCATCCCCAACTGCCCTCCTCTGCTGGCCTGGTCACCCCTAACTGCCCACAACTGCCCTCCCCTGCAGGCCATCTTGTGGTGGCCATCTTGTTTCCACATGGGGGCAGCCATCTTGTGTCTTGGAGTGATGGTCAATTTGTATATTACTCTTTTATTAGATAGGATAACCTTCCATTTAATTAGATATTATTTGATGTTTCTCAGTATTATGTATATTTCCATATATATATACATATATGTGTATATATATATATATATATATATACACATACATATGTGTATATATATATATATATACACACACATATATATATAGAATTCTTCTGTGTTTTTCATTAAATTGTGTCACAGGTAATTGATAATCTTGCTGCTTTTGAGAATAGTATCTTTTAAGTTTTTCAGTTTTGTGTTTCCAATATACAGAAATCAGAATGCATATTTATATAGACTTTGAAAGTGTCAATTTTTTTAAAATTTGCTTTTAAACTCTATTACTTAGCCATAGATTATTTGATTTTTTTTTTTAAATTTCCTCATGTCATCTGAGAATAGGGGCAATTATATTTCAACTTCACTCTTGCTTTTTCTTGCCCTATTGCCTAAAATACATTCTAAATATATGCTAACTTGAACTTGTAGTTGTGGGCACTGTAATCTCATTGCCAATTTCAAATGAATGGTTTGCAATATTTCATCATAAAGTATCACATTTACTTTTTAATTGAGATACTCTTTATCAGAATAAAATGTTCCTACATATTACATATATGATGTGTTTTTACTATAAAGTTGTTTTGAATTTTATGAAATATATTTTTCACATTTATGAGATGATTATATGATTTTTATGTATTCTATTAATGTGGTGAGTTACATTCTTTAATTTCCAAATACTATACCATTTTTTGATTATTCAAATAAAGTCAATTCAGACATTATG
Organism: Ia io; assembly: GCA_025583905.1. NCBI lineage: Eukaryota > Metazoa > Chordata > Mammalia > Chiroptera > Vespertilionidae > Ia > Ia io. Next base: position 24,162,528 of record JAJQQW010000009.1, read on the forward strand.
TATTATCCCTTCAAGTGTTTTTAAATTCCACTATTAATATTTTGTTTAGGTTTTTATTTCTCCTGTGATTATGAAAAAAGTCATTGCATAGCTTTCTTCTAAATTTAGGAAGGTTCTAGCAGGAAAGTTATGCTGGCTTTATATAATGATTTTGAAAGAAAGTACTTTGAATAATAGCTATACTTTCAAATCCAATAATAATTAAAACAAAGATAAATAATTTACTCTACTTTTATACCATATCCTATTTAATTGTTACATTTTTATTTACTTATGTTGTTCTGGGGAGTGGGAAAGGACCAAAAAACAAACTTCTTATCACTGTGGCAAAAAGAAACATTTTCAGTAGTACTCATTTTCTTCAGTCTAATATTAACTTAAATTAAAGCTTATTAAGATCACTATAAAACATAACAAACTTATATTCCATTTTTTAATGTTTTACTTTATTTGAAAATAATTAAAGGAATTTTTTGGGGGTAAAATAGGAATTTTGGGGGGTGAAATAGGCAGGTTTAGGAAATTTTAAAAATTAAGGGGTCCATAAAAAAACACACAGGGCTACAGAGTTGCAAAACGGTGCATTTCCACAAGACGAGGCAGCTAGAAGTAGCAAAAGGTACACGTTTATAGGATAAAGGGAAGGAGGAAGAAAGCCCAGAGGGAGGAGAACAATGAGGGAGGAAAGCCTCACTTGTCCCATGTGAGGTTCAACCTTTGAGTTGGAGTTGCTATAGTGACCAAATTAGAAGGGGATGGTGACCAATCAGAAGGGATATCAAGGCACAAAGATCTGCAGCCTTTATAAACAGTAGGGAAAGGGGACTCAGGGGCACTTTCCCCCTCCCCATGTGGGAATCTGTACTTGTTCTCCAATAAATTTCCACCTTTACTATACCATCTTGCGTACGTGGTTTCATTCTTTGACTCCCACGGACAAAGAGCCTGGGAAAAAACCATCCTCCCAGGGAAACACTGTGTGTTTCCATCCAAAATTCCTGTTTCAATAAGAAACAAGATAAGCAAAAAAAATTACACGTTTCTTTTACATTTCATTAGCATTACATTATCAGATAATCTCATGAGAACACTTATAAGCTGGTTATTTGTTCATGCATTAACCTATGCGTTTATTTTTTTATTAATTTAATTATTCATTCATATCTATTTTGTCAGGAAAAATTTGAAATTCTCAATATACTTCATGTTGTTTTATCAATTACATGAAGTCAGTAAACATGTACATAATCTAACTGAAATACCAACAAATCAGTATGACCTATTTTAAAATCAAATCATACATGAAAGACACAATTCAAAATTAGTATTGGATTTCAGATAAATGAGTCATATATAAGATATAAGAAGAGTAACAAGTGCTACAAAGTAATAATTTCCAAATAAGCAGAGTAGATGTAAATTTTACAAGTGCTTCAATCACCTTAAAAAGCACTGTTGTCTCATGGATACTATTTATTGCTGATTTGGCTATTTCCCAGATTTTTATTTTTCATTTTACCTCATTAGAGAAATTAAATATTTAATCTAATATCACAGGATAATATTTTATATAATAAACGATGTATCATATAATAATAAACTATAAAATATGAAGAAACTTAATTTTGGAAAATAAAGTTTATTGAGTTTTGTGCTCTATTCTCTCATCTTTCATATTTGAGGACATTTTCCATTCGTACAAGCATGACTCTGAAAAACAAAATTATGGCTTATGTTTCTTTCCACCCATTCTTTTCTAAACCTGTCAACCGTCCTTGGCTCTGCTTTTTATTTTAATGGGTAGCTTGATGCCTATTTTTAAAAAGATCCACCCCATCTCTGGTGTCTGCAATCCCATCTGGATGGTCTGCTGCTTCTAACTTTGCAAGCAGTTAGAATATCTGCTACAGTGCCTCTGGTTCTTTTTGCTGGGAATTTAGTGTAATTACTTTTGATTGTGGTCTGATGACTTCAGCTACCTGCAGAACCATTTACATCCTTCAAGACCCTTGCCCTTTGTCATATTTAAGCCTTGGCTCCAGCTGTTATCTTGTGATTTTCACTCACCTTCCTTCTGCTTATCTAAAGCTTATTTCCCATGACCAGAATAAGTCCAATCTACCTCATTGTAGCCTTCTTTTGATTTCTTTAGCTGACACTGAACTTTACTTTCATTTCCATCTATTGTATATGTGATTCAATTTCACAATTTATCTCATGAGTATTCTCTAATTATTTCGTATGTTTTCTTCTATCACTACAGATGCATTATTAGTCTCTTGAAGGCAAAGGTCATGCTCTATATTATTATTATTGTTGTTATTATTATTATTATTGTTTATATATTCACTACAGTAATTATACACACAAAGTGTGCAAAAATAAATGAAAACAAATGTTGCTTTACTGTTTGCTTACTTATCAACCACTAAGACTGCTCAAACCCAGATTTTCAGCAATTTTGAATATAAATTGCTGTGTAAATGTTATATTCGGATTTTTATATTAATGAGCTGGGCATATGCTGAGTCATTTTTTTTCTGTTTTTTATATCTCACAAACTAGGCATAATATCTCACTTTAGACCAGTCTAAGTCTCACACAGTTCTAATATCTTAAAGCTTATCATTCTCAAAGTCTTCTACTTTGCATTGTGTTATCTATATAATATATAACGGACAGCTCATAAAAGCAATTATGAACTCTTCTGGGGGTTTAGACCAGGTACAACTTGGTTGGTCAGATGAGCTTCACTCCCAACACTATGAAATAGGGAGATAGTACACCAGCTGCTTCCTCACTTTCTCTCTCCCAATTCCTTGTATTTGACCAAGATTTTAGTGAAGACCAGTTTTTTTATTTCTCCATGGCCTCCTGATCTAACATATGGCCTTTTATCTTACATACCCTCCAAAAAATAGCCCTGAAGTCTTTATTTGTAAAGTATTTTAATGTTGTGACCTTTCCAACTACAAATTTATTGTCTCCACCACCAATATGCTCCTTTTTCTTTCAGTCTAAAAGTATTTTAGTGCTGTCTTCACTTACCTTTACTTGGTTAGTTGAACCCTCCAAGACTTTATAAAAACCATCAATTGACCTTTCTTGTTTCAAAGTATGACAAGAATTTAAGTACCTTTTAGTCATAGTTTATAAATACAATCAGGTTCAATAATGTGCCCTCCCCCAATACCCTTAACAACACAATAGTCTTTTATTATCTCTTTTAAACTATCAAAAATACAGTATATTTTCACTTTCCATTTACTCAGCACCACCCTGAAATCAGGGCATTTCCAAAGCATGATGTCTACATGAATTTGAATTCTAGCTTCAACACTTCTTAACTAAATTTTACCTGACTTCTATTGTCTAACTGTTTACAATTGAGATGGAAATTATAACAACCTCACATAGTTGTTCTGAGGATTAAATGAGAGAATTCAGGAAATGTAATGAACACAGTACCTGAAGCACAGTAAACAATTCTTTTTGTTATTGTTATTAGTCCACCTGTAATTCTCTTAATAAGGTATCCACTAATCTTTCATTTTTTTAAATCCAATGGAAAACGTTCCTTCTCCATTTTCCTTACCCTCGCTACTATAATTTCCTTCATTCATTCAATAGATAGTTACTGAGTAACTGCTATGTGTCAGGAACAGAGCTAAATTTATGATATACTAGAGGTCCGGTGCACAAATTTGTGCATGGGTGGGGTCCCTCCACCTGGCCAAGATTGAGGCCTATTGGGGGGGGGCCAGCTGACCAGGGGGAGAGACCCCGGGAGGTTGGCCAACTAGCCCCCTGATCAGGTCCTATTGGGGGGGGGGCAGCCAGCAGGGGGGAGGGACCAAAGGAGGTTGGCCAGCTGGAGGGAGGGGCCATAGGAGGTTGGCTATGGGAGTGCACTGACCACCAGGGTGCAGCTCCTGCGTTGAGTGTTTGCCCCCTGGTTATCAGTGCGCATCATACTGAATGGTCAACCAGTAGTTCTGGGCGTTCCAGTCATTTGGTCATAACAGTCACTTAGGCTTTTATATATATAGATATTGATGATAAAATAAAAAACCCTCCTTTTTTCCATGGTTAACCAATTTAAAGGGAAAAATAATGAACTAACAAATGTCTAAATATATGTATGTGAGGATCATTATGATAGAACAATTTACTTTAAAAAAACAGTTATTATAAAATGGATAATAGTTGGGAATTACTTTAGGGTGATAAGTTGGGGACACTTTTTCTAAGGAGACAGTACTTAAGCATAGACCTATCAGGAGATAGCCTGAGTGGAGTAAGTTGACACACATTCCAGCAAAGGAGACCATTGGTACAACGCCCTACTGTCAAAATGTTTACTATAAATTCTATCTGAAACTATTTTACCCCTCAGTTGCCATAAACTCATTATCTCATTTATAACTCTTAACTTTCTATTAATCATATTTCAGTGTTTTTTTTACTACCCTTTTAAAAAATATTTTATGGTCCCTAACTGGTTTGGCTCAGTGGATAGACTGTTGGCCTGTGGACTGAAGGGTCCTGAGTTCAATTCTGGTCAAGGGCATATACCTTGGTTGTGGGCTCGATTCCTAGTAGGGGGTGTGCAGGAGGCAGCTGATCAATGTTTCTCTCTCATTGATGTTCCTAACTCTCTATCCCTCTTCCTTCCTCTCTGTAAAAATCCTTTATGTATATATATATAATATATATATATATATATATATATATATATATATATATATATACATATATATATATATATATATATATATATATATATATATATATATATGTATATATATATTTGGGTTTTCCTTAAGATTTCTTCTTCAGATTATTTCACTTCTTTTTGTATTTCCTAATATTTTTTTTTCAGATATAATGTTTATGATCACCACCTATGTGGAATTAACTCCCCAGTCTGCAATTTAAACCTTAGCTATTTTATTTTAGTAAACTTCAGATTTTTAACCCACTATTTGTTGTGACATCTCACCTGGAGACCAAAGTGTCCCTGCATTTGTAACATATTTAAATCTGAATCAGTGATCTTTTGTCCTAAATTCTTTTTGTGAATGGCCTAAAGTCATCAATAGCAAAACCATCCACTCAGCCAGTCAAGCTACACAACTGAGAGTCATTCCTGACCTACTTTTCTCTCCTCTCTGTTAGTCAACTTACTTTCTTTTCTGCATGTTATGGATGGAAAAAGGGGGGGTTCTATGGAAAGTAATCTCACAGGTTGATTTGATTATAAATTCCTAGTTGGGCAAGTCATGGTGGGTACTTATGTCCCAGGCATATAACTTTTTGATAAAAGGTTCATCTTTGCTTTAAGCAAGCCCTGCTCATTGTTTCCATGCATCTAGGTTAACACACATTTAAGATAAATCAGAACAACCCTCAAGAGAGCACATAATCTTGTTAACTATCCTGTTATCCAAACCCAGCTATTCTTTCTCTCCCACCTCCATGCAGTCTTCCTTACCATTCATCCTTAAAGTGAAATTCATAAAAGAAACTACAAAACCATTATTCTCAGTAGCATTTGAGATCTTGCTCCCCATAATATGTCATCACTTTGGCTCAGATAAACTCTTATAAAGAGTCCCTACAGGTTTGGATGTATGTGTGTGTGTGTGTGTGTGTGTTTATGTTCACAATATTTTGTATACCTTTTTCTTTTTAGTTTCTATCACAACTACCAATTTCCCAGTTAAGTCATTTTTCATATATATACTAATTCTTCTCTAGTTCAAATTCATCTTAATTTTCATCTGGAAAATTATAGGACTTTCTAATTGGACTCTATATCTCTCTTTCTAGTCTGTGCTGAAACAAGTCCAAGGTTCCCATGACCTATTCTTTTCCATAGTGCCAATCTCAAACCCTATTGCATCTCTATCCCCATGCAGTACTAGTATATATGAGTGTACTATTGTTATATATACAGCATTATTTTATTTCTTCCTCATATGTATATTTTATCTATTAGTATTTAACTTCTCTTTTCCTGATTAAATTTTCATCACACTCTAGGAAATAACAATCAAGCCTATAGGTCAACTTCCTTTTAGGACTTCAAGGCAAAAAAAAAAATGTACTTGCATGAAATAAAGGAAGTACATAGGAACTACTCAAACTTACTATCTTAGTATAAACAGAGTCAATAAGCTGATCTATTTACATAATCAGTAGCATAAAATAAAAATATCAAAATCAAATAAAAATACTGGTTTCTGGAGAAACATTATTAAGGAGACTAGAGAAAAATATATTTTAATCTCTGCACATTATTTGCAGAAGTATTTAAGAGCATAAAGCATACATGAAATGTTATTATCTTAAAAAGAATAAATATCAGAGAACAAAAATAAACATGGGATTAAAATATGATAAAATATTTTATTTTTATTTTATTATCATTACTCTCATAATTATTATTCTCTTTATTTTATTATCATTATCAGAATGAGAGCAGAAAATAGGATGGAAGGGAAGTAATTATCTATGAAATACTAGACAACAATTTCAAAAGCAGAGAAAGGATAAAGGCTGTAGTCTCATAAAATAAATGATAGCTACGTCTAAATTAAGGATCCTAAATCCTTCTAAATGGGAGAAAGTAAGCTCCCTATAGAATGCTATCAGATTAACCATCAGAAATATCAATACCAGAAGATAATAAGGAAATGTCTTATTGCTTCTGAGGGAAAATTTGGAGTCTAGAAAGGGATATATACAAATCAGTTTGTGAGGACTGACTAAAGCCACATTTAAATAAAGATAGACTCAAAAATGTTATTTGTGGTACATGAATTCTTACTTCAGGATATTTTCCAACAAAATGAAACAAAATTCAAGAATTAGACAGGAACAGACTCTTGAAAACCATAGGTTCTCACGTATAAACGTGGTAAAGGTCCTAAAATAAAGGCCTAGGAAACATTGGGCTACTAATATACCCAAATGCCTAAAACAATATCTGACACCTAATAAGTGCTGAAAAACATTGGTTAAAGGAATGAATAAGGAATAATTTACCAGGAGAATGAAGAACTCCTTGAGACAGAATCTAGGCATAAAAAAGGCATGGTAGTACAGAAAGGTTGACTGACTTGAGGGTATGATAATACAAACATGCACACAAACACCACCACCACCACCTCCCCCACCACCCCCCCGCCCGCCATACACACACACACAGAGTCAACCATGGCTGTTGTTGCCAGTTCAATGCCAATAGGAATCCCCAACAAGCTGATGCAGCCTTGACTAGGAATCTCAATTCAGCAAAGGCTCCTTGGAAGAGGTAACAGAGGTAACAATCAGGGACCATGGCTGGGCCTATAGGCATGGAGTATGAACTGGATCTACATAAACAACCTGGTGCTTTGAATAAGAGAACTATCCAGTGCAAACAGCTCAATTGGGAAACATCACGGCTATGGAATAACTCATAACTCAGTAGTGTTACAGCTCAATTATGTAGCAGAAAGGCTATGGAGCAGCATTGCTGTGATGCGCCCCTCCTGCCACACAGCTCTGGTCTTCTCAGCTCTGCTCCACCTACTCTGGTCTTCTCTGGCCCTTGCTGGCCTGCTCCATTCTGCTCTGCTCTGGTATGGCAAGACTTCTTTAGTGTTTTCTCTTCGCCCTGGAAAATGCAGTCTTCTGTCTTTGGTGTAAAGGGTACCTGTGCTCCCTGAGTCAGAGGGGAGCTTACTTTCTTATGGAGAGAAGTCCCCACCTCCAGTCTCTGATTAGTCTGTCCTCATGCAAATGAGGGCTCCACATTCTCACTGTTTGGTCCAAAAGGCACTGTCCTGATTGATCAGAATGGAGCCACTCTGATTGGTCAGTGAAGATGCTAATGCGGATAGAGCTGCTCAGCTCCCCTTGGACAAGGAAAGTATCAGCCTTCTTCGCTGAAATACAGGTCCAGGAACTCTTTCATAAGGGCTGGATCAGATGGCAGGAACATAGTTCAGGCAGGAGACAGGCAGTTTAGTGCATGCTTCTCCATAAAACATGGCTGGCACAAGAGGCCCCTGTTTAGAAATGGCTTCTAGGCTCTGTCTTTTAATTTGAGCCCAGTTAGCTGCCAGGAGTCGTTCTTGGTAGGTATCTTCTTTCTCAGGGCCTACCACACGAACACACAACTAAATTAAATTTTTGAACCCAATCAAATATGTGCTGTTCAAATTTAATATGTCAACAAGGAAAGATTGGGCATGCTTCAGGAAATCATCAGAATTGCTAAAATAAGAAAGATATCAAATAATTTGCCTCAAGGGAAGTAGGAAAGGTAAGGTGGTGAAAATACAGCTTTTTTTTTTTCCCATAAGATCCTGTGTGTAATTCTTATTTCTCACCATACACATGTTGCAGGGATGATTGAAGGTTGGAGTCTATATCTCCTGAAGTTAGTTCCTAGGATTCTTATACAAAATGCTGCTTACCTACAAGCTGCAGACTAGTCAGAGTCAGCATTTACAGAAAAAATAGCAAAAGAATGGTGGGGTGAATTGTAATTCCCCACTGTTACAAACTCATCCCTGCTAAGTCCTTTTGAGTTTTATCATCCTACACATGGTGAAGAGCCACTTAAGGCTGAAGAAGCTTCAGGAATGAGGGAATTTCAGCTACTCCCTGAGGGTGGAGCAGCTGAAATTTAGATAGAGGAGGAGATAAAATGTTTCAGGGTAAGAAATGGCTTCCACATCCCACTCATTGGATTCCAATTGCCAAACACTATGCAAGGTTCTTAAAAACAAGCTGATATAGCCTTGACCAGGAATCTCAATTCAGCAAAGGCTCCTTGGAAGAGTTAACAATCAGGGACCATGGCTGGGCTTATGGGCATGGAGTATGAACTGGATCTACAGAAATAGCCTGGTGCCTGGAGCCAAGTTCTCACCACCAAGGCTTGGGAGGCTGTGGTTGAAGGTCCAGGAGGCAGACTCTTTGGCCTGGCCATCCCCTTGCTAACCCTCAGTGAACTCCAGGCTGGTCAGACAGGTGAGAAGCAGGTACACTTGGCTCAAATTTGGGCCCCTCCATGGCTCTGCTCTCTCCTCCAGGGTTTAGGTGGGAACACTGGGGTCACAGTCCCTGGCATACATGGCTGGAGGTGCAAAGGTAGCCAAGGAAGAACTAAACCTTGTAGAACATATAATATCCAACAAATGTAGTATGGCCAGCTTTTAAATAGAACATTTGGGAAAATAAAGGGGCCAGCATTCACTTTAAGAAAGAAATAGAACACACCACAAAATAAGACAAACATATATATGTAAATTATATAAGTAACATTTCTTTGAAATTAAATTACATGTTTCTCAAAAAAACTGCTAAATATCAGAACAGCTTATTTACCTAGACCAATTGATCAAGATATAATCAATTTCAAAAAGATGAACAAAGAGAAAGTTCCTTCCTAAATTGGTGTGTATTCTGCTGTTTTACCCAATAGCAAATTTGACTATATATTTAAATCAAACATATATAAATTTTAAACCAAATTTTGAATGATATAAAGATTGTGATTTTTTTGTTTCTGTATGCATTGTTTTTTGAAAGAATAGAATTTAGGTAAACAGTGATAAAAATGTTGAGTCAGCAGCAATCCAGCAGTATACCCATTTACTTGTTCTCTCGGTGTTGGTTTTTTTCATTTATAAATCAACTAGAGGCCTGGTGCACAACTTTGTGCATAGTTGGGGTCTGGCCAGCCCACCCAGATGGGGGCCAATTGGGGCTGGGCTGGCTGGGGAGAGGGCTGCGGGAGGTTGCGGGGCACCTGGTCAGAGCCCTGATTGGACCAGTTGGCCTCCGCAGTGTGCAGCATAGGGAAAGGTCATTCAGGTTGTTCTGTCATTCCAGTCGCTTGGCTTTTATATATATAGACTAGTGGCCCGGTACACAAAATTCATGCACATTAAAAGGGAATAGTTAGAGGAAATATTTTAATATTGCTATTTGCCCTTTCTCTATAATAGAAGTGTCAGAGATGAAAGAAAATTAGTAAAATGTATATGAAAATCTCCCTCTTGTCAGAGTCTGGGGCACGCTGTAGGAACCAGAGTCAAGTCCCCACCATCCGCACACACTTCGAAAACGCAGGAGACCCAGACCCAGACAACCCCACCCCCATTGAGCGAGACCCAAACCCAGCTAGCCCCACCCCCGTCAAGCCCCTTCGGGCAGGAAGCACAGCCTCAGGTCCCCCATCCCAGTGCCAGGCAGGGGGCACAGCCTCAGCTCCCACAGCCCGGCACCAGGGCAGGGGGCATGGCTTGAGGTCCCCTGGCCTGGTGCCGGAGCAGGGGGTATGGCCTGAGGTCCTCCATCAAGCCCTGCAAGGCTGGAGGTGTGGCCTGAGGTCCCCCAGCCTGGCACTGGGGCAGGGAGCATGGCCTGAGGTCTCCTGGCCTGGCGCCAGGGCGGGGGGTGCAGCCTGAGGTCCCCTGTCAAGCCCCACCAGGTAGGGGGCACAGCCTCAGGTCCCCCGACCCAGCCCCGGGGCAGGGGGCATAGCTTCAGGTACCCCAGCCTGGCACCAGAGCAGGGGGTGTGGCCTGAGGTCCCCTGTCAAGCCCCGCCAGGCTGGGGGTGCTGCCTGAGGTCCCCATCAAGTCCTGCTGGGCAGGCGTCATGACCTGAGGTCCCCCATCCTTGCCAGGCACCATGCAGCCTCAGGTCCCTGCTGTTCGGTCATTACATTATGGCAACCCGGCCAATTTGCATATCCCTCTATTATTAGTATAGATAACAAATGCCCTTCTTTTCTCAAGAATAAATATACATTCTGTGACTTGTCACTATAAGTATAAACATCCAGAATTACAAAAACAGTTATAATAGTTGACAACAGAAATGTAAATATTAACTTGCTTAAATAATTTGATAATATTTCTTAAAGCCTTAATTTATTATTCTATTTTATTTTATTTTTTATTCTTACTCAAGGAGAGAGAGAAAAGCACTGATGTGGGAGAGAAACATTGATCAGTTGCTTTCCATACATGAACCGACCAGGGATCAAACCAGCAACCCAGGTATATGCCCTGAATGACCTTTTGGTGAAAAGGACTATGTGCAATCAATCAACTGAGCCACTCCACCCAGGCTTAAAGCCTTATTTTTTAATGCAATACTGATATTTGTAAATGATTTGTACATTATGCATCAAAAAATGAAGATAAAATAATGAATGTGCATAGGATCTAAATCTATGTCAATATAGAAAGATAGAGTCCTGATCGGGTGGTTCCCTTGGTTAGAAGAGCATCATGCCATACACCAAAAGATTGTGGGTTTGACTCCCTTCAGGGAACATACCTAGGTTTCAGGTTTGATTCCCAAATGAGGCGCTAAGGGAGGCAATCGATCAATGTTTCTCTCACATGGATGTTTCTATCTCTCTCTCTGCTTTCCTCTCTCTCTAAATCAATGAACATATTCTCAGGGGTGGGTTAAAATGAAACAAAACAAAATGATAGAGAGGTATTTTGACATGTGTACTTAAATAACAATGTTTAAAATATATTCTAGTACACTACCTTAATCAGTTCAAGAAAAAAATCTATAAACTGCTTATTAAACTCCAAATAATCTGAAAGGCAAGTATGATTATATTATATAACCACACACATATATGTATTTATACATAAGAAAGAATACATTCAACCATCAAAATTCTTGCATTGTGTCTATGGATCACTTACAGAACATTTTTTTCTTCGTAGCACAGTAAATCTAAACAATCGTTTTGTCACACATCTAGATCCAGTAGAACTTCAAACATATGGTCCCACATTTTACAATTTCTGAAGGGAGAATACAATAGCATTGTTATAACTTCCTTTTTAATTTCTGTTTAACTCAATTCTGACAATATTTAGAAACTTTCAAGATATCATATTAATCTGATTCTCTAAAATATGACATATAAAGCAGATTATCAACTCTTCATTATCTGAAGTATCCATAAGATAAACTGACATCTACAATATCACCCTCAAGATACCACCTCAGCCTGGCCAGTGTGACTCAGTGGTTGAGTGTCCACTCATGAACTTTGAGATCATGGTTCAGGCTTCATCCCCTGTAGGTGGTATACAGGAAGAAGCCGATGGATTATTCTCTCTCATCATTGATGTTTCTATCTCTATCTTTCTCTCCCTTTCCCTTCCCCTCTCTGAAATCAATAAAAACATATTTTTAAAAAGATACCACTTCAAGTAGTACTCACTTTTCAGGTTAATGAAATGAAGAAACAGTTAAAACCTTAAAATAAAACTGAGTTTGCATTATGTACATAAGTGATATGCATAGCAGATTACATAGAAGTATTTTTTAATGAGTGAATCAGTGAATTGTTATGTGAACTAGTGGCCCGGTGCCTGAAATTTGTACATGGGGTTGGGGGTGTCCCTCAGACTGGCCTGTACCCTTCCAATCTGGGACCCCTTGGGGGATGTCCGACTGCCGGTTTAGGCCTTCTCGCAATCAGGGACTGCTGGCTCCTAACCACTCACTTGCCTGCCTGCCTGATTGCCCCTAACCACTCTGCCTGATCACCCCCAACTGCCCTCCCCTGCCGGCCTGATCACCCCTAACCGCCTCTGCCTTGGCCCTGCCACCATGGCTTTGTCTAGAAAGTCTCCCAGAAGGTGTCCCAGTCTAATTAGCATATTACCCTTTTATTAGTATAGATACTCTTTTCATTCATAAATTTTTTGGATAAAAAATGCATTTGGGGAAAAGTGGCCAACTTTTTTTTTAAAGCTCACTTAGGTAGGATTTGTATTAAGGAAAGGGGTATTTGATAGTCACATTTTTAATAAGTGGATGTTACCTTACTATTACATCCTTCTTATTTTTATCATACAAGAATTTAGAAACACCACTTTGCTATTCAGCAACATCTTTATTTCCAAACTCTTAGACAGTGTATATAATGACTTAGTTTTATTTATTTTTTCTGATTTAATTTGAAAGTGAATAAAAGCTTTATTGTTAATAGATACAATTTTAAGCCTCTTTAAGATAATGGCTATTTGTTTATATGGTCGCTTTCAAGACTAAGAATTTTCTATGTAATCAGTTCTGAAATTACTTTGTGTCTCAATTGTCACATAGGCTTAAAAATGTTCTGTAAAGAGAATGACAAACAGAAGTATTCTTATCTAAATGAAAGAGTCAAATAAATAGCCAAGAAAAATTAATACCTTTTCAGTATACTCGAATTTTTCTTGCTCACCACTCACATTTCAATTTTTATTTCAGAAATATCTATAATAATAAAATGTAATATGCAAATCTACCAAACTGCTGAACAGCCGAACGACCATCCAGACAACCATTCAGACAACCACGCTATGACACCCACTGGCGCCAGGCCAGCCAAGGCAGGTGCAAGGCGATTGGTCGGGACCCAGCCTTTGCCTCATGATCAGTCTGCAGAATGAGGCCCAGGCCACCGGCCGGCGGGGTGATCAATCAATTGGGGGGATCCACAATTGCCCCAAAGAGGGAGGCCCAGGCCACTGACCAGCAGGCTGCGGCAGGTGGGCGGGGCCTCCCTCTTTGGAGTGATCAATTGCAGGGCTCCCAGACTGTGAGAAGTCACAGGCTAGGCTGAGGGACGCCCCCCTCCCCAAGTGCATGAATTTTGAGCACCGAGTCTCTCGTAGTTAAATAACTTAGAGAAAATGATTTTATGATCATCTAATTCATTGTAAAATATTCCCAAAGCTGAGTTACGATAGGCAGGTCCAAGCCTCATTTTACTAAAGCAGCAGTAGGAGGCAGGCAAGATGTGAGAGTCCTGCACAGCAACTCCATATAAAACATACTTTTATGAGTAAAATATCCTGGTCTACCCTTCCAGCAACTAGTCTACATTTGTCTTATTTATATGTGCCATCCTAACAGGACTTCCAATGAATGAAGATGTTTGAAAGCTATCTTACAAAAAGATGCATGATAGTATTTGATAGTATTTGGCTGGCCTTTGTCTCAAGAATGGTTCACCAGCATAATAGTTATAAAAGAAATGCTATTGTTATTGTTAACTGAACAATGAAAATGTGTACAGGTAGAGTATAGGAGGCAAATAACCTATCCTCTCATAATTAGAGCAAAAGGAATGTACTTCCATTAAAAAGAAAAAAAAAAGTAAACCTAAAGGCAGGGAACAATTTGTCCATCATGCAAGCAGCTGGCATCCTAAAAACTAAAAACTCCAGCTGGCACCTCACACTACCGACAACTAGCCAACTCTTCACATGGGAAAAGTGCTGTATGATTTGATGTGAGAAAGCAACAAAACAGATATTTGTGAATAAATATTGGTTTGACAGGAAGTCAGACAAACTGCATTTTTTACTCGAAGACATGTACTTAAGCACAAGGTGCCAAACATAATATCTATTTAAAGAAGGGAAAAAAATGTAGAGAAAATCTGCATCAGAGTGAAACTGAAGCAGATGGTGTAAATTGGTCCTTTGTTAGTCTTAAAAATTTTAAATAAAAAATCCTAAATTGGAGTCAAAAATAAAAGAGTCTTTTTCATCAGAAACAAAACACTTCCAACATAACACCTACAACTTCTGGAAAATTTTTGCTTCCATTTTCAATCCCCTCAAAACCATATTTCTGACTCAGTGTACTCAACCCAAACAAAACGCACGTGACTAAACTATTTTAAACACAGAATCTCAGAAATCTGCTATTTATTGGTTGTAGTTTAAGTAAATGCAGAGTCTATAACTGCCATCCTCATGGAAAGTGAGAGATTTTTTTTTTTCATTTTAAGTTTTTAATGAAAGTTTTATATAATATTACTTTATTCCTGCATCTTCTCAATTGTTTCCTTCTTGTATTTTCCCTTTTCCTTTCCTACTTGGACAGATTTGACTTTACGTTTAAGGATCTTTTTGCAGTCTTTGTCCAGCTTTAGCCTAGTGATAACCACCTTGCTGGGGTGAATGCCCACATGAACAGTTGTACCATTAGCTTTCTCCCGTTGCACTCATTCAATGTAGATGACATATTTTTTCCTTTAAACTTGGACTACTTTGCCAATTTGCTGCCCTTTGTAATGTCCTCAAACAACCTGAACTTCATCATCCTTTAGGATGGGCATGGACCAAACATTGTACTTCTGTCTCAGCTCTTTGGAAAGAGGAAACGACATAATCTTCCTTCGAATGTGGGAAGGTACATTGAAATGCCTTTTACAGTTCTTGCTCCGGTCAGAAGTCACAAAGGGATTGAACTTCATTTTGAATGGGCTTGAGTGTAAACATATTTAGCTCCCTCCAAAATTAATCAGGCCACCCATCCAGAACCTGAAAAATGCAGATCTCAGGTCCAAAATATCTTCCAATGGGTGGACATGGTTTGAAATTCCGTGGCTTTACTAAAAGTTATTTTGAGACAATTCTTTAGAAACTACACTGCCTAGACCTGACTCCATATCCACAGGCCTTCTCCCCTCCAGCTCCCGTTTCCGAATCCCAATATTCTCTTTTGAAAGTGAGGGATTTTAAAATGATGCCTCCTTATTTTAAAAATTGTTTCAGATCTAAGACACTGATTCTCCAGGAGGCCTTCTAAAAGTACAAATATTATTACACTAGAGTCCCGGTACATGAAAATTCATGCACTCGGGGAGGGGGGGGCGGTCCTTCAGCCCGGCCTGCGCCTTCTTGCAGTCTGGGACCCCTGGGGGAATGGGCCTAAGCTGGCAGTCAGGCATTCCTCTGGCAGCCCGGGAGCTCTTGGGGGATGTCCAACTGATGACTTAGGGGAGCGGGCCTATGCTGGCAGTCAGACATCCTTAGTGCTTCCAAGGAGGTGGGAGAGGCTCCCGCCACTGCCGTTTCACTCGCAGCCAGCCGTCAGCCTAGCTTGTGGCTGAGTGGAGCTCCCCCTGTGGAGCACACTGACCACCAGGAAGCAGCTCCTGCATTGAGTGTCTGCCCCCTGGTGGTCAGTGGGCATCATCGTTCCTGGCTGTTCCACCATTAGGGTGAATTTGCATACTACCCTTTTATTATATGGGATTAACTCTAGCATCCTTTAATGTTCTAGTATGTGTTTATGTATCACACTAGCTATCCAGTCCTAACTCTCCTGCCCAAAAGATATTTGCTTACATTTCCCGCCCCCCAGAACTGTATGAAGTAGCTCCCCTACTTGCAAGGGAACCCATCCGAGATGTGAGTATTAATATCTATAGTCTCTACAGTAGAGGAAGAGAAGGGAATGATGTACTGCCACCCTAGAGCATCTACTAGAAAACACAGTTTTTGCTCTGTCAACTGAACAGAGAAGTTACATATTTTACTATCCATGGAAGCATTAGAAAAGTTCTAGTCTTAACCTTTTATAAAGAAACATCTCGTCAAGGTGAAAAACTTAGGAGTGTAGAATTCAGAACATTTAAATTCCAGTTTTCCTATTGTACCAACACATGATGCTGTATCTAAAAGAAACATAATTTAGGAAGATGTGGCAGTGATCATGAGAATGCACCACACAGTACTCAAATATGGAGAGCATAGGCTGTTCTCACCCCATGACTAAGTGCATGCGGGGAGAGTAAGGCATGCCCGTTTCTGGGGGACCTAATTCTTTGATGGTTGGCTTTGGCTCATGTACTCCAGATGCCTCTGTTGAACCTTTCTCAAATTGTATAGCATTCTGGAATGCTTTCTCTCGACCTTCTCTCCCTGTCACCTTTACTCGGGGTTAAACTTGCAGTGTGTTCTGATGGCTTTCCAGCCTTTTCAGGCTCCCTCCCCACTCCTTCTCACATAGATGTTTGCCCTAATACAATGATTGCACAAGTAATTCCATTCTGATATCAGCTTCTAAGAGGACCTGGACAAACATAGATATATATTTTTATCTTCCAGGACATATAGTAAATTATAATTTTATATGCCATACTGTTTACTTTTTAAAAAGTTTTTATCTTAATAAAAAGTTATTATGTAATAACACTTAATGACATGTATGCTAATACATTAATCTCCTTAAAATTTAATTCCATCCATTTTTATGTAACAGAATAACTACTTTTTAAAGTAAAACTTCAAGTTTTGAATCATTTTAATTGAAGTGATCCTCCACAATTAAGGTTTTAATCAACAAAATTAAATATTTAATGTTGCTCTACTTCATTTATTATTTCCTTCTTTATCTTAGTAGTTATGCTCTTTAAGCCTAAGTTGATGACTTTTACTTTAAAATAAAGATAGTAGATTTACTAACAGAGAGAAGGTGAAAATGACCCTGAAATAGTAAAGAAGTATCCCTTTCTTCATGGTGTGATAAGCACAAGTAGAATGCCTCATCTCATCTCATATAGTGCATCTTAAACAAAAAGACTATGGCTTATTACTGATATAATTCACAAAACCTAAATGAAAATTCTAATTCATCCATTCAGCAAGTATGTACTATATGCTTAACACTCTATAAGTAAAGGTTATGAAAGGCTATTTTTTAACTGATCTTTCAAATTCATGAGTGACTCAAATTCATGAGTGACAAAGATAGATGAATAAATAAAATGCAGCATGGTAATTATTATCTCAAACATTGAATAAATTGCCATCTGCACCTAAAAAAGAGTAATTATCTCTTCCTCAGTAATTTATGAGTCTACATGGAAAATAATGTTTGGCCTGGGTATTGAAAAATAGGTTTATCAGAAAGAAAAGAGGATGAGAGAAAATCCAGGCAGAATGGACTATGTATGGTAGCACACCTTGAACAAAAGAGCACAGATGAATAAATTAATTGAAAGCATAATATGACTGGATTATAGAGCAGGCTGTGGGAATGGTAGGAGGTGTAATTAAAATGGTAAAATGGGTCAGATGTAGGAAGCTCTTTCATGGTATGTTAAGGAATTTCAATTATTCTACTAGAGGCCCGGTGCATGAAATTTGTGCACGGGGGATGGGGGGGGCGCTGTCCCTCAGCTCAGCCTGCACCCTCTCCAATCTAGGATCCCTCTCACAATCCAGTACTGCTGGCTCCCATCCGCTCACCTGTCTGCCTGTCTGATTGCCCCTAACAGCTTCTGCCTGGCAGCTTGATAACCCCCTAACCATTCCCTGGCCAGCCTGATTGACGCCTAACTGTTCCCTTGCCGGCCTTATTGCCCCTAACTGCCCTCTCCTGCCATCCTGGTCACCCCTAACTGTCCTCCCCTGCCAGCCTGGTTGCCCCTAACTGTCCTCCCCTGTAGACCTGGTCACCCCCAACTGCCTTACCCTGCTGGCCTGGTCACCCCCAACTGCTCTCCCCTGCTGGTCTGGTCACCCCAAACTGCCCTCCCCTGCAGGCCTGGTCCCCCTCAACTGCCCTCCCCTGCAGGCCTGGGTCCCCCCCCAACTGCCCTCCCCTGCAGGCCTGATAGCCCACAACTGCCCTCCCCTGCCGGTCATCTTGTGGTGGCCATCTTGTGTCCACATGGGGGCAGCCATCTTTGACCACATGGGGGTGGCCATCTTGTGTGTTGGAGTGATGGTCAATTTGCATATTACTCTTTTATTAGATAGGATAGGTCTTGGGAGCTATTGATGTATCATTATTGCAGAGAAAAATACCATTAAATAAAAAGGCTTGAAATATAATCTTCATAACAAATAAAGAGGGAAACATTTCAAATATCACTCATGTTTTTTGATAATGTCTTCACTGAGGCACTACAGTGAGGGGATAATGGAACAAATGGACATCAAAGAGGCTTGGGTTCAAATACTAACTTTGTCATATATCATTAGTGTGTCATTGGATTGTTTTTTATATCCCAGTTTTCTTGGTTTTAAATATGAATAATAATAGTGAGTAATAAATATTTTAACAATTTAATATTTTTACTATAACAGGATAAAATTATTTAGAAAACTTTTTGGACAATTCTGAAAATTGGAAAGGTTTTTTTTGTTTTTCCTGGCAAGTTTGTTGCAAAATTATCTGATGGCACTAATTTACCTGACCTGTAGACAATTTCTAAGCTTTATTTATGATACATAGTGTGAACATTCATGATTGATTTGAAGGTCCTGCCAATTATATACTGTAGGAAATTTACTACCTTTCTAAAATTTGAAATATTCAGAAATGCAAAACACAATTGACTCAAAGAGTTTTAGAGAAGTGGCTATGAACCTGAATATGTAAATTGCTTTTAGAGTGTCCAATGTAAAAAGTGTTCTTAATAAACATTAGGTACTGGTAGAATTGTCATTATCTGACTCTATAAACCCCCATTTTATACTGTTATAAAATTTTAGCTGACCCCACATGTTGCTTATGGTCCATTTATTTATTTATTTATTTATTTTGGTCTTAGATTTCAGACTTTGCTTCTTTTGCATGTCATTTTTGGAGATTGATCTTCCCCTTTTCTGCAGATAAGCATCATTCCAACTCATTCTGGATCTTAAGTCACTGTTGTAGCTATAGTAGGCCTCTGGTTTCTCTAAATTCCATAACTCAGAATTCTGGGCAAATAATACTGAAAGGAACTACGATGAATAAGAAGAAAATGGGACTTAAAGTAATTCCGGAATAGATCAAATCCTAAATAGTGGAGTAGTCAGAGAAAAATTGAGGAGGAAGAAAGAAAAAAAAAGCAGAAATGCCAGGGTCAAAGAAATGAAGAGAGAATAGGAAGGCTGGGAAAGAAGGAGTGAAAAAGTGTGCCAGGTGACAGAGAAGCCTAATGAGGCAGGAAATGAAAACAATGTAGGACTGTGCTCTGTCACTAGGAGGCAGGAGGAAGACTATGATAGGTTGATACTTGAAGGAAGTGATGAAAATAACTGTGAATTGCATTTCCATAATACTGAAAGGTTACATGTTTAATGTATACTATTGACCTCCGCTTCTGTCTGTCAGAGCAAAAGAACGCATTTTTAATCCCAGTTCAGAGATACAAACTGGGTAAATCCACATGGGAAAATTATATATATACTAGTATTTTAATTTATATTTATAGTACATATAAATTTATATATATATGTATACACACACACACACACACACACACACACACACAGAGGCAAACAAACATACATACATGCAGAGGTTATGTTTAGCCTTCTACTACAAAGGAATCATTTTTAAACTGTTACTTTAATAAGAAAAACTTTTGTATGATTTGTAAGAAAAGAAATGGGCCCTGGCCAGGTAGCTCATTTTGGTTAGAGCATTGTCCCAATATACCAAGGTTGCAGATGCGATCCCTGGTCAGGGCACATACTAGTACAAGCAGCAGCCAATGAATGCATAATGAGTGGAACTGTTCCTGGTGAGAGGACAAGACCTTGGTTCTTGTTTTCTTGAAGGAAAGATTTCAATCAAGAGGCAAAGTGTAGAGAAGCAAGCAAGAAATTATTAACCACAGCAAAAATATACTTAGGACAGTGAAACAGGAAGGGCATAGAAGAAGCAACAGGTGAGCCTAGGCTAGACTGCTTTGGCTCACTGGGAAGTCAGGAAAAGGGGGCCTTGGAGACAGGTTCTAGGGGTTAGCCTGGGACACACGGCCACTCCCCATTGCTCCCCTGGTTGCAAGTCTCATGGGGTACCTTGGAGTTTAGGAGATGCTTGCCTGTGGGGGAAGGAGAAGGGGAAGTAAATGGCATGGGTGTGCTCCCTGGAGGAAGAGTGATGTCCTGGGACCTTCATTTTCTGGGGTTTTAAAGGCTGGGCATTTAAGGGACATCTTAGGAGAAGATCAATAAAATATTCATCAGCTTTATGCTGATGTACTACAATGAAATTTATTCTTTTAATTTGTCTGTCCTTAGGTATGGTTGGCAAATGGCACTAACTGGATTTCTATTATCTGTCTCCCTGAGTAAGATAATTTAAGCTATTAACTCTCTGGGTGGGGAGGAGAAGTACAACTCATTTA
Organism: Ia io; assembly: GCA_025583905.1. Lineage (NCBI taxonomy): Eukaryota > Metazoa > Chordata > Mammalia > Chiroptera > Vespertilionidae > Ia > Ia io. The sequence continues at coordinate 24,183,487 of JAJQQW010000009.1, forward strand.
CTCTTAAGTATCTTTGGTTTAGGAAAGGTAGAATACCAGATAGCTATGAGCTGCAGTTTATCTGTCTTAGTTTCTCTATTCTGCTTGTCCTGGAGTTTTCCTAGCTTCTTACTCTCCTATAAAAGAACAACAAATTATTCTCTCTTTCTCTCTCTCTCATCATTAAATAAATAAAAAGTATTTAAAAGAACATAAATGTTATGTATTACATATGAATGGAAGTTTCAACACTGGTGCAGAACTCCACAGACTGCTCTGTCTCTGTCTTAGTCACCGTGAAAGCATGCTTTGGAAGGACGCCCTGGAGACTCACCAACACCAGTAAAAGGCACTGAAGAAGTGAGAGATAAACTTTTGTTATAGTAAGTGACTGAGGTCTGTTTATTACCTGTATTGTCCTAACTTATACAAAATAAATGTTTTAGCCTGCCTTAAATTTAACTAGGTAATAATGTCCAACCTATATTAAAGAGCTTCTTTTAGATTAAATAGACACTTACTTCTTTCATCCCACTCTCAATATTCTAGGAAATAAGGCACCTCTATTTGCTGATATGAAAGCCAGTTAGATCTACTCCCCTCTTAGTGTATGCAAGCTTTTCTGTGATTTTTCTCACTTTCTCCATGGATCAATTACCAATACCTCTTACAGACATTTCAAGCATTTCCATCTACCTATGTTGAAGTCATAACAGCACATATACCACCAAACTTTTTAATTGAATATCTTCTAGTTATATGTCTTTTACAGCAGAAAAACAATGATGGGCTAAATTAGGTAACAAAAGAGAAAAATGAAAGAGGAGGAAGCTATGGAAAAAATTTTTACCAAATTAGAAGTATATGGACTTAAACACACACATACAAGACATTCCCAGATATATTTACATTTACTAGACCTAAGAGCCAATATTTCCATCCTATATATAAGTAATATAGATTAACACAGAACATTACTTTATGCTGTTATTTAAATGGAAATATTATATTTATAGCAAGAAGATTGAAATCACTCCTGGAACCACAAAATTTATAGTACCATATATCTCATAAAAAGGAGAGAGAATATTTTTTTCTCTTTGTACTGTGAATCAGGCGTTCATTGAAAGCCATAAAATTCAAAGTTCAAAATATGTAATTTTACATGTAAAATCAAAATAATGACTTTAACGTATTTATAGGCACATAGAAATAGGTTATCAAAAAATGATTTCCAGAAAATAATTTTCCACTATAAGATAAATATTACCCTAAAATATTTCTATTTTTTAAAATATGCTTTTATTGATTTTTTTTGGAGAGAGGGGGAGTGACAAGGAGAGATAGAAACATCCATGAGAGGGAAGCATGGACATCCATTGCATGCCTCCTGCTGAGGATTGAGCCCACAACCCCTGTCCAGGAATGGAAACAGTGGCTTCTTAGTGCATGGGTCCATGCTCAACCATTGAGCCACACTACCAGTGCTAAATATTTTTTATTATATTTAAATCCAATGACTGGTTTTAATTGCTTTTTTTTTTTTACAATTTTATTTTTTAAATTTAACTGAGGATAAATGTCCAAGCCTTCCAAATTTTTAAAAAGTTACCCACCACATGCACATTCAGTTTCAGGGTTTGTTATGATAGTGGTGATATTCTCTATTTGAAAACAGGCAGTATTGATATTTCTGGATTTATCACAAGTTCAGAATGTTCTGGAAACCTGAAAGAGACCTCTAGCAATTCACCTAAGTATCCTTCACCTTTCATCACTTCTACTGGATTTCATGGCAGGAAAAAATATCAAATGGGCTCTAGTGGGATATAGCTTATATCCCTGGCAGGTTAAAAAATAGATAAGTATCTCTATTATGGATGTGCTTATAGATTTCATAGCCTCCAATTTTGTTTCACTTGAATAATGGCTCAAATTATATTTTCCTGCAAATCTGCACTAGATAATTACATGCTAATGCATTATATCTATAACTAGAGGCCTGGTGCACGAAATTCGTGAATGGGGGAGGGGTTGTCCCTCAGCCTGGCCTGCACCCTCTCCAATGTCCAACATCTCTTTCACAATCCGGGACTGCTGGCTCTTAACCGCTCACCTGCCTGCCTGACGCGTTGCCCCTAAATGCTCTAACTGCTTCTGCCTGCCAGCCTAATTGCCCCTAACTGCTCCCCTGCCAGCCTGATTGACGCCTAACTGCTCCCCTGCCAGCACAATCACCCCCAACTGCCCGCCCCTGCCGGCCCAATCACCCCCAACTGCCCTCCCCTGCTGGCCCGATTGCCTCCAACTGCCCTCCCTTGCCAGCCTGGTCACCCCCAACTACCCTCCCCTGCAAGCCTGGTTGCCCCCAACAGCCCTCCCCTGCCGGCCATCTTGCGGTGGGCATCTTGTAATGATGTTGTGTGAGGGCATCACATGATGCCACCTAGGCTTTTATTATATAGGATAATAAAAGCATAATATGCTAATTAGACCAGACAGCCGAACGACCTTCAGGACGTCATTCCGGACGTCCTTCCAGATGAAGCCACCATGGCAGGGGCTGAGGCAGAGGCGGTTAGGGGTGATGAGGCAGGCAGGCGATTGGTTAAAGGCAATCAGGAAGGCAAGCAGAGTGGTTAGGGGTGATGAGGCAGGCAGGCAGAATGGTTAGGAGCCAGTGGTCCTGGATTGTGAGAAGGATGTCTGACTGCCAATTTAGGCCTGTCGGATATCCCTTGAAGGGTCCCGATTGTGAAAGGGTGCAGACAAGGCTGAGGGACCTCTCCCCCATGCATGGATTTTGTGCACCGGGCCTCTAGTGGTATTATAAAATGCTTTTAAAAGTTAGCATTAACTTCTTACACTGTGTAAGAAAATATTACAAAGTTCACACAAGCCAACTGTTCTATTGAAATAGAAACAGGAAAAAGAAAAAAATCACAAAAATTAGTTAAACCTATAGGATGCTTATTAGGTTCAAAAATATATTCTCTGACTGCCTTGATAATATAATATTTGTATTTCCCAACTGCCCTCATGGGTAGGTAATATAATTGCCATCATCCCCTTTCTAGGTGGGTAAGATGGAGTAATTTAGCCACAGGGAAGTGAACTTGCTTATCTAAGTCACACAGGTGGTAAGAAATGGAAATGAGATTTGAACCTACATAGTCTAGCTTTAAATCTCAAGCATTTATTATCCATAGTATTCTCACAATTACATGTTTTACAATTCAGAATATCTCATCTGGATGCTTCAATAGTATGTGCTGGATCATTTATCTATATAGACATTATTCATTTTATTGTGCTTTGTTTATTGCATTTCACAGATGTGTTTTTTAAAAATTGAAGGCAAGACCAGCAAAATAATTATGACTCATTTTATTGCAATGCTCATTATATTGCAGTGTTCTGGAGTTGAACTTTCAATATCACCGAAGTATATCGGTATCACTATGTCTACCTTTCATCTTTCTATTCAGCTGTACCTCTTCTTAGTTTAAAAATAAAGTTATTTATTGGAAATTATTTGTCATTATTTATTAGTATGAGGAAAGGGACAAGGCAAGACAATGTGGGCTGTAAAAAGATAGTTTCTCTCTTTCCACATGTCTTAGAATATTTTGTTCCTCCCACCTCTAAGAACATGAACATATATTATTCTATGGCTAAGCTTTAGAAATAAGTGTGCAATACAACCAAAAGAGACCATATCCAAATGGAGGTGTGAAAATCTATTTTAATATTTGGTGTAAACAACATTAAATGTGCCCTCAAATCAACTATGTTATTTATGATGTGCCTCACAGATGCATGTTATTAACCATGTGTGCCATCTGGTAACTTCTATTTTAGCTAATCACTCTTGCTAAATAGGTGCTAACTCTTTGAAATTATTGTTTTCATGTTTTCACTGTCTAAATTTGGGTGAATTTAGGCAGAGTACCAGTTGTCCCTCCCTAATTATTGTTCTGTGGCCTGGGTATGAAACTCAAAGAAGAATGAAAATCAGGCACTTAGTAAAGTATTAAGCAAGTTGGGGAAGTTACAGGTTGTGAGTTCTGAATGGTATACCCCTGAAATAACTTCTAAAATTAAGTCATATGCAAATTACAAGAAGAATATTATGTATCTCTTCATTCATGATTAAAGTACAATAAATGGATATCTAAGATTTTAATTGCTCAAGAATTTTCAAAGTCTGCATAAACATATAATAATATTAGTTCTTTGGTTTATGTAAGTGTGTATAGACATTGACTTTGTTTTTTATTATTTAAACCTTTTAACTGTAGACTGCTTATAAGGAATGACATTGGAAAGAATACATCTGTGATTCTGGTAATAGTCATGAAGAATCATACACTGAACTATCTGGATTTACAAACTGATTCAGAGATTAGGCTATAAGGGGTTCACCATCCAAGGACCTCAGCGACCTTCACTAGATTCTTTGCCTTTAGACATTTGAAGGGAGATGAAAGGTGAAATAGAGATAACTTCAGACCATATTCCATCAGTTAGAATTTGTCCTGCAGCTCTACCTAAATGTGAATATGGGACACATGGTTTCTTTGTTTTTCCAGAAGTAACATGCAATAATTTGGTGAAGGCATAGCAAGTCTCTTCCACATTGTGAGATTCCAATATTTATCAATATTTTGGGCCTTTTTTTCCCCCAGCAAAAATCCAAATGATAAAAAGTAACTGTTTAGCTCTTATGTTTGATTAAACAGCCTATAGCAATTAGCTCCTGGTTTAGGCTAATTTTAGATGTAACTTACTCATTATTTCAAGGAGTGTTAAAGGGTTACTTCAACAAAGAGAATCTAAAACCAATCATCCATTCTCCTCAGGTGTGTTCTTTCTAATTTGATTATTCCCGATTTCATAGTAGAAAATACCTTGCTCTGTACTCAAGCATATTCTGGGTTTTAAAGGGGATGAAATGAAAAAAGAAAAAAGAAAAGAAATAAATGCAGTACCAACGTGTATGGCACTCAAAGCCAGGGGAAGAACAATAAGCTTTGGTTCCTTTCATCTGGGTCTGTGGTTCAAAAGAGATTACATATCCAGTGCTTGCTCCCACTGGATGCTTGGGATGCCTACCAAACACCCAAGAGAGAGGCTATACCCTGCCCTCAAGATTTCCTTTCCCATAGCCTAACAGACAGAACAAATGAGTTCACTCGTCAGAGTTGAATGAGCACAATCTCAAGGAGACGTGCAGGTGGGAGCTTGAGTGGGTCCAGGCTTGGTGCTGGGCAATGTGTGTGGAGTTTAGAAATGAACTATTCTCCCATCCAGAGAGTTTACTTCTAAGTACTTATTCCTGAAAAATGTTGACTATCCAACATTTTTGAAATAGGAAAACTTTAGGAACTAACCTAAATGCTCATCAGAAAGAGAAACTAAATCATGATGTATTCACACATGGAATATTCTAAAGCAACTAAGAAGTTGTTATATTTCTACATACAGATATGGGAAGATCCAGAAGACTCATTAAGTGGGAAAAGAAGCTATATAACACATTCATTATGTTCCCAACTGTATAAAATTTAAAATACCCAAACTGCATAGATACATATTTCAGAATGCACAGATTATATACATATACATAGATACGTATTTCAGAATGCACAAATTATATACATATACATAGATACATATTTCAGAATGCACAGATTATATACATATACATAGATACATATTTCAGAATGCACAGATTATATACATATACATAGATACATATTTCAGAATGCACAGATTATATACATATACATAGATACATATTTCAGAATGCACAGATTATATACATATACATAGATACATATTTCAGAATGCACAGATTATATACATATATATATATATATATATATATATATATATATATATATATATATATATATATATATATATATATATATATAGTGAAAATCAATTCTGAAAGGATCACACCAAAGCAATTACTGTGACTAGAATGAACTAGATAGGTAAAGGGGAGTTGTCACTTTATCTGTATTGTTTTAATTGTTTACAATAATGTATTTGTATGTTACTTGTATACATTCTGGGTGATTACTTACTATAAGAATGCAAAACATGAAGACAAAGAAGGTTGTCTCTGACCCCAAGCAGCTATGCACAGAGAGCGGCGGGGTGTGTAACAACACTGCCTGGAAGTCAGGGCACATGAGCCTGGTGCACTCTGCACAGCAGGTCTCAATAAATATCTGTTGAATAAAGCATTTATATAAATATATATATATATTTATATGCCTAAACAACCATTATGACCAAATGACCAGAATGATTGGAACGACCGGTTGACCAGTTGCTATGATGCACACTGACCACCAGGGGGACGACACTCAATACAGGAACTGTCCCTGGTGGTCAGTGTGCTCCCACAGCCAACCTCCCATTGTCCCTCCCTCTGGCTGGCTAACTTCCCATGGTCCCTCCCCCTGTCCCTTCCCTGTAGCCAGCAGGCCCCGATTGGCCCAGCCTTGATTGGCCTAGCCCTGATCGGGACTGGGCAAGACAGCCCCAATTTGCCCTGATCGCCGGTCAGGCCCAGGGACCCCACCCATGCACTAATTCCTGCACTGGGTCTCTAGTAAGTAAACAAATAGGATGAGATGAGAAAAATCAGTGATTGGTGTCCATCCCATTTACCAAATTGACTATTAGCCCTGCAGCAAGTAAAGGGATCTTTGAAAGAGCTGTGTCTTATCACCACTCTTTTGGATAAACATCACATAACATTTTATCATCTCATTATTAATAGTAATGAATGGGAATCAACATGAATGGAACATTCAGGTTTTATACTGAAATATTTAGAAATTATTTTCTTTAATATGTATAATGTATAATCGAGTTTAATTTGATTTTGCTCTTGCTCCTAAAAGTAACATTGGATCTTAAAAATTGAGCTGTCTTCTTCCTCTAAAAAAGAAATTAAATTAATTTTCAGATCATGTCTAGTAATTCAAAAACGAAATAGTTGTCAGTTATGAAAAGAGAAATTAAGAAGATGGTAAGGAGTTAAGCATCTAACTATAATAAATTTGAATTTGATACAATTCATATGATTGTTTGGATATTTAATTATGACAATGGAAGTTTATCACATCTAGGTTGAACTATCAGTATGTTGGAATTGAATGAAGATTAACTAGCAATGATTTAATTGCTGTCTCCCACTGACAAGACTTCCACTGAGTTAAATGGATATAAAGAAATACAGCTATTAAAATGAAGAAAAACAATTAAATATGAAGAGCTTCACAGTCTGAGTACAAACTAAAGAGCAATATAATAGACTAGAGGCCCGGTGCACGAAATTCGTGCATGGAGGGGGGTTGTCCCTCAGCCCAGCCTGTACCCTCTCCAATCTGGGACCCCTCGAGGGATGTCCGACTGCCCGTTTAGGCCCGATCCCACGGGATCGGGCCTAAACGGGCAGTCGGACATCCCTCTCATGGGTCGGGCCTAAACAGGCAGTTGGACATCCCTCTCACAACCCAGGACTGCTGGCTCCCAACTGCTTGCCTGCCTGCCTTCCTGATTGCCCCTAACCGCTTCTGCCTGCCAGCCTGATCACCCAACCACTCTGCTGCCAGCCTGTTTGCCCCCAACTTCCCTCCTCTGCCAGCCTGGTCACCCCTAACTGCCCTCTCCTGCAGGGTTGATCACCTCCAACTGCCCTCCCTTGCAGGCCTGGTCCTTCTCAACTGCCCTCCCTTACAGACCAGGTGCCTCCTAACTGCCCTCTCCTGCTGGCCATCTTGTGTTGGCCACCTTGTGTCCACATGGGGGCAGGATCTTTGACCACATGGGGGCAGCTATATTGTGTGTTGCAGTGATGATCAATCTGCATATTATTCTTTTATTAGATAGGATAGAAGCCTGGTACAGGGGTGGGGGCCAGCTGGTTTGCCCTGAAGGGCGTCCCGGATCAGGTGGGGGTTCCCTTGGGGTGTGGGGTGGCCTGAGCAAGGGGCCTGTGGTGGATTGCAGGTGGGCCACGCCCCCTGGCAACACAAGAGGAGGCCCTGATATCTGGAATTTATTTTCCTTCTACAATTGAAACTTTGTAGCCTGGAGTGGAGCCAAGCCTGGGGCTCCCTCTGAGGCCGGCAGCCATTTCTGTTGGGGTTATAATTGAAACTTTGTTGCCTTAAGTGGGTGGGCCCAGCCAGGGTGTGCTGAAAGCTTTGCTTCCCCTATTGCCAGCGGCAACCCTGGCCTGCTCTCTCAAGCTCCATTCTGCCGCCATTTGTTTGGATTTGTTTACCTTCTATAATTGAAACTTTGTAGCTTGAGTGGAGGCTTAGGCCTGGCAAGGGCAGGTGGAAACTTTGGCTTCCTCTGTTACCTAGGAAACCTTGCTCTCTGTGGCTGTAGCCATCTTGGTTTGGGTTAATTTGCATACTCGTTCTGATTGGATGGTGGGCGTGACTTGTGGGTGTGGCTTTGTGGGTGTGTTGGAGGTATGGTCAATTTGCATATTTGTCTATTATTAGATAAGATTATAAAATGTAAAATAATTGGTGAGTTCAGTTACTGGCTGAAATACAATATCATAATTCCTGAATGAGGGTCAAAACTGTGGCCCAAATCTCACTTCTCTTCACTTTCAAGAAACCCCAAATTAACAACAGTTACAACATGTTTTGGCAGTCATGCTCCCCAGACCACCAGGCTCTCCTCAATTATTTGAGGGCCTTTCAGTGTGCACAGGCTGTTTTGATTGACCTGATGAGTCAAAGTAGTCCATTGATTTTTCTCGAAGTACATCTTTGACTATAATTTCCCTTAGACTCCTGCTGCTTCTACTATTTAGATTCAAGTACATGTAGGTAGAAGAAACAATCATAGTCTTTTTATTTATTTATTATTTATTTTTTGTTTATTGTTTATTTTTGACACTATTACAGATGTTCCCCATTTTGCCCCCATCCACCAAGCCCTCGCCCCATCCCAGGCCTTTACCACATCATTGTTTGTGTCCACTGCCTATGCATATATGCATATATGTTCTTTGGTTAATCTCTTCCAGTCCCCACTCTGGGATCCGTCAATCTGTTCTATATACCCATACCTCTGAACAATCATAGTCTTATGTGAAATATTTAATGAGCCACATAGATCATTCTATCGATTTACAAGAAATGAAAAGATAATTCTAGACCTGATTTTCTTTAGCATCTGAGTGGAATATTTTACACCCTTCCTTTCAACAAATTGAGTTTACCACACACATGTGTGTGGTAAACTTGTAGTTCATTGTTCCCTTGTGATCTGAATTATTTTACATCCCAATTGAAGGATGAACTAGAACCCTTCCAAGGCATTAGTTATTGAACATTGCACCTACAACACTAATATCCCTTTAAGCTATCAAGATGTACGCCATTTCATGGGAGATAAAAATCTCTTTGCAAATAAAAATTTTATAATGTTATAACAATTCATGAAAAGGTTCCTAAATCTTTTATTGCTACCGATTTTCACAATAGAGGTAGGTACTGAAAAAAATGTATATAACTAGAGATTAAATTTCAAGATTTAGTTATATATAGAAAGTACAAGTGAAGGTTAAACATTTAATTTTCCTTTTTACACTGTGAAAATTACATATGGAGGAGGTTAAATATGAAGAGGTTCATATTCAAAGCACAAAAGAGTAAAAATGTAAATTTTTCAACCTGAGTGGGCCTTTGAGTGTACACAGTAGGCAGCAACCTTACATAATAGCATTGAAGGATCTAGAGAAAGTGCCCTAATCAAAAGTGTCTCATTCCTTCCAGAATAGGTGCTGTTATATCTATATATTCTGTGTGGGGTTTTTTTGTTTGTTTGTTTGTTTGTTTTGTGTGGGTTTTTTTTGTCTTCTGAACCTTCCAATTTGCTTCACTGGGCACTTTTTCCTTAAGAGGAACACAAATTTATACCACTAACTCAATCTAGCATTGAGAGTTTGATTATTCCCCCACATAAGTGGGAGCTAGGACTAAGACTCAGGAGAGAAAGATGGCCAGGAGAACAGCCATAACTTCTCATTTTTGCATTATGAATACATCCTAAATCCTACCCAGGCAGATATTGTGGTTTTCATTTTACCTTATAGTTTAAATGAAAATAATAAGAATATGTCAACATTATGCCTTACATAACATATACATTTAAAAGCATGGATTTTCTTTAAATCTACATCCTTTCCCTGTCTAAAACATCTAAAAGAAACTGTCAGTCAAGACAGAAAGTGAAATTGTCTTCTCATCCTAATTTAAATGGAAATATTAATATTAATATTTAGAAGCATACCAATGCCAAAGGGTATGGCATTGGTATGCTTCTAAAACAAATTTCTTTCAGATGGTTTCTTTCTGATAATAATATACTATTATTAGTAGTACTAAATCACATAATACTTATTGATTATTTACTCTTGCCAAGGGTATATAATACTGCATCACCTTTATCCAAATGTTTTCCACTGGCAATGCTGTACAAGGTTGCGAATTAAAATAAGCCTTTTAAAGAAACTTCGTTTTGTTCAGCCATTCCTTTGGAAAGCATCTCCTGGGCAATCTGCAGAATAACTATGACCATTAAGGACTATTGATCGGTTTAACTTTTTGTATAGTCAACAAGGAGGTTGATTGACCTCTAAGACAGGTAGGTTAATTATCGGCTGTGAAACAGGTAATATACAACGTCACGATTTCAACCTGTGAATTAATATTCATAAATTTGGATTCTTGAGTTAGCTATTTAAAGAATTATTAATTCTAATGTGCCCTGAAAAGATTATAGTTCTATTTATGACATCACTGTTAGCCTTATGTGTTTGTTTAGAAAGTCTCCATGAAAAGTCATTAAAAATCATATTACTATAAAGTTAAATTGTGTCCTTTTTTTTTTTTGTCTAGTCAACTTGTATTGAATTACTACAAGGTCCTGAGAGTTAAAATTTGTTATAAGCAGAAACTGAATATTCATACAAAACAATTTAACCTTTGCTGTTCGTAGCCTTTTTGTAGCACAAGGACCAGCCATACATCACATAAAGATTGCTTAGAGCTTGTCCTCGGTTTCTTAAAATTAGATACACAAAGTGCACTTACAGGGCGGGTTTACAGTTGTGAGACACACAATTTATTCTTGTATTATTATTTAGTAATTTAGTCAAACCTTGTTTCTCGAATGTCTCCATCAGTAACAATTTGGTTCTCGACCTACATGTTCACAAAAAAATGTATCGGTTGTCGAACAAAACTTCAGTTTTTGACCTGACAATTCTTTCATGCTGATATCACAGCATGGCAAAAAAAATGTCTCTCAGAACACAAACAGAAGAAATAATACTTTTGTTACTGGCAAAATCGGTGATTAGCACAATTTTAAAAGATAAAGAGTGCTAATGTTGCTAAGGGTTTTAAAGTGGTCACAAAACAATCACCAATGATTTAATAGGTAGAAAAACTATTGTTGATTGGATAAAGGAAAAGCAGTTAGCCAGTATAGCATTTGGAAGGCAGCAATATAGGAAAAATTATTTTAAAGCTAGAAGGGGGTGGTTTGATAAATTTAAGAAAATAAGTGTTTATGTATAGAGTAAACAGTACATTACACATGTTCTATATATAAGAAAGGTTAAAACAGGGAATCAGTTGGGGATCTGGAATGGATTAATTCAATTTACATTATTTCTAATGGGAAACATGATTTGGTTTTCGAACAAATCGCTCTGCTAATAGCCTTCCAGAACGAATTAATTTTGAGAACTGAGGTTCCATTGTATTGTATTATTTTTCATACAAACAACTATAAAGCTACTTTTGCTCCACCCTGTACTGAGATGGGGCCATTGTGGCAAGTGGAGAAAATGTACATATTCCTGTGGCAATAACTGTAATTATTTTATGCCACTAACCAGACTCAGATCTAGAAGTGGTGGTATGAAGATGTCAAGGTAGTCTAAACTCATCACAGTGACAGTTTGATTGTTGAAAGATTATTTTCACTGATCACACATCTTTGCAAGTGGAAAAATAATAGTGAGATTAAAATGCTTAAAATGTCTCTGGCCCAGAGTCTTGTGTGATAGCAATAAAAAATGTTAATTTCTTGGCAAGCTGAATATATACGTAGGATTGCAACCTTTTTACTTAGAATTGCATCTGACCTTTTTCAAAACTGAAGAAGGAACTCAAATTTATAAATACTTTCAGAAATGTCTGTTTTACTCATACTATTTCAAGATTGTCTCAAGGTAATGGACAGACCAAAATGATGTACATCTAAATTTTTGTGTTAAGAAACAATAGACAAATTTTATATATATAAAACATTTGTAAGAGTCTCCATTGTAAAATTTTTATCATAATGAAGAGCCACATATTTTTAAAGTGCTTTTATATAAAATATTGATATTTTTAGATTGGGCTTATTAATTTAAGTAATCGTGGATATAAGGTTAGGACATTTGGTTAGAATCCTCACCTAAAGGTAGAAACTCTGATATTCTTTGTATGGTAATTATATCTGTGTAAGAACCGCACACTTCAAAAATCTTAGAGAATTCCAAAAAGGAAGTTTTATTAATTTTTTCATAGTCTGGCTTTAAAAAGTTTCAGAAGTCAAATGTTAAAATAAAAATAAAAAGAGATACAGAAACAGTATGATGCATGAGCTTGTTCCACTAAAGCCATTATAATTGAATCATTCTGTTCCCCTTCTTCCATTGAGATTATAATGGCTCCATACTATGTAAGCAAGTGAGACTAATAATAGCATCCATCCTCATAAGCATGCCATTAAGACACAAGATGACAGCAGGAGCAAGAGGAGAAACAACACTATGCATAAATCACTCTGACCTAGAAGACTGAAGAAAATGCAAAAAAAAAAAAAAAAAAAAAAAAAACCTGTGGAAACTCAACTAGCAGCAGTGTCAGGAGATGTAATGGGCGGGTCAGCCTTCAGTAGAGCAGGCAGAATGGTATGGCTCCTAACATAATATTAATACATTCAGCAGACATCTGAGAAAATTTTCCAAAGAAAAAAGCTAGACATTAGCCATTAACAAGACCGTTGATTGGCTACAGTCCTCATTAGGCTATATACTGATCTAATAGCTCAAAGAAACTACAAGAGTTCATTCCCACCTGGTTGATTATTTTATCAGCAAACTTGACTGACTGACCAGTGAGCTCCAGTACTCAGTAGCATTGATTATGTCAAAATCTTTGCTGTTAGCACCTATGGAGTAGTTATCTTATTGCATGACCACAGATTGTATTCATAATCCTTATGTATCACCTCAATTCTATTGCAAGCATTGTTTTATTGACTTTTTCTCAGTGAATTTATTTATTTTCTAAGTGTTCATATAGGTTTCAAAAGTCAATCTGGTAGACCATGTAGAAAAATCTGCATCTCACCCTCCTAAAGTTCCAAGAAGCACAATTAATTTTCTGAAATGTAATATTTAAAAACAATATGCATTTCTACAATCCAAATGATGTGGCAAAGAACTGATGCTTGCCTTTTGCTGATTTAAGGCAGAGATCAGCAAATTTTTTCTTTAAAGGGCCAGGTAGTAAATATTTTCAGCTTTGCAGGTCTCTGCTTGCTATGGTCCTAATGTCCATGTCCTGTAAAAATCATATATTTAAATCCCAATGCCCAATATGATGGTATTAGGAGATGAGGCCTTTGGGACTTTATTAGTGCTTTTATAAGAGATCATAGAGCGCGCCCCAGCCCCTTGAGCCCTGTGAGCATACAGAAGTCAGTGACCTGAAACAGGGTTCTCACCAGACCATGCTGGATCCCTGATCTCAGGCTTCCAGCCCCTTAAACTCTGAAAAATAAATTTCTGCAGTTGATGAGCTGTTTCAGTCTGTGTTATTTTGTTATAGCAGCCCAAAATAGAATTAAATGCCAATACAACTACTCAACATTGCCATTGTATACAAAAGCAGCCTTAGATGATGTGACAGTTTTTAAGAAAACTTTTTTTTTTTAATATGAAAACAAGCAGTGGGCTAGATTGCACTCACTGGCTTTGGTTTGCCCACCAAAGTTTAAGAAAAACTGAAAGTAAAGAAAAATTTTAACTATAGTTTTGAAATAAAATTTACAAAAGGCAAATGTATCCTCTACTATAGCATATTGCCTTTCCTTATATTTTTATAAGGAAATATTTTTAGATTATGTTTATTGATTTTTAAATTTTTTAAAATTAGAATACAGATATATAATACAAAACCACACATTTCTAATATTTTGTTAAACTATGCTAATGAGACATGTAAAAAGTATATAAGATTAAAGTTTTCGGGAATTAAACATTCAGTTGTATACTAGTGTTCAATTGTAGCCAGACATATATTATTACCCTAGCTGGAAGCCAGCCCCTTAAATTGAAGCTATTGTACTTACAAATGTCTCAACAGGCATATTTGTTCAATAGAAAGTGTGTTAGTTATTTAAACCCTTTCTGACTCTATGCACTGGCTCATATTGTCATGCTGCCATTTAGGTCAGACTATCAAGACATATATATATCTAGTAGCCACTTTCTAGATAAAAAGTTGCAATTTACTGGGTAATTTTTAATGATTCTAAATTAAAATATTTACTCATTCAGAGTAATATTTTTTAATTTTTTTTTTTAATTTAACAACCTAACAATATTTACTTTTATTCCTATTTATTTTTTAATATATTTTATTGATTTTTTACAGAGAGGAAGAGAGAGGGATAGAGAGTTAGAATCATCAATCAGCTGCTTCCTGCACACCTCCTACTGGGGATGTGCCTGCATGCCCTTGACCGGAATCGAATCTGGGACCCTTCAGTCCGCAGGCTGACGCTCTAGCCACTGAGCCAAACAGTTAAGGCCATTTCTGTTTGTTTTTAATGGAAGTACCTTTCACTTCTGTGAAGCATAATACTTCACTGTGTGTCAGAATTTTCCAATGCTCCACAGTGAATAGAAATTGTCATTCAATTAGTAAGAAATGTAAAGAAGCATAAAATTATAAAAGTTACCACATAATGTGTGATTCCCCTGATTTATTCTATTGCTTTCTCACAGAATTTAGAATGATAAGCCCTTTATTTTCCTCATTTCACTTTTGGAGACTTTTGTTGGTATTTTACTCTCTATAACATTTTTTTCTGGTTATTCATTCTTATCAGTTAAAGTTTGATAGAAAATGCATTTCTTCTCTAACCTGTGGTGATATAGTTCTATGTTTATACAGCACTTTCATGGTATTTGTAGGTAATGGAAGCAATTTTGTAAATGTATCTCTTGCATTAAGGATCCCTACCTGAAAGTAGGAAAATTAGTTCTGTAATTCTTAGACTCATCTGAAGGCTTACGCCAAAGTAGTTGAGGAGCAGTAAGTAGGATAGCAACCCATTGCCTAAAAATATCTCTTTATGTTCCATTTTCTACATACTATGTAGAAAAAGCGTAGAGGTGAATGTACAGAATGCAAACATTCTAAACAACTAGATTTCATTTTAAATTGTTTTCCACTAACTTCTGTAGTAAAATTAAAGTTATGTTCAGCCAGCTGGTTTGAATTCAAAAGGAATTGTTATAATATATTAAATAATAAGGCATATTAAGATGTATTGTAGTTTTATACTAACACTAGAGGCCCGGTGCATGAAATTCATGCACGGGTAGGGTCCCTAGGCCTGGCCGGAAATCAGGGTTGATCTGTGGGGCGACCAGTGGGATGACTGGGGGCCCCCGCTGGCACCCGTCTTGGCTGGCCTGGGGCCTGCAGGCTTGTGGCAGCTCCTGCGTTGAGCATCTCTGCCCCCCTGGTGGTCAGTGCACATCATAGCAACCAGCCATTCTGTCAGTTGTTCTGCCATCAGTCAATTTGCATATTAGGCTTTTATTATATAGGATAGAATTTGAGACCCAATTTAACAGTTTAATTCACAACATTTTTAGTAGCTGCTCAATTCTGGTTTGTCCCTGTATCCTATTGGCCATTCCAACACTCTAAACTATAGAATTTTCTTAGGTTTGAAGACTTGATTTTTCTGTGAATTACCATAAGCTTAGATACCCTCATTTTTTTATGGTTCAGTTTTCTCAGACTTGGAGAAGATAAGCAAATATCTAAACTTGATCATTATAATTTTTAATTCAACTTGGCCTAAAATTTTACTAGCACTCAAAATAATTCTGTTTTTAAAAAAAAAGATAGAAAAGGTATTCTCCTCCAAATATATTCAAATTAATTATGTAAGTAACAAGTAAGGGTCGCCAATTGATTTTATGTTAAAATAACTTTTTAAAGGCCATTTAATTGAATATTTGAGAGATATGAAAAACCTGTAGGTTGGCCAAATGATCTGGATATCAAACAAATGAAAATTTGTGCTTCTCAGCATGAACTGCTTACTCTAAAATGTTAGAGCATTTGTATAGTATCCAAAAAAATTTAGTATTCAAAAATAATTAATGTAGGATGATAATACACACACACACACACACACACACACACACACACACACACACACACACATATATATATATGTATATATATCAGAATTTAATCTGAATTCCAAAAACAAAATGTTTCAAAGATAGATTGATAATTATTGGAATCAAATAAAGTGTTAAATATATGTTTTAGAATTTCACATATTCCCTTTTATCATGTGTTCACATTAAAATTTAATGGCAATTACATTCTAATCTTTGTGTATGGAAGCATATTCTTTTGATTGTCATTTAATTTCAGTAAAACTATTCAAATTAAAGTGTCCTATTTTTATTAATATAAGGCAGATTTATTAATGCATTTGACTTTGTCATACCAGTTCACAGATACATGATCACTTCACATACCATTATCCACAGATATTGATATTAAAATATATCACAATGAACTTGAATTTTATTGATTTTTATTCTAATGTATTTTAAAGATTAAGAAATTCTAATAGTAACATTAATTCAGATATTTATTAGAAGTTAGTTCCTCTCCAAAATAACTCTATTGATGTGTATTTACAAAATTTCCAAATTAAAAGAATACCTTGATATGCATTTTATAACAAAGAAAAAAATTAATAATATTTGTTCATTATAACTCTTAACTGAAAATAATTAAAGTTGGTTATGAAATGGTATCTTAGAAGGAACTCCAGTGGCCCCAAGCAGGAAATATCTAAGCAGAAATACACATTCAATCATTTCAGACATCTCTCATCAGACACTGTAACAAATAAGTAAGTGTAAATCTATCTTCACTGAGTATTTTGAAGTCAACAATTAATGACATTATGTTGACTAATTATATGCATTATATAAATGTACTGACTATTATCTTTTTGAAAAGACAGTTTTAAAAACATGGAATCTATGACTATAGCTATAACATGTATACATTCATTTATTTTTATTTTATTTATTTAATTTTTTTAAAATATATTTTTATTGATTTCAGAAAGAAAGGAAGAAGGCTAGAGAGAGAGAAATATCAATGATGAGAGAGAATCATTGATTGGCTGCTTCCTGCACACCCCACACTGGGGATCAAGCCCACAACCTGGGCATATGCCCTGACCAGGAATCAAACCGTGACCTCCTGGTTCATAAGTCGATGCTCAACCACTGAACCACGCTGGCCAGGCACATTCATTTACTAAACAATCATACTTGTGCACTATCTGTTCAAGTTTTCTCGTATTTTATGAATAATAATATTTAGAGCGCATACACACACAAGTACACAATAGCTGTTCTACAGCTTATCACACACTAGAAAAGAGAGACAAGTAAATAGACAAAAATATTGTTCTTAAGAGCTATAATAGTGCAAAGTTAGACTCAAAATGTGACTTTAAAGACTACTTCTATATCAACACATGTAATTTTACTTAGTTTTTGAATTTGTATTAAAATAAACTAGTGACAGCTAGTGACAGGCTTAGATTATTGCAAATGTAATTTCAAAATTTAACTCTGTAAAGTTCTGTATTTAATCTCTCTCAGAGAGAGAGATTAAATACAGAATTTACAGAGTTTATATTTATATATATATATATATATATATATATATATATATATATATATATATATAATTATACTGTGTCCATAGATTTTTTTTTCCCATTCATTAACCAAAGTTTGTGATTTTAATATGTTTAAATACCAGGTTTTTCATTACTATGTGTCATAAATTGAAAAAAAAACGAACACCAGATAATGAATTAGATATGTCAGACATTTACTATTAGGTGCAGTCCTAAGACTACATAAGGAAAGGACACTTCAGTGCAGTAATAACACCAGACCCAACACCTAAAATACACACACACACACACACACACACACACACACACACACACACACATACACACACACACACACCCCGACATATATTATAAACATTCTTATATACTTACATTGCACAGACATAGATGTTTTAAAGCCTTCCCTTTGAAGGAAATAAACAGATTTGCATTGATGTTTTGACATCAACAAACATTAAAAGTAGATTCAATATAAAAATAAATGAGTAAATGTTCAAGGAAGAGGAATACTATAAGCAATAAAATATAATACATGTGTGAGATAGTGAGTCTTAGTTTCTTGAAGCAGAAATTCTAGAATCTAGTCTAGTAAAACTATGAAAAATTTTGAACTCATAAAAATTACCTATATAAGTTCTTTGTGCAATATGATCAGAATGGAACTTTAATAAAAATTAGACTGGTAGCAATGTACAAGTTAGATTGAAATCACAAGCAATATTGGAATCGAGAAGAAAATATCCCAAGGCTTAATATTCTAAGTGAAAGAACAGGATGCAAAAGGAAGCAGTGAGAAGGCAGGGTTGATATATGATAGTTTAGTGGCTACATTGCTAAGGTTTTGAATATTTGGCCAGTAATTCAAATCCATTCACGTAAAACTGTTTTGCTTGTGTATTTGATTTAGTTTACTACTAATGTAAATTCATAAACCAAGGGTGATCATCACGGGCACTATTGCTCTTCTAAGTTGGATGCTGGTAGCATCTCCTGATTTGTGGCAACCAAAAATGTCTCCAGGCATTGCCAAATGACCCCTCCAGGGAAACGTTTTCTCCAGGTGAGAATCTTTGATAAGCACTAAGATTTTTTGATTTTTTAAAATTCTAATACTTGAACTACATGTAAATCCTGATCTATATAATAATGACCTACGATAAATACTCTCAAATGTTTGATGGGTTACATCAACAAATGTCTATTTTTTCTCACTCAGAAATATGTGCAAGATGGGATTTGGCTGATATTGGCTGGGCTTGTTTGAACTTAGTCAACTTGGGTTTGAGATACAGCTCAAGTTTATCAGGGCTTAGGTTGAAGGGGCAGATACGGACTGTGCTTTTCTTACGGTGATATCAGGAGCCCAACAAGACAGCCCAAAGATGTAGGCACATTTCAAGCTTCTATTTATATTGAGTTCTCTAAATGTAGCAGACAAAAAATCAAGTCATGTAACTGAGGCCAGGGTAAAGGGCAAGGAAATCATTCTACCTACCATGCATCAGTAGCACGCATGTAGGAAAAAGACTTGGAACAAACAGTTTTAATTGGCTGCGTTTACCACCTAGCCAAATGAAAAGCAAAGTCTGCTTAAATAACTCATAAAATATTGAATTGTTGTATATATATGTAATTGTTCTATATTGCGGGGGCCTGATGCAGCGGGGGCCAAACATGGCGGGGATCTCCCTTTTCCGCGTCCCGCGCAGAAGGAGAGATGAACGAACCGGTTCTAAATGGAGGCGGCCAGGGATTGAGAAATAATAGACAAAGAGAAAAAGCTGGGTCTAGGTGGATCTTCTGTGCCTTGCTGAGGCTACAGAACAGATTCAGACTGCAAAGTTGAGGCTTTATTTATAATCAGGGACAAACAAGGTAATCTACAATGTTGTTGTAAGTTTTACTTGTTTTGGCAACACTTGCTGTCCCTCCCACAGCTCACTAGCTACCCAGGAAAGATCTAGGGGGCAGTTACAAGATCAAGCTTAATTATGCTTAGAGGACTGTGCCCTCCAAGCTGGGACTTGTTTGCGACTTTGCCAGCAGGTCAGTCTGAGGCTTAACCCTATAACCACTTCCTACACTATATATGTATATAATATATATATATATATATATATATATATATATATATATATATATAGCCCATGGACACAGACAATAGTGTGAAGGCCTGGGTGGGGTAGAGGCTGGGCAGAGGGGGTCAAAGGGGGCAGGAAAGGGGGACATCTGTAATACTGTTAACAATAAAAATACATATATTTTTAAATTGAAAGCTTCATGTTGTCTAATCCAATATAGGCCCATAAGCAATTAAAAAATAAATATGTGAATAAAATAATCATCTCTATTATTTGAAAATTTATATTTTTAATTGTACATAAAATACATTGAGCAAATAGTTTTACATATATTCTAATAGCATTAAATGTCATATTTAAAAAAATAATGTTGACCCAGCCAGCGTGCTTAGTGGTTGAGCATTGCTCTATGAAACAGGAGATCACTGATTCCAGGTCAGGCCACATGCCTGGGTTGTGGGCTTGATCCCCAGTGTGGGGCATGCAGGAGACAGCCAATCAATGATTCCTTCTCATTATTGAGAAGGAATCATTATTATTGTTTTTATCTCTCTCATTATTATTGTTTATCTCTCTCTCCCTTCCTCTCTGAAATTAAATATATTTAAAAAATAAAATAAAAAATAACGTTGGATAGTTGTTAATAAAAATCTCAAAATGAGAGGCCATTTTGTAATTTATAGAGAATCATTTTGCATGTGAAATGTGCTAATAATGCTTATTGGTACTTGGCATAAGATTGACTATAAGAATTACCTTGTTGGGATACTTACATTCTTGTACTTTCACTTGTCTGAATAACTTAAGCCTTCTTTTATAGATATCATTAAATAAATAGAGACGAAAATAATCTTTATAATATTTCTACAAGTACTTTTTATTTCTGTGTATTACTTGAATATCTAATTGTTACTCAGAAAATCTAGCTTTTCTTTTCTACTGACTCCCCTTTGTCTCCTGTTCTCAATATTTCTATAAATTCCCAATGGTGTGGAAATTAAAAACAAGTATTAGAATGACACCACTGCATGCTTTTAGATGAGTAAAAGATAGTGTTTGATTAAAATGTAATTCCCCTTTGGAAAGAAAATTTGAATTGGAAAAATTGTCTAACAAATTGAAGGAGGGAAGACTTCTTACTCTATTTATTTAATTAGATGACTCAGAAAGGTAACCAAGTCAAGCATTAAATTAGCAGAATTTATAACTGAAAAGCAATGAATAACTATAGTTGATCATTTGGTCTCTCCCTGAACTTATGTTCAATAATATGTTTGGTTCACAATCCTAAAAATATTGGGTATTTCATGTTTTCCTTTATATACGCATATAGAATTTTATGTATAATAGAATCAAGTTTATGGTCACTTCCCAGCAATAAAAATAATACTATACATTATAGAACAAGTTTTAAGAACATGTTAGATACTATTTAGAAAAGATTCAGATTCCATCTAAAAAACATCTATTTGTTTTAGAAGACTTGAGAAAATTGCCACAATGAAAATAGGAATATGACTATATAGGAATATGACTATGTAGTGTAGATATAGATAGATATGACAGATGGAAAAGAGAGACGAAGATTTAATAAACAGGCAGAGAGACAGAGATGTCTCTTAGCTATAGATGTTCATCACAAGAAACATGGCGTTCTAATATCCACCAGGTCTATAGGTTAAGGAAAAAAACCTGCAATTTATTGAGACCTCCTTCTATGCCAAGAATATTATTATGCTATGACCTATAGTCCTCACAATCATTCTGTGAATAAAGTTTTATAATTGCTGGTTTTTTTATTTACTTTTATAGATAATTAAGACACAAAAAAAGTAAAATGGCTTATGACCCAAGCTAAAAAGCAGTTCAAGGTTTGCTGACCAGGGTACTTTGTCTCCAAAGCCATAATTATTTTTCCTATACCATGATTGCTTTCCCTACCCTGTGATTCTTTTTCTACTTGGAATTGGTTTGTATCCAACAATCTCTGTCTGCACTTTGCTCAGAGATCAGGTCTCACAGAAAATTCCAAATGCTCCATTGCCTGCCATTGATCTGATCTTTTACTTGAACCCTAAAAAATACTCAAATCTGTGTTGTTACTAAGTCCTGAATCAAATCTAAACACAAGCACAGCCCACATAGGTTCAGCCATCTTTTTCATAAACTCTAATAGGGAAAAAACAACAACACTGAAAAGCATTGCTTTTCTAAACACCTACATTGCTATCTGAAAAGCCTCCAATAAAAAGTGTGCCTCAGAACCAATGCACAGAAATTTAATTTCTACCAACACAATTCTCTTCCCAACCATAATTCCTCTCCGGGACCTCCTCTTTTTAGCCCATATTCTTCAACTCTCAAGTCTTACATGTCTTGCCTCAACTTGCTATCCATTTAACTTTTTAATATAACCAATAACCGTATCTTTTTAATTTTGACTCAATAAAGGGTGGGTCTCACACACATATACATATGAAACTACTAAATTGGATATAACCAGTTATTATAATTATAAAATATTTTTAAAAGTCACCAATTTTGTGTATGTGTTTTAAACATGATTTAGGGTTATCTATATTTTCCAGTCTACTACTCAAACACATATTCAAAAGCTTTGAATTCCTGCCACTTCTTTGACTATATCAACCTATGGCTTTTCTTAGACTATAATATTTAGGATCCAAAACAACTTTTGGATAAATATAATCAATAATGTTTCAAAATGTCTTTTTATCTGGCTCTAGTGTACTATTTCTTTACATCTCCTATATAATAAAAGGCTAATATGCAAATAGACAGAACTTCAAAACAAATGGAACAACCAAACAACAGAACATCTGGTTGCTATGATGTGCACTGGCCACCAGAGAGCATCGTGGAACATGGTGGGTGTTGGCCATGGCAGGATGGTGGAGCAGGTGAGTGGGGTCACCAGACCACGGCTCGCTGTCATCGGGGCAAGCCTCTGGTGATTACTGAAAATTCTTTGCTCCCGTGTACAGCAGTCCTGCCCAGTGCTCACACCCACTGCCAGCGCTGGCCCTACTCTCACCCGCAGTTGGTGCCAGAGCTGCCACTTGCACCTGCTGCTGGTGCCCAGCACCAGTCCCAATCACTTGGCACCATCAGCAGGTGCAAGCAGCGGCTGCTGGCCCTGATCGCCCCTGAGGGCTTCTCCACCTCTCCCTGCTCCCGAGGGGCAATCAGGACAGCAGCTGCCACTCCCACATGCTGATGGCGCCAGCCCTGCTTGCACCTGTTGCTGGAGCTGGCTCCTATCACTCCACGCCATCAGCGGGTGTGGCGGGGCCAGCGCTGTAAGTGCATGGGAGCAGCGGTGGTGGAAACAGGGTTGCTGGCAGACAGAGGACCAGGGGCTGTGGCAGAAGGGGCCAGGCGGGGGGTGTGGAATATGGGCCGAGACCCGCCCCTGTGCCTACCACAGCCTCACAGCCCACAGTTCCGTTAAAGGTTCACAAATGTGTGCACTGGGCCCCTAATATATATATAAAAGCCCAGCGACCAAATGGCAGAATGACCAGAACAACTGGTTGACCAGTCGCTATGACATACACTGACCACCAAGGGGCAGACACTCAACCCAGGAGCTGCCCCCTGGGGGTCAGTGCACTCCCACAGTGGAAGCGCCTCTCAGCTGACCGGGATGAGCAGTTGCTCCCACAGCAGGAGCAGCCGCTAGCAGGCCCAGGGTGAGGCTGAGTCTCTGCACCTAGCAAATAGCTGAGACAATCCAAACTCTGGCCTGACCCCACCAGCTGATTCAGGCCCTCTAAGGTGTGTTCTAGAAAGAACGTGGGGAGCTGACATAGGTGGATGGCAAGAGGGAACGTGATGTGGAACCCCTGGGGAGGCTGTCCTGATGGCTGAGGATCCTGGAGCACGGCTGCCCTGAATATCCCCCATGGTATCACCGACCTGGCATCACACATCAAGGACATTCACTGAGTGGCTTTGGGGTGCAAAGCTCTCTGCCAGGTTCCTCCAGGACACAGAACATGCCTTTACCCAAGACATTACCCAGAAATATCAGCTCAAACTAATTTACTCATTCAGCAGCCTCTCAGAGGACGGGTCCACAGCCACTCAGCTGACTGGGATAGCAGCGCTCCCACAGCAGGCTGATCCCCACAAGCCACACCCTTCTTCTGCAGGAGGTGACTGGCAGGGCGATCTGGGAGTGGTGCCAGCCAACTTGCTGGCCGGCCCTGCCCGCTGCCGCCGCTGCTGATCATCTCCCTCTGTGGGGCAACCGGTGGGATGATCGGGGGGGGCCCCTCTGGCACCCACCTGGGGCCTGCAGGCTGGGGGTAGCTCCTGCATTGAGTGTCTGCCCCCTGGTGGTCAATGTGTCATTCCATGTGGAGAACAGCTACAGTGTTTGGACAGGATCAAGCCATGGACTGATGAGAGGGAATGGTCCTCTTGTGGCAAAGCCACATACAAGTCCCAGCTTGGAGGGCAAAGCCCTCCCAGCACAATTATAGTCAAAGGCTATGTTTGTATGTAAGCTTGACCTTATAGTCCGACCTTGTAGTCTTAGGTAGCTGAGGGATTTGGTCTGCGGGAGGTACAGCAAGTGCTGCCAAAACAAAGCTTGATAGAGTTCAGAGAACTGCAATAACAAGAAAGAAACAGATTTGAAACTCACAAGAACATTGTAAATATCTTGACCACTCCCTTGTTTTGCTTTGTGTGATCTGACTATAAAATAAATATTCGGCTTACAGACAGGGTCACTGTGCCCTCATCCAGGTGCAGTGATCCACCTGGCCCTAACTATATTCTCTTGTCTGTTTTCTTTAATCCTTCACCACCCCTCCTCAGGTTCACCACTGGCTGTGCTGGACATGGTTCAGTTCCACCGGTCGTTCCGCCATTCAATTGATTTGCATATTAGGCTTTTATTATATAGGACTAGAGGCCTGGTGCATGAAATTCGTGCATGGGAAGGGGGTCCCCTCAGCTCGGCCTGTACTCTTTCCAATCTGGGACCTCTCAGGACCTCTGGCTCCTAACCGCTCATCTGCCTGCCAGCCTGATCCCCCTAACTGCTCTCCCCTGACAGTCTGTTTGCCCTAATTGGTCTCCCCTGCTGGCCTGGTCCCCCTAACTGCTCTCCCCTGCCTGCCTGATCGCTTCTAACCTCCTCTGCCTCGGCCCTGCCAACATGGCTTTGTCGGGAAGGATGTACGGAAGGACATCTGGAAGGTTGCCTGGAAGATGTTCAGTCTAATTAGCATATTACCCTTTTATTAGTATAGATGCCACCTTCTCCTAAAAATGCAGGTTGTTCCCAGGTTTTCCTATCGTGAAAGGGGAGCCTGCAGTAGCATTCTGGTTTCTGACCAGGGCTTATGCGCTTGTGCTTTATCTCAGCAGATGTGATTCCTAGAAGAAGACTCTTGGATGTACCTTTAACATTTCTATTGAATTTGTCAAATCATCCTCCAAAAATGTTGAACCACTTTAAACTCCCACCAGCAACCATGCGTGTGCCCTCCGTCCCACTTTGATACCAATATCCTTGATTTCTCCCTAGAAGCTTCCCTCCCATCAGCCAAGACTGCTTGGTACTAGAGCCAACCTCATTGTTCAGCTGGGGACTTGATTTCCCGAGATAGAATTACAGAGGAAGAAAAATAGTTTTCCTCTACCTTTCTGAGTTCTTAGTGGAGGCCCTTGTAATGAAATACAGATTACCAAGAGAAAAACAAAAGTCCACTAACATGTGTACCTTGTGTACATGTGGGAGATCCCAGGGAAAAATGAGTAACTCCCCAAGGTGGCTTAGAATGCAGATTTAAATACCTTCTTCCTAGGGAAAGGGGATAGGAGATGTAGGCCTCTTAGAGGAGAGTAAATGATTTTTAGGAAAGAAGAATGGGGGTGGGGAGAAAAAGTTTGTAACAAAGTTTGGGTGTGATGTAAACTTCTACGCTCCTGTCCTGTGACAGGAGTCAGTCTTCTCTGCCTGATGACATTCTCCTGTCAAGGGGATCTATGATATTAAGCTCCTTTTGGGGGGTCTGATTTTAGGCAGGTCAGGAGACTTCAGTGAAAGCCGCTGCATGCATTTGCTGTTTTTCAAACATCCGCAGCTCAAGATCATCAATATAACAACACAGCATATGTTGGGGTGGCATGTTCTCTGACCTTCAGAATAAACCCAACAAAAGCTTGTTTCCTCTTTTAGATGATTTGCCACAGTAGCATTATTCCCTGGAGACAGTATTCTGACCAGACCTTCCTGGGAGTGGTCATAACATACCCTGTGTTTGTAGAAAGGTGTGGGCCACATCACTAAATAAACCTGGGTCAGTTTTCTCATCTTGTGGAAGGGAGATAAAGTTATGATAGTTTATCTCCTTTTCCACAGGTTTCTTGCAGGTTTGTGTCTTCACTGCCCGCCCCTCCCCCAGCAGCCCAGGCGCCTCCGCCTCTGGCCTAGGGGCTGCTGGGTACCAGGCCTGCGGGTTTGAGTCTATAATCCACTCCTCCCCTCTGACACCCCAGCCCCAGGTCCACGGTGGCAGGGCTTGGGGCTGCAGGGTGCTGGCCTCCCTGTGGGTTTGTGTCTCCGATCTGGCCCCCTGCAACCCCAGCATAGCCATGGCAGGGCTTGGAGCTGCTGGGTCCCGCCCCCTGCGAGTTTGTGTCTCTGATCAGGGAGCTGCTGGGTGCTGGTCCCCTGCAGGTTTGTGTCTCCGATCAGGGGACTGCTAGGTGCTGGTCCCCTGCAGGTTTGTGTCTCCGATCAGGGGACTGCTGGGTGCTGGTCCCCTGCAGGTTTGTGTCTCCGATCAGGGGACTGCTGCCCCCCCCCCCCCCCCCGCGGGTTTGTGTCTGCGATCAGAGGGCACTGGGTGCACCCCCCCTGCGAGTTTGTGTCTCTGATCAGGGGGCTGCTGGGTGCCCACCCCCTGCGGGTTTGTGTCTCCAATCAGGGGGCTGCTGGGTGCCCACCCCCTGCGGGTTTGTGTCTTCTATCAGGGGGCTGCTGGGTGCTGGTCCCCTGCAGGTTTGTGTCTGCGATCTGGGGGCTGCTGGGTGCCGGTCCCCTGCAGGTTTGTGTCTCCTATCTGGGGTTGCTGGGTGCCCTTCCCCTACAGGTTTGTGTGCCCAGGGGGCGGGGGGGGGCTGCTGGGTGCCAGTCCCCTGCAGGTTTCTGTCTCCGATCTGGGGGCTGCTGGGTGCCGGCCCCCTGCAGGTTTGTGTCTCTGATCTGGGGCCTGCTGGGTGCCAGTCCCCTGTGCGTTTGTGTCTCCGATCAGGGGGCTACTGGGTGCCGGCCCCCTGCGGATTTGTCTCTGATCCAGGGGCTGCTGGGTCCCGCCCCCTGTGCATTTGTGTCTGTGATCAAGGGGCTGCTGGGTGCCTGTCCCCTGCAGGTTTGTGTGTCCGATTGGGGGCTGCTGGGTCCCGCCCCCTGCGGGTTTGTGTCTCCCATCAGGGGGCTACTGTGTGCCGGCTTTCTGCAGGTTTGTGTCTCCAATCTGGGGGGGCCCCTGCAGGTTTGTGTCTCAGGTCTGGCCCCCTGCAGCCCAGCACAGCCATGGCGGGGCTTAAGGGTGCCTGGCCTCCCAAGGGTTTGTGTCTCCCAACCGCCTGGCCCCTAAGGGCCTCTCCATCTTGGTTGGGGTTAATTTGCATACTCGCCCTGATTGGCTGGTGGGTGTGGCTTGGCTAATGGGCGTGGCTGGTGGGTGTGGCTTGTGTGGCGAAGGTACGGCCAATTTGCATATTACTGTTTTATTAGAGAGGATAATTTCAGAGAGGAAGGGAGAAGGAGAGATGGAAACATCAATGATGAGAGAGAATCATTAATTGACTGCCTCCTGCAAGACCTTGCCTGGGGATGGAACCTGCAACCTGGGCATGTGCCCTGACCAGGAATCACACCATGCCTTCCTAGTTCATAGGTCAATGCTCAACTATTGAGCCACTCTAGTGGGGCAGAGTACTATTTTTTTTAAGTCAACTTTTCATACTTGTTGTACTCAGTAATATCAGAAATAACTTGCTGAGAAAACATCCTAGGGAGTATGACTAGGGTCCAGGCAAAGGTGATGTGATTATACATTTTCCACAAGGAAGTAAGTCTTCCTACTTAGGGGGACTCCATTAGTATAGCATGAATTGGGGAAATAGTTTTCAGGGTCTTTCTTCTCTAGTTATAAGGGAATCCTCAGCTTCAACAGCCTGGAACTCTACATAAAAGTACCCAAGAGTCACTATCTTCCTGGTACATCAGCCCTAAATGGCACTTAGATTCATGAGTTCTTATCCTACAGACTTCTCTTAGCCCTGATTTTATCTTACAGAGCTGTATGCCAAAAACACTCTTTCATGAATGAAGGCAAAACTTAAACATATTCAAAATAAGTAAAAGTTAGAATTTACCACCAACTGAATTTCAGTAACAGTATTTTTAAAAGTATGTGTATATATTTTAGTACAATATGAATAATATGTAATCCTTGAGGGAAGGTGTGAAAAGCTAAACATTAAGAGTATCAAATAATAAATAAAGAAGATAAAACTAGACAACCATTTAAGTAAAATGAATAGCAATAATTGGCATAAAAAGGAATGCACAACTAAAAATAATGGATTAAAAAATCACATGTAATTCAGGAGATTGATGAAATAAACATTAAACAAACTAAGCTCTTAAAGTTATTAATCTAACTGTATGGTAAAATTTCGAGTGTAATAATAAAAAAAGGAAATTAAGCAAGCAGGATTTAGAGTAGTAGTATATTTGTTTCAATCAAAAAGTTAGGTAATAAATAAGGAAAAACTAAAGACAAAAATTTATTAAAAATTTAGAGGAAGCAAAAGATGCAGAATAGCCAGAACAATATTAAGAGAAAACAAAGTTAGAGGACTTACACAACCTGACTTCAAAACTTACTATAAAGCTACAGTAATTTAAAAAGTGTGATGGAGAGTATTATGCTAAGTCAAATAAGCCAGTCAGAGAAAGACAAGTATCACATGATCTCACTCATATGTGGAATCTAATGAAAAAAATATATTGATGAACAAAATATATCCAGAGACATAGAGGCATAGAACAGACTGGAATCTCAGAGGGAAGGTGGGGGTGGGTGGGAAGAGATCAACCAAAGAACTTGTATGCATACATGCATAACCCATGGACACAGACAATAGGGTGGTGAAGGCCTGGGGTTGGGGGTGGAGTCTAGAAGGGGTCAAGCCCAGAAAAGCAGCAAAACCAGACAAGTGACACCATGACTGACCTCAGGGCCAGCTGCATTGACTAATGACCCCCTTCCCTGGTGTAGACCAATCAATGGAGACCATGACCCTGAAAGGACATACCTAGAAATCTGATATTATTTTGAGATCCTCCCCTGGCACTCCCCTAAAATCCCACCCTTAAAAGCACTTAAGACAGAGGACCCAGCTCACTCTTCATCTGGGAGCATACCTTTTCCCCACTCCATTCCACAGGCTCATTTTCCTTGCCTTTCTCTTTCTCCTAAGCTCTGAGGGACTTCTCCTTTGCCTCTGTAATTTGTTTCCTGAGCCCATTTCTTCTGGCACTCACTTCTTCAACCACTGTCACTTCCTAAATAAACTTTCTCTTATACTTTGACTCTTGACTCTGAATACTTTCCTCGCCAAAACTCAAGTACCAAGCTTGCTGAACTGATCTTCAGTCTGATCTGTGGGTCTAACACCTGGTGCTGTTCTCACCACCAATAACAAAATGACCAAGGTTAGCCAGAAATAAATAGCTTCAAATTAAATATATTATATTAGTGTTCTATGCTATGTAACAAAGTACCACAAAATTAGTTGCTTAGAAAGCACTCATTTATCATCCCACAGCATTTTATGGGTCAGGATTTTGGGCCCTGCGTATCTGGGTCCTCTTTCACGTGTAATGAGGTTGCTATCTGGGTGTCATCTGCAGTAGTGGTCTCACCTGAGTCTTCTTCTCAATGAGGGGTCTTCTGAGTTCATGTGGTTCTTGGTAGAATTCATTTCTGTGTAAGCTGTAGAATTTATGGCAGCTAGCTTTCTTAAAGATACCAATTGGTAAAGAGAGAGTCTACTGCTCCAAGTCCTCCACATCTAGACTATTTTTAAAGGGATCATCTGATTAGATCAGAACCACCCAGGAAATTCAAATCTAGCTGAAGTACAGAGAAGATGTTGCATTTAAGGAATTTAATGTGATGCTTTATCTATGGACCAAACAGTCAGTGAGGCAGCCATCTTATTCCTAGAGTACAGATAAGATGGTACTATTCTGAAGCCTATAGTTGCCACACAAACTTCTTGTTCTATTGTAACAAAGGTAACTGTTTCTTTAGTTATCCATTTATGCATTCATTTGTTGAAAATCATTCTTGGAAGCCTAGCCTAGATTCTATTTCTCTAATCCTCTCAAGACATTTGAATGCACATAATTCACTGTATTTCATCTCTTTATTCTTAATGAATATAACATGTTATTGAAAAAGGAATTCTTATTTACACAATTTTATAAATGTGACATATGTAGTTGGATTCCTCCTTCATGATACCACAGAGACAAAGAACTTAAATGTGACAGGCAAATTTTATAAGCATTAGAACAAAATGTAGATTAGAACATTTATGTCCTCAGTATGTAGTTTTATTTAAAAAGGAAACACAAGTACTAAATATAAGAGAAAATATTAATGAATTTGACTACATTAAAATTGAAAACTTAAGTCCATTAAAAACATTGTAGAGTAAAACATATAATAAAAACTAAGAGAAAATATTTGCTATACATATAATGAAATATAAATCTAGATTACATTTAAAAAAAAAGACTGACTGCTTGTAATGTGATAAAGACATTTCACAGAAAACACAAATGGCCAATATACATATAAAAAGATTTGTCTAACATTTAGCAATTAATGAAATGCTAATTAAATGTACGGTGAGATACTATTTTACAAAGTATATGATTCCAAACTTACAAAATCTGATAATACTAATTGTTGGCCCATGTAACCAAATTTCTAAGCCTTCTTCAGAAATATCCGCATGCCCCCCCACCCACCCAGTCTATAGCATACCCTCTCAGGTAACCATTACTCTAATTAATTTCTCTTATTGTACATTAATAATTTTGTCTATTTGGGGAATTACTGAGCATAAAATTATACAATAAAAAAAGAAACATGAGAATGGAGTATATATACAATGAGAGTTCTGACATTTCGAAGGAACTGGAAAGTGACCAGGGAGGGGTATGTGGATTCAATGGAGCAGCTATAAGACAGACCTGGGTCAGGACTCCATTTATTACCTAACTAGAGGCCCGGTGCATGAAATCTGTGTACTCAAGAGGGACCCTCAGCCCAATTGTGAGAGGATGCAGGCCAGGCCGAGGGACCCCACTGGTGCACAATTGGGGCCGGGGAGAGATGCGGGAGGTTGGCCAGCCAGGGAGGGACAACAGGAGGGCTCCAGGACGTGTCCAGTGCATCTCGCTCAGTTCCGATCTGCCAGACCCCAGCATCAAGCTAACCTACCAGTCGGAGCATCTCTCCCCTGGTGGTCAGTGCATGTCATAGAAAGTGGTTGAGCGGCCTTAGCATATCATTAGCATATTATACTTTGATTGGTTGAACAGCCGACCAGTCAACCGGACACTTAGCATATTAGGCTTTTATTATATAGGATTCCCAAGTACCAATACTCCAAGAGGTGTGCCACAATGATGTTATGAAGCTGGCTTTAATGTAAACTCAGAATCTGCATTCTAGTGCTTTTAAAAGATCTAGTTATTCTCTCTTCCTCAGTGAATGATTACCTGAGTAAATTGATGTAAGTTCCATTGGAGAGCAGCTGGGGGATCATTACTATGCATACTGGTCCTTCCTCAAGGGACCTCCAATCTCTCCATTAGCTAATAAATTCCAGGTGTGAAAACTTGCTTAAGTTGGAACCTAAGAAGGGGATAATGACCTTTACAATGGGGCTCACTGACCTAAGCTTTATGCTCATCTATTCTTGACAACCTTTAATTATATACAGGATGGGGCAAAAGTAGGTTTATAGTCATAATTACATAAAACAGTTTATTCTTGTATTATTTATTAATTATTCCATTATTTTCCATATGAATAACTGTAAACCTACTTTTGACCCACCTTGTATATTAAGCAGTGCCCTGTGGACTGGTCATCTTGTTTCCAAGATAAGTGTGTCAGATATGGCTAATAAAAATACAGGATACCAGCTAAATTTGAATTTCAGATAAATAATAAAAATGCTTTCAGCATAAACATATCCCATGTAATATTTGAGACATGCTTATACTAAAAATTTATGCACTGTTTGTCTGAAATTTAAATTTAATCACATGCCTTTTATCTGGCAACGCTTCTCTGGGGAAGCTGTAATATGTTATTCATATATTGATAGCAGGTCTATCACCATGGCTGACATTCAGAAATTGATGGTCATTACAATGATTATTCCCATCTAACTTCTGATTGTTAAGTGTGGCCACCTGCCTTTTCTGTTTTGAGAGTCAGTGATCACAATTATGGGCCCGAATTTCCTGTCCTAAGTCCCAGCCTACAGAGCCTCTTAATGCCAGTGTTTTCCCCTTACTTTCTTGACAAATAGAGGGTCCTTCCAAGAAACGTTTCAAGCTAGTGGTTCTTCTGGTCTTGTGTAATTAATTAACTCTAACATGCCTACTTCTCTGAGTGCTTTTACCCCTTCTTCCATGGTCTTCCAGGCACTTCTGGCTTTTCTACTTCATATCACGCTGGTTATTGTCCACCCCCTGTCTTGCTTCCCAGTTTCTCAAAGCTATTAGAGCATTGAATTGGAACTAGTATTCCTCTCTTTGTTGCCCTAGTCAGAGCCTTAAATCTTGTTTGATGGGAAACTGTCCCAATATCACAAATACCACCATATCCAGATTTGTGTTGTACCCCTGTTGATCTCATACCATCAGTGTGAGATCAGACTGAAACTAGCCCAGGCCTTGTCAATAAAACACAGTGACGTTCCACAGTTTATAAGCCCTCCTCTTATAATCCTTCTCTCCCTGTCTTCTCTCTCAGCACTTCACTAGTTGGGTCATGCTGAAATTTGCCTCTAGTTTTTTATTTGTTTGCTTAGTTTGTTTCCTGTATAGGAAGCTGGAGCAGATCCTGACTAGGAAAGTATTATCCTGCAAAGTACCTCACTGCATTGAGGCCTCTGAAAGAAATACAAGTAAAAGAAACAGAAGGTGGGAAGGAGATGTGAACCTCTAAAATGTGGGAGTGGGTGACATCTAGAAGCTCAGAGGGTCAAAGGAATCTGGGTGCTTAATGTTCTCAAGTGCATATATCCACATATCCTTATTTTTCAATCTCAGTTCTTCTTCTTTCTTCTTAGACATAGGAGAATTGCAGGAGCTGAGAATTCAACTTTTTCTGTAGTTTTGCTCTTTCTATGTGTAGTTTCTGAGCCTACTCTTCAATATAATTAGCTATAGGAGATTTAAATTTCCTTAAACACTGCCATTGAGGACCTCTGATTTTCACCTTTATATTAAATTGGTGACTAATCATCTGGAGCCCATTGTCTTCTTTCATTGGTTCTCAGCAATAGCTAACCCATTTTTCACTGTCCATATCATTACTATGTTCCCTTTCTTTTCCAGTGCCAGAGTTATTGCCATTGCAAGAATCATGCATCTCCTTCCACCTCTTACCTTTTTTCCCAGCTCACCACAGATGAATTCCTAATGACAGACTGGTGGTACAGAATGCTAAGAACAATTAACATTTCACCTAATTTAAGTGGTAGAGTGTTCATTGTCAGGTAGCTAGCTGATAAGCTTTTTCTAGAATCACATCCTTAGTGTTCTGCCCAGAACCACTTGTTTACCAACCCTACAAGGTTAGTTACAATACAAGCAAAGACAGAGTCTGGGATTTGTGTGCACAAGATTAATTAAAGAAGTTCTCATCAGAAAACCAGTGAATGAGGGAAGTAAAATAGGGAAAGGGAAGATGATGTACAAGAGTGTGGTCTCACATAAGTTCTAGCTTGATCTGATTCATGAGCATAAATCACATTGCAGAGTCATCCTCTTGACCATAGGCAAATAGACCACAGGGGCCCATATTAGTGAGTCCCTGAATGCACTGGGATGAGGAGCATCACATCTGTCCCAAGTGTAAGCTGTTAATGCAGCCCCTTATAGCTGGGATGATGAGCATACAGGCCAGTCAAGTGAATATGGACAGGACATCAGCAGTACCTACTATGATTGCTTTATATAGTAAATTATAACGACATTTATACTTTAATTTATATTTTGGGAGATCATCCTAATTTATTAAAATATGCTTACTATGCCTACTTTTGCATAATACTTTTTCTGTGTAAATCATCTTTATCTAGATGCCAATTCTGCTGATTCTACCCTTTAAATTCCCCAAAACATTTGTATTCACCCACTAGTATTATCAACCTAAAATATATGTTGATAATATATATAGCTGCTTCCCTTTCAACCGCTTCCCTTGTTCAAAAGGACAGAGTCTGGCTTTAACTAGGTTCTAGCTCATCTAATATTTATCCTGGAATCTATTTAAACTCTCATGCTTTATTTTATGCTTTGAGCCAATGATTTATTTATTTTTATTTTTCTGCATACCAGTGGCATATTTCCTATTAGTTACCATCCTGATTCCTGCTTACAACTCCTCATCTGTAGGTTATTACAAATATAATCTAACTTAATTGTTTCCTCCAACTCTAAGGTAAATCATAAACACTGCCTATCAATCAATTTTAAAGACGCGGGCACTTGGTGATTGTAGGGGTTGAAGCAAGTATAAGGAGTGGGGAATGGTGATGGGGGAAAAAATTAAAAAGAAGAGGACACTTATATATTCTATTATGTAGAATAAGTAAAACAGACTTTCTTCATACCTTGCCCTTTATATAAACCACGATTCCTCTGGGAAGCAGGCTATTTATGCATGAGTTATCTTCATGTTAGAAGATGTGCATACATTGTGCCAGCACATTCCAAGTTTTAAGAACCAGACTAACTGCTAATATTTACATATTTTTTCCATATTTTTAAAAAATTGATTTCATAGAAAGGAAGGGAGCTAGAGAGAGAGATAGAAACATCCATGAGAGAGAAGCATCAATTGGCTGCTCCCTGCATGCCCCCTCTTAGGGCTCAAGCCAGTAACCTCCTGGGACTACACTCAATCAATGGGCTACACCACACCAGCTAGGTAAGATTTATATATTACATTTAAACTGAGAGACAATCTCTATGAAGGAAGTCTCTTTTTAAATGTCAAATGATAATACTCATAATGCAGAGGAAACAAAAATAACTGATTTGCTTTTGTTCGGGTTTAATTTTGGTTCATTTGTGACAAGTGTTTTCATCGATATATTTCTTTGTAGTGCATTTTAACGGGCAGTTGTAATCTTACTTAGCATAGTTGGCTATAATATAAAAAGAAATCCAGTATTATTTAATGTTATTTAAAATGGTATAATACTATACATTGTAGTTAAGTGTAAAAGCCGCAACCTGCATGGCTAGGGTTCAGGATCTGGAGAAGGGCCATGCACAAATGAATACACTAGACAAGAAATATGAATTTGGAAATAATGAGGGGCCGGGCAGAGAGTCTTCCTCTAGTGGAAAGGTTTCACTGGGGCCCAGGCCCTGTTAGCTTTTATTCAATTTTAGAATACAAATCTTGCCCTTACTCAGGCAAGCAATTCTGGTAGCAGACAGACTATCTTAAAGGTCAGTAAATATTGGTAAAGATTTACTTTGAGACTATTAGGTCAGGAAATTGTTTGAGCCACCATTGTCTCGACAGAACAATCTGTGCATAGCTTTTAGCCCTTGCTAAAGCTCAAGGTCCATCAGCCTTCTGGGTTTTGTTTTCACTTTCATGATAGTGTAGACAATGGATAGCTTCCAGCAGTTGAGTATTACAATTAAATTATATATTCAACTGAGAATATCTCTTTATCCCAATAATTTGTCTTTTTATGTTGAAAATACAACATAAAATACAACATATTGATCAGTTTATCTATTCTTCATTATTGATTCTTGCTCTGCATTTTATGTTGATAATTGTGCATTTAATATGATATCATAGCTATGAAAATACCCATTAGAAAATAAGCTATGTAGAATAAATGTACTTTGTGCCCCAAGCATCTGGGGTATTTTCTTGAACATCCCAAGATGCTAAATATCTCCAAGACTATAAAAGGGTGTGTTAGCCTAAATGAACAGGCAAAATGAAGATATTATTTTCTTAAAATGTCTGTTATGCTGCTAAATGGAAAATTCTAAACTTGAAAAAGGTGTCAAAACAAATCCTACCCATTGCTATAACAAATGAAAATATCTCCATAATACTAAAAACTTTTAAATAAAGAAGTAGTTCAGGTTAGCTATATAATTTTAAGGATTAATATTTCTGGGGAAATTAGGTAGTTTATTCAAGGGGATGTATTATGTGTGATTAAATACTATTGGAAAATGCCCTCCAAATACTACAAGAATCGTTAAAGAGGCAAGAAGATAATTTTTCAAATTTTCTACCTGTTCTTCCATACCACAGACTACGAGGTATGTTACCCACTGTTGGATGAAGGGGAGGGTAAGTGTGGGAAAAGAACCAAAAAGTGGAAGGTACATAAGTACAATGACTTACGTTACAACAAAGAATGTTTTTCATAAAAGCAACCATTATTAATTTTATTGTGCCTAGAGAAAAGTCAAAGTAAAGACCGTTGCGGACTGGTTACAAAGTGGTTACTGATTAGGGGAGCAGCTTGACATTAAGAGATCTTAAGCCTTTACCCAAATAACCACCATTTATTGTCACCAACAGCAAACCACGGGGAAGGTAACTCAGTGAAGAGCTTGCATCCAGTTGAGACTACCAGTTAAATGCACTCACTACATGCCCAGTTGAGTAAGCAGCAAGAGTAGGGATGAATGTTTTTTGTGGAACCTCATGTATATACAATTTTATTGCTCCCCATGCCCTTTTTTAAAAAAAAAAAACAAAAACAAAATTATGAAGATGTTGCTAGGCCCCCTCTCTCCCATGGATCTCCTCTCATGCTACTAATAAGCCTCACTGAAGGTTAAGTTCATTAACTTTATGGTAAATGGATCAATGAGCCAGAGTGAAAACCATCTCCCCTGCCCCCACTCCCCACTTTACCCAAACACTGAACTACTATCAAGGATCTAGGACACACCTAAGATTTTCTTTTTATCCCTAAATGGAAAAGGGAACAATGACCAAAGAACACTGATGGTGGTGAGAAGGCAGCTGTACTTATCCAAGAAAGAACCAACTAGAAACTTCCTACTCTGACTCTAAGTCAGAATAGTGTGAAATACACCATCTTTGTTTAAAGTGTTTCTCATGTCCTTATAAGAACCAGGCATCAACATCAGAGAAAGAGGGAGCAAGTTAATAATTTTATTAGATTTTTGAATAGCAATGGTACTAGTCATGTTATCAACTAAAAAATAAATGCAAAAGTACTTTC
This sequence comes from Ia io, assembly GCA_025583905.1. NCBI lineage: Eukaryota > Metazoa > Chordata > Mammalia > Chiroptera > Vespertilionidae > Ia > Ia io. The sequence continues at coordinate 24,221,262 of JAJQQW010000009.1, forward strand.
TTCTTAAACATTTGTGATTATATTAAGAACTTCTCATGATATTATATTCTAGGTAGTTTTGAACCAAAAAATATCATTATTTTATCAAAATAATTGGAGCAGCAAAGAACTGCATTGCTGGATCTTATCTTATAGCAGCGTGGGGAATCTTTTATCTGTCAAGGGCCATTTGGATATTTATCACATCATTCACGGACCAGACAAAGTTACCAACTTAAAAGTTAGCTTGCTATATTTGGTCAACTATTTAATTAAGTCACCCCTAATGTCTTGACAGGGCCAGATCATATGATTCTGTGGGCCTTATAGGGCCCACGGCCAGACGTTCCCCATCCCAGTCTGAGAGATTACCAACTCTTGTATTGCTTAGTTGAAGAAACTGCAGGTCTAGAGAGCTTTATTGACTGAATAAAGGTTTCACAGCCAGAAAATACCAAAATTTGGATTAGAACTGAGGTATTAACTCCATGACACATTACCTGTATAGCTTACAATATATAAATTCTAATTGTAGACACTTTTTTACTATGATCATTGAGATATCTCCCTTTACAACTTGTAATAAATTAAAAATACAAGAGAAGAATTGACTATAGGAAAAGAAAGAATGATCAACTGAAAGAAGGCTTAAATTAGAGTGTTGGCTTTACCAAGTGACAGTGAAAAAGACGAATAATAACAGGTTCTAAGCTTTAGTTCTCTTACTTATACAATCAAAGCGAAATACTTTCCCTGTAGGTGCCCCAAAACTCTTATGAGAGTCAAATGAAATAGCCATGAAAATACTTTGTACACTATGAAGCAAGTTCTAGAACTGTAAAAATATTATAATAACTGATATACTGGGAATTAGAATACTATTTAGAGATCTTTACTTTGATTTTTATTTGCCTCAACTCAGTATATTGTGACTTTTTATTATACAAAAAAACAAAAAACACACACACAAACACACACCCAAAACAATAAGAAAACAGCCCAAATAAAAAATAGGCAAAAGACCTTAACAGGCACTTCACCATGGAAGATATATAGATAGTAAATAATCATTGAAAATATGCTCCACATCATATGTCATCAGGGAAATTCAAATAAAAACAATAATGAGATACCACTACACATCTAATAGAATGGGCAAAATCTGGAACACTGACAATACCAAATGCTGGTATGGATGCAGAGCAATAGCAATTCTCATACATTGCTGGTGGGAATGCAAATTTAGAAGACAGTTTGTGGCTTCTTACAAAACTAAATATATTCTTACCATATGATCCAGCATTCTTGCTCCTGATATAACAAATATCATGTCAACTTATGTCAATTTATGTCAACACAAAAATCTGGACACAGATGTTTATAACAGTTTTACTTATAATTAACAAAACTTGGAAGCAACCAAGATGTCCTTTAGTAGGTGAATGGATAAATAAATTAAGGTACATCCAAACATGGAATAGTATTCAGTACTAAAATGAAATAAGCTATTAGACCATGAAAAGGCATGGAGGAACCTTAAATGCATATTAGTAAGTGAAATAAGCTAATCTGAAAAGGCTATATACTGTACATATTATTTCAACTATATAAATTTGAAAACTATACAACTAATAAATCAATGGTTGCCAAGGGCAGGGGGGGGAAATGAATAGTTGGATCTCAGAGGATTTTTATGTCAATGAAAATAACATGTATGATATTATAATGCTAGATATATGTCACATACATTTGTTTAAACCTATAGAAAGTACAATGCAAACAGTGGACCCTAAGGAAAACTATGGACTTTAGATGATTATGATAGATCAATGTGGTTTCATCTTTGGTAAAAATATAACATTCTGGTGAGTAATATTGATAATGGGAGAAACTATACAGGAGTGTCAGCAGAACATAATACAGGAAATCTCTGTACCTCTTCATTTGGTTGTAAATCTAAAACTGCTCTAAAATATAAAGTCTTAAAAAATGTAAAGTCTATCATATTTTTATTTTTTGTATATGTATGGAGACTCAGTGGCTTTTAAAATTCTTATCCCATCTTCTCCTTCCAATCCCTCTTAGCAAATGACCTCAATGTGTAATTCATTAAATGAGGCAATCCACAAGATGGATTTTGCACGTCATTCTTCCAATTTGTTACCAACTCTTTGAGTTTCTTTACATTGCTATCAACTATGTTCTCTTTCTCTTTGGTTGTAATGGAAAAGGCATTATTTTTTCATTCTAAAATCCATTTCATTACCTGTGCTTCAGATTATATATGTCCTCTCCTACAAAGTCATACTTCTATAAAAGGTTGTGTATACGAATTAGCTCCACTTCTCCACTGCCCATAAACTCAACTCACTTCAATCTATCCACAGTCCCCATTATTTCACTAAATATCTCTCTTCATTGTTATTAATTATTTCTGGAAATCATGAACAATCATCAGTCCTTAAGTTATCTGATCTCTCTATTAATCACTTCCTTTTCTTAGAATATCTTCTTCCTCTCTGGCAACTCCTCCATAGTATTTTTTTTAATCTTTCTTTTAAATACTGTATTATGCGAGTTTCTGTCATTACCTCTTTTTCTCACCCTAGTAATGCTTTTCTAGGCTCTCTCACCTTCCTCTATTGTTTCAAGTGCCATCTGCATGTTGTTGATGTCTCCCAAATCTGGATCTTCATTCCAGAACTGATTGAATGTTAAAACATGGTCCACATGTGGGTTATATGTAAATATCTGCATTTTACTCTGCTACTGGCACCTCAGACTCAGCATTTCCAAAATTAATGCATTTTCAGTTCCAAACCTATTCTTCTGTTGTCTGTCTTGAAAATGAAACTAATTTCCACCCAATTACCAAATACATAAATTTCCATATCATCCCTTATTCCTTCTTCTATCATTTTCTCCATAGTTATTCAATTAAAAATTTCCTGAATTTTTCATCCAATACATCTTATTTCTGATCACTTCTCTCTTTTTACACTGTAACTACCAGTAGTTCACACCAAATTATTTCTCACCTGGATAATTGTACCTCTTGCCTATGCCCTTGCTTCCTTCTCTCAACTTAAACCCCCTGTAATCAGTTTTTCATGCATCAGGCTCAATTATATTTCTAACTTGGAAACCTGATACTATTTTTCTCCAAATCCATAATTTATCAATGAGTTTTCATGCTATTATGTACAATTCTTAACTTCTTTATATGTGCTCATCAACTGGCTTCTGAGAATATCTTCAGCAATAACAAACTTTTTCACTTCCAGAAAAGTGCACATTCTCCTTAAACCTAAACTTTTAATTTTCCTGACCCAATACAACCTTCATTAATTGTCATAGCCCATGACTATTTTCAGCTGACAACTTTCAATTCTTTGCCCACTTTTGACCTGCACTAAAAAGGATGCTTTTTCTGATTTTTAAAATATTTTTAAGAGTGCTTTCTAAAGTGGAGGTTACTGCCCTCACTAAAGTACTTCTCACATTGTCTTTCATTTGCCTGTGTTGTCTATATTCACTATTAGAATGTTGGTGGGGTGAATATATGTCTCATTTAACATTTCTTGGAACCAATTCTAGCAGGTAGAAAGCAATCAATAAACTTTTGTGAAACACAAAAGGTAACTATGAGAACAAAATAGGACTATCAAATTTCCAATGTTATTAGCAAAACAAAGAAAAATTTAGTTATTATCACAGACTTCCCCAGAGATATATGTGCCTGATTTAAATTAAAAATCTTAGTTTCAATTGAAATACATGTAGAACCAATCTAAATTAAATTAAGTGTTGATCATGAGTCTTTGGGTTTACAGATAAAATAATAATATTAGCATTGGTTTCTAACTATTTGCTCCTTCTCATAATGGAAATGACCAATTTTTTTAAGAAAGGGGAATTTTTCTATTCATGTTAGAAATAAGCTAAAATTGTACAGTCCATTTTGCAGTAAATTACTGTATAAAGTGCTGCTATATTGGCACTCTTATAACCTGGGAAGAATGAATATTAGTACAAATGTCAGGGCCATAAAAATGATCACACTTTTTGACATAGTCATTCCAAATTTAAAAAGATATATTAAGAATATTATGAGAGTTATGTGCCAAGATTTACATATAAAGGCATTCTGTCTTATATAAGGTTTCTTCAAAGGTAGTTCTAACTTTGAGAATTCACCTGCAAGTGAATTATTGAGAAAGTGCTCCCACAGGAAACCGGCAAGGAAGTGGATTCATAAGGCAGAGAAGGGGAGATAAATCAAGCAAGGCAAGATTTCAGGCAACATACAAGCTTTAAACTAATCTCACAAAGTTGTTCTAGATTATAATCTTGAGTTTGAATAAAGGTTGTCTCAATTTGATGGAAGGGAACTGGACTTTATACACTGGCATCCTATATAATATGTTCTAGACCCAGTCTCTTTTCTGCTGGCAAGCAAATGTCCCCTTTATCTTATGGGCAAATTTTCAAATAGTGGGGCATTAGAAGCAAAGGAAAAAAGATTTGGAAGGGGGCAATGGGCATACAAAAGTAATAAATTATATACGAGAAGATCTAGGTAGAATGTAAACAGTGACTAAGCATAAACATTGAAGTATTTTTTAATCATAGTGAAATGGAAATCAGTAACAACAGATTGATGGTTATATAAAACATCCATGGAGTTGCAAAGAACAATATAGTTATTATCATTGACCTTCTAAACAGCCTTTAAATGATGATTCTGCTTTTAATAACATTTAATGATATGGAATACTTATTTAATTTTATGAAATCAGAAGAGAAAGAAGTTAAAAAGAAAAAGTTTATGTGTTTCCAATGTTCAAACTATAACATATATGTATATATGTATGTGGGTCTGTATTACATATGTATGTGTGTGTATAATATGTATAGCACACACATCTATCTTACAAAAGCCTACATTTTGAAGTACAAAATTTAAAGAAATTTCCAAAATTCTATCTAATAAAAGAGTAATATGCAAATTGACCATACCTCTGTTACACCCACCAGCCAATTAGGAACGAGTATGCAAATTAACCCAACCAAGATGGCTGTGGCCACAGAGCAAGCAGGAGGCTTGGGTTTCCCTGGCAATGGAGGAAGCCAAGCTTCCTGCACACCCTGGCCGGTCCAAGCCTCCACTCAAGGCTACAAAGTTTCAATTATAGAAGATAAATAAATCCCAACAAAAATGGCTGCAGCCACGGAGCGAGCAAGAGGCTTGGGTTTCCCTGGCGATGGAGGAAGCCAAACTTCCTGGCCAGCCCTGGCCTCTGCTCAAAGCTATAAAGTTTCAATTATAAAAGACAAAGAAATCCCAGATACCAGGGCCACTTGGGTCACCTAGGGGCATGGCTGCCTGCAAACCAAAACAGGCCCTTCGTCCAGGCTGCCCCACGCCCCAAGGGAACCCCCACTCTGATCCAGCACACCCTTCAGGGCAAATCAGCTGACCCCACCTGTGCACCAGGCCTCTATCCTATCTAATAAAAGAGTAATATGCATATTGACCATCACTCCAACACACAAGATGGCTGCCCCCATGTAGTCAAAGATGGCTGCCCCCATGTAGACACAAGATGGCAGCCAGAAGATGGCCAGCAGGGGAGTGATCAGGCCTGCAGGGGAGGGCAGTTGTGGGCGATCACGCCATCAGGGGAGGGCAGTGGAAGGGACCAGGCCTGCAAGGGAGGGCGGTTGGGAGGGATCAGGCCTGTAGGGGAGGGCAGTTGGGGGCGATCAAGCCTGCAGGGGAGGGCAGTTAAGGGGGACCAGGCCAGAAGAGGAAGGAAGTTAGGGGTGACTGGGCCTGCAGGGAAAGGCAGTTGCGGGGGACCCAGGCCTACAGGGGAGAGCAGTTGGGGGGGGAACCAGGCCTGCAGGGGAGAGCAGTTGGAGGGGGGGGGACCAGGCCTGCAAGGGAGGGCAGTTAGGGCAATCAGGCTGGCAGGGGAGCAGTTAGGCATCAATAAGGCTGGCAGGGGAGTGGTTAGGGGGTGATCAGGCTGGCAGGCAGAAGCGATTAGGGGCAATCAGGAAGGCAGGCAGGCGAGCAATTGGGAGCCAGCAGTCCTGGATTGTGAGAGGGATGTCCTACCGGGATCGGGCCTAAACAGGCAGTCGGACATCCCTCAAGGGGTCCCAGATTGGAGAGGGTGCAGGCTGGGCTGAGGAACACACTCCCCCATGCACGAATTTCATACACCAGGCCTCTAGTAATAAAATAAAGTACTATAAAACTGTGTATAAGAGGACTTGGTTGACCCACGTAAATAATTGAAAGGCCAAAAAGCAAACATTGAAGTACATAGACCTCAGAGTCAGACTGTATTGGTTTAAGTCTTTGTTCTGCCTCTTAGTGCTTGTGTGCCCTTGAGCAAGTTACTTCAACTTTGCAAGTTACCAGCTTTCTTATCTGTAGAAGAGAGGTAACTAAAATGTTATAATATTGTTGTGAGATTTAAATGAGCTCTGCAGGAAAATTACTTACAACTGTTTAGTAGATAGAAACACTCATAGATGATGAAAATTATTATTAGTACATAATAATATCTAGTACTTTACTATATAATTATTCAATTATAGCAAATAGAAACACTTCTTTCACAGTCAGACAGACAAGCAGTCAAAAAAGTAAATAAAACTCTAGCTGGTTTGGCTCAGTGGATAGAGTGTCAGCCCATAGACTGAAGGGTCCCAAGTTCGATTCTGGTCAAGGGCATATACCTAAGATGCAGGCTCGATCCCATGCCCTGGTTGGGTGCCTGTCTCTCACCTTCCCTTCCACTCTCTCTAAAAGTAATCAATGGAAAAATATCCTTGGGTGAGGATTACCAAAAAAAAAAAAAAAAAGGCAAATAAAAGTGGCTATATACTGTTTTACTATTTTTAGGTAGTAATTAGAAAAATACAGAATTCTTGCCTCTTATCAGTGCTAATATGAAAGGTTTCCCTAAAGTAATGAGTTTTGTGGGAACAACGGTCCCTTAAAGAAACATGAAAGAACATTTATGTGGGTGGGAAATGTGATAATTTCATGTTCAGTGGTAAAATGTCAACTGTTTGGGAACAGTGATTGCAAAAAAATATAGCCAAAAAGAGAAAAAATGCTTGTAGGAAAAAAATTGTCTAACAAGAGATTCTGACCCAAATATGAAAGACTCACTATTAGATAAAAGTGTTCATCAGAAAACCAATGGAGTGACTCATTGAGAGGGAAAACATTTCAATTTTAAATTTGTGTGTGTCCCTACACTTTTAATACTTGCTGATGAATAATTTGTAGAGATTGTTTCTTAATCCCTTTCTCTTTCTTGTCATAGTTTGTGCCTGTAGCACTTACAAGATCCCTAATCTAGTATTCTAGTTTTCTCCTTTGACTTTTTATTTAAAAGTATACAACTTTTCTTGTCTTACACTGATTAAATAGACTACTAGAGGCCCAGTGCATGAAATTCGTGCATGGGAGGGGGGTCTCTCAGCCCAGCCTGCATCCTCTCCAATCTGGGACATCCCTCTCACAATTCAGGACCACTGGCTCCTAACCGCTCACCTACCTGCCTGCTTGATTGCCCCTAACCACTCTGCCTGCCTGCCTGATCACCCCTAACTATTTGCCTGCCTGCTTGATCGCCCCTAACCACCTCTGCCTCTGCCCCCACCACGGTGGTGCGGAATGACGTCTGGAAGGTCATTCGGCTGTCCAGTCTAATTAGCATATTATGCTTTTATTATTATAGATATCAAGCAGATTTTTAATTGGGCCTACTCCTTTTATAGCACTCAAATGTGCATAATAAGGCATACATCTTTAGCAGTTTGTATTTTAAGAGCTCATGAAATTTTTTTACTTAATTCTTAAAGAACACTTAAAGAAAAACCTACAATCAGCTTGATCCACAGGGTGATCCACAGGGCAGTGAGAAGACACTTGATCTGGGATTGAAGAAAACCAATAGTCTTGAATTTGCAATCAGCATAATCAACTATACCTCATAGTCTCATGAGCAAGAATATGGATCTAGATTATCTCAAGGTTCCATTCTCTATTTATCTAACTCATAATTTTTCTAATTTATTTGTTTTTGTTATAGAACTAAATGTAAGTTCAAATGGCCAGGACCATGTCTTACTCATAGTGAAATATCAGAAGTATGATAAATTCTCAATAAATAATTCTAATAAATTAATTATGTCCAGAAATATGACAACTTAGGTATTGAGACATAACCCTCAGCTGAAGATAACCCAAAATACTGAAAAGTGAATAAAACCTTCTTGTTAACATAACTGACAAATTGGAAGAATAGTAAAGAAACCTCAGGCCGAACCCTGAATGAAGGCTGGACTGCAGAGAAAAAAGTTGAATACCAAAGACACTTTTGTCCAGAGGGCATCTGCCAAAAGGGAAATTCGAGCTATGGTTTTCAAAGGTGTTTTAGTCTTATTATAAGGTGACCAGACGTCCCACTTTTGGAGGGACAGTCCCGATTTTTAACAATTTGTCCCGCGTCCCGCGGCGTTTTAAAAAAGTCCCGATTTTTGGAAAGAATGCACGACAAGCTAGGGAACGGCAAGAGAACAGAAAGGGAATATACGGTTTTCGGCGGCCATGTGGCTATTTAGCCAGGATATGAGTTTTATATTATTTTTGTTAATTTTATAATGTTAAACTTTAATAATAACAAATAATTGTTGAGAACTGATTATCGAGAACTGCTTATCAAAGTTCGCATTGTTGATCAGTTGTTAGAATTCGACCACCATTGTTTGGACTTAATGAACAATGGCATTTTTTGGGATTGGCAATGACGAAAACATTTTGTAACTGTCTCTCAGACGATACACATCGTAGTGCGTGCTAGTACGCTAGTTAAACAAGTGGTGTAATTACAAATCAGCTATTCAGATATTTTAGGTAAGTAATTTATTTATTTATTTCATAAATACATATATTTTCTTGAATTTAGCAGACAGTACTCGTATTATTTATATTTTATAGTGGCAGCAAAAAGTCTAGTGCCAGCCTTGAAAGTGACACTTACGACTTACGTTACGGCAAATTCAGAGGAAAAATAATACAAGTTAGTATTGTTATTATTTAGAAAGAAATATAGGATTAAAATAATTTTTAAAATATAGTTACTTTATAACAATCAAATTAATTTAATTTATAAACTAACAATAAAATATGTTCATGTAATTATGTACCTACTTACTGTGTTTTTAAGCAATATGTATGTAATAATTTATAATATAATTTTAAATTATTTTTTTTTAGATTTTTAACATAATGAGTAAGAAAAGAGGTGCAAATTCAACGATGATCTAAGAAGTGAATTTCCTTTTATTAAAAAAACCAAAAGTGATTACAATATAGACCAAATTTTTAATCAAGAACACCGGCCCCCCCTCCCCCCCCCCCCCCCCCCCCCCCCCCGGCCGAAACAGTTTGGCTCAGTGGATAGAGTGTCAGCCTGCGGACTCAAGGGTCCCAGGTTCGATTCCGGTCAAGGGCATGTACCTTGGTTGTGGGCACATCCCCAGTAGGGGGTGTGCAAGAGGCAGCTGATCGATGTTTCTCTCTCATGGATGTTTCTAACTCTCTATCCCTCTCTCTTCCTCTCTGTAAAAAATCAATACAATATATAAAAAAAAAAAAAAAAAGAACCGCTCCCCGCAGTCAATGGTGTCCCGCTTTACCAATGTTAAAATCCGTTTACCTTATCTTATTATGAAAGAGAAAAAGCCAAGGTTTGCCCAAATTGAAGAGCAAAACATCACTTTTCTAATAAAATTTAGAATGCAAAGTTAGCACCCTCCATTTAATTGTGAATCAGAAATATTCAAGGGGGAAATTTTTTACATTAAATACGAACTGGGGCAAAATTTACATAAATTACATAATTTTATACAATTTAAACAAGTGTAGGATAACCTTCTATTATATTTGTAGATTTACAAAATTGCATCACCAACATGGCTGAAAACAAAATTCAAGCTGCAATTTTAATTTTAAAAATATTTCTGTTTAGCATCACCACCAAATGGTTAGCACAAAGAAGCACAATACCTTCATACAAGAACAAAAGTTTTCTAAGAAAATATCATTAAATAACATTTCAAAATTCAAACATGTAAACATGGAATCATGAGAAAGAATCAGATGAACAGAGAGCAGAAATATATCTTCATAATTTTTAATTAGGATTTCCAGAAGAGATTATAAATACATTTGCTTACTATGTCACAAAGAATAAAAGGTAAAAAATAATTGTAAACATTTATTAGAATACCAAAATCAGATTCAAATAAATCAAAATCAAACTTCTAGGGGAAATTGAAAATAATAATAATAATAATAATAATAATAATAATAACTTCCAGGGAAAAAGTAATTATAACAACAATAATAAACAAAGACATTATGAATAGCTTTAACAAGCATATAGACACAGCTTAAAAGAGGACTTGTAGCTGGTTTGGCTCAGTGGATAGACCGTGTGGACTAAAGGTTCTGGGTTTGATTCTGGTAAAGGGCAAGTAACTTGATTACAGGCTTGTTCCTTGTCCAGGTTGGGGCATATGCAGGAAGCAACCAATTTGATGTTTCTCACTTTCTGTCTCTCTCCCTCCCTCCCACCCTCTCCAAAAATCAATGGAAAAATATTCTCGGGTGACGGTTAACAAAAATGAATAAATAAATAAATAAAAACTGAAGATTAAAAAAAAAAAGAAAAAGAAGACTAGTGAACTGACAGGTAAATAACATGAAAATATCTTCAACAAAGCCTATAAATTTATTCAGAAAATAAAAATAGCTATGAACACATACATTAATTTTCTATTGCTGCCATAATAGATCACCACAATTTTAGCAGCTTACACAACATAAATTGATTATCTTTCACTTCTATAGGTCAGAAATCCATACAGGTGCTACTGGATTAAAATCAAAATTTATGCAGACTGCATGTATTTCTAGAGATTATAAAAAATAATCTACTTCCTGCACATTTGGGTTGTTAGAAGAATTTTGTTCCTTGTTGTTATAGCACTACGGTGTGCTTTCTTGTTGGCTGTAAACTGAGGGTCATTCATTTCTGCTAGCGCCTGCCATTTTCCTTGGTTTGTGATCCCCTTTGTACATCTTCAATGATAGCAACTGTGGGTTGAGTCCTTCTCAAGTTGCACAATTTATTTTGTCATTTTCCACTTTTAAGGGCTCAAATAATTAAATTGAACCCACTCTGATAATCCCAGATAATTTTCCCATCTCAAGAGCTTAATTATATCTGCAAAATATTTTTTGCCACGAGTGGGTAAAATATTCACAGGTTCTGAGGATGCAGACATGGGAGCCTTTGAATGATATTATTACATTTTTTGAAACATATAACAAATAAAGAATTAGAAGGTCAACATCACTAGAATTACATAATAAGTAGAGAATATAAAACAAGAAATATGTAAAGATACAGTCAGTGGGTGGGAATTTGTTCAAAATGATGAAACTCACCAATCCACAGGAAACTGTTGGAATCTCAAGCAGGGTAGATAAATAAATAAAGATTGTAATATGTCACATGTAATTATAAAAGTACAGAGAAAGATTTTTTACTTGGTTGGTTTAATGGAGCCAGAGAAAATTTATTACCTTTAAGTTAGCAATCTTTATGTTAATGATTGACTTGAAAGTACAAATAATTGAAGTGAACTTTTAATGACTCTATAATTTCAATATGCTGAGAGAAAATTATGACTTCCATAGGTTTATGAACACAACTAATGTACTGAAGAAGTTTTTATGTACATAGCTATTTCATACAGAATGTTTATATACCAGGAAAAAATTCAAACATTTACACACACACACACACACACAAACACACACACTTCAGTGTCCACATGACTTCATTTCTTAATTATATTCAATATTTAAGGAATAAAATCAATAATCCCAGTTTTATATCAACTCTTTCAGAAAATGCAGGGAAGGGGCATAGTTTACAACTTATTTTTGTGGTGTTTGCATAGCCCTAAAATTTGGAAACTATCCTACAACAAAAGAAAAATACAAATCAGTGTCACTCATAACAAGGGTTCAAAAATTGTTTAAAAAGTATCAGGAAATTGATTCCAGCAATGTATAATAAGAAAAATGCATCATGGCCTATTGAGATGTATCATAAAAATGCATTTAGGAATTCATTAATGGTACAGCATATTATAAAGAAGAAAAATAATATATGACTTTAATAAGTGCTGATAAAACATTTGAAAACATTTATCATATTTGATTAAAAACTCTCAGCCAACTATGAATAGAAGGAAACTTACTCAATTTGATAAAGGGCAGTTATGAAAAATATCCATGGCTACCAATTAAATTAATTGTAGAATGTTGAACACTTCTTACTAAAATAGGTTATATGGAAAATATGTCCCATCAAACTATTTGTATTTAATATTGTACTGGATATTGTAGCTGAACCACTAGAGGGAAGAAACAAAACAAGAGCCATAAAGACAAAGTAAAATACCTTAATCAGTAGATGGCAAGATTGTGAATTTTAAAAATAAAAAACACACACAGTAGTCTGCAAGCAACTACTAGAACTAATAAGTGCAATGTTGCAAGATTACACATATAGAAAAATCAATCCTATTTCTACACCCTAGTGAAAAACAATTGTTGGTAATAAAGGTATAAAAGCTATTATTTATAATAGCATGTAAAATTCTTGGGATCAGTTTAAGAAAAGATGCACAATATCTGTATGCTGAACATCACAAAATATCCTACATAATAAAAGGGTAATATGCAAATTAACCATCACTTCACTACGTCCATGATTGGGCCGGCGAGAGGCATGGGGGGCGGGACTTGGGGTGGCCGATTGGGCCAGTGGGAGGAGCAGGGGGCAGGGACTTGCGAGTTCCCGCCCCCCGCTCCTCCTGCCAGTGCGATCGGCTGCCGGGGCGCTGAGCGGGGACTGATGGGGCTGGCGGAAGGCGCGAGCAGCGGGACTCTGGGTGGCCGATCGCGCCGGCGGGAGGCGCTCTGATCAGCGGGTGGCCAGAGCCAAGGCCTGGGTCCCAGGTGCCAGAGGAAAACTGGTGCTGGCGGAAAATTGGTGCCGGTGGAAAACTGGTGCCGGCAGCCAGGTGAAAGAAGGTCTATTGCACGAATCTTCGTGCAACAGGCTTCTAGTTTTTAGTATAAATTAACGAACTAGCTGAACAGAGATATTACATGTCATGAATTGGAAGTATTGCTAAGAGTCCAATTTGTTCTAAGATGACTCAATGTATCTATTCAAACTTTCATCGGGTCTTATGAAGAAATTGACAAAGTGATTTTAAAATTTACATGGAAATGCAAAGGACCTCTTCAGCCCATATTTTCCATGGAGTGACTCAGTAATCCAGGAAGCAGTTATCTTTTGGCCCTAACTTCAAAACAGGAATGACCTTCCATAGCAGTGACAGGAGACAAGTGATAACTTGCCTATGATTACTGGTACATGCTTCATTCTGGAAGTCATATTGATGAGGCTTACAGAGACCTGGCCAAAAATGTTCTTTGGCCCCACTTATTTTCAGAGAATAACATTCTCCAATATGCCTGAAAGGGAAGGAAAAACTAAAATTGATGAACACTAGAAATCTAACATTGTGACCTTGAGAAAAGCATGCACACAGGTACTGAATGACATGAACATAAATATCTACTGCAGCACTCTTCATAATAACCAAAACTTAAAATTACCCAAATATCATCACTATTAGAATTGAGGGATGCTGATGGGAATGTTGGAGCAAAGATGTAGGAAAATCAGCTCCTCATAAAAATAACAAAAACACTAACAAAAAATAAAAAATTAATTTTTTCAGTAGTCTTGAAATTACCCAAAGGCTAGCAACAATCCAAGATGTTCATGAAAAAAGACTGAATCTTGGTTTATATAGTGATCTGTGTAGTGTATTAATTTTCCCTATTTCTATTTCCTTCCTAGTTTCATAGTAGCTTCAAAAACCAACAGCCCTACAATCACAATGAAAAGCAGAGCCTAGCAGCCACTGGAGAAGGAATACTGGAATTGGAACACTCAAAAACAGTATTTTCAGAAAATTGCCATTATTTGATCTGTCTGGCAGTTCCATAGAAACCCCCATTTGCAGGGCTTGTCTCTATTTGACCTGACTCAAAGCTCACTCAGTGCAAATGGCCTTTTCCCAAGGGGAGTTTGTCAAAAATAATCAGCAGCAACTATTTAGATCACAGCTGCCTGAGGCAGCAATAACAGTTGGGGCAAACAAGAAGCTGACCAAAAGCACTTAAAGGGGAAATCTAAGAGCAAAATATCCATTGGAAGCTTTAAGTTGCTCTGACATATCCCTAGGATTCTGGATGCCATGCACATGTGTAGGCTGTGCTGTGCTCAAGTCTGTGCATATGCCTAGCAAAGACGTGAGAAGGTCTCTATCTGATCCTGAGGCTCTGCACAGACAAGAGGTAAAGGCTACAGAAAAGTTGTAAACTGCCTGCCTGAGCATTGAAGGTGTACCCCACCACACACACAGAGCCCCTTGACAAATGTTTGGAAACTATTCCAGAGATTTAACAATATTTCTGTCCAATCATTAGCTGACCACTAAGATAACAGAGCAGATACTTCAGTGTCCACACAACAAATAATAGAATTTTCAGAATTAGTTTAGGAAAGTCATTAAACCAAGCGAAAACAATAATAGCATCAACAACAAATAACAGCAACAGCAAACTCTAGAAAAGGGTGGTCTAATTTACAGAGTTGCCACATTATATTACTTAAATATCTAATATTCCATAAAAAGAGACATACAAAAAAAGAAAATATTAACCATTTAGAAGACAAAAAATTAATCAATATACACTGTATCTGTGAAAGCCCATACTTTAAACTTACTAGACCAAGACATTAAATAAGCTATTTAAAATATGCTCAACTAACTATAGGAAAGCCTATTTAGAGAATACAAGGAACATTTCAGAACCATATCTCTGCATAGGGATGTTAGAGTAGGCAGATAGAAAGGTATGATCTGGGAGAGATTGGAAGAGGCAGCTGGGGCTTGGAGGAACTAAGTGTGAAACGTGACAAACTGAAAATGGGCAACGGAGGTGGCAGGCCCCTATGTGGGGAGCAAAGATTCAGAATCCACCGGGATGTGGTCTGACCGGTGGCATAACACCTACTTGAAGGTCTTTCCTACAAATAAATCCTCACCTGCTTTTTCTGCCATTCATTTTCTCTTGTTTGAATTCATTCCTACAGCAAGACAAGAACTGGGGACACAGAGTACTGTCCCTGGCCAGAGATTATCTCCAGCCAGGGACCCCCTTGATCACCATTGACAGAGATTTCAATAACGATATGGAAATTATTATAAGGAACCAGATAGAAATTTTGAAGTCAAAATGTACAATAACTGAAATTTAAAATTCACTTAATGTTTTAATAAGCATATTTAAGCAGGCAGAATAAAGAAACAGTAAAATTGAAGATATATTAACTGAGAATATCCAGTCAGAGAAACACAAAGAAAAAAATAACAGAAGAGAAATGAACACATCCTAAGATACCCTACTATGACTCACCCTCAAGCATACAAACATAAGCATAATGAAATACCCTAACGGGGAGGTGATAGAATTTTTTAAAAATAAATAATGGTTCAAATGTTTCCAAATTTGATGAGAATCATTTAAGAAGCTCAATGAACTCCAAAGTAGAAGAATTTAAGTAGACCCACACATAGATATCATAGTCTAACTGTTGAAAGATAAAGAAGGAATCTTGAAAAAAAAACAACAAAAGATAAATTACTCATACATGTTAGGGATTCTCAGTGATCTAAATATCTGTCTTCTCATGAGAATCCAAAGGAAGCCAAAAAGCAGTGAGTTGACATATTCAGAATGCTGAAAGAGAAAGGCTGCCTACCAAGAAGTACACATTCAGCAAAATCTTATTTCAGAAATGAAAGTGAAATTAAGTTCCCAGACAAACAAAATGTGTCCCTAGCAGATGTGCAATATAAGAAACACTAGAGGGAGTCTTTCAGACTGAAGTAAGAGGAAAGTAGCTCAAAACCACCTGAAGGAATACAGAGCAATGGTATAGGTCACTACATAGCTATATATGAAAGATAGTATAAATACATGTTTTGTAACAATTTCCCCCTGTCTGATTTAAAAGATAACTGCAAAGCAAAACATGTAAATATGTGTTGATAGATATATAACGTATATATGTAATTTTTATGATAATATTACAAGGTAGGAGAGGGAATAGAGCTATATAGGAGCAATCTTAGGATACTATTAAAATTAAGTTGGACCCTGGCCATTTTGGTTCAGTTGGTTGGGCTTTGTCTGTGCACCAAAAGTTTACCATTTCCATTCCAGGTCAGGGTACAAGCCCAGGTTAGGGGTTCAATTCCTGGTTGGGGTATGTTTAAGAGGTAGCCAATGGATGTTTTACTCTCACATCAATGTTTTTTCTTTCTCTCTCCTCCTCTCCCTTCTTCTCTCTAAGCACTAGAAAACAACTAAAAATAGACATAGTAAAAGATATAGTAAAATAAATTAAGTGAATTAAAATAGCACAGAGAAAAATATCTTTTAACACAAAATCCTACCTAATAATAGACAAATATGCAAATTGACCATACCTCCAAAACACCCACAAGCCATGCCCACAAGCCACACCCACCATCCAATCAGAGTGAGTATGTAAATTAACCCATCCAAGATGGCTACAGCCACAGAGAGCAAGGTTTCCTAGGTAACAGAGGGAAACAAGCTTTCCGCCAGCCGTTGCAGGCCTAAGCCTTCACTCAAGCTACAAAGTTTCAATTATAGAAGGTAAACAAATTCAAACAGAAATGGCATCAGAATGGAGCTTGAGAAAGCAGGCCAGGGTTGCCACCGGCAACAGGGGAAGCAAAGCTTTCCGAACACCCTGGCCGGGCCCACCCGCTTAAGGCAACAAAGTTTCAATTATAACCCCAACACAAATGGCTGCCACAGCGGAGGGAGCCCCAGGCTTGGCTCCGCTCCAGGCTACAAAGTTTCAATTGTAGAAGGAAAATAAATTCCAGATACCAGGGCCTCTGCTTGGGTTGGCAGGGGGCGTGGCCGGCCTGAAAACCACCACAGGCCCCTCGCTCAGGCCACCCCACGCTCCAAGGGAACCCCCACCCTGATCAGGGACACCCTTCATGGCAAACCAGCTGGCCCCCACCCCTGTACCAGGCCTCTATCCTATCTAATAAAAGAATAATATGCAGATTGATCATCACTGCAACACACAATATAGCTGCCCCATGTGGTCAAAGATCCTGCCCCCATGTGGACACAAGATGGCCAACACAAGATGGCCAGCAGGAGAGGGCAGTTGGGAGGCACCCGGCCTGCAAGGGAGGGCAGTTGGAGGTGATCAACCCTGCAGGAGAGGGCAGTTAGGGGTGACCAGGCTGGCAGAGGAGGGAAGTTGGGGGCAAACAGGCTGGCAGCAGAGTGGTTAGGGGGTGATCAGGCTGGCAGGCAGAAGCGGTTAGGGGCAATCAGGAAGGCAGGCAGACAAGCAGTTGGGAGCCAGCAGTCCTGGATTGTGAGAGGGATGTCCAACTGCCCGTTTAGGGATCCGACTGCCCACTGGGATCGGGCCTAAACGGGCTGTCGGACATCCCTCGAGGGGTCCCAGATTGGAAAGGGTACAGGCTGAGCTGAGGGACAACCCCCCTCCATGCATGAATTTCGTGCACCAGGCTTCTAGTAAAATAATATTGAGAAATAGAAGAATCAAAAGACATGAAACATATAGCAAAATGGCATATTTAAATCCTATCTTATTGGTATCTACATTAAATGTAAATGGATTTAACAGACCAATAAAAAGGAAGAGATTGGATATGGATTTTTTTAAAAAGTCTTATCCAACTTCATGTTGTCTACAAGAGGCACAATTTATAGGGTGTGGGGAAGTAGATTTACAGTTGTGACTACACAAAATACAGGATTCATTTTTATATTATTATTTCTTAATTGCTGTATCATTTTCCATAGGAACAACTGTAAACCTACACTTGTCCCACCCTGTGTATTTTATAACACAAATAAAGTGAAAATAAAAGATATAAACATTTTAAAGGTAAAGAAATGAAAAAAGATATACAATGCACATATTAACTAAAGAAAGTTATACTAATACCAGACAAAATAGACCTCAAAAGAAACATTGTTACTAGAGAAACAGTGGTACATTTTATAATCATGAAAGGGTCAAACCGTCAACAAAACACAAGAATTATATATATATATAACAACACAGCCCAAAATTTTATGAAGTAAAAACAGACAGAATTTTTGGAAAGAATAAATAGTTCAATATAACAGTAGGAGACTTCATAACCCCACTCTCAATGATGGGAAAAAAATAGCTAGAGGGGCAAAAAAATCAATATGGAATATAAGGTTTGAAGAATACTATATATCAACTAAACCTAACAAACATATATGAACACTTCAGTGAATTATAAAGAGCAGAAATCATATTCTCAAGTTTGCATGGACATTACCTAGGATTGATAATACAGTAAGCTATAAAACAATCCTCACTAAATTAAAAAGGATTGTAATAATACAAATTATATTCTCTGTCCCCAATTAAATTAATTTTTAAAATATTTTTATTGATTTCAGAAAGGAGAGGGAGATAGAGATAGAAACATCAATGATGAAAGAGAATCATTGATCGGCTGCCTCCTGCACACCCCACACTGGCACAACCAGGTATTTGGCCTGACCTGGAATTGAACTGTGACCTCTTGGTTCATAGATCGACACTCAACCACTGAGCCATTTTTAGAAATTTATATATACATGAAAATTAAAACATTATTATCCCAAGTAAATCATTAGCAAAAGGAGGAGAAAACACAATGGAAATTTTAAAATACTATGAGATGAAAAAGTAGAAACACAATGTACAAAACCTATGAGATACAGCTAAAATAATGCTTAGAGGGAAATGTATGGCTGAAAATACTTGTATTAAAAATAAAAATATCAAATAAATAACCTAAACATGTGTCTTATAAAACATTTCACAAATGAAACCCAGGTCCAGCTGACTATACTGGTAAATTCTACCAAATGTTTAAAGGAGTATTAATACCAATTCTTCACAAAATCTTTCAGAAAATAGAAGAGGAAGTAGCTCTTCCTAATTCATTTTATAAGGCCAGTGTTACTTTCCTACTAAATCCAGATAAAGACACTACAAGGATAAAAAGTATAGAGTAATATCCCTAATCATTATAGACATAAAAATCCTAAGTAAAATAACAGCAAAATGAATCTAGCCATCTATAAAAAGTAGTATAATAATAATCAACTTGGATTTATTTCAGAGGTGCAAAGTTATTTTAAAAAAGTAGCACAACATGTAAATAGAATAAATGGCAAAATAAAATAAAAACAAGATAATTAAACAGGAAAAATAATTAGAAGGCATCCAGGTGGAAAGGAAGAAATAAAACTATAGCTATTATAAATGACATAATTTTGTATAAAGAAAATCCTTAAATTACAAAAATATAGATCATCAATGTTGTAAGATTAAAAAGCATTATAAAATATTCATTGTATTTCTACACACTAGCAATGAACAATTTAGAAATGGAATTAAGAAAATAATTTTACTTACAATAGAATAAAAAATAATGAAGTATTTAAGATTAAATTAAACAAAAACATGAAAGAAAGACTTTTACAATGAAAGTTGCAAAACATTGTTGAAAGAAATTGAAGAAAACTAAGTAAATGAAAAGTAATTCAATGTTCCTGGATTTATTTGCTGTTGTTAGTCCTCACCCAATAATTTTTTTTTTCCTTTTGATTTTTAGAGAATGTGGAAGGGAGGGGGAGAGACAGAGAGAGAAATATCGATGTAAGAAAGACACATTGATTGGTTGCCTCTCATACAGGCCAGGGATTGAGCCTGCCAGAGAGGTATGTGCCCTTGACTGGAATTGAACCCAGGACCCTTCAGTCTGCAGGCCAACACTCTAACCACTGAGCAAAATAGGCTAGAGCATATGTTCCTGGATTTAAAAATGTAATGTTATCTACACATACAATATAACTCATATGAAAATCCAAACTGCATTTTTTGGCAGAAATTGATAAGCTGATTCTACAATTCAGATGAAAATTCAAGGGGCCAAAATGCAAAAATAATAAGTAAATAAAAGAATAACAAAGAGGAGTTCACAAACTTACACAAAGCTATAGTAACTTAGATAATGTATTACCGGAAAGAAAATAGACATATAGATATAGATCAATGAATAGAACTGAGAATTCAGGAATAAACTCTTATTTTTATAGTTAATTATTTTTTAATAATCATGCCCGGATAAATTCAGTGGAAAAACAATAGTATTTTCAACAAATGGTTCTGGGACAACTGGAGATTCACATTCCAAAAAAATGAATGCAAACCTCTATGTCAAATCTCATACAAAAATTAACTCAAAATGAATCTTATATATATATATATATATATATATAAAAAGCCAGCCATCTATATATATAAAAAGCCAGCCACTGGAACACCATAACAACCAGAACGACTGGTTGCTATGATGCCTACTGTGGCCAGCAAACTGGCCCAATCTGGAGGTGGGGCCAGCTGGCCAAACTCCTTCAGCCCCTCCCTCAGCCAGCCCCACCTCCAATGGGCCCCCAACATCCCAATCAGCCCACAGCCCCTACTCACCAGCCAGCCCCACCCCTGACCACACCCCTATCCCAATAGGGGGCAGGGCCAGTCGGCAACATTCTGCAGCCCCTCCCCCAGCCAGGCCCCACCCCAGATCAGCACCCCCACCCCGATCAGGGGCAAGGCCAGCTGGCCAATTGCCTGCAGCCCCTCCCCCTGGCTGGCCTGGCCCCCAATGGGTAGGGGGGGTGGTCAGTCCACAGCCCCTGATCAATCCACAGCCCCTCCCCCAGCCAGCTTCCCCGATCTGACCCCCACTCCGATCGGGGAGGGCCAGCTGGCTAACCTCCCACCATCTCTTCCTCCCCACAGGCCTGCCCCAATCCACCCATTGGGGACAGGCTGGCGGAGCCCACCTGTGCACAAATTCATTCACTGGGTCTCTAACTTCCAAATATAATGATTAAAATGATAAACACTTAGAGGAAAACGTAGGCATAACCCTTAATGGCAATGGATTCTTAGATGTGACACCAAAAACCAAAGTAAAAAATAAACTACCTTTTATCAAAATTATAAACTTTTGTGCTTCAAAAGATGCTGTCACCCTGCCAGTGTGGGTCAGTTGGATGGAGCATCATCTCATGCACCAAAAAGCTTCAGGTTCTATTCCTGGTCAGGATATATACCTAGGTTGTGGGTTTGATTCCTGGTCAGGGCATGGACGGAAGGCAACCAATCAATATTTCTCTTTCTCTCTCCCCCTCTCACTTCCTCTCTTTCTAAAATAAATAAAAACATATCCTCCAGTGAGGATAAAAAAAAAAAAAGATGCTAACAAAAAAGTGATTAAAAAGCACACAATGGAAGAATATATTTATAAATTATATATTTGATAGTGGACTACTATCCAAAATGTACAGAGAACCCTTGCAACTTAATGAGAAGTCTATTCAATTAAAAATAGACAATGGATTTAAATAGACATTTCTTCAAAAAGTATATAAAATGGCTCTGCCAGCATGGCTCAGTGGTTGAGCATCACCCTATGAACCAGGAGGCCATGGTTTTGATTCCCCGTCAGGGCACATGCCTGGGTTGCCGGCTCCATCCCCAATGATGCTGGAGGCAGCCAATCAATGATTCTCTTTCATCATGGATGTTTCTATCTCTCCCTCTCCTTTCCCCTCTGAAATTAATTAAAAAATTAAAAATAAATAAATAAAGATATAAAATGGCTATTAACTTGTTAAAAGGCACTCAACATCATTAATTGTTAGGTAAATGCAAATCAACGTTACAATCAAATACCACTTTACATTCCTAAAATGTATATAATAAAAGTCACAATAAGAACTGTTGGTGCCCTAACCAGTTTGCTCAGTGGATAGAGCATTGGCCTGCGGACTCAAGGGTCCCAGGTTCAATTCCAATCAAGGGCATGTACCTTGGTTGTGGGCACATACCCAGTAAAGAGTGTGCAGGAGGCAGCTGATGGATGTTTCTCTCTCATCGATGTTTCTAACTCTCTATCCCTCTCCCTTCCTCTCTGTAAAAAATCAATAAAATATATTTTTTTTAAAAAAGAACTGTTGGCAAGAATGTGGAGAAATTGTAACCCTCATACATTGTTGATGGGAATGAGAAACTTTGGCTTTTGCCAGTAAAACTGGAAGGAAATTTTTAAAATAAAGGCAGAAGTAGATAATCACTTTCAAAGCCAACAAAAACTTGTTTAAAAACAAGTAAAAATAGAAAAACTTTGGCCAGTTTCTATAAAAGTTAAGTGTAGCTTTATCATTTAAACTAGCAATTCTACTCATAGATATATGCCCAAGAAACAAAACCATATGCCCTATCATAAACTGATACACAGCCCAGCTGGAGTGGCTCAGTGGTTGAAGGTCGACCTATGAATCAGGAGATCAGGGTTTGATTCCCAATCAGGGCAATTGCCTGGGTTTGGGGCTCGATCCCCATGTGGGGGGGCGGGGCATATAAGAGGCAGCAGATCGATGATTCTCTGTCATCATTAATATTTCTATCTCTCCATCTCCCTTCCTCTTTGAAATCAATTAAAAAAAAAACACACACACAAAAAAAAACTGATACACAAATATCCATAGCAGCATTGTTCATTAATAGTAAAAAAATAGAAATGATACAAATATTCATCAATGATCAATATATAAGTAAAAGTAGCATAATCCAATCACTCAAATATTATTTAGCAATAAAAGTTATAGTATATAGCATGTACTGATACATGCTACAGCATCAGTGAACTTTGAGAAATTATCCTAAGTGAAAGAAGCCAGACATAGAAAGCTACATAGTGCATGATTTATAGTAAACTAGAGGCCCAATGCATGAAATTTGTGCAAAAGTAAGCCTTTCTTCCCCCCGGCTGCCAGCACTGGCTTCTTTCTGGCATCCAGGATGTGGGCTTCCCTCCAGCCACTGGCACCCAGGACCTAGGCTTCCCTTGCAGAGGGAGGCCCCGCCCACCCACCATAGCCCTCTGGGTGATGGCCTGGGCCTCCCTCTGCAGGGTGATCATGGGGCGATGGCCGGGCCTCTGACCAATTTCATTGCACCTATCTTGGCTGCCCTGGCGCCAGTGGGTGTCATAGTGTGGTCCTGGATGGTACTCCGGATGGTTGTCTGGATGGTTGTTCCACTATTCAGCCATTCAGTCAATTTGCATATTATTCTTTTATTATATAGGACATCCATAACAGGCAAATTCATAAAGACAGAAAGTGGATTAGTGTAAAGGGTCTGGGATGGGATGAGGGTGGGGAGGCAATGAGTTGTGACTACTAATCCTGATTAAAAGAAAAAAATCATGTAAGAGTATACCGTGAAAGTGACCATTTAAGATAGAGGTTTGGTAGGAGGAAGTATGATTTGATGGTAGGGCCTCTCTGACTAGAAAGAAATGTCTTTAATTCTACCTAATAAAAGAGTAATATGCAAATTGACCGTACCTTCGCTATACCCACAAGCCATGCCCACCAGCCACGCTCACCAGGAAAGCATCCGCTGGAGGCTTTCCTGGCCTTGGGCACAAGCGGGGAGCCTGCAATGGTTCGCAGGGAACTGGGGGTCCGCTCCTGCAATCCGTTGCAGGGAGCTTGGAGTCCAGCCTTGGGCACGAGCGGGGAGCCTGCGATGGATCACAGGGAACTGGGGGTCCACTCCTGCGAGGGGGTCTGCTCCTGTGGTGGATTGCAGGGAGCTGGGGGCCCCTGCCCAATGGGCAGTGTCTGCGATCACAGGGAGCTGGAGTGCCCCTGCCCAGGCCTAAAGATTCGGCCAGAGGCTTTAGGCCTGGGCAGGGCACAGCCCATGATTGGTGTGAACTATAGAGGAAACACCTTTTCTGACTGCACATTGGCTAAGCTTCCTGTATGCCACTGGTCA
Source organism: Ia io (assembly GCA_025583905.1). Classification (NCBI taxonomy): domain Eukaryota; kingdom Metazoa; phylum Chordata; class Mammalia; order Chiroptera; family Vespertilionidae; genus Ia; species Ia io. The sequence goes on from JAJQQW010000009.1 coordinate 24,245,468, forward strand.
TATTTTTAGTAACTTGGGTAATAAGAATCCAAAAAGGTGATCTAGGGTTTTTCCACCACACTTCTGGAGAAAAAAATGAAGGTCCGCTGCTGGAGGGCTAAGAAATGTTATATCCTGCCCTAGCAGGTTTGACTCAGTGGATAGAGCCTTGGCCTGCTCACAGCAGGGTCTGGGTTGATTCTGATCAAGGGCGTGTACCTAGGTTGCAGGCTCCTCCCTGGCTGGGGACCAGATCAGGGCTCATGCAGGAGGCAACCAATCAAAGTGTTCCTCTCACTTTGATGTTTCTCTCTGTCTTTCCCTTTCTCTTCCACATTCTCTAAAAGTCAATGGAAACATATCCTTAGGAGAGGATAAAAAAAAAAAAAAAAGAAAGAAAGAAATGCATATCCTATGAAAGACACATCTTGAAAATGCCTAAAGAAAGTTTTCATTTTTTCTTGGTGAAGGGACTGGAGTCGTGTTGATGAAAACACCTTGGTGGCTGTGATGACTGGCAGTGGTTGCAGCAGCGGGGTGATGGGGCTGGTGCCTTCCCCTGATCAGCCCGGTTGCCTCCCACAAAGGGAGGCCAGACTGCGGCTTAGGCCTGCTTCCCATGGGGATCGGGCCTAAGCCATCAGTAGGACATCCCCTGAGGGCTCCCAGTATGTGAGAGGGTGCAGGTTGGGCTGAGGGACCCCCCACCCCCAGTGCACGAATTTCATGCACTGGGCCCCTAGTATCCCATAATACAGCAAAAAGTCCTTCAGGTATGTGCCCTGACCAGGAATTGAATCCGCAACCTTCTTTGGTGTACGGGAGGTCACTCCAACTAACTGATCCACCCAGTCTGGGATAACTGTACATAACTTTATAAACCCTTCTATATTGTGATATACTTCATAATAAAATTTTACAAAAAGTAATAATGACAATGAATAAAGGATAAAATGATGTAATGTATACTACATCTGAATGAATAAACATAACAATAGTATAATATCCTTGTTGAGCATATGAGTTTCATTTCCTTTTCTAGATTAAAATCTCAAGAGTAAGGGCCATGTCACATGCTTTGTCTTTTTTGTATTCCCTCATGGATTCTGGTTCAGTTTTGAATATATATTAAGCAGTGATACACTGATAAATGTCTAGTAACTGGTTCTTGGTGTGGTGGATGGAAAGACCTATTTGGTAACATTTATAATTTCAGTAGTATAGGTTCTCCTACTCTGTACAACTGTAAGTGATATTTAGAAAATATTCAGTAAATATCATCAGCATATTTTAAATATAAAATTTCTTTAGAGAGAGAACAAGAGAAATCAATGCATGTGGAGTTAGTTCTACCTACAAAATATTTTATCAGTAATAATAGAAGAACAATTTCTATGACATTCAATAGGTTAGCCATCACTATTGGTGTCTGCATGATACTACCAAGTAAAAGTCAATCACTATTTTTACTCTAATTTGGATATTTTCTACCAATACGTAGCAAATCTGAAGAAGAAAATGACTAATATATACTAAGTTTGAGTGAGCCATTGAAAAGAGTACTTGGGTATCCGTCTGCTTGGGCTGCCATAATAAAATACTACAGCCTAGGTGGCTTAAACAACAGAAACCTATCTTCCAGCAGATAAATTGGAGGCTGGAAGTTCAACATCAAGGTATGGGCAGATTTGGTTCCCAGTAAGAATTCCCTGCCTGTCTTACAGACACACCTTTCTTACTCTGTCCTCAAGATGGCCTTTAATTCTGTGTGCACTGAAAGAAAAGACCTCTTGTTACCTTATAGAAATGTTATTTCTTTAATATGACCTTTTCTCCTTTCTTTCCTTTTGATTCAATATTTTCTTATCCAGACCCTGATTCACCTGCCTTCTTCTCCCTTTAAAGTCCACTCTTTCAACCATTAAGCCCTCAGGACATTGAGGTTCTGATCAGCATCAAATAATCTTAGGAACAAAGCCTTGGGTCTGTTGACCACAGAGACAGACTTTCAGTGAAACTAGGGGTAACATCTATGCCTCAGCTGTGTTTCAGCTGCAGGCTCAGAAAGGCAGCAAAATCAGACTAAAGGACTGATCAACTACCCCCTAGCCTAGAACTATCTAATTAATGGAGACCAGGACCATGATCATTACTCTAACTCTCTTAGTTAGCATGATTAATGATTCTTCTCCTATCTAACTCAGCCCCTGGAAGCCATCGGGGAGCCAGGTCCAAGCACGAGCTCACCTGTCTCTGGGCATGGACCACTTCCTGAAATAAATCCTTACTTTCTTTTTGCAAGGTCCTGTTCGAATCTTACTGAGCTTTGATGCACACAGGCAAATGGACCCCTTTTGTCTGGTAACACTCTGGCATCCCTTTCTTTTCTTATAAATATACCAACCAGTCCTGTTGGACTAGAGCCTCTCATTTATGACCTCATTTAACCTCAATTATTGCCCTAAAAGCCAGATCTCCAGATTGAAGTTTAGGGTTCAACATATTACTTTGGTGGGACATAATTCATTCCATAACACTTGAATAGTAAGTTTCTCATAGATTTCTTCTCTTAGGATCTCTATGATAATATGTGTTGCTATACAAAGTTGGTGAGGCCTAAGTATTTGAAGCAGACAGAATTAGGCAATATATAAAAAGCATTTTTTTTTTTCTCCAGAGCAAAACCTTTAATTTTTTTTTTAAGTAGTCTAAAATGTCATCGGGATATTTTTTATAGAAATACTTTTAATTTTTTTCTCTTGAAATTTCAAAGTTCTAATTTAGAAAAAATATAACATTTTCTTAGGTATTTGGAAAATTACAAAGGTTTTTGTCAGGTGATATTAAGTCTGAAATCCAGAAGGAAAGAGGCTAGATATTAAATAATTTTTTCACTAAAAACCTCACAAAGTAAATGTTTCAAATTATTAATGAATAAATTAAATTATTATTAACTAGAAAGTAAAAATCCCTTCAAAAGTGTTAAAGGGATGTTATTAGTAATAAAGTTGTGGTCTAAATAAAAATATATGAGACATATAGTCACTTTTTTAAACACAACATAAATTCAAATATATTAATCTATTAAATGAGAACATGGAGACATTGTAGCCCAATGTTCTGTGGGAATGCAGTGGTTATACAAATTATCTTATTTTCTTTGTAGTCCAAGATAATGATATTTAAAAAAGAAGAAATAAAAAGATAATGGTTTACTAAATGTTTTTGAAATGATATTTTGAATAAGTTATTCAAATATCCATATTTTAAAGCAAAAAAAAAAGGCAAAACAAACAAAATAACCTTAAACAGAATATTTAATCCCAAGTTAAATTTAAAAACTAAAAAAGAGTCAGTTTTAATATGATTTCAGCATCTAATTGACATCTTACTACTCCTTGAAAGCAAAAAGGCAATCCCATTTTCCTAGATGAGAGAAATACTGTTAAATCAGTTTAGCTTCCTTTCAGGAAACAGAACCCACACAGAGTAAATGAAAACACACTACCATTATTTACCACAACTTGGAAAGTGGCTGCAAGTTGTCTCATATGGACATGAGGTGCCATACTCTTCATCGACCTACTCAATCTTCAGTTTTTTATCTAAACTGTTAGGTGTTATGGAGAAAACCCAATCCCAGTCAGGTACAAACCAGTACACTAGAGCTGAAAGAGGGCTTTTAGCAGTTTAAAGAAATAAATATATTTATTGATGTAAGAAAAGAAAAGCCAATTTGGGGCCCAATGTATCCACACTGGGTTATCCAAATACATAACATGATAATAGCCACATCTTCATTTCACATACATAATAAGAACAAAGCTAATGTATAGGATTTCACAGCTTAAAGTAAAAATTGGAGATTGACAATCATCTGACTAATTTGTAGTGTAGCTATTCTAACCTCACAAAGAAAAACAAACAAAATTACATAGGATGCCTTTTGTTTACCTAAAGTACCTCAGTTTCTATAGTTATTCAGATCTACAACATTCAAAGTAAAGGTTAATCCTTGAATGTGAAATTTATGTAGAGAATGATGTTGGTGCCCCAGATCCTCTCTCTTCAGCCAGTGCACCCATTCTCCAACAGTTGTCTTGACCAAGAATGGCTCACAACTGCTGCCTGCTCCAGAGAACTGCCCTCATCCCAACTGGAGCCTATGTCTCCTTCCCCTTCCCCAACCAATTTGGCAATGGTTGCCTTCCAGGAAGGTACAAAATGGCTTTTCTTACTTCAAAGTAGACTGATTTCTGGTGCGATTTGTGCTCCAGAATTTTCTTCTGGGATCAGACTGCACCTGGTTCTTTATCTGAAACAGAAATTTGGATTAGCTGTTCTACTGTACTCTTCCCTAGTTCCTTCATTCCCCTTTGTCTGAGGGCATTCCTCCAAGTATTCATTTGGAGGTGATCTCCCATTCTGGAATCTGCTTTTAGGAAACCTGACCTAAATAGGTGGTGCTAAAAGGTGTGCTAGGAAGACAACTATGATAGATTACCCACAGTTCTTTTTACCGGGTTGGTAATGAGAACTCTGTTGCTTTTTTTTTTTTAAGAAAGAATTATTTTATGTGTAGACAAATTATTCTTACATTCTTTTTCTTCTGTTTAAATGTTTATTTTTCCTTTAGTTTTTTTGTTTGTTTGTTTGTTTCCATCACCATTTAACTCTGTCGCTTTTGGTAAGTAGGCATTGGTAGTCTATGATATGTTGTAGCAGTGATGTTGCTCAAATATTCATCTTTGATAAACTGTGATGAGATCTAGGTGGAAGAAAAAACACTAGCTGGTGCAATATTTGGGGCATTTGAGAGGCTTGGGGGAAATAACTATAAAGATTGTGTCACTGAGTGGCTGTGCACCACTGATGCTTTTAAAAGAAAAACAAATGTGGTTCTGATTTGTTAATCAAGAGTATACAACAATGTGGACAGAAAAAGGGGTTCTATGGAAAGACATCTCACAGGGTGATCTGATCATAAACTCCTATCTGGGAAGGTCACGCCCAGGCCTGTAATGTTTTAGTAAAATATTTATCTTTGCCTTAAACCCTGCCCATTGTTCCTTGTGCATCTAGATTAACATACCTTTAAAATCCCAGAAATAATACCCAAGAAGTGGATATTAATCCTCAAGGAAGCACATAATCTTGTTAAATATCCTGTAATCCCATCCCAGCCTTGCTTTCCCTCACCTCCACGTAATTTTCCTTAAATTCTCTCATTGATGTAAAATGCATAAAAGAAGCTGCAAAACTATTATTATCTGGAGTATATGAGATCTTGCTCCTCATCATATATTGTCAGTTCTGCCTAAATAAACTCTTATAAAAATTCTCTACAGGTTTGGACATTCCATATGTCAATCGCAACATGTGCTAGTTAGAGGTGTTTCTTGGCACACTTTTAAAAACTCTTATCTTTTATCTCTGAAGGGCAGATACAGCTAAAGTTCAGGTACAGAAACTTCAGAGAATGCAGAATTTGCAGCTTGAACAAATCTCCAATGCAAAATCAGGACACTGATAAGAAAAAGAATGGGACTCTGGGTCTTGAAATGGGGATATAAAAGTTGTATCCTTATAACCAAACCCAGGTTTGGCTGCCTGCTGCAGGGAAAGCCAAATCTGTAAGACAGGTGCTGGTGAAAAAAGAAAGAGGCATATTCAAATGCTGGCATCTTGAGAAGATGCATAATTTTTCCCAGTTCTCAAAAACCCACCTTAGCAATATCAGTGCATATAAGGCTTGTATCAGGATGGAGATGGAAAGCAGAACAAAGAAATCAGAAGAAGAGGAATGTGAAGCACCAACTCTCCTGAGAAGTGGGAGCACAGGAAAGGGAGGGGGCTGAGGAGTGTGAATCTACCTATTCTCAAGCTTCCTCCCCTCATTTTGGCACTCTCTCTCTTCAAACCAGTATTTTTAGATTTAATGCAAACACCTGTGGGTCCTCACCATGCCAAGCATCCCTTTCTCCCCCAAAACAGACTTCTCTAAGCTATAAAAAAGGCTAGATGAGAAATAAAAACACAGGTCTTTACTTACTCACTTTAAGAAAACAGAGGGTTGGCTGAAGCCTTGAGAAAAGGCAGAAAACACAGCCTTTATTGCTTAATTGAAATGTTAAGCCAAGGTTACACCCTAGGCACTTAATGTGAGATGATATTTTGGCTTAATTACAGTAAAGGACATTTGGGTTGAAATGGCATGTAGGGGCCTGACCTATTGTGATCTATGGAGAAAACTCAGAACATTGTGTTTTAGAGGCAAGGTAAATGGACAGCCAAGGAATATATTGTTTCATATACGTAATCAAAGAGATCAAAGAATAGAGAACAGAAAACTGAAGTAAGCTATAATGGAAAGTTACAATAAATTACTCAGTCTCCAGCTCTAAGATAGTTTTCAGACCTAGAACTCATGGACTAGAGGAAATGTTGGGTCTTAATGAGAAAGAACTTTGTAACAGCAAGGGGAGAAGCAATTATTCCAGGTCTCCAAGAAAATCTATTGCCATATATTCAGATGACCACACATGGGATCAAGACAAATACCCAAATATTGAAAATGCTTTGGAAAACAAAATTTGAGTTGATCTTAAAACCCAGCAATGCACAGTGCTTTCCTGGCATCCCTGTTTTAGTAGGATGTAGGTTGGTGTTAGGTAATGTGGTAGGATAAATAATGGCCTTTAAGATAAGTCTACATCCTATTGCCTGGAACCTGTTCATGCTACCTGTTACATCAGGTACACTGTGACTAAGGATTTTGAAATGGGGATTATCCAGGTGGACCCAATGTAATCACAATTGTTCTTATAAGAGGAAAGCAAAAGTAGTCTGTCAGAGGAGACGGCAATTTGATGATGGAAGCAGAGATTGGAGTGATTCACTTTGAAGATGGAGAAAGGGGCCACAAGCCAAGGGGGCCACTAGAAGCTGTAAAAGGCAAGGAGGCAGATGCTCACACAGGGCCTCCATAAGGAACTAGCCCTGCTAATACTTTGACTTTAGTCTAGTGAAACTTATTATGGACTTCTGATCTTTAAAACTGTACAACAAATTAGTATTGTTTTAAATTTCTAAGTTTGTGATAACTTTTTACAGCAGCAATAGGAAACTAATACAGGTAAGAAATGGAGTTCTGGTTTAGGTCCATCTTATGTTGGACACACTGGGCCCGTAGGATCACCTAGTAGTCATTTATATTTGCTTCCAAAATTATATTTGTATTTCCAAATTTATATATGGAATGGACATTAGATATATCCCAGGATATATTCATTTTCCTCATAATGTAGTCAGCAGGGACTTTGACCATTGTGATATTCTACGAACAGATCACATTGGTCTATTTCATTGATGTTATCATATAACTCAGTCCTGATTAACAAAAAGTGGCACATTTTCTGGATTGCTTGAAAAGACACATAGTCTTCATTGAATGAAACATAAATAAACAAAATAGAAATAGACTCATAGATACAAACAACAGACTGACAACTGTTAGGGAGGTAGGGTGTTGGGGGAGCTGGGTGAAAAAGATGAAAGGATTAAGAAAAATATCCTCATAAATACAGACAACAGTATAGTGATCATCAGAGTGAAAAGAGGGTGGGGGGAGGTAGAAGACGGTGGGGGGGATAAATGGTAGCAGAAATGGACTTGACTTTGGGTGGTGAAAACACAATCCTATCTAATAAAAGAGTAATATGCAAATTAACCATCACTCCGCTACACTCGCAAGCCATGCCCACAAGCCACGCCCACCAGCCAATCAGGAGCAACTTTGCAAATTAACCCAACCAAGATGGCTGCAGCCACGGAGAGAGCAGGAGGGAGGCTTGGGTTTCCCCAGAGATGGAAGAAGCAAAGCTTTCCGCACACCCTGGCCGGCTCAGGCTTCCGCTTAAGGCTACAGTTTCAATTATAGAAGATAAATAAATCCCAACAAAAATGGTGGCAGCCATGGAGCTGGAGAGAGCAGGAGGCTAGGATTGTCCCCGGTGATGGAGGAAGCCAAGCTTCTGCAGCTCTGGCCTGCTTTGGCCTCTGCTTAAGGCTACAAAGTTTCAATTGTAGAAGAAAAATAAATCCCAGGTACCAGGGCCTCCACTTGGGTCTCTGGGGGGGCATGGCTGGCCTGCAAACCACTACAAGCCCCTCACCCAGGCCGCCATGCCCCAAGGGAACCCCCACCCTGATCCAGGACACCCTTCAGGGCAAACCCAGCTGGCCCCAACCCATGTACCAGGCCTCTATCCTATATAATAAAAGAATAATATGCAGATTGACCATCACTCCAACACACAAGATGGCTGCCCCCATGTGGTCAAAGATCCTGTTCCCATGTGGACACAAAATGGTCACCACAAGATGGCCAGCAGGGGAGGACAGTTGGGAGGGACCAGGCCTGCAAGGGAGGGCAGTTGGGGGTGATCATTCTGCAGGGGAAGGCAGTTAGGGGTGACCAGGCCAGCAGAGGAGGGAAGTTGGGGGCAAACAGGTTGGCAGGGGAGCAGTTAGACATCAATCAGGCTGGCAGCCGAGTGGTTAGGGGTGATCAGGCTGGCAGGCAGAAGTGGTTAGGGGCAATCAGGAAGGCAGGCAGGCAAGCAGTTGGGAGCCAGCAGTCCTAGATTGTGAGAGGGATGTCTGACTGCCCATTTAGGCCCGATCCCGGGATTGGGCCTAAAGGGGCAGTTGGACATCCCTCAAGGGGTCCCAGATTGGAGAGGGTGCAGGCTGGGCTGAGGGACACCCAACCCCATGCATGAATTTCATGCACCGGGCCTCTAGTACAATATAAAGGTGATGTGTCATAGAATTGTATACTGGAAACCTATATAATTTTATTAAGCAACTAGAGGCCCGGTTCATGGATTCATGCACCAGTGGGTTCCCTCAGCCTGGCCTGCACCCTCACGCAATCTGGGACCCTTCAGGAGAAGTTGGACTGCCAGTTTTGGGTGTAGGGATCAGGCCGAAACCAGCAGTCTAACATCCCCTGAGGGATGTAGTAGTGCGCAAAGCAGCAGGTGGCCAGGGAGGAGCCTGAGCCCAGGCCAGGGATTGTGCCACTCCCATTCATCCTGGCCCCGCTGCACGTGCCTGCTGCCGCCACCACTGCTACCACTCGCTGCTCAGAAGCACTGCCACAGAGGTGGGAGAGGCTTGCGCCACCGCAGCTGTGCTCACCAGCCATGAGCCCAGAGTCTGGCGCCTGTCAGCTTAGTGGTGCTCCCTCTGTGGGAGCACACTGACCACAAGGGGGCAGCTCCTGCATTAAGCATCTGCCCCTTGGTGGTCAGTGCACATCATAGTGACCAGTCAAATGGTTGACTGGTCGTTTTATAAATATAGATGTTACCCCCGATAAATTCAATAAAATTTTAAAAATAATAAAACTGGAAAATAATAGGAAGAAAAAAATAAAAAGAAACTTACACAATTTTAGGGACTATCATATTTTTCAAGTTTTGTATGTCCAGTGGTCTGGAATATACCAGAAAAGTAAAAGACACTGTATTGCACCTTGAAACTTATACCACTAAGAAACTCGTCTGGGTTTTGCAGGCAGTGTCTCCTATGCTTCAAACTACCCCTCAGGCACATTTATTGGATGACGTATATGGCTGATCCTTTTAAGTGACACCCAAAACAAGGAAGAGTGCTAAAGCAGGTTCATACTGCTGTATAAACAGGCCAGTTTGGGCCATATGACTTTGTATTAGAAATATCTGCCAAGCCCCAATGGGAAAGTCACTGTGCAGAACAAAAGCTCTGGAAAATAATAATGTATATATATGGAACATTTTACAATGAAACAACCAGAGACATAAAGCTAGAACTGTTGTGACTGAAATGAATACTGTCACACACACCAAGGTCTAGTAGCAATCTGTCCTAAACCCAAATTAGAAAATCTGAGAAGAAAATGAACAGATATGGAAGGCACAATAAGCTATATGAACATGGTAGTCTCACAGACCTCCATGTTCCCTTCTCCTGTTTCATAAATATCTCTTTCAGCTCAGACCAGTGGTCTCATGGAGAAGTTCTTTAAGATTAGCTGACAGGTCCTGAAACACCAATCAGAAATAATGTATGCACCCTGATGTTCATAGCAGTGTTATTTACAATAGCTAAGATTTAGAAACAACCTAAGTATTCATGAGTAGATGAATGGATAAAAAAGCTGTGGGACATTTACGGAATATTATGCAGTTGTAAAAAAGGGGAATCTCATACCCTTTGGGACAGCATGGATGGACCTGGAGAATATTATGTTAAGTGAAATAAACCAGTCTGAGAAAGACAAATATCACATGATCTCACTTATTTGTGGAATCTAATGAACAAAATGAATTGACCAAAAAAATAAGACCAAAAGAATGGAGGCCTGGAACAGACTGACATACCTGGCAGGGGATTGAGCAGAGAAAAACCAAACTATATATATATATATATATATATATATATATATATATATATATATATATATATATATAGATAGATAGATAGATATAGATATATATATAGATATAGAGATATAGAGATATATATATATATATAGATATATACATATGTATCTATATATATACATATATAGATATATATACATATATATATCTATATATATACATATATATCTATATATATACATATATATCTATATATATACATATATATCTATATATATACATATATATCTATATATATACATATATATCTATATATATATATATATCTATATATATCTATATATATACATATATATCTATATATATACATATATATCTATATATATACATATATATCTATATATATATCTATATATATACATATATATCTATATATATATCTATATATATACATATATATCTATATATATACATATATATCTATATATATACATATATATCTATATATATCTATATATATACATATATATCTATATATATATATATATATATATATATATATCTATATATATATCTATATATATACATATATATCTATATATATACATATATATCTATATATATACATATATATCTATATATATCTATATATATACATATATATCTATATATATACATATATATCTATATATATATACATATATATCTATATATATACATATATATCTATATATATACATATATATCTATATATATACATATATATCTATATATATACATATATATCTATATATACATATATATCTATATATATATACATATATATCTATATATATACATATATATCTATATATATACATATATATCTATATATATACATATATATATCTATATATATACATATATATCTATATATATACATATATATCTATATATATACATATATATCTATATATATACATATATATCTATATATATACACACACACACACACACACACACACACACACACACACATATATATATATATATATATGAAGAGCCAGGGTCTGTAACATCCAAAACGACTGAAGGCTCGACCAAACGCCAGGCTGTGCGGGCAGCAGGTTCATGTGGGTGGGGACTTGTGGCAGCAGGAATAGGGCTGGGGGAGGCAAGGCCAGTACTCACACTCACTCACAACTGCACACACAGACACACACAGCTCCCACAGCTTGCAACCTTTTCTCCCTTCCTTTCCCTCCCTCCCAGCTCGCTCTCAGAGCCTCTCTCAGAATGAGGCCGCAAGGCGGGCAGAGGGTGGAGCTTCCCTCACTGGCCCCACCCCCTCCCAGCCAGGAAAGAGGAGGAGAAAGAGTGGGGGGAGAGAGGGAGGCAGGGAGGCCTGGAGGACTGCTGAGAAAAATAAAGAGAGACAGAGACTGGGAGAGACTGGGATGGAGAGATAGAAACAAAACAGACTGGGCCTGAAGAGGCCTGGATGGAAGGGAGGCTTGTGGGGGCAAGGAACTGAAATGTGGGACCCAGCCGGCCAGGGTGCAGTAGAACTCTGTGTCTCACACTATCGGGGGCATGGCCAGCCTTCAAACCGGACCCTGACAAGAGGGAGGAGGGAGCCCCATTTCTCACAGAATACACCATTGGATAGCTTGCTGTCAGGGGCCTGCCAGCCAGGAAGCCCATTCACCTGCACCCCGGACCCTGACAGCAGGGAGGAGGGAATATGTCTAAAGACCAACTATTGGAACAAAGTACCTCTGAAGCTGAAAGAAGCCATTATTGGTGACAGAATGTATCTGAAGACCAACAATTGGCACAAGGTATCTCTGAAGCTGAAAGAAGTCAGCATCAGCAACAGAACATGTCTGAAGACCAACAATTGGCAGAATGTACTTCTGCAGCCAAAAGAAGCTGGTGTGATCAACAGAAAATGTCTGAAGACCAACTATTAGCACAACGTACCTCTAAAGCTGAAAGAAGCCAGTGTCGGCATTAGAATGCACCTGAAGACCAATGATTGGCACAACATAGCTCTGCAGCCGAAAGAAGCCGGCATTATCAACAGAAAATGTCTGCAGACCAATGTGCCTCTGAAGTTGAAAGAATGCGGCAGTAATGACAGAATATGTCTAAAGAACAGTCATCAACAAGTACTACCAATACTGGTAGGAACTGCCTTCACAGCGAAAATGGAGTACATGAGGATGCAATTATCAAACATAGTTGTGGTAGAATGACTGTTAGATATCAATTTTGCCTATCACTAAATTTCTCTGATGAAAACCCATCTGATGGAAAATTTACTCAATGTTGTAGTAAATGTAAAGTTTGTCCACATGATATACAATTTCCAGAATACCCAGCATATTTAAAAAATTTAATGATAAACGAAGATTCTGACAGTAAAAATTTCATGGAATATTTGTTCAATAAATAGTTCTTTTGCTTCAATGGGTGCAAATATTGCATCACCATCAGGATATGGGCCATACTGTTTTAGAATACACGGACAAGTTTATCACCGTACTGGAACTTTACGTCCTTCACATGGTGTTTCTTGGAAGTTTGCTCAACTCTATATTTTAGATATGGCTGAAGCGATGAGTAAAAGATTAGCAATGCCAGAAAACCAAGGATGCTCAGAAAGACTCATGGTAGATATTATTCTCCCCATGTAACCGAGGTTGTCATCATATTCAGAAACGAAGATGGAGTACCTCCTTTTGAGAGGGACTTGCTCATTCATTGTAAACCAGACCCCAATAATATGAATGCCGCTAAAATGAAACAAATCAGAATCCTGTTTCCTACATTAAATGCAATGACATATCCTATTGTTTTTCCACATGGTGAAAAAAGCTGGGGATCAGATATTGCATTAAGACTCAGAGACAACAGTGTAATCAACAATAATACTAGACAAAATGTAAGGACATGAGTCACACAAATGTAGTATTATGGATTTCATCTCTCTGGGTGGGACATGTTCAATCCTATTTTAAATGTAGGAAAATTAACTCAACAGTTTATTGTTGATTTGTATTAAAAAATGGAAGCCAATCAAATAAATTTCATTGAAGCGAACCAATCTAAGTTGAGAGTTGAAAAATATAGTGGTTTGATGGATTATCTCACATCTAGATCTGAAAATGACAATGTGCCAATTGGTAAAATGATAATACGTCCATCATCTTTTGAAAGTAGTCCCAGAAATATGCAGCAGCGATATCAGGATGCTATGGCAATTGTAACGAAGTTTGGCAAACTCGATTTATTCATAACCATGAAATGCAACCCCAAATGGGAAGCTATTACAAAACAACTTACAACGCTGGCAAAAAGTTGAAAACAGACCTGACTTGGTAGCCAGAGTTTTTCATATTAAGCTGAACGCTCTTTTAAATGATATATGCAAATTCCATTTATTTGGCAAAGTAATAGCTAAAACTCATGTCATTGAATTTAAGAAACACGGACTGCCTCATGCTCACATATTATTGATATTAGATAGTGAATTTAAATTACGAATGGAAGATGACATTGACCATATAGTTAAGGCAGAAATTCTGGATGGATACCAGTGTCCTTAACTTTTTCAAATTGTAAATCAAATATGGTACATGGACCATGTTGAATACAAAATCCAATTAGTCCATGTATGGAAAATGGAAAATGTTCAAAGGGATATCCAAAAGAATTTCAAAATGCGACCATTGGCAATATTCATGGATATCCTAAATACAAACGAAGATCTGGTAGCACCATGTCTATTGGAAATAAAGTTGTCAATAACACTTGGATTGTCCCTTATAATCCATATTTGTGCCTTAAATATAACTGTCATATAAAGATTGAAGTCTGTGCATCGATTAAGAGTGTCAAATATTTATTTAAATACACCTATAAAGGGCACAATTGTGCAAATATTCAAATTTCTGAAAAAAATATTATCGATCATGACTAAGTACAAGACTTCATTGGATCCATGTATGTGAGCGCTCCTAGGCTGTTTGGAGACTTTTTGCAATGCGAATGCATGAACAATCTCATGCAATCACAAGATTAGTTATTCATTTGCCAAATGAACAAAATTTGTATATTCATACTGATGATTTTGCTGAAGTTATAGGTAGGGCTAAAACGCATAACCCAACTTTGATGACTTGGTTTTTATTGAATAGAGAAGATTCTGACGCACGTAATTATTATTATTGGGAGATTCCACAACACTATGTGTTTAATAATTCTTTGTGGAGAAAACACCAAACAGACGGGAATAAAGTATTAGGTAGACAGTTCACTGTGAGCTTTAGAGAACCAGAACGATATTACCTTAAACTTTTGCTTCTGCATGTAAAAGGCGCGATAAGTTTTGATGATCTGCGAACTGTAGGCAGTGTAATTTATGATACAGTTCATGAAGCTGCTAAACATAGAGGATTATTAATTGACGACACTATCTGGAAAGATACAATTGACGATGCAATCTTCCTTAATGTGCCCAAAAAACTACAGTAACTTTTTGCATATATATGTGTGTTTGGATGTCCTTCTGATGCAGACAAATTATGGTATGAGAATAAATCTTATTTTATTGAAGATTTTTGTTGGAAATTACACTGAATAAAAGGCGCCTGTGTGAACTGTGAAATGCATGCCCTTAACGAAATTCAAGAGGTATTCATATTGCATGGAATGAAATGTTCATATTTCAAACTTCCGGACTCTCTTTTATTAATGAATACAAATGCATGTGATGAATTGTACAAGCGACAACAGGCAGAGGTTTTAATAAATTCTCCGAATGATGAACAGTTTGCAGCCTTTCAGACTATAACTTCAGCCATCGACGATCAAACTGTACACCCCAAATGCTTTTTCTTGGATGGTCCAGGTGGTAGTGGAAAAACATATCTTTATAAAGTTTTAACACATTAGAGGTCGTGGTGGTACTGTTTTACCCACAGCGTCTAAAGGAATTGGTGCAAATTTACTTCTCAGTGGAAGAACCTTTCATTCCCAATATAAATTACCAATTCTATTAAATGAAACTTCAATTTCTAGACTCAATGTAAAGAGTGAAGTTGCTAAAACCATTAAAAAGGCCAAACTTCTCATTATTGATGAGTGCACCATGGCATCCAGTCATGCTATAAATGCCATAGATAGATTACTAAGAGAATTATGAATTTAAATGTTGGATTTGGTGGGAAAGTTCTCCTTCTTGGAGGGGATTTTTGACAATCTCTCAGTATTGTGCGGCATGCCATGTGATCGGCCATAGTACAAATGAGTTTAAAGTAATGTGATGTTTGGGGATGTTTCAGAAAGTTGTCTCTTAAAATAAATATGAGATCAGAGGATTCTGCTTATAGTGAATGGTTAGTAAAACTTGGAGATGGCAAACTTGATAGCAGTTTTCATTTAGGAACGGATATTATTAAAATCCCCCATGAAATTATTTGTAACGGATCTATTATAGAAGCTACCTTTGGAAATAGTATATCCTACCTAATAAAAGAGTAATATGCAAATTGACCCTAACTCCACTACACCCACAAGTCATGCCCACAAGCCACACCCACCAGCAAATCAGAAGCAAATATGCAAATAAACCCAACCAAGATGGCTACAGCCACAGAGAGTAGGAAGGAGGCTTGGGTTTCCCCGGTAACAAAGGAAGGCAAACTTTCCGCCTGCCCTTGGCGGCCTAAGCCTCCACTCAAGGCGACAAAGTTTCAATTATAGAAGGTAAACAAATCCAAATAGAAATGGCGGCAGCTACAGAGCTGGAAAGAGCAGGAGGCAAGGGTTGCCCCCAGCAATGGAGGAAGCAAAGCTTCTGCAGCCCTGGCTGGACTAGGCCTCCGCTCCAGGCTACAAAGTTTCAATTATAGAAGATACACAAACCCCAAAAGAAATGGCTGCCGGCCATGGAGCGAGCAGGAGGCTTGGCTCCGCTCCAGGCTACAAAGTTTCAATTGTAGAAGATACATAAATCCCAGATACCAGGGCCTCTGCATGGGTCACCAGGGGGCATGGCCGGCCTGCAAACCACCACAGGCCCTTCACCCAGGCCGCCCCACACCCCAAGGGAACCGCCACCCTGATCCGGGACACCCTTCAGGGCAAACCAGCTGGCCCCCACCCATGCACCAGGCCTCTATCCTATATAATAAAAGAGTAATATGCAGATTGACCACCACTCCAACACACAATATGGCTGCCCCCATGTGGTCAAAGATCATGTCCCCATGTGGACACAAGATGGCCGGCACAAGATGGCCAACAGGGGAGGGCAGTTGGGAGGGACCAGGCCAGCAGAGGAGGGAAGTTGGGGGTGACCAGGCCCGCAAGGTAGGGCAGTTAGGGGTGACCAGACCTAAAGGGGATGGCAGTTAGGGGCAAACAGGCTGGCAGGGGAGTAGTTAGGCATCAATCAGGCTGGCAGGGGAGTGGTTAGGAGGTGATCAGGTTGGCAGGCAGAAGCGGTCAGGGGCAATCAGGAAGGCAGGCAGGTAAGCAGTTGGGAGCCAGAAGTCCTGGATTGTGAGAGGGATGTCCGACTGCCCATTTAGGCCCGATCGCACCAGGATCAGGCCTAAATGGGCAGTCAGACATCTCTCGAGGGGTCCCAGATTGGAGAGGGTGCAGGCTGGCCTGAGGGACACCCTCCACCCCCACCCTGTGCACGAATTTCGTCCACCAGGCCTCTAGTCTATAGATAATATTAAAAATATATCTAGTGCCCTAACATTTGGCTCAGTAGACAGAGCGTCGGCCTGCGGACTCAAGGGTCCCAGGTTCAATTCTGGTCAAGGGCATGTACCTTGGTTGCAGGCACATCCCCAGTAGGGGGTGTGCAGGAAGCAGCTGATTGATATTTCTCTCTCATGGGTGTTTCTAACTCTCTCTCCCTCTCCCTTCCTCTCTGTAAAAAATCAATACAATATATATTTTTTTAAAAATAAAATAAAATAAAAAATATATACATATGTGTGTGTGTGTGTGTGTGTGTGTGTGATTCTTTGTCCAAAAAATGAGCACATTCAAAAATTAAATGAAGAAATTTTGGATATACTCGATGGAGATTTTCACACTTATTTGAGTGATGATTCCATTGATTCAATGGATGATGCTGAAAAGGAAATTTTTCCCATCTAATTTCTTAATAGTATTACTCCTTCAGGAATACTGTGTAATAAATTAAAATTGAAAGTGGGTGCAATCATCATGTTACTGAGAAAACTTAATAGTAAATGGGGTCTTTGTAATGGTACTAGATTTATTATCAAAAGATTGCTACTTAACATTATTGAAGCTGAAGTATTAACAGGATTTGCAGAAGGAGAGGTTGTTCTGATTCCAAGAATTGATTTGTCCCCATCTGACACTAGCCTCCCATTTAAATTAATTCGAAGACAGTTTCCTGTGATGCCAGCATTTGCAATGACAACTAATAAATCACAAGGACAAACTCTAGACATAGTAGGAATATTCCTACCTGAACCCATTTTCACACATGGTCAGTTATATATTGCTTTCTCTCGAGTTCATATAGTGTGTGATGTTAAAGTTGTAAATACTTCATCACAAGGGAAATTAGTCAAGTACTCTGAAAGTGTTTTCACTCTTAATGTGGTATACAGGGAGATATTAGGATAAGTTTAATCCATTTATCAGTCACTGTTTATATCAGTGTTATTTTTACATCATGTTTTTGTTGTTGTTATGTCATGTTCTGATTGTTCATTTATTAATAAATTTATATATGATTTTCATATACATTTTACTAATTTTCTTTCATCTCTGACACTTCTATTATAGAGAAAGGGCAAATAGCAATATTAAAATATTTCCTCTAATTAATTCCCTTTTAATGTGCAAGAATTTTGTGCACTGGGCCACTAGTCTTATATAATAAAGAGGTTATATGCAAATTAATCCTCACTCCATCATAAGATGGCTGTGCCCACAGTGGAGGCGGGGTTCCCATAACACAAGATGGCTGTGCCCATAGTGGAGGCAGGGTTCCCATAATGAGCTCTCAGCAGGGACCAGAGGCTGCACCCCCAACCCAGCGGGGCTTGACGGGGGCCCTAAAGGTATGCCCCCCACCCCGACACCCAGCCAGGGGACCTCAGGCCACGCTCTCCGCCTGGCGGAGCTTGATGGGGGACCTGAGGCTGCCTGGTGCCAGGATAGTGGACCTGAGGCTGCACCCCCTGCCTGGCGGGTGTTGACAGGGGTGGGGCCGGCTGGGTCTGGGTCTTGCACAATTTCAAGGCGCACGGGTGGGTGGGGACTTGACTCTGGATCCCACGGCATGCCCCAGACTCTGACAGGAGGGAGATTTTCATATACATTTTACTAATTTTCTTTCGTCTCTGACACTTCTATTATAGAGAAAGGGCAAATAACAATATTAAAATATTTCCTCTAATTAATTCCCTTTTAATGTGCACAGATTTCATGCACCAGGCCACTAGTATACTTATATGCATAGCTCATGGACACGGACAATAGGGTGATGAAGAACTGGGGGTTGGGTAGAAACTGGGTGAAGGGGATAAATATGGGGGGAAATGAGAGACATCTGTAATATTGTCAACAATATACATATGTATATATCTCCTATATAATAAAGAGATAATATGCTAATTAGACTGAACAGCAGAACCACCATCCGGATGACCTTGCGGATGAAGCTGGGGCTGCAAGAACCAACCAAGGCAGCCGGGGCTGCAAGGACCGAGCCCCTTGAATGGATTTTGTGCATCGGGCCTCTAGGACATATATATTTAAAGAAAACACAAAAGAGTAACTGACAGAAGGGGAAAAGAAAATCCATGTTTAGTTCAGAGATGTGTCTTTGTAGGTGACACAAGATGAAAGTGGACTTCCTGACAGGCTTACAGTAACACTTAGCAATAGCTCTGAGAGATACTGGTGAGAGCACAGCTTCCCAATGATCACTGCCTGACAGAACCTCAGGTCCTCCTCTTTGTATTGAGAAAGAAGTAGCCCATGATATGAAAATAAATCTCACATTCCTGAATGGCTATGTGCTTCCTCTTCTCCATACCTCACCTATCACTGGCTGACATGGAGTACAAAAGACAGACCTCTTTGTCTTAAAATGTGACTAAATCTATGACGGAATTTGTGTTTCAGACTTTCCTCTGAGATCACCCTCAAGTTAGTTTTTAAAATCACACTATTCACTTTCTCCCATGCCCTATCTTGCTTCCCACGTTCTCCTTTAATACCGCACAACCAAAAAGTCCCTTCTCAGGCCCTATTTCCAGGGTATAGGATGTAAAACATTATGTTTCTAAAGCACATTGTTGAAAGCATCTATTAAGTGATTATAAATGTCTTTCCTTACCTACTTTAAGATATTTACAATCAATAGCCTCGATAATAGCACAATAATAGCATTGAATAAGATTTAAAAATCAAGATTATAACTAGGTTTAGCTATTTAAATAACCTAATAATATAAATAATCTAAAATAAAAAGGTGTCTCTTCCATCTTCTTCTGAAGTTTAAAGAAAATGCTTCAAAATATCATATTTATATTATTTCTACAGTGATCTTTAAATGGTGCAATCAGGGAACTGATTGATCAATAAGAACCCAAGATATTTTTATAAATGTGAAACTCATCTATATCATAAAAGTCAAATCAGATTGGCCAGTACCTCTTAGTCCCTGACCAAGTTTTCTGTGAGAACTGCCCAGATGGCAAATGAACACAAATTAGGATAATTTCAAAAGAAAATTAAGTGGAAATTTCTTTGTAAGGAAATTGTTGACTATTCAAAAATCAAGTCTAATTTACTAAAATAACTTGAACCAAGCTATCTATCCTTTTTGACTCCACAATTTACAAAACTGTATCATAGATGGGCTCTCCAACTAATGCAGTATCTACTAAGCATTTTAATCATTCAAGGAGGTACACGTAAATCAGATCATATAAATACACTTTCAAATCAGTGTTTTGTAAAACTTCAGCCTGAGAAGAAGAAAGTAAAAAAAGTCCACATTAACAAAATGTATTTTCAGGGAACGCAAGTGCACTTCACTGCCTGATTTTGAGTTGGATAAATGAGCAATTCCACTAGGATGTCAAAGGCCTTCAAATAAATGGATTACAGCAACTAGCCCTATATTTACTTATGACTTTTGACACACAATAAAGACCTTATCTTTTCCTATTCCAATAAATATGGATGTTCAAAAACACCAGAGACTAACAAGTTGCTTTCTCAAAGATCATTCCAGAAATATCTATCCTTAACCTTTTGCTCTCTGGCTTCTGCCATCAGTATATTACTCAAACTCCACTCTCACAATCACTGACAACTTTCTAATCACAAGTCCCATAACTCTTAAGTGTCCAGAGAACCAATATTTTAGAGTAAAATTAAATTAAAATATTTCTCTCTGTTTACACTACCAATAGCATATAATAAATAATAAAACTCCCTGGACAAATAAAATTCTCGAACTGCTAATGACCTCTTTTCATATAGGAATGAATGATACAACCAAAAGATACCTATAAAAAAGTCCATCATCTTGAAAAGCTGGATATGAAAGTATATCGTAGGATAATATAAGCAATTTATCTTAAGGTACAGGATAATTTATTTCTCCTTTTATTTGAAGGTAAAATATTTGAAATCATATGACATACCTGACACTCAAAACAAAGACAAAAATTGAAAAGTGACTCAATAGATAAAGTTAAGATGAAGACTGAGGTTCAGAAAATACTAAAAGTAAAGGTCAATTATTTTGAGAAGCGTAATAAATTCAGGGTGGGGGAAAAGAAGGTTTACAGTTGTGAGTATAAGAAACACGTAGTTTATTCTTATAATGTTATTTAATCATTATTATATTATTTCCCATACAAACAACTGAAAACCTACTTTTGCCCCACCCTGTACAGTGCTTTGAATCTAAAGGTAAATTGGAAACAGGTTGATTAATCTTTTTTGTAAGTGGGGTGAAAACAAAAGAAATGAATAATTCTATTAGTAGAAGTTATAGTCCACTATCTTAAGAGTTCAACTTAAATCAATGTAAATAAAGGCAGATAGCAATGTGTCTGGAAGAGATATGGAATATAGCCTTGCCAGCATGGCTTAGTGGATGAACATCTACTGATGATTCAGAAGGTCATGGTTTGATTCCTTATCAGGGCGCATGACTGGGTTGCAGGCTCGATCCCCAGTAGGGGGCGTGCAGGAGGCAGCCGATCAATAACTCTCTCATCATTGATGTTTCTATCTCTTCCTCTCCCTTCCTCTCTGAAATCAATAAAAAGTAAAATAAAATAAAAAATAAATAAAAAGAGATGGGGAATACAGTGCTCACTGGGATGTTGACATAAAGTGAGTCTCCTCAAGAACTTATCCATTCTCACCCAATATAGAATATTAGATTTGTTAAATTTCAAGGCATTTACTAAAGCTTCCTCACATAATTGGTTTAATAATGATAGTGTGCAAGTTAGCCAGGCCTCCAAAGTAAATGCAGACAGCTGATTGTCCCATTGTTCCTATTTTCTCTTTTCTTTTCTTTTTTAATTAGCACACAGGTATTTAAAGTCCTTGAAAGTATCTCAAGAATTAAAGTTCAAAATAAACCCACAATTTTGCTCATAACTTCCATTTTTTCATATTTTTACCCAGTTTAATATTTGGAAACAATAGTAAAGCAGCCACATACTGCAGAAACCAGGAAATCATTATACTTTCTATTATTCCTTATTTCACTTTTCAGCCATGTACATCCACAAAATCACAAAGTATTGCCACATTTGTTTTCTAGCAGACATTTGTAATAAGCAGGATTCCAAAATGGCTCCCCAAATTCCCACTTGGAGATGTACGTACCCTATATAATTCTGCCACTTGAGCTTAAGCAGGACTTATGAATATTACTAGAGGCCTGGTGCACGAAATTCGTGCACAGAGGGGGGTTGTCCCTCAGCCCAGCCTGTACCCCCTCCAATCTGGGACCCCTCGAGGGATGTCCGACTGCCCGTTTAGGGCTTAAACGGGCAGTCGGACATCCCTCTCACATTCCAGGACTGCTGGCTCCCAACTGCTTACCTGCCTGCCTTCCTGATTGCCCCTAGTCGCTTCTGCTTGCCAGCCTGATCACCCCCTAACCACTCTGCTGCCAGCCTGTTTGCCCCCAACTTCCCTCCTCTGCTGGCCTGGTCACCCCTAACTGCCCTCTCCTGCAGGGTTGATCACCTCCAATTGCCCTCCCTTGCAGGCTTGGTCCCTCTCAACTACCCTCCCTTGCAGGCCGGGTGCCTCCCAACTGCCCTCTCCTGATGGCCATCTTGTGGTGGCCATTTTGTGTCCACATGGGGGCAGGATGTTTGACCACATGGGGGCAGCTATATTGTGTGTTGCAGTGATGATCAATCTGCATATTACTCTTTTATTATATAGGATAGAGGCCTGGTGCATGGGTGGGGGCCAGCTGGTTTGCCCTGAAGGGTGTCATGGATCAGGTGGGGGTTCCCTTGGGGGGTGTGGGTGGCCTGAGCAAGGGGCCTGTGGTGGTTTTCAGGCCGGCCACGCCCCCTGCCAACCCAAGCGGAGGCCCTGGTATCTGGAATTTATTTTCCTTCTACAATTGAAACTTTGTAGCCTGGAGCGGAGCCAAGCCTGGGGCTCCCTCCGAGGCCGGCAGCCATTTCTGTTGGGGTTATAATTGAAACTTTGTTGCCTTAAACGGGTGAGCCCGGCCAGGGTGTGCGGAAAGCTTTGCTTCCCCTGTTGCCGGCGGCAACCCTGGCCTGCTCTCTCAAGCTCCATTCTGCCGCCATTTGTTTGAATTTGTTTACCTTCTGTAATTGAAACTTTGTAGCTTGAGTGGAGGCTTAGGCCTGGCAAAGGCAGGCGGAAAGCTTGGCTTCCTCTGTTACCTAGGAAACCTTGCTCTCTATGGCTGTAGCCATCTTGGTTTGGGTTAATTTGCATACTTGCTCTGATTGGATGGTGGGCGTGGCTTATGGGTGTGTCAGAGGTATGGTCAATTTGCATATTTGTCTATTATTAGGTAGGATGGGAAAAAATCCTACTTATTATGTTATACTAGAGGCCCAACGCAGGAAATTTGTACATGGGTAGGGTACCTAGGCCTGGCCGGCGATCAGGGCCAATCTGTGGGGCGACTGGTGGGGCATGCGGTGGCATCTGCCTTGGCCGGCCTGGTGCCTCCTGCTCTCCAGCTCCACGCCCCACAGCCACTGCCAGTCACCTCCCACAGAGGGAGGCGACAGGCAGGGCAATCCATCTCCTTCATTGAGCGTCTGCCCCCTGGCGGTCAGTGTGTGTCATAGTGATCGGTCGTTCCACTAGTCATTCTGCCATTCAGTGATTTGCATATTAGGCTTTTATTATATAGGATTGTGCAGTTGACTTTAAGAAAGGAAAATTATCTTTGGTGGGCCTCTCCTCATCAGGTGAGCCCCAGAAGAAAGAGATTGAAACCTGAGAAATATTCAGTGTGAGGGAGATTCTCCATTATAGTCTTTGAAGTTAGAGAAAGCCACATGGCAAGGAATGTAGGTAGCCTGCAAGAAGTAAGGGAAACCCTAGCTGATAGATGGACAATAAGAACTTCAGTTCCATAACTACAAGAAAGTGAATTCTGCCAACCATCTGTCTGAGCTTGCAGGAGGGTTGTGTGCTCCAGATGGGAGCACAGCTGGCCAACACCTTAATATCAGCTCTTTGGGAACTGAACAAAGGACCCAGGCACGCCTGCCCAGGTTTCTGACCTTCAGAAATTATGATATATTAAGTAGGTATTGTTTTAAGCCATTAAATTTGTGTTAATTTGTTACACGGCAATATAAAAGTAATATAATATTTCTCCAAATTATCTCATCTATATTATTGATCTTCTCCCTTTCTTTTCTCCGAATTGCTCAGTATATCTCTAGTTCCAGGTATGGCAGTCTTGGTGCTTTAAACCAATTAGGGTAAGATTTATTTGAAGGTAAAATAGTTGTATTATACAACAAGGGACCAATGATTCCTCTGACAATTGTTTTTGATCAAAGTGGGCATGTGATCTGAGTTGATCTAATAAGACTGGAGCAAAGGCTTTTATGCTGTACCTGAAGAAGAAACACACATACCCAACATATGAACGAGGAATACCTGATGACTAAGTACTGCTATTTTAAGATCATGGAAGAAAGAACTCTAAAGAGAAGGCTGACAAGCAAAGAGAAAGACAAAGGTAGCCTAGAGAATGGCAGGAAAATGGCTCCAGATTCCTGATCCTACTATGTATGACTCAATCATATCTCATCACTTCCTGCTTACATGAAATAATAAGTTGGTTTCACAGATGAAGGCAAATTTGGCCAGACTTTTTTATTAGATAGAAATAAAAATATTCAAATAGGAGGAGACCCAGTCAGAAAGAAGTTATGAAGAAAAACTACATAATCTGAATTCTAAAAATGTTTACATAGGAAAGACATAGTTGTAATGAGGATTAAAATTATCCATAAATCATACAAATTTATACAAAAAGAATAGTAACTAATAAAAGCTTGTTTTGTTGACAACTCAAAAAAATGATAAAATGAAATTTTATTCTTCATTTAACAATCAGCAACAAAGAAATGCTTTGGTATAATGTGGATATTAGAGGTACCTTGAAAAAGTGTACAGGTTATCCAAGAATATGTAATATTTGACTAATGGAGTGCTTTTAAATGTCATTGATTTGAGATTCTTTCTTCTTGGTTCTATCCTATATGAAGCCTTTTCCTTACTCTGGCTCCTCTCATTGTACAGAGCAATTCTAAACTTCATATAAGTGTATCACTTTAACATTATTCCAAAGTTAATCTTTGTATTCAGTCTAAATAAACAAGCTAGGTTACAAACCCATGATTTGGCTGATTGCCTAAGGAAAATCACAAATGTATTATTCGTTAATATGTTCTCCCATATTGTGGGTTGTCTTCTCAATTTGTTGATGGTTTCCTCTGCTGTGCAAAAAGAACTTTTAGTTTGATGTAGTCCCATTTGTTTATTTTTCTGTTTTGTTTCCCTCACCTGAAAAGACATATCAGAAAAAATATTGCTACAAGGTATGTCCAAAATTTTACTGTTTTCTTCTGTAGCTGGACATTTTTATAGTATTTGATAAATAATACTAAATAAAAAACAAACCAAATTTCTAAATTCTCTCCTAAGGAGTGAGATAAACATTCACCATTTTTCTGGTGACCATTTGAAAGACTAATACATTGCTGAGAACAGAAATCACTGAAGATCAAACTGAGATATTGACTTTGCATCTTGCAGAATTACAGTGCCTGCTTATTTAGAGTCTGAACATACCTTTTATGTGAAAGTTACACATTGATCAGAAAGCACTGGACTCTTGCTAATTGCTATGAGGACACTGCATATTAACTGAAATTCAAAAAAGTCCAAGGAAGCACACCTGACTGTGCACCTCTCTTAAAAATGCAGTGTCATCTTTGACTGAACAAGTTCCTAGGTAAAGAAGCCAAAACTTTCTTCTTAATGTTTGAATATTGAATAGAAAAAAATAAATGGAGTGGAGAACTATGCTAAAATTTATAATGTGAGCAAGAAATAAAAATGTTACACATGTAAAGAATGAAAGAATTTTGCCAATTTTCATCTTCAAAACATGTGGCAAATTGTGGAAATAGGATTTGGAAGATGCTTAACAAAGATGAATGAGACATAATTTTATAGCATCTAGAATTCATTGGCATATAGAGTCAATGTGCTAATTTTGGATAAGGATCCAAATAGTTTGATGACCCATACTAAACGTAATTGAGAAATAAAAACTCTTAAACTATAGTCCATCAACTACAGTAGTGTATGTATTTGCTAGTAATCTGGCCAGATGGTGCAGAGCCTGAAAGGAAGCAGCAAGTTTGGCAAACAGTTAGTAAGTAGTAGGAGTTTAGAATAGAATATGTTGAGGTCAGATATTTCAGAATGGGTAAAGACCCTGAGAAAATTCTATTCTATATGAACGGTCATCTAAAGGAGCCCACAGTGGAGCTTAAGTGAATTGTGCCTGGGGTATCAGTCTTTTCTTTCTGGTACCCTAAATTTCCCCCATAGTTTTATAAAACATATCCATGCCGTGATTCCAGGGATAAAAAGCAAAGTAAAACAAACAAGCAAACAAAAAACTATGCAAGAGCTTAACCATACGGGTTTACTCTAACCAAAAATATGTATTTTAAAAGACCCACAATAGAATTAATATTTGGACAGCTGACATACAATTGGGCACCAATGTCATATTATACGAATGTTAAGTAAGCTTCCCCGCCCTGCCATTTCTTTCTCTCCCCTTATAATACAGAAGGCATTCTGCGGCTGCTGTCACCCCATATTGTCATCTCTGAGTGTGGAGAACCTGACTGAAGGAGCTGACACCATGGTCTGACACCCAGTGGTCTCACTTTAAGTGACCTAAGCTGAATCAGAGCTGTTCTGCTGGAGGAGAGCAGCTTAGATGAGAAATTGCTTTGAATTTGACTACCGTTTTTAAAACCCAGGAAAACAGTGAGATCTGCACAGGGTTGTGTACAGCTGAAGAAAAGAATTACCTGAAACACTACTTACCACTTTATTCCTCAAAGCGTGGTCCACAGCAGCAGCACCCAGGAATCTGAGTAGGACTAGTGAATCTTAGGGTCTACTCGGGACCTCCTGAATTCAAATATTCATTTTAATGGGTGGTACACATTCAAGTGCACTATTTGATAGGACAGTGGTGAGAAAGAATGGGTTACTTTTTTCCCATGAAATTTTTTTTAATTCTAGATTATATAATAATCTAATAACATGTGCAAACTATTTAGAACTATTTACTTGACTGTTATAACACTGAAAAAAAAAGTCTTAAACCATCACAAAGCAGTTTTTTGGGGATTTTTTGGGTTTTTTTACTAAGTCAAACTTCCTGCAATGACCAAAATTTTTAAAAATATAAGACTTGCCCTAGCTGGTCTAGCTCAATGGATAGAGCATCGGCCTGTGGACCAAAGCGTTCTGGGTTTGATTCCCATCAAGGGCATATACCTTGGTTGCATGCTTCTCCCCAGTCTGGGCCATGGTCGGGGCACGTACAGAAGGCAACCAATCAATGTGTTTTTCTCACATCTATGTTTCTCTCTGTCTTTCCCTCTCCCACTCTCCCTAAAAATGTCCTCTGATGAGGATTAACAACAACAAAAATAATGACAATAATAAAAATATAAGACTTACATGCCTACTGAAGAATCAACTCAAAAAGAAAGATAGCCCTATGTAAATGGCTTTCAAGACCTCCCTGGGAATGGTATGAATCCTCCCTCTCTCTCTCTCTCTCTCTCTCTCTCTCTCTCTCTCTCTCTATATATATATATATATATATACACACACACACATATACATATATACATATATATCATGTATTTATATATGTGTGTGTATATAAAATTATTATATCTTATAATATTATTATATGTGCTATTATTATTAATTAATATTAAATTATTATGCATTTAAATATATCTCCTCTGACAAATATAAGTACATAAAGTCAAATCTTACTCTTGTTTGAATAATTAATTCAGTGGTCATATCCCCCCCATTCATTTTCCATGTAGTTAACATTTAAGAGTTTTATAAGTAATTGTCTTAAGAAGTAAAAGAGTTCTATAAAGAGGTTTAGTCGAGTCTGTCTTTGGGAAAAAAATAATATACAATTGAAGGGGCAAAGGTAGCTGTCTTCTCAACCAAAAGAATAAAAGAAACAGACAGCTCTTGGCTGATCCATAACAATGGGGGTAGAAAAGTCTTGTCTAATTGAGGCAGGCAATTTAATGTATTGGGATTTGAGCTTTGACATTTTAGTGCCAATCATAACCAGGGCATATGTATCCCAACAGCTGGGATCCTTATAATACCTTAAGTGAACAAACTACTTTTTTTTTTTCTTGCAAGAACTTAATCCCTACTCAAGTACTTTCTGGGTCAAAGGTTTCTCCCTGGCTTTACAGAAAAACTCATACCTAAAAAAAAGGCATTTAACCGTCTTACCCATCCATACTTTTTCAATCCTATGTGACCTTTAAAATGTTGGTTGCACATTCAGTTATTTTATAAGTCACAGTGGGTTCAAATTAATCTTAGTAGTCTATTTTATAACAAAGAACGTAAAAATCCTTGTCATTCTCTCTATCACAGCAAATTGCTATTTTTTAGAGCTTACTATATATTTCTAAATTTACCTCAAAATTTTTAGAAATATAGTAAATAAATAAATGGGGGAAAACTTGCACTTGTTAAATGAGGAAGTATAAGTCAAGTAAAAATTGATAAATATTAACATACAAAGTAGATTTTACTAGCTATTATTTTACTTAAAAATAATCAATTTTATATACCAAAATTATAATCATTATGAACTTTTTGCATCACAGGTAATACACACTGCCTTATCAAATAATATACTATATCCCCATTTCAAGTTTCCTGTCAATGCTGACTTGATCATTTGGCTTAGTGTCCTGACACTCACAAGTGTACCTACCTGCACAGCTACATTCCAAGGACTTATGGGCTGCATTGAATCCATTTGCTTTGTTTTCTTTTGTTTCTGTCAAGTATACCAAACATCAAGGTAGTGAAAAAGAAATCCTTCCCTGCCAAATATTTTCATCCTATTTATTATTTGTGTCTGGAAAAGAATCCAGATTAATATAAAATCTTGACACAGCCCAAGTCTACCAGACCTGTAAACTTATGTCAAGGATAAATAAAATATAGTATGTTGCATAGGTTTTTCTAGATAAACTAGAGGCCCGGTGCACAAAATCTGTGTATGGGTAGGGTTCCTAGGCCTGGCCAGCGATCAGGGCCATTCAGGTTCCCCACCTCTCTGCCTCCCCGCCTCCCCTCCCCTCACTCCTTCAGCACCCCGCCATGTTCCACACCTCCCCTTGGTGGTCAGCGCACATCATAGTGAGCAATCAACTCTCGTTCTCCAGGTCGAACTCCTGAGGGGACACTTTGCTTATTAGCCTTTATATATACAGATGACCCAGTGACTACTGTATTTTCCGGCGTATAAGACGACTGGGCGTATAGAAGATTTTCCTGGGTTAAAAAGTCGTCTTATACGCCGGAAAATACGGTAAGTAATTTATCCATTAAAAATTGTATTTAACTTGTTTTTGGAACCATTTTGTTTTGTCAGTTTAAAGACATAAGTTTAGCTGAAATAATATATGATACTCACCAAACAGTTGACTGTTTGGCCCACACTGATGAAACAGATTTTACATACCTACTCTAGTCTTTGATATACTCTCCAATACACTCTCCTATTTTTTGACAATATATGTGCTTGCTGATTCACATTTTGAATTCCTGGGTAGTGTCAGAAAAGGGGAGGAGAGGACTCCTACTTCATAGAGCCAGAGTGCATTATGTGATAAATGAGCAGCAGAGATATGTTAGCTCCCAATCTTTATGCAGTAGACAAACGTCACTACAATATCCTTGACAAATAAAAATGGATTCCTCTATCAACAAAATGGGCTGTAACAACTGATTTTTTTAATACCCTGCAAGCACATTTTTATTTCTTTTGAGAATTTTTAGTAATTGCTCAATTAGCCACAAGCAACTATAAGTGGCCAGTCCTATATAGGGGAAATTTTCAAATCATATAACACATAATATAATGCTACTAATTAAAATACATTTTTATTATATATATTTAAAATAATTTTGATATACCCTCAAGAAGTTATATAAAGATAATAAGTATGAAAAAAATAAAATTCCAAAGAAATGGTAGTTTTCAAATTTTAAAAAATATATACAAACTTTATATTGGTCAATTGATAAGTAAATTAATTTCTGACTAAAATAATAAACTAAATATATTTCAACTTTAAGACTCCTCCAATTAGCTTATATAATGGGAATATAAAGGTCTTGAAAAAATGACCAAATGTAGACTTTGAGGGGATTTTGAATCCATATGTAACCCTTAAGAAAATACAGGGGCTTTTTAGAGTGCTTTTCCACAAAGGGATGACATTCTTGTTTAGAAAGAAAAATGACTAACCTTGCACTAAACAGAACAGAACCTTGTGTGTCTAAATAAATGGGAACAAAATGGAAAATATCATTCTATTTTGCCTTTTATCAGACTAAATTTATGTACATGTTCATTCTTTCAGTGTCGTGTATAAGATTCTTTTGTCAAATCTAAAGATATTTTTCTGTTTTCTTCAAAGAGTTTTATAATTTAAGCTCTTAAATTCGATGCATTTTTACTTAATTATTACATATAGTGTAAGGTAAAGATTCAATTTCATTCTTTTGCATATGCTTATCAAGTTCTCCAGCACCATTGATGAAAAGATTATTTGTTACCCATTGGATACTTACATTAATTTCCTAGGGCTGTTGTAAAAAAGTACCACAAATATTTGTGGAAAATAAATCAAATCGAGTGATTTAGGTGCTTGGACATTATGGTGTGCTCAAGAATTGCATTATACTCTTGTACACAAACTTATGTATACTCTTGCTATACATAAAAGCTTTAAAAATATATTTATTAAGTGACTGATTAAATCATATTAACAAAATAAGTATTAGGATAAATCTTTTCTCTTTACTTATACTCAGTTTAAAAAATAGAAAATAGGAGTTGTTTTAAAATAAATGCTTTAAAAAAAACAATTCTCTACAATATTTAATCAGGATATATATATTTTGTGAGTACTTGTTTTGCTTAGCAATTTATGACTTAGTTGTTTTTTATGTTTATGGAATTGCAGTATTTTTTCTAACATGTTACAAGACCAGAGGTCATAAAGGTTAATGTTAATTAAAGTTTATTTTTTAATTATGTATAACATATTAATAATATATAAAAGCCACAGGCATATGAAATTTGTATCAAAAATGTTTGTAACAAATATGATAACATGATATTTTCCTCAAAATGGAAGGGTTTTTTAAAAGAAAGAAAGAAGAAGATAAAGTCAATAGAAAAATAAGTAACCAATATAATGATAGATTGCATTACATGTTCACAATAATTTTTTCTCTATATGTACTTTTCATGCTTCCATACCCCATTGTATTTGGTCTCAGCTATGAGGCCCACCTTATCAATGGAATGTGAGGGGTTATATTGTCACAGCTCAGATGTTCCCATATCTGAACAAAAACTTTAAATTTTGTTCTGTGTCTTGGCAGGGACCTTCTTGCTCAGCTCCCCAACAATAAGAACTGCAAATTCTAGATAATGACCATGCTTGCAAGCTGAATTTCTAAATGAGAAGACTCACAGAACTGATACTAGCAAAGCCAATATAAACTCACATACTTACAAAATATACATTTATATAACATTAATTTATATAGTATGATCAAGCTGATGTACAATAATCCTAACTGCAAGTTTAAAGAAAAAATAAATACAAACAACCAATTAACAGAGGAAAAATATGCTCAACTTAACTCATGTTTACAAAATGAAAATTAGAACAGCTATGAGACCTATACATTCTTCTAGTATATCACATTAATTAACAAGGTTGACAATGCTCTAGAAGAATGAAGCAGTCTACTGCTGGTGGAAGTTTAAGTTTGTTCAACCTCTTCTCTTATGAAAATATTTGAAGCACATACCATAAGAGCTAGCAATTCTACTTGGGAATGGATTCTACCTATAAATTTAAACCTATACACAAAGGTATTTATGAGACTGGTATAAAGAAATTTAAAAAAAAAGATATTAATGAAGTGATACTTACTACATATTTATTTAAATAAAGTAAATAAATAAATAAGGTTTGGAAAAAAGGGAAGATTAAATTCATTAATATATAACTATACTATGGAATAAGAGGTAGTCACTTAAAAAAGAATATGGGAGGATACACTGTTGATTTTAAAAATCAAGTTTCACAACAGTGTCCCAATATAATTTATTTTATTTTTGCAACATTCTGATATGTCCATAGAAATTATGTGGAAATACCAAAGAAATAGTGTAAACATTACTATATCTGGGGAATTGTCTTATGAAGCTGCTAGTACCACAGTGCAGTAACTTCTACTTATCACTGTTCGCTACTCTATGTGAATATTTATACCATTTTAAGTATTATTTTCATAATTAGAAAACCTCATTTAAAAGTAAAATTAAATTAAAATGTGTTTTTGAAAAGTTTAGCTGAGTTGATCAATTTGGATTTCACATCAGCAGACTCATTCTCCTAGACCCATGAGACTCTGCCGCCACCTGTGGCAGAAAACATAAATTGAAAATGAAGGCATTACAAGATGAAAAACAGCAGAGACAAGATTTTGAAGCTAAAAATATGTTGCTATTTGGGCAAATCACCTGGAATCATGTGATCATTTAACTTTGTGCTGAATACAATATAAATGTGTAGATGTATTGATGGATTTATATAGCATCAGGGAAACAAGTAAAACAATGTCTGCAAGATACTCTTTATCTAAGTTTCAAACATGCATGTGCTTCTCATGCAAAAAATAATTTTAAAAAAAGGAAAGAAAAGAAAAAGGTGAATTGTAACACAGCTAGCCTCTCATTAAAGGGTCTCACATTATTTTTTTGAGACCCAATAGTTTACCTGTATTATTGATTTCAAATGAAATAAATTCTCAGGATTTTTCTGCTTTTTGCTTCTTAGGATGTGATTTACATGCAAATGAATTTCCATATTTTAACTGGTCCAGAGAGTTTAGTTAAGAAAATACACTCAAACAGGTGTTCACCTATAGGCATATGGAGTCTCTTACATCTTTTATCCCTCATGATTAGATTCCCACGTCTCTGCTGAGTCAGGTTAGGTTAGCTTAGAAAATTTTCCATTTTGTGTACCCATCATTGACAGAACCACTGAGTAATTAATAAAGCAAACCACAGGGAGCAGTTTCAGGCTTTCGTTTCTGTCATGGAGAAAAATTGTTCATAAATTGTTAGATACAAGAATATCATTTTTAAAATTATGATTTTAAAAGGGCACAATCAGCTAATTGAAGCCAGAAAAGAGATGCTTAAATAATGTATAAAGTGTAAATCTTGATTAAAACTAGTTTTTTAAACATTCTAAAAGACGTTTTGCCTTCTGTGGCTTGAAAGAATCCCAGGAAATAATGTCATAGAATAAAAAGCAGATCAGGAAATATGGGGCAAAATTTTTTCCAAATACTCAAAACAGAAATAAACCAGTCAAATAGAGTTACAGCTACATAAAACACATGCTTATTATGTCACTCATATTGTGATTTGATAGAAAGAAATATGACAACACATGCATTTACATATCAAGTCTAATTGATAGCAATGATATTTACACATAGAACCTGGACAAAATTTTATATAATTTCTTTTCCCAAAGAAAGAAGAATCAAACCCAAATTTGAATTAAACTTCTATGAAATTAGGGATGTGCTCTTGGGATGTTAATCTTGCCCTCCAGGAATATTCTGGGGCAGTAATATAATATGACAAGGGCTATACTAGCAGTAAGAATAAATATCCTTGCAGTACCCATTAGGAAACAATTGAAAGTCATGGAATTTGTATTGATGTGTACCCTAAAACTTAGCTGAAAAAAACATACATTCATCTCACAGTTTCTGTGGATCAGAAATCGGGACGCTGTTCATCTGGTTCTTCTCTTTCAGGGTCTGTCAAAAATCTGCAATCAAAATGTCCACCAGGTCTGGGAGTCATCTTAGAGATCTATTGGGACAGATTCACTTGCAAACTCACTTAAGTGGTTGTTGGTAGGATTCAGACTTAAAGGGATGTTTAACAGAGGACCTAAGCTGGCTAGATGTTGGCAAAAGCTGCCCTCAGTACATTACCGAATGGGCTTCTCCAACACAGCTACCTTCTTGATCAAAGCCAGCAAGAGAGTTCACTAGCAAGATGGAAGTAATTATCTGTTATAAAGATTATGGAATTGACATATCACTTTTGCTATATTATATTTTTCATAAATAAAATTAGCAATAGAAAATGATATTATGGACTTACTACAATAATAAAACCCTCTTCTTAATAGTTATAGCCCTTTAGAATTTTGTAGTAACCAGTCTAAATCCGATTGGTTTTTCTGATTGTATGGAACTTTAATAATCTGGTGTTGCTTAATTATAATGAGAGGCTTAACTTTATGTCAATATTAACTAAAGGAGGAGGACATTAGAAAAGTGTTACAAATAAGCCCAGTCCCCATTTTTAAAATCTTATAATCCATCCCATTTGTTCCCTCTATTTTAATTATTCACAAATCATGGCAACTAGTTATTAATGAAGGAAAGAAGGCTGACTACGGTCTGCTTTTCAGAAACATCATTCTTCTTGGCATTCCTTATTCTATGACAATAATAACTAGACAGCTAGTTACAACTTTTCTCCACTTTGTGGATTTCCATAAGATTTTGACTATTCACAAATCTTCTGAGAACTGAGATTAGAAAGCAGGAAGGGGAGGATGAGAGTTCTATGCCATTAAGAAAATGTACCCAAATTACTCAAATGGATGTCAACAATGGAGAAGCACTTCATGAAACAAAGGCTAGTAACATGATACCAAGTATAGGGTTTTGATTTCCTCAGTTACAGCTTGTCTAAGGAGACCTAACAATGTAGATTAGGAGAGAAAGAGAAAGTTCTATGGATAAATGGAAATATTTTTTTCAAAACCAATTATAGATAGAAAAGCAATTTTGAAATATATAATTTAATGGAAGAAAAAAAAAACAGGAAAAACATAAATAAAAAATTATTATCTACCTAATAAAAGACTAACATGCTAATTGACCATACCTCCGTGACACCCACCAACCAATCAGGAGTGAGTATGCAAATCAACCAAACAAAGATGGTGGGTTAATTTGCATACACAGGCACCGAGTGGCAGGGGGTGGGGCAGGACACAGGCGTTCTGCACCACCCCAGCCACTCCAGGCCTCTGGGCAGTGTGAGAGGGCAGAAAGGAAGCTCCGGGCTGGAGTGGAAAGGCGGCTCCGGCTAGAGCGAAGGTGGTGCCGGCAGCCAGGGAAAGGAAGGCCCATTCTTGCACAAATCTTTGTGCATTGGTCCTGTAGTAAAATATATCCAAATATTGTATATACTGTAAGTACTACATATTTTATACATGTATGTAATATTTTTGCAGTGAAAAACCAAATGTATCAAATTGAAATATTTTTAATGCTTTTATTGATTTTTTTAAGAGAGAAAGAAAGGGAGAGGGATACATAAAGAGAAATATCTATGAGAGAGAAACATCATCTATAGGCTGCCCCCTGTGGGATCAGACCATAACCCATGCATTGAACCCCTGACCTCTTGGCTCCTGGGTTGACACTGAGCCACACTAGCTGGGCTCAAATTGAATCTGTAATGCTCAAATGCTCCTATCTTCAAATTGAATTTTTAATGTTCGAAGCTCAAGTGGTTGAGCATCAACTCATGAACGAAGAGGTCACTGGTTTGATTCCTGGTCAGGGCACATGCCTAGGTTTCCGGTTTGATCCCCAGTAGGGCCATGCAGAAGGCAGCTTATTGATAATTATCTCATCATTGATGTTTTTATCTCTCCCTCTCCCTTCCTCTCTCTGAAATCAATAAAATCCTATTTAAAAAAATAAGATGTCAAGTTGAAAATTATATATAAAAGCTGCCTGGCTTGTGTGGTCACTGGTTCAGTTCCCAGTTAGGGCACATGACTGGGTTGTGGGCTCGATCCCCAGTAGGGGGCATGTAGGAGGCAGTTGACCTGTTTCTCTCCCTCTCTCTCTCTCTCTCTCTCTCATCAATAGAAACATATTTAATATATATATATAGGCTGAGAAAATGTATCAGTCAGCCATTCAACAATTAATGCTGTGACAATATTCAAAACAGATTATAAGGTTTATTAGATGAAAGCAAAATTGGTATTACACAATTGTTCCCAACAAAAAAAAAAGTTAAGCTGTTTCTAATGACAACAGCAAAACAAGTTATTTTTAAAGACAACAACAACAAAACAAGTTATTTCTAATGACAAATAGAAATAAGCTGTTGGGAGACAAGTCTCTTAAGAGTCTCTCATATTATTGCACACCTTGAAAACATAGGTCCTGATAGTATTTTGTTGTCAACTACCTTTCCAATATTTTTATAGGGTATAGCTTTGTATAAAGATAGGGTTTTTCTTACAGCAGAGATAAGTTTTTATTTTTTATTGCCCAATATAATAAAAACAACATCTACCTCTGGGGGAAAGTTTAGGATTATTTGATTGCAGTTAATTATAACAGACTAAAGCTTTCTAAGTTTGAAGTTCCTCTCTTATAAAGCAATCTACTGCTTATTCAAGCATCATCATTGGGTCCTTGTAATATTACCATACAGGAATTTGGGCTCAGGGAACTGGGGCAAGAATATGACAATATTGAGACTACAGTTATTGCTATGAATGATAAACTATATGATAGCTCTTGGTTTACCAGGAGTCTCATGTCTTTTGGAAGTATTCATGAAATTATCAATACTCGTGAGCTTGCATATAAGGTAAATTTCACATGCTTCACAGTTCTTGGCACAACCAACCAAGAATGTTTACCAACAATGAACATGCATGTACTTAAAAATATAGCCCATAAATACATACAGAATGATAAAATTAAATAGATAATATATTTTTAATTTATTTTTATTGTTGAAAGTATAGTACTTGCTTGTCGTTAATGAATAAATTTAAAGAAAGTGAAAGCTACTAGAAATGTATGTTTATATATGTAAGGGTATAACAATGTTAATGTCAATATGCATATTTAGAACTATTTGCTACATATTAAGTTAGTATGAATGTCCACTGAATTAACTTTTCAAAAATTAAAAGACAGTAAAAATGAAATAAAGAAAAAATAGCAATGTAAGTTACAAAATGCTTAGACTTAAGTAAAAAAAAAAAAACATTCTTCATCAGAGAACTTATGGTGTACTAGTCTTTCTTTTTGAAAAGAAAAAGATTAATTATTTTTTTAATTAATTCTAACTTTACGGTGCTCGTAAAGTTAGAATAACAAAAAAAAATGTAAACCAAAGGAACATGAAAAGAAGAAAATACATCAAAAAAGCAATTATTAATAAAATAGACAATAACCAGAAGAGTGAAAAACAAAAATGAATATTTGAAACATCTAGTAAAATAAATTTATTAATTAAGCTTAGTAAAAAATAAAAAAGTAATAATACATCATCGTTTTAAAAAGATCTATACTAATAAAACCCTAGGTAGGAAGATGGCTGCCAACAGGAAGGCAGGCTGCAAGATAGTGTGTGAATGAGAGAACGAAAGGAGAGTGTGTGGATGTACGGGGAGTGTCTATTTGTGAGTGAGGGACAGCTATATTCCAAGGGATTGTTAGGAACTGCCAGACCGGGCTCCCCTGACCGGGAAGCCTCCACTGCTGCTGCAATTATCCCGGAGCGACCGGCTCTGCCACAGAGACAGCGCCATCTTGAAGGGGAGAGTGGCTGTGATTGAAAGCCTAGCCTTACCTTCAACCTGGAAGAATCAGATAACTCCTGGGATCTTACAACCACAACACCTAGGCACCAGCTGCAAAACCATGAACACCAGATCTCAAGCAGTGCGAATATGAGGATTCGGATGAGCTCTGCACCTTCTCACGGAAAGGTCAGATTTCTCCCAGAGAAAGGTGAGGTCTGTGATCCAGGCTGGAGGGAGAAACATGCGCAGCGGGTTCTAGAGGTTCAGAGAAAGTCTGCACCCCACAATAGTCAGCGAATGTGGAAGGGGTTCCACAGGGCTGCTGGCAGAAGGGAAGTCTAGAAATCAACCCATAACTGGGCTGGCACAAAAAGGCAGCCTGAAGTTTTACCAGTATACTGGCTACACTGTGCCAGGGGAAAAATACATGTGCAGAGAAATGCACAGAGTCATGCGCAATGCTGGGGAGAAAAAGTCGTGAGTTCACATGCTTACTCTGGCTCTTTTTTCTCCTTAAATCCTTGCTTTTGATTACTAAGCCCAGTACATAGCATCACCCAATTAAAAACATTCTCAGAGACTTCAGGGAAAGTTGTTTTGGTGGAACCTGGGGATCAGAGCAGGGAGAAATGATCAGAAAACCAGCTCTGGGGCAGTTCATTCCCCCAAACCAGTATTAACCCTACAAGATCTGAGGCCCTGAACTTAACTGTCCCCTATACCTGGGCTCCTGAGCATTAAAGAGAAAAAATAAACATGATATAGAAAAATGTTAGTTACATGCAAACAAGTGGTTAGAATAAGATGGAACTTGGAGACATTATAGAAAATAGGTACTAGGCAAAGTACAGAAAATTAGGTAAAGCAGTATAGCGGCAGATTCGGAAATTACCAAAAAATTGGTACAGCAGTCTGGAAGCCTTAAGTACGGCAGGGAAAATGAAATCTAATACTGGGTAGAGAAGACTTATAGCTCCAGATGTCAATACAGAAACACTGCCACAAAGGGGTTGAATCACAAATTGATTCTTGTGTTAATACAACTACAAACAGGCTGAGAAACAAAGAAATACTGCCTGCTTGAAAATAGGATTGTGGTTTACGACACAGAGGAATGGTGGGACGCAGGGAATTTCAATAGTGTCCTGACTACCTGACAGGAAACAGGCATGCCAAACAGAACAGTAGAGGAAGTGAATGACCTTCACTACTGCACATTTTTATTTTTTATCTTTTACTTAAGAAACTATTTTTTTCCTCTTTTTTTCTCACTCGATTTTACCTTAATTATTATATTTTTATTTTTAATCAGTATTATTACTACTATTAGTTTACTTTTTTAAGTTTCATTTTATTTTCTCTTTATTTTATTTTATTTTATGTTATTTTATTTTATTTTATTTTATTTTAGGATTAGTGTCCTACATTCTATTTTCATTTATCCTTTAGCATCATTTTACTCTATCTCAACTTTACCTTTATGCCAACACTCTCTTCCTCACTTTTCCCCTTTTGTTGTCCTGTTTCTCTTACCCTATTCCTCCTTTAGATTTTCCCTATTCCTTCCTTTTACCCCCTGTTAAAAATTCATCCTACTTATATATCTAATTTCTGATCCCCTACTCCAAGTCCATACACACTTCTCTCTTCTCTTTCTTCACTATTCAATTTTTTTTCCTCTCTTCCCTTTTTTCTTTCTTTCTTTGTTTGGTTGGTATTTTTGTTGATTTTTTTATGTTTTTTGTTTTATTTGACCTTTCTCTCTTTCCTATTGTTGTTGTTTATTTGACTGTTGATTAGATAGATTTTTTTGTTTGTTTGTTTGTGTGATTGTTTCTCTTTTTTTTGCTTCCATTTGTCCTCTCCTCACTTGTTACTAGTTGTTTGTAGTTTGCATTCATATCTGGGTGTTAGTTTGCATTTTTTTGTATTAGATGTTGTTCTATTGAATTTTCTCCCTATATAAATAGTTTTTCCCTCTTCTTTTTTATTCCCTTTCTTTTATCTCTTAGGTTTTTCCTTTTCTCAATATCATATTTTCACTCTTTTTTTAATCCCCTAATTCTCTTTTCTCTGGTGGTCACCTTTATTAGGGGTTATTAGTATCGTGAATACATTTGTGTTTTGTGCCTTGTGCATTGTGCCTTTCTGTGTTGTATTTTGTGCCTTTAAGGCAATGCAGGAGAGGGAGAGCTACATAACCAGAACTCTGAGAAGAGAGGTCATGGGGAGACAAAGAAACAGCCCACATATGAAAGAAAAGGAGGCATCACCAGAAAAGGAAATAAACAAAATGTAGGCAAGCAATATGTCAAAGAAAGAATTCAGAGAAATGGTCATAAGGTCACTGAAAAGGTTGGAAGACAAATTCAACAACATGTGTAAGAACTAAGAGGAAATGAATGAGAACCAAGAAGAAATGAAAAATGACATCACTGCAATAAAGAACTCAATAGAAAGCTTCAACAGAAGACTAGAAGAAATGGAAGATTTCATCAGAGAGCTAGAAGACAAGGTAGAAAAAAATACCCAAGCAGAGCAGCATCTAGAAAAAAAACTTAAAAAACAGGAGGAGAGCCTAAGGGAACTTTGGGACAACACAAAACAAAACAACATCCACATAATAAAGGTTCCAGAAGGAGAGGAAACTGAGCAAGGAATAGAAGATCTGTTTGAAGAAACAATGCCAGAAAACTTCCCTGATACAGGGAAGAAAAAACTCACACAAGTCCAAGAAGTACACAGAGTCCAAACAAAATGAACCCCAAAAGACCAACGCCAAGGCACATTATAATTAAATTGGCAAGCACCAACGACAAAGTAAGAATCTTAAAAGCAGCCAGAGAGAGACAGAAAGTTACCTACAAAGGATCCCCCATCAGACTAGCGACTTATTTCTCAACAGAAAGATATCAGGCCAGAGGGAATGGAATGAAATATACAAAGTCATGCAAAGGAAGGGTCTGAATCCAAGAATACTGTACCCAGAAAGGCTATCAATCAAAATCGAGGGTGAATTCAGGAGCTTCACAGACAAAAAAGGACTAAGGGAGTTTATCACCACCAAACCAGGAATTCAAGAAATGCTAAAGGCTGCTGTAAAAATAAGAAATAGGAAGCTAAGAAGGAACACAGGCATAAAAATTAAGATGGCAACAAACAAGTACCTATCAATAGTAACTTGAAATGTAAATGAATTAAATGCCCCAATCAAAAAACATAGGGTAGCTTAGTGGATAAGAAAATATGACCCATATATCTGCTATCTACAGGAAACCCACCTCAGAACAAAGGATTCATACAGAC
This sequence comes from Ia io, assembly GCA_025583905.1. NCBI lineage: Eukaryota > Metazoa > Chordata > Mammalia > Chiroptera > Vespertilionidae > Ia > Ia io. Next base: position 24,286,806 of record JAJQQW010000009.1, read on the forward strand.
TGATGGTGAAGGGATGGAAAAGGGTTTTTCAGGTGAGTGGAAATGAAAAAAAAAAAAGCTGGGAAGCAATACTTATCTCTGAAAATTAGATCTCAAAGTGAAGAATATAATAAGAGATGAGGAAGGCCACTTCATAATACTAAAAGGAGCAAGCCAACAAGAAGATATAAATCTGGTAAACATATATGCACCAAATACAGGAGCACCAAATACATAAAAAAACTCCCAGAGGATATCAAGGGAGAGATTGACAGCAATACAGTCATAGTATGGGACTTTAATACCCCACTAACACCACTGGAAAAATCCTCTAAACAAAAAATCAGCAAAGAAACATCAATCCTACATGACTCACTAGATCAGATGGAATTAATTGGCATCTTCAGAACATTTCACCCCAAAGCTGCAGAATATACATTCTTTTCAAGTGCACATGGGTGATTTTCAAAGATAGGCCACATATTGGGTCACAGGCAAAGTCTCTTCATATTCAAGAAGATAGAAATAATGTCAAGCATCTTCTCAGATCACAATGGCATAAAACTAGAAATCAACTACAATAAAAACATTTTAAAAAATCAAACACCTGGAGGCTAAATACCATGATGTTAAACAATGACTGGGTTACCAGAGAGATCAAAGAAGAAATAAAAAGCATCATAGCAACAAACAACAATGAAAACACAACAATCCAAAATTTATGGGATACAGTGAAAGCAGCCTTGAGAGGGAAGTTCATAGCTCGGCAGACCTATCTCAAAAAACAGGAAACAATGGTAATAAATTACCTAACCCTACAACTCAAAGAGTTAGAAAGAGAGCAACAAGAAAAGCCCAGCATAAGCAGAAAGAAGGAAACAATAAAGATCAGAGCAGAGATAAACGACATAGAGATAAAAAAAAAAAAAATACAAAAGATCAACAAAACCAAAAGCTGGTTCTTTGAAAGGGTAAACAAGATTGATGAACCTCTAGCCAGGCTCACCAAGAAGCAAAGAGAGAGGATCCAAATAAACAAAATCAGATATGAAAGAGGTGAAGTAACAACCGATCCCACAGAAATACAAACAATTATGAAAAAATACTATGAATAATTCTTTTCTAACAAAATGGACAACCTGGATGAAATGGACATATTCTTAGAAAAATACAAGCTTCCAAAACTCAACCAATAAGATCCAAAAAACCTGAATAGTCTGATAACTACCGAGGAAATTGAAACAGTGATCAAAAATCTCCCAGCAAGAAACCCCCAGTTTGGACGGCTTTACCGGCGAGTTCTACCAAGCATTCAAGGAAAAACTAAAACCTATCCTCCTCAGACTATTCAAAAAATTCAAGAGGAAGGCACACTTCCAAGCTCTTTCTTTGAAGCCAGCATTACCCTAATCCCAAAACTAGATAAAGACACCACAAAAAAAGAGAACTACAGCCCAATATCCATGATGAATATAGATGCCAAAATCCTGAACAAAATTCTACCAAATCAGACTCAGCAATACATTAGAAAGATCATACATCATGATCAAGTAGGATTTAGTCCAGGGATGCAAGGATGGTACAATATCCGTAAACCAATTAATGTGATACAGCACATAAAAAACTGACAGACAAAAATCACATAATAATATCAATTGATGCAGAAAAAGCATTTGAAAAATCCAACACCCTTTCTTGATAAAAACTCTCAGCAAAGTGGGAATAGAGGAATCATACCTCAACATAATAAAAGCCCTATATGACAAACCTACAGCCAACATCATACTCAATGGGAACAAACTAAACCCATTTCCACTAAGAACAGGAACAAGACAAGGATGCCCACTTTCACCCTCTTGTTCAACATAGTACTGGAAGTGCTAGCCATAGTGATCAGACAAAAAGAAGAAATAAAAGACATCCAAATTGGAAAAGAAGAAGTAAAACTGTCCTTATTCACAGACGACATGATACTATACATAGAAAACCTCAAAGACTCCATCAAAAAACTACTAGACCTAATAAATGAATTTGGCAATGTGGCAGGATACAAAATTAACATCCAGAAATCTATGGCCTATTTATATACCAATAATGAACTTACAGAAAGAGAAATGAAAAAAAAAAAAGAAAAGAAAAAAACAATTCTATTTATCATTGCACCAAAAAAAAATTAAGATACCTAGGAATAAACTTAACTAAGGACGTAAAAGACCTGTACTCAGAAAACTACAGGAAATTGAAAGAGATAGAGGAAGACATAAACAAATGGAAGAACATACCATGTTCATGGATTGGTAGCATCAACATCATTAAAATGTCCATACTACCCAAAGAAATTTATAGATTCAATGCATACCTTTTAAAATACCAATGTCATATTTCAAAGATCTAGAACAAACTCTCAAAAAATTCATGTGCAATAAAAAAAGACCCCATAATATCCACAGCTATTCTGAGAAAGAAGAAGAAAGTTGGAGGGATCACAATACCAGGCATCAAGCTATATTACCAAGCCACAGTTCTCACAACTGCCTGGTACTGGCATAAGAACAGACATATAGACCAATGGAACAGAATAGAGAACCCAGAAATTGACCCAAGCCATTATACTCAATTAATATTTGACAAAAGAGGCAGGAGCATACAATGGAGTCAAAACAGTCTCTTTAATAAATGGCACTGGAAAATTTGGTCAGATACATGCAAAAAAAAATGAAACTAGATGACCAACTTACACCATACACAAAAACAAACTCAAAATGGCTAAAGGATTTGAATGTAAGACATGAAACCTTAAAAATCCTACAAGACTCCATAGGCAGCAAAATTGCAGACACATGTCATAGCAATATCTTTACAGACACAGATCCTAGGGCAAGAGAGACTAAGAAAATAAACAAAAGGGACTACAACAAAATAAAAAGCTTCTGCACAGCAAAGGAAACTATCAACAAAACAACAAGAAAGCCCACTGCATGGGACAACATATTTGCCAATGTTATCTTAATGAGGGTTTAATCTCCAAATTTACAGGGAACTCATACAACTTAACCTTTTGCACTTGGATGTCGAGTGTGACTCGACACGGTTAGCATCGGTAGCAGGAATCAAGAAAAAAGCAAGCGAGTGCAAAGGACCTAAATAGATACTTTTTGAAAGAGGACATTCAGAAGGCCAAGAGATATATAAAAACATGCTCAAAGTCACTAATCATCTGAGAGATGCAAATCAGAACAACGAGGTATCACCTCACACCTGTCAGAATGGCTATCATCAGCAAATCAACAAACAACAAGTGCTGGAGAGGACGTGGAGAAAAAGGAATCCTTCTTCACTGCTGGTGGGAATGCAGACTGGCGCAGCCACTGTGGAAAACAGTATGGTGTTTCCTCAAAAATTTAAAAGTGGAACTGCCATTTGACTCAGTGAACCCATTTCTAGGAATATATCCCAAGAAAACAGAAGCATCAATCAGAAAGGATATATGCACCTGTATGTTCAATATATGCACAATTTACAATAGCTAAGATTTGGAAACAGCCTAAATGCCCATCAGCAGATGAGTGGATGAGAAAACTATGGTACATCTACACAATGGAATACTACATTGCTATAAAAAAGAAGGAATTCTTACCATTTGCAGCAGCATGGATGGAACTAGAGAGCATTATGCTAAGTGAAATAAGCCATTCAATGAAAGAAAAATACCACATGATCTCATTCATTTATGGATAATAAAGAACATTATAACCTGATGAACAGAAACATAGATACAGAGGCAGAGAAGCATCGAACAGACTGTCAAATTACAGCAGGAAGAATGCTGGGGCGGGTTGTGGGGTGGGGGAAGGTAAGAGATCAACCGAAGAACTTGTATGCATGCATATACGCATAACAAATGGACGCAAAACACTCAGGGGGTGGGGTGAGGGCATGTGCCAGGGGGTAGGGGAGGCCAAGGGGATGATCAATGGGAAAAAAAGGAGATATATGTACTACTATTTGTAATACTTTAAACAATAAATTAAAAAAAAAAGCCTAGGTGCTCCTTGAGCCCTCGCACGACGCTCTCACATCATCACCAGATGGCCGCCAAAAGATGGCCACAACCAGATGGCTGCCACAAGATGGCCACCACACAATGGCTGCCACAAGATGGCTGCCACAAGATGGCTGGCAGGGGGAGGGCATTTGTGGGTGATCGGGCTGGCAGAGGAGGGCAGTTGGGGGCAACCAGGCCTTCAGGGGAGGGCAGTTGGGGGTCCATCACCCCGGCAGAGGAGCAGTTAGGCATCAATCAGGCCAGAAGGGAATGGTTAGGGGGTGATCAGGCTGGCAGGCAGAAACTTTTAGGGACAATCAAGCAGGAAGGCAGGCATGCGGTTAGGAGGCAGCAGTCCCAGATTGTGAGAGGGCCTAAACTGGCAGTCGGACATCCCCTGAGGGGTTCCAGATTGGAGAGAGTGCAGGTCAGGCTGAGAGACAACCCTCTCCCCATGCACAAATTTCATGCACAGGGCCTCTACTATGTAAATAATGTACACTTTCATATTAATATATTTTAAACTGTACACGAAAATAAATAATTTTCTAGAATAACAGTTCTCAAATACTTTTGGGATCAGAAACTATACTTTAAAATAATTGAGGTCCCCAAAGAACTTTTATTTATGAAAGCAATATCTATGAACACATAGTTTAAAAAATGACAACATTAATATATACATGTATTAACTCATTTTACATGAATTAATTCATCTTGATATAACAATAATATATACCCATTAAATGTTAATTTACATATCAAATTTTATGAAAAAACAACTATATATTTTTAAGACAAACAAAAAAAACAAGAATACTTTCTATGTGTTTTTTTTCTTTAATTTGGCTTAATAACACATTTTATCTGCAAAAACATCACAGCTGAGTTCCTGAAATCTTGAAAACTACTCAGAAAAAAAAGAGTGATAGGTAAATAACACTTTAGTATCCTATCTAATAAAAGAGTAATATGCAAATTGACCGTACCTCCACTACACCACAAGCCACACCCACAAGATACGCCCACCAGCCAATCAGGAATCAATATGCAAATAAACCCAACCAAGATGGCTGTGGCCACAGAGAGCAGGAGGAAGGCTTGGGTTTCCCTGGCGATGGAGGAAGCCAAGCTTTCCGCCTGCCCTTGCCGGCCCAGGCCTCTGCTTAAGGCTACAAAGTTTCAATTATAGAATATAAATGAATCCCAACAAAAATGGCAGCAGCCAATGGCTGTGGCCACAGAGACCAGGAGGCTAGGGTTGCCCCTGGCGATGGAGGAAGCCAAGCTTTCCACACACCCTGGCCTGCCTTGGCCTCCGCTTAAGGCTACAAAGTTTCAATTATAGTAGATACATAAATCCCGACAGAAATGGCTGCCTCCAAAAAGTGAGCAGAAGGCTTGGCTCCGCTCCAGGCTACAAAGTTTCAGTTGTAGAAGATAAATAAATCCTAGATACCAGGGCCTCCGCTTGGGTCGCCTGGCCGCATGGCCGGGCTGGAAACCACCACAGGCCCCTCGTCCAGGTCACCCCACGCTCCAAGGGAACCCCCACCCTGATCCGGGACACCCTTCAGGGCAAACCAGCTGGCCCCCACCCATGTACCAGGCCTCTAATCTATCTAATAAAAGAGTAATATGCAGATTGACCATCCCTCCAACACACAAGATGGCTGCCCCCATGTGGACACAAGATGGCCAGCAGAGGAGGGCAGTTGGGATGGAACAGACCTGCAAGGGAGGGCAGTTGGGAGGGACCAGGCCTGCAAGGAAGGACAGTTGAGGGCGATCATGCCTGCAGGGTAGGGCAGTTAGGAGTGACCAGGCCAGCAGAGGAGGGAAGTTGGGGGTGACCATGCCTGCAGGGAAGGGCAGCTGGGGGGGACCCAGGCCTGCAGGGGAGGGCAGTTAGGGGCAAACAGGCTGGCGGGGGAGCAGTTAGGCATCAATCAGGCTGGCAGGGGAGTGGTTAGGTGGTGATCAGGCTGGCAGGCAGAAGCAGTTAGGGGCAATCAGGAAGGCAGGCAGGTGAGCAGTTGGGAGCCAGCAGTCCTGGATTGTGAGAGGGATGTCCGACTGCCCGTTTGGGCCCAAACGGGCTGTCGGACATCCCTCGAGGGGTCCCAGATTGGAGAGGGTGCAGCCTGTGCTGAGGGACACCCCCCCCCGTGCACAAATTTTTTTCACTGGGCCTCTAGTAGTATAATAATTATGAAAGTATTTTGTAGTTCATGGGCCCCCTGAAAGATTTCCAGGAACCACAGAGGTTCTCAGAACATACTTTGATACATGTTGATATATATTAGTATATTAGAATTCAAATCAAGAAGAAATAAAAAACATGACTAAATGTCACCATGTAAGTAAAATATCAGCAATTAAATGTTCTACTAATATATCCCTCCCCAAAATGGATAGGGGCAGGGAAGACATTAAATCTAGATAAGTTTTACCAGTTTATCAAGACAATTAGCCCTAAATTTGCATAAAATGGACAAAAGAAGGTAACACTCTATTTGATCAGCATAACTCCAATAAAAATAAAAAAGCAAGGAAAGAAAATTCCAGCTATCTCACTACTAGCATTGCTGAATAAAAGTTCATTAGGATTTCTGGATAAGTGATTAGAACACAAAAATTAGTAGAATTAATATCTTCTGCCAATTTTGTTAGGTATTAGGATAAGGAAAAATAATATTATTTGCAAAGACAATATAAAACATACGTTATATGGGCAAAACTGTTACAAAAGGTGTCCCTTCATAAAATTTAATCAATATGATTGCATTATATAAAGTAGTCTGTATGACAAATATACTATAAACAAAATTATAGTTCTAGCCATAGACTTAGAGGAGATATGTTCACCATTTGTAATAAATAAAAAGTACTGATAAATATAAGTACTATAATTAACTGCTACAAATCAATAAAAGACAAATAGCTAAAAAGAAAGTGTGTGAAAAATATGTAAATAGAAATTGCTAAACAAGGAAACACAATGACCAATAAACATATGAAAAGACTCTCAACTATTTTGCATTTCTGTAGGGAATTGCAAATTGTGAAAAATGAGATTCCTTTCATACCCAGGTGATTAACAAAACAAAAATGATTTTGGCAATATCAAGTATTTGTAGGATAATGGGAAAAGAAAATTGTCATAAACCTTTTGTTGAAGAGTATATTGGTAAAATCATTTAGGACTGAAATTTCAGTCTTCCTAGGCTAATTGTATACATACATTTTCTGTGATACAGCCATTACACTTTTATTAGATATCCCACTGAAATTCTCTCACCTGTAGGGAAGAAAACATGTATAGATACGATAAGCCCTAAGATACTGTTTGCAGAAGTGAAAAATTGGAAATAATCCAAATGTCTCCATCAGTAGTGAAATCCTATATAATAAAGAGGTAATATGCAAATTAACCATCATGACATCACAAGATGGCTGCACCCACAGCGGAGGCGGGGTTCCCATAACGAGTTTTCAGCAGGGATCTGAGGCTGCATGGAGCCATCTGGGTTGGGGGACCTCAGGCCACGCCCCCTGCCCCAGCGCCAGGCCAGGGGATGTTAGGCCATGCCCCTCGCCCAGCAGGGCTTGATGGGAGACCTCAGGCCACTCCCCCCACCCAGGTCTGGGTCTTGCATGATTTTGAGGCATGCATGGGTGGGTGGGGACTTGACTCTGGGTCCTGCAGCGTGCCCCAGACTGACAGGAGGAAGATTTTCATGTACATTTTACTAATTTTCTTTCTTTTCTGACACTTCTATTATAGAGAAAGGGCAAATAGGAATATTAAAATTTTTTCCCCTAATTATTTACCTTTTAATGTGCACAAACTCCATGCACGGGGCCACTGGTAGAGATATAAATTGTGATTTATTTATGCAATGGAATACCACACGGGATTTAAAAACAGTAAACTCGATTTTACATAAACCAACGTAAGTAGACTTTTAAACAGAAGACTGAATGGAAAAAAAAGAAAAAACAAGTTAGAAACCCTAAATAAAATAAATTTTATATAACTTGTGTGGTGGTGCAAGGCATAAGGATCATGAAAGCTAACAGTAACCTGAAGTTATATATATTTTAGGAGAAAGACTTTCAAGGCCAGTACAATAGGAGTAATGGAAGCACGAGTAATAACTATGCTGATTTCCAATTAGCTTTTTCCTGTCAGAGATTTATCACAGCGCAATAACATTAATAGTCCAGATAGTACAGAAGCTGACCCCAGGACTAATGCAATTCCGAAAGCAAAGATCAATGGAGTGTGCTGACCCCTATCCGTCCAGATGAACATCCATAATCACACTTAAGATATGCTCTGATAGGTATTACCTTCCATAAATCCCATTCCTAGCTATGTTCATAATGGTCTGATCCTTCCAAATGGACCATCTCATAATTATGCTTGACCCTCATGATTTATTGAGGTATTCCCTGAATATAAAGTATTTTCAGAGAGTTATTATTTTTTAAGAATATTAAAAAAGTCTTGCATACTTGAAAAGAAGGCTAGGATTGATTGGTTTGTGGTTGGCCAGGTGGATGAGCGAGAGAGAGAATCCCACTGGGGCCAGGTAAATAGCCTAGGTTTGTTCTCAGCAGCTGTAACAGCTAGAGAAGTGGCTATTCAATAGCTTTCTTGACCAGCTGCTCTGGCTGTCTGCCAGTTCTAGGGAATTAGAATGACTGGCAAGCAATGGGAATTGCCAAGCTTCTTGGACTGGCTAGCTAATTTTGAAAGGTCTTCCCCACACCTCCAATCCTACAGCTCTGTGAACAGGAGAGAATCTGAAGAAGACCATTGAGAAAGAAATGAATATTTCACTATGTATATTGTCTGTATTTCAAGTTACTGGCCTGATCCTGGCCATGTTATTGCAAATAACCCTTCTAATGCTAAATGATTTTTGTTTTTTTTTTGTTTTTTGTTTTTTTAATCATAATCACTTGTGTACTAAAACAGTTCTGATATTTCCCAATTTAAGCCCAACGTTCAGCATGCCACCTGGAAGCATAACTCATTTTTAGCCTGCCACTCTGTTCCAGAATCTGTTTATCAACCCTGATTCCTCTTACAGCACTGATAAGAACACATTATGCAGATGTCTTGAATTAGTTTAAGTTCTAATTGACAGAACACTTGAACTTGACTGAGAAGATAAATATTAACTAATCTATGTTTATACCTTTGTTTATCTGCTGTTGGCATTTCTGTAAATGTTTAGAAGAGAAAAATCTCAACTATTGAATAGCTTTTGATGCAAATCATGGAGGCTAGTTATTCAGTTGATTCCAAATATTTGAAAAATTTTGCACTAAAAAATTCAAACTTTCACAGAAACCAACTGTACTTATTTGCTTTATACTTGAATGTAAAATGTTTGTAATAGCATTTTTATTATTTGTTTGTTTATTTACTTATTTATTTTTATTGGTTTCAGAGATGAAGGGAGAGGGAGAGAAATAGAAACATCAATGATAAGAAAGAGTTATTGATCAGCTGACTCCTGCATGCCCCACATTGGGAATGAGCCCACAACCTGGCATGTGCCCTGACAGGGAATAGAACTGTGACCCCCTGGTTGATAGGTTGGCACTCAACCACTGAGCCATGATGGTTGGGCAACAGCTTTTCTATTTCAATACTATATTAAATATTTAAAAATTTAGTGGACAACATTCTTGACATTTATATTTTACCTCTATAAGAATGAATAATTTTACAGTGCTTAGTTGTTGTCCTATAGATTAATTATCCATAATTTTAGACTCTTAGAAAATCTTGCACCATTACCCCTACAAATAAATTTAAGAAATTTAAGAATTAAATAATAGTAATAATTATTTTTCAGATTATTGAAGATTATTTTATAGAAAGAAACACTGCCTTGTCATGATGCCATTGATGGGAAATATGAAACTTTATATTAATGTTTTTGTTGTGTATACCTGAAGAAATTTTCCAAGCACGTTAAGTTACTTATTTTTATTGCTCACTTTTTTTTATATTTACCATCCAAATATTTTTATTTAACACTGTTGTTGCCATCAACATTTTAGGAATGATAATGCTTGACTTATGCTTTAACTTATTTAAAATCACCTACCTTACTCCCTAAATTAAGTATGTAGATAATCCAATCAATCCATCAATAAATCAGTATTAGGTTACCACCATAATTTCCCTCTTCTCTGACTTCTCTGTTTTAACAATTTTGTGCGAAATTGAATGAAACCTAAAAAGAACATTTTTTCTACAATATTTCACTTTAACAGAAATTTTTTCACAAATATGTTGTCTCTAATTAAAAACCTTAAATGTTTTCCTTTATTATTGGTCATCAGCAGAGTACAGAGTACTTAACATATCCCGAGGCCAGACTTGTTTGTTTCTTGATCACTGTTTCAAAGCTATTATTATTAGAGATGTATTTGAATATTTGAAAATTTAGGGTCTTTTTTTGTTTGTTTTCAGATAGTGAGATTCTATTTATTTATTTATTATTTTAAAATTAAATCTTTATTATTGAACACATTACATATGTCTCCTTTTTTCCTCCATTAACCCCTTCCAGCCCACCCCTGCTCCCACCCAGGCCTTTACCACCCTATTGTCTGTATCCAGGGGTTATGCATAAATGTATACAAGTTCCTGGATGATCTCTTCCCACCCACCCTCCCCTATCTTCCCACTGAGATTCCATAGTCTGTTCCTTGCTTCTATGTCTCTGGATCTATTTTTTTCAACCGTTTATTTGGTTCATTAGATTCTATATATGACTAAGATTGTGTATTACTTGTCTTTATCTGATTGGCTTATTTCACTTAGAATAATACTGTCCAGGTCCCTCCATCCTGTTTCAAAGGGTAAGAGATCCTCCTTTCTTATAGCTGCATAGTATTCCATTGTGTAAATGTACCACAGTTTTTTGTTTGTTTGTTTTTATCCATTCATCTACTGATGGACACTTGGGCTGATTCCAGATCTTAGCTATTGTAAATTGTGTTGCTATGAACATATGGGTGCATAAATTCTTTCTGATTGGTATTTCAGGTATCTTAGGATATAGTCCTATAATTGAGATCACTGAGTCAAATGGTTGTTCCATATTACATTTTTTGAGGAAACTTCATACTGTTTTTCATATGGCTGTACCAGTCTGAATTCCCAGAAGCAATGTACTAGGGTTCCCTTTTCTCCACATCCTCACCAGTGCTTGTCATTTGTTGATGGTAGCCTTTCTGACAGGTGTGAGGTGATACCTGATTATTGGTTTAATTTGCATCTATCTGATGATCTGTAACTGAGCATTTTTTCATCTTGACCATTTTATGTCCACTTTGGAGAATTGTCTATTAGGTCCTTTGTCCATTTTTTAATTGGATTGTTTGTCTTCCTTTTGTTAAGTTTTATGAGTTACTTATATATTTTGGATATTAACACTATCAGATGTATCATTGACAAATATGTTCTCCCATACTGTGGGCTCCCTTGTCATATTGTTGATGGTTTCTTTTACTGTGCTGAAGCTTCTGTTTTGATGTAGTCCCATTTGTTTATTTTCTCCTTAGTTTATTTTGCCCTAGGAGATGTATCCATACCTATATTGCTATGAGAGATGTCTGAGATTTAGCTACCTATGGTTTCTTCTTGGATATTTATGGTTTCATGGCTTATATTTAAGTCTTGTATCCATTTTGAGTTTATTCTTGTGTATGGTGAAAATTGGTGGTCTAGTTTTTTTTACATGTACCCGCCCAGTTTTCCCAGCACCATTTATTGAAGAGACTGTTGTAACTCCACTGTATGTTCTTGCCTCCTTAATCAAATATTAATTGAGGGCAATGGCTTGGGTTGATTTCTGGTGTCTCTATTCTGTTGCATTGATCTATGTCTGTTCTTGTGCCAGTACCAGGCTGTTTTAATTACGATAGCTTTGGCGTATACCTTGATATCTGGTATTGTGATCCCTCCAACTTTGTTCTTTTTTCTCAAGATTGCTACAGTTATTGAGATCTTTTTTGGTTCCATAAATATTTTTCGAGTATTTGTTCTAGCTCTATGAAATATGCCATTGGTATTTTGATAGGGATTGCATTGAATCAGTAGATTGCTTTGGGTAGTATGGACATTTTAATTATGTTAATTCTACTCATCCATGAACACAATATATTCTTCTACTTGTTTATATATTCCTCTATCTCTTTTTACAAAGTTCTGTAGTTTTCTGAATACAAGTTTTTATCTCCTTCGTTAAGTTTATTTCTAAGTATCTTAATGTTTTTGTTGCAATGGTAAATGGGATTTTTTTTTTTATTTTATCTTTCTGAGAATTCATTATCCTGTATAATAAAGAGGTAATATGCAAATTGACCATCACACACTCACAAGATGGCTGTCTATGACCAGGCCAGCAGGGGGATTAGTGAGGGATGACCAAACAACTTAACAAGCAGGATGTGTGGGGTGACCAGGCCAGCAGGGGGTTAGTGAGGGATGACCAAATGACTGAACAGCAGGCTGCTTGGGGCAACCAGGCTGGCGGGGGGTGACTAGGCTGGTAGGTGGGGCAGTTGGGGGCGACCAGGCCAGCAGGAGGACAGTTGGGGGTAACCAGGCTGGCAGGGGAGGCAGTTAGGGACAACCAGGCTGGCAGGGGGTGGGTGGGATTTAAGGGCGACCAGGTAAGCAGGCAGTTGAGTGATTAGGAGCCAGTGGTCCTGGATTGTGAGAGGGATGTCCGGGGATAGGGCCTAAACCAGCAGTCAGACATCCATCAAGGGGTCCTGGATTGGAGAGGGTGCAGGCTGGGCTGAGGGGGACCCCCACCCCGTGCACGAATTTCGTGCACCGAGCCTCTAGTTGGTGTATAAAAATGCCATCAATTTCTGGATGTTAATTTTGTATCCTGCTACATTGCTGAAATTCCTTTATTAAATCCTGTAGTTTTTTTGGTGTAGTCTTTAGGGTATTCACAATATCTGTGAATAATGAGTGTTTTACTTCATCCTTTCCAGTTTGTATATTTTTATTTCTTATTCTTGTCTGATCACTGTGGCTAGGATTTTCAATATTATGTTGAATAAGAGTGGTGAAAACAGACATAACTGTCTTGTTCCTGTTCTTAGGGGACATGGTTTTAGTTTTTGCCCATTAAGTATGATGTTGGCTGTAGGCTTGTCATATAAGGACTTTATTATGTTGAGATATGCTCCCTCTATTCCCACTTTGCTGACAGTTCTTATCAAAACTGTGTGTTGAATATTGTCGAATGTTTTTTCTGCATCTATTAATATGATCATGTGATTTTTGTTTTCAATTTGTTTATCTGATGTAAGACCTTTATTGATTTGTGAATATTGTACCACACTTGAATCCTTAGAATAAATCCAATTTAGTCATGGTGTATAATCTTTTTAATATATTGCTGGATCAGATTTGCTAATATTTTTTGAGGATGTTAGCATCTATGTTCATCAGGGATATTGGCCTGTAATTCTCTTTCTTTGTAGTGTCTTTAGTTTTGAAATTAGGATAATGCTGGCCTCATAAAAAGAACTTCTCTGTGGGTCTTCCTCTTGGAATTTTTGGAATAATTGGAGCAGGCGAGGTGTTAGTTCTTCTTTGAAGGTTTGGGAAAACTCTCCTGTGAAGCCACCCAGACCAGGGCTTTTGTTTGCTGGGAGTTATTAGATTACTTCTTCTATTTCATCAGTTGTTATTGACCTATTTAGGTTTCCCGATTCTTCCTGATTGTTTTAGAAGATTGTATTTTTTTAGGAATTTGCCCATTTCCTCCACATTATCCAGCTTGCTGGCATATAGTTTTCATAGTATTCATTATCCAGCTTGTTGGCATATAGTTGTTCATACAATCCTTTGTATTTCTATTATGTCAGTTGTTACTTCACCACTTTTGTTTCTGATTTTATTTATTTGGGTCCTCTCTCTTTGTTTCTTGATGAAACTGGCTAACAGTTCATTAATTTTTTTTTTAATCTTTTCAAAGAATCAGTTCTTGGTTTCATTGATTTTCTTTTGTATTATTATTTTTTTTTAGCCTCTATGTCATTTATCTCTGCTCTTATCGTTATTATTTCCTTCCTTCTATTTACTCTGGGCTTTTCTTAGTGTTCTCTTTCTAATTCTTTAAGTTGCAGGGTTAAATAGATTATTATTAATTTTTCTTGTTTTTTTTGTATTAGATCTGTAGTGCTATGAACTTCCCTCTCAGGGCTGCTTTTGCTGTGTCCCTGAGAGTTTGGGTTGTTTTGTGTTCATATTCATTTGTTTCCAGGATTTTTTTTATTTCTTTCTTGATCTTATTGGTAACTCATTCATTGTTTTATACCATGCTACTTAGCCTCCACGTGTTTGAACATTTTTCATGTTTTTACAGTAGTTGATTTCTAATCTCATACCATTGTGATCTGAGAAGATGCTTGATATAATTTCAATCTTCTTGAACTTGTAAAGACTTATTTTCTGTCCTAACATATGGTCTATCATTGAGAATCACCCACGTGCACTTGAGAATAATGTATATTCTGCAGCTTTGGGGTGAAATTTTTCCTAAATGTCAATTAAATCCATCTGATCCTGTGTCATTTAGATTCTCTGCTTCCTTATTAATTTTTGTCTGGACAGTCTATCCAGTAAAGTCAGTGGGGTATTAAAGTCCCCTATTATGATTGTATTGTTGTCAATCTTTCCCTTAAAGTTCTCTAGCATATATCTATATCTATCTATATCTATATCTATATCTATATCTATATCTATATCTATATCTATATCTATATCTATATCTATATCTATATCTATCTATATCTATATATCTATATCTATATCTATATCTATATCTATATCTATCTATATCTACATATATATCTATATCTATATCTATATCTATATCTATAACTATATCCTATCTAATAAAACCAATAAAAAGGGAATATGCTAATTGACTCCCATGCTCTCAAAGATGCTCCCACAGCCAATAAAGAGGAAATATGCTAATTGACTGCCACACCCTCAAAGATGGCAGTGCCCACAGCCACAAGATGGAAGTGCCCAGTCCTCTCTTCCCCGCTGGGGTGGCAGGCAGGCCCAGCCACTCCGCATGCCTGCCTTTGGAGTCCCCCAGTCCCCTCAACCCCCCAGATGCCCAGGGCCTGCCTGAGGTACAGGCAAGCCTCAGATGGCAGCTGCCCAGCTGATGTCTGAGGCACAGGCAAGCTTTGGATGTTGGCTGCCCAGCCACCCAGGTCTGGCCCAGGTGCAGGCAAGCCTTGGCTGTTGGCTGCCCAGCTGCCCAGGGCCACATGAGTCTCAGGTAACCAGGGCCAGCCAAGGCTTATGCTGCCAGCAGTGGCAGCAGCAGAGGTGCGATGGGGGCATTGCCTTCCCCTGATCGCCGAGTCGGCTCCCACACCTGAGGGCTCCTGGATTGTGAGAGGGGGCAAGCCAGGCTGAGGGACCCCTCCTCCAGTGCATGAATTTTCATGCTCCGGGCCTCTAGTATATATACTGTATATGCCCCTATATTGGGTGCATATATGTTTGCCATGGTTATATTACCTTGTTGGATCAATCTTTTTAGTATTATATAGTGACCTTTATTGTCCCTTGTTATGGCCTTCATTTTGAAGTCTATTTTGTCAAATATGAGTATTGCTTACCCAGCTTTTATTCTTTTTCTTCACATTTGCATGATTTTTTTTTCTATCCCATCACTCTCACCCTGTGTCTTTTGTTCTGATGTGGGTCTCTTGTAGACAGCATATCATTGGTTCATATTTTTTATCCATTCAGCTACCCTATGGCTTTTGAATGGAGCATTTAATCCATTTACATTTAAGGTTATTATTGAAAGGTACTTATTTATTGTCATTTCAATTCTTTATGCATATGTTTCTCTATCTATTTCATCTTCTCATTACACCAGTTCTTTTATAATTTCTTGCAGTGCTGATTTGGTGGTGACAACCTCCTTTAGCCCTTTATTGTTTGGGAAGGTCTTTATTTTACCATCTATTTTGAATGATAAGCTTGCTGGATATAGTATTCTTGGTTTCAGATCCTTGATTTTAAAGACCTTGAATACTTCAAGGCATTCCCATCTGGCCTGTGGAGTTTCTGATGAGAAATCAGCTGACAGTTTAATGGGAGCTCCTTTGCAGGTAGCAAATTGCTTTCTTTTGCTGCCTTTAAGATTCTTTGTCTTTAATTTTTGGCATTTTATTTATGATGTGTCTGGGCATGGGTCTGTTTTCATTCTTCTTGCTTCGGACTCTCTGTGCCTTCTGATCCTATGTGACTTTTTTCTTCACTTGGTTACAGAGTTTTCCGCCATTATTTCTTCAAAAAGGTTCTCTATCTCTTACTTCCTTTCTTTCTCTTCTGGCATACCTATAATGCTAATACTCTTATGTTTCATGATGTCCCACAGTTCCCTTAAGCTGTGCTCTTGTTTTTACATGTTTTGTGTGTTTTTCTTTTTGGTTCTCTGAGTAATTTTTTTCTACCCTGTCTTCTAATCTTCTAATTCACTGATCCGATTCTTGGCTTCATCTAATCTTCTATGTATTCCTTCCACTGTGTTCTTTATTAGTGCTGCATCATTTTTCATAGTTACTATATCTTTTCTCATGCTGTTGAGCATCTTTGCCATCATTATTCTGAACTCTATGTCTAATAAATTTCTTATATCGCCATTTCATGTAGCTCTTCTTGTGGAGACTTCTCTTGTTCTTTAGTTTGGAGCTTGTTTTTTTTTCTCCCCATTTTTGGTTCCTGTTGGGTTTGTGTCTGTGTACTAGGTAGGTCTGTAAGACACCCAATGTATAGTGCAGGACAATGTCTGATGCTGTTTGTGACTGGCCATGGGTACCCTGTTTGGAGCTGTCAGCAATCCATAGCTTGTGGCTCCCTCTGCTGGTGCTGGGTGCCTTTGGAAAGTACCAAGATGTGTACCAGGGTCTGCTTTTCCTAGCTCCCCAGGATCAGATTAGGCAAAGACCCATTGACACTCAGACTTGATTCGCCTCAAGCTATTGACCATAGGGTAGGTTGAGAGGTCTTCCAACAGGGTGGGGCAACTGCCTCCCCACCCCCACCCCCCTGCCCAGGCAAAAAGCACCTGGTTTACAAAGTTCTGCCACTGTAGAAAGATTTCCTCCTCATTGTGAGGGAATGACTCAGCACAGGAAACCAGGGTGGATGCCCTCCTAGTTCCACCCCCAGAAATTCCAATCCTGTCTTCTGCTCACACAGCTTCAGTCCACTCTGCCCTCCCTCTATCAGAGCCTCCTCTGTCCATTCCTGACATAAAATATTAAGAGTGGCTGCTCACAAAATTTTGTGCGTTGGCCCTTTAAGACTGTGCCTGCCCTTCCAGCAGTCTCTCACTAACAGTCAGCAACCCCACTTATTTTCACAGCCAGAGGTTATGTGGGCACCTTTCTCTGTTCTAGTCCTCTGGGCTGGGGAGCCCAAATTGGAGTTTAAGACTCTGGAGTTCTCAGTGGTAACCCCCCAGAGCTGAGATATCTCTTTAGAACTTCAGCTGCTATTTGTGGAACCTGGCCAGCCCTTTCACACCTCCACACTTTTTACCAGTCTCCATGCAATTTCCTCTTTCTGTTCTTGGTTATCAGGGTTCTCTTGAGCT
Source organism: Ia io (assembly GCA_025583905.1). Taxonomy (NCBI): domain Eukaryota; kingdom Metazoa; phylum Chordata; class Mammalia; order Chiroptera; family Vespertilionidae; genus Ia; species Ia io. The sequence goes on from JAJQQW010000009.1 coordinate 24,304,524, forward strand.
AGACTTCAGATGATTTTTCAGGGTGCTTTTTCAGTATTTTAGTTGTATTTCCTGTTTGGTCCTAGGAAAGTGTGCATGTAGCTTCCACTTACTCCATCACCATTTTGGAATTTGAGGGCTTTTTTTTCCAAAAAATATTGATCATGATTAATGTTTATAAACAACAAAAAACTTCTTGGTTTCCTCCAATTATATGAACCCCTCTTTTTAATAATATTATAGTCTAGAACTATTATCCTCTATAATAAAAGCCCAATATGCAAATCGACTGAACAGTGGAATGACCAGTCGCTATGATGTGCAATGACCACCAGGAGGCAGACACTCAATGCAGGAGCTTCCCCCTGGTGGTCAGTGCACTCGCTAAGGAGCAGCAAGTAGGCAGGTGGTAAGGAGTGAGGGGTTCCAGACTATGGCAGGTGGACATCTCCTGAGGGGTCCAGGACTGCGAGAGGGTGCAGGCCGGACTGAGGGACCCCCCTGCCCCCCAGTGCACAAAATTTTGTGCATCAGGCCTCTAGTACATACATAAAAATACATTTTAATAGAAGCAAATAATATAAGCTTACAGTTCAAAAGAGATGGACTAGTGGTTCTCAGTTTTTATGACAATCTGGCTAATTAGCAGTTTAAGCCTGAACCCATCTTGTGCAAATATTCAGAATTTGTGTTTATAATATCATTGGGAAAGACTGTCTTAATGACAAGAACAGAATTCAGTTCAATAAAAATTAAGCATTTCCCATTCCTGACATAAAATATTAGGAACCAAAGTGTAAGTAGATGAAATCAATATTAACTAGACCGAGTGGGTGGTGAAGTCTTCAAAGAAATAATGTTACTATGTATATCTTAAAAGATTAGTGGAGGGAATAGTAAAGCTACAGGGACTTGAGTAAACATAGCTGACTTAAGAGTGTAGGTGAGTGATCTGGTTAAAGTGGAGGATTTACATTGGGGAGCACTAGGAGATAAACCTTAGATGGGTATATTTGACAAAAATTGAGAAATCAGTCAGGCACTTCTGTCAAGCCCATTTAAAAGGATTAATATATAATTGAAAAATAACTATGAAACAATATTGTTGAGAGTCAACTGAAGAAGAAAAAAGTTAAAGAATGAAGATCATTTGTAAATCATGGCCATTAAAAGTGTTAGCTAATTAGGAATTAGTGTTGTGGCCATGAAAACTGAAAATAATTAGTACATTTCTATTGTTTTCTGTTTTATACATAGGAATTTATGTTCAAAGTTTTAAAAATTACTTATTTGATATGAAGTGTAGAATTTTATATTTAGAACAAACAGGTGATCATATTAGTAAATTTAGAATATTGCTAGCTGTTATAATAACTAAAGTCAACTATTTTCATTACTGTGCACCATGGAATTTTACATTACACTCAAATAACTGTTTAGATGTTTCTGATGGGTGAGTAATTTTCTTTCATACTGTAGTTCAGATTTTCATATCTTGGCTCTACCCTCCCTTCCTTGGAGTCCTCTAAATTTATCCAGCAGAAAAGTAAAGGAAATATGGAGAAATACACTTGCTTCTTTAAAGCTCAGCCCATAGGTAATATAAATCATTATATTACACTAGAATATCTCCTAGATGTAGGAATGGAAAATATAGCCTGTGGGTGTGCAGCTTGAAAGATAGCCTGTGGGTTCTCAGCAATGATTCTCTCTATATGTGGAAGGGGGAGTATAAATTTTAGAGGCTACAGAGACCACCTAGCCTAACTTTTATTTTGCAAATAATTTCCATGTTCAGAGAGATTAGCCAAGTATCTCAATTTACATAAGAAGTGACATGAATCCAGACTGTATAACTCTAGTCATTGGTTTATTCATTCATTCAATGATTATTTACAGTTTTTATCTTGGGCCAGGCACTGTGGTAGTGTTACCCCCTGGGGCCTTGGTTCTTCTCATTTACACAGAAAAGAATTACAGGCTAATGAAATGTAAGTAAAGCAAAGCGGAGGATCAGGCCAAGAAAAACAATGGCCTCTAGCTCTGTGGACTATTTGATTTAAATGAGGGATTTTCTGGGTGGAGATCCTCATTTGCATCCAGGGATAATTGACCAAAAAAAAGTTTATATAACTATATTTCTTCTGCTCATATCCTTACCCATAATGCATACAGAAAAGCTCATGGGGCATGGTGTGTGTGTGTGTGTGTGTGTGTGTGTGTGTGTGTGTGTGTGTGTGTGTGTGTGTGTGTTTTAATTAGTCAACAGCCCTAGTTAGGTTGAATTGAAGTCATGTTGTTTTCCTTTGCACTTGCAGTGAGAAACAACTTGTTCCTAATTTGCCCTTTGGCAATCTGCTTCAGGAACTGGTGACTGTAGGGCCACCCATAGAGAGGTGGTCTGAAGGCAATGTTGGTCTGCCCCCTGTCAGGACCTCAGGGCAGGCCCAACCCCAGCCGCTCAAGTCTAGTTTCCTACCTAACAATAGGTGGTATGAATAATTTGTTTAGACAACACAAAAATTATATGCAAGCTGAATGGCTACTCTGCTTTACCATAGTAAGTTGCATGTACTAAAATTATTACAATGAATTTGTTTAAAAAATTGCAACTTATAATCTATTTTTTAAATAGTAGCTAAGCAATTGGGTTTGGGGTCAGGCAAAAGTTGTGTAGAGTAATAAATAACTGGCACTTAATGACTCTACGGCTCTAAGTACTTTGATATGTTGTGCCTTGATTTTCTTGTTTTGAAAATTGAAACAATGTTAGTAAATGCTTCATTAATTCATTTCATTTAACAAGAATTTATTGAACACTGATCATGTACTAGATTCTAAGGCTATGTGAGAAAAGCATTCAAGTTAATTAACTTCTCTGTGGTTAAATTACAGATAATATATCAGATATTTTAAGTTATATAGAGAAACATAAAGCACTGTAGTAAGGGATATAGAGAGTGCTTGAAAGGTGGGTGTTTTAAATATGGTGGTCATGAAAAGCTTCTCTGGAGAGTTGACAGGTGAGCACCAATCAGAGGAAATTAGAGAAAACGCCGTGTAGGAAGCTGACCGAATAATAATTCAAAAAGAAGGTCCAGCAAATACAAATACTATGAAGCGGAAATGTGTTTGAGTGTTTCCAAGACTGAGGATATGAGAAGAGTAAGTACTGACCAAGAAAAACTTATTATTCCCCTAGGCATGACTAAATTGTGGGCAGGTTTCTTCTTGACTCCATAGCTCTGCCCTCCCTTTTCTCAACACATGAATGTTATACACTTACAATTATAAATTACTAGAGGCCCGTTGCGCGAAGATTAATGCAATAGGCCTTCCTTCCCCTGGCTGCCGGCACCGGTTTTCCTCCAACTCCTGGGACCCAGGCCTTCGCTCCGGCCGCAGAGGAGAAGCCAAGCCTCTTCAGTCTTCAGTCATCTTCAGTCTTCTGTCTTCAGTCTTGAATCTTCACTTGGGCCAGAGCCTTCAGTCTTCGTTCCATGCCTGTGTATGCAAATTAACCCACCATCTTTGTTGGGTTAATTTGCATACTCACTCCTGATTGGCATCGCGGAGGTTCGGTCAGTTTGCATCTTTCTCTTTTATTAGTGTAGACTAGAGGCCCGGTGCATGAAATTCATGTATGGGGGGGGGAGTGTCCCTCAGTCCAGCCTGCACCCTCTCCAATCTGGGACCCCTTGGGGATGTCCAACTGCCGGTTTAGGCCTGATCCCTGTGGGACTGCTGGCTCCCAACTGCTCACCTGCCTGCCTGCCTGCCTGATTGCCCCTAACTGCTTCTGCCTGCCAGCCTGACCACCCCCTAACCACTACCCTGCCAGCCTGATCAACACCTAACTACTCCCCTGATGGCCCAATTGCCCCCAACTTCCCTCCCCTGCTGGCCCAGGCCCCCCCAACTGCCCTCCCCTGCAGGCCTGGTTCCCCACAACTGCCCTCCCGCCCCTGCCAGCCTGGTCACCCCCAGCTGCCCTCCCCAGATGGCCCAATTTCCCCCAAATGCCCTCCTCTGCTGACCTGGTTACCCCCAACTGCCCTCCCCTGCTGGCCCAGTTCCCCCCAACTACCCTCCCCTGCAGGCCTGGTCAATCCCAACTGCCCTCCCCTGCTGGTCTGGATGCCCCTAACTGCCCAACCCTGCTGGCCTGATTGCCCACAACTGCCCTCCCCTGCTGGCCATCTTGTGGCGGCCATATTGTGACCACATGGGGGCGGCCATCTTGTGTGAAGGCATGATGGTCAATTTGCATGTTACCTCTTTATTATATAGGATTCTCTGTCTCTTTGAAAGGTATGCAAATCTTCTCCCAGCCTATTACCAGTTTACAGCCCAGGATATGTCTTTCTTAAGGACATGGAAACCTTGTCTTTGAAATGTAAACATTGAAATAGATACCTTTCCCATCTCCTCATTTCTGTGGGTAGGTAGGAGCCTAATTTCTGTGAGCACATGGCTCCAGTTATAGAAAACTACCACTTATCATGAAGGTAGGTGAAGTATTACTTTTCTTTTGCGTGAGGCCAATTAGCAAACACAAGTGACCTATGCTTCCCCCTACCCAGCTCTAGCCCTTTGCTTCAGTGGAATTAAGTTTAGTCTCTCATCTATTGAAATGCATATATTATTGAATGAAGTCTTTCTTGACTATTTAACTTTGAAACTACCGGTGTTATCAGAGAAATCAGGGTATCCCTTCCTCCTGGGTGCTGGGGGTGGAGTTCTTACAATATCTCAAGAAAAATAATTTTCTGAGACTTGTATGGAAGGATGAGTGATTTTTATTTATGCAGCATTACATCCCTAGATTTCCAAAATCCCATTTCAGTCATAGAAGAAGTACAGGTGGGGTTTCAGCAAAGTTAAAAGCAAGGCTAGTGTCTAGGGTTTCCATTTCATGTTGGAGCAGGGTCTAGTGCAGCCCAGGAGAGCACACCCTGAGCAGTAAGAGTCCCAAGAGCATAGAGGAACAGAGAGCACACGAGCACAAACTTCTTTGTTCAGGGGATTCAATATCCCAAATTTCGCTCCCTTGCAGTGGCCATGCCCATTCTGGCCAATGACCTATTCCTAGGTGTGACTGCCAGACAAGTACCATCCTGATGTCATCCCAACTTTACTGTGTGTGTGCCTATTCTCCTCCCTGACCAGTCCCTTCCCCAGGGATCTGCAGGGAATAGACCAATAGCTCCCTGGGGACTGTAAAGCTTTAGCTTCCTTATGGAGCTGCCCTAATGACACGCCTATAATATTTGGCTTTACCTTTGCTCCTTTCATGTTACTAATAACTCAGTTAATTACAACATTATCACTAGGACACTGTTCACAGAGTTAGGGCAAGGCCAGATCACAATGGTCTTTTGACTATGTCAAAATATTGGCTTTCTTTTGAGTGACTGAGGATTTCTCTGGAGTTCTGAGCAAAGGACAGTTATAATACAACTTACATTCCAAAAGAATCACTGGCTATCATGTGTAATAGGAATGGGAGATAGAAATAGGAAAAACAGTTACTAGTAAAAAAACGATTGCAATATCCTAATCATTGCATTCCTAAAAAGAAACACTCTAGTGAGCTGAACTTTGGATACTGCATCTAATTCTTCATTTTCCATGGAAGGAAAAGGGCATTCCAAGGTACTGATCTGAAACAGAATTTTTGGGCTGGAGCCCGGATTCTTTGTCTACCAGAGTCCAAGAATGAATCCACAGACAAGGGTAGTATAGCAAAGGTGGAGATTTATTGAAGAACAAGTACAGACTCCCACATGGGGAGAGGGAAAGATCCCACAGAACTGACTCCCAAGTAGGGAGGGGGAAAGGGTCCCACTGAGTTCCCTTTCCCTATGGCTTATAAAGGCTGCAGATCCTGGTGCCTTGATATCCCACTGATTGGTCACTATTCCCTTAGACTGGTTACTATAATAACTCCTGAACTCAAAGGTCAAACACCACATGGTACATGTGATGCCTTCCTTCCTCATTGTTATTTTCTTCCTTCCTTCCTTCCTTCCTTCCTTCCTTCCTTCCTTCCTTCCTTCCTTCCTTCCTTCCTTCCTTCTTTCCTTCCTTCCTTCCTTCCTTCCTTTCTTCTCTCTCCTTCTTCCTTCCTTCCTTCCTTCCTTCCTTCCTTCCTTCCTTCCTTCCTTCCTCCCTTCCTTCTTCTTTATTTTGTAAAAATAGACCTTTTTGGCTACTTCCAACTCCCTTGTCTTATGTAAACGCAACTGTTGCTGCTCCCTGCCCCTGGCTTCCTTGTGTTATGGAGATGTACCTTCTCCCAATCTGTAGCCCTGTGTTTTTCCATTGATCCCAATTCTAAAATTTTCCTAAGCCTGCCTATATTCCCCTAAAATTCCTGTTTCAGATTCATGGGTATTGACTAATTATTTGTTTCATTGGCATGGGACTTTAGTTGGTATGAGATACTAGATTGGCAGACTTGTGTCAAGGTCTGGAGAAAAGGCATTTAGCATTGACCTCTCAGAAGATGACAGAGTATGAGGATAATTGTATCTTATTTGAATGATTACCAGAGAGCAGGGGCAGTGTCTGCTTTATTGCTCAAACCTGGCAACCCAGGTTCTTATACAACCTCCTTACCTCAGTACCCTTCCAGAGTAATGTTTGGTGGCTGTTTGAATTTTGCTGATCTCTGCTTGCCTCACCTCTCCATTTGTTTGGCCTTAGCAATTATAACATCACTATAGTACTTGTCATATTATAATCCCTCTATTAAACTACCTGGTGTTCTTGTTTGTTTGCTTTAAATCCCTGACTACTCACTGACTAATAGAACTGGCTACTTTTTTCTATAAGAAGTAATTGAGCATTAATGCATTCTTTTGGACACAGTAATGATTAGTCTGTCATTTTACTGTAAAAATTAAAGGGGTTTGTGTTTGTTTGTTCATTCTTTTAGTTGGTTAGTTTTTGTTGTGTTGAAGGAAATTATTTAAGATTTTATTTGGCCTTCCATGTTATAAAATCAGGAGGCCTTGGGCAAATGATCCTGTTTTCTTAGAACCAAATGGATATCTGGCTTTATATCTATGAATAATTGACAAGAGAAGTGAGCATGGCACACTTTACTATACATTTTGCTTAGTAGATCCAATCAACTATATAAAATTGTTCAGAACCCAATTCTCACAAATATTTCTTCTATATCACTTCTCAAACAATGTCTACCTTGAGTAATGAAAAAAGTGTCACAGTGGTACACAGCAATACATAAGCTAAAATCCTACAATAGCTATGGGGTTCCTTAAGAGCTCTATTGAGGTATAGAGGAAAATATGAATTCAACTTCTATGTTACTATCTCTTTATTTGTGAATTAGAACAATAATACTGATCTATATCTGTTGGGTGATGTACAATTAATTAGAATGTTATAGTTCTTTGAGAATTGTGAATAAAAGTGGCTCTACAGGAACACATTTTGCTATCCATGTTTAATGTTAATGCTAACACTAAAAATAATATTTCTGCATCTTTTCTTGATTTAGTTAGAGGTTTCTAATTTGTAATTTTTAAATAGTCTAAAAGACTGCTAATTAAATAAAGGAAATATAGTTTTAGAAAATGTTTATAAAATAGAATGTGAAATCCACAAGGGAAGGAATTTTATTCGTTGTTATATCCTGAACATATAGAAGCATACCTGACACTGTTCAGTATATATTTTTTAATGAATAGGCATAAAATTATCTTGTTAACACATGTACATTCATGACTATAGTAAAAACTCACCACAGTACCAATCTGAATTCTTATCCACATCAAAAGCCATACCACACATACACCACACACACACACACACACACACACACACACACACACATTCTTCCAAGTAAAAAATTAATTACACTATATAATTTCTCCATAAGAAACCATTTAAATGAAAGAAAAAATTTAAAAAATATAGTTTTGTTTTGTTTTTTGTTTGCAAGCTATAAAATGTGAAAGTAACCTTAGCTGATATTGATATAAATAAGAACCAATGAAAATGCTACTTTAATTTTTATTATTTCCTATATTTGTATGATGTCTGTAACTCATTCTTAAGCAATTGTATAAATATGTTTCTTGGATTTTGGTGCATCAACATAGGCCTTTTGTGTGTAGTGTATTCTTTCCCCACATATACTCAGCTTTAAATTTAATAAAATATTGCCAAATTGGCATATCTTTTTACTTTCTCATTCCAAAATCCTCTAGCCCTCTGGTTCTGATAGAAATCTAAAATTCAAAACAGGTATTCTTACCATGGAATTACATTAATAGCCTTAATTTACAAAACTAACACAAATAACTCCTGTCATTCTGTCAGGTACTAATCTTATGAGAATCTATAAGGGAACCTTAGCTGATTAAATAAGAAATTTGGACTTTGACTTCTTCAAAACAAAACAAGCAAAAATAAACAAGCCAAAAGGAAACAAAACATTAAAATTATTTATTATTTCTCAGCATTACTGCTTGCTTTTATTATTACACTAGAGGCCCGGTGCATGAATTCATGCACCAGTGGGGTCCCTCAGCTTGGCCTATGGGATCAGGCCAAAACTGGCTCTCTGACATCCCCTAAGGGGGTCCCAGATTGTAGGAGGGTGCAGGCTAGGCCGAGGGACCCCACCAGTGCACAATTGGGGCCAGGGAGAGACATGGGAGGTTGACCAGCCAAGGAAGGACTGAGGGAGGGCTCCAGGGCGTGTCCAGCTCATCTTGCTCAGTCCTAATCAGCCGGACCCCAGCAGCAAGCTAACCTACCAGTCAGAGCGTCTACCCCCTGGTGGTCAGTGCACATCATAGCGAATGGTTGAGCAGCCTTAGCATATCATTATCATATTATACTTTGATTGATTGAATGGCCGACTGGTCGACCAGACACTTAGCATATTAGGTTTTTATTATATAGGATATCAAAATTGTCATTGTTGTTGCTTTGGCTTTCATGGTTAGATGCTTCCTTACCATGGGCCTGATTCAGTTATTCTGAAATCCAAGCCTCTCGCATTAATGAAAATTTCTTTAACTCTTCTGGGGAAGGAGAACTTACATCATTCCTTGCCGGGGCTCTTGTCCAGCGTTACAAAGGGTTCAGCAATCTGGAGAAAGGGGCTGATGTGTAGATTAAGAAGAAATCCAAAGACGAAAGATAATTTTAAAAGGCATTGGGGGTCAGAGGATCTTCAGCTAAAGGAGCTGAAAGACTACCTCTTGTCTAAGGACTCTGTGCTATTTATTAACACAATTTGTCCTAAGGCAAGGTGGAGATAATACACTTCAAAGGGTAAGGTTTACAGAAGCATTGTCAGTTTGGGGAATAGCCTACAGCTATTCAGGTGTTTGGCCAACAGGAGGCAATAACATGTAGATTTAAAATGCCCTGAGCTCTCCGGCAGCAAACAACAATATATATAATTTTTTAGGTTTGGGGAAGATGCCTTTTAGCTGTCCCAACAGATAATTACATTTTGTGACTCAGCCCTTGTTGAGTCTCCAAACTTCACCAACCTTTTGGTGAAACTCTTGTAATTATGACATGCAGGAATTGGTTCCCAGCAATTCCTACTTTCCTCTCTCTTTTTAGTGAAATATTTTACTTGTTTACCTTTTAAGTGCTCAGGGATTACTTCCATTCTTCAGAGGGTCCCCATTTAACCAACATATGGCTTTCCTTTTGTGGCCTCTTAAAATGTACAATGGGCCCACGAATTTCCCATTTCATGCTTATCAACAAATTAAACCTTCTGTAAATTCCCTTGTCCATGTATTGGCATCCCTCAGTTTATAAATATGGTATATTTCAAATTTCCATTTATAAGTTGGTTATTTAATACTTAAAATGCATTATCAGTGGAAAACAATATCATAAACTGTGTTTATAGCACCAAGCCAACACCAAACCTTATGAGCAATATTTTTGGCTATATGATTCCAAATAATTATAACAATATTTACTTTGGTAAATATATGTATGTCTCTAAATTGATATAACCCATATCTCTAAGGCTATAGTGACATGGGTGTAAGAAATTAATAGGTATAACAAAATAAGTATATTTTAAATATATATCTATTATGACCCTTGGAAAGCCCGATGACATTGCCTTCAATTTGTTTTTCATCAAAACTACTTCAAATTCCTTAAGTTTCACTGAAATTTTGCTGGTAGTCCTCAATAACTGTTTCACGTTTATTTTAAGACTTATCCTAAAAGGTATTATGTTATATACTAGAGGCCCGGTGCACGAAATTTGGGGTGGGGGGGGTGTTGTCCCTCAGCCCAGCCTGCAGTCTCTCCAATCTGGGACCCCTCAAGGGACCTTCATTTTTTCCTTCAAGAGTGTGGTAGAAAAACCCTAGATCACCTTCTTGGATTCTTATAACCCAAATTACCAAGAACACTGCAAGTGGTGGCCCTACAGGGAGCTTAGCCAATGAGTTGTCAGAAAAGGTATTTGCTCTCAAACTGGTTTGGCTCAGTGGATAGATCGTGGGCCTGCAGACTGAAGGGTCCCAGGTTTGTTTCCTGTTAAGGGCATATACCTTGGTTGGAGGCATATCCCCAGTGGGGAGTGTGCAGGAGGCAGCTAATGGATGTTTCTCTCTCATTGATATTTCTGACTGTCTATCCGTCTCCCCTCTTCTCTGTAAAATAAAATCAATAAATTTTTTTTTAAAAAAGGTGTATCCTCTACAGCTCATGCAACCCCTGGGTTGTGTCCACTGGGCTAGGGGCATGCCCCTGACACCCAGTGGTGGCTGCCGGGGTCTCCACACACCCCAGAGGCCAGAAGCCATCCCCCTGTGGAGGGCGCTAGGCTGGGGGCATGGACACAATCTGCCACTTGGTGCTGGAGCTTGGAAAGCCTCTGGGGCGGGGCGGGAACATCCCCATCTCCAAACGCCCCAAGGCCAGCATCCAGCCCCACCATGGGCCCCAGGCTCGAGGCTTGCAGGGACCCTGGGCAGCACGCAGCGGTGGCCGCCAGGGTCTCGGCACACCCCAGATGCCAGCAGCCAACCCCCGGTCCTGGGCGCCTGGCTGGGGGCGTGGCCACAAACTGCCGCTTCGTGCGGGACCCTTTGCAAGTGACTGGGGGAGGCCAGCAGCCAGCCTGACCATGGGCCTCAGGCTCGGGGCATGCAGGGACCCTGGGCAGCACGCAGCAGTGGCCGCCAGGGTCTCGGCACACCCCAGAGGCCAGCAGCAGCCCCCGGTCCTGGGCACCTGGGAGCCTTTGCAAGCCGCTAGGGGCAGGGCGGGAGCATCCCCGTGTCGCTATAGCGACGCAGGGATGTTCCCGCCCCTCCAGGTGGCTTGGCGCCTACACCCATAGGCTCTGATTGGACAGGGGGCATTCTGGGACCCCTGCCGCTCAGGACCTAAGCACGGGCCTACAGGCTAGGAGCAGCCTGGGTCTGGAGAATGTTTCCTGGACCCAGGCTGCTCAGTGCCCACATATGCAAATTAACCGCCATCTTGTTCACTCTGATTGGCTGTGGGCTTAGCAAAGGTGTGGTCAATTTGCATGTTTCTCTTTTATAAGGTAGGATTGTTTTAGCCTATCTGCTGTCTTCCTTTTTTTCTCTTTTAGCTCTATACTCCTTAATGTAATTTCTTATTGTTGTGCATTTTAAAAATGCTAGCCCTGCCAATAGTAACCACTGACAGTATTGCCTCTTCAGTTAGTGCTACTTATTTTCAAGGTTTAACTCACTGCTGTCACCTCCACCAATGACAATGCTGTTGACCTTGCAGATGTTGTCTTCCTTCCAACAGTTCATACATCATTTCCAGTGTCAATAATGTGGCACTTTAATCTACATCCCCAGTAATTTAAGATTATAGAGAACTAGTTCTTTTGTTTTTACTAATTCTTTTATCAAAACCTCCACAGCTTATGTACAAAACAAACAAAAACAAAGAGAGAAAGAGAGAGATCTGAGGTGAGGGTGGGCTCTGCTGTCAGGCAAGAGGTAGAAATTGTGGAAAGAAAAGAAAATCTAAAGTGCTGAGAGGGAGTTAAAAATAAATTCTATGATAAAGTCCCAAGAATGTTTTTCCTTCTTACCTGCTTTCTTCTTTCATCAACACGTATTGCTTTTTTATACACTGATTAACAAAAAAGGGTGGAAATATAGCATGCACAAGAAGTGGGCGTAGAAACATAAATGTGTAGTTTTAAAAAATTAAATAAATATCTGTATAGCTATTATTCAGGCCAATATATCAAACATTATTTTAAGAAAATATGATGTTTCTGTATCTTCTTCTATGTGATGCTTCTTTGAATAACTCTAATTTGATGTGTATGGCTATAGCATTTTTATGTTCACTACTATATTATAATCATTGTATGAGTATACTGAAAATTATTATTCCATTTGTGGCTATGGGGGAGGGGTGTTGTACCGTTTTGTTGGCAACACTGATAAAAAAACATTTTTACAAATATATCTTTATACATGTGTGTAAGAACTTTTCTAGGGTAGATAATGAGGAGTAGAATTGCTAGTTTTGGATATGTGCAGGCATATCCCATTTTACTAGGTTACATAAAACTGATTTCCAGAGTGGTAGTAACAATGATAATTTCCATCAACTAACATTCTTGTCAGAACATAGTATTATCTAACTTTGCCCATCTGCTGTATGTGAAATTATATGTCATTGTGGTTTTAATTTTAATTTTCCTGATTATTAATTTAACATATATTCGTAAATTTTATAGACCATTTGTGCTTCTTCTTCAGTGAAATTTCTGATTACTTCTAGTGCTTAATTTTTATTACTTTGTCTTTTTCTGTTGAGCCATAGGAATTATTTAGTATGTATTCCAGATAAATGTTATGCTGGTTTTATGTTTTGTAAAGTCCTTCTCTTAGATTGTTGACATATTTTCACATTTTATGTATCTTTTGATGAATATAAATTTCACCTGAAATTGTTTTCTGTGTATTGTATAAGATAGGGATGTCCTTGTTCCAGGAACATTTATTGCATACTAGTCTACATTACCCCTTCCTAAATTTGGAATGCTTGTCAAACATTCTGTTTATCTAAGACTTTAAATTTAGCTCAAACATATGTAATAATTAAATTACTGGGGATGTAGATTATGCCAAAGGAAGCGGTGTATTTCCCTCTGGCTGCAGATACAATTATGTCCCAAGGTTTATTCTTCAAAGTAAGGATATTAACATTTTTTTCTCTCTCCTCTATTTCTGAAGGTCTTAAATTGATAAATCTGACTAGGTCTTACTGATGACTGGAACGGTGAGCCAAGGTGTTTTCCCTGGGATCATGTCTCACAAAAAGCAGTAGACCAAAAGATTTAAGCAAAAGTGTGGAAAGTTTACTACAAGCAGATTCAGAGTCCCCAGTGAGGAGAGGGCCCAAAGAATGGGTTGCCCATTAAAGCCTTGTAGCCCAGGGGTATATATTTGCTACAAGCCTGCTCTTTGTCTACCTGTGTGGTCACCTGATGGATTCCCTCAATTGTTTTTTTGCCCAACAACAGACCTAAAATTTCCCTGTTTCTATGTGTTCTTTCTCTGTTCCTGTGCTGAACTTTCTCTGTTTCTATGTGTTTGTACATCTTGTTGCTACAGGCCCTCCCTTGGTTTCCCATGCCTCCTGCTTTGAGTCCAGGAACATTTTATTATTTCTGCTTTGTTGGTTCCTGTGGTTAGGTTGCTCAAACTGTCATGTCTGTCCCTGCCTATGTTCCACCTGCCTTTAGTTCCACTGGACCCCTGCCCTATCAGCCTGTGTTTCAAGTTAACCCTCTCATTACTAAATTCAGAGCCTCAATAGAGAAAATGCAAAAATTAAAGTTTGGTGACTTAGATTGTATCTTTTGTTCTTGTTGTTAATCCTCAGCCAAGGATATGTGTTCATTGATTTTAGAGAGAGTAGAAGGAAAGGGGAGAGACCAAGAAAGATAAACATCAATGTGAGAGAGATACATCAATCCATTGTCTCCTGCATACACCCTGACCAGGGCCAGGGATCCAGCCTGCAACCTAAGTACTTGTTCTTGACCAGAACTGAATCAGGGACCCTTCAGTCCGCAGGCCAACAGTCTCTCCACCGAGTCAAACCAGCTAGGGCTAGATTGTATCTTGCTTATATATTATTTTACTTTGTGCTCTTGAAAAAGTCAGGAAAAATCTTTGGGTTTCTAAGTATTATCTACAACAGCATCAAAATAAAGTATCTCCCAACCCCTAATCATTAGTCCAAATACTTATCCAAAGGAGCATTGTTTATTGGTTATAGTAATCTGCAACATTGATTGTAGATTACATTTGAGTCATTATACCTAGGGGAATCTTTATGTCAATTTCCAAATAGAAACTTAATCAAATATCCTCTACTATAGTTCTTGTCACTCTGTTTTCTAACTGATACGCCTATAAGAATGTTTTGCACAGATATAAAATTCTATTACTACAGAATTCTTCTTTAAGACTTCAAAAAGGTCTTCCTTTTATAAGGTCAGCAAATAAGACATGACATTTGAAAATAATATTATTTGTTCTTCTCATTGATGATCTTTAAGATATAAATAGTTTTTATTTTGCTGCTTTCACTTCTTAATAGAGAGGAATCATGGTAAACAAAACCATTTATAGTTTTAATGAGTAATGATACACTTGCGCACACACTGTCTATGCTTATAACCTCTCTAGAAACATAAATCAGAAAATTAGAATTATTAAGAGCATTTCAGGAAGAAATGGGGCAAGAGCAACTCCCTTAGAAATAATGTTTGTTTGTTTTTTTCTTGCATCACTTAATATTTGCTTGAAATTAATTCTTTTAGTTTCTCTATCAGTGTTTTCATTATTCTATATTAGAATAACTTTTAAAATATATTTGAGTGATTTACTTAAATTTCAGAATTTCAGTAAACTTAAAATCTATTTTTCCACTTTTTTTGTTTCTTTGTTTTTAAAATCTTTATTATTGAAAGTATTATACATGTCCCCTTTTTCCCCCATTGACCCCTTCTAGCCCACCCCCACCCCACCCCAGGCCTTTACCACCCTATTGTCTGTGTTCATGGGTTATGCATATATGCATACAAGCTCTTGGTTGATCACTTCCCTCCCACCCACCCTCCCTCGCCTTCTCTCTGCAATTCCACAATCTGTTCCTTACTTCTGTGTCTCTGGATCTATTTTGCTTTTAAAATAAAAACATTTTTTTCTAGAGATATAGTACAATATATCTGGAATTATAGTGGATATAATTCACAAGGTTGCAATTTACCTGTTCTTTTTATTTGATATAATATATTAATATCCAAAATCAGCTAGCATATTACTATTAAGCAGAGCACTGGCAACGTTAACTGACAGAAGTTTTATCACATATTAAAAACAGTTTTATCCCTTATTGGTGATAACATTGGCAAATATGTTGTCCCATGCAGTGGGCTTTCTTGTTGTTTTGTTGATGATTTCTTTTGTTGTACAGAAGCTTTTTACTTTGATGTAGTACCATTTATTTATTTTCTCTTTAGTTTCCATTGCCCTAGGCGCAGTATCAGTGAAGATATCACTTCGGCATATGTCTGAGATTTTGCTGCCTGTGGATTCCTCTAGTATTTTTATGGTTTCCTGTCTTATGTTTAAGTCCTGTATCTATTTTGAGTTTATTTTTGTGTATGGTGTAAGTTGGTGGTCTAGTTTCATTGTTTTGCATGTATCTGTCCAATTTTCCCAACACCATTTATTGAAGAGACTGTCTGGACCCCTTTGTATGTTCTTGCCTCCTTTGTCAAATATTAATTGAGCATAGTGTTTTGGGTAGATTTCTGGGTTCTCTATTCTATTCCATTGGTCTATATGTCTGTTCTTGTGCCAGTACCAGGCAGTTTTGAGAACAGTGGCTTTGTAATAAAGCTTGATATCTGGTATTGAGATCCCTCCTACTTTATTCTTCCTTCTCAAGATTGCTGCAGCTATTCGGGGTCTTTTTTTTTTATTCCAGATGAATGTTTGGAGAGTTCGTTCTAGGTCTGTGAAATAATCTCCAACATTTACAGGAAACTCATAAAACTTAACAAAAGGAAGATAAACAACCCAATCAAAAAATGGGCAATGGACCTAAATAGACACTTTTTGAAAGAAGACATAAGGAAGGCCAAGAGATATGAAAACATGCTCTAAGTTACTAATCATCAGAGAGATGCAAATCAAAACGACAATGCAGTACCATCTCACACCTGTCAGAATGGCTATCATCAACAAATCAACAAATGACAAGTGCTGGCGAGGATGTGGAGAAAAAGGAACCCTCATGTACTGCTGGTGGGAATGCAGACTGGTGCAGCCACTGTGGAGAACAGTATGGAGTTCCCTTAAGAAAATAAAAATGGAACTCCCATATGACCCAGTGATCCCACTTCTAGGAATATATCCCAGGAAATTAGAAACACCAATCAGAAAGGATATATGCACCCCTAAGTTCATAGCAGCACAATTTACCATAGCTAAAATTTGGAAACAGCCTAAGTGCCCATCAGTAGATGAGTGGATTACAAAACTGTGGTACATCTGTACAATGGAATACTATGCTGCGGTAAAAAGAAGGAATTCTTACCATTTGCAACAGCATGGATGGAACTAGAGAGCATTATGCTAAGCGAAATAAGCCAGTCAAAAAAAGATAAATATCACATGATCTCACTTATTTATGGAATATAATGAACAACATAAACTGATGAACAAAAACAGATCCAGAGATAGAGAAGCATTGATCAGACCGTCAAACCTCAAAGGGAAAGCAGGTGATGGTGGAGGTAAGGGGGAGAGATCAACCAAAGGACTTGTATGCATGCATATAAGCCTATCCAATGGACACGGACATCAGGGAGGTGAGGGCATAAGTAGGGGGTTAGGGGGAAAAGGACACATATGTAACACCTTAATCAATAAAGAGAGAAAAAAATGAAAAAGAATCACAAAAAGAACAGTTTTATCAATTGCCATAAATATACAAAATAGAAAAGAAAAAGTTGCATTTGCAATTTAAAGCTCTCAGGCAGGTGTGTAATGTCACATGTCTGCAGAAGCCTATTTATAAATGCACATTTTAATACCAACTCATTGGCCTGATTCATTAAGGGGAAAAGTGCTGATTAGAAACAATTTTCATTTTTTCAGTGCACCCCAAGAGTTCTTTCTTTCTAAAAAAAAATCTTTCTAAATATATAGTTTAGACTCATTTTTAATGAATTTAAAAATATTGTTTATGAATTCATAAATATTGTTCTCTGATATTATTGCTAAAGCAGTATACTATACATTTACATAATATATAAAATATAAATATATATGCATGCATGTGTGTGTTTGAAGGTGATATGGAATGCTTTTACTTGAAAAGAAAATCAAAGTGGACAATAGATATCATAAATTTGTATTATAATCCTTCAAAGGTTTGAAAATAAACAATATAATATTTTAAAAATCATAAAATCTAACATATTGATAAAAATCAAGAGAAATGCTCCTCATGCATATTGTATGTTTTTCTGTGAGAACCCTTTTTTTTTTTTTTTGCTTATGTTTCCTTTCAATATAATGTATTGCTGTTGGAATCCTTGTTCTTCTAAGCCAGTTCTCATATAAGAATGTATTTAATTTTGTAACTGTAATTTTTAAAGTAAGAGGGGGATATGATTTGATTTATGTTTTAGAAGCACACATTTATACCCAGGCCAAAGATCAATAGAAGTCTAAGATATTTGCATGTAAATCTTAGGAGTCAGGGAAATTAATTAGGGTACCATTACTTAAGACCAGCTCAAGGATGATGAGCCTGTGAACAAGAGAAGGAACCTGGGAATGGAAAGGAAAAGACAGATCTCAAAAATCAGGAGATGGAATTAACACAATGTGCTGACTGATTGAATGTGAGAGATGAGATAAATGGATGACTTGAGGATCATAATGAGGTTTCCCAGCTTGAGTGACTCCCTGAATAGTGATTTTATTCACTGAAAGGAAAAATAAACAGCTTTGGAAAGGAAGATAACTGACTGGATTGTGTTAAAACTAAAGTACTTTATAAGATATGCATGTTAAATTTATCTAGCAAACCATTTTATAATATATTCTATATCACATGATAAAGGAGTATTATAAATAAAGATTTGAAAATTACTGAAGTAAAGGATCATTCTTATTAAGCCATTAGGTTAACCCACTAAAATACAGAATGAGCAGAGAAATGGACCAATAATTGAACATTGTGAAACACAAATATATAAGGGGCAGGTAGTAAAAGGGAATTTGGGACACAGGGCATAAAAGGAGTGGTAAGAAAGGAGAGAGCCTGCCGAAACCGGTTTGGCTCAGTGGATAGAGCGTCGGCCTGCCTGCGGACTGAAAGGTCCTAGGTTCGATTCCGGTCAAGGGCATGTACCTTGGTTGCGGGCACATCCCCAGTAGGGGGTGTGCAAGAGGCAGCTGATCAATGTTTCTAACTCTCTATCCCTCTCTCTTCCTCTCTGTAAAAAATCAATAAAATATATTAAAAAAAAAAAAAAGAAAGAAAGGAGAGAGCCAAATTAAGTGCTGTATATTGTATCATTGAGTTTCATGAGGAAAGGCATGGTCAATATTATTAATTGGTGCATAAATTTTGAGAAAACAACATTATAAGATCACTATTGACTTTTAGACTAGTTTTAGAAAAAGTGTTTGGCGCAAACACCAAATTGAAATGGGTAGGAGAGTAAACTGTGAGATGAAGAGCTCATAATCCCATGGAATATTCTCAATTGTTACTTTGTATACCAGTCCTATTTAATTATTGTATAAAACTACCTTATTACACTTCAACTTGAGTTAGCTCTAAATTGGCACTGCTAATAAGCCTGTTTCTTTCATTGGATGCTCTCCTTAACTAATACTTAACAGAAATTAGTCCACATGCTTAAAACATTTAAGACTGAAATTACAATAATTTTTCTCACTCTTTGTGGAAATTTGTAAATTTCCATTCTCTGCAAATACTCCCTTTTCTCAGATTGCTTGTTTTGCATATAGCATTTTGGTAGCTATGATGAAAGTTATTTATTCCCTTACAGAAAGAATTTTACTTGACTCAAGTTTGAAATTATCTGAGACACAATTTAAATAATCCTATATAATAAAAGGATTATTTATATGCAAATATGCAAATCAACTGAAAGGCAGAATGACTGGTCACTATGACACACACTGACCACCAGGGGGCAGATGCTCAACACAGGAGCTGCCCCCTGGTGGTCAGTGTGCTCCCACAGGGGGAGTGCTGCTCAGCCAGAAGCCCAGAAGCTGGGCTCATGGTAGGTGAGCTCAGCGGTGGTGGCAGGAGCCTCTCCAGACTCCGTGGCAGTTGGACATTCCCTGAGGGCTCCAGGACTGTGAGAGGGTGCAGGCCTGGCTGAGGGACCCTCCCCCCACCCCCAGTGCATGAATTTCACGCATTGGGCCTCTAGTTAATAGATAAGAAGATAGCAAGGGATACTGTCATTTCAGACAACAATGTTTCAAATTGTTAGATCTACCTTATTATAAATGAGTAGATAATGAATAGAAATTCAGACACTATGTTAATATCATTAGGCAAATCTGGTGAACACTTCTTTGAGATCACACCACATATATTTCTTTCTTTTTTTTTCTTTTTGCTACAAAACATGGATTAAGTCATTCTACAACTGAACTGCTTAAGGAATCACCCTTGGATGCCATGTAATAGAGTATCTTACATTTGCTTAAAACATGAGTTCTACCCTGGCAAGCATTTATTACTTAATGTCCTGGAGTTATTTTATTTTAAAACACTGTATTTTCTACTAAATACCATTTATTTAATTTTCAAATTTCCATCTTGCATATGCAATCTTTCCACACATACTCAGGACAATTTAGAAATAGCAATGCATACCATATAGTTTTCCAGCAGGAAATAAATAGTAGATTTCAAATTAAATAAATAGAGGATGGCTTTATGAAAAAACTATGCACATATTTGTGGAAAGGGTTAGGAAATTTACAAGAGATAATGAAATATGCCAGGGCTAGCAAAGTTCCACACCACCCTTAGATATTTGGGATGAAGAACGAAGAGTTAGTAGGAAATTGGAGACAGAGAGGAGCTATTAGATGTGCTGACTTATAGAAAGCTAAGACCTTTCTATGAAAAATCACAGACAGCTTGCAGCATAGCCAAAGGAAAGGAGTAGTGAGAAGAAATATCTGATTCCTTTCCTCCTTGCCTCTTTTGCATCCCCTATTAGTGATCCTTACTGATGGAACAGAGAACAGAAGGGAATTTGTTGGTAGAATCAGTACAAGTTAATATCCAGAGACATAGAACTTGATAGAAAAGCATGAATAATAGATCAGGATAGGATAAACTAACTAAATGAATGAATGATGATTGAATAAATGTATGAATAAAATGTGTGTATATATACATAAACATACATATACATATACATATACATATACATATACATATACATATACATATACTGTTCAACATGGGTACGAAAAATTTAGAACAAAATAGCATCCCACAATAAACCTATTAGAATAACTAAAAAAGTTTTTTTTATCCCACAAAATTTAAAACAAAATAGCATCCCACTATAAACCTATTAGAATAACTAAAAAAGCAAAAAAGGAAATATGTATGGCTATTAGTGAGGATATAGAGTAATCTAAACATTATGTGTTGCTATCCAGAACGTAAATTGATATGACTTTGGCAAATTCTACCAAAACTAATTATAATCTTCTAGAGGCCTGGTGCATGAAATTTGTGCACGGGGGCAGAGTGTGTCCCTCAGCCCAGCCTGCACCCTCTCAAATCTGGGACCCCTCAAGGGATGTCCGATTGCCCATTTAGGTCCGATCCCAGTATTGGGCCTAAATGGGCAATCGGACATCCCTCTCACAATCCGCTCACCTGCCTGTCTTCCTGGCTCCCAATTGCTTGTCTGCCTGCCTGTCTGATTGTCCCTAACTGCTTCTGCCTGCCAGCCTGATCACCCCCTATCCACTCCCCTGCAGGCCTGGGTCCCCCCCAACTGTCCTCCCCTGCAGGCCTAGGTCCTCCCCAACTGCCCTCCTCTGCCGGCCTGGTCACCCCTAACTGCTTTCCCCTGCTGGCCTGGTTCCCCCCAACTGCCCTCTCATGCAGGTCTGGATCTCCCCCAACTGCGCTCCCCTGCTGGCCATCTTGTGGCAGCCATCTTTGACCACATGGGGGCGGCCATCTTGTGTGTTGGAGTGGTGGTCAATTTGCATATTACTCTTTTATTAGATAGGATGACCAAACAATTCCATTTCTGGATATATAGAAGTGTGTTATATCAAAAGAGTTATACAAGAATATTATTAATTCTTTTTATAATAGTTAAAAGTAAATACAATCCAAATGTCCACCAAATTGTGCAAATTTCCCCTCGACCTAAGTTCTTCCAGGAGTTCAATCAGGGGGGCAGGTTGGCTGGAGGAAGGGAGGGAGGCCCCGATGCTAGCAGGCAACCAGGGGAAGGGAGGGAGGCCCTGGCCAGTGGTGGCGGCAGGGGCCTGGGGAAGGGAAGGAGTATCCGGCCGGCAGCTGGCAGCTGGAAGCTGCTAGGGAACCTACCAGTGCATGAATTTCATGCACTGGGCCTCTAGTAGTGAAATAAATAGATAAATTGTGGTATGTTCATATAATGAAATACAAGATACCCACGAGAAGAAACATCCAACATCATAGACAAAATTCACATACAGTGTTTAGTGAAAATAGTCAAACACTAAAGGTTGATGCTCAACCACTGAGCCACGTGGGCTGGGCTAAAACTGTGTCTGTGATGTGTGCAGCTTTCTATACTAGGAAGTATTTTGTTATTGTTATACTTTTTCTATTAAAACATTTCACTGAAGTGTCTTTACAGACAGATAGTTTTGCTAAATATTAGGTCTAATGATCAGTTCAGTTAATATCTTTTTCTGGAGTTGGTCAAACAATACATATAGCATTTTAAGAAAGTAAAACTTTAAGCAACATGTTTTTTAAAATCATGGAGAGATACAATAATTTGATTGTTTCAAATGTCTCCATTAATACAAATTATTAACACCACACCCATATATTTATAAATTTTTTAATCCTTACCTAAGAATATGCTTTTTTTGTTTAATTTTGTTTTTAATTGATTTTTAGAGAGAAAGGAAGGGCGAGAGAATCATTGATGTGAGAGATAAACATCCATCAGTTGCCTTCCTTTGCCCTGACCTGGGATCAAATCTTCAACCTAGGTATGTGCCCTGACCAGGAATGGAACTTGAAACCCTTTTGTGTTCAGGAGGATGCTCTAACCAACTGAGCCACCTGGTTAAGGCACACCCATATTTAATTTAAATAGTAAATTAAATTTTAGCATCTTAGAAGTTTGTACATGCATTCCAGTCTTTTGAAAATTTTCCTATTCAGATGAAACTAAAGTAGTTTTCTTTGTATAGAGTGGGAGGTTAATATTTTTTTAATGTATTGATTGTTATATCTTATGGAAAGGTGGAATATTGGTATGTTGCTATAAATACTACCAGCCAGGTGCACAAAGAACATATTTAAAATAAAGAGATGAAAAGTTTAAATTGTGCTATTTATCCATGGCATTTATTATAGATTGAAGGGGATTTGTAAGTCAAAAGGAGTGAAATGAAAGCAAGAAAGGTCAAAGAAAATAACCCAGATAGAATGCAAAATAAGTAAACATGCCCCTAGGGAAAAACACAACAGGAAAGGCATAAAGATAATAGCATACATCTCAGTCTAGATGTATAGAATTCAGTGCCAGATTTAGTATGTAAGCTGTGTGTTAAGTAATTGGAATAGAGAATTCTCCATTATGAACATGTACATAAGTGGTTCTACATTAGATACGTGTTTTCATTGACTATCTAGCTTAATTATGGTAGTGTTTACCATTTATCCCCCCAAACACTCCTCTAACACCCCCACTCCTCCTTTCCCTCTGGTAATCACCAAGCTGTTGTCTGTGACTATGAGTTTTGGGGGATTTCTTTTTTTGCTTAATCTCTTCACCTATTTAACCTAGCCCCTCAACCCCCTCTCCTATGAGAGGGGGTTCTCTATCTTTGAGTCTGTTTCTATTTTGTTTGTTAGTTTATTTTGTTCATTAAATTCCACATGAGTGAAATCATATGGTACTTGTCCTTCTCTGTACACCTGAAACTTATATAATGAAATTAACCAATGTCACCCCAATAAATGCAATTGTAAAAGGCTAAAAACAATAAAATAAAATAAAATAAATGGTGTTTCCTTGGGACAATGCTCATATTACAAGTAAATGAGGTCTGCCAGAGCTCCTGTACCTGTATTACATGAAATAGTTTTCTTTAAAGCTGATTTTAAGAGTGTCAGAGTGAAGAACTAACAGGTTGATGTTTTATGTCACATTTGAGACTTAGCAAGGATAGTAAAAGAATGGGTGAAGAAAATCCTTTTAGAGTTATGGAATTCACAATTTTTTACTTGCCCTATTAAAAGTGAGTGCAATTCATCAACTAAGGTCTATTATGTGATATGTTATATTAATGCATGTTTCACAACTTACGTCTGTTTGCTCTTCCCAGATATATTTGTATCATACAGAGGTAGAGATGAATGCTATAATTACCATCACCAAATAGCTTATTTATTAATTCATATAAAGCCCTTTTGCTGCTCAAAATCACTAATGTTTCTCCCGCTATTTCTCTGCTATTAGGAACTCAATGTTTCTCCTAATCTAGTCATGCAAATTCCATTCATGTTAAATTGAAGTGCTAACAAGAGTGCTTTTCTGGACTATGCAGTAAACATAGCTTGCCAAATTTACCTATGGTATATAAATCTTTCCAGTATATTCCATGTTTTTTTTTCTAGTAAATCCTATCTAATAAAGATGGAATATGCAAATTGACAGTCACTCTGTGACAAAGATGATGGTGCCCCACCCCGGCCACTCAGGACCTCTGGCCAGCATGTGCGTGCAGGCACGGAGAGGCCAGGGCGGGGCGTGACACCTGCTATGGGGGGAACAGGGGGTGGAGGGAGCTACAGGAGGGCAGCAATTTCCAAGTGAGTTGAATTCAATAAAACTTATATACTGGGGAAAATGAAGTTTACAAGTGGAACGTCACACAATTCTAGGATTCAGTCAGGAAAAAAATCAGTCTTTATAATAATAACTAGAGGCCCAGCGTGCGATTGAAATCGCATGAGGAGGCGCCCCACCTCCCACCGTGGGAGGAGGCACCCCATGGGGGGTTGGGATCCGTGCCTGACCCGCGTAGCGCTGGCCTCCGCATTGTGTCCGCTGGGGTGGTGGCAGGCACTCCTGTGTGTTGTGTCTCCACTCTGGCGTGCTCCCACCCCCGCCTCCCCATGGCTGCTGGGGTTGGGGGCAGCACGCAGTCTCCTCTGGACCATCTGTGAGCACAACTCCTCTTGAGCGGTCGTGACGCCTGGCTAATTAGCATATTCCCTCTTTATATATATATAGAGAGAGAGAGATAATGTAAATTATTGCTCTGTTGTTTTGCTATTTGAGAATTCTAAGCATGGGCAATACATTAATTTCCATGTATATCAGTGATATTCTCTATATTAGGAAAGTATACATGGAAAGAAGCAGACTGTCTTTGAACTCTACTTAGATACAAGATAGGCATGATCCAAATTTTGTATTTCTTTTTTTTTTTTTAATATTTTATTGATTCTAGAGAGGAAGGGAGAGGGAGAGAAAGACAGAAAAATCAGTGAGAGAGAATCATTGATCGGCTGCCTCCTGCAACCCAGGCACATGCCCTTGACCGGAATTGAACCCAGGACCCTTCAGTCCGCAGGCCAACACTCTATCCACTGAGCCAAACCAGCCAGGGCCAAGTTTTGTATTTCTTAAGCTAAAAGTTAAAGGGGCTGGCACTTACGTTTTTCTGATGTAATAAAACATGCATTTTTTAGAACTTGCATCAATTAGTTTTTAAGTGTATGAATTCTCATAGCTATGTAGCATTTTAGTAGCCAATGTAATTAAATGGATATTTTGTATCAGTTAAATGTATATATTTTGTGAATGCATTACATGATACTTTACTTGAATGTTTATGCAGATTTTTTTCATTTAAGCCATTTAAAAATATTTTCACTTGAAAAGTCAATTTAAAATTAATTTTTATATTTAAAATGTATTAAAAATAGGTATGAAGTATAAAGAATCATAATAAATAAACTCATATACAAATTGCTCTGTATAAGGAAAAAAGAAATCTCATGCCTTTAACATATTTGTACTCCTAAAATTATAGAGGAACCTCAATTATGAATTTTGGATTTATTTTTTATTTGCTTTAGAAAAATAATATCACTCATTTTGATTTTTTAAACAACTCATTGTTTACTTCACATGCTCCTAAAATTTATTAAGTATAATTAAATTGTGCATATTTACCTGATGCTTTCTAGCTCAACTTAAGATCTTTGAACTTTAGGTTTTCCCCTCTATGTTTTTACAGGTAGCTGAAGTCCATTCATTTACATTGCTATATAGTCTTACATTTTATGCATATAACCCAATTTACTTATCTGTTCTATTACTGATGGATACTTCATCTCTGATGAAGATATATATTCCTCTTGGAGTAGGTATACAAGAGTATCTTCCACTTAAATATTGAAGATTAGAATTTCTAGTCATTGGGACATATATGTTGTCATTTTATTTTGATAATGTCAAGTAATTTTCCAAAGTATTTGTGCTAATTTACATTACCTCCTGCCAACAATATATGAAAGTTCTGTCATTTTAAATCATCACCAATATTTGATATTTAAAGGCTATGATTTTTTTATAACAATGTAGTTGCATGTAAAATGGTACCACACTATAAATTTAGTTTGGAGTTTTACATTGCTAATACATTTGAGCATACAGTATTTTTGTTTTAATGGTGATTCTTATTTTTCTTTCTGTCAAATACAGTTTAAGTCTTTATTATCTGTTTCATTTTTTTTATCTTTCTTTTATTTGTTTATGGAGTTTTTATTAGATATTCTGAATAATCTTCATTTATCATTTATAGAATAAATGTTTTTCTCAATCAGAGATTCTTATTTTCACGTTTTTATGATTTTCAATAAATAATAATTAATTTATATAGTCGTAATATATAGCCAATGTTTTCTTTCGTGTTTTTGTTTTGTTTTGTGTTTTTTTGTGTTACTTGTTTTACTATCGCCAATTTGTACCATGATGGGCAAAAGTAACTTTACAATTATTCATATGAAAAAAGACATACAGGTTATGATTATTACAATAACTTTATTAACTCAAAAGAAGTTCACTCACAATTGTATACTTATTTTTGTCCATCCTTGTATATTTTCCTGAAATGACTCTAAAGTTTTATAATTTTATCTTTTACATTTTTTTTTACCTCAAATTGATTTTAACTTATAGACTAATGTGAAGCAAATTCTATTTACATTTTTGTCTAATTTGAATACATGATTGACCAAATCTATATATATAAAAGCCTAATATGCAAAGTGTCCCCTCCGGAGTTTGACAGACTGGAAGTTTGATCACTCGCTGACGTGTGCTGACCACCAGGGGGTGGCACAGAACAAAGGGAGGCCCCATCCAGCAGCTGGCAGCTGCTAGGGACCCTACCCATGCACAGATTTCGTGCACTGGGCCTCTAGTAATTTAATAATGATTTAGGTAATTTTGTTGCAACCTTGTCTCAGTGGTACAAGCCAAAGTTCCAGAAGTCTCCTGCCTATTTGATTTAATGGATGTATTGTACTTTAGAACCTAACTTTTGACATGAGGTTGCTACTTCTTTCTGTTTTGCTTTTTACCTTCTCTAGCTTTTATGGACTAATTTGCTTATTTTTCAATTGATTTTCGTCTCTATTGTTTTATACTAGAGGCCCAGCGTGCACGAAATCGTGTGCTGTTAGGGTCCCTAGGCCTAGCCTGGCCTCCCTCGCATGGCCTCTGCTGCCCTGCGATGCTACGTGAAGCTTCCTGCCCCAGGATGCTCCACAATGCTTGGGGGTCCTCGACTGCTCCACGAGGCTACCCCCACCCCTCAACTGCTCTGCGAAGCTTGCTGCCACCCAGTGAAGCTCGCCGCTGGACTCTCAGTGAAACTCCCCCTGCCCCACCACTGCTCCCAGAAACTATCCCGCCCCGCGACTGGTTTACGAAACTTGCTGCCGCCTGGGTGACTGCTCCGCTAAGCTCACGGCCACCCCGCGAAGCAACCTACCACCACTGCTCAACAGTCCCGAGTCCAGCCTCGCCGCCAGTGCCCCCTTATGGTGAGTGGCTCGGGGGCTGAGGGAGAGGGGGGACCGAGAGGTGCTCCATGCACTTCATGGTGACCAGTCTCCCGTTTGGTTGTGACGCCACTTAGCTCTTTATATACATTAAGATTATAGTCCCCATCTTGATTTTTTTTAAATGGTTACCCTAGAAATTATAGTATGTGAACTTATCAAAATCTCTATTAAATATTATCTTTACCCTACTCCTGACCATTAGCATGATATAGAACACTTAAATCCCAATCACTTTCTCCTAATTCATACGCTATCATCTATTTAATTCAATCTTTCTTTCAACAGCACAATTTATTACCATTATTTTTTTTCTAGTCATTGTGCTTTTGTTTTATCTTCTCACCCAAGGGTATGTTCATTGATTTGAGAGAGAGAGAGGAAGAGAGAGACTGATGTGAGAGAGAAGCATCAGTGGGTTGCCTAAGGTATGATCCCTGATCAGAGACCTAAACCACAACCTAGTTAAGTGCCCAGACCAGGAACCATCGCCACCTTGTGGTGTATGGGACAATGCTCTAACCAACTCAGCCACCCGGCCAGAGTTTGTGTTCGTTTGATTTGCAAACTTTTAATAAATTTCTTAGCTTTTTACTTCTTCTGAAATATTCGATCACATGATCTGAGATTAGTTTTCTTTTGCCTGAAGTTTAACTTTACTGTTATGTGTTTCTGGCATCTTGGTGAATCTGATTCTACTGTCTGTTGATTCTTAGACTCTTCTGTAATTTGTTTCCTTGTGGATTTTGTGATTTGTGAATTTGCCCATTTTCCTCCTTGTAAAGTCTTTGATCGTTGGAAAAGAATTCTTTCAGACAGGATTTTCTTTTGCTTTTATCAAAACCCTATGTGCATTAAAAGTCCTGAACCACTTTAAAATATTGTATTTTTGGTTTGCTTTTAATCATTGTAGAGTTATTTTGAATTCCACTCAGTTGTGAGAGTTGAATTTTAGTTATAAATTATCAAGGCTGAAGGCAGACATCAACATTTCTGCTAAAACCCCCCCCCAAAAAAAAACAAAAACTGAACATATGGGTTTTATATTTAAATTTATTTATTAAATGAATTCATTGTATCACAGATTCATACACAATAGTTATGTTAAAACTTTAGTGAAAATAAGAAACCATTGGTGTAGGTGACTTCTGAAACGATTCTTTTGCCCAGTTGAGAGAGTTTTCACTTTGGTTTCTACACTTCATATTTCTTAAAAAACAAAAGATAAAATGTAAGGTTTAGATGCTCCTAGAAACACATGAATAAAACATAACCAACTTAGACATAAATAGAGAAGGGAGTAGGCATAGGCAGGTGCAGGCCCAATGTCTGTGAAAGGAGAAAATGAGGATTAGATGGGAAGAGCCTCAGTATGAAGTGTAGCTCTGAGACAGTCTTGGTCAGTTTTATGAGGAGCTCCAAGCAAGATTTCCTGTTAGAAGTGTTTTGAATCAGACAAGTTGACTCCCTATTTGTTGGGTTCTCTCATTGACTGAGAGGAGCAATATAGAGCACAGTCACTCATAAATAGGGTGGCTGAAAGTATAGCAGCTGAAGGCTATCAGCTAAATACACCCCTTGCAGCAAGTTCTCCTGAAGCAATATCTGTTCAGTTCACCTTCATTGTTACCATACCTGAATACGGTGGAGAGGCTGTGACATAAGAAATATGTATTTTCTCTTCTGCCCCTAGTTCCTGACACAGACATACAAAAACTCTTGTAATTTTCTGAATAATAGGGTGATAGGAGTGTCTTAGAAGTAGCTTCTAAATCCCTTGATATTTCCTGGGCTATATTTTGTTCTACTGATGCAACTCTTTGTGAGCTCTTTGATAGTTTCAGGAGGGAGGGTAATCATTATAAAGACCAAGCCATGATTAGGAACAGAACTATCAGCCTCATCACCCCCTCATCCTCTGGAGAAAGGGGAGAGGCTAGAGATTGAGTTAATAATTGATAATGCCTTTTAAAAACTATGGGGCTCAGAGAGTGTTGATGTTGTTGAGCACATCCACATTCTGGAAGGTATTGCACCACCCCAACCTGGGCCTGTGCCCTGACCAGGAATAGAACTGCGACCTCCTGGGTCACAGGTCGATGCTCAACCACTGAGCGACGCCAGCCAAGCTATCTGTTTCTTTAATTGAGCTTTTAAAATATATATTATTTGAATAAAATTATAATGATTTCATTAACCTACTTTGCCCTTTCTTAAATATGATTACTATAAATGTGATAGAAAATTAAAACTGCCCGTTGCAGGAGGAAAGCAATCAAACTAGATTGACCAATATGCTTACATACTTGTCTGGCAAATTTCCCATCCCCCCTAGATTGAAAAGCTGAAAGTAGAAAATCATTATAAATATCTATTTCTCTGTCTATGAAGAAATTTAATCATGAAAGCTCAGGTTCAGAATTTCTATGAATCAATTTTATAGAAGGATATTTAAATTTTTTATTTCTCAGGGTTTTCCATTTTAATAATAATAATAAGACATTCTGACTTATTTTTTTATATGGAAGGTTACTGATATAAATTCAGTGATTATCAGTGGCAAGCTTAAAATGCGTTCCCAAATATTTTATTATAAAATAATTTTAAAATCTAGGGGAAATAGAACCTGCTCACAAGTGTGTAGGTTCATTTGCTAGACAGCGTACAAGGCTGCTGCTGTACACGCTATAAGGATTTACAAATTTAGTCATTTTGCCATTTTAAAAATGAAGGAAGGTTAATAGATATGCTGGGATATCACAGGGAAAAAAAAAGTAATATGATACCAGGAAGAAGGGAAAAATAGCTATCAAATAAAGGCCAGGGATATACTGCATTGTATAGTGGAATACAACAAAATATTCTCTCTCTCTCTCTCTCTCTCTCTCTCTCTCTCCCTGTCTCTCTCTGTCTCTCTCTCTCTCTCTCTCTCACACACACACACACACACAAAATCATGATCACAGATTCTAAAACCAAAGAACTCTAATATAGATGGCACAGAAACCCTTTTTCAGGGTTTATAGATTTATAGGGATAAGGGTTATAAGAAATCATATATCACAGAATGAAAATAATTCTTTCCAAAAAGACATTGAAAGTGTTATTTACCCTATATAGCATACAACCACTTAACTCATCCTAAAGTCCATCTTCTCAAATAAATACTCACTTTTGTCCTTGTACTCCAGTATAATTCACTCATTTTAACCCATTTTACAAAAGTACACACGTTAAGGAGCCATTTCTCAGAACAACTGGAGCAAATGGCAAAGAAAGTAGTTAGAAAACTGAAATTGGCTTTTTGTGTGTGTGTATGTTGAAATAAATTTAAGCTTGTTTGCAAATAAGAAATCTCTACACATTGGTGTGCACATGATCTAAATATGATCCATAGTCATAACTCTTTTTAAAATACTTCTTTGTTTTGTTATGGCTGAAAAGAGAAATGATGTCTTCTTCCAGTAAAGATAGTTATACTCTGAATTAATATGGTATCTTCTTTTTCTAACCATACATAAATACAGGGAGACCTCAGTTTCTGGTGAAGATGTATCCTCAGATTTGATGTGTAAACCAGTGCTTTTCCCACTTTTTATGGTCTTTCCTGGAACTATGATTTCCCATCATATTTTAGTGTGTATTATATTCTAATCAACAGTCTGCCCCAAAACCAGATTGCAAATTCCTTGTTTATAAAAAGGGACTTTAATTTCTTTTTCTCTGTAGCACCATTAATAATTAGAACTAGTTTGAAAATAGCAGGAACAGGCCTTGGCCCAGTAGCTCAGTTGGGTAGAGCGTCCTCCCAATATGCCAAGGTTGAAGGATGAATCTCCACTCAGGGCACATAGAAAAATGAACCAAAGAACACATAAAAAAGGGCAACAACAAATCAATGACTCTCTCTCTCTCTCTCTCTCTCTCTATCTATCTATCTCTCCCTCTGTCTCCTTTCCTCTCTTTCTAAAATCAATAAACAGAAAATAGCAGGAACAAATAAAAATATATCTGTTGATATGCTGTTAGGAGACGTGTTTCCCTGGGATGATTATTAGAAATTATAGTAGAAACCCTGGTCTCACCAAAAATTCCATGTAAATGACATTGTAGTCAAATTAATGCAATAATTATAACAACCTGTATTTTGAATGATAGGAGTAGCCATCCAGAACTTCAAAGAGAGTGCTGTTTTTTCCTCATTATCTCCTGTAGCAATAACCTTAGACACAATTTTGATACAGGGAATGTTAACACTGGCGGTGATAATGCCAGTCTTCATTCCCTGTGTGCAATATACTCCTCAGGTTCCTACTTTGGGAATAGGAAGAAGAGCTCAGACATATCTATGTAATTCACATTGCAAAGATTCACACACTCAGACCAATCACACTTTCCTTTTTTGGCGAGTAACTTGACTTTGTCAGGAAAAAGCAACAGGCACAAACTTATTTGCATTAACACATGATTGGTTGATAACCTCAAACCCTTTCTGTTTATTTTTATTGAAAAACTAGATGCCCGGTGCACAGATTCATGCACCTGTGGGGTCACTTGGCCTGGCTTGCACCCTCTTACAATCTGGGACTCCTCAGGGGATGTTGGACTGCTGGTTTGGGCCTGATCCCCACAGGCCAGCCTGAGGGACCCCACTGGTGCACAAATCTGCACCGGGCCTCTAGTATGCATATAAGATCTTTGGTTAATATCTTCCCACCCTCCTTCCTCCACCCTTCCCTCTGAGATTCATCAGTCTGTTCCATGTTTCCATGCCTGTGCATTGAGCATCTGCCCTTGGTGGTCAGTGTGCATCATACCTAACAGTCAAACGGTTGAACGGTCATCTGTTCGCTTAGGCTTTTATATATATAGATATGGTGATGCTAACCATAATAAATTTTCTCTTGGTGAAATTCCAAGCAATGCTTTGTGTTATAAATTTATGCCTATAGATGTAAGACTTTTTATTTATTTATTTATTTTTTTACTTTTTTTCTTCTCCTAAGTTACCTCCAAATTCAGGGACTTGTGTTCAGAAACATATTTGCAATATTGCTTCTTCCATTGCAATATTTAACTGCAAGGATTTATTCTCCAAATAACCTCTTTCCCTACAGAAGGCTCCCTAGCAGTCACAAAACCCATGTCTTCCAAATTTGCCACTTCCTGGGACTTTTCAACCAGCCCTCCTTCTAGGTCAGTCATAGCTGCAGGATCATGCCCTCTCTTCATCCCTAGTCTTTCTTCCCTGTAAATCCAGAGGCAACTGTAGTCAATCCAGAGGCAACTGTAGGAAAGCCTGGTCACCAGGAGACACTGAAAGCCCAGAGCCCAGTATCTGGCAAATAGGAATGTTTACATAACATATATGACCTCAGAGTTAAGAGTTCAATGAGGAATGGATGAGGAATAGCATAAATAGATATTAGATATGTAGAGATAGCAATAGAAATAGAGGATAGAGATATAGATGTGTTATGCTATACATACTGTATATATTATACAGAGAGAAAATTGAATGTGCCAGTAGAAATCTATTTGAAAATATGAACAGGCATTCTCTCCTTTTGTTTTGAGATTCTTTTTTTGTTTTTGTTTAAAACAATTTATAATGTCTATTTGCACAAGAGTGTAAAGAAATGGGCATGCATTTTAAACAGGTGGTAAGAAAAAAAGGCCAAAATTTTCTGCCGTGTAATTTAGCCATATTATGACAAAATAAATTAGGAGCCCCCAAACTGTGCAAAATATTAAATCTAACAATTAAACTTGTATGAATTTATCAGAATACATATTTATAGACTAGAGGCCTAGTGCACAAAATTCGTGCACTGGGGGGTCCCTCAGTCCGACCTGTGCCCTCTTGCAGTCTGGGAGCCCTCAAGGGATGTCCAACTGACGTGGAGCCAGGAGAGGCTCCCGCCACTGCCACTGCGCTCGCCAGCCGAGAGCCTGGCTTCTGGTCTTCTGGCTGAGTGGCGCTCCCACTGTGGGAGCACACTGACCACCAGGGGGAAGCTCCTGCATTGAGCGTCTGGCCCCTGGTGGTCAGTGCGTGTCATAGTGACTGGTTGTTTTGCCATTCGGTCGATTTGCATATTAGCCTTTTATTATATAGAATGTGTTCATGTTTACCTCAAGTATACTTAATACAACATTTTCATAATAGTGAAATGTATACAGTTATGTAAATACCCAACAAAGATAAAATATTAAATTAATTATATACATACATGCACATATATTCACTGGGAAAATATACAGCTATTAAAATGGCATTATAGAGGACTGTTGCATATATGTATACATTACATATATAATTAAGAAATTGCTCATCTATATATATATATAAAACCCTAATATACAAATAGACCGAACAATGGAACAACCGAACAACCGGTCGCTATGATGTGTGCTGTCCACCAGGGGGCACGTATGGAACATGGCAGATGTTGGCAGCAGGTGGAAGAGTGCAGAACATGGCGGTGTCAGCCTCAGTGGGATGGTGGAGCAGGTGATTGGGGGCACCAGATGAAGGCGGAGTGCCTGTTGCTGTCATTGAGGTGAGCCACTGGTGGTTACTGAAAATTCTTTGCTCCCATACTCCACAGTCCTGCCCGCTGTTTGCACCTGCTGCTGGTGCTGGCCCCACTCACACCCACTGCCAGCGCCCAGTGCTGACCCCGATCACTTGGCACCATCAGTGGGTTCCAGCAGTGGCTACCAGCCCCGATAGCCCCTCAGAGCTTCTCCACCTCCCCCTGCTTCTGAGGGGTAATTGGGGCCAGCAGCTACCTCTTGCACCTGCTGCTTGTGCCAGCCCCATTTTCACCCACAGCCGGCACCGCTGCTGGCACCCACTGCCGGAGCCCAGTGCTGGTCCTGATTGCTTGGCGCTGTCAGTGGGTGCAAACGGTGGCTGTTGGCCCCATCACCCCTGAGGGCTTCTCCACCTCCCCCTGCTCCTGAGGGGTGATTGGGGCAGCAGCCGCCGCTTGCACCCGCTGCTGGCTCCGGCTCCAATGGCTCCACACTGTCAGTGGGTGTGAGAGGGGCCATCACCATCAGTGTGTGGAAGTGGTGGCAATGGGAACGGGGCTGCCAGCAGAAAGGGGACCGGGGGCCTCAGCGGGAGGGGCCAGGTAGGGACACGGAGGATGGGTCGAGACCCGCCCCTATGCCCACCATAGCCTTTCAGCCCACAGTTCATTTCAAGGTGCACAGATTTGTGCATTGCCCCCTAGTCTTCTATAAAATGACAAAGGATGCTGAAGTTTTATACATATAACAAGATATATATAGGTATGTGTGCATATATACATGTATGTACATTCCTATGTATATACATACAAAATTAAAACTGGAATGCAGTACACAAAAAAGTAACACAACTTATTTCTGAGGTATTACAGAAATTATTCTGTTCTTCTTCTTTGGTGATGACTATTTAAGTTCTATATTTTACTTGCTTAGCACATTTCAATTACATAATACTATGTTATTAACTCTGGTCACCAAGTTTTATATTAGATCTTCAGATCTTATAGCTGAAAGTTTTCACCTTTTTACCAACCTCTCCCTATTTTCTCACCCTCAGCCCTGGGAACCAATTTTCTACCTCCATTTCTATGAGTTTTACTTTATTTTTAGATTCCACATGTTAGTGATACCATGCAGTATTTGTTTTGCTCAATCTGGCTTATTTCACTTAGCACAAGACTCTGGAGATCCACTTATGTTTCCACAAATGGCAGAATTTCCGTATTTCTCGTGACTGAAATATTTCATTGTGTGTGCGTGTACACGTGGGTGTATGTTGTGTCCATACCTGGGCTATTGTGAATACAATGAACATATGAGTACAGATATCTCTTCAATATTCTGCTTGCATTTCCTTTAGATATATACCCAGAAGTAAGATTGCTGGATCATATAGTAGATCAATTTTTAATTTTTTGAGGCACTTCTATACTGTTTTCCATTGTGGCTACAGATAATTTTTATAAGTGGACATAATATTACTAAAGGTATGTATTTTTTGTTGAACAAATGCATGAATTAATAAATAAGTTATGAAATAGTTGGATGACACAGGGTTAGTCATGTTTAAATCTCCTGATCTGTGCAAAGTACCCTCTCCCTCTATTCACTCTGATTATAGAGGTTATCTAATTGCTCCATGTTTCTGACAGTTTGTCATAACACAGGGATGGTGTGAGATGGGAAGTGGATACCTATTTATAAGTTGGACTCACCTGTACAATAAGAAGTTGTGTGTATTTCATACTTATATTTTCCACCAATAAACACGTTTTTAAAAATAACATCTATTGTCATAAATTATATCCTCTCATTTTCATCAATTCTCTTAATGCTTTTATAATTACTAATTTTTAAATGTTATAATGTAGTTTGCTTCTCTGGCTAATTTTTCTCTTGACAGTGTGGTCTTCTAGCACAGAGCTTTTTGAACTAGTGGTGTTGAAGACAAATATTGTTTTATTTCTTGATTTATTTTCATGTGCAGATCAGAAACTCCATTGCATACAATAAGAATTAATCACTAGAAAAAATGTTGAAAAATACATGCCAAATAAAATCCAAATTCTTAATATTTTATTCAAAGGACATAAAATTCATTTTTATACATATAAAACTGAAAGAAAGAGAATACAATTATAAAATCTGTAAACTATCCTTTGAAAGACTTACTATTATATTCATAGTTTTTGTACTTTTCCAACTGTATATCAAAGTTATGAAGGAAGGATTCTGTATACTGTTGACACTTTGAACAAACACCATATACATATATGAAGTTTTTAATGTAAGCGACATAGAACTCTCTTACTTGACATTTATTCAGCAAGCTGCCAAATAAAGTGTAAAGTATGTTTGGACTGTTTTAAGATAAGAAAATGGGCCAGTGTGTCTTTCTCCAAGACTGATGACCAGAGATTCACATATTGTGTTCAAGAGGGTGTAAGATGTGGTTCCTGTGAAAATGTGCAGTACCCACGGTGACTCATGTTACAGGGTTTTTGCTGTAAGCACTCTGTCTGATAAAAGAGAATTTAAAAAGGAATTTGGAGACAGACAAGACTTGGTTTTCAAAAGATAAGAAACTATGGATATACTTTGGTAAGGGAGCAGGAATTCAGTCATGCATGAGTTAGTCTTTTCAGAAAGCTATAGAGGAAATTACAGTTAGGACTGAGGCCTATGCAGAGAGACTGATCAATATGGGTGAAGGTAGATGGACAGGCTGCAGCTCCATGGGTCACATGTACCCAGAGTATCATTCAGGTGTGCCCACTACTGGGTTTGACAAATACAGACAGATATAGGAATTTTAATAGAATCAAGAATTTGGTTTTTCCAGTGGAAAAGAGAGGCTGAGTTCACAAGTAAGCAAAGCTGATGACATTAAGGATTAATAGCTGTTATTCCCACCAGAAATGTTGGTAGTTTTATTTGAAACTCAGTGTTTTTACCTGCAAATTGGGAATTAAGATAACTGTCTTTCCAGCCTGAAGGCTCAATATAGACATCAAACCACACACGTCAAGAGTGTGTAAACAAGCTTAACCGGTTTGGCTCCGTGGATAGAGCGTCAGCCTACTAACTGAAGGGTCCCAGGTTCGATTCCGGTCAAGGGCATGTATCTTGGTTGCAGGCACATCCCCAGTAGGGGGTGTGCAGGAGGCAGCTGATTGATGTTTCTCTCTCATTGATGTTTCTAACTCTATCCTTCTCCATTCCTCTCTGTAAAAAAATCAACAAAATATATATTTTTTTAAAAAAGAGTATGTAAACAATTCAACAACATAAATATGTAGTTGCATGTGTATGCATATATGTGTGTGTAACATTATTTTGACTATCATTTTTATAACCTGAGCCATCTGATTCTCAAGTGTGTCATAGTTACTGAGTTTGTGCTCCTTGGTTTCCTTTCCTCCTGCGTCCCTTGAGCAAACATCCTATATAATAAAGAGTTAATATGCTAATTAGACTGAACAGCAGAACAACTGTCCAGAGGACCCTCCAGACGACCTTCTGGACCAAGCTGGGCCTGTGAGGGCCGAGGCCCTTGCATGAATTTCGTACATTGGGCCTCTAGTTATTATATATGTATTTTAATTGGAAGTGGGCTTTTTTTTAATTCAAGAAAGACTTCTTTCCTTTGACTCAGTTCTACTACTTTTCCTTAGATATTTACAACGTTTTTAAAAAATGTCTTCATGTGTTCACATAGATCTCCTTTGATATTTATAAGTGTGATACCTTCCTAGTTTTCCTTTTAAGTCTTAGGCTTTATACTCTATGCCACCATCTACGTTACCAGATCCTTTTCATAATTCATCCTCTTTTTCCTTCAAAAAAACTTTTTTTTTTTTTTTTTTAATCTTCAGTAAAGCAGTCCTATTCCCTCATTCCTTCACATGAGCTGGTGGAATTTAAAGTTTGTTGCCCAAAGTATTGTTACAGTTCACTTTGAAACATGACCCTCTTTTAAGTTATCCCTACATTTCCAATGGAAACTAAACAGCCCTGCCAGAAGTGCCATATACTTGTGGGGGGGGGAAGGGTGAGGGATGGAGAAAGGGTGCACATAGAACTAAGGCACTGGAAAACTGTCACTGGGAGTTGTTTACTCAGTCTTGCCCTATTTTCAAGGGGAAGATTTCTCTTCATTTTTCATTTACTTTCCTTACCATGCCTTATTTTATTGTGCTCCATCTTCCTCTATAAATTGAA
The DNA here is from genome assembly GCA_025583905.1 of Ia io. Taxonomy (NCBI): domain Eukaryota; kingdom Metazoa; phylum Chordata; class Mammalia; order Chiroptera; family Vespertilionidae; genus Ia; species Ia io. The sequence continues at coordinate 24,342,717 of JAJQQW010000009.1, forward strand.
GGCCAATAATTCTCCTTGCACTGGTCTCAGCATTGTCACATTTCATAGAGCCACTTTTGCATCTGGTATCATATTAATGGATTTGCTACTTTGATCTGTTTAATTGTACTTCCCACTGCTCTAGGGAGAACACTACTCATATTTGTCTACAGCCTGTGCTCCTCCTGGAACTCAAAGAGTGTCATCTGCATGAAATAAAATTCATTTCAGACTATATGTAGCATCCCATTTTCATTTGTGTATTTTATTTCCCTGGAAGTGCCCTAAAATCTCATTGTAAAAGAGTTTTCAGACCAACACACACAGAGAAACTAGACAAGCAGGCTTGTCTCATTTCTCTGGCACCTTGAATTACACACCCTTCACACACATTCACCCACCGCTGCGTATGGGCAGCTGATAGGGTTGCTGGTAAATGTGTTCACATATTTTTAGCAATGCTCAGACAGATGGTCTTAACGAGAAACTGTTTGTGTTGTTGTTTTTCCAATCAAACATTTGCTTCATTGAAATAAAAGTAATGTTCTTCTCACTTCCCCTTAAAGCAGGAAGTCTCTTCAGATTCCTCGACCCAATAGCTTCTTTCGCTCCTACCATGGTGCCTATTGCATGTCTTATGCTACACTTTGAAAATTCTATAAATCAATGTCTAGTTTCAAAGTTTGGCTTTTAATATATGTCTTTAAATTAAAAAACAAAACACATAACTTGAGATTCACTTATGATGACCATTTTAATATTGTAATAAATAATGTCTAAAGTGTGCCTAATTTATCCACAATATTTCATTGGAATACTTTCTCCCTTGGATTCACTTCTTGAACTGTGATAGTTTCCAACAAAATGCTTATTCTTTCATTGGCACCTTGCATTAGCTCAGATTCCTTCTTTGTTCCTGTTTCTTAGTTACTTACTTTCTATTTTTAACATATTTTTATTGATTTCAAAGAGAGGAAGGAAGAGGGAGAGAGAGAGACAGAAACATCGATGATGAGAGAGCATCACCAATTGGCTGCCTCCGGAACGCAGTGGGGAAGGAGCCTGAAACCCGGCATGTGCCCTGACTGGGAATCGAACCGTGACCTCCTGGTTCATTGGTGGACGCTCATCCACTGAGCCACACTGCGGGGCTCTGAAGTTTCTTTCTCATGCTCACTCCCATTATTTAAGGAACACAAGCGCATTGCGGTTGTTTTCCCTTAGTGCCAAGCTAACCCTTAACTTTTTTGCTTACCTCTACTCTGTCCTGTTTTCCTGCACAACCTCACATAGCTGTGGGAAATGTCTTGGTCGTCCTCTTTCTTCTCTCATCACCCTGTCTTATAGAACTGTGTGAATTTCTGCTTCCAAATCCTCACCTTGATTTTCTGTCTGTGTACGCCTTTAAACATTTCTGCAGCTATTTTGCTCTTTAAAGCTCTTGGCTTGATTCCTTCTCTAGGGAATTGTCTTTATATCATTTAAAAAAATATATGAGTCACCACTTTGTGACATCTGGAAGGTTAAGCAGGGATTCTCTACCCTTGATCATCCCTCTTATATTTTTTAATTTCTTCTTGTTCTCATAGGGATATTCTCAACCTCCAAATATCTCTGCCAAATTCCTCAGCTTTTGAGAAATTAATTTTAGCTATTATCATAGCAGGATCAGAAAAAGTAACATCTTTCACATTGCATTATACAACCTCTAGTTTCTCTTGTATAAAAATACTATCAGTTTCTCTGACCCACTTTTCCAGGGATTTTTGGTAAATATTCACAACTATAAGCATGCATATCTAAACTAGAATTCTTAAATCTGATATTACAAATTGGCTTACACTTAACTTTATTGCTAAGTATTTTGGAGTTAGGATGCCCTCAAACTTTAGCCACTTATGAACTAAACTAGAAGCCTGGTGCACGAAATTCGTGCATGGGGGGTGTGTATCCCTCAGCCCAGCCTGCATCCTCTCCAATCTGGGACCACTTGAGGGATGTCCAACTGCCCATTTAGGCCCAATATTACCGGGATCAATCCTAAACGGGCAGTCAGACATCCCTCTCACAATCCAGGACAGCTGGCTCCCAACTGCTCACCTGCCTACCTTCCTGATTGCCCCTAACCGCTTCTGCCTGCCAGCCTGATCACCCCCTAACCACTCCCCTGCCAGCCTGATTGATGCCTAACTGCTCCCCTGCCAACCTGATTGCCTGTAACTGCCCTCATCTGCAGGCCTGGTCACCCCTAACTGCCCTCCCCTGCAGGCCTGGTCACCCCTAACTGTCCTCCACTGAAGGCCTGGTCCCCCTCAACTGCCCTACCCTCAAGGACTGGTCCCCCCCCCCAACTGTTCTCCCCTGCAGGCCTGGGTCCCCCCCAACTGCCCTTCCCTGAAGACCCGGTCACCCCCAACTTCCCTCCCTTGCAGTCCTGGTCCCCCCCATCTGCCCGCCCCTGCTGGCCATCTTGTGGTGGCCATCTTGTGTCCACATGGGGGCAGCCATCTTTGACCATGTGGGGGCAGCCATCTTGTGTGTTGGAGTGATGGTCAATTTGCATATTACTCTTTTATTAGATAGGATGATTCCATGTCTCAATTTTCTCTTGGAGAAAAGAAAATATTATTTACTGAGATTTTTGTTTATTGTTGTTAACTGTGTTGCTGTTTTTGTCACATCAAATTGAAATGGAATTTTTGGACTGGTACCCGGATTCTTTGTCTGCCGGAATCGAAGATTGAATCCATGGACAGAAAGTGGTATAATAAAGGTGGAGATTTATTGAAGAACAAGTACAGACTCCCACATGGGGACGGGAAAGATCCCACAGAATGGACTCCCACATAAGGAGGGGGAAAGGGTCCCATTGAGTTCCTTTTCCCTATGGCTTACAAAGGCTGCAGATCCTGGTGCCTTGATATCCCCTCTGATTGGTCACTATTCCCTTAGACTGGTTACTATAGTAACTCTTGGGCTCAAAGGTCAAACCTCACATGGGACATGTGAGGTTCTCCCGCTTCCTTCCTCATTGTTTTCCTATTCCTTTTGGACTTTCTTCTTCTCCTTCTGGATGAATGGCTTCCTTCCCTTTATTTTTTAAATATAGACCTTTTGCTGTTCCCAGCTTCCTCATTCTATGGAAATATACCTGTTACAGATTTTCAGCTTCCCTATTCTATGGAAATATACCTTCTGCTGCTCTGCAGCCCTGTACTTTCTCCATGGTCCCCTTAATTTCCAAAATTTCTAAAATTTCCTAAACCTGTCCTATTTTAACCCCCCAAATTCCTGTTTCAAAATGTAACATGTGATATTTGTGCAAAATACTTAAATCTCTGACCTTTAATTTCATTATCTTTAAAATGAAAATAATAATACTTCCCCTGCAGAGATGCTACATATCTTAGCAATAATGATTGCAAAGTCCCCGACATTCAAGTATTGATGATAAGGATGATGCCATCATCAACATATGCCTTTTACAGTTTATTCTATCCCTACAGCATTTTTTCCTGAGAGCTAAAATCATCTAGTATCAGTTTTTTTTTTTTTTTAACATGGTGAGAAGTTATATGGCTTAAAAACACTTGAAGCCCTAGCCAGTTTGGCTCCATGAATAGTGTTGGCCCCCACTCTGAAGGGTCGTGGGCTCAATTCTGATCAAGGGCATGTGCCTGGGTTGCAGGTTGCAGTCTCCATCCTAGCCCTATTTGGGTACATGAGGAAAGCAATCAATGGATGTGTCTCACATCAGTGTTTCTCTCTCTTCCCCTCCCTATCACTCTCTATCAAAAAATCAATGGAGCTTTCTGTTGGTGGAGTCTGGATGAGACACGCAGAAATGGCACTTCCAAGGGGAAGGAAAAGAAGGAAGAACAAGTGATCAGCCTCGGACCTCAGGTGGCTGAAGGAGAAAATGTATTTGGTGTCAGCCACATCTTTGCCTCCTTCAATTACACTTTTGTCCATGTCACTGATCTTTCTGGCAAGGAAACCATCTGCCATGTGACTGGTGGGATGAAGGGAAAGGCTGACCGAGATGAGTCCTCTCCATACGCTGCCATGTTGGCTGCCCAGGGTGTGGCCCAGGGGTGAAAGGAGCTGGGCATCACTGTTTTACACATCAAACTCTGGGTCACAGGAGGACATAGGACCAAGACCGCTGGACCAGGGGCCAGTCAGCTCTAAGAGCCCTTGCCCAGTAGGGAATGAAGATCATACAGATTGGGAATGTCACCTCCATCACCTCTGATAGCACCTGCAGGAATGGGGGTCACCGTGGTCGCCATCTGTGAACAGGACTCCTCAAATTATTGTTTTCTGTTAATAAATGCCTTTGTGTCAGCTAAAAAAAAAAAAAAAATCAATGGAAAAATATCCTTGGGTGAGGATTAACCAAAAACACACACAAAAAACCTTGCATATGTTTTAAACGGGAGATGAAGTTACTTTAATTTACCATGCTTATTTTTCTCTCTCTGTTTCTTATTTCCATTCATACATTGTACACTTTAAATGCTATGCCCTGCACATTCATAATATTCACTCCAACATGACAGAACAGTGCACAGAGCCTGGAATACAGACCTTGAACCCTCAGAACAGCCCCCTCTATGGATTTGATGTTAAGTTATTGGACTAATATATACATTTTTTAATATTCCAATTCCATATTTTTTCTTCCTTTATATGACACTTACTGGGTATCAAAAACATGCCAGGCAATATGCTAGCTACTAAAAATACAAAGGTGAATATAATGTCCTTGCTCAAATGATTTCACAAACTATTGGAAGGTGCACCCACATGAAACACATAATTACAGTAAAAGTGATTTTTTGTGACTTTCATATCCTAGTTTTCATTCTACCTTAATGTGAGAGCAAAATATCTGTTGGCTGCCCCTGCACATCCCCCACTGGGGATCAAACTACAACCCGGGCATGTGCCCTGACCTGGAATCTAGCAGCATCCTTTCAGTGCATAGGACGATGCCCAACCAACTGAACCACACTGGCCAGGGCTGTCATTTTTCTTTAGCATCTTTTAATATAGGAAAAAAATCATTATTTTTTACATCATTGACTTGTTGAAAATTTATAATCAATGATCTTATTAAATGACCCACATAAATTAAATGACACCTTTATGGTGTCATTTAATTTATTGCTCTAACTCCTATATTTTCTATAAACCAGAAGTAAGATATAAAGACTAAGTGATTTGCATTCAGCTTTTGGCAGGAGCATTTTTTAGGTGGTGCTCTGTATAGTAATCTGCACCAGTCAGGGGACACAAAGGTCTGGTTGTCCTAGTGTCAGTGGTGATCAGCTACTTCAGTAAGTCTCAACGTTCCTTCCATTACAGTCATGATTTTTTAAAAATTTGTTTCTCATCTTGATATCTGCAAGAAATCCTTGGAAGTGATACTTTTGGTCTTTAAGAATAAGCATACCCCATTAACTTCTCACAAAATGTTTTTTTTAAGTACTTTGATGATGTGTGCCTGACATAATTATTACAGTAATAGTCGTAAAATTATAATTTGTAATTCTGTCTTTCCTTCATATGTCTTAACTAGAAATCACATATAAAGAATTTTTTTTTGCATTAACCAGGTTTTTTTTTAACAATATAAAGTTTATTTCCTAGAGAAAAGGGAAGAAAATGCTTATTATTTTCATTTATAACCAATTTTCTGAGTAAATTATTAGTGCACTTCATGTCCTAATATATAAAAACCCTGAGTTGTAATGACCAGTAATGACCAGAGGCAGACCAACCAGAAGTCAGTGCTAGCCCTGCCCCTAAGCAAGCAGTTAGGGGCAATCAGGCAGGCAGGCAGACAGAGTGATTAGGGGTGATCAGGTAGGCAGATCAGTGGTTAGGGGTGATCAGGTAGGCAGATCAGTAGTTAGGGGTGATCAGGTAGGCAAGCGAGTGGTTAGGGGTGACCAGGTAGGCAGACGGCCCCTCACAGGGCTGACTTTGCGCCCCAGCAAAGAAAGAAGGAGGCCCAGGCCAGCCAAGCCATTGCAATCCAGCCTGTCGCCTGCAGAGGGAGGGCACCGGTGGCAGGGGAGAGGGGGCAGCACTGCACAGATAGCAAGCAGTGGCAGTGGCAAGGGTGGGGCCAGTTGCCTGCAGCTGGGGGGAGGAAAGCCCCGATAGGCCCTGATCTCAGGCCAGGCCTAGGGACCCTACCCGAGGCATTCCGGATTGTGAGAGGGTGCAGGCCGGGCTGAGGGACGCCCCCTGAGTGCATGAATTTTCATGTACCAAACCTCTAGTCTTTAATAATGATAAAGGTTTTCATTGTTTTAGCTTCCTAGCTTTCTGAGAACCATTCTTTTAATACCATGGATATAAAATACATATTTAACATTTTAAATTAATTTCAGTTATTGTTATTATTACTCTTAAAATTATCCCAACTTTGGTAGTGGAATCACCTTAAGGCTGTTAACTGTGACTTTTCAGTATGCCCACATTTGTCTTTGATAGTTTCCTTGATTTCTAGCATAGCAAACTATGTTGTTTTTTACATTTTGTTCCTTAGACCTGAAATAAGCTATTTTCCTAAGCAGCCCTGATTTCTTTTGGTAAGAATAATATTTAGACACCATGATATGTACGTGTGGGTGCTCAGAGCAAGTGAGTTGATATAGCTTCTGTGTCTCTTCAGTGGACAGAACTGCAGAAAAAAAATTTTTAAACAGCAAATACTCTGAGTTCATACTTAACACCAAATACAATGTTATATAATTTTAACTTTTTGACAATTTATGCTTATATCTCCTGTTTTACAGTAAAATTATAAATTATTAACTTGTTATTTGCTTTATTCTGTAATATACAGAAATAAAGTTTTGAATAACCATAGTGATTTCCTAACTAGAACAATAAATTCAATAAGGTTTAAGTACGTTATGTTTCTTTTCTTTGTAAACATTTCCTTTAAAGATGAATAGCCAAAATATTATGTTCTAAATCTTGTTGAAATAATTTCTCTGTGTAGTTATATTATGAACATGAAATATTTGTTTTAGTTTGTCCTCAACTTTTAAGACTGCATTTTTATGTAAGTTAATTTGTAACACATAAAAAGTTTTCATGTTTTAATTCAAAATTAATAACAATATATGCTCAGAAACATGTTACTTCCATTACAATCTTCTGCCTCTGTTCTGTGCCTTTTTGCATAAATAAGCATTTATATAAGTTTTTGTTTTGGTCTTTCAGTGTTTTGTTTGTGTATTTTTCTTTACAAATATTAATATACATATTACTATAATATATGCTATATTCTACTTGTTTTTCTCCTGTTGACTCTAGACAAAGCTGAATGTTTATTTATTATGGAAAATATACAAATAAACAGTGCTTAATATAATCACAAGTTTAATAAGTTCAAGACAGAAGTTACTTGATGTTGTAACTGAGAATAATGGATGATGGGGATACTTATATAGATATTCTGGGAAGGTGCCTATGGGTAAATGGTATTAATCCTATGAGCTGAAAAATGAAAAGAATCCAGTTGTATAAAAACCAGAGAGGAAGATGAGTCTGGCACATCCTAGAAACTGAGCACCAGCCAGTGAATTTGAAAATTAATGGCAAGGAAGGAAAGGAATTAAGTTGGAAAGTGGAAAAATAGGAAGAGGTTTAGTATGCCAAGAAAAATGAATCTTTATTTTATTTGAAATACAAAAGAAAGCGACAGAATGGTTAGGGCAGAGAAGTGACATGATATCATTTATGTTTTAAAATAATGACTGCTGTTTAGAAAATTGGAGAACAACAAAGATTAAAACTGTATTCTATATTACCTCCCTTCTACCTTATTATTTGTTCATTTCTGTTTTCTTCCTGGGTTAGTTTGATTTGCCATAACAGTGCTACAAAAGCACTTCCATCTTCTGCATGCTTCAACCTTTTTGAAAGCTTTTCTGACATAAAGGCACAATTGATCTCTCCTTTCATGTGTCTCTATTTCATACAATTTACCATTATTATAACATCTATCTTTTTCATTTTGTAATTGTGTGTTTATAAGCCATTTGTCCTATGAATACATGAGTAATCTGAGAGGATAGTATAGTAATTATCTTTGAGACCACAATAGCCACCATATTCATAACACATCTAGTGCTCCATTGAATTTTTTAAAATAAGTGAAAAAATGGATGATGTTAACATAAATCTTCACAAACATTCAATCATTAAAATTCTATTTTAAAAACTATCTATCTATCTATCTATCTATATATATATATATAAAAGCCTAAGCAACCGTTATGACCGGTTTACCAGTTGCTATGACATGCACTGACCACCAGGGGGCAGAAGCTCAATACAGGAGCTACCCCCTGGTGGTCAGTGTCCTCCCACAGTCAATCTCCTGTGGCCCGCCAACCTCCCGCGGTACCTCCCCCTGGCTGGCTGGCCCCGATTGGCCCTGATTGCCATCCAGGCAGAGGGACCCCACCTGTGCAAAATTTGTTCACCGGGCCTCTAGTAGTCTCATAAACTTGCTAGTAGAAGGCAATTCAGTTCTTTTGGATACTGTACCCTATCTTTTTATTAGTCAAATTCTAATTTACTTCCATATTTTATATGAAATTGAGGAGACAGATGGAAGCTAGGTAGACAGGGATGGGCCATGGGCAAGGGAGATGTGGAGTTGGGGGAGGGGAGTAGAACCAGGGAACCCATCTAGGTGGAGTTACTAAAACAATCCAACTGGGCAGGAGAAGTAACCTTTAAAATGAAGGGGTGGTGCTAAGACAGGCAGCTTGCAAATAACCCATCTCAAGGCAGTGAGGCATATAAACCAATCCCAAGGATGTTCCTGAGGCAGAATTCTTTGAAAAGACCAATCAAAAACTAGCAAGGCTGTATCTACCCCTAAACAAAAAGCATGAGTTTCCTATAATCTCTCTCTCTCTGGCTCACACTGGTTTCCACAGGATATGCTCCCCTGCACCCATGTGGCTATGGACATGTGAAATTCCACACATGGACTCATGGACTTTAATTAACTTGGATACTGAACTACACCCAGCTGGAACATGGAATAAAAGTGTTAGGGGCGAAAATAGAATATTGGGGACGAGCTATCGTTATGGGAAATATTAATCATGCTCTATTAACTATGTGTTGGTTAAAAAAAGGACATTGTGACCTGGCTGGGAGTTGTATGCCCCCAGGACCTGGAAGTCAACCTTGGAATGTGGTCCATTATCATTCAAGAACTGCCTATTATCATGTTATCATGGAAAGATTAACAATCTTGCTGCCCAAACAATGGAGTCCCACCCCAGCCTTCTACTTCCTCTTGCCTGTAATCCCTATTTACCCATGTAATCCTAATCCTACCCTACATAAGCAGGTGGTTTATGAGGGCTGCTGCTCTCCCATACTGCTGGCAGTATTGGAATAAATGCTCATATATGATTCAACCCTGTCTCTGCTTAATTGGCTCAAGTAGTGACAGGCAGCACAGACCCATTGACTGTCTGGTTACAGAAGATCTGGACACTAGCCTGATTTGGATCCCCAGCTGCAAGTTCTCCAGAACTGGCTTCTCTCAATAAACTTTGCTTCCGCTAACCGTTTTTGTCCAGGAATCCATTCTTTGGTTTGGCAAGTCAACGAACTCTGACTCAAACACCACACTTCCATTTCAAAATCAAAACTCACCTTTATGAAAACATTTGAAAACCATTATCTCTAAGCTTTTACAACATGTTTTGGAAGAGTTTGTATTCCATTTTACCTTATTGTAAAGTTACTGGTGTGTGTGTGTGTGTGTGTGTGTGTGTGTGTGTGTGTGTGTGTGTGAGATAGAGATATTCCCTACAGTAAGCAAACCTCCTGAAGATAAGAACCATTTCTTCTTCATCCTATTGTATTTTACAGTAAGGAAAAACAAATGAGTCTATTTCTCTCCTTAGACCCTATTGTTTTCCTTAATTTTTCTATTGTGTTATCGAACTATCCTTACCATCTGACCAGGATGGCCTTAATGGTCCCCTCAGCTTGACTGAACTTTAGACAGGTTTCTTCCTGACCACCCTTATCTGAGAAAACTTTCAATTATAAATTCTACTGTCCTCCTGTTAACATAAAAAACCACTGAAACCTGTAAAGAATTTTTGTGAGTTTATTTGAGCCAAACTGTAGACATATGCTGGGAAGCAGAACCTCAGTGAATTGAGATAATGCTCTGGAGATTGGCGGGTTACATTTGTATTTACATATTGCAATCAAAGGAAAGGGACGTAGGTGGGTTACATGAAATCCATTGGTGATAGATTAGAGAGGCAGGAGAAAGTAAAGGTGGGGGGGGACCCCTGGGATTGGATAAAAAGTGAAATGATGGACACATACTTAGGTGGGTGCAGGAACAATTAACATGATTGAAGGAATTTGTGGTATCTGCCCTGGTGCCCAGCAAAATAGATTGTGCCCCAAAAAAGGGAAGTTACAAGTTACCTAGACATTTCAAATGGTATGTTATTATAGATGCAAAAAGACAGATCGACTCAATTAAGATAAATGTTGACCTTGTCAGTGAAGATACTGGCCTAGGAGGTGACTACCCACCATAACTGCGTTTAGTTAAAGTTTAATTTCAGACCATCCTCTGTGGTTACTGTAGGTCTCTGAGTCGGCAAGACTGCCATGCAGGCCTCCCCTGAGCTTGTCAGGTAGCATGTGGCCCCTTTCATCCATACTCCTTTGGAGATGTAAATCTTCTCCCAGCCTCCAGACAGTTTAAACCCCAGAGATATCTTTTTCAAGGACCTAGGAGACATCCCTTTGAAATGCAATTATAAAAAAAAATATAGCACTACTGTCCTGTCTCTGTAGGAGGGCAGGAATAAATACAGATGGCCTATCACATCTAGTATTTCTCTACTAGATCACCCCAAAGTTTAAAACCCTCTGCCTTTTGTTTCCCTGGAGTTGACTTTAATCTCTCTTCTCTTACAGTAGTCTTGAATAAAATCTTCTTTGCCTACTTAACTCAGAAGTAGTTTTTGACACATTCCTCTTCTAAATGTCCAGTTGCAGATTACTGTCTTCCTGTTGGTGTCTGATACTGGGATAGGCAGACATAGTGAGAAACAAGTCTTCTGTTATTTTTTTCATTTGTTTTTCAGGTTTATGTGATAAATTCAAATAAGTTGTTCCTATACCATGGGGATAATGGTTCCTTTCTCTCTTCCACCAGGTTTTACCAATGAGTTTGTGCTACACCATGGGCAGAATCATGTCCCTGTCCTTGTGCATTCATCTACTTAACATCTTAAATCTGAATCAACCTACTATGGTAAAGTGGAAATTTCAGGTGACCATATGAACTCTATTCTGCATGTACTCTATTCTTCTATGAGACTTTTACGTAAAATTAAAATAAAGATGACAAGCTTTATATCTTCATTTATCAGATGAGGCTGCAACTTATGTGACTTGGCCAAAGTAGAGCCAAGATTAGCTTCATATTAATTCCCTTTCCCCTCTGATAGAGTCACTATTGAGGAGAGGGTCTCTGTAGCCCAATATGATTTCAGGACAAACTTGGTTCAAATTTTCTTCAGGAAAAACAAATTTCTAAGACCGATTGATTGAAAACACTATAATGACATTGATACAATTTACTGATTTTTAAATTCTAATGAATAAACTTGAAAATACTGAAAATCAGGCTACCTCTGAAATGAATTCATCATTTACTTAACCTTTAATGAAGACTGATAATAACACATTGGAAGAAAAATAACACAAATTGCCTAAAAACTGCAGGGTGTCTTCATTGTTCTTGCTTTGTTTTTAATTGAAAACAAAACAGGAGCAAACAAATGCAAATTTGAGCACTAGAATAATGTCCAACCATAGAAACATGGGGAAAAAATGCTACTCTCCACAAAAAAAAATAGACTGAAAACTATTTTTTCCTAATAAATTACATACTAAAGAAATAATGAGAAAAATCATTCTGTCACTGTGTATTATTTAATTTCCCTGTATAAGACTAGAGTGAACACTGAGTCTTCAAAATTAAAATCCTCTCTTTTTTATTTTATTTCTTCTTTGATCATCCTAGCTACTCAAACAATCTCTTTATATGATGAATGTGTCAAATGATATGTTTTTCTCCTCTCTGGAAAAACTTCATGAGGGATGTTTATTATGACACATGTACAGTTGATTACTAATTTTTCCTGTGGTTAGTAAAAGACACACACTTTTAACCTTTTTACTTTGTTTTCTTTTTTCTGCTTTATGTATACAATTGGCCCTGGATCAATCCTGGGGTGAGAGATACCAACCTTCTACCCAGGTAGTAAAAAATCTGCATATAAGTTAAGATGGGTCTCTGCATATGTGGATTCCCACCAACAGATCAAACATAAATAGGTAATGCAAGTACAGACATGGTAGATGAGTTATCTCTAAGCTATGAATCATTTGTTTTCCATTTACATAGAAGTAGGAGTGTACTTCTTCTCCACTGATACTGCTTTTGGCCATGTACATTTATTTGGTTTCATGGTGAGTGGACTGTACTTTAGGCTTGGGCATGTCATATGTTTTAGCCAATGGGCTATTAACTGGTGTGACATAAGCAAAACAAAATCTGCATGCATGGCGAGGTACTCATTTCTGTGTTTCTGGCATCATCTGAAGCAAGAAATGTCTTAGGTGGCCCACTCATCCAAGAAGGATAAGAGATATGTGCAACATACCTGGACTCAATCTGTAGCTTAGAGTCAAGCTCAATTCAGCCCAGCCTAGAACAATTGAACCTCAGCCAACCCACAGGTATCTGAAATAGAATAAATGATCATTGTTTAAAGGTGTTAAGTTTTGGGGTTGTTTATATGCAGCTAACTGATACAAAAATGTACAAAAATTAAAAAGCTACAGTGAAAAGTCACTTTCCTTACTACCCCTTTCTCTACCAGTAGAGTCCTTGACCAGAAAGTAAACACTATTATTAATTGCTTCTGTTTATTGAAGATATTCTATACATATACGAACAACTATATACTTATAGATACACACACATTTCAAAAATACATTATTGTTTACATATACTATTCTATATTGTTTTTATTGATTTGAGAGAGAGATCAATTTGTTGTTCCACTTATTTATGCACTTATTGGTTGATTCTTGTATGTGTCCTGACTGGAGATTGAATATGCAATATCAGGTTGACACTCTAACCAACTGAGCTACTATTTTGACTTCTTTTACTTTCTATATTTTCCATATCTGTACATAATAATTTGCTTCATTCTTTTTAATACCCTAGTTATAGTCTATTTATGAAACTTTCATAACATATTAAAGTATGCTTCATTTCTGGACATTATAGATCATTTCTAAACTTCCTATAATGTCCTATTTATTCCAGCATGAGTCCCTGATTTGAAAACGTTATCTTCTATTATTATATTTTTTAGCAGTAGTGGATTAATACTATTTTGTCTTTTAAAAAGGGCTGTATATCTACACTATCTCATTTAATCTTCAAAATTATCTTATGAAGTATGTATGACCATTATTTTCTTATTTTACTGTGGCAGAATGAAGTTAATTGTCAGGGTTCTTATTCCAGCATTGCAAAGGGTTCAGCAATCTGGAGAAAGACTGTACGTAGATTAAATAAGAGTCCAAAGACGAAAGACAATTTTGAAAGGCATTGGGGGTCAGAGGAGCTTCAGCTAAAGTCGCTAAAAGTTCTCCTTGTCTCAGGACCCTTGCTTTTTATTAACATAATTTGTTCTAAGGCAAGGTGGAGATAATACACTTCAAAGGGTAGGTTACAGAAGCATTGTCAGGTTGGGGAATAGACTTTGGCTGTTCAGGTATTTGGCCAACAGGAGGCAATAACATGTAGATTGAGATGCCCTGAGCTGTCTGGCAGCAATCATCCTATTCAGGTTTGGGGGAAGTGCCTTTCAGCCATTCCAACAGGTGACTACATATGTGACTCAGCCCTTGTTGAGTCCCCAAGTTTCATCAACCTTTTGATGAAACTCTTGTAATTATGACATGCTGGAATTGGTTTCTGGCAGTTAATAGGTCAAACCAACTAGTAGGTGATGTGATTGGAACTCAAACTCAGGTTCTCTGTTATAGAATATTGCCTGACCCACTGAGGACTTGTTGAAAATGCAGAGGGTCCAATGCTTGCTAACTCGAACTCCATTCCAAATAAAATTCATGAGACTTCTCTTTCTGCATGATAGGACAGAAGTGGAAGTTAAACAAGCAGGGATATAGTAAAATCTTTCAATATTAATTCATTTACTCAATGCCTACTGTGCATTTAATAACCACAAAGCATTGTGATATGTATTGCATCTATCCTGAAATATATATTCCAAAATAAGCAAGAATTTCTTTTCCCTCCCATCTCTGTGGTTTGTTTAAAATGTGGTGTTCAACATAAGATTTGGTCGAAAAGGAAAGCAATTAAACTGTTCTGCAACTGGGCTTAGAAATTTTAGTTGAATGAAATTCAGAACATAGTTTTCAACTGTAATGAAAGATTCATAAAACAATTCTAACTCCCAAATAAAAAAGGAGAAATTTAAAGAAAATTAGTAATGAGTTTCAGGAACATTTTTATATTATCCATGTATATTCAACAAATGACAGAACCATGTATTGAATCCTCATCTAGCAAGGTTCAAATCCTTTCATTTATTTATACACTGATTCTAGAACTAAGTACAAAATGTAAATGTAAAGACTCCTAAGTGAGACATAAACTTCTCTTCATTTTCCTTTTCTTCATACTGAAGGTAAATTATTTAAGTGTCCTGGTTTTGGTGTATGAAGTAACCTTACTTTAGGTATATCAATATGATAAAGTAGGATGTGTTTACAGTGAAGATCAGCTTTCCCTTGATATGTAAAATTATTTCTCAGGGCCTGAAGAAAGAACCCCACTCTTTTTTTTTCTTTTTTCTTTTTTTTTTTTTTTTTTTTTGCCACTGCACTTATAGGATTCACCAAATATTGTGTAAAACTTTAATTTAGTGATATATGTACTTGCAGTCAAAAAGAAAACACATAGAATATTCAGATGTTTACAAATCTAAAATTGCTAAGTTATATAAAATAAAATAAAAATGTAATATTAGTGCCCAAAACATTCACAGTAGAAAATATGAAACAGGTTTTGGTTACCAGTAAAGAACTATAAGAGTCTTGCTATTTTATAAAATAAAGAACCTTTCCAAAATTTTTCTAAATCTATTTATTTCCCAAATAAACAACTTCTGTTTGCTTTCAAATTTTAAATATTGCCAAGTCACATCAACTGGGAGAAGGAGATTTAATTCAAGTGTGTTTACATAATCTTTGCATAAATAATTAACAAAATAGAAGATAAACTAACAAAACGCAAAGGCTAGCTATAATGTGGCAATATTGTAGTATAAACTGATATGTAAAAACAATACAACTTTAAGGTACCTAAAACCTTATATTAGGCTAAGTAAATTTAAACACAATCCAATATAGTAAAAAGGTAATATGCAAATTGTCCTCTTAACTGGGAGTTCGACCAGGGGGTGGGGCTGGCTGGCCAACTGCTCACAACCCCTCCCCCCAGTGGGCCCAACCCAATTAGGGCAGGCGGGCTAGACCCCACCAGTACACAAATTTGTGCACCAGACCTCTTGTTAATAATATATCTAAATCTACCTCTCTCAGAGTAGAGACTTTATAACAATTGCTTAATTACACACATGTTTACAACTTACTAATATTTCTAAAATATAAAGAAACTGCATATTGTTTTAACAATTCAGAAGTTTTAAAAAGTCATGAAGCAATAAGTAGAAAACAATTTTAAAGTAATTATTTTACAATTATATTAAATTGATTAGAATTCCACATAATTATAGGGTTTATCTATGCATTTTAAACTAACATCAAAATTTATTTCTTGGGAAAATAATATGTAGGTTCCTCAAAAAGCCAAAAATATGATCCAGCAATTTTATTTCTGCTATATATCTATAGGAAATGAAATCAGTATCTTGAAAAGATATCTGCATCTGATGTTCATTGCTGCATTATTGACAATAGCCAAAACATGGAAACACCTAAATGTTCATTAACGAATTAATAGGTAAAGAAAATGTGATATGTACATAAAATGAAATATTATTCAACCATAGAAAAAGAAGGAAATTTTTCCATTGGCAACAATATGGATGAATCTTGAGGGCATTATGGTAAATAAAATAAGTCAGACATAGAAAGACAAATGTTCTGTGATTTTGTTCATATGTGGAACATAAAAAACAAAAACAAAAAAAAACCCCACACACACAAACAAACAAAAAAACAAACTTATGAAAAAAGAGAACAGATTGGTGTTTTCCAGGGGTGGGAGGCAGGTTACACCTTTTTAATGTAATGTCAAACCAGATAAGGCACTTAGTCACTTCTGATTTGCCTGCCTTAATGCATTATTTATGCACATGTCTTTATGAACTTCATGTATGTGGGTGACTTGACTGAGTTTTGGTGGAGACAAATGGGGCTAAATATCATATTGATGAAAATTTAAATGAGAAGTTAGACATAAACTCAGTCAGCCCCTTTCTTACTGCTGATTCTCATACATTGCATCTTAACCACTTTACCACCCCCTAAATGGTTCAATTTTATTTACAAACTGGAGACCCGGTGCATGAAAATTCATGCACTGGAGGCAGGGGGGTCTCTTAGCCTGGCCTGCCCCCTCTCACAGTCCAAAATCCTTCAGGGGCAGGAAGCGACCCAGCGATCAGGGGAAGGCGACGCCCCCATCACACCTCTACTGCTGCCACTGCTGGAAGCACAAGCCTCGGCCGGCCCTTGTTACCTGAGCCTCGGGCGGCCCTGGGCAGGTGGGCAGCTACCATCTGAGGCTTGCCTGCACCTTGGGCATCGGCTGGGCAGCAGCCATCTGAGGATTGCCTGTGCCTTGGGGCTGCCCTGGGCGGGCTGAGGGGACTGGGGGACTCTGTAGGCAGGTGCACAGAGCGGCCGGACCCACCTGGGGGTGGGGTGGGCCCGGCCATGCCATGCCTGCCACCCAGGCGGGACTGAGGGGCTCTGGGCGCTGCCATCTTGTGGCTGTGGGCACCACCATCTTTGAGGGCATGGCAGTCAATCAGTCAATTAGCATATTCCCTCCTTATTGGCTGTGGACACCACCATCTTTGTGAGGGTGTGATGGTCAATTAGCATATTTCTTTATTAGATAGGATATTTTCAGTATTATTGTTCTCCAACTCCTGCTAACAATCCTTTCTCAATAGAACTGATGTCATTGTGGATGGTAAAAAACACAATATTAGGTACCTGAGCTAAAGTATTAACTAGCATTAAATTTCATCATGAGAAATTTATTTCCTTTAAAATAAATTATTTATTGATTGGTTTTAGAAAAAGAGAAGGAAGATGGAGAGAGAGATAGAGATCTGTTGTTTTATTTATTTATGCACTCATTGGTTTTCATTGGTTGATTCTTGTATATGCCCTGACCAGGGATGGTACCCACAACCTTGGCATAGAGGAGACTATGCTCTATCCAACTAAGACCCAGCCAGGGCAATAATTTATTTATTTCAATATTTTTTGAAATCAATATTTTTATAGTTATTAGGTCTTTAACATTTTCTGTCATTAGATAACATTAAAAAAATCAAAACACACACACACAAAAAATAAAACAGAAACAAGCCTTGGCTCACTTGGTTGAGTATCATTCCACACACCAAGAGGTCACCAGTTCATTCAAGTTTGATTTCTGGTCAAGGCATATACCCCAGTTGCTGGATCAATCCCCAGTAGGGGGTGTGAAGGAGGCAGCCGATTTATCTGTTTCTCCCTTTCTCTTCCTCTCTAAAATCAATAAAAACATATTTTTAAAAAACAAACAAACAAGAAAACAAGCCACAAACAAGGACTCCAGAAGCAATATCCATCTAACAAAAAATTGATGTTTTGTTTGTTTGTTTGAGTTTCTTCCCATTTGTCCAAATTAAAATTTTGCTTTGAGATGAAAGTACTTCAACCTAAAATGAATCAATTTACAAACTGTTAGGTAAATAACCATATAGGACATTTGAGTCCATGGTAGAAATTGTAAAAGTTCATGAAATACTAACTTTTGGGTAACACTTGCCTATTACAAAGACAGTTCACTTTATTTTTTTAAAGAGAAATTCTGCTTCCAACTGCTAAATTTTCCTCCAGCTACACTTACATAATATGATTTAAAATTAACGTTTGCTTCAGAATTTTTAAAAAGCAAGTGTCAGAGAAAACACAATGTAGTATGCGATGCTCATCATTTGATGAAAGGAAACATGCCGTTTCGCTGGGAGTGTTGAAACTTCTACTTCTGCTGATTCCACAAACTTTTCATTGCATTATTTCTTTTGAAATGGCACTAGACTACATAATATATGATACCTTCAGCAATAGATTAACAAAAACAACGGCCATTTCATGTGGTTTCTTAATTTCAGTTTCTGCAGAGAAGATAAAATATTTTAAGAAATAGAAAAAAATCTGTTCTAGACCTCAAATTACTGAGGCATAAATCATGGGAGTGATGGTTTGGGCCTAGAAAACTAAGGGCTGCTAATAATAGTGGGCTGTTAATATAAAAAATAAGAAAGAAAAATGCACTCTATTTTGGACTGTCAGATTCAATGAAGGATGGGCCATGTGATAGGTGCACCAAAGGGGGTGAAATGTAAAATAGACTTTCTAAATAAAACAATTAAATATTGTGCATTTTAAAATTGCCAAAATAATGATTTAATTTTAAATATAGATGGTGTTAACTTGAGACCGAGAATTTAAAAAACAGACTTTTACTGTGCAGGTAGGCAATTTGTTGCTTGGAGTTTCTAGAATTTCTTAGGTAACTAAATCTAGTCACCATCAAGTAAATTGAATAATTCAAATATACTGTATATCTGAGTAAATTCAATATTCATCATATAGTTCTGCTCCAGTTGGAAAATATATCTAATATATACATATATATACACACACACACACATGTATATATATATATATATACATATATATATGTATATATATATATGTGTGTGTGTATATATATATATATATATATATATATATATATATATATATATATATATATTTGTTTCACCCACTGCTTCAGTCTGTCATAATTGCAAATATTTGAAGGTTTCTAGAGTTTGGGGAGCAGCCAGCTAACATGATGAGGCCCCTATAGAATATGAAGAATCAGAGTAGAGTTCAAGCTTGTGTTCCTATACCTTCAGCATCTGATGTCCTGCTAATCTGTTCTCTTGGTACAAGTCATTCCTAGTGATGGTTATGATGGCAATATACTTGTCTATGCTCTGAATGGTAATGGGGACATACTAGTAGAGTTTACTTTTCTTATCATGGCTGAACTTTTTGCCCTCCCATTTGGACTCCTGCTGCTTGTATGCCCTTCATTCTTCAATTTATCCATAAATATGTTGTTCTGAGCATCAGGAAAGTGTAGATACTTTCCGTGACTCTGTGGGCCCAGGAATTCATCCTGAGTGAGCTCAACGCTCCTCTTGTTTCTAAATGCCTTGTGCCAGCAGTAATCTTGCTCTTCTAATATTTGCACTAACAAGAGACCTAAAGTAACAGTTAAAGCAAAGAAAAATTAGATTGAGTTTGCAAACTGGACTAGGCATGATTTTTGAATGCTGAATTTAGCTAACATAAATAATTAAATTGATAATAATTCACTTGAAAATATTTAGATTATCTGTGGCAGGATTAGTAGGAGTTCAAAAACATAAAAGTAGGTTCAGTTGCAAAAAAGTAGTTTTAAATTATTTATTTCTTAGTATTATCTATGTTAAATCCTCAACATTTATTTTTGGCAGTGTTTGTAAGGCTGCTGCAGTCAAACTTCAGTCTACAGAGAGTATTTAGTGTCTCCTTATCTAATTGTCCCCGAATTTCTTCAGCTGTCTTTCTGTTCCCACTTCTGTTCTAATAGTTAGAGAAAGTCAATCTCTTGTCAAATTGGTCATCTTGTATCTTCCAATGTCTTCATTGTGTCTAATTTTCTACTTCCTTATTTGCAGTTGTTTTAATATTTGTGGAAAATGCAAATTTAAAAAATTTACTATCCTATCACAAGTTGACACAATGATTATTTTCCGGTTGGGTCTACAGAAATATTTGTGTTGACCCAGAAATTCTTTCATTACTTATGATGGAGTTCTTTCCAATAATATCAAAGACAGAGATATTGTTTAAGTGGATCAACATAGGATCAACCTGGCTGGAGCCTTGTCCTATGCACAGAGAGGTCAACCCAGTTTGATTCCTTGTCAGAGCACATGACTGGATTTCCAGCTTGATCCCCAGTAGGAGATGTGCAGGAGGTAGTCAATAGGTGGTTTTCTCTCATGGGTGTTTCTCCCTCTCCCTCTCCCTCTCCATTCCTCTTTCTCTCTAAAAATCAATAAAAATGTATTTTGAAAAATAATCAAATAAAAGGATCCACATAGTATTAAACAGATGATGGTGATAACTTCTGTTGCTCACCATATAAACTTACATGCTGTCCTGCAATGTGAACTAGGTGTGCTCCTCAAAGCTATCCTTTCATAGACCGACCAGGTAAAAACTGAACTCATACAGAGACATTATATTGATCATACCATTGTTCATCTATTTCTTTACATTCTGAAAGAATAACCTGAGTGCAGGTTAAGAGACTCTTATGAACATATTTTTATTTTTGCTTTGTTTCTTACTCCCTGATAAATCAGAATTTTTGTTTTATGAAGGGATATAAGTTTCAAATTTGATTAAAGTCTAAAATGTATGTGCTTTAAACTGATCTAAACTTCTTCCCTCCAAAGCTAGAATGCAGTCAATGACAGTAGGCTTCAGGGAGTCCAAGGTGAAAGAGGCCTGCTCCCAATCTAAAGAGTGTCGTAGAAAAATCCTGTGCATTAAGGGCCACTTATCCTTGTGTTCCAAAACCAAGCCATGGTATAGGACAGAATCTGAAACCTGCTAAGTGCCCCTCACCAGGAGACTGTCAAGCAAGTTATTGTATAACCATTGCAGCCTTGGTAATGAGATTTTGGAAGAATTTTTAATAAATTTGGAAAAAATTAATTATGCAAAATTAAATACAATATACTGGATTCAAATATGTATAAGCAATATATTCATTCAGTTGGTAATTATTTTGATAAAGACTATTTATCAGGTACTGTTCTAATAGAAGATGGAGATATTCGGGTAACCAAAACAAATGAAATCACCTATCATCCACCTACCCATCTACCTGCCTACCTACCTAGCTACCTATCCAACTCTATCAGTCAGCTGTTACTGTGCAAAAAACACCTCTTGAACTCAGTGACAATAAACAAAATAAACAACTTTTTACCATCAGAGCTTTGCTTTTATATCTGCTGATCACCTAGAGCTTTGTTAATGTAGGCAGGCCCTTCTGAACAGTTGCAGATCCAACTACAGAAGGCACTACAGGCTGTCTAGAAATCTGGACAAGAGATATTTCCTGTGCTGGGATTCTTGGGCTCCCCAACGTAGAAGCTGAGAGGAAACCCCAGAGAAGTTTCCAGATATACTTTATTAAGCTTATGCTGGAGCACAAGGGCAGCAGCACAGAGGTCAGGATGGTCCTCTCACCTGGCTTGGGGGTAGCTGTGCTTAGCTGCATTTATAAGCTGGGAATGAAGTAGGCTTGTGTGAAAAGGCGGGCTTTTTGAAAATGGCAGACTTATGGAATTTTCCATTTCTGGATGGGTCACTCCCTTTCCCAAACTCCTTTAACTATCTCAACATCTTTCCTTTTTACCCTCCAGCCTTAAGTATGGTAACTATTACCACAGCTATTATCTCCATGATAAAATAGTAGTCCCCTTGTTTTTAATTTGCCTCCAATAGCTAGCTATTGAGATTAATTTACATCAAATTATCTATTAAAACAACTGATGTGTTTCTTGACTAGATTCTGAGTTATATTTCAGTGGCCAAAGCAAATCACATCACAAACCAAGTCCAATATCTGTGGAATTGGACTATATACTCTTCATCTGCTAAGGAATTCAAACCATCACATTATAATCTATCCACTAATCTATACTCTTCTAGTATTTTTTCCTCATCTGTGTGTCCTATTAAGGAAATGATTAAAAATACTTTTGTGTGCTGTTGAAGGAAATAATTCAAAATACCCACTGTTTTTACATTCATTTATATTTTCTCTACTTTTCATTTGTGCAAACTTATGATAGTAACAACAGCTTACATTTATTCAGTGCTTACCTAGTGCAGGCACTGATGTCTAATCTATATAACAATCTTATGAAAAAGGTAATCTTATCATCCCTAATCTATACTAATAATAGACAAATATGTAAATTGACCATACCTCTGAGACACCCACAGCCAAACAGGAGTGAGTATGCAAATTAACCTGCCAAAATGGTGGGCCTGTGGGCAGCGCAGGTGCCCAGCAGCTGGGGGCGAGGGTGGGGCGGGATGCTCAGCTGCTCCGGGCCTACATGTGCAGGTGCTGAGAGGCCAGGGGCAGGATGGAATGCCCGCCCACCCTTCACATAGCCAGGGTGACATGGCAGGCATCCCCAGGATCCCACCCGCTATGAGCCTGTGGCCAGTGCGTGCGCTGGCGCCAAGTGGCCGGGGTTTTGGGGACGCCACTGGAGTGTCCGGTTCTGTCAGCCTGGCCTGGGGATGGCTGGAGTTTGCAGTCCTTTTGGTTTCTGCAACCCCTGGACCAGAAGTGAAAACCAGGAGTGCAGGGAGCACCAGGAATTCTGGGAATTATAGTTCTGGTGGCAGCCCCTGGACTGGAAGCAGAAGCCCAGAGTGCAGGGAGCACCAGGAATGCTGGGAATCATAATTCTGGTGGCAGACTTGTTGCGGGATCTCCTAGACACTAGAGCAAAGTGAGCCTGGAGCAAGTTACTGTTGTGGTGGGGGATGGAGGGAAAGCAAAGGTGAGAGACATAAGTAAAGTCAGAGTGTTGAGGAAAAATTAAAGGGAAGATATCCTGCAACTTCTAGGAAATATCCACCAATGGATCAAAGAAAAAAAAAAAGACCTCTATTATTCTGTGGACACCAAACCAAACTGGGTTGGGGTCTCAGACAATTCACTCATATGATTGCAAAGACATACAGAAACTCCCAGATTGGAGAGTGCTCCCCTGAGGGCTCCCAGATTGGAGAGGGTGCAGATTGGGCTGAGGGACCCACCCCCCATGCACGAATCTTCATGCACCAGGCCACTAGTATAAAAATAAAAAAAACTAAGTTTGAGGGCTGTTAATTAGCCCAAGATCCCACAATTTTTATTTGGTATAGCCAGGATTCAGAAACAATGATATTTTGGCAGAACTCATATGCTCAACTACCACAAAACAACTGGTTCAAAATGAAATTTTACTGGAAATACTAGTCACTTGATTTTAACTGCCCGCTTAATCCTTTGGGTAATTACACATTTATACAGTACATATTCAGAAATGCTAATTTTTATGAAAATTATCTGGGTTGAAACCATGTTTTCCTGTGTACCAGAGAATAGAGGGGAACATACATTGACTTGTTTACGATATAAGTGTGTGTGTGTGTGTGTGTGTGTGTGTGTGTGTGGTTGTTTGCGCACCTGGTGCATGAATTCTTGTACCAGTGGGGTCCCTTGGCCTGGCCTGCAGGATCGGGCCAAAACCTGCTCTCCGACATCCCCTGAGGGGTGTCGGATTGTGAGAGGACACAGGCCAGGCCAAGGGACCCCACTGGTGCATGATCAGGGTCAGGGAGGGAAGCAGGAGGTTGGCCAGCTGGGGAGGGACTGCAGGAGGGCTCCAGGGCATGTCCGGTCTGTCTTGCTCAGTCCTGATTGTCCAGACCCCAGCAGCAAGCTAACCTACTGGTCGGTGTGTCTGCCCCCTGGTGGTCAATGCACGTCATAGCGACTGGTCGACTGGCCAACTGTCTGCCCCCTGGTGGTCAGTGCACATCATAGCAAGTAGTTGAGCAGCCTTAGCATATCATTAGCATATTACTCTTTGATTGGTTGAATGGCCAACCAGATGACAGGACACTTAGCATATTAGGCTTTTATTATATAGGTTTCTTTTAAGCATACATTGTTAAAAAAGATCTTTGAAAGTCACAAGTTGTTTCTCATCATTATGATTTTAGACAAATTTTGAAAAGCTTCAATTTAATATTTAAAATATAGATATATTGTCAATTTTCATGTGCTGAAATTTGAAGACAATTCAAGAAAATTTTGGAAGGGTAGGGAATTAAATGAGTTATCAAATTATTAAGCATAATCTGATCCTTGACTCTCTCATTCTTTACACTGCATTCATTTTTCTTTTTTTTTGACTAAAGCTATTACTGTATGTGTGTGCCTGTGCTTGTGTATGCATGCATGCATGCATTTGTGTATGATCACTGATGGTTTGCTTTTTGCCATTTTAGAATGTCCGTTGAGAGGGAAATGACAGTAGCAGAGAAACTATTATGTGACCAGAGAGTACACAGGAACTGGCATCAGCTTATTCACTGAATCCTCACAGTGAGCGACATAAATCAAAGCTCCCCCTGACAGTACAGAAAGGCCAGTAAGTTTTGGCAGAAAGATGATATAGGTATAGCTTTCAGAGAATAAGATAAGCTTCTTTCCATGGTGCCATCTACAGCAACTGCAAGGAGCTTACAATTCTGATGTTCCATGATGAGATTTTTAAAATATGTTATAGGGACCTTTTGCAATGTTAATAGGTTTAATAATGGTAACTGAATAATTAAGATGGACTAATAAAAAGATTGGTTTACATACACCTCTTATGGATAGATATAAATGGGTATGATGATGTTTACTGTAATTAAGGGTTGCTATTGCAGAGAAGTCAGAAGCTGCCCCCTGGTGGTCAGTGTGCTCCCATAGGGGGAGCGCCACTCACCCTATATACAAAATCTGACATAGCTTATTACATTAGAGTAAAGAAAAAGAAGGAGGAAGAGGAAGAAGAGAAGAAGGGGAAGAGAATAGTTCCATAAATATAATTTAATATACTTGGGCTTAGATAAATAATAGGAAACAATGCAACATTGCATTTATATTCCAGGCCTTACAAGGAAGGTTTTTTTTATTGCTGTTATAAATACTATTAAATGTATCCATCCCCAGACAAGTATAGTCTTTGATGCAAAATTAGGGACATAATACAAGACAATATGTATCAATGATA
This sequence comes from Ia io, assembly GCA_025583905.1. NCBI lineage: Eukaryota > Metazoa > Chordata > Mammalia > Chiroptera > Vespertilionidae > Ia > Ia io. The sequence goes on from JAJQQW010000009.1 coordinate 24,368,054, forward strand.
ATTTTAAGGAATTGAACATATTTTACTTTAATATAGTCTCTCCAGAATTAATTATTTAATAATTATTTTATCATTGTCATAAAGAAAAAGAATTGCTGAACTTGACAAGGGACAAGAAAAGTAAAGAGTTGTATATGATTATTAACAAAAGAGTGAGTGATGTGAAAGTGTGGAGGTATATTTTTATTTTCATTATTTTAACATCTGATTATAAGGTCTATAATCTTTTCAATGGTTGAACATACACTAGTGACTAGATTATAAGTTGCCCTCTAAAAGCAGGGTTTTTGTTTGCTTGGTTGTTTTACTTTTGTACTTCACTGCTTTATTTCTAGCAACTAACACAGTACCTGATAGGTGCTCAGTAATAGTTGCTAAATGAAAGATTATTTGGGGGAACCACATGGATAGCCCTTTATTAGTTATTGTTTCCAAAACAAAAGGGAAAGAAAACTTTTAGTTGAAAACTTCATTTTTCCTTGATATTTTTTTCCATCAAATGAGGACACAGGCAGTTGTGAAATCAATATAAGTAAGGATTTCACAAAGAATAATACATGTAGCCATAAATATGTGGAAAATATAGTTATTTTTATATACATGTTCAAAATTAACACTATAGTGAGTAATATTTCACCTAAGAGATTGGAGAAATAGCTATATTTGTGTACCAAAAATTGTTGTTGACAATAGTCAAAAATTGAAGAGTAGAAGCAATTAATTAATACAGTGAAGGGTTATAAGGGAGGAAATGGTTATCAGAATACTCTTAGGAGTATAGTTGTGTAGTGCTTGACAGAGCTGTGAACATTAGTAAAGAAACACACATATTAAAAAAAAACCCTCAATCCAGTAGAGAGGAACTGAAATGAATAAGAAATCTGATATTTCTCTCTTCCTCTTCTTACTTCCTCTAATGTCTGACCCAGGCCTTTGATTAGCTGAACACAGTTAGCAAGCAAAAGGGAAGAAAACCAGATTGATCAAGTCCATAGGTACAGCCTTTGCTGTACCAAGCAGGGTGGAGAATGGTGGAAAGTAAATCTGGAGTGAGCAAGTAGGGGATATGCAAGACATCACAGAAGCTCAGGTGGTGCCATGCGGTTTCTTCACATATACCAATATGGTTCCTTCGGGTCCAGAGACCAATGGACTGGAATGATAAGGTGTCAACCCACCATCTCTCCACAAACATATACAATTATTTACAGCAGTAGAGCAAAGGCCGGATAAATACCTTCAGAAAGGCAAAAATGAACAAATACATGAGTCACAGGTCCATAGAAATTCTGAACTTCCTGTTAGGACTAAGTGAAATTGCTTTACCCTGGGGAGCTCTATTTGCTTCCCAGCAGAAGTGCTAGACATTAGATAAAATAAATAGCCTAATAATTTAGAGCCTTTGTGTAGTGCAAGTGCCTGGCATTAAGCTTTTTGATTTTAGTGTAAGTGGCTGACATTAAATTTTGATTGCTGAGGCATCTGTATTAAAAAACATCCATCTTGAATAAACATTTTGCCAGCTGTATAACATAACCACTAGCTAAACAACCCAATAAGAAATCAGATCATCAATAAGGAAGTTCTACCCAGGGTTTACCTGAATTAAGCCTTGAGTCTGCTTTTTTGAGAGGCCCTACCTCTCAATCTATTTTCATTGGTCCCTGGCTCCACCCTGTGGAACGTTCTTCCTATTCCATTACCATTCTTAGCACATCTGATGAGGACATTGGGCAATATGCCCTCTTTGGGTCTGTAGAGATTTGCCAGCCTTTCTTGGCATTTGAATTATTAAGAATCAAATGATTTATGTCTGAAATAGTCACATGCTTCTTAGACTAGATGTAAGTTTTCATTGGCAATATGAAATTCTCAGAAACTCGATTTAATTTTATTAGATTTATTTTTATTTATGTTTTTCCTTTATTGGATTTAATTTTTTTGGTAATTTTTAATATATTTTTATTATTATGGTAAGGATTCCTAACAGGAGATCTATTATTTTAACATTTTTCTCTCTTTTTTAAAAATAATTTTTAAAGAGAGGAAAAAGGAGAGGGAGAGAGAAACATCAATGTGAGAAACATTGATCAGCTGCCTCCTGCACACCGCCTACTGGGGATCCAGCTCGCAAACTGGGGATCAAAATGGCAATCCTTCCATTCACAGGATGACTCCCAACCAATTGAGCCATAACAGACAGGACTTAAAAAAAATTTAGGAATTCAATACAGTATCATTCACTATAGGTAAAATGTTGTGCAGTGAATATCTAGAATTTGTTCATTCTATGTAACTGAAACTTTATACTCATTAAATAGCAACTCCTCATTTTATCCTGCCCCCAGTCCCTGGCAACCATTATTTTATTATCTGTTTCTGAGTTTGATTATTTTAGATATCTCACATAAGTGGAACCATGCAATATTTGTCATTCTGTTATTAGCTGATTACACTGAGCATAAGGATATCTAAGTTATCGCATATTGAAAGATTTCTTTCTTTTATAAGTCTGGATAATATTACAGACTTATATGTATATACAAATTTTTATTTATTTATCCATATATCAGTGGGTATTTAGGTTGTGGTCCTAATTATGCTATGTAAACATAAGTGGTATTGCTGGATTATATGATAATTCCATTTTTAATTCTTGAGGAACCTCCGTATGTTTTTCATAATAGGCACAGCAATTTACATTCTGACCAATAGTGTAAAAGGGTTTCAATGTTTTCGTGCCCTTGCCAACACTTGGCATTTGCTTATTTATTTACTTATTTTAATTAAATTTATTGGGATGACATTGGTTAATAAGATTATACAAGTTTCAAGAGTATAACTCTATGATATGTCAACTGTATATTGCATTGTGTGTTCACTGCCCTGAGTCTAGTCTCCTTGTGTCACCATATATTTGACTCACTTGTATGTATTTGTTGGATTTATAACTATCAGTTTCATTTTTGGGTTGCTCATGAAAATCTTATAGTGTTTTTCATTTCCAATTTTACTTGTTCATTGCTAATTGCAGGAAAGGGTTGACTTGCATATTATTAGTTCCAGGAAATTTTTTTTTAAGCTATTTCAGATTTTCTGCATGGATAACCAGATGTCCTTTGCAAACAAAGACAGTTTTATGTCTTCCTTACCAATATAAATACTTTTCATTTCCTTTTCTTGTCCAGTTGCATTAGCAAGGACTTTCTATATAATGTTGAAAAGGAGTGGTAAAGAGAAGACATCCTTGATTTACAGCTGGTGTTAATGGGTAAGCTTTGAGTTTCTCACCATCAAGTATGGTGTTAGCTATAGGGTTGTTGTTTTTTTTATAGATTGTCTTTATCAAGTTGAGAAAGTTTTTCTCTATTTCTCATTTACTTAGAATTTTAATAATCAATAGGTGTTGGATTTTTAAAAATACTTTTTTGCATCTCTAGATATGATCTTGTGATTTTTTATTTATTTTTATTTTTATTTTTTAAAAAATGTATTTTATTGATTTTTTACTGAGAGGAAGGGAGAGGGATAGAGAGTTAGAAACATCTATTAGCTGCCTCCTGCACACCTCCTACTGGGGATGTGCCCACAACCAACGTACATGCACTTGGCTGGAATCGAACCTGGGACCTTTCAGTCCGCAGGCTGATGCTCTATCCACTGAGCCAAACTGGTTAGGGCAATCTTGTGATTTTTTTAAAAAAAATCTGTTGCTGTGCTGGATTATGTTCATTGATTTTCAAATGTTGAATTACACTTGCATTCTTTATATAAATTTAACTTGGTTATGGTATATAATATTCTTTAAACATTATTGAGTTTAATTTGATAATATTTTGTTGAGACTTTTGGATCTATTGTTATAGGAATGTGTGGCTGGCCTTCTCTCCATTGGTAGTGGGAGTGGGATTCTTGGGATACTGCTGGAATAAGCGTTACCAGAGGCCTCCACAGGAAGATGAGATGTGGTAGAAAGCTTTATTTGTGTGGAATTACATCCCTGAGTGTGCAAAGTCCCGTTTCTCTTAATTCAGTCCTGGAAGATGTGCAGCTGGGTATTCAATAGAGCTAGAAGCAAAGCCAGTGTCCAAAGTTTCCGTTCCACAGTGGAGCTGGGTCCAGTTTAGCATTAGACCAGTTGCAGTCCATTAGTTCACTGTTTGGGGTCCACTCAGCTGTGGGACACGTGGCTGAATACAAGGGAGCCAATAGAGCATACCCCTGCAACAAGAGTCTCAAGAAAGTAAGAGAGTGAACTCCTTTGTTTAGAAGATTAAATATCTGAAATCTTTCCACGGCTGCTTGCAGTGGCCATACCTACTCCTGCTAATGACCTGTTCCAAGGTGTGACTGACAGACAAGTACCTTCCCTTTGTCACTTAGACTTTATTTAGCATGTGCCTGTTCTTCCCCTGTCCAGTCCCTTCTCCCAGCAGTCTGTGCGGCCAAGACCTGGGGAGTGTTAAGCTATAGTTTCCTGGAAAACTGCATGAATGGCATGCCTATACTATTTGCCCTTCCCCCTGCTCCTTTTCTTTTAATTAATTAATAACTGGGTTAAATTACAACGGTATCACTATGTGCATAAGAGACATTGGCCTGTAGTTTTCTTTTCTTGTATTGTCTTTATCTGGTTTTGGTACCAGGGTAATGCTGGTATCATAGAATGGGTTAGGAAGTATTCTCTCAGCTTCTATTCTTTGAAAAATATTGTAGAGATTTCTTATAATTTCTTCCTCAAATGTGTGGTAGAATTCATCAGTGAACCCATAAGGACTAATGCTTTTTGTTTTGGAAGGTTTTTAATTATTGATTCAATTTATTTAATAGAGATAGGCCTATTCAGATTGTCTATTTTTTCTTGTGTGTGTTTTGGAAGCTTGGGTCTTTTAAGAAATCAATACATTCCATCTAGGTCATCAAATTTATGGAAGATGTGCCCCAGAGGAGAAAGTTGTCTATAGTATTCTTTTGATTTTTCACTCTGGCTTCTTTCAGGATTTTTTCTTTATTCTTTGATTTTCTGTAATTGAAGATGACATGCCTAGGTGAAGTTTTGTTTTTTGTTTGTTTGTTTTTTGGGGGGTACATTTATTCAGCTTGGTGTTCTCTGAAGTTCTTGTATCTTTGGTTTGGAATCTGACAAGACTTTGGGAAAATTTTCCTTTACTATTGTTTCACATATACTTTCACTTCCTTTTCCCTTCTCCTTTGGAAATTCCCATTATACTATGTTACACTTTTTGTAGTTATCCCACAGTCCTTGGATATTCTGCTCTCTTATTTTTTTCAGTCTTCGTTCTCTTTGCTTTTTAGTTTTGGAGGTTTTAATTGATATGTCCTCAATTTAGAGAATCTTTCCTTAACTGTGCCCAGTCTACTGATAAGCCCATCAAGGCATTCTTAATTTCTATTAAAGTGCTTTTGTTTTTTTGTGTGTTTTTTTTCTTTTTAATCTTTCTAGCATTTCTGTTTGGTTCTTTCTTAAAATTTTTCACTCTTTGTACATTGCCCGCCTGTTCTTTTATGCTATCTATTTTATCCATTAGAGAACTCAGCATATTAGTCATAGTTGTTTTTAATTTCTGATCTGATAATTCCAACCTCCCTGCTGTCTCTGGTTTGGATGCTTGCTCTGTCTCTTCAGATTGCTTTGTTGTTGAGCTTTTGTTGTTTGTTTGTCTGTTTTGCCTTTTGGTATGCCTTGCTATTTTTTCTCGATAGCTGGACATGGTATACTTGATAAGGGAAACTGCTGTGACTAAACATTTAGTAATGTGATGGTGAGTTGTGGGGAGAGAAGAAGCATTCCATAGTCCTGTGATTAGGTCTCAGTCTTTTAGTGAGCCCATGACTGTGGACTGTGAACTTCACCAAGTGTTTCTCAGTTTTGTTCTTCCTGACTAGGTGGAACAGAATGGCTAGAGTGAGATGGAGTTGGGTATTTATCTTCCTCAGGTCAGTTAGGCTCTGGTAATACCCCAGCAGCTTAGGCTTTGGTTAACTAATTGCCTTTGAGGGCAGGCCTTGTTAAGGAGACTAAAGTGCTCTGCCAGGTTTCACAATGGTTCCTTTCCCTCTCCCCATGCTGGAAGCAGAGGATTTTTCTCTGGTATTTACTGTAGGAATCTGATGGAGCTCTTGAAAGTAAATCAAATAGTATTGTGGAGCCCCACTATGATGGAGGGAGGGTCCCATTGGAGTTTTTAACACTTGGAGTTAAAGATACTGAGCCTCCAGCAATTTGTCAATAACAGTTCAAGTACTTCTACCCCAGCACGTTTTCCCACAGGGGAGTTTGCTTGTAAGTGTCTGCTTCAGGTAAGCTGTGGCTCCCTATGTTCACTTGCCTCTGTTTCTCTAAACTTGGGGGCAATGGTTTGCCCCATGTCTTCTCCTCTCTTATGGATCTGAGAAGAGTTGCTAATTTTTCAGTCTTCTCAGCTTTTTTGCCTGTTGTTAGGCCAGAGTGTCGACTTCCAAGTTCTTTACACAAGAAGTAGAAACCAAAAATCCAGGATTTCTTTTTGAAGTGACGAAATTCACTCAATGTTCTAAAATTGTGATGATGATTGCACATATCTATGAACAGAATAAAACCATGAATTGTGCATTTTAAATAGATGAATTGTTGGTATGTGAAATATATGTCAATAAAAGTTGTTAAAATATGTGGGTTCTTACTGATAAAAGTGTTTTTGCATGCCTGTGTTGAACCATGTTGTATCAAGTCTGTCTAGAAAGTACATGCAAATTTATGGTGAATTGTGATTTATGAATCTATATTTCTCTTGGGTGTCAGAAGTTTCAGTAACTGGTCAGAGAAGCAGGCATTATGTACCTACATGTGGCTCCCCAATAAAAACCCTGGAATCTTGGGATCGGGTGACTTCACTGGCAGGCAATACTTCATACATGGTTCCTCATCTTGTTCCTGGAGAAACTGACCATGGCCTGTGCTGCTGTACTGGGAAACAACTTTTGGATGCTTACACCTGGTTTTCAACAGACTTTCCCCCATGCATCATTTCCCTTTGATGACTTTGCTTTTTATCCGTTTACTTTAATAAATGATAATTATGAGTCTGACTTATGAGCTTGGAAACCCTTGACTTGGCTCAGGTAAAGTCAGTGCTCTTGCTTTAAACTGGAACATGGGTGCTTAACGATGGTGAAGGTATGGAAAAGGAGTGCGTAGAAAACACATGCCTATGTTTAACTTCTCATTGAATGTGACACAGGGGTTAAAAATGTTACATGGTCCCAAACTGCTGGACAGGGAATCTTGGCAAATGTAGATTGGAACATGGACTCTTTGGTGAATGATGTTGTCAAAAAGAGTAAATGCGTTTGTAATTTAAGAAGGGAATCTTAGAGGAAAAAATTAAACAAGTTGCAACAATCAGAAAGCAAAACAACAAGATTTAGGTAGAATTTTATCATTAGAAGTTAAGTTGACCATGTCCAGCTTCAACTTTTAATACAACCTGATGTCAGTGCAAGGGTTTATGCATGTTATCTTTATTTTATAGATATGCTTTCTTAGAAACAGAAATGCTGGATGTGGTTGAGAACTTAATTAGGGAGAGAGACTGAAAAAAAGATGAAGCTTGTTTGAGTTGTGTAAATTCACTGAAACAAGGGAAACATTAAAAAGTAGATTCATTGAGTGTTTTAATAACTGGAACTAAAATCATTAAGTTGAAAACATGCAGTATGTTATTTCTAGTATGCTATTACAGGTAGGAATTTTAAAAGTACTCTAGTCTTCCAAAGTCAACATGAATTTTTAAAAACAAATAATAAGCAAATATAAATGTTTTTGCTTTCTTTTTAGATAGTTCATGTAAAATTCTGGACTCTGAGGTATTTCAGTTGTCCAGTTCTCAGTCACTAATTTAATCACATTTAACCCAGTTACCAAAAACACAGTAAGTTTCAGGGAGGCTATTTTTACTTAATTTTTTCTTATCTAGCCCAGAATTTCCTAAACACTTGTCTCTAAATAAAGCTATCAGTAAACAATATTTTAACTAAAATATATTAATAATTTAACTCCATCAATATATTATTTCACTTTAATGCAATTCTCTAGTTTCTCTAATGAGACCTAACAAAAAAATCAGGCACATGATGTTAACAAATAAACTTTGTAATAGAAGCATACAAATATGGAGCAATTATGAAAGAAAAGTGAAACAACAATTAACGAGCTATGCAGAAGCTAATAATGAAACAAGGGAAATACTATATAACATCATGGGGAGAGGGAGAAAGAAAGCACACAAAAGCTTTTTTTTAGAGTGCACACAATAAAGAAAAACAGGCAATATAACAATAAGAAATAATTAAATAAATATATGTGGATGCATATACACATACACATACTAGTATATACAAACATAAAAATGTATATATAATACTAGAGGCACGGTACACAAAATTCGTGCACGGGGGGGGGGGGGGGGTGTCCCTCAGCCCAGCCTGCACCCTCTCCAATCTGGGACCCCTCGAGGGATGTCCGACTGCCCAGTCGGACATCCCTTTCACAATCCAGGACTGCTGGCTTGCAACTGCTCGCCTGCCTGCCTTCCTGATTGCCCCTAACTGCTTTTGCCTGCCAGCCTGATCACCCCTTAACCACTCCCCTGCCAGCCTGATGCCTAACTGCTCCCCTGCCAGCTTGTTTGCCCCTAACTGCCCTCCCCTGCAGGCCTGGTCACCCCTAACTGCCCTTCCCTGCAGGCCTGGTCACTCCTAACTGCCCTCCTCTGCAGGCCAGGTCCCTCCCAACTGCCATTCCCTGCAGGCCCAGTCACCCCCAACTTCCCTCCTCTGACGGCCTGGTCACCCCTAACTGCCCTCCCTTGCAGGCTTGATTGCCCCCAACTGCCCTCCCTTGCAGGCCTGGTCCCTCCCAACTGCCCTCCCCTTGTGGCCATCTTGTGGTGGCCATCTTGTGTCCACATGGGGGCAGGATCATTGACCACATGGGGGCAGCCATCTTGTGTGTTGGAGTGATGGTCAATCTGCATATTACTCTTTTATTAGACAGGATAGAGGCCTGGTGCATGGGTGGGGGCCAACTAGTTTGCCCTGAAGGGTGTCCCGGATCAGGGTGGGGGTTCCCTTGGGGCATGGGGCAGCCTGGGCGAGGGGCCTGAGGTGGTTTGCAGGCCGGCCACACCCCCTGGCAACCCAAGCGGAGGCCCTGGCATCTGGGATTTATTTTTCTTCTACAATTGAAACTTTGTAGCCTGGAGCGGAGCTAAGCCTCCTGCTTGCTCTGTGGCTGCAGCCATTTCTGTTGGAACTTATTTATCTTCTATAATTGAAACTTTGTAGCCTTGCGTGGAGACCAAGGCAGGCCAGGGCTGCAGAAACTTGGCTTCCTTCATCGCCAGGGGCAACCCTATCCTCCTGCTCTCTGCAGCTCCATGGCTGCCACCATTTCTGTTGGAATTTATCTTCTATAATTGAAACTTGAGTGGAGGTCTAGGCCCACCAAGGTGTGTGGAAAGCTTGGCTTCCTCCATTGTTGGGGAAACCCAAGCCTCCCTCCTGCTTGCTCTGTGGCCACAGCCATCTTGGTTGGGGTTAATTTGCATACTCGTTCCTGATTGGCTTGTGGGCGTGGCTTGTGGGCATAGCGGAGTGATGGTTAATTTGAATATTACACTTTTATTAGATAGGATATGTACTTAAATATAGTAATATGTTGGAGCAAAGCAAGCCAATTTATTAAGGAAGGAAAACAAGCAAATTTATTAAGAATAACCTTGTCAGACACCCCAAGCAGGCAACTCAGCTGGTCTGAGTGCCCCACCTGGTGGGGGTTCAAGGGGGTTTTATTTTTTTCCCCCTTTGGGGTTTCAAGGTTCCCCTGCCAGAAAGACTAGATTTCAAGGTCCCTTTTTTACATTGTTAAAGCTTTTCCCAGAATTTATGAGAACATCTAGTGATTTTATCTTGGCAAATCCCAAGACTGCTCATTTCTTTGGTCAGTGGGTGAAATAAACTCCCATATTTTTTATTTTTCTCCCTTTCCCCTCATGCCTTAGGCTATCTTCCCTGCCTAACATTCCCTTCTCCAGTGATACCATCCAAATGCTTTTGCTGTCTTTGTTATTTGTCCCCCAGACTTCATCTGTCCTTGGGTTTAGCTAGCGCAAATATATTAAATGGGTCTTTGTTCTCTATTTTCCCAGGCCAGGTGATTTAAGCTATGTATTCTCTGATTAGGGAGGAGAGGTATAAACCATTTTCTTTCAAGTGTCTTGGTTGGGCAAGAGAAGGTATTGAGATTCAAAGGCTGACTGCAAGCTGCCAAAACTCTTTGACCTTTTTTAAATGATCTTGTCTCAGTTTTCCTGTTCCACTTGCCCAGAAATTTTCTAGCTTCTTACTATCCTGCCACATTATCTCAGCTAAAGGAAGCAGGAAGGAAAATAACTTAAGCTTTGGTAACTTTAATAAACTGCTGAGTAAGAATGTAGGAAATGTTTAAAAATTGTTACAAATGCCTTAAATGCTATTTTAAAGAAATTAAGATACAATTGTATAGTTCTTTAATTTCAAAAAGAATAATTGGGAAAATAAAAGTTAAAGAAATTTCTGATTAAACAAATTGAAAATTGGAAAAGCTGTCTAGACAGTCATTTGCTGTGAAATGTTACAACTTTGAAATAAGCATAATGATAATTAAAGATTAACAATTTAAAGAAAACCATTTTTCCCCTATTCCAGAGCTTATAACATGAAGTAAAAGCTTAATGGCAGCTGTATCGAAATAAATTTCAATACAAATATAAGAACATTAAGAAGAAAAAAACAAAACACATTGTGCCTGGCCAGCATGCTCAATGGTTGAATATTGACCTATAAACCAGTTAAATTCCCAGTCAGAGCACATGCGTGGGTTGTAAGCTCAATCCTCAGTGTGGAGCATGTAGGAGGCATCTGATCAATAATTCTCTCTCATCATCAATGTTTCTATCTCTCTCTCCCTCTCATTTCCTCTATGAAATAAATAAAAAAATATTTATTATGCTAAGTGAAATATGGTAAGCCAATCTGAGAAAGATAAATATCACATTATCTCACTCATAAGTTGGGTAAAATGATCAACCTAAACTGATGAACAAAAATAGATCCAGAGACAAATGGCAGGGGAGGTGGGGGGGTTAGAGATCAACCAAAGCACTTGTATGCATGCATCCTATATAATAAAGAACTAATATGATAATTAGACCAAATGGCAGAACAGCCGTCTGGACAACTTTCTGGATGAAGCTGGGGCTGCTAGGGCTGAGGCATTTGGGGCTGCGAGGGCCAAACCCCTTGCACAAATTTCATGCATAAGGCCTCTAGTATTAGCATAACTAATGGACACAGACACTGGAGCAGTGGGGGTTTGCCTGGGGTGGAACTGGCTGGGGGGCAGGGGGCAATCAGGGAAAAAGGAGACATATGTAAAACTTTGGACAAGAAAGAAAGAAAGAAAGAAAGAAAGAAAGAAAGAAAGAAAGAAAGAAAGAAAGAAAGAAAGAAAGAAAGAAAGAAAGAAAGAAAGAAAGAAAGAAAGAAAGAAAGAAAGAAAGAAAGAAAGAAAGAAAGAAAGAAAGATTGTAAAATAAATTCAAGTTTCAGCAAAACAATTCATATTATTTTTTTAAATTATTATCATTCTAATGAAATAACTTTTCCCATTTGGGGTATGGCATGTGTGCAGGGTGGGAGGGGCGAAGGTATTTGAGCATGTATGCTTACAAGAATGTGTAGAGCAAATTCTGATATATTCTTTCAAGATGAGCATAATTATAATTATGTTTAATTTTATTTGAATACTAGAGGACTGATGCACAAAATTTGTGCAAGAGTAGGCCTTCCTTCCCCTGGCTGCTGGCACCGGCTTCCCTCTGGCGCCCAGGACCCAGGCTTCTCTCCTGCTGCCGGCAGGCACCCGGGACCCAGGCTTCACTCACAGCCCCAGCTTCGTCCAGAAGGTTGTCCAGTCTCATTAGCATATTACGCTTTTGTTATTATAGGTAAACAACATGTATTTTAAGTCAAAAAATGTGAGTGCATTCCTGCTTATTGCAAGTAAACCTCAAATAAAATAAAACAAACTATTTTATCATAATTTCTGAAAAGCATGCTATTTATCTATGGATAGCTTTCTAGATCTAGGTTTATCTATCATGAATTATATATTTTTCTATGTCCTGTATTCAGTGGAGATTGGCAGGGTGTACTCAATGTTAAACTAGCTATTCAATTCCAAAACTGAAACCAAAAATCAATACATGTCTTTCAAATTTTGTTTGGTTTTTAATAAATTTAAGGTGTCACGCATCAATTATCCTATCTAATAAAAGAGTAATATGCAAATTGACAGTCACGCCAACACACAAGATGGCCGCCCCCATATGGTTAAAGATGGCTGCCCCCATGTGGACACAAGATGGCTGCCGCAAGATGGATGGCATGGGAGAGCAGTTGTGGGCCATCAGGCCAGCAGGGGAGGGCAGTTGGGGGGGGCCAGGCCTGCAGGGAAGGGCAGTTGGGGGGGACCAGGCCTGCAGGGGAGGGCAGCTAGGGGCAATCAGGCCAGCAGGGGAGGACAGTTAGGGGCAATTGGGCTAGCAGGGGATCAATTAGGCATCGATCAGGCTGGCAGGGGAGTGGTTAGGGGGTAATTAGGCTGGCAGGCAGAAGGGGTTAGGGGCAATCTGGCAGGCAGGCATGCAAGTGGTTGGGAGCCAGCAGTCCTGGATTGTGAGAGGGATGTCCAACTGCCCAGTGGGATCGGGCCCAAACGGGCAGTCAGACATCCCTCGAGGGGTCCCAGATTGGAGAGGGTGCAGGCTGGGCTGAGGGACCCCACCCCCCCGTGCATGAATTTCATGCATCGGGCCTCTAGTACATAATAAAATCTCTTTAAGATATTGAAAGATTTTCTTTTCAGAGATGTCTGTATGACAAAATAATGAAACAGACTTGGGCTTGCATTTATGAAAAACACTTGTAATTAAAGATGCTTTAGTGAATGCATTAAAATGCATTTTAATTAAGACATCTTACAAAGTTATTGTTAGATAAAAATTTAGAAAACTCAGAATCTGAATGATAAAGTGTTTGGTTTCATATATATATATATATATATATATATATATGTGTATATTTTATTATCTAAAGTTTTATATATATATATATATAAAACTTTAGATAATAAAATCTTATCTGGTATAATAGGAAAGGAATATGCTAATTATCTGTTACACCTTGAGGCATAATGCCCAACTGTGTAATGACCACATCACAGATCTGCAGTAGGGTGGTGCAGCAAACTACCAGTGGGCAGTGAAAAGCTACAGGAGGGGGAAGGGCAGTAAGCTATGGTGGGAGGGGGAAGGGGGAAGGGGGGAGCTACAGGAGGTGGGGCAGCGGGCAGAGAGCTACAGCAGGGCTGCAGAGAGCTACTGGCACACGGATTCATGTGCAGGGCTACTAATGTGTGTGTATATATATATATATATACATATATGTGTGTGTGTATATATATATATATACACACACACATATATGTATATATATATACATATATTAATATAACATGCACTAGTCTAATTTACAAAACACCTGAAAATAACACACAAATCTTAAAAGCTGTTGCAATGTTATCATATGATTTAATATCTATAATTGCTGTTGCAAAATTCCCCCTTTGAAATGGTCTGAAATGGTATTCTTTGGTATATATAGGGTGCCTCCTCCCAAAAATGTATACAAAACACTTTGAATAATTATAAAGGCAGTGTTTACTAAAATGCATTTCATTTTCAAAGTTGAGCTATCAGCTGTTAAATTGAGTATATGTTTTTTGGGACACTATATCCTATATAATAAAAGCCTAATATGCTAAATGTTGGTTGTCTGGTTGTCTGTTCAACCAATTAAACGTAATATGCTAATGATATGCTAAGGCCTCTCAACCACTCACTATGACATGCACTGACCACCAGGGGGCAGATGCTCTGACCTGTAGGTTAGCTTGCTGCTGGGGTCTGGCCTATCGGGACTGAGTGAGAGGGGCCAGACTTACCCTGGTGCACTCCCACAGTCCCTCCCCGGCTGGCCAACCTCCCGTGTCTCTCCCAGCCCTGGAGGTGCACGGGTGGGGTCCCTCAGCCTGGCCTGTGCCCTCTCACAATCGGGGACCCCTTGGGGGATGTCAGAGAGCCGGTTTCTGCCCGATCCCCCAGGCTGGCTGAGGGACCCCACTGGTGCATGAATTCATGCACCAGGCCTCTAGTATATACCGGTAATTTTAAGGCGTGCCTTTAACATTTATGTAAAACATTTTTTGTACTCGTTTAATAGAAACTTATCTGGCCACTGGGTAAAGCTAGCAATAAAACTACTGGTCAGCAATGTGTTAATAATATTAAGATGCTCCTGACTCTCCTTTCTCTCCCACCTCCCACTGTGATCTATTAAGAGAAGGTTTAGGAAATAGGAAATCTTGGGTGTGGGCAAGGATGAAAGAAATCAGTATGACCTGCACTCCACAATCCACTATATTTATTCCCGTCCATTATAACCCTACCCTCCCTGCTCAAGTTATTCTCTATCCCATTGACTCATCATTCCCCCAGAACCACCACATGAGTCTCAACTCCTCTCCCCTGCACTGCCCTCCCTCCACCTTACATCCCATTTATAAGAGAACCAGCCCTAGGGCATAGGTGTTATGAACAGTTAGTCACTAGCAGCCCCACTGGAATGTTAGAGCCGCAGTAAGGAAAAAATGAATATTGTGGCATCCAAAGCACTTTACAATGCGTTACCTTTAAATAAGATTGTTGTATGTGACAGATTCTTTGGCACTTTTAATGGTATATCCTATTGTGCTTCAGCTACATTTTTTTTTTAACTTAAAATGGGCCAGCAAGGGAGATTATTAACCATTACGTATGGTACTTTTTTGGGGAAAATATGTCTACATTCAGAAAAATAGTTTTTAGCTTCTTTGTTTTTAAGATGGTATGCTTCTACTATATCCCAGATGTTCCCTTGCTGTTGGCAGATCTCAATCATTGTAACACTCCTGGCATTTCCCACCCTTTACTCCCTCCACCCAGTGGGATTTGGGGAGAATAAATTGGACACGCTTAACTATCTCAAACTTTTTTTTTCATTTTAGATAGAGATGCCTTCAAGGTTCTGCTTTTCCATGTACTAAGTATTAGCTCATCATATCCTCCTCTGTACACATTCATGTACTCACACAGGAACACACACACATTCCTAGCCAAGCAACTGCCTTCAACTTATGTCTTAGGCTAATGTGTATTGAGGTTGATACTTTACTTCCAAATGTTTTACTAGGCTATTTATTTCTCAATAAATAATCTAAAATAGATAGTATAAACAAATTAATAACAAATAGAACAAATACAAAAGAAACGGAGCAAATAAAAATACGTAGAATAGTTTAGAATCAAGCTGAAAAAGAAGAGTGATAAATATTGCACCCTTCAAATACTCTAAAATAGACTTAGCGATAAGAAACACTAAAATACAAAACAAAACATGAACATTTCGGGGAAAGTATTTTAAAAACAAGGGGAGGTTTTGATGGAGCTAGGACGTGTGGCTCCGAGCCTTGTGCTCTAGGGCATCTTGATGTCATTGTGCCGAGGGGCTTACATTGGGGCTGGAGAGCATTTACTGTGAGTGGTGCTACTGGATGTTAACTTCTGTAGCCTGACCTGGAGGCTTTAGTATACAGGCTGCCTTGGCAGATGACAGCTGCAAGGAGGATTAGCAACAGAGGCATGGGCCACATGGCCTCCAGCAAAAGCATGGGTGGTCTTGGCCAAATGTGGGGGACTTTAGGATACAGCCTGATACCGCTTGATCTTGAACTACAGTGAGTAAATACGTTGGCAGCCAGGGCTTTAGCAGATGTCTTGGCAGATGCTGGCAAATCACAGAGGCCTTAGTAAGCAGGCACAGCTGAGGCAAATATACAACTAGAGGGAAAAGAGTGTCTTCACAGGCCATTTAGCTATCACTGGTTGGCCGAGCAGTGTTTTCTACTTGAACGCCATGCATCAGTTCTACGTGTGCTAGGAGCTCTGGGGAGGTTCTAGCTTCAAACTGAGTTCCAGACTAAGAAAGGAAGCACTGAATAGTGCTACCTATTTCACTGTAGTCTTCTAGAATAGAAGAATAAAATGGGATACTGGAAAAACACTTAAGCCAAATTAGAAACAAAATACCAGACACTTATTGCAGTACTGCAGGAAATGCAGCAACAATGAAATGCTATTTAAAGTTTGTAAATTAAAACAAGAAAAGACTATGCCTTAATGCTTTGATTTCTATGAGCACCCTATGGGCTGGGTTTCAGAAACATTAACAGCAGCTTCAGAGGCAGAGGCTGTCTGTTTAGCTGAAACTGCAGTGGGTGGGTAAACACTTTGTAGGAAGCAAGTTTCTTAGGTCTAGGGTAGTAGAGTGCCCTGTCAGAAGCAGTGGAAATGACGCAGAAATGAAAATACCTGTTTAAATGCGATTGTGGTCTCTATGTTACCAGATGGAACCTGTATTCAGTCAGTATTGGAATGCCAGAAGCATAAGGCTAGAAGGGGAAATGTCAGTAAATATGGTGATCACAGCTCCTTGATTAATCACTTGATGGAAATGAGTGTTAGTTCAGAAGACTTTGAAGACATAGAACAGAATGAGTAATTTCCAGGTCATTCCAGCAAGACTAAATTCAAGATTTACTACATCCTCTCTCCTTGACTCTCTTAATACCAAACCTCCAATATGGTTTCTTATAGGATGAAAAACAAGTTCTGGAAATAAATTTTTGCCAGGGCTAAACTTTATGTCCTAGATGTGGAAGAGAGACCTCTACTTTGGGTAGGCTTGGGTCCTGTGTTGTGAAATATTATGTGCATTATTAACTTTTAAAAAAATCTTTATTTTTAGAGAGAGGAAGAAGAGAAAGAGAAAGAGAAATATTGATGTGAGAGAGAAACATTGATGAGTTGCCTTCTCACATGCCCTGACCAGGGTTTGAACCTGCATCCTGGGTATGTGCCCTGACCCAGAATCCAACCCCACCATCTTTTGGTGTTTGGAACGATGTACCAACCAACTGAACCACACTGGCCAGCGCTGCACGTTAACTTTTGGACTCTATAAGAAGTGAGGCACAGCACAGACTTGGCATTAAGAAGTACAACTCTAAAGGCTCTAACGAACCACACCCATTTCCATGAGAGAGAGTTCTAGCTGTAGCTACTGAAGCAACAAAGCTCAGACATCAACACCCATCTGTCTGAGATTGAACAGAACATAAAGTTGGGGAGGGTGACATTTCCCATTAATTTATTTGAAATATAGTGTTGCAAGGACAAAGAGAATTCCATTTGTACTTCAATTTCTATGAGTTTTAACATTTTAGAATTTAAATCTGTGAGAGGATTTAACCTTAGTAATTTTAATTTGCCTTTGGAAATTCATAATAGGAGGGAGATCATATTCACATTTGAATCATCTCTTTGTTGCTGGCATTTTGTTGCAGTGTCTATTTATTTTGTTCTTGGAGTATGTTGCCTTCAATTTTATTGTGGGGTTTAGATGGACTGTATTGGACTAAGTGAATATACATTATTTGCAGTGGGAACTAGAACAGGGAATGGTTATTTACCCTTAGTATAGTGAAGACTTGCAGTTGAGATAATTAATGTGCTTTTATTTATTTGCGTAATTCAGTGGTTCCAGGTGGATAACAGAAGTGCAGTGGCTGTGACGGGGAGCCAGACATTGTTGAGGTGGAGGCAGAACTGCCCCAAAGTCCGGTCCACCTTCTCCCAAAGGGCGATCACCAGAACTCTGCTTGGCTATGGAATAAAGGTGACACACAGTTAGCGAAAAGAACAACAATAAAACCAAAGAAAACCTGTGGCATATTGAGGTAATGACATTAGTGATGATATTTATTCTCTCTCCTAAAGTTTCCTTCCTGTGAAGGGGCCTCAATCACTGTGAAATTCTTAAGGTCTCTCCATCTCAGAGGAGATGCCATGACTATCTGTTGGACATTTTTGGAATAATGATTTTGACAAAGTTAGCTCATCCCTTTTTCATTTTGGAAGTGAAATACTCACAGGGGAAAGACATTCCATTTTTGGTGAGGATTTTGTTTTTTGTGTCACATGTTTAATTTAGGCTGACTTCTCCCCCTCCCCCTGACCTCCACCCCATGTCCTGCTTGGAGAGAACTTGCCCCTGTTAGTGCAATTCAATTGATGGTGTGGATAATCTATCAAAGTATGGAGTTTAATTAGCGGGCCCCCATTGACTGTCTACTAACATAAATGCTCCAGTTTATCATTCACCAGCTTTAAGGCTAATATTTTGACCTCCAATTCCTTATTCTTTGCATCACTTATCAAAATTTTCAGAACCTAGGTGGTGACAAAAAGTAGTATTTATTAGTTCCCTTTAAAAACACCAACTTTTATAATACAAGCTGTTGTTAAGTTTGGGTGCTAAAAACCATCTACAATCCTACAATTCCTCCTATATGTAAAGCCAGCAGAAAAGGCAACTTTAGCTGCGGGCTGTTTCTTCCAAAACACATGGTAGCTGTGAGCAAAATTCACTCTCATTTAAATCAGTGTATCTCAGAATCTAGGGAATGATGTGATCAGAATTATGTAGACCTGGAAAAAATATTAGGTCGTATTTAAATAGATACAAATAATTCTGGTTTTAGATACCAAATTATCCTGATTCTGATACAGTTTTTAGTCATGTTAAACAAACAAGCAAAGGTGACCACTTTCATGAAGAAAGAATTGGTTAGAACCATCAAATTAGGATTTTTTGGTTGAATATATTTTGTGAAAATTGTTTACAAAATTATTTAAGACAAAAGTTTTTGTTATTAAATGATGTTTCAGAAGGTCCAAAGATGTAGAGTAAAACATTTTTTCTTTTCAAATTATGCAAAGTGGAATATGTGGTAAGAATGAAATCCCTCTAGGGTTTTGGGAAAGCAGGCCAGTACTGAAAGCATGGAAATAAGTTAGAAGGATAATATGTACCATAGGTATAATAGGAGCTCAAGTGGGAAAATAAAAAATATAGAAACCTTGTGTGCCTAAGGAAAGGCACTGACATTTTCCAATGATATTTGATAATGCCATTTCTGTAAATATGTTTTAAGTACAGAAATCTTTTGCATGAAAAACCTGTGGAAAGTTTTTTCTTGGGAAGTCTTTAGAGACAGCTAAGAAATCTTTAAAAATAATGCTGGTTTTCACTTCATGGAATGGATAACCAGATATCCTAATGCACGGTGAGGCAAAATATCATTTTGATGTTCCCACAACTTCTGCACTTTCCCATTTCTTTCTTATTCTCCACCAGGTCTCAAGTTTTCATTTTTAATTTTTGGGATGTAGATCTGATCATGGTGCTGAATTCTTTCCCAGAAGGACTTCCACATTGTGGAATCTGTGTACATGGAACAAATCACATTTTGCAGTAATAATCTTACATCTCTCTTTGCTTGTGTTTGATGAGGGATAAAAACAGTAATGGAGATACCCACGTTCTAAAGTCCCATTTATCTAGCATTTATTGCCTTTGTAACTAGATCAAGTTATCTAAACTTTCTGAGCTCAGGTTTTTCATTTATACTAAAATAGTAGTCATCTTTGATATATTTCATAGTGTTGTCAAGAATTATATGCAGTACTATAAAAGCATCTCACAGAAAAATAGTATGCTGATGGGCCGCTGTTGCTCAGTAGTTGATCATTGCTCCATGAACCAAGGGTTCAGCAGTTGGATTCCTGATCAGGGCACATGCCTGGGTTGCAAGCTCGATCCCCAGTAGAAGGCATGCAGAAGGCAGCTGATAGAAGTCTCTCATCAATGTTTCTGCCTCTCTCTCCCTTCTTCTCCCTCTAAAATCAATAAAAAATAGATGTTTTAAAGTATTCCAATAAATATTAGATATTTCTCCCTACCCCCATAACTCTACTGAAAAACTGGTGTCTAGTGGAGTTCGAGATGACTTAATTCTTACACACTAGTTGCTATGATCACCAATCATATAAACTTGATTATCATAAGTGGGACACTTTTATACTGATACATTTTTTAAAAGTTGTCTAAATGTATTTGTATATTCCCCATGGGCTTTTCCAATTTCCATGTGGATTTCACATGATAGAGACATTTTTGGAGATAGCTAATCTACCATTTTTGCGAAAACCATTCAGTGAGCAAACAATACCTGATAAGACTGTAACAAAGCTGCCATGGAAATAGGCCATCTTTAACATTTGGCTTTGCAACAAGAAACATTGTGTACTATTATTTTTATTTCTATTTAAAAAGCTCTGTGATTTTAGAAACATCATAGATCTCTTTTGGTGGCATTTGTAATATATTGAATCATTTTATTCTATGAAGGTGTTTGGTTAAAATAATCTGTATGCATTTAGCTTAAACACAGAACAAAATTACATAACCACAAGAAAAATATAAGCATAAACCTAGAATTTCCTAGATCTCAAACCCTGTTTCCTACACTCTGGGTAAGTGGTACCTAATACCTCTGTCTGAGGGTTCAGGATCATCAGAATCCTAAATAAATAAATAAATAAATAACTAAATCCTACCGAATAAAATGGTAATATGTAAATTACTATCACTCTGCTATGCCCATGATTGGGCCAGCGGGAGGCGCAGGGGGCGGGACTCGGGGTGGCCGGGGTAGCCGATTGGGCCAGCAGGACGCTGAGCTCGCGTCGCCAGTGGCGGCGCCATGGCTGTGCTGCGGAACAGAAGGGGCCTCTGGGGCAGCGAGCTCACATCCCGCCGCGGACCATCAAAAGTGGGGGAGCTGGGTGCCTGTCTGCTCTGGCACCAGGCCTTTCAGAAGCCTCCGCCGAGCTGGAGGCTTCTGAAAGTCCTGGTGAAAGGCCTGGTGCACCAGCGGACAGGCACGCAGCTCCCCCGCAATCGAAAGCGAAAGCGAGTAGGGGACCCTACACGTGCATGATTCAATCATGCACTGGGCCTCTAGTCTATATAATAAAAGCCTAAGCGACCATTACGACAGAATGACCAGAATGACCGTTCGCTATGATGCTTACTGACCATCAGGGGGCAGATGCTCAGCACAGGAGCTGTCCCCTGGTGGTCAGTGCATTCCCACAGGGGGAGCGCTGCTCAGCCTGAAGCCTGGCTCACGGCTGGTGAGTGCAGCGGCGGTGGCGGGAGCCTCTCCTGCCTCCATGGCAGCGCTAAGGAGCAGCGAGCCAAGCTGTAAGGAGCAGCAAGCAGGCGGGCAGTAAGGAACTAGGGGTCCTGGACTGCGAGAGGGCACAGGCCAGTCTGAAGGACCCCCCACCCTGCAGTGCGCGAATTTCGTACACTGGGCCTCTAGTAAATAAATAAATAAGTACAATTTAAATTAAAAAATGTATTTAATCTGAGCAAGAAGCAAACTAGGAACCCATACATAAAATGTATTTGGTGCATTATCAAGTTCTTATGCTTTTGTCTTAAATTTGGAACATTTTTCTAAGCATTGCATTCGCAAATTTCCATATTAAGAATAGGACACGTAACTTCTCTTTGGGTCTCCAAATCTGAATTTCCTCTTTTCTGACACTAGGTTTCAGAATCCTGGTCATTCTACACTCTTGTATATATAACTCCATAAACATAGTATATATCTGCCTGCCTTCCTGCACTGAATATTTTTTCCTACAAGCAATCCTACACAATATAGAGAGCTTGCAAGCTAGCCCTATTCCACCTACCTCTAAATTGCTGTTCGAATCCTAAAAAATAACCAAATCTTTTCAATAGTACCAAATAATGTAGTAGTGCAGGACATGACTGGAATTCACATGACTTGTGTGTGTGTGTGTGTGTGTGTGTGTGTGTGCTATAAAGACTTAGAAAATAAAATTAAGAGCACACCCAGTGTGATATTGAGTTGAGACAAATTGTTCTGATCTTCGAAGCCTAAACTAGAATTTAAAATAACCTTGACAAATTAGAGAAGTCATCCATCAAAAACAGTATGAAGTTTAATAGTGACAAGTGCAGGGTGGTACACGGGAGAACAACTAAGGATGCATGCAATACCCACAATCATGACTCAAAGCAAGTCTGAAAAAAAATATATGGAAACTATAGGGGAGAAAAGCTGGGAGTTAATCAGCATTAAACTGTTGTTAATTTTCAAGAGCTGATATGACACTCAGATACACAGTATTATGAGCTATCATAGAAAAGCAGAGAAGCAATCTTTTGGCTCCGTAAAATCTGAGGATTATCCTCTTCTAAATTTTTCCAGTAGTGAGAACTTTATTACTGCAATATTTTTATTTGTTTCATAAATATTTAGTAACATCCTACTGTGTAGAGTATGAAGTGCTCCAGACTGTCATTTGATACTTCATCTAATTACCATAGGTAACAAAATAATATTTTTGTCAGGGTAAATGTTTCTTGCATCACATCCTATAATTTTATTGTATTCTATAGTGGACTTCTGTTAAATTTTGTTTGTCCAGCATCTTCTCCATTTTTGAAATGATACCCTCCCCATTTGGTGGGTAATTTTTGATACCACTGTAATTTGACCTAGTTATTAATAACTGGAAGGGAGCAAAGGGAAGGCCAAATACTATGGGCATGTCGCCTGGACAGCTTCCCCAGTGGCCACCGGTCTATTCCCCGCAGACCACTGGGGAAAGGGATTGGACAGGGGAAGAATAGACACATGCTCAGTAAAGTCTGGGTGACATAGGGAGGGTACTTGTCTCAGTCACACCTGGAAACAGGTCCTTGGCCTGTCTTATTTCTGTAAGTTTTGTCCAGTAGAGTATGAAAATATCATGGCCACTGCCAGCAAGGGAAGATGTGAGAAATTTAATCTCCTAAACAAAGGAGTCCATCTTCTTGTGTTTTCGGGACTTTGGGAACTCTCATTGCAGGGGCCTCACTCTCTTGGCTCACCTGCATTCACCCACATGGCCCAAGGCATGTGGACCCCATACAATGGACTGTAACTAGCTTGATGCTACACTGGACCCAGCTACACTATGGAACAGAAACTCTGGACACTGGCTTTGCTTCTAGCTCTATTAAATCCCAAGCTGTACATCTTCCAGGACTGAATGAAGGGAAATGGGACTTTAGAAACCAAGGGATGTAATTCCATGCAAATAAACATCATTCATCCTCCTGTGCCAGTCTCAGAAAATTATTTTTCTCGAGATATCGTAAGGACCCCACCCCAAGCACTCAGTGTGGAAAGGGATACCTCACTTTTAGTCACACAGCCACACCTTTGCTGTCACTGGCCAATCAGGCAGAGTGAGATACTGGAGGATGGACATGTGATAATCCAAGAGGCTGTTTCTAAGCCATTCCAGGACTCTACAGGGTTGTGAAGCAAAAGTTCTTCTCTTTCTCTGGAACCCTGCATATAATTATGGTGTAAGGCTAGAAATGTGTTGACTGTTCTTAACCTCTCTGTGTGGAGAACCAGCTTAAGTTTGAACTAATCTAAAGAAAATAAGAGTTCAGAGTTAGAAGGAACAAGATACAATCTAATGATATTACTTAAGCCCCATGGATTGAAGTAGGCTGAAGTAACCCCCAAATGTGGACATTAAGATAAAAGAACTAATATTTGTTTTTTTGTCTGTTTGTCCTTGCTTAAGCTAATTTGATTTGCATTTATGGCACTTGCAACCAAAGAGTTTAGACTAATAACTACTCATCATTGGCTATCTTAATATATCCATAGCATAAGACGATACTTTGGGTAACAAGATTCTTCCCCCACACCATACACCACCACCATGAGAATGGAGGGTTTTACTATCAATTCTATGAGAAAGAGGCAGATATATCTGTAAAAAATAAAATACACTAAGCAGGACTTTGGTATATCTGAGAGGTAAACCTTATTTCTATAAATTTTAATAGCTAGAATTTAAACCTAGAATTATGAAAATATCATGGTAGTGATGATGAATGCCAATATGATACTTATCAAATGAAAGTATGGTGGTGCATTTTATATGTCATCTTACCTAGGACACAAGGTGCCCAGAAATTTAGTTAAATACTATTCCTAGGATGTCTGGGAAAAGGTGTTTCTGGCTGAGATTAACATTTTAATCAGCAGACTGAATAATGAAAATTGCTCTCTGTGAGTCTGAATTATCACTTTTTCTCTGCCTGACTGTCTTCAAACTGGGCCATTGGCCTACTCCTGCCTTCAGACTCTGACTTGAATTAGAACTTCTATCATCAGCTCTACTGGTTCATAGGCCTTTGGACTCAGACTGGAATTTCACCCTCAGTTCTCCTGGGTCTCTGACCCTATGACTGCATATCCTGGGACTGCTTAGTTTTCATAACTGCATGAGCCAATTTCTTACAATAAATCAATATCTATCTATCTATCTATCTATCTATCTATCTATCTATCTATCATCTATCTATCTATCCATCCATCCTTTTATTGATTCTATTTCTCAGGACAACCTAGAATAATACAATGTCAGTACCAAGAAAAGCACTGTTCTAATGAAAATGTTTTCTGTGATGATGGAAATGTTTTCTGTTTTGTCTAGTAGAGTACTCATTAGTCACATGTGGCTATTGAGTACTTAAAATGTGATTAATATGACTACAATTCATAGTTTTAAATGTTCTTTTACTTTAATTAAGTTAAATTTAAATAGTCACATAGGATTAGTGACTACCTTTTAGAGGGCACAGCTCTAAAGAACAAGCCATAGTTTTTAAACCATGCTATTTTTTGTATACTACTTTCCGGACTCATTTCCCTATATTCTTCTCGATCCTTTCAGTAATTGTTCATTTGCTACTTCAAGATGCTTTATCCCTCTTATTATTTTTATTAAGAAATAAACTAGATGTTCCCTAGAGATGTCGATAAACTTGTTTGCTCGAGCTGTGGAATTAATTATAAGGTAGCAGGAATCAAGTAACATCATAGAGTTCTTCATACTTCTATATCTCAGCTCTTGAGTTACCACCACATCTCCTTTTATTTGGTTAATCTAGACAAAAAACTGGGTTCTCAGTTCATTCCATGGAAGAAATCTGTAATATTCTTAACAGAAGTGATATTACATATTAGTACAAATAAAAAATATCTTAAAATAAGGGAATGCAAATAGGAGTACAAAACAGTTTCTTGTATGAAAAATAATACAATGATTAATAAGTTATAATACAAGCATAAACTGTGTTTGCATAGTCACAACTGTAAACCTACTTTTGTCTCACCCTGTATACTTTAATAGGTGATTGTAATTATTCTTATCTATTAATTCCAAACTATTTGCTGTTGGAAAAAAGTCAGGTGTAATTAACAATGGTCAACAGTAATTATATAAGGAAAATGAAATCAGTAAATACATTTACTGGGTATCTATTTTATTTATTCCTACATAGTTTGCAGTTTACCAACTCATGTATGTCTTTAAATAAAAATCTAAGTGGATTTTTCTTTTTTATAAGTGCTGAGGTTTCAATTCGCTGGTTCCACCTAAGAATACTTAGAGGTTCTTACTAGGAAAAGGATGCCCTAGAATAAGACACAAAGTAGAAAGATAAGTGAATCTGAATTCATACAAGTTAAACTAGAGGGTAGTCAGCTTTGGATGGATACACCCATTAGTTCAGTAAATATATACTGAGTTATTACTATTTTTCAGCCCTTTTCTAGTTGCTAGAAACCCAGTGGATAAGCAATGTCCTTGCATTCTTGTAGTTTACATTCTAGCTGGGGGATGGGGGGTTGGGAGAGCCAATACACACAAGTAAATAAATCAATTAAGTAAATTCAGGTTTATAAGGGACATAAGGAAAAATAAAAAAAAGATAGATGTGCAAAGAGTGAACAGATGGGTTGAGGGCAGAAGGCATCAGTAAATGACTCCCTGAAAATATCATATTTAAGCAGACTTCTAGCTAAAGTAATGAAATGATTTATGCAATGATACTAGAAAACCAGCGTGCAAAATCACGCAGCCCCGCCCACTCGTGCTGGTCTTTGGTCGTTATGGTGTTAGGGCCACAGGCCTTTTATAATATAGATTGAATGAGTGTTCTATGTAGAAAAGCTCCACATTGGTCATTTGCAAAACTACTATTTTGCACATTAGCTGCTTTAAGTACTAAGATCATATGATCTTCTATAAAGTATAGTGACTGTTTGCTTGTTTGGGGGAAATGGAGGAAAATAATTATTGTTCTTGCTGAATTTAAGAAAGTGTGTGGTGGTCATATATCTTACATCATTTAGAGTCAATAATTGTAGAGCTAGAAGTTATCCTACATAACAGCACAAGGTCAGTTTTACTCTATATATTGTGATTTCATCTTTCCAAATGAGAGCATGTGCATATGCTGGGTCATTTATGTAAAAATGCAGAAATAGCTCATCTTTAGATTGTAAATTTCTGAATTTCTCTTCAGGCATTGATATACTTCAGTTCTATAATTTAAAATTCTCACAATAAACATTTGGTGTGGGGTGTGATAAAATAATGTTATAATTCTGATGGAGGACATTGAATGCTTTATAAATAGTAGCAAAATTCTAAATTAAAATGTAATTTAAAGCAGTTAATATTGTTATATGCTATCATATACAGTGGTGGGCAAAAGTAGGTATACAGTTATGAGTACATGAAATGTGTTATTTATTAATTATTGTATTATTTGTTTGTATTATTTTCATACTAGCAACTATGACCCTACTTTTGCTCATCCTTGTATATATCATATATGTATGTAATACTATATGCTATCCATTATATTATATGTACTATATATTGTACCCAAGGACTCTTAACATCTCTCAAACATAAACAGTTGACCTCATATTTAAAATGCTGGTGAACATGGAGAATGACAATCAAGGCTTTCAGTATTCAATAAGCTAATTTTATTTCACAATGGTCTACATTTTCACCAGGCCATGAGATTTCTTTTTCTAGGTCAATTTGCTTCAAGAGTCAATTTACTCTAAGAGTCAACTTAGCATGGATGTTTATATTTTTAGTCCTGGGGATCCATAATGACTATATATTTAAAGTGTTTAGCTATTTTACTTGAATTAAAATTTTAAAATCAAAATAGAAATATTCTAAATAACCATGTGAAATCCCAAGAAATGTATCCATAGTGGTAAAAAATGATGTCTCTTAATAACTTCCCATTCTCATTTCAAAACATTTTGACACAAGTAAAACTGTTTATTTTTTGTTATTTTTTCAACTTTACAGAGGCATAATTTACAAAGTAAAACAAAAATTATTTAAAGTGTACATTGTGATGATTTGATATATGTATATATTTGATATATGTATATATCTTGCTAATTATCATCCATCACTTTAAAACTTTTAACAGATTACTTTGCTCCTAGTAGAGTAAAAAAAGGTACAAACATCACAAACTTGATAAATTCCAATTCTCTCTTACTGGTATAAAAGCAGTTATAATGTACAAACTGAACTCCTCTGTAAAATCCATCTTAAAAGAATTCTAACACATACAATACTCTTGCGGGAGGAGGAGGCTGTCATTCTATTGTGTGACAGCACGAGCAAAGAGAACCATCATATCCAAAGCAGGGAAAAAGTGTGTGCTATTTTTACATAACTTTTAAAACAGTATTAAATGAATGACTTGCATGTAAAGCATTCATTTCTTAAAAAGTATTTCAAAACATGAAGTTAAATGTTAAAAAATATTTTTCCATGAAGTGAAGATGAATACAAAGCTTAATGATAAAGAAACTAAAGCTGGATAGATGCCATCTTTTTTTTAAAGATATGTTTTTATTGATTTCAGAAAGAAGAAGGGAGAGGGAGAGATAGATAGAAACATCACTGATGAGAGAGAATCATTGATCAGCTGCCTCCTGCATGCCCCCTACTGGGGATCCTGCCTGCTACCCAGGCATGTGGCCTAAACCAGAATCGAACCATGACCTCCTGGTTCATGGGTTGTCACAGAACCACTGAGCCACAACAGCCAGGCAGATAGATGCCATCTTTTGGCAATTTATGATATTCATCATCCGATGACTCATAAGGGGTCAGGTAATTTGTAGATTTAGAGACACTGATAATATATAGAGAGACAAGAATTGTCCTAAAACTATAAATGAAGATATTTAAAGATGTTTAATTGCATTCTAAGAAATATTTTACATTTTAGAAATGAATTTACTTATACAATGGCAACTTTGAACATTTTGACTATAGTCACACTTTAAAATATTGAAAGCTCTTACAACAAAAGAGCATTTGATATTTAAAAAATAATTGATAAATAGCATCTAAGCATAGACTATTTAGGAAATATAGTGTTACCTATTTTTTTGTACTTGAAGATGGCATTATTTACCCAAGTGGCCAGAGTTTGCATTTTGAGTGCTTTTCTCCCAGGACTGGAATAAGTGCAAACTCCAGTGTGGACTAGAGAGAGCTTTTTATCACATGAAAGTTTATGACTATCATCACAATCAAACTTGCAACCATTTTAAAAATACCTAATTAAATTAACCTATTTGTTCCATAGTTTACAAAAAGAGTTACTTTTTTCATTGTGATGACAAGGAGACTCCTGGCGTTCCTGAAAATAGTAATTTAACAAAAATCCTCTGGCCTTTTTAGTCTTCTAGAACACCCACTGAAATGCTCCCTGTGTTTGAGTGCTCAGTAAAGCAGTATTAAATTTTTGTGTACATATAAATCACCCTGGAATTCTGTTATAATGAAAGATCTGAGATTTTGCAGTTCTAACAAGTTCCAAGGTAATGGTGATGATGTTTGTCTGAGGACCACATACTGCATAGCAAACCTATGGACTACTTCATTGTAGAAATTCTAATTGCTCTGGTAGTTATCACAAGAACAAAAACATGATTTGCTTCTTAGTATTGATCACAAATGCTGAGATACTCATGTTCAGATGGGGCATTTTCTTGAATACAAAAATCTTAGGATAATGATTTTTTTAAAGCTCTGTGAAACTTTAGAAGTCATCAAATGCAGCTTCCTCATATTATAGTTGAGGAAGTTGAGGGTCAGGGAAGTTGAATGTATGCCCAAAGTCATAGGGTTATCAGTGCTAGAACCTAGGACTCCTGACTACTGCTTTAATAAAGAAACCCCAACTTCTTTGGCATTTCTATTTTTTATATTCTTCCTGACAAAGAGCCTAAGCATGAGTCAATAATGATTAGAATTTCACCTTTTGATGCTCACAATAGTTTAAATGACAGCAGTATCTTTGGACTGACTTTCTTAACAGCTAAAACTCACAGTGGGCCACTATCTCCTATAATAACAAGAGTATTCACATATCCTCTTTCTTCTAAGGTTCCCTTTCAGTTTTATTATGGGCATTTTATTTCTTAATTTTGAGAACCTGGGGAGGAAAGTGGACAGAGAAATGAATAGGTCATTCGTTAAAAGGCAGGGGTTGAATTTGTAAAAGGTTGTGGCAAAAAAAGCAACAAATGAGAAAGAGCGAAGGGCATCAATATTGATCTCGCCTCTCATCTTTCCCTCTGTCTTCTTGCTAGCAGGTTTCTATTGTGTAGTCTTTCAAATAAAGCAGACTTTATTTATGGTGTGACTGATTTAACCCTACTGGAATAGTCCATCTTCTGCTAATTTGGTCCAATTAAAAACTGGTCATAGGGAAAAGCCTGGGAATTAAGCTAATTTGGTAACACAACTTCTGATTAATTTTTATCTTGCTCATTTATATCTCCTCTTTTAAAGGACACTTTTCATGGTGAGGGTTTATATAGGTGATTTTTCCAGATTCCCGAGTTCCTCTCTATGACCACTTAAGGTTGAGTCCCTGAAGAAAGTACAGTTGTGCTTTTTCTCCCTTCCTTAAGACTATTGTTGAAACATTTAGAGGGGATTGCCTAAGATTTCCTGCTATCCTGAATTGGAAAAGCCCCACCAAACAGCTAGAGCCATCATTTATAAAGCACTTACACATTGCATGACCCTGTACGAACATGTTTGCATTCTCAACTAATCCTTATAACTCGGAGTTAAATACTACTATTATCCCTGTTTATAGTTGAGGAGGCTTCAGATTTAATCGTCCGAGTAAAATTATCAAACATTATGAAGCAAGAAGAGACAGTATGGTACATGGACCAGGGTCTGCCTGATCCTAGTAAGGACTGATACTGTCACCCACTAATGAGGCTTTAATGAGATTTATGCCTAGACTAAGTCAAAACTCTGGAGAACAACAACAACAAAATAACTTCCTCCACCCCTAACTTTTTCCTTCCCTGCCACACAAGTTCTTGCAGGCAGGTAGGTGTGCCAGTCCCTATACTTAGCATCTCCCACGCCCTCTGCAATTTTCCCTTTTGCTGCTGGGGGCGTCAGCGAATGGTACTGCAGCTGGTGAGTGGGCAGGTGCAGCCACCATCTGCTCTAGGGAGTCCCAATGCGCAAAAGAACTTCGCACCCAGGACTTGTCCCAGGCACCACGGATTCCAGAACCTGCTGGGGACACGGCTAACCCCGCCCCCTCGTGGTGACGATTGGCTGAACCCTTCCCAAGTGCAAAGCAATGATTAACGAAGACCGCCGTCTCTCCTGCAAGTGAGGACGAGACCTCTCTAAGGACGCGAGACCCGCCAGGGTGTGTGAATGGGGGCTTCAGTTCTTCCTGCCCGAAGGGTCCTTGAGAAGCCTGTTTGTTTTTCCCGGCGCTTGTCTCCACCCAGCCCTTTCTCTCACTGGTCAGGCCTGGTGGGCGGGTGCGTTTCCATTGGCCAGGGGGCGGTGTCTGTCTGGCCAGGATGAGGGCGGGGCCTCCGCGGCGCTGAGCTTGCCCTTGTGTCTGGTGCGCGTTAGAGCTGCCGCTGCTGCCGCCGCCGCCGCTGCCGCCTCGGCCGCCGCCGCCACCGCCGCTGCTGCAGCCGGAGCTTCCGGGAGCCGCCGCCGCCGCTAGAGCTGCTTCCACCGCTACCATCTCCCCGCCCAGGACCCCGAGACACCCCGAGCGCGTGCGGCGGCTGCTGCTTGCATGCACCCCCTCTCCCTCTGCCCCTCCCTTCCGTGACCTACCCACTCCTTGCAGCCCTCGTACGCACCTTTTCCGACACCCCAGCATCCTTGCACCACCTGCTCGGGCAGCCCCGGCAGGCGCTCGGACTTGCTGTGCGCGCCAAGGGGAAGGCAAGCTCGGACCCCGTGCCTAGCAGACGGGCTGTCGCGGCTGCACCACCAGCAGGAGGAGGAGGAGAGGAAACTACTTCGCCCACCGCAACCCCATTCTGCGGGTGCTTCGCCGCTGCCGCTTCTGCCGCCGCCGATCCGCGTCCGCGGGTTCGAACACCGCAGCAGCGGGGACCGTGGTCCGGCGGGCACCGCGAGGAGGACACCGGCGGAGCCCTGCACTCCGTTGCCCCGCTCGCCAGCAGATCCTTGCCCCCTGGTTCCTTCCCCAGCCCTTTAGAGAAGGGACCATGATTTGGAAACGAAGCGCCGTTCTCCGCTTCTACAGTGTCTGCGGGCTCCTACTACAAGGTAATCCCCGCCCCGCCGGGGAGCATCAACTTCACGCCCATTCCCCATCATCCCCACTCCACCCCATATTTCCACTCTCCCCTTTTCGGTCCCCCCGTCCCCAGAGATGTCCACCCCCTCCCCCTACTCCCCTGTGCAGCAGGGGGCAGTGGCCGTTTGCTCCAGCCCCCGGATCTCTGCCGCTGGCTCAGCCCCGCTCTCCCAGCTGTCAGCCCCTTACGCGGCACCTTTCGCCTTTTCATTCACCTGAGCTTCCAGTATCTCTCACTCCACCCCCGCCACCCCCCCCCCGCCCCCTTCCTACGCCTTTTGGCTGGCAACTTGTGCCTTTTCTGAACATTCCACCCGCTCACCACCACCCACCAACCACTTCCCACATCACGCTCCTGACCGACCCTCTCCATCTCTTGTCATCTCTTCAACCTCCCTCCTTTCGGGTCGCCTTTCTCTTTCCCCTGCTTCCCACCACCACCATCATATCCTGTGTCTTTAAAAAGTGAGTGAGAGTCTGGGAGCGAGCTACCGAGACGGCGAGAGGCGAGAACAGCAGCAGCGGCAGCACCGTGTGCATGGCAATAACATCCCGGGGGTGTGGGGGGGCGGCGGGGGGATGTGTTGTGAGTCTTGTCATTCACCTAGGAAGAGAGAGGAGGCTGTGTTTGGGATAAAAAAAAAAAAAAAAGAAGAAGAAGAAGAAGAACGAAAGAAAAGAGAAAGATTTAAGAAAAAAAGAGAGAGAGAAAAAGACAGAATGAATGAATAAACCGGGGTGGGGGGGGCGGGGGCGAGAAGAAGGAAAACAATTAAAAGACCCAAAAGCCACTTTATGAACAAACCGACTTTTTATTATTCAGTCCATGTGGTTTTCTTTTTTTTTCTTTTTCCCTTTTTTTCCCCCCTCCGGCAACGAAATATATGCATCCTAACAGTTACTTTCTGCTCGGCATTTTCGCTTAGATTCCCGACCTCTCCATCCTCTCTGCCGCTCTTCCGTAATTAATACTACCCTTTCACGCAAAATGTAAGAACCCCTCTGACCGCAGTGGAGGGAAACGGCACAGAACACTGTGATTATGCAAATCACCGGCTTTGGATGCGGAGTGACTGGGGAACTGAGGTGCACTTTCCCCAGACGCTCTTTTGGGGGCGGGGGGAGGGTCCGTGTGGGAACTGGGAGGACGAGGCTGATGGTGAAATGAACGGCGACGTTTGGAGTCGGAGTGCCCGGGGAGAGCACACTTGGGGGTGGCGGTGCGGGCGGAGGCGGCGTGCCCGGGCTCGGGGGGCAGGGGCTGAAGGGGGAAGATTGCTGCTTTGAAGAGAGTAGTGTAGGGCTTGTGGTTGGAGTGTGAGATTCAGGGAGAATGGCTGTGAAATGATGGTGGATAGGATTTTTTTTTTTTTAAAGCTAGGTGACTCTTGATTTCTCCTTCGATCTTTGCCCACCTCTAACCCCTCTGTCATTATTTGTGTGTGTGTGTGTGTGTGTGTGTGTGTGTGTGTGTGGAAAGATAAGTTGATCAAACGTATGTGTCTCTGGGTAAAAGGAATGCGAAAGTAAAGCACATGTAGACCCACAGGCGTGCAAAACCCAATCGGCCTTTGGAGGATTTAAATGAGGTCAATGAACCATCTTTCAGCAAGTTCTTGGAATGCATCCTCTCTCCTATCCTCCTCCGGGATGTAGACCGGGACCGTATTGTATTTATGCACCTTTGTGAATGTGAAAGAAGAGCTAGTGGACAGAATTTTCCTGGGTTAGCTAGCTGACCTTGCAGAGGTGTTCCTTATAATATTTTTGTGGTAATTTTGTGTATTTTATGGTGGAGGTAAATTTCAGATATGTCATATGCCAAAATCCCCGAGAAGGCAGACAGCCCATTCTTCCTGCTCAGGCTGCCTCGTCCCATTTCCCAGCGCTCGCACCCCCACCCTCGCACATGGAAGCCTGGTAGCTGGCTGACACGTTACGTGGGTTTCTAAGCCGAGCTGAAACACCCTCCCGGAGACCCCACTTCACCTCTCAGTAACTTGTATTTCTCAGCTCCTGTGTGAGTGTGTCTGTGCGCGCGCGCGGGCGCGAGTGTGTGTGTGTGTGTGTGTGTGTGTGTGTGTGTGTTCGCGCGCGCTCCCGCGCTCGCGCCACGCCGGGTAGAGGAGTGTTATGTGGGGAAATCAGTTAATTTGGTGATTGTGATGAAAATTCGACACCGCTGGATATGTTTTCCCTGCCAATCTGTGTGAGCTGGCCCCAGCACGTCATTGCACACACTGCTGGGCTGGGGCGAGAAGATTATTTATTATAGAGCATGTGGGCAATGGACTGCACTTGGGGTCGTCTCCTCTCTGCCTCAACATTTCCCTGTGAATTGTCTATTCAGTGCACTGCGAAATAACTGTCTGCCGGTGCCCCTCTCTTTCTCAGCCCGAGGAGGATTTACTTTCTCTACCCGGAAGATTCCATCAGCTGCATTCTCTCTCTCTCTCTCTCTCTCTCTCTCTCTCTCTCTCTCTCTCTCTCTCTCTCTCTCTTAAGGGCATGGGTGTCTTTTATTAAGTATGTAAACCACTGATTAAGACAGTGTCGCTTTCACAGCCAACTGGGGGTGGGGTGGAAGGCGTGTGGGTATGTCAGAGAAAATGCACCACTGCAACCAGCAGCAGGTCCAAATAAATAAATAAGTGTCCGATGCAGCAACCAGGGAAAGAGCACCAGCCCAATGATATCTGTGTACTTGTGAGCATCTTAGATTAGGCCATATTAATACACCAAAAGAGAGAGAGGATTTAAAGAAGAAGAAGAAAAAAAAAAAAAACTAGAAGGGGGAGGGGGTGCAAAGCACCACTGGATTGTCTTCTCATGTTTATGGCTGCCTCACATTTATCAAACACTGCTCCACAGGCACATCACACTTTGTTGATACTGTCAGTTCTTGCTCAAACAAATTGCTCATGCCTTCCTTGTCTTAGTCTTGTCTGAAAACATTGCTTCGGGGTCCAGGCTTATGTTTCTCCCACCACCGTACTGTTTTATTAGGACTTGGTGAGGCTGTAAAGGGAAAGCTTTATTTCCAGGACACAGATGAAATACTTAGCAAGTCTGTCTTTTCTGAGTGCAGGGAAGGCAGGGTGGTAGGGGCAATAGTGAGCAACTGACTTTGGCTAGGGGGAGTCTGCTCTGCCTGCTAGCAGTTATGACTAGGCAAATACTATGGGCAGTCTACAGCTTCTTATTTTTAGTTTTGTCAGCACTATAATGGTATGCGGTTACTTCAGTTAAAACTAATCAATTTATTTATCCTTTGTGTTATTATCCACTTTCTTGCAATATGCTTTATTTTATAGAAGAGGACCTATTTGAACATATCATTTCTGTGTTTTCACTGTTTTATATGTCACCATTTTCCCCCATTTTCTGAGAAGCAAAATCAATCTTCTGACTTGTTAATGTGCAGAATGACAAGCCAATGGTGAGAATCAAGTCAATGATATCATACATTAAAAAAAGAAATAAAAAGAAAACGCTTAAATCATTTAATTCTAAAACACCTATCAATTCATCCCCAATAGATCTTTATGAGATAAATGGTTAGGAAATAAACATGTTTCTGATTAAAGTATAACTTGGAATTAGACTACTGAGAAAAAAAATGGATTCAGTGTTAAGCTATTTTCTTATTTTTCTCCATCATGGACAGAGGGAAAACATGAGGTAAGAGCAAGGGATACTTTAGAGAAATGAATTTCTTTAGAATGAGGAGTGCAAAAGCTTGCCACCTGTAACTAAGACCTCTCTTGGCTGCAGAGTAGATCCAGTTCAATAGCTAACCCTTGCAGAAGCTATATCCCTTTCCATGCCTGAGGAGGCACTGCAAAGATGGAGACTGTCTTGTTTAACCAGGAACTGTCCTAGAAAGGGTGAAAAAGAGACAAGGGCAAAATATAACCAGAAAATAGACCCAGATTTTGTTGAGAACTTTATTTCCTTTTTAGAGTTTATCTTACACAGAAACACCTCCAACACAAATACTGGGGCTTTAGTTTTTTAGTTAATTTTTTGTTTATTTGTGTGTTCTTTTGCCCTGGTAAATGATATGTTATATTCAGGAAGAAAGATCTTCAAAATTAAAGGTCAATTAGACATACATATTGTTTGCCTAAGTATCTGTATGTGTCATTAACTTCTTCATATATATATATATATATATATATATATATATATATATATATATATATAATTTTTTATTGTTGAAAGTATTACAGATGTCCTCTTTCTTTCCTCCTTTGATCCCCTACATCCCTTGCCTGCCCTCTCCCAGGCCTTCCCAGAACTATTGTTTGCCCTTGGGCTATGCATATATGCATATAAATCCTTTGTTAATCTCTTCCCACCACTCCCACCATTTTCCCTCTGAAATACATGGGGAGTATTATGCTAAATGAAATAAGTCTGACAAGTATCACATGATCTCACTTATATGTGGAATATAATGAACAAAATAAACTGATGAACAAAACAGATTCAGAAACATTGAAACATGCATCTTCCTCTTATATTTTTAGAAAATATATTATAATATAAAATGCACTGTGCACATTAAATAAAAATACTGATGACTTAATACTTCCTAAAATCATGTTTCTCCTACTATTTTACCTCTCTATGTAATAACCTTAGTCTTGTCAAGCTTTAATACTAAATGCAGCTCCTGGAATATAGCTCCCTCCATCCTTTTTTGATTAATAGCTGAGACTTTGAAAAGTAGAATCTGTATATAAGAGCCAATGACTATGACTTAAACAAACATCAGACACTTAGTAATTAAGAAAATCTTCCTGCAAGCATGAGGGGTTTCTGGACTAACTTTGCATTAAGATATGGCAGCTTACTTTATTGTCTTCTCCCCATTTGTACAACTATTAGAACTCTGGGAAATTAATATGACAGGGATAAGCATCAACTGAGATGGCCTCTTCCTGCCTTCTCAACTAGAAATAAGGTACTTGAATACTATTTGCCCCACATTTACATACTGAGATGTCATTTTTCTTAAAGAAAAAAGTTACTTAAATCACTTCAAGAGTAAATGGAAGTGCAAAAATGTTGGAAGACATCCTAAGCATGCATTTTAAAGTGGCCTAAAATCAATATCAAACTATATCAATTTTCTTTTTAAAATAAGCAGTCTATAGGGTATTATGTAATTGAGACAAGTAAGATTTATTTATTAGGAAGGACTTTGGGTACATTAATACTATAACATAGGCCTGGCATATTGATGTTTTATTTGATCATGCTAACATGCATTCTATGAGATTTATTGAGGAAGAATTCTCCTTTTGATACACTTTGTGAACCTCCTGGGTAAAATTGTCCATTGCATAGCAGATGGCCGAACAGGTTGAAGGGACAGTGAGAAAGGAAATCACAAACCAAGGAAGCAGAATTCTCAAGCTGAAGTCAGAAGCCCTTTGTATGATTGGAAGACACTGGATTGTTTACCCTCCAAAGCAGCTTTAGTGTCCAGATGATTATTAACTCAAGCTTCTTGAGGACAAGCTCTGAGCCTTACCTGTTCAGTCTTCTTCTATATTTAGTGGATGAATAATAAATAGTGCCGAGTTGAAAATAGGTATGTCCCAATTAATTATGTTGGAGTTAAATCGTCCCTTCTCTTCATAATATATCAACACTCATACTTTGTTAAATAATGTACTTGAGTTAGTTTTAACATTGTATAAGCTATATTAATTTAGGAAGCAGTTTGCCTATACGAAAGTTAACATAGCATCAGCTCTTGATATAAATTTGTAAGTGAATGCAATCTGACCAGTTCTTAACATTTAGTTTCCAGCCACATTTTTTCTTTAAAAATTCCAAATATTCAAATATTTTGCATTAGATTAGATTGCAAACTCTTTCCATGAAAACAAAAAACAAATTTTTTTTGAAGGAGGGCATGGTTTAAATTTACTGACTTAACCTAAAACATTTAAAAGGACAAGTTCATTGCCACCATTTTATTTGAAAACGTCAAGCATTTTTGGAGTGCAGTTTTGTAGTACCAAAAAAAGGCATCTTCCGCACATTCCTTGTGTAAAGAGGTGGGTGAGGATTAACCTAGAGCAGTGGCAGCTGAAGCCCCCTGCTGTGTGATGATGCAAATGGCATCTCGGCCTAATGTGCTCTGCAGCGCGCAAACACACAGGAAAGCAGTCCTGGGGCATGAGTGGAATGGGGACTCTTCCATAGCCTGTAGTGGGCGGAACCGATCTTCAGCTTTTATAACCAGAAATGATCCAGAAAGTATTTCTAATCACGCGAGCTCATGACCAAGTAAATGAGAGAACACCTACTTTGTTTACAGATTAATGTAACTAATAGATCCTAATAAAATTATCGTTTTCATCAAATGAATGGTGAAATGAGTAGTTTTTGTGAAAACTATCAGGAACCTGGGTCAGTTTAATGAAGATAAACAGCAAAGTTAAAATAGGATTTCTATGCAGTTGTTTACATGTGTTGGGCCTAATCTGTGTTGGGCTAGGGAATACTTTGTTAGCCTTCCCTTCCTTTAGTGAGTGAGGAATCATTCCCTTGGCTTTTTTCCTTACTGGAGCATTCCCTGTATTACGAGAACACAGTAGTTTTAAAACAAATAGGGATTACGTATTCAGTATATGTTCATATAGTTTACTTAGGGTTAAGACATGGAACTTGTGTTAATGTCTAATTAGTAGAGAATATTGCCACTGTGAACAATATTATTTATCACAAAGGCAAAAGCATACAATAGGGTCCTTAATAAAAGTAAGAGTTGTGGACCAATTTTTATGGGCAGCCTATCATGAAAGCCTATCAGATAACAGTAAGTAATGCAGCTTTATTTATTTTGATTCCACTTGCTACAGAACAAATAATTGAACATATTATGCATATAATTTTTATTCAAGAAATGAGAACAGTTGGTTCTGTAAATGTGTTCAGTGGGTTTCTTTAAACAGGTATGGAATTGTTTTCATCTTAGAAGTATGTAGCATATTTAAAAATTAGCAAAGTAAATATTCTGCTAAATTAGGTATCAGTTGAATATTAATGCCAAAATCAGAGATGTAATTATTGAAAAAGGAAATATTCCTCAATCATTTACCTCTATATGCACATATATACAAGTTTAAACTGTACAGTTATTTTTAGGGCTGAAGGATAACTTTATAATTTTGTCAGTAATCAGAGTTTGGGGCTCCCAGGAATAAAGTGTAGGGAAAGGCATGAATTTGTTTGCACTCATTATTTTCTTTTGCCCTGCTGATGAATGTTAACAAGTATATTTTAAAATAAATTTTCTTAGGTTGTAACAATGATTAACTTTTCTACTTATAAACACAGAAGCCAGGTTTACAATTTCTGAATCTGCAGTAGAGCTGAGCTTTTATTCTGGATCTTCTTTTGTGCTTATGAAACTGAGTGATGAGAACCTCTGCTACCTGAATAGACCCAGGGCTGAGGTTGCAAGGAAATCTGCCAGGGAGAGAGCTGGCCATTAATTATTCACATTCTATTTTAGAGGACTTTGAAGTAAATATTGAAACAGTCATTATTCAACTTGGGGATAACACTTTCTGACTCAGCAAATAGTTTTTACTT
Source organism: Ia io (assembly GCA_025583905.1). Taxonomy (NCBI): domain Eukaryota; kingdom Metazoa; phylum Chordata; class Mammalia; order Chiroptera; family Vespertilionidae; genus Ia; species Ia io. The sequence continues at coordinate 24,407,390 of JAJQQW010000009.1, forward strand.
GAATATTTAAATTATATCTCAGCCATTTGAATGCTGAAGGGGAAACCCCTGGTAAGTAATAGTTAAACAGTTCCTCTGGGGACTAGATATTGACGTCATTAGGGATTGTTTAGAAAATAAGAATAAGCATCCCTTTACTTTCAGGAACATAAAGTCTTAAAGCTGAGTGTGTTTAAGTCGTGCAAATGATTTCACATAAGAAAACAAAAGTCCTTTTATAGGTCAAATTGACTCCCCAATAAATTTATATACGTGGCAATGGCCTATTAATAGTAACTGCACATTGTTTATCTAAAGTCATCTTTGGGAACGCAGTGAGAAAGACCTTCCTAATGAGGCTGTGCTGCCGACTGCTAAGTGTATAGCTGCTATATTGATTTGGTGTAATTTATAGAGCCAGTTAATTTGTTCTTGTAAAGGAATATTTTTAGCATCTTTGTTAAAATTGTGTGCATTTAAAAATGCAAGTGTCTTTCAAACACCGACTGAAACATCAAGGACTAAGATTTATAGTACATAAAATCTGTTTTTACTTTCTTAATAAATTCATGTATTACACTAGCTTGTCCTATACCCCCTAGGGAAAATGTCCATCACACCTGTACCTTCAGTTCATGATCACACCTTATATGGCCCCTGCTTTTCAATCTGAAGTAGTACTTAGGTTGCAATGAGAAATGATTAGAATATTTATATTTAACAACAAATAAAATGTATGATAAGTGTCTTATATAATCGTCATTCCTTTACTGCCATCTACTTTACTAGTATGTGCTGAAGTCTGAATAGACACTCGGCTTCCTTAACACTCTCCAGTAATAAAAAATCTCCCCCATTCCTGACCATGCTACCAACCTGAAAGACTCATTAAAAGAAATTAACAGGGAATGAAGACTAAAGAGAGGGAGTATTGCTAAAACCTATATACTGAGTAGATAACAGAGTGGGTGCTTTTCCTTTCACCCTCCAAGGCAAGTACCCCAATGTTTTATTTAGCAAGGTTAAATCATGTACTAGTACAATGTGCTTTTACTTGTTTTTGTTATTGCATATTGTGTGAGTTCAACCTCCTTAGTCTCATTCTAAAAAATGGCAAAAAGAGGAGGGAAAGAATATAAGACAGCCAGCCAAACACACACAGAAATGCCTGGCAAAGCCTACTAAATTAGCATATGCTAGGCTGACTATTTCCCTCTGTTGTTACATAATCCCTTTCTAATAGGAAATCAGTTCTCATTCTTAACCCTTTCAGGAGGTTTGGAATTCTCCCACTGTTATGTTTTTATTTTGCTTCATTTATTTTCTCATGAATTGTATAAATCATCTATTGAGGGGCTTTGATGTCAAATTCTTTTTTTCTCTCTTCAGTCTTTCTGTATACAAATGTTCCATTCTGTGCCCAACTTCAGGATTCAAGAATCAACTTTTCTATAGCTTTCACTGAGAGGATCTAATTAGCATTTTAGGCTCTCTTTACTCGTGTGCAGCTTTCTTTAGAAAATGTATTAGTTCTATGAGGTTCCCCTAAGGATTCATAATACTCTGGTTTGTTACATGTACTGTGATATTCAGTGTGCCTTAATTATGCACGTGTCCTCATTTCAAAGCCTTTTCAGGGATCATGTGGGATAGAACAGGGGTCTGGCTGTAAATTCAGTGTCATGTATTAATGTGTAGGTGGTATTCAGAGAAGGATTTTTCTAAAGGCAATTATATATCTATGACTCTAGTACAGCAAGCAGTTACTCACATTTTGCACTTACTAGTTACCCTGCCAAGGCAGAATGAAATTCACCATTGTGATACATAATACAGTATCTGTTATTTCTAAATAGTCCCTTGCACTGGGAATGAAGTACAATAATGAGTGAATATGTGTATCCCTTATCCTGAATAGGGATCATTCCTTTCACTCTCCCAAGCATAAAGAAGAATCGGAAATTGTTCCTAAATCAATACTCTATTCCTTAACTAGCCCATTAACACATTTTGCTATGGTGGGATCTCGAAGTTATCCTACTTATTATTTCAGGCTATAGATTTTTAGATCATATTAATTGCCTGAGATCTTCATTGGCTGCCAAATGTCAGTGCTTTGCTAACTTTGAGACATTATATTTTAAGTTTTTGTTTTGGATGCAATTCGGACAACTGTGACAGTATAGAGAAACATTGAACTCCTTCTCAAGCATCCTGTGCAGAGGGAGGGAAGGAGGGAAAGAGAGGGAGGAAAGGAGGGAGGGAGGGAGAGATGGAGAAAGAGAGAGAGACAGAGAGAGAGAGGCGGGGGAGGGAGGGAGGTATCTTTTTAAGATAGGGAATTCATTTGTGAAGGGAGAACTACAAGAATTGGCTCATTTAGTATGTCACCATTTATAAGGAAGATATTTTCTTACATTGAATGAGATTGAGAGTGTAATTTTCATTAATTGTACCTTTGGCATACTTGTATTCCTCTGTGTATTATATAAAAAAATTGAGTTTAATTAGTAAATACAACTGTTATTCTTTCTTTTATTTATGACTATTGTGATAAAAACGTTTTATAAGTTGATATACTAACAATTTTAACCAATTTTTATTTTATTTTTTACAATTGCATTATTTTTGAAGCCATATTATTATTATTAGTGGTATCTTAATAATTACTATTATCCAGGAATGCATAGAAGATTTTTTATTATGTCAGTTTTTAACCAGAGTCTGATGTATTTGTTTTAGTAGACCAACTAGTGCCATCTGCCTTTTATTAATTATTTTAAGCATTTATGTCTTTTTAATTAACAAGAGAACTAAACATTATTTTCTCTATGCTATGATTCTATAACCCCTTTGTATATTTTTATTATAACGTTTGGAATGTTTGGCATTTACCTATCTGTCTCTTCCTCTGGACTATAATCCCCTAACGTACAGGGTCTTAGTCTTCATTTTATTTCAAGGGCCTAATCCAGTGTCTGATCTGTGCCTTTTTTTCAATGTTTTCATTCCACTGATTGATTAGTTTTCTCCCAATCCATTTAATCTTGACACATCTCTTTAATTGGATCCAAATAATACTTAAGAATTTATGTTAGAACTGCCAAAATGCCAATACAGTATACAAGAACAGAATAAATATTTGCAATGAATTTTCATTTGTATGTAATGTACAGAGAGATCACAAATAGATACTAAGAAACACAAACAATTATAAATAATGACATACTTCACAAAAATATGGAATTATTGCTTTCGCTTATGGTAGGCAGTTCAAATTTGTACTGAAAACATTTGTCTCACAGCTTTGAATCTCTCCAATTTCCCTGGGCCTTATAATCCCTTGCCTTTCCCCCCCTACTTACTAAAGATTTATATCCTAGCTTCAAAAATATTCCCGATGACGACTTTGGGTAAACAGGAAGCCAAATCATCTTATTGTTCTACTTAGAGTAGCAGGTATTTCTGGATAAATGTATAAACAAAGAGGAATTACAAACTGACCTTGATCTGCCAGATTATCCCTGTGGATTGACCTGCTTTTGTTATTGCCAAGCTATAGGGTAGAGGTTCCCTGAGTAGTCCCTGAAGTACAATTCAGACTACATTCTTCTCAGTGGAACTGGGGGAGTTTCATCCTTTTTATTTAAAAGGCCTTTTAAAGAAAATCCTAAATACTGGTGTGGTGTTTATTTGTTTGTTTGTTTTCTTTCGTTTTGTTTTGTGTTTTAATGCTGACTCATACTCCTGTGATTGGAGACACGTTTTCTGTGGCTGAATTTGATTTATTTCTTTTTTAATATTAAAGGACTGTGAGAGGTAGATTGGGAATATTAACTGATTTAGAAGAGAATTTAAGTATAATATTTGGGATCTGAAAGCCAAAGGAGAATAGACTTTCTATAATTTGTAGTGACTCTATTTCCACAGAAGGTGTTTTACAAATGCTTTTCCCAAAAATTATCAGTGAAATGTAGCTTTTCTTAAAAGTCATTTAGATTTTCTTTCAATTTAAAAATCAATTTCCCTGATGTATTTTGTTTTTTTGACTATTTCATGACTCTTGGCATTTGAAAAGATATTAACTAGGCTAACTTTAAGATTTACCTGACTCCAGGTGCTGAAATTATTGTGTCATCCTTATGCTGAAATACACATTCAGTAAATAAATATCTAAAGTAGATTAAATGAGCTCAATTTATTAGGCATTATTGCCACTTTAAGGAGTTGATATTCAGAATTACATTCCCCCATAGCTTCTGTTAGTACCTAGTATCATGCTTTATGTTAAATCGTGTCGGGATGATACAACAACCACAGAAGATTAACCTCCTGTGTAACATGACTGTTTAACTCTTGCTGATCAACTTTCTAGAGCCTAGTGAATTAAAGAAATGTAGCTTGGATTATTTTAATGTAGCTTTGTTGACTATTTTACTGTTTTGATGTGATGAAAAATTATTTCAGTATGTTACTGAATTGTATTCATTATATTGAGGATATTCATATAAATATATTACTAGAAATGATATATTTTATTTTATTTATTTTTTAAAATATATTTTTATTGATATCAGAGAGGAAGGGAGAGGGAGAGAGAGATAAAAACATTAATGATCAAAGAGAATCATTGATAAGCTGCCTCTTGCACACCCCCTACTGGGGATTGAGCCCGCAACTCAGGCATGTACCCTGACCCCGAATCCAACCATGACCTCCTGGTCCATAGGTCGATACTCAGCCACTGAACCATGCAAGCCAGGCAGAAATGACATATTTTAATGTTTTATGTATAACCACATGGTATCTGAAATACTGGAAATATGAGGAAGAGTTACACCTTCATATTTTTCAATGTTTTTAGTCATAATGATTTTTCAATTGGATATAAGAAGGACCTTACCTGTTACTTTAAATTCTAAAGCATTTCAGACCAACATTCTTATCCAGTTACCATATTAAATATGATACCTATAATATTCATCAGAAGAACAGTATACTAAGTGCATTGTCTTTATAGGAAGACTAGAGGCCGGTGCACAAGATTCGTGCACTGTGTGTGTGTGGGGGTCCTCCCTCAGCCTGGCCTGTGCCCTCTCGCAGTCCGGGAGCCCTCTGGGGATGTCCGCCTGCCGCCTGCGGATTGGGCCTAAGCTGGCAGTCAGACATCACTCTTGCAATCTGGGGCTCTCAGTTTGGGACCCCTCGCTCCTTACCGCCTGCCTGCAGGGGAGGTGGCCAGAGGATCCCGCCACTGCCACTGCACTTGCCAGCCACAAGCCAAGCTCGCTGCTCCTTAGCGCTGCCTCAGAGGCAGGAGAGGCTCCCACCACCACCACCGCTGCTGTGCTCACCAGCCATGAGCCCAGCTCAGGGCCTCTGGCTAAGCGGCGCTCCCCCTGTGGGAGCACACTGACCACCAGGGGGAAGCTCCTGTGTTGAGTGTCTGCCCCCTGGTGGTCAGTGTGTATCATAGTGACCAGTTGTTCCACTGTTTGGTCAATTTACATATTGAATTGCCTTTTATTATATAGGGTTTGATGTTAACTAGCATGAAAAAAGTTATCCTATATAATAAAAGGCTAATATGCAAATTGACTGAACAGCAAAACAACCTAACAACCGAATAACCAGTTGCTATGACATGCGCTGACCACTGGGGGTGCGCATGGAACATGGCGGGCATCGGAAACAGGTGGCAGAGTGCAGAACATGGCGGCCATTGTTCATGGCAGGATGGTGGAGCAGGTGATCAGGGGACTCCAGACCAAGGTGGGGCACCGGTCACTGTAATCGGGGTGAGCCTCTAATGGTTACTGAAAATTCTTTGTTCCTGTGTGCTGTGGTCCCCCCTGGTGCTCGCACCTGCTGCTGGCGTTGGAGCCGCTGCTCTCACCCACTGCCAGCACTGGCCCCACTTGGACCCATAGACAGTGCCAGAGCCGCTGCTTGCACCCACTGCCAGCGCCCAGAGCTGGTCCTGATCGCTCAGTGCTGTCAGCGGGTGAGAGTGGCGGCTGCTGGCCCCTATCACCTGTGAGGGCTTCTCCACCTCCCCCTGCTTTTGAGGGGTGATCAGGGCAGCAGCCACCGCTAGCACCCGCTGACAGCGCCAGCCCCACTCATACCTGTTGCTGGCACCGGCCCCAATCGCTCCATGCCTTCAGCGCGTGGGAGCAGCGGCAGATATGGGCTGCTAGCAGACAGGGGACCTGGGGCTGCTGCAGGAGGGGCTGGGCGGGGGTATGGAGGATGGGCTGAGACCCGCCCCTGTGCCCACTGCAGCCTTCTACCCACAGTTCCTTTCAAGGTGCACAAATTTGTGCACTGGGCCCCTAGTGTGTTCAATAACATTTATGAATATTTTGTTAAGAGTCAAATAAAATTTACAGAGGATAATTTCTTATCTCTGCTTTATTTTTTAACATAGAAGTGCTATGGGTGAGATAAGACTAATGGTGTTGTGAAACTTCAATTTGCCATATCTTTTCACTTCCATGGAATAACTAAGATAAAGATATTGGTAGAGAAATAAGTTCATATATTTTTTAGATGTCTCGTATAGGTCATAAAGTCAGATTTGCTTTAACGTTTTGTTTTGCTTTTCCAAATTTTATTGACTGTGCAAGTCCAGACTACCAATAAAGCAGAACAAATTATTTTTGAAGGATATGATGGCAAAAAAGTACATTTTGTAATGCAACAGCTATGCTTGCAAGTTGGGTATGGGCAGGTTGGGAAGACTAATAATTTGTATATTTTAATGATGGTTTTAGTATTGAATAACAGTAAATTTAATCAGGCATTAAGGATAGTTTCTCCTAAGACCTTTGTATCCCCTGGGTGTGCAAGATGAAGAAGGGTCGTGACTTGGTGACAGAGAAAGAGGGAGTGATAGATACCCCTGATTCTTGAGTGGAACACAAGCAGCGGCTATGCCAAACTACAGTCAGTGTGGAAGTGGTAATGAGGCTGGCCTGGTGGGTGTTCTTTATTTTGTAGTGCGAGTTCTCTATTGTATAGAGGGAAGTGATATCATTGGACTACTTCAGGCTTTGATTTGGGGAAATGTTTGCAGCAGCAAGACATAGTAGTAGGAATCAAGGGACCTAAATTCTCACCTAAGCCATGCCACTATTTTAGACACTTGGGGCAAGTTACTTCTCTTGCAGCTCAGTTTCTGCACGGCAGATTCAGGGACTGGCACCGCATCCATTCTTCGGTGATGTCTTGTAGAAAGATCTTACGGAGGATTGCAAACTGTAGAAAGAGCATGATTTTTTTTTTCTTTTCACTTTCCACCTAAGGATATTTTTATTACATTAACTGTGTACTCTTAAAAGACCTTTACTAACATTTAATTTTTATATCTACCCATGCATTATTTGGTATTTAAAATTTTTACACGTGTAAAGAGATTTTTGTTTTGATACATATGTCTGTATACATTTCAGAAGCTTTCTTTTGCTGCCAACAAGTTTTAAAATTAATTTTGTAGTCATCCATCTGAGTTTGGGTCATACTTTTTTTCTCATGAAATTACATCCATACATCAGCTTTGAAAACTAGTAAATTGTTGCTCCATTAGTCATTTTTATTATTAAGAAGTAGACTGAATTAAGTGTTGTAATTTTGTGTTCAATTTTGTTTTTCTGTGTGCATTTAATTTTAGTGTTTGTGTGTATGTGTGTGTAAATTTTTACAATCATTTTATTTTTCATACTCTTTGGCTTGGTTAAGCATAACTTTCATCATTCATTGATTTATTTTTCAACAAATAAAATGTTTGAAGGCAGTGTTATGAATACAAATGAACAAGATGGAAAGAGTTTCTGCTCTTATAGAGTTTATAGTCTATAGTCTAGTGGCTGAGACACAGAATAGACAAATAAAAATATGTAATTCTTCTTTTTCCTGAAATAAACATTTCATCTTTTTCAATAGCAACAGAATGTGGGTATATCAGTGAGGATATGAAATCATTAGTTTAACAACAATATTATAAGTTCACTGGGCTTTCAAGATATTTATTTAAGGTTGCATTAAAGAGCTCTCATTTCTCTAGTTTGTTATCCTGAAAAACATTCTCAGTATGATGCCAGTTTCTTTTCTTTTTATTTTATTTTATTAATACAATGTGAAAGAAGGTGACAAGTTGAACAAGAAATATTCAAGCATGCTCCATTCTAACTGATTTGTTCAAGAGGATGATTCATTTAATTTCATAAAGGCTCAGTGGGCCAGAACAGATGACCAGGTCAGCTGAGGGATGTAGGGGAGAAGAGTTCTGCGAGAAGGATCTCTGTAACAAGCAACAGTATTTAGTTTTTTAGAGCTAACGTTCTGCTTGAGCAATTTTGATGTTACCAGCGACAGTCATTTAAAGAGCTGTTGATGCCTCAGGGAAAACGTTTCTAAAGTGTCCTATCTAGAAACAATGCTGCATGTATACTGTCATATATATTAAAACTCTGGCCCTTGCTTATATTACAATACATTGTGCCTGATTAAAGCCTGTACTGCTATGATATTGCTTCTTGAGAGTGGATTAAGTGTTGTTCCTGAAATCTTTTTTCTTGCTCAGTCTGCTCTGAATATGATTGAAATATCAATCACATGGTAAACAAGGCTGGAGAACAGATGAAAACACCATTTAGAAACTTTTAACAAAATACATTTTATATACAATTACTTAAAATGTTAGGAAATACAAAATCATATGAATGGGCTGCAAATATTCCTGATGTCTTTATATCACTTCTTTTAGTATTTAAGTTTGACTGATGACCTCAACTTGTAAATGATGTCATATTTTTAACAGATTGTATGGCTATTTGAATATTATTATAGTGGTATTCGTGGAGTAGATGAAACATATTTTATAGCAAGTAGGATAAAACATTTTTATATATACTTTGGAAATCATAATGGTGGTGGTCTAGTACAGTGAATTTCAACTGGTGTGCTGTGGCACACTGGTGTGTCCCGGTAATTTTTAAAAACATGCAGTACCTAACCATTTAGTCAGGGACACTGACCTCTTTTCCCTTAGATTGTCAAATAAAAAATGACAACAGCCAACACAACAATGGCTGTCTGGTGTGAATGAATCAAATGTATACCTTTTTTTTTTTTTTTTTTTTTTTTTTGTCAGACGGGCCAAAAAATGAAATATATTTTTTGGTGTGCTGCAGATTTTTAGTAATTAGTTTACCTGTGCCATGGAATGGGAAAAAATGAAAATCACTGGTCTAGCATGTATAGTGACTCTATTTAAAGACTTATTTATCTGGATTACATACAACAGTACAATGCACAGCTAGAAAAACCTCAGCTAAAACATTATCTTTAATTTTGCTCTTTTTAAAATTAAAACAATTCAAGTAAGTGCTCTGTTGCAAGCGATAAAGTGCAAAACCATAGCTTTATACTAAATGATTTAGCTGAAAAATATAATCAGTTTTCCAAAGGATGACAGAGATTCACACGTATTTGGAAACTTGTGCAGAGGGAACTAGGTGGTGCTGTTCTGTCATCTTTGTGTCTTAGTGGCTTCTTTGGTCCTGTTCTGGATTCGTTTAACACTTTCATACAATAGGTGCATTAGGTAACATACTGTTTGGTCTCCTAGTGGCATTTCTTTTTATTAACTAAGTTTATATTGATCTTGTATCTTTGGTTTCAGCAGTATTTTTGTACAGCATAAAAAACTTTCTTCCTAAGTAAAAGGTTATGTCACAGTTTACTCATTTCTTTAACATTTAAGACACTATATTAAATTATGAAATCTTCAGATATTTATGAGTTTTTAAAACCTTTGTACTTGGCTATTTATTTGCTAAAAGGTTTACAATATAATTTAGTCAAAATTTAAAGTTGTGAATTTTGGTACAGATTGAATTGATTTAGTATAAAAATGCCACAAAATATATAAGCTCAAGGAAAACACTTCTATTATTTGAAATTTTAAAAATGGAATTAAACCCTTAAAGAAAAGAAATGAGAAACCTTTCCTTGAAAAAATATTGTTTGCTTAATTTACTTCTCTGTAAAAAAATAGTGACCTCAATTAAGCTGCCAGCTAATCTTTTCATGTTTCAGGACGTCCTTAAGTTAACTGTGCCTTCCAATGATCTAGGAGGTGGTATCTGATAGTTCAAGGTAAAATAACGCACTTATTTCAAGCTAAATAACAACAAACAAAGTTACTTCACTGTCCATTTATAGTTGGTACACTGCTGCCTCTGAAGTACATTTTCTTGGTAAGAAATACAGTGTCTTTTAGATCCATTTAGGTTTAAGAAATGCAGATAAGTAAAAACTTAAAGGGATTGGATTTTTTTCAATCAACATCATCCTGTGTTATATAGGAACAATTGTAACTTACGTGTGTTAATGATTTTAAGATACTTTTGGAGAAAAGAATCCCATATAATTTATTCTTTAATGAAAGTCTAGATGTAAAATAAGGATGAAGTACTTAGAGAGTTGTACTCATGCACCACAAGTTCTATCATTTTCAATGGGGACAAAAATAATAATTTATATTATTATGATATAATTTATATTCTTTATTTCTGATATAATAAGTCTTCCTTGCTAGTATTTACATCATAAAACATTTGTTTTACCTTGATAGGGAAATGAATTTTTTGTAGAAGATTCTTTGTATTTTCTGTTATCTCAGACATCTTTTATCTGTGGAAGACAGAATCAATACGGAATTTCTTCCATGGCATGTCATCCTAGAATTCAAAGAGATAATCTCTTGAGATGAACATCTTAATCTAGACTAATAAGCCTAAGTGAAAGTGCTGCTAGACTTCGCTGCCCACGTCTGGCCTTCTGGCCTTCTGACATAAAATGGAAGTTGCAAGTATTAGAATGAATGCCAGTGGTTAAACACTTGACAAGTAAGAGTTCAGCATGGAGAAACTGCATAGGAGAGCTGGGGTTATTCCTTCACAAGAAATGCCTCCATTTTCTATCCAATTAAATTTTCCAAAGAAAGATTAGGTAACTCTGTTTTACAGTGCTGTAACCTTAAAGTGTGAAGAAACCTGGTGATAAATATATACACATTTTGGGATTATATAAAAAGTTGGTATTTATGTTTTGAGTTTTAATTATTTGTATTACAAAAATACTTTAAAAGTTTATGACAGTTAAGTTTGGACTACACAAAGAAATTATGAAAGATACTCATACATTGGCTGTGTCTAACTGCTCAGAAATATGCAGTGTGTGATAATGAATGCTCTAATTTTTGAAAGTTGAAATTTTGGCAGTAATACTAATTAAAAATATTCAACTTTAATATATTAGATATTAGACTTATTTTATGGAAAGTTAAATGACAATATCATCAGGACAAAATTGTAGCTAGCCTATTTTAAAAATACACTATACTTCAAGTAAAGCATATTTGGTGAAAAAATATTTGGTGGAATATATTTCAAAATTATCTTCCAGAATACAGCAAGTCTGTAGGTTATTTTATTTTTCTTAAATGTAAAATATCTGAAAACTTGTAACTCTGGTAACTGCTTATTATTTTAGAAGAAAAATTATAAGGGAAAAGACTAACATATCTCTAACAATATGTTTTTTCCTTGGACTGAAGCTCCAGAATTAACACCAAAATATATGCATTTTTCATAATTTCTTGTGGTCAATAGTTATTTCTTGAAGATCTAGTATTTAAATAAAAGAGGGTTTCTTCACAGTTATTTTTTATGAAGACTAATCTCAGGCAGTGTAGCATGAGCCATTGACTTAGTAATCAGTGGCAGGGGACATTCCTTGGCATGTCTTTTTTTTTTTTTTTTTTTTCCAGGAGCTTCATTGTATCTTTCCAAATGCTCCTTTGGAAACTTCTGTAGAGGTTCCTTTTCATCTTGCCCCGTTTTATCAGTGATGAAAGATTTATATCTCATGGATCTAAAGGTGTTTTTCACTTTAAAAGGTAGACTAAAGAAAAAGAAAAAACAAGAATAAGTAAGGGATTTCTGGATTTCTTTTGAGATCAGAGTCAGATAGCAGAATAGGTGAAAAAAATAAGCAAAGGGAGAACGTTGGTAATTAAGAGAAAAAAGCAACAGTGTAACGGAGAGGATAGATGTAGATCTTTTGAACCCTTAAGTATAGTTTTCTTCATTAAACAGATAGGAAATATAATCTTCATATGAGGCTTGATATAAAATTATGGTTGATATCAACAAATCAAGTTTGGATGGACCCAGTGGATACAGACATCATACATGGTTGAAGAGATTAGAATAGAACTAAGTACAGATTGTGAATGATTTTGGTGCAGCATGCCCTGAACCTAATTGTAGTGGGGCAGCACAGTAATGAATTCCAACACTGTAAAACATAGGTATAATTGATTTGACTCACATATGACCAAAAATAACTTTTTAAGTATATCTCCCCTACTTGGTTTAGTCAAGATCGAATTTGTCTTAAAACAGCTCTTGCCTACTACCCAATCCCTAACCCTGCCTCTGGCAGGCAAAAAATAAAAAAAATTAAAATAAAAAAATAGTACTCTTGTCCTCTCGTCTTCCTATGCTGCCATTAATATAACTGGAAGTGATGGGATGCAATAATTAGGAGGTGCTTGTCTTTTGCTGGCCAGTCCCAGGAGAAATGCTCCTTATGTGGCATTGTAATTTACAAATTGTCAACTTTTAAAAAAAGGTTTCTTATTCTGGCTACAAATGGTCAGAGGCGAAACTGGGAAAAGCAACAAAAGAGAACAGTTTTAAAAACAGCAATGGTGCCCTGGCTGGGTGGCTCAGTTGGCTGGAGAGTTGTCCCTTGTACCGAAAGGTTGAGGGTTCCATTCTGGTCGTCAGGACACATATTTCAGGTTTGATCCCTGGTTGGGTCAATGTTCTCTCTCTCTCTCTCTCTCTTTCTCTGTATCTCTCTCTCATCAATGAAAACATACTCTGGTGAGGGTAAAAAAAAATGGCTTAATCATTGGTTTCTTTTCCTGAGATACTGATTTCAAAACAAAATCCCCCAAAATTTACAAAAGAAGTTGCTACCTTTAACTCTTGATGTGTCAGTCAGCAAGCATTTCAAAGGAAACATTGCTGGCTTGAAATTAAAATATTTAAAATTGGGGAGAACTTGGCATTTTAGGGAGCCATCATCCTTATCCAAATGTCTAAAAATAAATAAAAATTTTGAAAGAGAATAAAGGCACTTGCAAGAACATTGTCTTCTTCTTTAACTTAAACAAAATTAGGTAGTATAAATCAGAGAGATGTGACAAGCATTTAAAAACAAAAAAGGTATATTTATTAGTATAAACATCAAGAACTTAATTTAGCCCTGGCCAGTTAGCTCAGTTGATTAGTGTGTCCCCGATATGCCAAGGTTGGCTTCATCCCCATCCAGGACACATACAAGAATCAACCAATGAATGCAAAAAGAGTAGAATAACAAATCTGTCTCGAAAATAATCAATAACAAATAAAAAAGAAATTAATCTAAATGTGCTAATAATGTAAAGTAGTCCCCCTGATATTATTTAAGACAGTGTCACTATCAGAAATTATCTTGTCATGTTTTTAACTTGTTTATATTTTCTGCCTTTTTCCTATAGACAATAAATTGTGAGTGCAGAGATACTGTTTATTGTTTTTATCTTCTCCTTCTAGAATATGGTCTGGCACACATCCCCGATGAGCTAACTGGCCAGGGCTAGATTAATTCCTTGATGTTTATACAAAATTGTTCAATACATTTTTGTGCATGAATATATATCATGCTCTTGATTTATTATTTTAAATAAAAGACCCCTGACTTCTTGAGGAACTTCCTATAAGTGAACAGAAATCAAATTAACACTGTATTTAAAATATACCTACTTACATTACTTATGATTAGTAAAGTTATTTAAGTTCTTTTTTAGACACATTATAACCCATTTTTTATTACATATTATTTATTATTTGAGAACATTTTAAGTTTTCTTATTGCATTAGGCTTGAAATAAAACACAATACTGCTATTGCTCATTGACTAAAGGAAAATAGAGCAGGATATTTACTTGCTGAAACACCATAAGAACATTTTTAAAGTATTAATATATTCCCTATGTTAGCTGTTAATATGACTAGAAGTGATATTGCTGTATGTAGTTCAGATGTGTGTGTATGTGTGTGTGTGTGTTTGTGTGTGTGTGTGTATTTTTTCCCTGAAATTTGTTTGAAGTCAGGATATTATAACTTCATTATGTGAAAAAATCAAACCAAAGATCATAATAGGCCATAGGGGAAATTCTGCATAAGAAATCTGTTATAGCAAAATTGGATGAAAGTTTAAAATAAGCTCTGTGGTACTGTAGATTTAAGCATGATCTCATTCCACCCTATTTACATCTCACGTCAGAGCAGCAGCATATGTAAATGGAAAGTCCAAGGAGTAGGGCCTCAGGAATCAGAGCTCTGGCCACCCCCCGGGGAACAGCTCCACTCTCAAGGGGTCAGTGCTCAGAGGGTGTTAGACTTGAATCACCTCCAAGGTATCTTCAGCTTGAAGAATAACTCCAATTCAGCAGGGAAAATAAGTGGATATACTTTGCAAAGATTAAGATATGATAATGTCTTTATCATTAAATGGAGTTTTAGCTAAACAAGTGTTATAAAATGATGAAATAAATTCCTAGTTGTTTATAAAATTCTACTGATGAATTTATTATGTGTGCATATATATTCATAGATTGATATCTTGGCATATTATTGATATAGAAATACATAAACAATAAATCTGGTAGTCATAATTCCATTTGTTTAAAAATGTGTGTGCATGAATAAGTAATTCATCATATGTCTGACCTTTCACCTTATTCTTTGTAAGGAGACATGAATAACTAGAAGAGGGGTTATTGAAGAAATTTTTATTTTGTAAAACACTTCTAAGAAAAATCTTTAACTATTAGAAATTGTCAACCTTAATGGGAGAAAAACAAGAAAATAACTCTGATTCCAGGAATAGACTTCAATAAATGAAGCTACTTTTACACTAAGTGCCATAAACACTTTTTAAATATTTGTTAAGGCTCAAAACAAAGATAATCTTCTTAAACTACTTCAATAGTACTTTAGACTTAATTGAGAAATAATTTCCACACAGGACTACTAGACGTTGAAATAGAAAGCAGTGAAATGCTTTCTTGGTATTTAAAAGGATCAATACCTTTTTTTTTTTTTCATCTTTATTGGATGATTTAGAAGTGTACCCTCTTAAAGATAAAGTAAGAGAACTGAAGGGCCTCAAATCATGAGATATAAAACCAGTTTGCACAAGTTGTAGCTAATCTAAAATTTCACTTTTACCAAATAGAATTTGCTCTTAAGAAAGCCAAACACTTGTTATTTCCTTTGCATTTTATTAAATAAAGTTGCATTGATTAATTTAGAGAGGGTTTCATAACTTCTAACCATAATCATGCAAAGAGTTAAATTCACTTTATTACGAAGCAAGGCAAATGCAGAGTGTTTAAAGGCTATCTAGAAGGTCAGTAGTCAGACTAATTCACCGACAGTCCCAGATGCCTGGTTAAGCTGCCAACACAGTTGCTTTCCGAGTCTGCCAGAAGTCAGCTGCAGCTGCAGGGAACACTCTTTTTCCCCCTACCCATTGCTAAACTGGTGGGTTTTACAATTGCCCCGGAAAGGGCAAAATTAGGAAATGTAATTCAGGGTTAGGACGCCTCACTCACTCTATAAATGGGTTCCAAATTAATGTATTATGAACAGCAACATAAACAGATAAGAGTTTTTGCACACATGCATGTCCTCAAATCCTTTTAGTCACATTTTGGAAAGGAACCCAGTGAAATTGCCTTCCAGGCTCAGTTCAATTTTATTCATTTTGGGGATTCCAAGCATCATCATCCATCATCATCATCAACTTTATGTTGTACTGTTATCTGCAGTTAGAGAAACATAACCACAGGTCACAGGTGCAGAGGGTGGTATATGCTGTCTTTGAAATTGTACAGGGTTGGCCTCCGATATTGATTTGCTGTGTAATTTTGAGCCCATGATTTTATCTTTCTGAGCCTAAGGTGTTTAACCCATCTCACTGAGTATTGTGAGGGTGAATTAGTTAACATAGTCACATACATGGTATCATGTCCATAAAATTATGGGCACTTAATAAACTATAGAAACATGGTGAAAGAAAAAAAATGTTCAATTTAAAACTTGCATTCAGTCCTCAGAATTTTGCATGCACATTGCTCATTTTTTTTTTGCTAAAATATTTTAATAGGGTATTACAGGAATTAAAAGAAAGATTAGTTAATAAGAAAGATTGGAGAACCCTGAAAATAACCACAGAAAATTTACAAAGTATATAATATTCTTTTATTTCAAAACTTAAGCTTGTTTGAGCAGAAGCACTAGAGAAAGGAGGAATACAGAAGGCAGAAAAAGGGAAACTAATATAGTATATTGCTGTTTGTCAATCTACAAATAAGTATTGGGAGGAAAGTGGCAATAAAATGTTGTTTTTTTAAATATATATTTTATTGATTTCAGAGAGGGAGACAGAGAAAGATACAAACATCCATGATGAGAGGAAATCATTGATAGGCTGCCTCCTATACACCTCCCACTGGGGATTGAGCCCCCAACCCTGACATGTGCCCTGACCGGGAATTGAACTTTGACCTCCTGAATCATAGGTCAATGCTCAACCACTGAGCAACACGGGCCAGGCACCAGTAAAATGTTTTAATAGAAATATTCTTTAAAGCTAAAAAATTTGCATTTTGGATACTCTATAAGCTAGAGAAAAACCTGAAGGGCACTTCATGTGAGTATAGAGAGCTTCTACTTGCCTGTTTTGCCCTCCCTTTCTCCCTTTCTTTCTTCCAGGTAAATGAGAATGTATTGCAAGGAGTCTTTTTCTTTGTTGAAAAGTAATAAATATGTTCCTGGAAAGAATCATCTACTTTTCTATAGTTGGATTTCAGAAACTAAATGAAATCAATTATCAACAACATAGCCAGCAACCATGCTACCCAGGGGGAAGCTGTTGCCAAGGTCTAGGGAAGGACCACATTCCCTCACTGTTTCAGTTTGAAGTACAATTATATTTTAGTGGAGGCATTATTTTAAGCAGGAGGGAAACCCTGCTCACATGGTCTCACTTAACTCCTGTTTTAAGCAAGGTTTACAGAAAACTCACAACTTCTAAACTGGATCATTTAAATAATCAATTAAAAATTTAAATGAACATCCTGGAGCTTTGCAGCTGACATGCTATGCACACGTTTGGGTAATAAGATTTAATATCTTCCTCTTTCTCATTGACTTTTAGTTGAATAAGAAAAGTGTAAATTATTTGTCCTTTTGATGTTTCACTAAAAGGACATTTTCTTAGTGAGAAACTAACCTTTTTTAGAATTCATGATTTTCAAGGTCATGGAATATGCACAGTGGCCAACTATTTCTTTTTTACAAAATGAAATATTCACTTATGATTCTGGATGTAGCCATAAAATAGAATCCATTTTTAATCTTTCAGAATTAATATACACCCATGAACTTAAAAATCATGTTTAAAACATATAAGTAAGCTTTTTATGATGACTCATGCAGATAGTTTGTATCAACATAATATAAACATCTGGATATAAAGCTGAAAATCCAGGATGGATGTTTTAACCAAGCATATAAAATAACTGCATTTTAAATTTTCATTATAATACAAAAACACCCACATGATTTTTAATTGAGTGAATATTATAGAAAAGGCAAAGAGATGGGGCTTATACTGAGGATTTTGTGGTTATCTTGGATATATGTGTGAGATATATATATATATATATATATATATATATATATATATAATGTAAAATGAAATATCATTTTTTGTTCTTTGAAGGAATTCTTCAGAAGTTGAGCTGGGGTTAAAAATAATACTAGTCTAAAATATGAAACTAATTTCTTAATAGACAATACAAAATTACTTTTCTCTACTAAATAAAATAGTTTAATTATTAAGCACAAAACATATGCCAAACACTAAAACATGAAATGGCAATATGTTATAATAAAATATAGATACAAATTTCAAAGCATACAACTTTTAGAAATGTCACTTTATTAAAGTGTACTCCTTTTGAAATGAAGTAGTTACATGTCCCCATATTCTGTTTGAATATTAAAGCATTGATACTTTATTTTTCTCTGTATCATTTTTGTGCTATAACGATAGGTCACTACAATGGATAGTAAAATGTGTTTCATCAGTTTCTTACTCTGTACCAGATATTTTGGAAATTGCGTCTTCTAATCTGTGAGTGTTATGCTAAAAACAAATCCCTATAAAATCTGTTTGTTTCTTCTCTTGGAGAGTTCCTGTCTACATCGTTTTTTTTGATCATTGAAAATACAGATTTTTTTTTTTATACCAGTGTAGTCATTTGGAATCTTACTTTATGCCTGGAATTCTACAAATATCAATTTTTAGTAAAACAATTTTTTTTTTGAGAAATCCAATGGATAACTTTGAAGAGAATACTGATGAAATAATACTTGCACACTGCAAGGAGAACTTTTTGTGTGTGTGCAAAGTTCTTAGGGGTGTCAGAAACTGCGGTGTACCTTCCTTCCTTTCTGCAGAGAGCCAAGCAGGAAATTAGGGGAAGAAGAGAAGTGCTGTGCACACAAGGGCCTTCAGTGAATGTTATGGACTAAACACCTGCTAGGATGTAAAGGCAGTTAATCTGTATGATTTTGCCTTTTAACTTGTCAACTCAGAGATGGCAGCCAGAAGAGTATTCTGCCAAACATTAGCCTTTGCATTGCATTATGTTTTCTATTCTTGCAATTTCAATATATAGCACAATGGAGGATTTAAATAATGTAAACATTTTTAGCTGTATGAAGGCGAGCTGAAAAAAGTGTTCTCTGAATATCAAAACATCCAGAGAGTCTGACATATGTAGGTGCAGTTATCAACTTCCTAAAGTGTTTTTATAGGAAAAAACTGCCCACGAGTTTAAATCACCTTTGGACTTTCCATCTTGACACATACTTTCTGAATTTTGTTTGATCATTGCCTGCTATTGATGGAACAGTAAGAATTTATTTTGTTTGTCAGTTTATTTGAAAGGACATTTTAAAAGGGAAGCAATATGATATTTTTCTCTGGAGATCAGCCTGAATGACGTATTTCCAGGAAATGGGGACATGGGTTCCTTCAACGCAGAGATCTCTGTGTGCCTGTGCTGAGGTCCGTGTCCAACACACGGCAGCTCCCAGCCTTATAACCTGAGAGCCAGCTCACTCAAATGCATTTCAGTGAATCCAGCTTTTATCTAACTTTTATACTTATGATAGGAATATGAACATTATATTTCAACTTTTGACCTTACAATGAGTAACATAATGTATCTAGCTTCTTAAGAAAAATGTTTTGTGACACATATAAACTATAAGGCAAATGGATTTTTTTTTTTTACCACACTTGAAGGAAACCTTTATTTTATTTTTTTTATTGTTGTTAACTCTTACCAAAGGATATTTTTTCCATTGCTTTACAGAAAGAATGGAAGGGAGGGAGGGGTGGGGGAGGGAGGAAAAGAGAGACAAAAAGAGAGAGAGAGAGAGATCCAGAGAGAGAGAGAGAGAGAGAGAGAGAGATCCATGAAAGAGAGATGCATGGACTAGTTGCCTCCTGCAGGTGCTCTGACCAGATGTGGGGAGTGAACCTGAAAGGTAGGTATGTGCCCTGGACCTCTTGATTGGAAATCGAACCCGAGACCCTTTGGTGCAGGGGCCAGTGCTCTAACCACTGAGAAATACAAGCCAGGGCATTTTTATAATATACAATGCCTTCTTTTATAGAAAATGCTAAAAATAAGTTAACCACTTCTCAATGTCTCAGTACCTTATCACTGGTATTCTGTTATATGAGACAACACAATTCTGCAAATGTGAGCTTTTTTGATTCTCTCCAAATTGTGCATTATGCTTGTCTTTTACAATCACTTCCTTGACTTCTTTTTACAATTTGATGTTAAGAATGATGTTAAGATAAAAAAGAAAAAAAATAAATGTCAAGAAAACTTAAATAATATAATGATTGACTTATTTAATAAGGCACAAACAAGGGCCTGAGAAGTAGTGCTGATTAACCCAACAGATCTAGCGATCAAGGCCTGAACTCCTCCCATGTTGCAACCCCTTATTTTAACTGTCTCCTGGATATTTTCATGGAAAGATGTGCAGGCACATGAAAAGGCAACAGGTCTAAAGACTGAACTCATTATCTTTTCCATTCAAACACCCCCTCCCAGCCCTCTGCATGCCTAGAATTCCTTTTCTCAGTTAATGCTGTTATAGCCACCCAACCACCTATGCTGAAAAAAAACCCTATGCTGTCCTTAACTTCTCCATCTCCCCACCATCCACTTTATCTTAGTCCACAGTTTCTGATATGTGGCCTTTTCATTTCCCCTGCATTGCCGGGACCTTGTGTGGATTCCTGCAGTCTTTCATCTACACTGTCGCTACATTCTCTCATCAATCTGTCCCCACTCCCTCCCTCACACTGTCTCCAGGGTTATATTCCTAAAAAAAAAGATGTGCTTACATTTTACTTCTATATAAAGTTCACTACAGCCTCTCTATTTTCAACACTAATTAAAGCACAAACTATTTAGTTTAGTATAAAAGACATTCTCATTCTGCCCCCAAATGCCAGTAACTTACTGCTAACCACCAACCACTCTCTAAGAGTCTTATTTCTATTGAACTTGCAGCATTTCCCAAAGCACACATGTTTTAATATGACATTATGCCTTTCAAATGTCAAAAATTAATAGGTGACAAAGTGTACTAATCATTGCATGTGAAACTCAAAGTAAT
Source organism: Ia io (assembly GCA_025583905.1). Classification (NCBI taxonomy): domain Eukaryota; kingdom Metazoa; phylum Chordata; class Mammalia; order Chiroptera; family Vespertilionidae; genus Ia; species Ia io. Next base: position 24,428,272 of record JAJQQW010000009.1, read on the forward strand.
CCTATATAATAAAAGGGTAATATGCAAATTGATCCTAACAGCAGAATGACTGGTTGCTACGATGTACACTGACCACCAGGGGGCAGACGCTCAATGCAGGAGCTGCCCCCTGGTGGTCAGTGCACTCCCACAGGGGAAGCTCTGCTCAGCCACAAGCCGGTGGCTTCGAGTGTAGTGGCTGTGGTGGGAGCCTCTCCCACCTCCTCCGCAGTGCCAAGGATGTCCAACTGTGGCTTAGGCTGATACCCATGGGGAGTGGGCCTAAGCCGTCAGGCAGACATCCCCTGAGGTCTCCCAGGCTGCGAGAGGGATGTCTGACTGCCAGCTTAGGCCTGAAAGCGGGCTTAAGCTGGTAGGTGGACATCCTCCGAGGGCTCTCAGATTGCAAGAGGGCACAGACCGGGCTGAGGGATCCCCTCCCGAGTGCACAAATTTTTGTGCACCGGGCATCTAGTCTTAAAATAAGTCATAGTTTATGTCCAGAGCTTCATGAGAGAGTCTTTCTAATAGTTACATTTAATAGGTAATATGATTGTGAAGCCCAGTTTTCTATATACACCTAAAAAAGGCAACAACATGAAATAAAAGGAAACATATTTTGTTTTGTCTACTAGGTGTACTGGTAAATAATGTGAATTTTTTCAATAAATGGAATTACACATATGTTGATATATATGTGATTTGATAAGTATGCTATTTTGTTGTATTGACAACAAGTTTCAAAACTTCATATGTCAAATTTTTTGAAGGTGTTAACATAGTAGATATTTTTATACTTAAAAATGTTGAATTTCATGCCAAAAAAAGAACATTTGCGGGAAGTTTTAATTCATTACTTTATTTTGAAGAAAAGTGCTGCTGAATACTTCAAGAAGCTTATGGTGAACATGCTCCATCTCAAGATACTTGTGAACACTGTTTTAAATGTTTTAAAAGTGATGATTTTGATGTGAAAGACAAAGAATGTCCAGGTCAACCGAAAAAAGTTTGAAGACCAACAATTACAAGCATTATTGGATGAAGATGTGTGTCAAACTCAAAAACAACTTGCAGAAAGATTAAACATTGCTCAGCAATTTCTGATCATTTACAAGCAATGGGAAAGATCTTAAAGGAAGGAAAATGGGTGCCACATCAACTGAATGAAAGACAAATGGGAAACAGAAAAGTCATCAGTAAAATGTTGCTTCAATGGCACGAAAGAAAGTCTTTTTTGCATCGAATTGTGACTGGCAATGAAAAGTGGATGTATTTTGAGAATCCCAAATACACAGAATCATGGGTTTATCCAGGTCAACCATCAACATCGACTGCAAGGCCAAGTCTCTTTGGAAAGAAGACAATGCTCTGAGTTTAGTGGGATCAGGAAGGTGTGGTGTATTATGAGCTTCTAAAACCAGGTGAAACCATTAGTACTGGTCACTGCCGACAACAAATAATCAATTTGAACCACGTTTTGATTGTGAAATGACCAGAATGTGCCAGAAGACACGGCAAAGTAATTTGCTTCATGATGACGCACCATCACACACTTCAAAACCAGTTAAAGACACGTTAAAGATCTTGCCTGGGGAGTATTAACCCACCCTCTGTATTCACCCGACCTTGGTCCTTCAGATTGCCACTTGTTCCGATTGATGGCACATGCACTTTCTGAGCAGCACTTCAAAACATATAAGAAGTGGAAAATTGGGTCTCTGAATGGTTTGCCTCAAAACAAGAAAAGTTCTATTTGGGATGGTATTCACAAATTACCTGAAAGATGGGGAAAATGTGTAGTTAGTGATGGACATTACTTTGAATGAAGCACTTTTTATGTTTCTCTTGAAATATCATGTTTTCTTTGATTACAAAATCTGCATTATTAACAGGTTCACCTGGTATGTCGTTTCAAGCTTTGGCCTCAGGAATTATTGTTTTAAGTAGTATCAGTTTTTTGATTTAATGATGTAATTAAATTGTGAATTTTTAAAAGTATGTGTATATCAATGTAGTTATATTTTAATATTAAGCTGATATTAATCTTTTATAACCTTATGTAATATATCATAATTACAATTCAGTATTTGAAGGTAACATAGTCAAAAATGCATGGGCACTTCAAGTCAGCAGATATTTTAATTCTTAATCAGACTTGTTAAAGTTGAGTCAAAATAAGGGTGATCAAAACTATTTAGGTAATAACACAAGGTTTATAACAATATAACTTTTATTAAGATGAACTAATAGAATATAGAGTTTTAGTTTAAACTTTGTCATAGAGATTTGAATCACTCTAGAAATTAATTTTTAATTATGACTATTTAAGATGAATGAAGAAGAAAAATGCATGTTCATTGATGTTTGCTCTCTCTGTGATACAAAATCATTGCTTATATTCAATTTAAGATATTTTGACCTATACTTTACTCTTCCAGATATATAGACAGTGAGCCATAATGTCACTAAAAGCAAACTATTCTGTGTCATCCTATGCTCTTTAATAAAAGCAGTTATTTTAGTGGCAATGCTGACCTGATAATTGCTAGTGGGTCTAAATTGGATGTACTTCAGTTAATGCATCAGTAAGTGATGTACCTTCAATGCAATTAAAAGATTCTAATATAACCTAAGGAAAGATCTTGTTCATATTGACTGCTTTAAATTCAGACTATGATTTCATATTTTTAAAGTGGCCCATGGCTTAGCTGACCCCATTAGTGGGATACAGCTCTCCTTTGGCATAGCCAGTTGCTGTTGAGTAAGCATTTCTGAAAGCCTGTGAATAAACTTCATCAAACAACTACTGCCTAATTCCAGAGAAGGGAACACTGTGTAAAAACAATCAAGATATTCAACACGAAGGTTGAGGATTATTAGATTGAACTGAGGAATCATAAATAATTTATCAAGTAACAAAAGTTATTCCATTTAAAATAAACTTGTTCTTAGCCTTTTTACTTGATAGTAACTTTTATTCTGAAAGATATTTAAATTTCATAAGACGTGTGACATGATTTGCAGAATGATTAAATATTTTTTCTTTTCTTTTTGTAAAAAGCAGGATCTTTTGTATATCTGCTCACAGGATGTAATTGGTGGGGATTATGTCTCCCTGAACACAGGACAGTAGCCCCTCTCCATCTCCCATGACCATTATGGGGAATCTAATTCTCAAATGAATGCAAAAAGGAAAGTATAATGGAATGCCCAATAATATACCTATGGGGCAAAAAGGTGCTTCCTATTTTCTTTTTTTTAAAATTGTTAATCCTCATTAGAGGATATTTTCCCATTGATGTTTTAGAGAGAGTGGAAGGGAGAAACAGAGAGAAGCATCAATGTAAGAGAGACACATCAATTGGTTGCCTCCCACATGAGCCCTAACCAGGGCCTGGGCCGGGGAGGAGCCTGCAACCAAGGTACGTGACCTTGACCAGAATCAAACCTGGGACCCTTCGGTCCTCAGGCCGACACTCTATCCACTAGTCAAACCAGCTAGGGCCTATTTTCTAATTGGAATGGACCTTATTTTCCTAAATTGGAAAGCTGACATTGGGAGAAAAATGGAACCCTTCCTATCCACTCTAAGAAGGGTATGGTTGGGTCTCAAACTGCATTTGGGTTCCAAATGCACTGGAATCCATTTGCATGGAGTAGCACAATCTTCCTTGATTCTAGCAATGGGCATGTGTTTTCATAGCTTGACTGACTATTTCAGTGGTGTCTTCTCTTAATGTTTGCACTGGGAATTTGGAAGCCACTGCACAGGGAACTGCCAGCCAGATGCCATTTCAAGCTGCCAGTCTCTGCTTTTTTGTGTAATGCAAAGTAAATTGCTGAATCTAAAGGATTTTTTTCTACTAGCTATGAAGGAGAACTAAAGTTCAGCTCCAATTATCTTTCAAGAAATTATCTCTGCCACCCTGAATCCCTCCTCTAAAGGACTCTGAGTGTACCTCATCACAGTTTTCTTCATATTATTAGTGTGACTGTCTTGCCCACCAGATGACAAACCTTGTCAAGGCTAGCTTTTCAGGTGTACTCCTTTTCTATTACAGAACCTACTCCAACATGGTAGGCCTTCACCAAGTGGTGTGCATTGAATTAAAATTGGCTAATCTGGCTGATGTGAATATGTAACCACAGTAGTATTACCTGTGATTATTAATGTGTGTTTATGAAAAGTTCTGGCATATATAGAACTTTCCAAGAAGTCAGCAGCTCATATTTGTTTATGCATAACCCAGCTGTTTCCCCCACTCCCTAGACCATGCAGTGCCCTGCCATCTACTAATGTGCCACAACTGCTCTGTGATGCATCTGTCTTGCTAATTGGTGGAACTGATAAGGATAAATGAGCCAATTGTCCCCCTGCAGGAGTGCGTGTGCTTTCATAAGCTCACTGAATACAGCGCTTATTTGGTATTTGGGGGTAGAAGGGTGAGAATGATCTCTAGGGAGGGTCCTTATTTGAAGCTGTGGCCACAGACATGAGTGGGGGAAGGGAGGGAGAGATGAGAGAGAGAGAGAGGGAGGCTGAGTTGCTTTAATGATTCTCCCATGCTCCCCATCTGCAGAGCCAGGCTGGATGGTGCTTTTGCATCTTCCACATGCCTCTTTCAGTTTCTGAAAAACAGAGAGAGGAAGATGTCCTTCTCTTAAAGAACATCTTAGATGCCAGAACTTAGTACCCTTTGATAGGGCATCAGCCTCTATGCTATTTCCTTTTCCGTTATAGCAAGCTTGATCACATTGGCCTTAGGCCACATTCTAGCCAATACTTACCTGTATTGTTTTTATAAACCTTCTAGTTATAGAACACTTCTCTCTTTATAGTATCATTGAGGACCAGGGTTTTTAATACCTAGCACAGTCTCAACACAGAGTAAAATTTCAGTAACTATTTGTTGTCATCATATAAATTTAAATCTCTTTTTACTTTGATTCCATTCTTAGAACCACACAATATTATTATGTAATTTCTTGGGTTCCTTTGCTTTGAAACCATTGTTTGCCATCTTTGAACTCATACTTTCCAAAACTTTTTTTGTCTTATTTATCTATCTACTATTTTCAGACAATCTTACATTTAACTGAATTAGTTTGATCATAAGGTTCCTATTACTCAACCTTTTAGTAAGTTTCAAACATTTTGGTTATATGGTTTTACTATCTTTCTTATACCTTTAAGTTCAATCTTAAAATCTTATATTGTCTATAAATTGTTTTCTTAAGTAAAGGATGAATTAGTTTATATCTCCATCTATTGCACTGAACTCTGCCTAAACTGCTGTATTTCTAATATTTTTGATTTAAAAATATTAATTTAGAAAATGTGTGTTGAACACCTGTTATATTCTATAGGTTTGGGGATATAGACAGGAACAAAAGGCAATGTAGAGGCAGTACAATGTCATGGCTATCATAAAATTCCTCTTCTGCCTTTGCAAGCCTGGAGGCCAAATGGAGTTTCTTCATATGAATAAGAAGTAAATATATTACACCACATCTGAAGTCCCTTATGACATTAAGTTTTATTTATCTCTCTGTTAAATAGCAGTTGGTTAAAAAAAGTTATACTTAATAATGTGAAATAATGTTGGTCAAAGATTCCATAGTTTTCACCTAGATTTTAAATCCCTTTAACTGGCTAACCCTTTGGGACAGATTTCATTATAGTTGATCTTAAACCTGCATTAGTTTTCCAATGGATTATCAAGTTAACATTTAAAAATACGTAGTTACTTAAATAGGTAAGTCATTAGCAATGACAATTAAATTAATGTATTCTGCAAACAGCTTTAAAGCTAGCTGCTTTTGTGTGGTTATAATGAGCAAATTAAACTATCTTTATTGTTAATAATGAATAGATAACAAAGTTTCACCGTGCATTCAAGGTGAATATATTTTTCTTATTCTTTCCTGTAGTGTTTAATTTTATATATTTATAAACAAATACTTGTTTAGCTAATCTCTATATATATAAAAGCCTAAGTGACCGGCTGACCTGCTGACCTGCTGACCTGCCGTCCGGCTGGTAGCTATGATGTGCACTGACCACCAGGGGGCAGACTCTCAACATAGGAGCGGAAACCATAGGCATGAAAACATGGAACAGACTGATGAATCTCACAGGGAAAGGGCGAGGGAGGAAGGCGGGAAGAGATTAACCAAATATCTTATATGCATACTAGAGGTCCAGTGCATGGATTCGTGCACTGGTGGGGTCCCTCAGCCTGGCCTGTGGGGACCGGGCCGAAACCAGCTCTCTGACATCCCCTGAGGGATCCCAGGTTTCGAGAGGGCACAGGCCAGGCTGAGGAACCCCACAAGTGCACAAATCCATGCACCGGGCCTCTAGTGTATATTATAAAACTGAATGCCTTCTTAGTTGTCAACTTTTAAATTTTAGTCAAAATTAAACTCAAAATAGCCTGTGCTTGCTTCCCACCAAATTACATGTGATTTTGTGTATAAATCAGTTTTCTCAGCTATAAAGCTGTGAAGTTGGGTTTGTAGGACTGTCTACCTCGTAGAGTTAAGGTGAGAATTCACTGAAATATCTATTTTAACTTAGCACTATGCTAAGTTAAAAATATCTTACCATGGTAAAGATTATATAAAATTGAAGTCTTATGATTTCTTTCTTCCCCAACCCATTTATCATTTTTCCACTTACCTATTTTTTTTAAAAAAAAGGTATGAATTAAAAGGATAGTAAAGGAAAGGAGAAAGCCTAGCCCTTTAAAAATAAGAGAAATAAACTCATAAAAAAATTTAATAGAGTTACAGATTCTTTTGAAGACAATTGATGAATACTTAATACAGTACTTAATTCATTAACTGTTGTATATTCTGACAATATTCTACTGAAGGAAGTATTTAATATTTAATGATCTCATTATATTTAATAAAACATGAGAGGGTATGGATTTCAATAATATAATTCTATCCATTAACATGAAAGTTTCGTGTAAATGAGTATCTGTGTAATTGCCCTTAAAGACTAAATACATTTAGAATATATTAAAATGACCTCTAAAACTCTTGTCTGAATTTTTTGTTTTTTTTAGTTAATTAAATAAAACATTTTACTAAAATGATTTATATTTTATTTTTGTTTGAGCACTTGGTCTAACACAATGTTATATAATGATTTTGCTTTGGATAGAAGCACTGTTTTAATTCTAAAGTAGCTGCAATAATTGAGATATAACTAAATTGATTCTGTTTCAATATTAACATATAAAACATTGACTTTAAAATAGTTAAAGATTTATTTCTTTTCTACATTATAAAATCAATTTATGATTTTAATTGATTTATTTGTGTAGTAGTATCTGAAAAAGAAAGAAAGAAGAAAGAAAGAAAGAAAGAAAGAAAGAAAGAAAGAAAGAAAGGAAGGAAGAAAGAAAGGAAGAAAGAAAGAAAGGAAGAAAAGAAAAGGTTTCTTTTGCCCTTAAATGACAGGAGCTTCATGCTTGGTTCAATTATTAAATGTATTTTTAAAGTACTAAATTAAAGATAGATTTCCTAATTTTTGATTATATATTTAATGAAAATGACTTGGAGCAGTTATCTTTTTATAGGAATCAGTGATTTGTAATTTATTCATAGGCTACAATTCCTTATACAGTTACATTTCGAATTCATTTCTCTATTTAAAGGGAAAAATAAATTGGAGAATAATTCACTTATTAATTTGCATAAACTTACAGATTCATAACCCTGTTTTCTTAGATGACAGATCACAGAAATGAAACACATCTGACACTCTATTGATTAAGTATCTTATAAATGCCTTTTGATTTTTTATTGCTTTATTTGAGAATTAAGGTACAACAATACATACACATGTGTAATGGGTTACAATTCTCTTCTTTAAATTCCTATTTTGGTAAATGCCAAAAGGAACACACCAGACCTATTTTTTACTGACTTTCAATCTGTTGGATGAGTCAGATTAATTATTCCAGGATAATTCCTGGCCCACCAGGATTGTTCACTTTATTTTTAAACTATTTTGTAGTTCTGTATTTGTGTTACCTGCACAGCCTGTACTCTTCCATATTTCAGATCTCAGTAGAGATCTTTCAGCCTCTGTTTTTCATTTAACAATTACAAACCCATATGGGGCTCTGGATTGTACTGAAATACTCACTGGATCACAGACCTGGATAGTGACCATATTGCCCGGTCCAACACTTCCTAGGTTGCAACCTACATACTAGGTCTCTCCTGGAAAAAAGCTGGGACAAAATCTGAAATAGCAAAGTGTTTCTGAGGTATTTGTTAACTTTCTGGACAACCCTCTATTTCTTCAGTGCTTTCATGATTTCTCTTATACCTTGAAACAATTTGATAAAATCAATCAGAAATTCTAGAGGGGAAAAAATCCCAAAACAATAGTCTTGATGTTTTAGACTAATTTACTGGTATAGAATTTACATTAAAAATAAAGCCCTTAGAAAATGCTGCTTAACACACAGAAATAGATCTTTAGTGAAATAATTAGTCTCACCTATCTGGCATGGCTCAGTGGTTGAACATTGACCTATGAACCAGGAGGTCACTGTTCAATTCCTGGTCAGAGCACATGCCCAGGTTAGGGGCTCGATCCCCAGTAGGGATCATGCAGGGGACAGCCAGTCAGTGATTCTCTCTCATCATTGATGTTTCTTCTATCTCTCCCTCTCTCACCCTTCTTCTCTGAAATTAATAAAATTATATTTTAAAAAATAATTAGTGTCTTTGGTACCTGAATTGAGCCAGGTAGTTGGGGACTTTTTGTACCTCGGACCATATTATAAAGGCAGCTGCTAATCAGTAAGACCAACTCTGAAGTTCCAACAAAATGGTCTCTAATATTTCAAAAGTGGCAAAAGAAAAGAAAAAGGCAAAGAAACCTTACCTGATTATGACAACAGGTGGAGTGAACATGCGAATCTGTGCAAGAGGTGGAGGAGGAGCAGCCTTTTCAGGCAGTGAATGTCATTACCCTGAAATTAAGGCTGACTCCCATATGTAGACTGATGTTGAATGTTGTCAACCCGGGACTTGTCCGTTAGTAATCTCAGTAACCCTAGTAATTTCAATTCTTGTAAAACCTAACACAAACTAGCTTAAGAGAAAAGAATATGAATGGGTACATGAAAATAGGGAGTCTTATTATCCCGTGATGGTTCAGTGTCTTACCACTATTCCTAGGGGTGAGCCTATGATCAGCCCCGGTAGGAATAGAGTTGAAGAAGAAATTCCTAAAAGGAGGTGGGTTTGCTACCAAAAGAGAGACAGGAATGTGCCTGTCTACCATAGTCCACTACAGTTATCTAAGGGTCTCAAGTAGTAACTACTATTTTGATGCCCACTGCTCTGGTCCGGTTATGGAAGCCACCTTACTGGTTAAAGTACTACTGGCTTCCAAAGCAGCTAGAGTAGTTTACTGGAGAAGGAAAACAGAACACTGCTGGGAAAGAGGTAATAGGACTGCGGGAGAGGAAGTGGTGGTAATAATTTAAGATCAAGTTACTGTAGGTCCTACTGGCGACTGTTACAAGGTCAGCTTTATAGAGTAGGTCTTGAACCGCACACTGGTGGTCAGTGGTGCACCGTAAGGGAGGGAAGAGCAGAACGCTATAAAGGTATAGGTTTTCCACCAGAAACACCTCGACTCCAGCTTCTTGAAGTGAAAATCTGAAAGCCATTGGCAGAAGCACACTGGCTGATTTGAACTGTCATTTTTCCTTTCAGGCATGATTTAAAAGGAGTTAGGATGCTTTATTTAGCTTATTCCAGGCTTTATAGCCTTAGGGACCAGAACAAAGAATGAACGGTGACCCTTGTTTCCTGCTATTATCTCTAAATGCACCTTAGTATGACACTCAATATTAATGTTATGATAGGCATTGTAACACAAAGATAACAAAATTAAGCTTAAAATTCTTTTTCTTCTGTTAAAATCATATTTCATTCGTGATACACCCACAAAATAGTACCTATTCTTTGAAATTCTTATACTTGTTCGAAAGCTTGCAAATTAGTGTAAACTCAGGACCTTCCGAACATTTTTTCAGTGTTATATGACTCCAGAAAATGTGAATAGGATGTTTCAGTTGTTAGGTAATTTTCCAGATGCCTTTTTCTGTGCTCAGATAATTCAAATGGCTTCCTTTCAACACTCCAGGCTTGTCATGTACACTATATTAGAGTGTGTAACATTTTTGAAGGAATTTGGCACAGACATCACATTTCCACTTTAACTCTCTACATTTGAGGAGTGTGTGCCAAGATCTCTATAAATACATCCTAATAAGTATATTTCACCAATTTTTGAAATTTCCTTATTTCAAGTGTCAATATTGTATGTGTTATGATAAGAGTAGTTTAATTAGTTATGGTTTTTACTGATATTTTGAATAAATTTTAAACTATATAGAAAATCTCAACATTTGCAAATGAAAAAAGATAACATTGATTCATATTGGATTTTTCATGAAGATGTACATTTAAAAGATTGATTTTAATCTCAATTTCTATGTCCTTAGGTAAGTAGAAAGGTAGTTAAAAATTCCCTAAAACCTACAAGCTAGACACTTAAATTTTAGAGGATTTACTTTGTTCTTTTTTTTTTTAACTGCTATTGGTTTAGTTGAGATCATATATTGCATACAATATTATATCCTGTTCCTCCTCCTTAGCATCCATATAATATCAAAATGTGTAGTGGGTGATTTAATAAACTGTTAAAAAATAAACTTTGTTTATACAAAACAGAAACTATTTTTTACCTAATTTGGAAAATATAGGGGTTGGTCCATCCACATTCATTCCCTTGTGACTTTTAAAAAAATCTTTCTACATGAGGAGCACAAATGACTTTTAGAAATGAATTATCTCTAAAATAGTTGAGGCAGCCTGATATATGGGTTAGCCACGTTCTGTATGAGTGCTATTTGCAGAGGTAGATGGGTGTGGGCTAAAGGGGTGGGGGTGGAAGTCTGCATAATGTTAACATTAAAATGTTTAATAAAAAATAATAAAATAAAACCAGAACAATAACAACAAAAAGTGCGATGTTTCTGAAGATGTGCCGTGATTTCAAACTAAGGTAATTCAAAACTGATACTGATGGAGGATGGCAAATGCCTGTGTTAACCAACTAAAGAGGAAATAGAGAGCAAACACAATTTGCAGTTGACTCAGTCCACTAACTTTGAGATTATGCCATTCTTGGCAAATTTTATAACTTCTGAATTAATATAATTTCAAAATAGGAGAATTTGCATTAGTTGGGATATACTTAACTCAAATGTGACAACACTAGAGTGGAAAGAAATTTCAATTTGGATTTGAGAACATCTGTGTTTGAAGCTAGCTATGCATAAAACTAGGGAAGTTAATCTTTCCAAGTCTAGGCTTCTTGATCTACATAGGGAACAATAAGACATTATTGGAGATTACACATATTTCCTGTTTAAGTACTTGGCTTATAAAAGAGAATAATCTTATACTGTTGGTGGCAGTGAAAATGGCACCGGGTGTTAGACCTTTGGGGTCAGGTCAGTTTAGCAACCATGGTACTTGAGTTCTGGCTAAGAAAGAATTCAGAGCTAAGACTCAAACTATAAGAGAAGGTTTATTTAGAAAGTCACAGAGGTAGAGGAAGTAATTAGTAGAAGAAATGGGCTCAGGAAACAAGTGAGGAGTGAGGAAGGTAAAAGTAACCATGTCTCAAGTGTGGCAGGGTGAGGGGAAAGAGAAAGACTCAGGCATACTCCTGGGAGGGAGAACTCACTGGGTCCTCTGTCCTAAAAGCGTTAAAAGTTGGAGATCTTAGGGGAGGTCCCAGGGGAGGATCTCAGTAGAGTATTCAGCAGTTTTCCAGGTGTGTCTGTTCAGGGTCTAGGTCTCCACTGACTGATTGGTCAGCGCCAGGGCAGGGAGTCATTAGTTAATGCAGCTGGTCCTAATGTCAGCCATGGTGTCCTTGTCTGGTTTTGCTGCTTTTCTGGGCTTGGAGCTGAAATACAGCTGAGGCCTAGATGTAATCTCTAGGGACGAAAGGTCAGGGGGTTAAAACTGGATGACTAGCAATATAAAAAGGTCAGGTTGTCCAAAATCCATGACCAGTGATATGCTAGAGGAGGAAAGGTTAGAGGAGCATCCAAACCACATGACCAGAGATATGAAAGGTCAGGGGGTCTAAACTGAATAACCAGCAATAGGCTAGGGAAGGAAAGGTTACCCTGGGGGCAAGGTCCTTGTTTTACCAGTTTTTCCCATTGCAGGCACCCAGGGATCTCTACCCTGGTGACCTTCTGTACCTGGTCCATTGTCCTTGCTCTGCTCATGTCTGTCTAACTGCCTACCACAATACTATTTCCTTCCATGATTGAGAGTATGTGACCATTCCTCTGGCTTCTTGTTTCCACAACTAGCTTTTAAGCATATATGGGAATTATTTTGGCTAAGTCAAAGATAACTTAAAATTCAGATATTTGAGGACAAATGCCTGCTTAATAACCCCAGTTTATTCTGTGATGAGATTTCTGATTTTTGGTATCTTTTCTTCAACTGATCAAGAGATAGATTTTCCATGTCTATTGGTTCTCAGGAAGGGGCTTGAGAAAACTGATAAAACTCCAGTGAGAGAGACTTTATTTAACCTGTTATCTCAGTTAATGAGTCACATGCTGCTTAATGACGGGGATAGGTTCTGAGAAATACATGGTCACACAATTTCATCATTGTGTGAATATCTGAGAGTGTGCTTACACAAACCTAGACCATATAGCCTACTGTTGTTTTTGTCTGTGTTTCACTTTTTTATCTCAGGAAGCCCTGTAGGTTTCTTTACACCAGTATCACCACCAACACCTAAGCAATTGTAATTTAAGCCCTGGCAGTTGCCTTTGGTTGTTGTTGTTATGCAGGTGCCTGACTTAAACTTATATTTCCAAGGCACCACCTCACACCTGGCTATCTGCAATAAAGGCACTGCCAGCTACAGACTAGATGAAGAGGCAGCCCTCCACCCCCATGCCTTTGTTTTAGAGATCCTGGTTGATTCCATGACCGACCATTTGGGCTACTTATTTTTTTTTCTTTCCATGCTTTAAATGCAGGCAAGTGTGTTTTAAGTTTACTAATAAGAGTGAGCTGAGGAACCCAAGGCCCTACGTTTGGCCCCAACAAAAGCAGGGCCCCAGGCCTGCGCCCCATGCTCTCTCGCTAACTGTGACCTCGCCATGCACCCACACCTGCTTTGTACTTTCCAGGGCCTGCAAGTAATATCTTGCTTTCTCAGAGTTTCTTACTGGTTATCGAGGATTGCCATCTTGTAATCATATTAAGAACCATAAAGGTGGGTCCTGTGTAACAGTGATTTAGAAAAGGAGCTTCTATGGGGCGCTCTCTGGGGCCCAGGTGAGTGGCCCAAGCCTTTCTGGTGGACAGCGTTGTTATGGATGAGCGAGAAGGCACAAAATAGTAAAGCTTTGTACTAGGACTTTAGGACAGCTGGGACATCACTAGATGGTAGGGATTTTTTTAGCTCCATTGTAGTCTTACAGGGCCACTGTCTCATGTGTGGTCTGGTGTTGACTGGAAGGTTGTTATGTGGCACGTGACTGTAGTAGAGGTGCGGGGAGATACAAGGATCTGTCAGCTCAAGCACAATCTGACAAGCCCACCTTCCCAGTCTTGTTCCCTGCCAGTGCTTACTTTATGTGTTCCGGGTTTCATATGGAATGTGAAGAACACTAAGTAGTTAAATTAAAATCGATTGCACATGTTTGAAGAAAAATGAAGCATCTTTGTAGTCAAAATATAAATTGGGTAGAGAACTTTTTATTGGAATAGGGTAGTAGCAAGTGACACGACAGGTTTTAATATTAACTTAAATTGCCTCATTAATCTTTAAAGCATGGTTGTGAAGCAACAATGGTGCAACTCATGCAATATTAGTGTGATTAAGTCCCATAATCTGTGCTTTACCTTTTATTTAATTTACTTGTATAAAAAGGACTTTATTATACTATACTAGAGGACTGGTGCATGAATTCATGCATGAGTGGGATTTAGCTGGCCCAGGGCCGATCGGGCTAGGCTGGCCAGGGGGAGTGGCCATAGGCAGTTGGCTGGTCGGCCCTGCTCCCTGGTGGAACTCCTGGTTGAGGGGACAATTTGCATATTAGCCTTTTATTATATAGGATTATATACTATATTATCAACTATTCTGGACTGGTCTTAAATAGACTATGAAAAAAAAAACTATTTTTAGCAGCTTCCCCTAGTTATTTACATTATTTTACTTTTTTGTACGTTTTACATTTTTTATGTGTTTTGAAAAGCTAAGTTACTCATTTAATGACTTTAATGATAACATGTATTATACATTTTCCATATTAATGAAAATCATGCTTTGTGTAATTTATCCATATCTTATATTCTTTGTATTTTGTATAGAAAGCACATTACCCCCATACTTCATTTTCCATTTGTCCAGGCATTTTTAGACTATAACTTAATTGCCTAATATCATTATCATTGTCTTCTAAATGAACAAATCAGCATCATTAAAAATATGCTATTGATGTCCTTTGGATCAGTTTCACTCAGAAGTTTGAATAACCCTGTGGTGCTCAAGGGTTTCTTACAAATGCATTGAATTAATTGAGAGGGAAAGAAAAGAGAGAGGGACAATTAATTTCAAGAAAATGTTTAGATGATACTTTTATTGAAAGACCCTGAAAAAAATATTGACTTTTTCCCAAGCCCTATATCTTACAGACAATAAGAGGAGTTGTCATAAACATGATTTGAATCACAGCATGATTCTGTTTCAAAATTATGTAGTAACTCTCTGTTCTGTAATCAGAACTTTAAAATAGCATTTAAAAATTCTCTTTATCTGAATAATATTTAGAAGATGCTTTGTAAGTTATTTTCTCTGATTGTTCAAGAAAACTTGAACCCTGGCTGGTGTGGTGTAGTGGTTTGGATATTGTCTGTGTACTGAAGGATTGCCTATTCGGTTCTGGTCAGGGCACATGCCCAAATCTTGGGCTCCATCCCTGGTGGGGGGCATGCAGGAGGCAGCTAATGGATGTTTCTCTCTCACGTTGATGTTTCTCACACTGATGTTTCTCTCTCACATTGCTGTTTCTCTCTCACATTGATATTTCCATCTCCCTCTCCCTTCCTCTCTCTCTGGTAAATCAATACAAATAAATAAAAATAAATAATACATAAAATAAAAAAAGAGAAAATTTAGAATTGTTTTACTGTTTCCTGGAATGAATTTCTATATCTTGCCCTGGTTTGAGACATATGTGCTTATGTTACACAGTGTTTTCTCTGTTACACAGTGTCACTCTCATGATCACGTATTCACTTTTTGGAGAGAATCACCCTAATTTAAGTGAGTTAACAAATATCTTAATTTTTGGACTGATTTTCCCACTAGTTTCTATATTTCATAAATTATAAAAAATCATTAATTTCTTTTTAGAATTTATCTTAAAGCCAGAGAAAATATTTTACAACATAGGACATATATTCCTGGTTTTCTTTTTCTTTTTCTCTTTTTGTGAAATGAGAAAAATATTTGCAATTTCTCAAGAAAATAGAACAATAAACTAAAAGTGATTTTAAATAAATTAGAGTTTTCTCTTCCATATTTTGTATGGATTTTATATTTATTTTACATACCATTTGTGACTCTCTGAAGGTTATTAATTTGTTCTTACTATTTATCTTCTTTTATGGTTTTAAATGGTATCAAACTTATTATCAAAAAAGACTTTTCCATCTTGATATATTGAAATAAAACAACAACAACAACAACATGGTTCTCTTCGATGATAATGAAATGTGTGATCCTGGGTTCATTTAATTTGAGAACAATTTGAGCAAATGCTAAAGTAGTGGCACTCTCAATAGGAGAAAGCTGTTGCTGACTATTGAGGGAAGACTTTACTGAAACTCATTTTCTTGGTTGTCATATTGATGAACTTCTTGTTATTTGACTGTGAAGTTCATTTTTCCCCATGTAAAATAGCAAGCAACCATTTTATTCTGATTTCTTGGGCTCTGTGACTTTGCAAGTGGGATATAACTTTTTAATTCATTCACAATAGGAAAAAGAAATATGTAGATTTTACAACGAAAATCAAATCTAACTAAGTCTTTCTTACCTGGTGTTTTTCATAAAAATTCATTTTGAAGCTATTTGAGGTACACTAAGCTATTTTTTATGAGGCTCAGGTAACCAAATGAAGGACATTATGTGATGATACTTGGTCACATAGCATGGTCTACCAAAAATTATTTTTCTACTAGAATATCTACATAAACTTAAATATAATTTTGCGTTCATATTTTATATCTAGAGATTAAATCATAAAAGGTTTTGCTGCCAGTTTTAATATAGCAAATGTGTTTTCTGGAACCAGTAATTCCCATCTAATTTTGAGGTCCTGATGCTCCTTTTTCTGAAATACAGGACTGAAGGACAATATTTAAAAATAAGGACAGATAGTGAGGAACAAATCTCAGAAACTACACAACTATTGATCAAGTTTCAAATGTGAAATTTTGTTTTTTAATGGTCATAGTTGTGCAGTGGTGTGGATTTGACTGTCAGCTCCATAAACATTTACAGTGAGTTCTGAGTATTACAACTAGTGCTAACAATTGTTTAGCAACTCTTTGGATTCCCTAGGCTTCATAACAGTCTTATAAAAGTCTGGCTTGGAGGTTTCCAGGAATAGACACAGAGCAGTGTATGCTTTTCTATGATCGGAGGTGGGCAGCCAGAGGCTCAGATTAGCTGATCTCAATTTGATGCTAATAAGTGCCCACCTGGTTGCCTGATAGAGCTTTCACTGTACAAAAGTAAGTGCTAAAAATATTTTATATGCTACTGCATTGTCTCTAGATAGTCCCCCTGGAATGTGGAGTAAGGATGAGACATAGAAAGAGATGTATGTATCTATCTGGAAGAGGGCAATATTCTCCCATCACAGGGATAGAAAACTTTCCCTAAACATGATTGCTGTTATCACTGATTCACAAAGATACACTGAGAATACCAAGCCATAACGTATTCATTTGTGAAGTTCATTTTAACCTTGATTTTTTTTCTTCCTAATTGCAAACACCTTTGGAGAGATTTATATATTCAGTATTAGGTCTATGTGGGGAAATAGAGTGTATTCTCATTATTCACAGTCATTTTGTTCTATGAAGTTCCTGGAACACTGATTTGACAAATGCTGCAAATTACGGTGTTAGATTCCTGTGAGCCTTTGGTCACAACATTTTTGTCAATGATGAACACATAACCTTCTTTATGTGTGTTTCTGTTTGAAAACACCATATTTAATATATATTGTTGATTCATTAACATTAGACTCATGGGCAACAGCACTGTAGCTCACACCTGAAGAAAACTTACCTAATATGTATGTTTTCTCCCTAAGGCACATCACAGCCTTCTGTGCTTAGGAGTACTAGAAAGGCTTCAATGCTATGCTTGGCCCATTTTAAAGATGCACAGAAATGTGAAAATGTGGCACTAAATACAGCTTGAAAAGGACACCTGTATAGAGTATGAAAGCTAAAAAGAAAAGGCAGAGTGTTAACTTTTTTGAGCTCAGCTCAGAATGTGTGCATCAGGTAACCCAATTTTGTTACTGCTCTGAATGTGTCCTCAAATGACACTCTAAACACTGTAAGTATCAATTTTAGGATTACAAATATATTTTAGTGAGTGGGTGATTTTGCAAATTGCAGAATCCAGGAATAAGGAGGATCGACTGTACCATATGTTGCCAACCAGAATGATTTTGCAAAGTGTTTGTGTCTATGATGACTGTATGAAACTTCTTCTTAATTCTGGGAAGTAATTATGAAATTTTAAATTTACAAGAGATCTTAGGATCAACTAGTTCCTGTAGGAATTTCCTGTTAAATATATCTGAAGAATTGACATAAAATTTAAGCTTTTAGCATTTACCATGCTTGGAACCTTACAAATTTCACAGGCACTAAGTATGACTTTTGGCTGTTTTAATATGATCTTTATCAATTGCTTCTACTTCTCATCTTCTAAAGCTGCAGAGCATAGTCCTTTTCTAGGTTCACATAAGAAGTGTTTTAGACATTCCAAGGTTGCTAAGTATTAATATGCTGATACTTTTCTAAGTTACATAGTTTAAGATGAGGTCTTACTACTTGTTTTGTTTTCTATACCTTCATCTACTAGTAAATTGTTGATTTAAAAAATAAAAGCTGAATAGGACAGTCCCATGTCCAAAGTTTTAAAGCCTACTACCACGATTACCTATAACTTTTGGTTCAGTATTCTACAAATAATTTACTGATAAGAGTTGACATTTTTTAAATCTTCAGTTGCTTTATCCAAGTTTTTTTTTTTAACACTTGTGTGTGCTTGTGTGTGTACGCTTTACACACACACACACACACACACACACACACACACACACACAATCTTTGCATTCAATATTAGCCACTCTTGTGACATTGCTAATAGGAAAACAGTGTCCTTAGTGATGAACTTTGATTTTACAAAGGATTAGCTTCATGTGATTATACTCTATTTCACACTCAATGCACTTTTCTTTGCAAAACATAAGAGACATTGTGGATATTCTTATTGCTACACTCATATTAACCCAGATAACTTAATCTGTCCTTGGGTGTTCAATGGACAAATTGAGGTGGATCAAATAATAACTCCTTAGGATGATCCATTTGATGTCTATGCTCTTTAACTGGCCACGTGTCATTCTATCTCTGCTTCTCTCTTTACTTGTTTTATTTATCCACTTAAGTCTTCAATTTCTTTAGAGTTACTCAAAATTCTTTTTGGATACCTGTTTTTCAGATCATACCAAAAATAATGTTGAGTATGTCCCTATTATTCAATATTTTTTGTATTTTATCCTTACCTAATTTTATTTGTACCTCTATCCTCCTACCTCCATACCTATCATCCATCTCTTGGAGCATAATTTCACAGCTTATAGTATACTAAATCAGTGAACTTATTTTTGACTAATTCATTTTCTTAAAAATAATAATAAATAGATCTGAGATCAGGAAGGCAAATTATTTTTCTTAGTCACTTAGAGATGGTCATTTGTTAATCTGAATATCTCTTCATATCTCTAAGATACAAATGATAACTATTTATTTCACAGATGTATATTAAAGATAAATGAAATAAGATTCATTATACCATGGGATTAACCTTTTGCACTCAGATGTCCAGTGTGACTCGACATGGTTAGCATTAGAATAAAGGAATCGAGAAAAAGGCAAGCGAGTGCAAAGGGTTAAAATTATGACAGTACTTACTTTCTAGAAGGAAGTGTTGATACTCATATCTTGAGAGAGGAAAGGGATATTAACTAACTTTAAGGTATTAATATTTTTTGAGACTTTAAGGTATTAATATTTTTAGGACCGGATGGAGGTGAGCAAAGGTGGGGAGGAATAGGAACAACCGTAATAGTGTCAACTTATGCAGAAATAGACACAGACAACAGTGTGGTAATGGCCAAAAATAGGACCGGATGGAGGTGAGCAAAGGTGGGGAGGAATAGGAACAACCGTAATAGTGTCAACAATAAAAATAAAGAAAAAAATCAATTAATAAACATGTTAAACAAAAATAAAACCAACAAAAATATTGTCATACTAGTATTTGGTAGGTACATCAATGCTTTCTAATTTCATTCTGCATCATTACGATGTTTTCTGTTGTTAGGATGATAAATTGTTTTATCTTAGCATGAGTTGCTCAATCTGATATTTAGGCTAATCTAATTTCATTTATAATTATTGTAAGTGAACTTCTGCCTTAATTAATGTATATATCAATAATATCTCCTCTGGCCATGCTCTTTGCCCCCTTTCCCCTGCCTCTGCTCTATGTGTATTCTGCTCTTTCCCAGGGACGCTTCTTTAGTTCTGTGGTGCCTTACTGTTAGGCTGCGTGGTGTTATTCCAGGTTGCACCTCCTGCCGCG
The DNA here is from genome assembly GCA_025583905.1 of Ia io. Taxonomy (NCBI): domain Eukaryota; kingdom Metazoa; phylum Chordata; class Mammalia; order Chiroptera; family Vespertilionidae; genus Ia; species Ia io. Next base: position 24,448,310 of record JAJQQW010000009.1, read on the forward strand.
CACTACTGTATAACTTTCTGTCAGTGAGTGACAGCAAAGGCCAGTTTCCTAGGGTCTTGATCTTTTTGAAGTCAGTGTTACCAAGATGAGAATTAGAGTCAATTTTTCTTTACTGCCCATCACAATCAGAATAAAATGTATTTTAAATGTATAGAGATTTTTTCAAAAGAAGTATAGACTGACCAGTTTTCAGGTATCTCTTTAAAAATACTGCATTTTTAAAACTACAGGTTATGTGGAGAACACTTTGCTAGAAAATGTATTTCCTATATTTTCACCTTTGCTTTTTATTTCTTTACAGCTTTGGCTTTATAACAAGTAGTCAGTGAACATGTTCAAATTGAGAGCGTCTGTGTACGGAGTTGATTAGCAGAATTTCTAGGAAATGTCTTTTAACTGGGTTGTCTTTGAGACCTTCCTCGTGATAGAGATGCATCTGCTACCCACAACACTTGGTGGCTAGAAAAAAAAGAACCATATATTAAAAATGATGTTCTAATTTTTTATTAACATGATTTCTTCCCACTCCCATTTTTTAATTTATTCTCAGCTTTTTTGGTATGGAATAACATGATTTCTAAGAGTTAAAGAAAAATCTTTTAAGATTGTTTCTTATTAAGAAGTAAATAGTGTCTTTTGCCACAATAATCTATTACATTTTTTTCCAAAGATGAGATGCTTTTTCAAAAGTGTTACAGCCTAGAAATTCTGTGGAAAAGCTGGAAAATTAGCTGGAAGCATTAACCATATTAGATGGCAAAGAGAGAATTCACCATATTTGGTGAAAGATAAGGATCAGACAGAATAGTGGAATCTATTTTTGGAATTCAAGTATTTTGTTGAGTCTTTTAGGCCATTTGAGTTAGCAAGTTTTATTATACCAGTCTGTTACAAATGTGATTACTTAGACTGAAAAAAATAGTTTTCATGGTTTTTTATTCTGCTCTGACACACACATTTCTTAGTGTTGTGCACTAGTAAAGGAGGCCCAGGGAATTCTTTGGTGTATTGTTTTACAAATAGCTCTTACCTCACTGTTGAACACTTTGTAAAGATTATATAACTAAAATCCTAATTTTAAGTATTAGTCCTGGAAATAAGATGGACATTTATGCTTTTACGATTTTATTGCTTACCATATGGCCCTGACATAGATGGTTTCATTTACCTGTGTATGTTTGTTTCCTCATCTATAAAGTGAAGCTGATTTGAATGTGTAAACTGTAATTATAGCTTCTAAGTTGTAAAAGTAGAGGTCTCTAGAAACTATACTCATAATATCTGCAAGTTGGATACTTTTATTTTTTCAGTTCATAAACTTTTAAAGAAACGTAATGTTGTCAGTGGCCATTCTTTCAAAAATTGTGTTGTGGTAACACAATATCTTATATAATTGAATTATTGATTCCTGTCAATAATATGAAGAAGTCAGCATTTTTTTTTCAGTTGGCCATTGTGTTTTATTCATTTTTTTTTCAAAAATTACCTAAACTATTGAGAGTAATGGTTGTAGAAGAGAGCAGGAAAAGAAGCTTTTGTTAATTAGCACAGATATCACAAAAATAGCTTTTTCTCATTTCATACATCCTTTCTACAATTATTTTCAGCTAGACTCTTGTGTCTCAACAAAGCAGACCCAATGCTCTTCATTCACTCAACATTCAAGAACTATCTTGTTTTAAGATCTTAGAAACTTGAAATCAAAATAAAATGAGTCCCTGTCCTCAGAAAGGTTAACTGTTATTTATTTATTTTTTTCTGATTTTAAAAAATATGTTTTTAAATCACAGCTGACATTCAGTATTATTTTATACTAGAGGCCTAGAGCACAAATTCTGCACATGTGGGGTCCCTAGGCCTGGCCAGCCAGGGCCTGACAGCTGGGGGAGCGCCAGGGGGGAGGGACCTCAGGCTGATCGGGACCTGCTGGCCTGGGGGAGGGACGGGGCACAGGAGATTGGCCACTGGCCCTGAGGAGGGAGCTGGTCCTTAGGCCCCCTGAGAAAGGGGCTGCATTTGCCACCACCCACCCCCAGTTCCCCGTCCCAGCCCAGGGACAAAGGCCCTGGTTGGGGTTGGGAGAGGAGGTGACTGTCGGTCACTGGGCCAGGTGCAGAAGGAACGGCCATGACACCGCCAGCCAGCTGAGGGAGGTTGGCTGTGGGAGTGCACTGACCACCAGGGGGCAGCTCTTGCGTTGAGCGTCTGCCCCTTGGTGGTCAGTGCGTGTCATAGCGACTGGTCGACCAGTTCATTCTGATTGTTCCAGTTGTTCAGTCATAATGGTCACTTAGGCTTATATATCCTACCTAATAAAAGAGTAATATGCAAATTGACCACACCTTCGCTATGACCAAGCCATGCCCACCAGCCAATCAGGGTGAGTATGCAAATTAACCCAACCAAGATGGTGGTTCATTTGCATATCAAGACAGCATAGGAAGAAGCCAAGCACTGCAGAAGGGAGCGAAGCTGTGGAGAAGCAAGCAGGCAGGGCCAGAGGAGAAGGGAGGCAAGCAGGCGGGTCCGGAGGAGAAGGAAGGCAAGCAGGCGGGGCGGGGGAGAATGCAGCTGGAAGACCTATTGCAGGAATCTTCCTACAAGGGGCTACTAGTATATATATATATATATATATATATATATATATATATATATATATATATATATATATAGATTAGTTTCAGGTGTACAGCATAGTGGTTAGACATTTATATAATTTACAAAATGACCCTCTTATAACTCTAGTACCTAACTGGCATGTACATAGCTATTACAATATTATTGAATATATTCTCTGTGCTATATTTTATATCCCCTTGACTATTTTGTAACTAACAATTTGTACTTGTTAATCATTTCAATTTTTTTTTACCCAGTCCCCCAACCCTCCTCCCATCTGTTTCTTTGCTCTTTAGATTCCACATATAAGTGAAATCATATGGTATTTGTTTTCTCTGTCTGACTTATTTCAGCATAATATCCCTAGGTTCATCCATGCTGTCACAAATGGTAAGTTTTCACTCTTTTCTATGGCTGAGTAATATTCTATTATATATATATTTCATTATCACTGATTTACTGGTGGACACTTAGATTGCTTCCATATCTTGGCTATTGTAAATAATGCTGCAATGAGGGGTGCATACATCTTTTCAAATTAGTGTTTTGGATTTCTTCATATCAATACTGAGGAATGGAATTTCTGGATCCTATGGTAGTTCTATTTTTAATTTTTTTGAGGAACCTCCATACTGTTTTTCATAGTGGCTGTATGATGTACAATGGCACCAACAGTGCATGAGGGCTCCTTTTATCCACATCCTCTCCAACACTTGTTGTTTGTCAATTTATTCATGATAGCCATTCTGACAGGTGTTTTAATTTTCATTTATCTGATGATTAGTAACATTGAGGATCTTTTCATATATATAATAGCCATCTGTATTCCCTCTTTGGAGAAGTCCTCTGCCCATTTTTTTATTAGACTAGTTGTTTGTTTGTAACAGTTATTTATACATTTGGATGTTAACCTCTTATTGGATGTATTATTAGAGAATATAAAAAGCTTACCTTTTGAATAAGTCACCGAGAAAAGTAACCAAAAAAAAGCCATATCAGGTGATACTGCTGTGATAGGGCTAAATACAGGGCTCTTCTGAGATACATGTGTGGGTTATCTAAGTTGATCAAGGGTCAGCATATATTAAAGACATTTTCTTGGCAGGAAATTATCTAAGCTGGTGATTTTGATAAGTGGTCCTTAGCCAGGAAAATGCTGAGGAAATGGGCTGCTATTTGAAGGCTCTGAAGCAAGAGAGGAATTTCAGGTAGCCACTGTATCAATAATTTGGGTCCAATATTTGATCCATCTCATGAAGGTTATTAAGCCATTCTCAGAGGTTTGATTTTATTTTAAAGGATACTGGAAATTTTTTGATGACTGCTTCAATTTCCTCCTTAGTTATCAGCCTGTTGAGATTTTTAAATTCTTCTTGATTGAGTTTGGAAAGTCGTCTTTTTCTAGGAATATGTCCATTTCCTCTAGGTTGTTTGGTTTGTTGGAACAGAGTTATTCATAGTATTTTTTTTTTTACAATCCTTTGTATTTCTGTGGAGTCTGTTGTTATTTCGCCTCTTTCATTTCTGATTTTGTTTATTTGGGTCCTCTCTCTTTGTTTCTTGGTGAACCTGTCTAGAGGTTCATCAATCTTTTTTATCCTTTCAAAGAACCAGCTCTTGGTTTCATTGATATTTTGTGTTTTGTGTGTTTTTTTGTGTTTTTTTTTTTTGTCTCTATGTCATTTATTTCTGCTCTGATCTTTAGTATCTCCTTCCTTCTGCTCACTCTGGGCTTTTCTTATTGCTCTCTTTCTAATTCTTTAAGTTGTAGAGTTAGATGATTTATTATCAGTCGTTCTTGTTTTTTGAGGTAAGCCTGTAATGCTATGTACTTCTCTATCAGGACTGCTTTCACTCTGTCCCATAGGTTTTGGATTGTTGTGTTTTCATTGTCATTTGTTTCCAGGATGTTTTTTAAATTTCTTCCTCAATCTCTTTGGTAACCCAATCATAATTTAATAGCATGCTATTCAGCCTCCAAGTGTTTGTTTGATTTTTATTGTTTTTATTGTAGTTGATTTCCAATATTATGCCATTGTGGTCTGAGAAGATACTTGATATAATTTCAATCTTCTTGAATTTGAAGAGACTTTGCCTGTAACCCAATGTGTGGTCTATCTTTGAAAATGTCTTGTGTGCACTTGGAAAGAATGTATATTCTGTAGCTTTGGGGTGAAATGTTCTGAAGATGTCAATTAAGTCCATCTGATCTAGTGAGTCATTTAGGATTGCTGTTACTTTACTGATTTTTTTGTCTAGAGGATTTATCCAGTGATGTCAGTGGTGTATTAAAGTCCCCTACTACGATTGTATAGCTGTCGATCTCTCCCTTGATATCTTCCAGAAGTGCTTTTTTTTGTTAAATATATTTCGGTGCTCCTGCATTGGGGGCAGATATGTTTACCAGAGTTATATCCTCTTGTTGTATTGATCCCTTTAGTATTATATGGGATGGTCCTTACAGATTTTAAGCAGTGCTAAAACATACATGATTAAATTTTTTTATTTTCAAGCATTCTCTGGGAGCAATTTGGAGGACTGACTAGACTAGAGAACAGTTAAGAATAATGTCTTGGAAAAGAAAGATAATTTGATGTCTTTGTATGTCCAAGTGGAAATGAAAAGTGGACAGTTGTAGGCTCTGGTCTGAAGCTCAGAAAATGTGTCAGTCTAATGTCATGTGAAACAAAGTTCCATGTCAGTGGTAGATTCATAACCCCTGGAATAAATACCTGAAGGACTTACTTCAAATGCCCTTTGGTTATTAGAGATTGCAAGAACTTCTAATTTGAAATCACTGTCTCAGATTCCAATATTCTGGAGAAGCAGTTGGCAAATGTTTCCTTACGGGATCTTTTAGTAAATATTTTAGGCTTCCTGGCCTTACAGTTTCTGTGGAAACCACTCAAAATTGCTGTTGTAGCCAGAAAGCAGGCACATACAAATATAAACAAATGCATGTGGCTGTGTTCCAATAAAACTTTATTTACAAAAAGAGGCAGCTGAGCTTCTGGCTGTAGTTTGCCTCATGCATCATGGCAACTAGAATTAAAACCATAACACCTTAGCCTCTCTGAATTCCATGCACAGGGTGGACCTTTGAGTTCGTTACATGTACTGATTATTAAAATTTTTCTTAGCTCTCTCATATCATTAGTTTATACCACAGTCACAGACAAAAAGATCAAGCCATAGGGAAATAAATCAAGACAAATTTGCTAATTAGAATAACAGCATTTTATACAGTCAAGATAATGAGCCAGCAGCATTGTCTATGAATATGAAGTCCAGGGATGGTATAGCACAAGTTGTTTTGCCAAGCATCAGATGATTCTAAGCTCTAATAAATCACGTAGGTTTTTGTTTTATATATAATCTGATACAGTGGGCAGATTTGAATTATCTTCTGAATCTGTGTTGTTTTTTTTTTTATTTTCCTGTCTTTCTTAATGGAATTATTTGTTTTATTTTTTAGTTACCAACTCTGAGTGGTTTAGCAACAAATTTTTAATTTCCCAACTTAAAATGAGATACAAATAACTTTGCTATTAAGTTGTTTTCTTATGGGATTTTAACTGAGTAGGAGTCTAATATTAATTTAATTGCAGCTATATTTAATAAATACCAAAGAGAGTGCTCTCCTACTAGTATGTATAAATGTATGGCTAGCAGAAGAAATTGCAAACAGTCACAGGAAAAGATATGCTTTTAAGACTTTACTGAAAAACAGATGCAAACAATGTGGCATAGCTGGATGGCTGGCTGTGAAATCAAAGCAGCCCGCAGACCAGCCTTGCGTGAAGCTTTGAGGAATACTCTTTGCTTAAAAAAAAACTTAGAATTTGTTTCTACTTTGTTAGTTTATTTCATTCGTGAGATCCCACATATAAGTGAAATCACATGGAACTAGTTTTTCTCTGACTGGTTTATTTCACTTAGCAGAATGCTCTCCAGGTCCCTCCATGCTGTCTCAGAAGGTAACATTTCTTTTCTTTTTATGGATGAATAATATTCCATTGTGTGAATGTACCACAGCTTTTTTATCCATTCATATACTAATGGGCACTTGAGTCTACAAAATAAACTAACAAACACGATAGAAATAGGCTCATAGATAGAGAACACTGACAGCTGTCAGAGGGGAGAGAGGTTGGGGGAGGGGGGTAAAAAAGGTTAAAGTATTAAGCAAAACAAAACAACAACAACTCATAGACAGATAACATTATGGTGATTACCAGAGGGCAAAGGGGAATGGAGGAGGTAGAAGAGTAAAGGGGGTATAAATGGTGATAGAAGGAGACTTGACTTGGGGTGGTGAACACACGATACAGTGTACAGATGATATAGTATAGAATTGTACACCTGAAACCTATATAATTTTATTAACTAATGTCACCCCAATAAATTCAATAGAAATTAAGTGATTATCCTGGATTCTCTGAGTGGGCCCAATGTAATCACTGGCAGGTCCTTAAAAATGGGCACGTCAGTCAGTGTCAGAAATTCACAGGCTTCACTGCCAGCTTTGAAAGTGGAGATAGGGGCACAATCCAAGGAAAGTAGGCAGAAAGGCAGGAAAAGGGATTCTCCCTGAGAACCTCTACAAGAAACATTGCCCTGATGACCCATTGATTTTAGCCCAGTGAGATCTGTTTTGCATTTCTGACCTCTGGAACTATCTACACTAATAAAAGAGAAAGATGCAAATTGACCATACCTCCGCGATGCCCACCAGCCAATCAGGAGTGAGTATGCAATTTAACCCAACAAAGATGGCGGGTTAATTTGCATATACAGGTGCCAAGTGGCCAGGAGCAGGGCAGTGCCAAGCATCCTGGGTCCTGGGGATAGGCGCCAAGCCCCCAGCCTCCCGGGAGGCGAGGGCGGCAGCACTAAAGCAGCCTGGGAGCACAGGCCACGGCCCAGCACAGACACGGAGTAAAACATTGACAGCAAGTCCTTTCAGTATAATTGGGGCATTAGAGGCTCACAGAATGATCATTTCTTTTTCTATGAAACACATAACTCTGACACACTATTTACAATTAAATAAGTTCCATATATTTTGACATTTTACAGCCTGGAAAGTTACATATAATGATCAGCAAAGTGAGAAGATGAAAATAATTTTTTGGCTTTTAAAGATGTAACTAATTTCTATCTAGAAGACATACCAATTCAAAAAGTGATGGTTTTATTGTCTTATAGGACATTAGCCAGATTGTATCTAATTTAGCAGTTTTACTTTAGGCTGCAGGCTCCTCCCTGGCCGGGGCCCAGGTCAGGACTCATGCAGGAGGCAACCAATCAAAGTGTCCCTCTCACATTGATGTTTCTCTCTGTCTTTCCCTTTCTCTTCCGTGCTCTCTAAAACTCAATGGAAAAATATCCTCAGGTGAGGATAAAAAAAAAAGAAAGAAAGAAAGAAATGTCATATCCTGTGAAAGAGACATCTTGAAAATGCCTAAAGAAAGTTGTCATTTTTTTGTGGTGAAGGGACTGGAGTCTGTGTTGATGAAAACACCTTGGTGGCTGCGGTGGCTGGCAGTGGCAGCAGCAGTGGGGTGATGGGGGCGGCACCTTCCCCTGATCAGTCAGATTGCCTCCTGCAGAGGGAGGCCTACTGACGTCAGTAGGACATCCCCTGAGGACTCCCAGACTGTGAAAGGGGGCAGGGTGGGCTGAGGAACCACCCCCCCCCCCCGGACACGAATTTCGTGCACCGGGCCTCTAGTAACATAATAAGTGTGAGTTGTTTTAACCACTAAACAAACTCACCCCAAAAGAGTTATGAACTGAAACAGGCTTTAGAAAAGGAAGATGAAGATTATAATAAAAGGGCACTCTACTGGCTGTTTGAGCCACAAAAGTTGATCACATTCACTGTCAGAGAGATTGTCTACAAACCTCAAGGAAAACATCAAATGAGTGCCTTTTCTCCTAGTGGCATGTGAAAAAAAAAGTAAAGGTCAGGTTTGAAATATTTTCTTTGACTCACAATTAAATGTGATTTATTCTAGTTTGGAGAAAAATTAAACTTACTGGAAGTCTAATTTTTTAGAATGCAATTTTTTAATTTAAATTTTTTTGTAGTTTAAAGTATTATATAAGTCTCCTTTTTCCCCCATTGACCTCTCCCCGGCTACCCCCACCCTCCAGCACATGCCCTCACCTGCCCTCCCTCCCCTCTCCCACGTCTATGTCCATTGGTTATGCTCATATACATGCATACAAGTCCTTTGGTTGATCTCTTACCCCCTCACCTCCTGCCTTCCCTCATAGGTTAGACAGTCTGTTCAATGCTTCTCTGACTCTGGATCTATTTTTGTTCATCAGTTTATGTTGTTCTTTATATTGCACAAATGGGTAAGATCACGTGATATTTATCTTTCTCTGTGATATTTATCTTTCTCTGACTGGCTTATTTTGCTTAGCATAATGCTCTCTAGGTCCATCCATGCTGTTGCAAATGTTAAGAGTTCCTTCTTTTTTACAGCAGCATAGTATTCTATAGTGTAGATGTACCATAGTTTTCTAATCCACTCATCTGCTGATGGGCACTTAGGCTGTTTCCAAATCTTAGCTATGGTAAATTGTGCTGCTATGAACATAGGGGTGCATATATCCTTTCTGATTGGTGTTTCTGTTTCTTGGGATATATTCCTAGAAGTGGGATTACTGGGTCAAATGGAAGTGTTTTTTTTTTAAATTTTTTGAGGAAACGCCATACTGTATTTTCCACAGTAGCTCCACCAGCAGTACAAGAGGTTTCCTTTTTTTCCCCATCCTCACCAGCACTTGTCATTTGTTGATTTGTTGATGATAGCCATTCTGATAGGTGTGAGATGGTACCTTATTGTTATTTTGATTTTCATCTCTTGGATGAAAATTAAAAAGCTTCTGTACAGCAAAAGAAACCAAAACCATCAACAAAACAAGAAAAGCCCACTGCATGGGAGAACATATTTGCCAATGTTCTCTCCCTTAAGGGTTTAATCTCCAAAATTTATAGGGAACTCACACAACTTAACAAAAGGAAGATAAACAATCCAATAAAAAAATGGGCAAAGGACCTAAATAGACAATTTTGGAAAGAAGACATACAGAAGGCTGAGAGACAAATGAAAACATGCGATAAGTGTAATACAATTTTTATTCCTTGATGTACCCTATCTAATAAAAGGGTAATATGCAAATTAACCATCACTCCATCACAAAAAATGGCAGCGCCCAGTCCTCTCAGTCACTCCAAAGTCCCCCAGTCCTGGGGGGGCGGCCAATGAGAGCGGGCAGTGTGAGCGGCCTAGTGGAATGCTTCCTTCGTCACCACAGCAATGAGGCAAGCATTCCACGCCCGGCCGTGGATGGGCCTCTGGGCCACAGAGAGCCTCTGGGTAGCAGGCGCGGAGTGGCCAGGCCCCACAGAGAGCTTCTGGCACACGGATTCGTGCACAAGGCTACTATTCTTATAATAAACTAGAAGTCCCGGTGCACGAAATTCGTGCACGGAGGGGGGTTATCCCTCAGCCCAGCCTGTACCCTCTCCAATCTGGGACCCCTGGAGGGATGTCCGACTGCCCGTTTAGGCCCGATCCCGGTGGGATCGGGCCTAAACAGGCAGTCGGACATCCCTCTCACAATCCAGGACTGCTGGCTCCCAACTGCTTGCCTGCCTGCCTTCCTGATTGCCCCTAACCGCTTCTGCCTGCCAGCCTGATCACCACCTAACCACTCCGCTGCCAGCCTGGTTGATGCTTAACTGCTCCCCTGCCAGCCTGTTTGCCCCCAACTTCCCTCCTCTGCCGGCCGGGTCACCCCTAACTGCCCTCTCCTGCAGGGTTGATCACCTCCAACTGCCCTCCCTTGCAAGCCTGGTCCCTCTCAACTGTCCTCCCTTGTAGGCCGGTCCCTCTCAACTGCCCTCCCTTGCAGGCCGGGTGCCTCCCAACTGCCCTCTCCTGCTGGCCACCTTGTGGTGGCCATCTTGTGTCCACATGGGGGCAGGATCATTGACCACATGGGGGCAGACATATTGTGTGTTGGATTGATGGTCAATCTGCATATTACTCTTTTATTAGATAGGATAGAGGCCTGGTGCAGGAGTGGGGGCCAGCTGGTTTGCCCTGAAGGGTGTCCCAGATCAGGGTGGGGTTCCCTTGGGGCGTGGGGCGGCCTGGACGAGGGGCCTGAGGTGGTTTGCAGGCTAGCCATGACCCCTGGCAACCCAAGCAGAGGCCCTGGTATCTGGAATTTATTTTCCTTCTACAATTGAAACTTTGTAGCCTAGAGCGGAGCCAAGCCTGCTGCTCCCTCCGCGACCAGCAGCCATTTCTGTGGCAGTTAATTCACCTTCTATAATTGAAACTTTGTAGCCTTAAGCGGAGGCTGGGCCCCGACAGGGTGTGCGGAAAGCTTTGCTTCCCCTGTTGCCGGTGGCAACCCTGGCCTGCTCTCTCAAGCTCCATTCTGCCGCCATTTCTGTTTGAATTTGTTTACCTTCTATAATTGAAACTGTAGCTTGAGTGGAGGCTTAGGCCTGCAACAGCTCGCGAAAGCTTGGCTTGCTCTGTTACCTGGGAAACCTTGCTCTCTGTGGCTGTAGCCATCTTGGTTGGGTTAATTTGCATACTTGCTCTGATTGGCTTGTGGGTGTGGCTTGTGGGTGTGTCTATGGTATGGTCAATTTCCATATTACCTTTTTATTAGGTAGGCTGGCCAGAAATATGGTTAACATGATGGAAAAGCTTCCTGTTTGGTTATCTTCAGTTTGAATTAATCTTCACATCAAATAGGAAGCTTATTTATTGAATGCCAAGCTATATATATATATGTGTGTGTGTGTGTGTGTGTGTGTGTGTGTGTGTGTTTATTTCTCAAACGTATACAGACACATGCACTGAAATATGTAATCTCATCTTCCTCTATATTTCAAGGTTAGTGTTATGGTTAGTATCAAAGAATTATTTTTCAAGAGCCTGTTATAATAATATCAAAATATCAAAAGATAAATATAAAAAGGAATTCACTCATGCCACTATTTTAATTTGTCTTCTTTTTAAAAATATGTATATTTTCTGTTTTTTAAGTTGGCAACCTAATTTCTCTTACTTCATTTTGACCACGCATCCTGCATTGGATATTGAAAATCTCTTAAGGTATTTTTCATCTCCCATTAGTCCAATGATTTCTTGCTTAGATTTGGATGATTAATCAACTTCATTGTTTCTATGCATTTATTGTGTTCATGTTTACAGCTGACCACATATTAGAGTTACTGGAATTATTCAATGACACTTTCTTCTATAAGTGAGAGGGGCCTATATAAAGTACTAAGAAATACAGGTAAAGCTTGAGAAAAATTCATTCATTCAATAAAGTATTTTCATTCCCTACTCAGATGGTATGTGAGCTTGTGGACACACAAAAATGGACATGGCACAGTATATCTTGTTTAAGAATGTCCAGTCTAGTGGAGAGGTCAAAATGCTTTTCTTGTACAGGGACAGATAGTGCATATTTTTGAGTTATGGGCCACATAGTCACTACGGCAACTACTCAAATGTTGTCATTGTGGCACAAATGCAGCCATAGATAATGTGTAAACAAATGTGTGACTGTGATAATATAAAACTTTACAAAAACAGAGAGCCAATGTACAAAGATTCTCCACCAACCCCTGCTAGAGTGGGCAATAGGGACACATTAAGAAATTGTTATATTTAAATGTGATAGTACTAGAATAGAGGTATTCAAACGATGTAGAGGTTAAATACATCTCAGGGAATGCTTTACACAGAATTCATCATTTGAAATGGGTTTAAAATAATGCATAGAAATTAACTAGCTAGATAAAATAGAGAATAGCAAATGAAAAGTCCTGAACACAAACACAAGATGGACCATAATGTTTTTAAAGGGCTCTAAAATATGGCATTGGAACACAGCATGTGTGCCTGGCGATGAGGCTGGCAACATTGTTGTTGCCTCATATGAGGTCCTAATAAATTTGATGTTTATTGAGTAGCCATCAATGATCTTATCACCAAGGGAGTGAAATGACATTTCTGTTAAGAACACATTATGGTAAGGACTGGAAAAAGAAGGGCCTAGAGACAGCCTAGCTAGCTTTGTCAGAAGAGCTGATGAAATGCAGAATTTCTGGTAAATTGAGAGTTGGGTTGGATATTCCAAGAGATTTCAGAATTGATAAATATTTCTATATAGCTGAATAGAAGGACTAACTGAGCCTGGCAAGAGTCCATGCTTTTGAGATCAGCTGGTTCATCTCCCTAAGACACTGCCATTAGTGTATGTAAATTTCTTTCTTTCTTTCTCTTTCTTTTCTTTCTTTCTTTTCTTTCTTTCTTTTCTTTCTTTCTTTTCTTTCTTTCTTTTCTTTCTTTCTTTCTTTCTTTCTTTCTTTCTTTCTTTCTTTCTTTCTTTCTTTCTTTCTTTCTTTCTTTCTTTCTTTCTTTCTTTCTTTCTTTCTTTCTTTCTTCTTTCTTTCTTTTTTTTTTTTTTTTATATATTTTATTGATTTTTTACAGAGAGGAAGAGAGAGGGATAGAGAGTTAGAAACATCGATGAGAGAGAAACATCGATCAGCTGCCTCCTGCACACCCCCCACTGGGGATATGCCCACAACCAAGGTACATGCCCTTGACCGGAATCGAACCCGGGACCCTTGAGTCCGCAGGCCGACGCTCTATCCACTGAGCCAAACCGGTTTCGGCTTTCTTCCTTCTTTTTAAAATATGTTTTTATTGATTTCAGAGAGGAAGGGAGAGAGAGAGAGAGATAGAAACATCAATGATGAGAGAGAATCATTGATCGCTGCCTCCTGCATGCCCCTTACTGGGGATTGAGCCCGCAACCCGGGCATGTGACCTTGGCTGGAATCGAACCTGGAACCCTTCAGTCCACAGGCCAATGCTCTATCCACTGAGCAAACCAGCTAGGGCATCTTTCTTTCTCTTTCTTTCTTTCTTTCTTTCTTTCTTTCTTTCTTTCTTTCTTTCTTTCTTTCTTTCTTTCTTTCATTTATTTTTTTCTTCTCAAAGATGCCAAGAAAAGAGGTTTTGGTGTTCATGTTTTCCATCTCTGTACTTTTGGAATGGCGATGAGCCCAAATGAAGTATAGCCAGTGAAATATTTAGTCTGCACTTTAGAGACAGGGCAACAAGAAAAAGGAAGGTAGATAAGGAAGATCAGGGGGAAAGATAAAGAGTTGGTGAAATTTGTTGTTGGGATGCCCATAGTTCTGGTTATCATTGTTTGAGTAGACTTTCCTAGTGTATCTGTGTGAGATCATCAGCCCAGATGTCAATGACATTTTAGGGTAAGATTCTCAGATCTTTTTTTCAAGCTTGCTGAAACATTTTTCCCCCTTCCAACTGGGAGAGTTTGAGAAAAAGTTTGGCCTAAATTTTCTCTCCCAACATTTGATATTTTTTCCACTATAGAGGGCTTCCCTTGTCTGATATTTTTAATCCCTCCCTGCAGACTCACACAACTAGAAGTGGTAGTGGCTTCACAATATTATTAAGAACTATATATAAGAACTAGAGGTCTGGTACATGAAAATCATGCACTTGGGGGGTCCCTCAGCCCGGCCTGCACCCTCTCACAGTCCAGGAGCCCTTGGGGATGTCCGACTGACGGCTTAGGCTGCCACATCCTTAGTGCTGCTCTGAAGGTGGGAGAGGCTCCCACCACCCTTCTGCACTTGCCAACTCTGAGTCCCATTTATGGCTGAGCGGCGCTCCCCCTGTGGGAGTGCACTGACCATCAGGGGGAAGCTCGTGTGTTGAGCATCTGCCCCCTGGTGGTCAGTGAGCATCATAGTGACTGGTCATTCTGCCATTCAGACAATTTGCATATTAGCCTTTTATTATATAGGATTGTCTGTGAATCATGGTATCGAGTGGAAGATAGATTTTATCTGAATGGTGGGCCTACTTAAGTCTCAGCTCAAGAAGAATTAGAATCCCTGGGTTCTAATTTCAGAATTTGCAAGTACCTAAATATGTAGCTTTGGATAATTTATTTAACCTCTCTGATTTACATGTGTAAAGTAAGAGGAATGGACTAGATGACATTGACTTCAATCACTTTATTTCACTTTTGAATAAATACCACCAATATTCAGGCCTTTGCAATATGCAATTTTAATTTTGAAAATACAAAATATTCATTATTTCAACCCCCCAAAAGTTATAGGAGTGACCTGTTGACCATTAATAAATGAAAACTAATTTAGACTTACATGTTTTTATGAGAGCCCCTCATTATATTGGATTTTGAGGTTGTCTTAGCAGGTTTTTATTTATTTATTTATTTATTTATTTTTTATTAGCAGGGATTTTGAAGAATATAATGGATAACGCCTTTTAAAATGAAAAGATCTCTGAAGAATATTTAGGTGTTTGGGAAAGTTGAGTAAAATATATTACTACATTAGAGCTGTAATGATAGCCTTCCCCCTTCCACAAAGAAAAAGAACATAACCTATAAAACTTATGAAAATACAACAAAAACTGTGGTTAAACCAACCCAGTAAAACAACACAAAAAACTGAAACCTAAAAGGATGTTTGATACCATACCTAGAATGTATAGCCCAGAAATATCAGAGTGCTGTATTTTATTATACAGAGGTGCCAGCATTATAAAATGAACAAAACAACTTAAGTCATCTCAAAATCACATTAAAGGCTAAGAGTACTTCTACTTCCAACATTCCCTGATTCTATTACTAACACTGAAGGTGAAATAAAATAATATTGTAACTCCTGGTTCCAATCTCTTAGAACTCTATTACTTCTTGGCATTAAATTTTCCTTTAGGATAAAAAGAAAAATGGAAAAACTTGACTACAGCGTAAAGACTCCTTACCTTGGCTAGACTTTGAGCTGACCTTGTTTCTGTCTTCCTATGGTAAATATTAAAGACTGTCATATGTCTTAGACAGTTGATCATTTTTTTTCTCTCTAAATGTACTAGCTTAATAAATATTGCAATAAACATTGCAAAAATTATTTGAAATTTTTCTTATAAGCTTATTGAAACTTTTTTCTTCTTTATTTTTCCCAAAATCACTGTTTGTATAATTTTTGGCACTGATATCCTAACCTGAAGTATAGCTACCAATCTACTTGATTTATCTATCATTATAGTCTATAAGGTGTATGCATCCACTTTTCTCTCTGTTTCCTTCACCTCTTAGCAGGATGGTTTATTTAAATAATATATTTTTAATTATTTAGGTAGGGTGTACTGTTATGATTTGCTTATTGGTAGAAAAAAATTACTGCACAAACTCCAGAATTAATTAAGGCATAAGATAAAGCTTTTTGAGTATAAAATCATGTATATCATTATAAAAATAATTGTGTAATCTTAAAACTTAATGCACATGTGAATTCCATGTAGCCACTTGTAGAATATAGTAATTTATTTCTGAAGTAAGATATGCAACCCCCCGCCTCCACACACAAACAAAAATAGCCATTAGGTTGTTTTCCAAAGTTTCAGTAGAATTTAGCAATCTTAGGATGCCAGGGTTCTTGTCCCAGCATTACAAAGGGTTCAGCAATCTGGAGAAAGGGGCTGATGCATAGATTCAAGAAGGAATCCAAAGACAAAAGATAATTTTGAAAGGCATTAGAGGTCAGAGGAGCTTCAGCTAAAGGTACTGAAGACTACCTCCTTGACTAAGTACCCGTGCTTTTATTAACACAATTTGTCCTAAGGCAAGGTGGAGATAATACACTTCAAAGGGAAGGGTTTACAGAGATGGGGAAATAGCCTACAGCTGTTCAGGTGTTTGGCCAACAGGAGGCAATAAAATGCCCTGAGTTGTCTGGCAGTTAACAATCGTATATACAAATCTTTAGGTTTGGGGAAATGTCCTATTCAGGTTTGGGGGAGATGCTTTTTAGCCGTCCCAACAGGTAATTACATTTGACTCAACCCTTGTTGAGCTTCCCAAGCTTCACCAATTTTTTGGTGAAACTTGTAATTATGACATGCTGGAATTGGTTCCCGGCATTAGGACTATCAGAAGTGGAGCACAGATAATTTTAAATGTTTGAAGGCCTGGCATGTGTTGAGTGAAAATACTCAGTTGTGGCTCAGTCGGTTGGGTGTCATCCCATGCACCTAAAGGCTGTAGGTTCCATTCCTGGTCAGGGCACATGGCAGGGTTTCCAGCTCCATCCCTGCTAGGGGAAATGCAGGAGGCAGCTGATCAATGTTCACTCTCACAGTGATGTTTCTCTCCCTTCCTGTCTCTCTCAAAATCAATTTTAAAAAATCTTAAAAGAGATTAAATTATAAAATTTAACTCATGATTTAAACTCTACTAAAGAGAAAAGTTTAGCCATCGATATATAATGGTAAGGATCTGTTTCTTGATATTTTAAAATGGGGAAATATAAAAATTCTTTTTCAGAAATGATTTAATTTTTGGTACTTTGAATGGAAAACATGAAAACATTGTATGTCAATCTTTGTTACAGTCAACTTTTAAAAATGATGGTGGTTGATAGGTACTTTGGATCCTGGCTTTTACAGTTTTTTCATACTATTATCTCTGCAAAAAGATTTTTTTTCTTCCCAGATGGCCTAACATTTATTTCTAAAATGTTTACTTATTATCATTAATTTATATTTTTTTCAGTTGCTTCAGACTTTCATTTCTTATAATACAAAATAGCATATATGAAATTTAATCATATGTATATATTTATAGTATTTTTATATTTAAAACATGCAATAGATCCTTGTTTAATAATTTAAAATAAATTTGGTGATAACATGAAACATTTTACAATATTTAAATATTTTCACTTTCAAGTGAAAATAATAATATATACAACCACTAAAATGTTTTATATGAATTTATATAAAGTATGAAAATAATACAAAAAACCCAGCTTTCTTCTAATGTAGATATTCAGTATTTTAAAAATAAAAAATATATATAGTAAATTCCATTAAAATTTATTTTTATATTACACATATTGTAAATCATCTGATATTGACATTGTTAATAAAATTCTAGTATCATAATATCATTTAGATTGATGGAACCAATTATCAGCATTGCTGCAGGACAAAAAATATACCAAGACTTATTTCTTTGAAATATAGTGTACCTTTGTTCTATTTTCATTTGTTTCCTAGCAAGAATATTTTTGAGCTATCCAAAGAAGTCAATATTTAAATTAAACTAAAGGTGATTTTTAAAGATGAGGAATTTTTAAAGATAAAGCCTTGGCATAATGATGACCATATAATATTGATTTATATATAAAATTATTAATAAATCACTTTATTTTGCACTCTATGATCTAACCCACCCATGATTCCTGAAAAAGCACTAAGAAGTAAATAATAAGATTCATAGACCCATGGAGAAGAAAAACCTACAGTCTCTTTGGCCTGCAGCAAATTTAAAAACTGGGTTCAGGAAAGCACAGGAAGAGGATCTGGGAGAAAGAATCTATTTTATCTTTTTGTATGACCTGTGGCTCTTTCCTGCTATGCCCAAATAGCTGTGGAAAATTCTATATGTCTGATCTTCACCTAGACATTGAAACTTACCTGGAATCCTTATTTTCAGAACCACTAGAGAAAATAGAACCAAATCCTTAAAACATACCATTTTTAAAGAAAAGTAAAGTAATCCAAGGTTGTTATGGTGCGATAAGTCCCAAGAACTTGAATCTTGAGAAATAAGGGGTTGTCATCACTTTTACTAAATGGAACCTCAAATCTTAGAAAATAAATATTTTCAGGATATTTCATTAATATAGTCAATAAAATAATGTAGTTAACAAACCCCTTTTTAAGATTACATTATTAATTTCATTATAAATGGGCTTAATGGAAAAGTTTCTATGTATCTGTATATTGTGTAGTTACCTATTGCTACATAGTAAAGTATCCCAAAATAGTAGCAACTTAAAACAACTCCTTGGTTTTCTCATTTGGTTTCCGGTGGTTAGGAGTCTGGGTGGAGGATTGCTGGCTGCTTTGAGATCAGGATCTCTCACAAGGTTGCAGAGGCTACAGTGATCTCAAGGCACCAGCAGTGCTTCCAAGCTTATTCACATAGTTGATGGCAGGTTTCAGTTTGTTGTGGGCCTCAATTTCTCACTGGCTTTGACCCAGAAGCTAAATTTCTAGCCATGAAGGCTTTGCCCGAGACTGCTTGCTAGCAGCTTGCTTCTCCAGAGAATGAGCGCGAGAGAAAATGAGAGTGTCTAAGATGGAAACCATCTTCTTTTATAATTTAAGAAGTGACATATCATAATTTCTGCTATGTGCTATTAGTCACACAGAGCAACTCTAGGATAATTTGGAAAGAAACTAAATAAAGGTATGGATACCAGAAGGCAGAAGCACTGGGAGTCATTTTGAAGCCTGCCTAGCATGTTCTATTTCTTTTTATGTTTATTTCTTAGAAACACAAAACCATTGACTAACATAAATCATAGAGCAAGTTTTACAGTTTGAAAATATAACGTTTTGCTTTTTTAAAGTTCAAACTGACAACATTTTAGCAGGGCATTACATTTTTCTGCTACACTGTGTATGTGTGTATATATATATGTATATATATACATGTATATATATGTGTATATATACATGTATATATACACATACACATATATATATACACATACATATATATATATATACACACACACATACACACATACACACACACACACATTGAGTGGCCAGATTATTATGATCTCTGAACGCATAATAATCTGGCCACTCAGTGTATATCCTATATAATAAAAGGCTAATATGCAAATTGTCCCCTCGACCAGGAGTTCCACCAGCAGGCAGGCCGGCCAACCACCCATGTCCCCTCCCCCTGACCAGGCTGGCCGGACCCCACCCATGCACAAATTCATGCACCGGGCCTCTAATATATATATATATATATATATATATGTATACACACACACACACACACACACACACACACACACACACACACACACTGAGTGGCCAGATTATTATGCGTTCAGAGATCATAATAATCTGGCCACTCAGTGTATATATATGTACACATACATAAATATATATAAGAATATATATTAATTGTATGTAGCTTTATATTATCTAAGTTAAACCAGGAAAAGATATGGAGAAGTGAGTTGCTATTGTTGAACTGTGCATTGGAAAGCCATGGTATTGTTGAAAACTAAGTTAACAAGTTATAATTTACTGAAATTTTGTTTCCTTATTTTTTTCACTAGCTAAAAACCTTACCATCATATACTTCCTCATTTGCTTTATAATTATGTAACTCCATTTAAATTTTACTGCATCACAATCGCCCCCCCAACACACATTGGCATTCAATTGTTTTTAAGTAATAACTTACATTGAATGTTCTTCTGTATAAATGGACATTTTTCTGAGAAAGGGCTATGTATAACCTGTTATGCTAAGCAATTTTGAATTCTGAGATGGTTATTATAATGTCTGCCCACAAGAAACCTTGAATCTTTTCTGGGCAAAACAATTCACAGGAGATTCCATTATTTGACTGAGTTAAGGTAAGTATCATAAGGGAAGTACAAAGAAAATGTTTTGTGGGTCCAAGGAAGAGGATTATCAAATGTACTTTGACAGGAGAGGAAGAAATCATTTGTGGCGTAAGCTCCTTTGAGCTAGGTCTTAAAGGATGATTGAGGTTTGCAAAGGAGTAAGCAGGAACGGAATTTTCCAGATGGAAACAATAGAACTAGTGGGAGTGGGATGGTGTAGACTAGAGCATATTTGGGGAATGCACAATGGTCTTGCTTGGCTGAAACTTAATGAGTAGTTGTGATACGGTTACAAAGGTATCTCTGAGGAGTATTAAGAATGATTTTAAATGCTAGTTTTAAGAGTGAATACTTAATTTGGGAGAAATGAAGCTCCATTTTGAACAAAGAGATAGGAGCAGTTATGTGCTTAGATTAATATAAGAACATATATCTGAATGAATTATAATAGGAAAATATGTGTTAAAATTCATTAGGTAAAGAGAGAAGCCCCAGAGGATATAAAGTAACTGTTAAGTAGAACAGATTTGTTTCTATATTATAAGCATAGTACAATGAGGGCCTAACCTAGTGTTCACAGTGAGAATAGAAAGAAGGAAGCTGAAGTGAGAAACATGTGGATACACTAATTATATGAATAATTGTTTTTAAAAATAAGCAAAGAAATGCAAAAAAAATACGTTCCAACCAATTCCAAATAACTAGGACAATCAAAAGAAAAAGGGAATAAGGGGAGAAAATGATTATGGACTGTAATTATGAGTTTGAATTTTAGCCCCAAAGATGTAGAATTCAATACACTCCTTTGCATATTTTATACACAGGAAAATTTCTGTCAATCTGTATTTCATGGAAAACTTAGAAGAACAAGAGTAAAAGACCATAGTTTAGAATAAGGTAAAATGAAGATAATTAGGAATGGAGGTAGGTAAAATACTTGAGTGAAAGCATAACCTCATCTATAGTATGAGGATGGTGGACATGAATGGGACTCACCAAAGAGTGAGATGGAGCATTTGGAGAAATAAGTTCTTTGTGGTAAACCTACTAACCTTCAAAGTATTTGAAGAAGCAGGTAATCAGCAATTTGAGACACTACAGAGAGTTTTAGAAGGTGGATAACAAAAGACACAGTAGCTGATTATTTGAAAACAGTGGGAAGGAGTAATGGAAGAAGATAGCATGTATGAATTTAAGGAGGGAATTCCTAGAAATACACCTTTTTTGTTTGTTTGTTTTTAAGAAGTACCAGTGAAAGGAAGAAAGACTGTGATAATTTGGGGAAATATTAAAGTTGCAATTACTTTGGATTTTTTGAGATCACAAATAGATTTAGTGTTGCAGGAAGAATATAATATTTGAAAATACTCCCAATACAAGGTACTTTGGTATGAAGCTGGAACTGTGATTTGACCTAGCAATACATTGTAATGTTGTTTCTCTCTCACTTTTATCTTCATGTGAAAATCAATGTATCCCCAGTTAATCTCCCATTCAGCCATAGGAAAAAAAAATAATTCTTATCCTGATATAATTTTGCTACATGTTAATGTTTAAACTATATTTAATTCCATATTTTTCTCCCCTCATTTTAACAAAATTCTGCCAAACAAGTTTTCTTATAGCTTTTCTCAACTTTCTTGTCTTTAAAAACCTATTATTATTGCTTCTATAACTAATTTTTTTAAAGTTAGGAATGTAAATAAATCTCTGTAAAATAAACTCTTAATGTGAAATACAATGTTATTTAAGTTTCTGGCTTATTTCCATAATATGGAGAAAAACAATTATTAGGTTTTAACTTGAAGCTTTTGTATTATTACTATTACTGGAGTTAAAGATTGTTGAAAGATAAAGGACTAGCATTAGGAACTGGATAAATACCACTTAGGACATGGAACCAGAAAACTACAAACAAACAAAAGCCCACATCTTAGCAGTGCTGCTTAATGTGTGGTCAATACATGTTCTCAGACTGGCCATATTTGAGTACATAACGTACTTGTCAGAATCTCTTTTAGTTTTTGCAATTCCTGACAGCTTTCTAGTCAGACAGTAATAGATATCTTTACTTGAAAAGAACATGCACGTGTTCTAACTGTAGTTACTGTTTTGCAGTGTGTACACACCTGTATGTGTGTATGTATGTGTGTGTATGCATTTAAGTGTGATTATAAAATATGTAAAAGAAACAGCTTATTGGAAGAACATAGAATTTGGTATCAGAAGTCATGAATTTATTCTTAGGTTTGGCATTATTCTTGCTGCAATTAGGAGAAAATAAGTGATGACTCAAAGTAATTGACAAATTACATTTGCTTCCAATATCATTTAAAAACTAGAGGTCCGGTGAATGAAATTCGTGCATTGGGGCGGGGGGGGGGGTCCCTTAGCCCAGCCTGCGCCCTCTCGCAGTCCGGGACCCCTCGCTCCTTACTGCCTGCCTGCTCGCTCCTTACTCCTCAGCTCACTGATCCTTAGCAGCAGGCTCCTTACCACTGGGCTCACAGCCCCTTAGCACTGCCATGGAGGTGGGAGAGGCTCCCACCACCGCCGCTGTGCTCTCCAGCAGTGAGCCTGGCTTCTGGCTGAGTGGCACTCCCTCAGTGGGAGCACACTGACCACCAGGGGGCAGCTCTGCATTGAGTGTCTGCCCCTGGTGATCAGTGTGCATCATAGCAACCAGTCATTCCAGTTGTTCTGCTCTAACAGTTGCTTAGGCTTTTATTATATAGACTAGTGTCCTGGTGCATGAAATTCATGCACATTAAAAGGGAATTAATTAGAAGAAATATTTTAATATTGCTATTTGCCCTTTCTCTATAATAGAAGTGTCAGAGATGAAAGAAAATTAGTAAAATGTATATTAAAATCTTCCTCCTGTCAGAGTCTGGGGCATGCCGCGGGACCCAGAGTCAAGTCCCCGCCCACCTGTGTGTGCCTCAAAATTGCGGGAGATCCAGACCCGGCCGGCCCCACCCCCATCAAGACCCACCAGGCGAGGGGTGTGCAGCCTCAGGTCCCCTATCCTGGTGCCAGGTGGGGGACACAGCCTCAGGTCCCCCGGCCCAGAGCCTGGTGAGGGGCGCAGCCTCAGGTCCCCTGTCAAGCCCTACTGGGCAGGGGCCGTGGCCTGAGGTCCCCTGTCAAGCCCTTGAAGGTGGGGTGTGTGGCCTGAGGTCCCTAGTCAAGCCCTGCTGGGCTGGGGGTGCAGCCTCAGGTCCCCCGCCCTGGCCCGGAGCCACACAACCTCAGGTCCCTGCTGATCACTCGTTACGGGAGCCCCACCTCTGCTGTGGTCACAGTCATCTTGTGTTACAGGAACCCTGCCTTTGCTGTGGGTGCAGCCATCTTGTGTTACGCCGCAGTGATGGCGAACCTATGATACGTGTGTCAGCACTGACATGCGTAGCCATTTCTGATGACATGCGGCCGCATGCCGAGGATGAAACATTTGCTGCTCCTGAGGATGAAACATTTGGAACTAGAGTCTTGGAGTTAGTTTTTTCCTCAAAGTGACACACTACCCGAGTTATGCTCAGTTTTTTGGCGAAGTTTGACACACCAAGCTCAAAAGGTTGCCCATCACTGTGTTACGGGAACCCCGCCTCCTCTGTGGGCTCAGGCATCTTGTGATGGTGTGAAGGTTAATTTGCATATTACCTCTTTATTATATAGGATAAGTTATTTTCATTAGGATACACTAACTGATGTAAAAAACAACTCCACAATAACAATGATTTAACACAATGAAGTTCATTTCTTACTTCACAGTTTGATGAGACGTGGGAAATCTTCTTCCCCATAGTGATTCAGGACCCCAGATTGTCTGCATCTTGTTTTCCAGTGATCTGTGGCTTTAAATCACCATGCTTTTGCCATCTGCCAGCAATAAAGAGAAAATAGCTTTGGGGAGGTACATTGGATTCTTAAATACCTGGCTCAGCAGTGCACACATCATTTCATTGGCCAGAACTAATCATATGGACTCAGTTATAGGTTGGTAGTAAATGTAGTTTTTGAGTAAAATATAGTTAAGAAAAAGAAGGATGAAACTTAGGTGACCAACCATTCTGGTATGCCAAAAACTTTACCAGTTTTAGCACTGAAAACTCTGCATCCTAGGAATGCTTTTGCTCCCAAGCAAATCAGGACAGTTTGCTACACTAGCATTGTCAAGCATCTATACAGTAGATTTGAATGAAATGATTTATGAGTGTATGTTTTACATTCCATAGTAGAGAAACAAGAATAGAAATAAGAACTACAAGGTATTTTCCAGGCACTGCTGTTTAAACCTGAAACTAGCCCAGAGAATAATCAGAGAAACCACGATTATAATAATCTTCATGGATTGATAGACTACAGTGTGTCAGGCAAATTGTGTGTTATAACTAGGAAAACAGCCTCTTAAAATATATAGAATACCTCACTTACATTATGGAACAGGAAGTTCAGAGAGGTCAACTGGCCAGTCCAAACTCACATTCTAGTAAGAGGTAGACACAATTTTAAAAGAGCTACAAATGCCAAGTTCTTTTTTTTTCAAGTCACTGATCTTAGCTGACAGTACACATCACACACACACACACACACACACACACACACACACACACACACACGTATATTTGAAATAAAATCAACTCCTAACAATATTGTTTTAAGTGTGTACAAATGTGATTATCTCCCACATAGAGATACCATGTTTGATTAGCCATTGAGCTTTGAAATACAAGTTAATTTCTGGGACACTTTATTTTTTCTTCTCTTAAAAATGGATTTGGATAGTGTTCATTACCCAGTAAAAACTGATCTGTCTAGGATTAATCCTAAACTAAGTAATTTAAATTCTAAAATATCAAGATTGTTTTGGCATTCGGACCCTACTTATGTTGCCTGGTGGTTTCAGTGAGAAACATTTTGAATTCATGTTGAAAGTATCAGAAGGGATGCCATCCAGTTTAGTTCCTGAATGAAGTTAAGTATTCTTATTGACATTTGTTATACAGGATCAGATAAATGCTTTGGCTGCTTACATCAGAATTTTTCAGGTTCACGATCATGGAACGATTTGAAAATTAAGCTAGTACTCAGATATCAGTGATAAGTCATGAGGTATAATGAACACATCAAATTTGAAGTAAAAATTGTATTGTGCATACATTCATAGCTGTAATAAACAACTTAATTTTATTCATTATTTATGCTTTACAAGTGAATGAAAAAGAAACATAAATAACATCTGATTAAGATTAAAGAGTACAAAATAATGACAATAAAGAGAAACATTTTTTATTTTACATTTTGATTATAATACTCAGTTAAAAATAAAAACACTATTATATGTGTCTCACATATCAGCTAAATATTAGTTATGAAGGAGACACATCAGATACAGCATCATGTGTATGTGTGTGTATACATATGTATGTTATGTGTGTATACATGTGCCATATATGTATATATATATATATATATATATTCTAGTGCGTTTTATTATCATTACAACAATATAAACATGCTATTTTCTATAGTCATTTTGTAACATGAGAAAATTAAAACTGTACATATTGGGTACTTATCAAGTAGTTCAGAGATTCATTTTATATAGCTCTATTTTCTTTAGAAACAAAACTGCTTATATCATCTTCACAGTAAAATTGTGCAAATTTTTTTCTTTTCTGTTTCTACTGCAATTCGAAAAGCACAGGATCCTTTTTTTATTTTCAATGTGCATTGCACAGTTGGTAAACCCTCTGAGACATCAATGAACAGAAGCTACAAATTAGTACTTTAGGTGATTTTGCAGGCCACATCTTGGAATTTATCAAGAATAAAACCATTTTATGAAAGGGACAAGCATTCTGGAATAAGCCTATCTATAAAAATATGCCGAGGTGTTTCGTTTTTCTTTCTCATACTTAAAGATGTACCGTGTAGGAAAATACTGCTCACATCTATTTGTGTTATGTTGGTGAAGCACCTGCTATGATATCAGAGACCTCAGTTCGGAAATTGCTGATGGAATTATGTTGTTTCAACAGAGGCATAGCACACCCATAACCCAGGGACTGATGCATTCTAACCTGCACACCACCCGTTCCTCTAAAAACACTGTGTTTCTGTCAATGTCACTAAACTAGCAGAACAAAATGACATTAAGAACAAAATGGCTTAAGAACCAGGGACTTATAGAAATTATTTGGCAAAAAGAAGGAGCAGGCAGTCTGGCAGGAGAGCATGGGGAGCAACTCCAGAGTAACACTGCCGTCTTCTGAATTTGTTCAGAGTAATTCCCTTGAGAACACCCAGGTTCTCAAATTCTCATATGCAAATGATCTAAGTATCTCATATTTTACCTCAGTTATTTAAATTTATACCTTCAGCTTGGGCACACTCTCTGCTTGTAACTTCAGGACCTAGAGTGACTACATAATACTCTTCATTTATGGAGCAGCATCATGGGGAATGGTCTTCTTTGGGTCTTTCTTATTTTCCTAGTAGTCTTTATAGAAGAGTAAAGATAGAGATTTTGCTCCCCAGATAAGTATTTCAATTGCTAGTTATTTAGTTCTCAAACTCTAATAAATTGCTTTCACATGTCATCCTTACTAGATCCTTGGCCTAAAATGTTTACCCCCCTACTCCACTGGAGAACCCTCCAAATCACTCTCTTGCTCTGTTCTACCATTGCATGTTGTATGTACCACAATTATAACTTACTAGGGGCCTGGTGCACAAAATTTGTGCACTCAGGGGTGGGGGGTGAGTCCCTCAGCCCAGC
This sequence comes from Ia io, assembly GCA_025583905.1. Classification (NCBI taxonomy): domain Eukaryota; kingdom Metazoa; phylum Chordata; class Mammalia; order Chiroptera; family Vespertilionidae; genus Ia; species Ia io. Next base: position 24,475,285 of record JAJQQW010000009.1, read on the forward strand.
CTGTATCCTCTCGCAGTCCAGAACCCCTCGCTCCTTACTGCCCACCTGTAGCGGGGGCGGGAAAGACTCCTGCCACCACCTCTGTGCTCGCTAGCCTTGAGCCCAGGCTTCTGGCTGAGTGGAGCTCCCCCTGTGGGAGCACACTGACCACCAGGGCCTAGCTTCTGCATTGAGCATCTACACTCTGGGGGTCAGTGTGCATCATAGTGACCAGTTGATCCACCATTTGGTTTATTTGCATGTTAGAGTTTTATTATATAGGATGCCACACAGCCTTAAAATTATTCTAATGTTCTTTCATCTTACTGTTCCTTGCACTCTTAAGGCAGATGGCAGGTAATATTCATCTGTGTCTACACTATTTAATAGTGACTCAATAAATACCTGTAGAAAAAAAATGAGTACACAAAGAAAATAACTCACCTCATTTAGTTGTATCTTAATTCCAAATCTAATGCATTCATCATGACTCCTGAAATGTTATATTGGACCCTCTTCTTATTTTACTATATCATATAGAACCTATTGGAAGTCCCAGTTTTTTCAAATAGCCTATCAAATAAAAGAGTAATATGCAAATTGACTGTACCTCCACTACACCCACCAGCCACACCCACCAGCCAATAAGGAGCAAGTATGCAAATTAACCCAACCAAGATGGCTGTGACCATGGAGAGAGCAGGAGGCTTTGGTTTCCCTGGCAATGGAGGAAACCAAGCTTCCCCGCACACTCTGGCGGACCCTGGACTCCACTCAAGGCTACAAAGTTTCAATTATAGAAGATAAATAAATCCCAGATACCAGGGCCTCTGCTTCGGTCGCTGAGGGGCATGGCTGGCTTGTAAACCACCACAGGCCTCTTGCCCAGGCTGCCCCATGCCCCAAGGGAACCACCACCCTGATCCGGGACACCCTTCAGGGCAAACAAGCTGGCCCCCACCCATGTACCAGACCACTATCCTATCTAATAAAAGAGTAATATGCAAACTGACCATCACTCCAACACACAAGAGGGCTGCCCCCATGTGGTCAAAGATGGCTGCCCCCATGTGGACACAAGATGGCTGCCACAAGATGGCCAGCAGGGGAGGGCAGTTGGGAGGGACCAGGCCTGCAAGGGAGGGCAGTTGGGGGCGATCAAGCCTGCAGGGGAGGGTAGTTAGAGGTGACCAGGTCGGCCAAGGAAGGAAGTTGGGGGCGACCGGGCCTGTAGGGAAGGGCAGTTGGGGGGACCCAGGCCTGCAGGGGAGAGCAGTTGGGGGGGACCAGGCCTGCACGGAAGGGCAGTTAGGGATGCCCAGGCCTGCAGAGGAGGGCACTTAGGGGCAAACAGGCTGGCAGGGGAGCAGTTAGGCATCAATCAGGCTGGCAGGGGAGTGGTTAGGTGGTGATCAGGCTGGCAGGCAGAAGAGGTTAGGGGCAATCAGGAAGGCAGGCAGGCGAGCAGTTGGGAGCCAGCAGTCCTGGATTGTGAGAGGGATGTCCGACTGCCCGTTTAGGCCCGATACTACTGGGATCAGGCCTAAATTGGCAGTCGGACATCCCTTGGAACTAAATGGGCAGTCGGACATCCCAGATTGGAGATGGTGCAGGCTGGGCTGAGGGACACACTCCCCCGTGCATGAATTTCGTGCACCGCGCCTCTAGTATGTTATAAAAATCACATTTACAGTTATGATTTAAAATTTCTATTTATAAAATGACTGTTTTAGTCTATAAGAAATATCCAAGGCCATTCAATTGCTGAAATACTTTCAGATTAATTCACAATATAAGCAAAGTTAACATTCCTGGTAGACAAATTTTTCAGTTAAGTGCCATTAACATGGAAGATAATTTTGAAATGGATACAGATTAGATTCTAGAAAGAGACAAGCCAAAGATTTTAGTTTTGCTGTTTTTTTTTTGTGTGTGTGTTTTTTTGCTGTAGTTGTTCATGGTTTTTGTTTGTTTTTTGTTTTTTGGCTCCTCTTTCAGCTAAGAAATCCTGTCTACCATTTGTATTTATTACCTCAGTAGGATTGTGTTGTGGGGCACTATTTTTTTCTTTTAATATGTCTTCTATCTTATCAAACATGCTTTTTATTTGTGATTTCTCAAGCAATTTTTCTCTTCTCTTTCTGAAACAGGGTTGTGTAGATTGCACCAATTTTATGTTTTTCTCTGCCTGCCTTGCCAGTTTTCCCAGTAGGTTTATTACTAGTTGTACAGATTGGATTCCTTCTTTCATGAGTCTAGAAGAAAAAAGGCCTCAGCTACTCTCTCTTTACTTGAACTGGAATATTTTTATAAATTTAACAACCATTATATTCAAATTGAGAATATAATGCATATCTTACTATTCACACAGTAACTATTATAGCTTTAAACACTCAGAATAAAAGTTGTATAGATTATTTTAACATAGAATAAGCAGCAGTCCCTCCTAAATAAAATACATATATGAATATTCTATGCCCATTTAGGAACAGTATTACCTATTTAACAGTCTTTTTTCTTAATTTAGTGTTCTATTTTTTTACATGAGATGTTTGAAATAGTTGTTCTCTCTGCTTTATTATACCTAGGTTTCTATGTGCTTAAGAATATTTTCACTATCAAGAACTAATAATGACTTATTATCCTATACTAGAGGCCTGGTACATGAAATTCGTGTACAGGGGTGTGTGTCCCTCAGCCCAGCCTGCACCATCTCCAATCTGGGACCCCTCAAGGGATGTCTGACTGCCCGTTTAGGCCTGATCCCGGTAGGATTGGGCCTAAACGGGCAGTCGGACATCCCTCTCACAATCCAGGAATGCTGGCTCCCAACTGCTTGCCTGCCTGCCTTCCTGATTACCCCTAACCACTTCTGCCTGCCAGCCTGATCACTACCTAACCACTCCCCTGCCAGCCTGATTGATGCCTAACTGCTCCCCTGCCAGCCTATTTGCCCCTAACTGCCATCCCCTGCAGGCCTGGTCCCTCCCAACTGCCCTCCCCTGCAGGCCTGGTCCCTCCCAACTGCCCTCCCCTGCTGGCCATCTTGTGGTGGCCATCTTGTGTCCACATGGATGCAGCCATCTTTGTGCCTGCCATGCTGGCCTGGCTCCCTCCCAACCCCTGACTGCCATCAGTTTGCTGATTACCCTCCCAACTGCCCTCCCCTGCCTGCCAGCCTGGTGCCACCTTGTCCCCCCATGCCAGCCTGATTGATGCCTAACAACTGCTTGGCCTGCCAGCCTAGGACCTTCCCCTGCCAGCCTAACTGCATCCCCTGCTCCCTGCCAGCCTATTACTTTGCCCCTAACTGCCATCCCCTGCAGGCCTGGTCCCTCCCAACTGCCCTCCCCTGCAGGCCTGGTCCCTCCCAACTGCCCTCCCCTGCTGGCCATCTTGTGGTGGCCATCTTGTGTCCACATGGATGCAGCCATCTTTGACCACATGGGGGCAGCCATCTTGTATGTTGGAGTGATGGTCAGTTTGCATATTACTCTTTTATTAGATAGGATAGTGGCCTGGTGCATGGGTGGGGGCCAGCTGGTTTGCCCTGAAGGGTGTCCTGGATCAGGGTGGGGGTTCCCTTGGGGTGTGGGGCAGCCTAGGCAAGGGGCCTTGGTGGTTTGCAGGCCAGCCATGCCCCCCGGTGACCCACTCGGAGGCCCTGGTATCTGGGATTTATTTTTCTTCTACAATTGAAACTTTGTAGCCTTGAGCGCAGCCAAGCCTCCTGCTTGCTCCATGCCTGCAGCCATTTTTGTTGGGATTTATTTATCTTCTATAATTGAAACTTTGTAGTGGAGGACAAGGCAGGCCAGGGCTGTGGGAGCTTGGCTTCCTCCATTGCCAGGGAAACCCAAGCCTCCTGCTCTCTCCAGCTCCGTGGCTGCTGCCATTTTTGTTGGGATTTATTTATTTTCTATAATTGAAACTTTGTAGCCTTGAGTGGAGGCCTGGGCCCTCCAGGGTGTGCAGAAAGCTTGGCTTCCTCCATTGCCAGGGAAACCCGAGCTTCCTGCTCGCTCCATGGCCACAGCAATCTTGGTTGGGTTAATTTGCATACTCGATCCTGATTGGCTGGTGGGTATGGCTTGTGGGTGTAGCACAGTGATGATTAATTTGCATATTACTCTTTTATTAGATAGGATAATAAAAGAGAAACATGTAAATTGACCGTACCTCCGCTACGCTCACCAGCCAATCAGGAGTGAGTATGCAAATTAACGTGACAAATATGGCATGTTAATTTGCATACACAGGTGCCGGGCGGAGAGCAGAGTGGGAGAGCCGGTGGAGAGTTGAGTGGCTTGGGGAACTTGGCTCCCCAAGCCACCAGACGGAGAGCAGAGAGGGAGAGCTGGTGGCTTGGAGGACTTGGCAGAGCAGCAGACTGTGGGACAGAGACAGAGCAGGAAGGGAAAACCAAGAGTGTGGGGAGCACCAGGAATTCTGGGAATAGTTGTTCTGGTGGCAGCCCCAGGACTGAAAGTAGAAGCCCAGAGTGCAGGGAGCACCAGGAATGCTGGTAATCGTAGTTCTGGTGACAGACAGATCTCCTAGACCTGTGGTCGGCAAACTGCGGCTCGTGAGCCACATGCGGCTTTTTGGCCCCTTGAATGTGGCTCTTCCACAAAATACCATGGCCTGGGTGAGTCTATTTTGAAGAAGTGGCATTAGAAGAAGTTTAAGTTTAAAAAATTTGGCTCTCAAAAGAAATTTTAATCATTGTACTGTTGATATTTGGCTCTGTTGACTAATGAGTTTGCCAACCACTGTCCTAGACACTAGAGCAAAGTGAGCCTGGAGCAAGTTACTGTTGTGGTGGAGGATGGAGGGAAAGCAAAGGTGAGAGACATAAGTAAAGTCAGAGTGTCTAGGAAAAATTAAAGGGAAGATATTCTAAAACTTCCAGGAAATTACCACCAATGAAGCAAAGAAAAACAAGCCTCTTCTATTGTGTGAGCAACAAACCAAACTAGGTTGGGGTCTCAGACAATTCGCTCATATGATTGCAAAGACCGACAGAAACTCCCAGATTGGAGAGGGCTCCCCTGAGGGCTCCCAGATTGGAGAGGGTGCAGGTTGGGCTGAGGGACCCACCCCCTATGCACAAATCTTCGTACACCATGCCCCTAGTCTATATATATAAAAACCAGCAACTGGAACGCTGTGAAGACCAGAACAACTGGTCACTATGATGCCTACTGTGGTAAGCGAACTGGCCCGATCTGGGGGTGGGGCTGGCTGGGCAACCTCCCGTAGATCTTCCCCCCAGCCGCTCCACCCCAGACCACCCCCCTACCCCAATAGTGGGTGGGGCCCTCTGGTCAACCTCCTGTAGCCCCTCCCCCACCTAACCCCACCCAAATCAGCCCACGGCCCCTTCCCCCAGCCAGCTTCCCCCCTCAATCGCTCCACCCCCCAACCAATCGGGGGTGGGACTGGCTGGCCAACCTCCCACGGCCCCTCCCCTGGCCGCTGACCCTAGATCAGCCCCCCTAGCTGGTCCACCCCTGATCGGCCCCAATCGGGGTGGGCCAGTTGGCCAGCTTCTCACTGTCTCCTCCTCCCGACAGACCCCGCCCTGATCTTTCCCTATTGGGGCCGGGCCGGCTGGACCCCACCCATGCACAAATTTGTGCACTGGGCCTCTAGTTAATAATAATAAGAATAATTAATTCCTTATTATTAATAGTAAGAGTTTGGGATTTGCTCCTCTAGCCATGAAATTCACATGTAATAATATTTCTACATATTTTTCATATCAGTTCCAAATAAGAAATAAATTAATTTGTCTTATATTTTGTGTGGGCTAACTATATGAACTTATCCAATACTAGCATATGTAGATTTTCAGCAGCTGCAGCATTTTTAAACTTTAGTGATTCAAAAGTACAGCTGTATTGACAAAGTATAAAACCCACTTTTTTTCTTCTGAGAGTCACAAGCATCTTACAAATTATGTTATCAAAGGAAAAATACAAATAACAGTAACTGTCATTTAATAGTGATCACTGGGAACCCCAAGTACCTGTGCCTTCTCTCACTTCATCTTCAGGTAGATTCTTTGAGGTGGGTTGTATTGCTTTTCCAATTTTATAGAAAGGAAATGGTCACTTGGGGAATTTAAACTCAGTTGCTCAATATTATATAACTATTTAATGTAGGAGTCAGAATTCAAAATCCAGGTATCTCAAATTCCAGAGCCTGTCTCCTTAACCATTATCCTGTATAGCAGATGCAATGATCATTACTAAATTATTAAAACTTCCTATTATGAAGAGGCTGATCACAGCTTCTATGCAAATATTCCACTTTACTATTTAATAAAAAATAAATTATGATACCCTTATTCACCTAAAAATATATTAATCCACTTATAAGATATTAATATTAATTTGTAGCTGGTTTGGGTAAGGGAAACTATGATAGAGTATTATAGTTTTTTACTTGTTTTATTCTTTCTCATATATGGAGTTGCTAATGAAAAAACATTGACTAATTATTATTTTAAAACACATAGTAAAGGAAGCAATTTCTTATTTGTGTGTACATATATACAGTGAATGGCCAGATTATTATGATCTGTGAACACATAATAATCTGGCCACTCAGTATATATATATATTAGTATATTAGAGGCCCAGTGCATGAATTCATGCATGGGTGGGGTCCAGCCAGCCTGGTCAGGGGGAGGGGACATGGGCCATTGACCAGCCTTCCTGCTGGTCGAACTTCTGGTCGAGGGGACAATTTGCATATTATCCTTTTATTATATAGGATATACACTTGAGTGGCCAGATTATTATGCATTCAGAGATCATAATAACTTGCCCACCCAGTGTATTTATTTCATTCAGAAGGGAAATATTGGTTAATATGCAATATACAATAGGCTTATTCAAAACACTTGTTCCAGTAACTATTTAAGGAAATATGAAATCCAGTAATTGCGTTAAAGCATGCATATGTTTTAGTTTTCTTGTTTCATTAAATAAAGATCTGTATAAATGTCATTCAACCTAAAAGCAACAGTATTTAAGCCAGGTTTTACTCTAGCTAATTAAAACTTACTCTTTGTCAGTTGAGACTAAAAAAAATAATTATACTACTTAATCTTTTTTATTCAGTTCATTATTTTCAAAGTATAGAAATTCAGTGATCTGTAAAACCATGAAGTAATTTTTGTTCAAGTGAAACAAGGTTTTTTATGTTTCAGTTGAGTAAGTTGAAGATATTTTGGGGTTATATTATTGGACTATAAGATCTGACTGAAGTCTTAAGCTTCTTGTCAGGTTAACTGAGGCAGTGGAAGTCGTTAGAATCAAGTAAATCATTCATTCAAATGTCAAAATCATGGGAAGTTTGGACATATACTCTCTTTAATCATGGCTTAGTATAAGTTCAAAGATGTCATATTCTTTACTCTCTGGGTTATTAGTTCTTTTTCCATGAATAAACATTAGAAAATATTCTTATTTAACAAAATATAGCTGACTCAATAAGATACTGGCCTTGTCAGATTTTGCCCTAGTCTTTACAACTTGTATGTTGTCTCCTGCTTGACAATTGCTATCTAGAGTAATATACAAATTGACCATCACACCAAGACACAAGATGGCTGCCCCCATGTGGTCAAAGATGGCTGCCCCCATGTGGACACAAGATGGCCACCATAAGATGGCCACCACAAGATGGCCTGCAGGGAAGGGCAGTTGTGGGAAGTTAGGGGTGACCAGGCTGGTAGAGGGGGGTGGTTGGGGGAGACCAGGCCAGCAAGGGAGGGCAGTTGGGGGGACCGGGCCAGCAGAGGAGGGCAGTTGGGGGGAACCAGGTCAGCAGGGGAGGGCAGTTGGGGGGGGACCAGGACTGCTGGGAGGGCAGTTGGGGGGGCAGGCCTGCAGGGGAGGGCAGTTGGGGGGAACCAGGCCTGCAGGGGAAGGCAGTTGGAGGGACAGGCTTGCAGGGATGACAGTTAGGGGTGACTGGGCCAGCAGAGGAGGGCAGTTGGAGGGTATCAGGCCTGCAGGGGAGGGCAGTTGGGTGGGCAGGCCTGCAGGGGAAGGGAGTTTGGGGGGACAAGGCTTGCAGTGGAGGACAGTTGGGGGGACAGGCCTGCAGGGGAGGGCAGCTGGGGAGGACCAGGCCAGCAGGGGAGGGCAGTTGGGGGGGACCAGGCCTGCAGGGGAAAGAAGTTGGGAGCCAGCAGTCCTGGATTGTGAGAGGGATGTCCCGATCCTGATCGGGCCTAAACGGGCAGTCAGACATCCCTCAAGGGGTCCCAGATTGGAGATGGTGCAGGCTGGGCTGAGGGACAACCCACCCCCATGCACGAATTTCATGCACCGGGCCTCTAGTAAATGTTTATAAACATTAAATAATGGAGTTAATGATATTTAAGTTGTAGTGCATTTTAGGTTATAAAGCATTACAAAACATCAGGTTCCCTGGTTCACAAAATATCTTTGTGGAATAATTATTATAGGTTATTTCTCCTAGGTTTTCTCAAATGGTAAAAAATGGAGTTAGTATTAAACAAAGTTACTGTTTGTTAATGTTTTCACTACGTCATGTTTTATAAAATGCATTACTTCTAGAATTCCAGAGATGGCAGAGAGCTTTTGAATCACTGAACCAAACTTTTTTTTTTACAGATGAGAAAAATTAGGTCCATAATGGTATAGTGACTTGCTCAAAGATATAAATGATTTCTGGCTCCCAACCTCAGTTACCTTTTACTAAACTTGCCAACACATTGTTCCAAAGTAAAGCTCAAGAACTTTCTGGTCAGGCCAGTGAATGACCAGACACTAAATAAATGGGAGATCTGACTCAGTTTATGTCAGTCTCAGACTTATAAAAATAAGTTAAGAATAAACATTTTCTTTCAGCAGAATTTACATTTTTGTCAAGAGTACATTTTAATAGCAAATTAAGATTTTTTGGTGAATTTGTATTGAGTTCCAAAAATATTTTTTGTTGTTTTGCAATAATACCCATTGTATTAAGTGAAGATCACATGTTACTTCACTTATAAGGATACATTGGTTATTTACTCAATATTTAATTGTAAACAGTTGCTAAAGGAAACATATAATAATAATTGTTTTAATAAAAATACTTTGCAAATATATTTATATTAAAATAATGGCATAGTATTCAATCTGATTCAGAAGTATTTCCAATACAGCTGAATAAAACATTTCTAATTATTTTATTTGCTATTAATTTGTTAGCTAATAAAACAGAGAGATTAATTCTGCTTGTAGTTTTGTATTTTCTCCAAATTATGATAATTTTCTTTGTGTACTCCGAAAACTCATGATTTATTACATTATATTGAATTTTAAGAGAAACTGAAAACAAAATGCATCAGTGAAGCATATCTTCCAAGTGTACCCCAAAAGGCAATGTACCAAAAATTGCAACAGTTCTTGAAAACATACTTAATTGAATAAAGAAGCTGCCTGGGGGAACTGAGCAACAAGTTCTTTATTGTCAGCTGCAACACTTTTCAGAGAGCATTGTGTTTATATTGGGTTGAAATCATAATAGGAATACAACTATATGGTCTGCATTAATTTGCTTTGTTGAAAACGGAGATACTTGGTTTTATTTAAAGATGCTAGTATAAAAAGCCTGTAATAAATTTCTTGTAAGCAACTACTTAATGCTTTTATCCAATTTATGGCAACGAGAGACTAAGGAAATTTAGGCATCAGCTTCTTGCAGGATATCTTTCTCTTAAGCTAATCTTTTTCTGCTTAGGGTTCTTGATATTTATTCATGTGATGTTTTTAGGACACTATTCTTAGCTCTTTAAAAAATCTCTTTAGGTAAGTAGGTGGAATAACTGAGAAGTTTCATTTGAATAATTTTTATGCTATAAATATGCAATTGTATTTTAATAATCATGCTTTATACTTACGCTTTTCTATATTTTAGAGAATATTTTGATTTTTATTATTTCTAAATTTTAAAATTAACAAAATTATTATTTATAAAGACATTTATTTGAATTTGAAATTGTAATGTTGTCAGAATAATAAAATAATGTTTTCAGATAACCTACGTTAAGCCAGACATTGCATAAAGAGCTTTACATTAAATATTTTATTGAATTCTCTAATCAAGCATTTGAGGTAGGTGTATTATAGACATCAGAACAGTGATTTCCTGTGACTGCACAGCATGTTAAGGGCAAAGAGGTTTTTGGTCCAGGTCTGCTAACATATTTGCCCAAACCACTCTTAACTTTGACATCAATCTGTATTTTAAAATTAGTTCCCTATCTTTATTTAAAAATGCTCTTTTTATATATGAACATACAGAATTATTTTTCCTTTTCAGTCATGTTGCTGTTGCACTATTAAAATAATACAACTTTTAAAAAGAGACAGATGGAAAAACAGCAAATACTTCTTGAGTTCCTGTTATATGGCAGGCACGATGTTAGTTCTTTACTTAGATTTTCCATTTAATACTCTGTAGGATATTCAGAGCTGTATATTGTAGTTTCCTCTTAACAGACGAGGAATCTTATTCTCAGAGAGTATGTTGTCAAAGCTACACAAATGACATATGATAGAGATAAGTTTTAAACTCAATGCAGTAGAACATCAATAACTTTGTTCTTTACATCGAATCAACCATGTGTAACTAACTTTCTCTCTAAACCACCTTTCTCAGAATGGGAAGAGAATCAACAATACCTGATGAATGCATAACAGTTGTCAGGCTTGTAGAAGGTATTTTCATTGTTTATGTCATTTAATTCCCACAAAGTATGTGATGTAGGAATCATTATTTTCCTTTTACTACTAAGAAAACTGAGGTTGAGAAACTTTATCTAATCTACCTGAAGTCTAATAATACAAATCAGTAGCTTTGAATACTAAATTATCTGATTTTAAAATCTCTATAGACCTTGATTTGGAGGTCCTTTTAAAATGTAGAATAAGCAAATATATTTCAGTATATTCAAGGAAGAGAAGAGAAATCTGGTGATATTTGGTGTCAGCGTACACGAGACTGGTAGTCTTGGGTATGTAGTAAGAACTAAGAATCCCATCTTCCTTTTAGATGGGTCTGAATTTTTCTCACAGAGTGAAAACTCAAGAAATAAGTAATTTGACCTCAAAAAAGGTCAAATGATTCTCCTGTCACTAATTTCCACACCGGGACTGTCATAAATTTGTCATCTCAACTTAAAACTCAAAATTGCTGTCCACATCCCTGGAAAATGTGTAGCTTATTGGATATTCAAATTTGTTCTCTTATAGTAATTAAAATATGTTTGAATATTTTTATAGCATTTATTTCCATTCTTATGCACAGACTTTAGACCAAAACTTGGCTACTTATCAGCCATAGTCATTAGAGTTTTATTCTAGAATTCTATTTCTGTTTAAAGAACAGAAATTATTTTTAAAGTGTTGTGGTTTTTAAAAAAAATATATGGAAGAATAAATTGTGCTTTTGCTTTTTTGGTTCTAATTAAATTTGGTATTGAAAGAGTTGTCATTTTATGGGCATTCTGTACATATAATAGCAATAAATTAACCACAATGTATTCAGGTATTTTGGCCATTTGTTAATGAATTATTTATCATACTTGGCATTTTATCAATCTGAATAAAATAAAATGATAATATTAACTAAAACACTGAGTTTTTTAGAGTATGCTAGTAATTTCTTGAGTTGGGACTAGGGTCTTTTTCTTGAGGCTCTTTCATAAATGATGTCCACTTGGTAAAACTGTGTGCTAATTGCTTTCATTCAGTTGATTTACATTGCTGAATTTCACAAGCAGAAAGGGTATATTTTGGGCAGTAGGGATCTTGAAAGGAAAATATATCAGTAGTGGCCACAGACACTCTAAGAATTCTGACTATTAATAAAGTGGGCAGTAGTTTCTGCACCTCCATGATCTTGAAGTGGAATATTCATTCAATGCTAAGTTTAGTGGGCTTTTATCTTCAAGACTGTCATTCTTACTCACTCCAGGCCTAACTCCATTGTAAACCTGTTCATCTCTCTTCATACACTTTGTACTCTGCTCTTTGCAAACCTTCTATTGCCATCAAACTGAATCCTCACCTTGAATTTGACTAGTGACACTTGTTCTCTTTTATCCAAGACTTTCAACAGGACATTTCCCATGTGCCTTCATGCTTAGCATTTTACACAGCTGGCAGAGGTGATGTTCTAATAGCACTTCACCATCCCCTTACTCTCATTCTTCTAACTTTGAAACTGACCTCATGCTAAAGTATTTCAATCTTCTGTAGATGTCAAATTCTTAACTTTCACAGATTGGTTTTGTTCTCCTTCTGCTCCAGTCTACTTCAGGAACCCACTCCTCTGGTCTCAAAACATTATCCTTCCCAGATCTATTTTACTTTTAATTTTTTAAACTCCAAGACCCACCCCTAACTACTTCTCTCTAACTTAATCTCACTGGCTCCCCTTATTTCACATCTTGAAACACTTAGACCAGTGGTCGGCAAACTTCGGCTCGCGAGCCACATGCGGCTCTTTGGCCCCTTGAGTGTGGCTCTTGCACAAAATACCACATGTGGGTGCGCATGTACAGTGCGATTGAAACTTCGTGGCCCATGCACAGAAGTCGGTTTTTGGCTCTCAAAAGAAATTTCAATCGTTGTACTATTGATATTTGGCTCTATTGACTAATGAGTTTGCCGACCACTGACTTAGATCATTAACTGCTCCCTCCTTAACTTTGTCATTCCACTTTAATTTCTTTTTTGTATATAACCAGAATCACATGGTCAGACAATTCACTTGCTCTCTCACTAGGGGTTTCCATTTATTTCTCTCTTCCTTTCATCCCTTAACCAGTCCCAATGGGTGGATCCTAACATCACTTGTAAGACACTGCTAGAGAAAATGGCCAGGTGATACATGACCCCGAATATTTACCCTTGGATGATTTTCCACCTCAGCTGATTACTAATCAGTACCATTGGCATTAACTGACCCTTTTGTCATTGCTAATCAAAAGCACTCTCATTCTTTTTAACTTCAGAGCATATTATCTGCTCCCTCAATGTGTAAGAAATTGCCATGCCATCTACTTAACAAAACAAATAAAGCCTTTCAAACACAGTCTTCCTTGACTTCCTGTGACCCTCCATTATATAGGTACATGCAGGGGGGGGGCGGGGAGGGAGTTTTGGGGGGGCAAACATAGGTTTACAGTTCTGAGTACCCAAAACAGTTTATTATTTATTAATTATCATATTATTTTCTATACAAACAACTGTAAACCTACCTTTGCCCAGATATAGATATAGATGATATAGATATAGCTATAGCTATAGATATAGATATAGATATATAGTTATCAATATAGATATATAGATATAGATAGATATAGATATAGATATAGATAGATATAGATATAGATATAGATATAGATATAGATATAGATATAGATATAGATATAGATATATCCATTTAGCCTACCCCTTTCTTTTCTGTCTTCAGTCCTGGTTTTCTGACTTCTCCATGATCTGGGTTTGTCAGTTAATTTTTCTTCTCTGAAAGTCTTTATGTTGCTCCCTATGACACTCCCACCCTAAAAATCTAAATATCTTGTCATCTTGTATATCAGTCTGGGTTGCACAGAAAACAGATGTTATACTAAAATTAGTTTAGTTTGAGTATTTCAGTAGAATCTCATAAAGGGACTGTTTACAGAGGTGTAGGCAGGGTATAGGTAAAGCATAAGGAAGAATAAAGTACCAGGGACTAGTAACAATGGGGTACTTTACCATCCAGAGGTCAAAAATGTGAGGGTAGGGTGTAGTGAGTGGAATAGAAGGCAAAGAAAGGGCCGCCTGAGAGCAGCTGTGACCTTTGGTTGATGAATGCAGTCACTGATAGTTATAGAACTAGGGCAATAAACCCCAAGAACTCATAATCCTAATCTCTCTCCTTTCTTTGGTTTCCTACCAGTGTTTTCATTGACTTAACCCAACAGGCAGTCAGTGGACAAGGGAGCTGATTGAGTTAGTATGTCAGCCTTGCAGGGCATAGAGCCTGTTAGAGAAGGATCTAAGTTGAATCCAGATAGGCAAATGGCAGAAATTTATCTCATTTTGATTTTCTTTACTATCTTAGTTCTTTTGAACAACTGTTTGCTCCCAGAATATAGGCTCCTCTTTTGGGAGGTGGTCTGGGCAGCTGCACGTATGGCCCCAGGCCAGAATGATTTTCCTTTTCTTCCCAAGCTGCTGAAATCCATCTCCATTAGCCAATTCAAAGGTTTATTTCCTAATATTATTTGCTCATTATTACCAGATAGTTAATCAGCCCCTTCCTATTTTTCCAAAAATTTTTTACATATCTCCAGCAGAGGAATTTTTCCATTTTATGATCTGGGAAGTAACTTTATAGCAAGGACTCTATATTGTTTACCATTTGTCTATACAAGTTCTGTATTCATTGTTGCTTGGCCCATGTTAGATACTGGTACATTTAATTATGTGCTTTATTAATTTGCATGTCGTCTGTCTTTCTACTGGTACTGAGATCCTTAATGCTAACTGCTGTACTAGGGTTATCTATATGCCTAATATAGTTTGTTGTGGGTAATTTATTTTGGAAATAAATAAGTGACTATGTTTAAAATGAAAATCACTTTCTGAAAGGTTCAGTAGTACCAGTTCCTATGCTTAATCTTGAGGTGCATACCTTGAGAAGGATGACCTGGAAACAAGGTCACAAAGATAACATTGGCATCAAAGACAATTTAAAGGAAGGCGTGGGCAGAGGACCACATTGCTTCTTTGAAAAAGAAGCCTTTCTTTTTTCAGCATTGTTACTGCAAAAGCACGGAGACAGGGAAAGTTATGTAGGGACACTCATAATTGAAAGAGACAAATTTACCACTAAAGCAACATGTGGAATATACTAAAATTGTGGTGGTGTTTTTTATGGAAAAAATTAAAATTATATAATGCCATATAGGGATTTGAATTTAAATATATACATTTAGTCTACTCTGTGTTTTTCTCTTTAATGTTACCTATCCATCATTTATGCTTTACAGTGACATATTTAGCTGCTTCTCCTCTTGGTTACCTCAGAAAGAGTCTGCATTCTTGTGTTGAAAATTGTGCTCAAGTAGGTTTTGTCAAGTTGATCATGTGGAATATCATCCTTTAACTTTTAGGATCGTGCTCTTAAAGGATTTAATTGTTTGCATGCTATGCAGGCATTCTGCATGGCTTACCCTGACAGAGAGGGTGAAATGACTAAATACGTGTGCTCTAACTTCAGTGCCCTTCCTCACCACTAGGTTAAGGAAAGATTCCACATTAACCCTGTCATGGCAATTGTGAGAAAAGAACTTTTTATTTTCTTAATAAACCCTGTTAACTTTTTCTCTGAGAGATTTTTTTGGTTGTTAATCCTCACCCAAGGACATTTTCCCACTGATTTTTAGAGAGAGTGGAAGGGAGGGGGTGAGACAGAGAGAGAATCATGGATGTGAGAGAGACACATCGACTGGTTGCCTCCTGCATGCGCCCTGACCAGGGCCAGGGATCGAGCCTGAAACCTAGGTACATGCCCTTGACTGGAATTGAACCTGGGACTCTTCAGTCGGCGGGCCAACACTCTATCTACTGAGCCAAACCAGCTAGTGCTTAGAGATTTTTCAATATATATTCTCTCCCATATATCTTCTCTTCATAGCTCTCAGCATTTTATAGTTGAAAAGGATACGAAAAAAATCTGCTTTCTTTATTTAAATTTGCAGACAAAGAAATGTAAGTGATGCTTTATTTTTATTTAAGCCACATTGAAATATATGTTTCTATTCTTATGTGCTATTATTTTTCTTCTTAAGGTGATAAAGTCATGTTGTTTTTTAAAATATGTGACATTAACTAGATGTGAAGACTATATTTTCTAGCCAGCAACAGTAATTAAAAGGTGGTTTTATTCCCTAGCCACACATTACATTTCACACTTTCCTGATTGGATTTTGCTCCCAAGGTACTCATTGAATGGGGATTTAAAGTTTATTTTCAGGTAGCTCCTTTGTGTTTATACTATTTATTTTTAAATTCTTGGAGAAGCTATAACTAAATGCCAATGTAGATAATTTTCAACACTCTAAATAAAGTTGTTATATTTGTTGAAATATGTCTGAGACCAGCATTATCTGTTTTCTCTGCTCTTTAAAAATATTAACATAGAATCTCTCTATGTTTCCTATATTCTGACCATATTCCCTTTATTTCATGATGGAATTGTAATACCAGCAACAGAATTACCAAAACAAATAAAACCATGAGGAAGAAATTGTCTTAAAGAGGGACATTTGTATAATGGAGAAAGTAGTGAGATATAAGAGGGAAAAGGGTGACAGTTTGAGGTTTTATGGAAGTGTTTTGAGAACTGTTCAACATTTGCAAATATGTGCAGCTTGTTGGTGGGGAAAAATGGCAGGTATAATATATCTGTATCAAGATGACCTACTTCGTTAGGAATCAAAAGCACCTGTAGAAGCACCCCACTCAGAGGGCCACGGGACTGTTACAAACCCCGCTTCTGGCTGAATTTTCTTTAGTGTCTAACCAGGAGACATTATTGGGTGTATTGTATCTTTATTTGTATGTGTCCATTTAAAATATATTAATACTGGCAACCCAGTGTTTCTCCTCATTATTCTTATGTATTCCATTTTTCAAATAGTAACTCTCAATGGCTTTCCAATATTTTTCCTCTAAGGTGTTTTTCAGAAAAACATATATTCATTGTTTTAAGCAATCTGAAGTTATAAAATGAATAAAAATAGCTTCAATTTTTGTCTGCTTACTGTGTATAAGGCTCGACACTAACCATTCTTCTTTATTTTCATTGTAAAAAATAAAATTTTTACGTAATCTAAGTCTGAATCTATTAGTGTGTGTTATGGTATACAAGGTTTTTTGTATTTTGCATTGAAAACAGTATTATAATCATTGTAATTTATTATACTGGTATATGTATTAGCTACATTATAAATACATAATACAAATGCTGTTTTGTTCAACTTAAATATGTAATTTAAAGTTTGAGTCATTAAAATTCAAGCAACTGTTAGAGTATATGATTTTACAATGTTTTATGTATTTACTTTGTTTTTTTTAAATTTTTACTATAAATGCAAGGTTTCTTTAAGTCTTTTATTTTTTTAATTAAACTTATTGAGGTAACATTGGATAATAACATTATGTAAGTCTCAGGTGTACAACTTTTTAATACATTATCCATTTATTTCATTGTGTGACCCCCCTCCTCCCTCCCACCCAAAGTCTAGGCTCCTTCTGTCACCATATATTTGACCCTATTTACTCTCATTTTCTCCTCCCAGCATGGTTCTTCCTGATATGTATTACATATTATATAAACATTAAGGGGCAAGTATCACTAACCCTACTTTACAAATTCTACAAAAAAAGAGAAATATACCTTTGGATCATAGATATACTAGGTGACCGGTTAATAATGCGGATTTTTTTCAATAGATGGAGTTACACATATGTTGATATATATGCGATTTGATATGTATGCTATTTTGTTGTATTGACAGCAAGCTTCAAAACTTCATATATCAAATTTGCTGAAGGTATTAACATCGTAGATATTTTTACGCTTAAAAAATGTTGAATTTTGTGCCAAAAAAAGAGCATTTGTGGGAAGTTTTAATTCAATACTTTATTTTGAAGAAAAAGTTATTGTATACTTCGGGAAGCTTATGGTGAACATGCTCCATCTCAAAATATTTGTGGACGCTAGTTTAAATGCTTTAAAAGTGATGATTTCTATGTGAAAGACCAAGAATGTCCAGGTCAACCGAAAAAGTTTCAAGACCAACAATTACAAGCATTATTGGATGAAGATGCGTGACAAACTAAAAAACAACTTGCAGAAAGATTAAACGTTGCTCAGCAAACAATTTACAAGCAATGGGAAAGATTTTAAAGAAAGGAAAATGGGTGCCACATCAACTGAAAGAAAGACACATGGAAAACCAAAAAGTCATCAGTAAAATGTTGCTTCAATGGCATGAAAGAAAGACTTTTTTTGCATCAAATTGTGACTGGAGATGAAAAGTGGATGTATTTTGAGAATCCCAAATGCACAAAAGCATGGGTTGATCCAGGTCAACCATCAACATCGACTGCCAGGCCAAGATGACAGTGCTCTGCGTTTGGTGGGATCAGGAAGGTGTGGTGTATTATGAGCTTCTAAAACCAGGTGAAACCATTAATACTGATCGCTACCAACAACAAATAATCAATTTGAACCATGCTTTGATCATGAAATGACCAGAATGTGCCAGAAGACACAGCAAAGTAATTTTGCTTCATGATGACGCACCATCACACACTTCAAAACCAGTTAAAGACACGTTAAAAGAGCTTGCCTGGGAAGTATTAACATACTCACCATATTCAGCAGACCTTGCTCCTTTAGATTACCACTTGTTCTGATGGATGGACATGCACTTTCTGACTATGAAACTTCAAAATGTATGAAGAAGTGGAAAATTGAGTCTCTGAATAGTTTGCCTCAAAGCAAGAAAAATTCTATTGGGACGGATCCACAGATTACCTGAAAGATGGGAAAAATGTGTAGCTAGTGATGGACATTACTTTGAATAAAACACTTTTGATATTTCTCTTGAAATTATTGTGTTTTCTTTTATTACAAAATCCGCATTATTAACTGGTACACTTAGTATAAGAATGCTAATTTTGATTATCATATTTTTTTTCTGTTCTATTCTTCTATCTTCTTTCTGTTTCTTTACTTCTGTGGTTCTGAAGAACTGTTGATAGATCCAGCACAATGCATAGCATTTCTTAGAACAACACGGAGAATAACACTAGTACATATGAAAAACTCATTGTTAAGAAGGGTGTTTGGAACCAAATAAGATAACATTTTTAAAAATTAGAAGCAATTGATTCAGGGGTAAAGAGGAAAAAGAATTAAGGATCGGGATTATTGGGAAATATAATGGTTATAATTAACTTGTCTATTCAATTGGGAAATAAAGATAATTACTAAAAGTCTATTAGCTCTTCTCACCTAGTTCAGGTATCTTTTAGAATATAAATATTTAAAAGATCCTTTTAACTTAGGGACAAAGAAGGTAAGAAAACTACATCCACACTGAACTTTCTTATGTTGCTGGTAAAACCACAGTATGAAACTGGTATTAACATACAATTCACTTTTCTGTCATTATTGGCTCTAGCCAGTATTAGTTAGGGCAATATGTATTAATGGTTGCTGTTAGGTACGTTCTTGGTATTTCCCTGCTCCTGGTTCTCTGACCCACATTTTTCACTTTGTGAAGTGGAGATGCAGATTTGTCAGGTGAATGCCAACGTCTTGAATCTGCAAGGACACTCACTCTTTCTGTGTAGAAGTGCCCAAAGTTCACTCTTATGAAAAAATATATATATTGTTGGAAGTATTACATATGTCTACTTTTTCCCCCATTGACCTCTCCCCACCCACTCCCGCCCCCCAGCACAGGCCCTCATCCCCCTGGTGTCTGTGTCCATTGGTTATGCTTATATGCATGCATATAAGTCCTTTGGTTGATCTCTTACCCCACCGTCCACCCTCCCCTGCCTTCTGTCTGAGGTTTGATGGTCTGTTCGATGCTTCTGTGTCTCTGGATCTATTTTTGTTCATCAGTTTATGTTGTTCATTATATTCTATGAATGAGTTAGAACATGTGACACTCACTCTTTCTATGTAGAATTGCCCAAAGTTCACACTTGAAGTAAAAGCTCTAGGTCCTGATTGGAAGTCACCAAAGATATGTCACTTTTGCCTTTTCTATTTCTGTTCTTGTTGCTTTGTACAAAAGTCCCTATTCAGGTCCCTATTCAGTGCAACAATCTTTTGCTACCCATTTCAAATGATCTCTGTGGATGTCTTTTACAAGAATGGAGACTCCCACCCTCCACGCTACTGTAGTAGCGTGGAGGGTGGGAGTCTCCATTCTTGTCTCTTTAAAAAATATCACCCAGCCTGACGGTATGGTAAGAAGGCCTTTTCTTTCTTTCTTTTTTATAATATATTTTATTTATTTTTTACAGAGAGGAAGGGAGAGGAATAGAGAGTTAGAAACATCGATCAGCTGCCTCCTGCACACGCCCTACTGGGGATGTGCCCGCAACCAAGGTACATGCCCTTGACCGGAATCGAACCTGGGTCCCTTCAGTCCGCAGGCCGATGCTCTATCCACTGAGCCAAACCAGTCATGGCAGAAGGCCTTTTCTTTATGTTTGTTAACTTCATCTTTCTACTGTATATATAAGCCTTGGGACAGAGCCTTACCAAAGAACTTCGCTACTTAATTTAAAACACAAGTCTACATATAAGAATGTTGTCTTCCTCCTATCTAGAAATGACTGTTGTTCACAGCCCCCTTCTTATTATTCTCCATTTCTTCCTTCAGCCTTTCTTTTCAATCTCCCTTTTGTTTTAACTTTTTTCCCTTCAATTTCATACTATTCTTTAATTATAAAGTTAATTACTGAGGCTAATATTAGCCTCAGTGGTGGCATGAAATCTAAAACATAAAAAAAATGAAAAAAAGCTACTGGGTTCTTGGAGGTCAAAATTGGGATGGAAGAAAGCTTCTTAAAATAGGCAAAGTAAAAATGTGAAGGCCTGGTATAGTTTTCATTTTTTTTCTCAGTACTTAGTACCAAGTATACTTAAATGATTACCTTATTTACTTAACATCCTCTGAAATTTTGAAAAGTCAGTTCAATGTCAATATTCATAATCTTTAAACATGAGTTCAGAAGAGCAAAAGGAGCAGAGTCTGTGATTTGATATCTCAGGCATGACTTTTCACGGTGGTGTCTTCACATGTAAAGTGAAGGATACTTGTGATACCACAGAGTGTTATGTGGAAATAAGAACATATGTGACATGTATATAGTACAGTTCATTTCTATAACATAAGTGCTCAAGACAAAGGCAGTTTGGCTAACTTATTGTATTTTATTAGTGCATGCCCTGTGTCTTGGGGGATACATAATGTAATTAAAAATTAGGCTGTGGCAAGAATAAAAAGCATTTATTTGAGCATAGGAGGGATTACAATCCAGATTCAGGGCACAGATTCAGGTAGCAAAGTGCTCAATCATACTCTGAAGAAAACAAAAGCAAGGTTTATAAAGGGCAAAACCATGACAGCTATTCTCACTTAGGTCCTTCATGTAAGAAAGGATGTTGGCTAGGTCAGGGGGGATTGATTAGGCCCATTATGTAAGTGAAGGATGCTGGCTGTCAAAATGGATTGGTTCCTTTCAAGGTGAAGAAAGCAGATGGTCTGTTCACCATGATGAGAAGTCAAGTTCACATATGTCTATATAGCAGTCCTTGACTCAGAATGATGGTTGTTCACCATTGAGCTGGGTTTAGCAACATGTCAGTAGTTCAACAATAATTCAAAAACCAAGATATGAGACATGGATAGACCCCACTTCCTCAATGGCCTCCTGACTCTGTTTTATGTTACTCTCTTAGCACTGCTTATTCCATTTTATTTTCTATATTATCACTAGATAATACCATGTTTAGGAGTGATCAAATGTGTTTGTTACAAAGTACAATCATTCTAGGTCTGATGTGGGATTCAAGAACACACATTTTAAATCACTCTCAGCAAGTGGTTCTAACACTGTTGAAAGACCTGTGATTAGGTGCTGAGTCATGGGATTTGACCTTCTTGAGTCCATTTCACCTTTGATGCTTACTAACATGTTGCCTTGATTTAGTGATTGAAACACTCTAAGCTTATTTTAATACAGGGATAATTGAGTTGCATACTTAACATACAGTAAACACTAATCAAATCACACAATTAAAGTCTTGTGGGAATATCTACACTAATAAAAGAGAAAGATGCAAATTGACCGTACCTTTGCAATGCCCACCAGCCAATCAGGAGTGAGCATTCAAATTAACCCAACAAAGATGGCTGGTTAATTTGCATATGCAGGCACCAAGTGGACGGGTGCGGGGCGGGACACTTGCACCATCGCCATAGTGATGACGCAGGTGTTCCGCACTGACCCAGCTGCTCAGGGCCTCTGGGCAGCATGGGAAGGTGGGGCTGGAGCAGAAAGAGGAGGCTCTGGGGCCAGAGCGAAGGCGGTGCTGGCAGCCAGGGAAAGGAAGGCCCATTCTTGCACGAATCTCCGTGCATCGGGCTTCTAGTTTCTACATAAAGAAATAATTTGATGACCTCCCCAGAGAAGACTATAACACTGAAATTAAAGAAGAAATCCTATTGTGACCAGAGATTATCTATGAACGTGAAAATGTAACAACTCTTCCATCCCCTGAACATTATAAATCCATACTTGAGTAGAAAAGTGTTTATCAAAGATGGGCTTCTAAATGTATTTTCAAAGCTCCTTTCTCTCATTTATGTGTGCTCTATGTTTTTTCTCTATTTTTCACGAAAGGATAAAACATACACACAGCCAGAGAGACAGAGAGAGATATAGAAAGAGAGACAGAGATAGAGAGACAGAGACGGAGAGAGACAGAGAGAAAGAGAAAGATGGTCTTAAATGAATAATTGGGAACATTTGTAGTAAAATTGTTGCCATAAGAGAACATTAGGGAAATATTTGGCAAATTGTGTATTTTTTTTAAATTTCTAAAATAATGACATTCGTTTGATTTAAATTATCAGTGAGTGGAGAGTCTAAATACCTTAGTTCTATTTTATCTGTCCCTCTGCCCTTATAATTCTAATAATTATTTTCCAGCTTTTCACAAATAACTCATATATTGTGTAAGTTTTCTGAAAGCTATACTTCACTAAAAAATACAAATAAATATATTTTAATGACACTTAAATGACCTATAGGTACCCAAATTTTAGCTATTACCTGTCTTTCTCTTAACCTGTATTTTCCTTTCTGAGTCTGAATCAATACTACTATCCCTCTTGAAAGAAAAGTACAAAGACAAGTAGAGAATGAAGAGACCAGTAGGAGAGTTTGCTCCATCATTAATGTTGTCAGCATCTAGTTGAGTTAGATATTGAAGAAGAAATCAACTACCTTCCCCTCTACTATCAGCATCAGGAAGCCCGTGTCCTTCTGTCACTTGCTGCCCTCACAGTGAGGGAGAAAAGAAATTGACATCAGCCAGCCTTACTGACTGTACCTCCTTTCGACTAAATAAAAACCAAACATTCCAAACCTTAGATTGATTTCAGTAAGACCAAACCTTCAGGGGGTACAAATGAATGGAGTTCCAGGATTCTAAGTTCATGGGGGATAAAATTCCATGAGTTCTCACATAATAAGAAATATGAGCACACAAGTATTGAATGAATATTCAGGAGCTTAATAATGAGCCTGAAAACAAAGGAACATTTCATGTAAAGCATTTGAAAAATAC
This sequence comes from Ia io, assembly GCA_025583905.1. Lineage (NCBI taxonomy): Eukaryota > Metazoa > Chordata > Mammalia > Chiroptera > Vespertilionidae > Ia > Ia io. Next base: position 24,498,739 of record JAJQQW010000009.1, read on the forward strand.
AAAGAAAATGTGACTTCTTTATAGTTAAAATTACATTTTGGCCTTGTGCTTTTACTAAAACTTTCTTCGAGATATGAGAAACTGAAATGACTAACCCAGTGAAGTATTTGAGCCACTGAAGATGTCAGACACATAAGCTGATCAGAGAATTAGGAGTGGCTTCCTTGGAACACCTTGCCTTTGTTAGCTTGTTATTTGTTTATTTGGATCAACAAGTCTATTCTTGTTTCACTGCTGCTGTTCCCTGGAACTGACATGATAGAGACTTATTATTGCAGATTAGTGTCTGAAAGTGAGCAACACTTATAGATAGCAATTCTGTTTTCCTTTCCAAATATTCTCTTGAGTGAAGAAAAGCCAAGGGCTAGTTACTAGAGGAGAATTAAGGCACCTTAAACAAACAAACAACAGGCTTAATCCTTTTTTTTCACTCTGGTGTTTAGAAGGAGCAGATTACCCATCCTTGGAATAGAAGTTCTGCTACTTTGCATTCTGATTACGGGAGCTGATGGCAAGGATGCAAGCACATTCCCAAAGTTTAACAACAATGCATATTTACATTCTTTTAGAAACAAAAACCTAAGTGTTCACTATGTTCAGCACTTTAATCTCTGCTGAGGTGGCATGCTTTAAATCCAGCAGAAAGAATACATACATCAGAATCCATGTGCAGAGAGATTTTAGTACATGAACATTTTATTACATGATGTAAGAAGTGATACTACAGGAGTTTAGCATAACGTCAAAACTCATTGTACAAGATCAGATTTAAATATAGTATCATGTTTTAATCTATTTTTGCCTTTGTCAAATTGACAATCATTTTTTGTCCTGTAATTAAATATCAGTTTGGACCCTCAGGCCTCTGAGACAAATTGGTTGTATTTTTATATGTTAAACACTGACTTAATTCAGTTCAATCTTTTAATTCTTCTTCCTTTAATTACTTAGTAGCTCAAACTAATAACTGGTTTTGTTTCTTTAAACTTATCATGTAGTCTTGCCAAAGCAAATTGCTATATCTGATTTCATGTGAATGCCAAGTTGCTTAGCAACTTAAATCTGCCTTATATTTCATCTTTTTGCATGCTCTTTAATCTCTAAATTTTTATCAGGGTATAATTTTAGTCATATATCTATATCTATTCATATATTTTTATTCACAAAGTCAGCAGCTTGTTCTCCATTAACTTTGTAGGTGTGTGCTTCTGTTGCACAGGGGTGAAGGGAGGAAGAGAAAGAGAAACAGAGAGAGGGAGAAAGAGGCAATGAGAAAGAGAGAGAGACAGAGAGTTGGTTAATATAAGATAGAAGTGGGAGTCAGAAGAGCAAAAGGAAGATAATAAAATAATGCATTTATAATATCCTATTCTTGTTTCTTTTAGGCTGGTAAAATCTTATTCCTTTTCCACCTTTCATATATGGTTCACGTGTTCTGTTCTGTCTTCCAGGTCCCCAGGCTCTTGTTTCTAACCTCAAGAAGAGGGGGGTTAGTCATCTATTGTAATCCCTGCACTATTTCATGCATAATTGTCATTCGGGCTCAGAAGACTCTTAAAACAGATCCGAGTCAGAGCCTTGTGTGGCTTTATCCCCAGAGAGAAATTATCCCTTTGGGAGGTTTGTCATCTTTGGCAGGAAGAAAATGGTGTTACTATTTTGTGCTTTCATTGTGTCCTGGCAGACAGGCAGTGACTTTTCAGCCAGGTCTATAGGCTAATTGTAGAAATGATGAAAAATGGCAGAATTGAAAGAAAAAAAAGTGTTTTAAAGTAAGTGACAGTTGTCACTTTGCTTTTTTTCTGCTATTTGCTGTAATAGGCACCCAACTATAAGGGAGCATTTGAAGGAGAAGAAAGGTTTGTTTCATACATGAATAATATTGAAAGGAAATGAGCTTTAAATATTAGGGTGCATTCCTTCAGAATGTAATTACCCTATATTACCCTATCAGTCACTCTTCTTTATCAGGGGCCAAGAGTAATTTCTCCAGCACCACCGTTCTTCCATACCCACTCTCATAAATGCATACTCAGAGGTGTGTTGCTTACAAATCAGGAAAACAAATGGCGACAGGGAGAGTGAGTGCCCATTAATTTTGTACTTTCTTTTTGAGAACAAATGCTTCAACCCAGCTATTATTTGTCTCAGGCATGAAAGCAACCTTTGAGCTTAACACTGTGAATTGTTGGCTGCAACTTTATTTTCTTTATTTATTTTTTAGATTGGGGCTCAAATTTTAAATAGGCGGTGACGATTCTTGTTTAATGTGCACTCAATTAATTTTAGCTTTTGTTTACGGAACTTTGCGGGTTTTTTTTAAATCCTAATGTTTTTCAACTCTGCTTTTGAAAAATTTCTGTTTAGAAGCTCTGCAATGTATGATTAATCCTTTTTTTAAAAATCAGATTTAATTTCTTCTGCATCTCTGCCAGTTGCAAAATTTCAAAGGTATAGTTTTTCTACTATTTTAAAAATGAATGGCACATGAAATTGTGCTTTCTATGTGCATTACAACAGAGCGCTTTGTCCAGCCCAAATGCCACCTAGCTTGACAGCTGTGTGTGGACAGCAGTCCTAGTCTTCTTCCTAACTGCCATCCTGGTGGATGTGTGTGACTTATTTTCCCTAAATCACATTTGTCAACATCAGGCATCATGTGGTTCCTCACAAACCCCTATATGTATCTTCTTTTCTTGGCCATTTATATTTATCCTTTCTTCAAACCACTTGAAAAAAAATTATATCTGCCATTACCTAATGTAAAACCTAATATACATCCAATGGAGCTATATCTATCTGGATGCTCCCCAGCTTCTAATTCTTTGAGCACCAGAAAGGAGCTCTGTTATAAATGGGAAGAGTACACTCTCTCCAACTTTATGCCATACCATGCCCTTGGATCTGTACATCTCTTTGTGCGACCCACAGGTTGAGAACCGCTAGCAGGGTCGCCTAAGACCATTGGAAAACAGAGATATTTACATTACGATTCATAACAGTACCAAAATTACAGTTATGAAGTAGCAACGAAAATAAATGAGGAACTGTATTAAAGGGTCGCGGCATTAGAAAGGTTGAGAACCACTGTGAGACTCACAATGTGAACACGCCGTGTTTCCCTCAACATCCTTGTGGCCTGAATAGAGACAGGCGCCATCCCATCCACCTCTTTTCTGTGCCTTCGTCTCTTGTAGACTGAAATTTCTCTTGTTCCACCTAATACTACAAAGGCTTCTGTGCCTATGACTTGAGATGAATAAATTCTGGGGCTTGTGTGTTCAGTAGGGGTGAGGGGAAGTATGTTACCTATTAGTAGCAACTGGCCCAAACCATGCTCAATACAGAAGCATCCATATCTATTTGGTGGTAAATGGAATTCATCTCCAAAGAAAAGCTGGAGAATGTGAGATTTAAACTGTTTTTCCCAAAGCAGTTTGGCTTTTGGCTTGGTGATGAGCTGTTACCACACTGAGTGACAGAAGTTGTTTCTGGCTAAGGATTCCAGGTCAGTTAAAAGGGTCTGTCCTCTCTGTTAGAGAGGGACACATGCTAGGAGAAATTCGCTGGGGTGAGTATATCAACTTTCTAAAAGTGCTTCCTCTCAGTGAGGATATTCTTTGTTGTAGGTTATATTTCTTTCTTATACTCTCTGCCAAGACTTTTCTGGGCTAAGACATTGTTTTTACACTGTTTTTACCTTGTAGGAAAGATTCACCAATCAGACATAGATGGTTCCAGGAAAGTCTGTTGCTAAGAAGAATCAGTGAAATTCCTAGGTGGATATTTGGCACCTAAACTAAGAACGTCCTGGTTTTTAAAAGTTTTAGTATCTTTATTTTTTAAAAGAATATAGCTGATAACCAGCTAGTGAATGGTTACGGATTAGAAAAAAAAATCCTTCAAACTGATATGTTTCCCACTTTTCAAAAGTGGATTTAAATATCCTATATAATAACAGGGTAATATCCAAATAGACCGAATTGCAGAACAACCGAACAACCAATCAAAGCATAATATGCTAATGATATGCTAAGGCTGCTCAACTGCTCACTATGATGTGCACTGACCACCAGGGTGCAGGTGCTCCGACCAGTAGGTTAGCTTGTTGCTGGGGTCTGGCTGATAGGGACTGGGCAAGATGGGCCGGACATGCCCTGGAGCCCTCCCGTGGTACCTCCCTGGCCTGATCTTGCACCAGTGGGGTCCCTCAGCCTGGCCTGCATCCTCTCGCAATCTGGGACCCCTCAGGGGATGTCAGAGACCAGTTTTAGCCCGATCCTGCAGGCCACTCCCTTGCGAGGGTGCCAGATGCAGGGCTCATGGCTGGCAAGCGCTGCTTCCGCAGCAAGAGCCTCTCCTGATCAGGACTGATTGAGCGTGAGCCCATGGCCAGGATGAGCAGGAATGGCAGGTAGGAGCTGCACAGGTGGCGTTAGACTGTGAGTTTCAGCCCGATCCCTGCAGGTCATCCAGAGGGATCCCACCCATGCACAAATTCGTGCACCAGGATTATAGTATGTATATGTGTATATATATATATATATATATATATATATATAAATTGATTTCCGAGAGGGATAGGGATATAGAAACATCAATGATGAGAGGAGAATCAGTGATTGGCTGCCTCCTGCATGCCCCACACTGGGGATCAAGCCCACAACCAGGGCATGTGCTCTGACCAGGAATCAAACCATGGTCTCCTGGTTCATTGGTTGATGCTCAACCACTGAGCCATACTGTCTGGGCAAAAATTGACTCTTATAAAGGATGACCTTTGATTTATTATAGCAGTCATTGTGTGCAGAACCTGGCACTCTCTGAAATGTCTCCATGCCTTTACATGTGTGCAGGGGATATTCTGTTAAAAAATCACCTCCTCTTTGACTGTTAGGCTGTACTATATGCAATGGTTTCCCAGAAGTCCGTTGCTTTATCACATAATTTGAAGTTGCTGTCCAGTGTATCTTTCAAATATTTATTCTGATACCTAGCTTCAATAACCCTGCAGTAGACACAGACAGCAGTGTGGTGATAGCCAGAGTAAAAGTGGGTGGGGGTAGGTGAAGGTGGGCAAAGTGGGGGAAATGGGAACAGAAAGGGACTTTGCTTTGGGGCAGTGGGAGCACGTGCAGTGTGCAGATGACGTTTTATGAAGTCGTACATTTAAAACCTGTATGGTTTTGTGAACCAGTGTCACCTCAATAAATGCAATAAAATAAATAAATAACCCTGCTGTAACTCACTCAATAATGGGAGAAATCCTGAACCTAGATATACTGTGAATGTGGCACAAGAACTATTTATTTCACTTGGCATTTGTGTTTCCTCCTAGAAACTCATGTAGGAAACCTGACCTGACAATATCATGTTAGATATTCGTTACATCAAATACAAATTTAACAGTAGAAAATAAAAAGTTCTATTCACATAATCCTTCAAAAGATGTCCCGTTTGGGGTTTAGCTTATTTACACCTTGCCCTCCTTGTTTTCATGCTTCTTGATATAGGTATGTTGTGTTTTACAGTGGGGACTATGTAGAAGACAATCTGTTCTAGTGTGGGAAAATTATCAGAATTTTATTTTTATTTTCAATCCATCTTATTTTAAATAGATTTTTATGTATATTGTAATACCCGTAATTAATAAGTAGGATAGTGTGTGTGTGTGTGTGTGTGTTTTATAAGTAAAAGGATGCACAGGTGGAGAGTGGGTAGACATTTTTTTGCTATGAATGTGCAATTGGACAAAGGTAGGAAAACAAAGTTAAAGACATCTTTCAAAACTGTTTTACTAAGGGAATATATTGATATATGTCCAGCACTCCCATGATGGTATCAGATTTTTGGAGCATGGCTTAGACCTTTGCTCTTCAAAGTATTTTTTGAGGAAAGGTTCATATAATTTAACTAAACATCACATTCTATTATCTCTTATGGTTTTTTTTTTTTTTGTATTGGTCTATTCAGCATTATTCCTGAAATAACCATCTTAGGAGCACTGATGCTGTTTTTTACAGTTGAAAAAGTTTCCCAAAAGATTAAAAAGTTGGAGGATAGAAGAAGCCAGGACAAGTGGTTATGTTAATTAAAACTGTATTATCTGTGTTTTGATTATAAATACTTGTTGATACATTGAAAAACTAGGAAACAATGTTCACAGATCTCATTCTTGAGAGGTCTAATTATTTTTAGGGAAGTTTAGTAATTCTGATTACACTGTCAGTCATAAGCCGTACTTATTCAATTGGCCTCTGGTGGTAATTTCTTTAAAATAGCCAAAGGACCTCATGATGCAGCATTATTCCAAAATATGTACAAAGATTCAGTGAAGCAAAACTTTTCTTCTCCTTCAGCTGCCAAATTTCCAAATCCATTATGAATTTGTCTTATTTTTTAAGAGATAAGTCCATTATTTTGTCATGACCCTAGGCACAAAATTAAACTACCAACTCCACAACTAATAGCACAAACCAGTGGAGTCAATTGCAATTATTGGTCTCTTTGTTGATTGCATTTTCTAAAGTGTAAAGTACAGTATATCAGTTTCCAGTATTCAGTTATAATTGTTTTTTTAGCATGTAAGCATATACTAATTAATAGAAAAGTGCAATTTTGCTTTATTTCTAAAAGAATAAATCATGTAAAAGTATACATTTATAGAACTATGATTTTAGAATAGTATATTAAAATCTTCATGTAACTATTAAAAATGACAAAATAGAACTTAGAACAACTATGAAATTAATATAAAACATGTTTTACAATTATATTATAGCTATAAAAATTCTCATGAGCACACTAACATTATAAAAACCTTTTAAAAGATTGCCTAACAAAGTTAAATAATGAAAATAATGGCTTTTAAAATGCAATGAACTACATTTAAAGACTATTGTTGCATTAGTTTAACTAATGTTTAGGATGTATGTTCTCTTTGAATGATCCAACACATCACAAATGTAGGTGAGAATTTTTCCATGAACCCCCCCTCCCCAAATATCTTCTCAGTTATCCAGAATAGTGAACAATAGCTTAGCATATCCCCAAAAATAAAAACAGTAGGGTCTGTAGATGTATTTTTGTAACATAGAGTCATTTAAATAGAGACATTTAATAAGCTACATGTTAAGTAGCATCAAAACTATTTATATACCATAAATTAACTTTTCTTTTATATTACATTCCCTCATGCCATAAATTCTAATTTTCTATCACCATGTACCTTGGCTCCAGCTCTTTTATGTTATTTCTGTCACCAGAGACACTTTATTTGCTTCTGTTGTAGATCATTGATGTCTTTGCTGGCCCCTTTTTCACTGTACCATTGTCCTTCATGACCTGCTGATTTTTCATACACAGAGCCCACATAAAAATATAATTATCACTAGAAGATAATAACTTTTGTACTTTTCTATTATGGGTCTCCTATGTTTTAAAATGTAAATTGCAATACAAATCCTAATACTAGATTCTGTGAGTTTGGACATAGGTTATAAAGCCTCTCTAATTTTGGAAATTATAATAAGGGGCATCTCCATGATTATTTCAGTTTATCAATGATGTTCCAATAAGAGACAGCTCTCACAGAAATTTACATATCACTCCATATTTTAAAAGAAAATAAAACATAATCAAGAAGCAAAAAGATACTATGTTGGAAAAAAAAACTTACAAAAGGGAATCAAATGTACTGAGTATATACAGTATGCTAGAAAGAATGTTAATATATTTTATATAAATTATTTAATCTTCAAAAATTGTTATTTTAATTGGAAGAGAGAGAGAGAGAGAGAGAGAGAGAGAGAGAGAGAGAGAGAGATAGAGAGATTTGTTGTTACACTTATTGATGCATTCATTGGTTGATTCTTGTATGTGACCTGACCGGGGATCAAACCTGCAACCTCTGCATATTAGGATGATACTCTAACCAACTAAGCTACCTAGCCAGGGCGAAAAATTGTTTTTAAATTAATATTCCTTTTTACAAGCAAGAAACTTGAGTTTAAGTTGCTAAATATTATAAAATGTTTTATCCAGTGTGTTACTTTATTGTCTATATCCAATTCTTATAAATCAAGTTATATACAGTTACTCATAACTCAGCCATGACTGTCTTTGAATTATCAAGAAGACTAAGACATACAAATTCAATTTTTAGAAAAGTGAAAATGTACAGAGTCTATTACCCATCTTTTGATTTGTGTACATTTACTATACTCTTATGGGACTCATATAATATGCTATCAAATATGTTATGTACTTGCAGAAAAAAATAAAAACCCAAATATATTTTTTCAAGAATCTCTCAACTCACTGGAGGAATAGTTTAGAATCAGTATGCTGAGTGATAAAAGGATACATGGAGAAAGGTTACTGGTTCACAAATGAAGAAATATATCATGCATAGGAGAGGAATTTAATTTGGTTTATATAACAGATGAATTTTGACATCTGTTTTGAAGAAGGAGTACATGTTGGTGGACATAAGGGATGGAGGAAGGTATTCCAGATGGATGAGAACATGTTCAGATTAAAGAGATTACATGAAATGCCCAACACTGTACTTGTTTATAATAAGGAATAAGTGGGCAAAGGCATTATTTCCCATACCTTATATTCCATGGTGAGGAATTTGGACTATGCAGGTGCAAAATGATTATAGTGGTGATTGAGAAAGACTATTCAGGAGGCAAATATAAAATATCATAGTATTCATCAAACTTGAAAAAAGAAAGTCAGTTTGATTGTTGCAATAATCAAGATAAGGTATCCTTAGGATTTGAATTGGGACAATGCAATAAGGATTGAGAAGCAGAAAATGAAAGCTCTCAAGATTAAGTTAGGTAATATAATTGAGAGGTCTTGGTGACCAATTACACATGGTGTGAGGTAAAAACAATTGTTGATAGAGTTTTCCAGATCCCAAATAATATAAAGAGAGGATGATTAATTCCATTTGTTGGTAGCTGAGTTTGAGATTCTGTGAAACATGAAGAGATATCTAGTAGCCAGCCATGTATATCATTAAAATGTGGTCTAGATCCGTGTAGAAGGGAAATTCAGAATCCACAATGATAGCTCAGTTTTGGGTATAAAGAAAATAAATAGGGATGATATTTCAAGGGAAACCTGAAGGAAAAGATAGCCAAGAATTGAGTATATGGAAATACAGTATTTAAGATACATTGTGGGAGGAGGGGGGAGAGTAGATAGTAGAAAGAGAACCACGTGGTCTTAAAGAGAATAAAGTAAGGAAGTGGTTAATTGTTTCAAATAGTACTCTGGGCCGAAACCGGTTTGGCTCAGTGGATAGAGCGTTGGCCTGCGAACTCAAAGGTCCCGGGTTCGATTCCGGTCAAGGGCATGTACCTTGGTTGTGGGCACACCCCAGTAGGGGGTGTGCAAGAGGCAGCTGATTGATGTTTCTCTCTCATCGATGTTTCTGACTCTCTATCCCTCTCTCTTCCTCTCTGTAAAAAATCAATAAAATATATTAAAACAAAAACAAACAAAAAAAACAAATAGTACACTGGTTCATTATAATAAAGATAATACATAAGAGTTCATTAACTTCAGCATTCAGATCACTGGAGACCTAGTGGAAGTTTCAGTGAAACAGTAAGAAGGGCTGTCATCTCTCAGTCTCATGAATTGAAAGAGACTCTGTAGAGCAATGAGTACAGTACTTATTCAAGAACTTGAGTGTGAAAAATGATAAAGATAATTTAACTTATATTAGTTGAATGTTTAAGGTTTCCTTAATTGATTTATTTGTTTCCTTAAAATATGAATGTACTATTAGTAATTCTGCATAGAATCTATATTTACATTGAAGATGTGGCTTTAAAAAATAAACATTGACACCTAGATAATGTGGTGTTCAATTGTTCCTGAAAACTAATAAAACATTAGGTAGGTAATTCTCATCCAACTTTTTCAGTAATATAATATTCTGTGATTTAACAGTTTTCCCCCATATCTTAAAAATGAAATTTAGAGAAAAAATTTCTATAATATACTTTTGCTTTGCTACGTTGCCATCTTAAACTGTTATTTATCTTTCAATTAAAAAAATGTTTTCTTCAGTGTGAAGAAAAATTATACCATAACTTCCTAATGTGAGCAATTGTGTTTATATATTGTAACATACATGTAATGTTAATTGTATAAGTTTTCTTCAATAGCTGAGGCTTGAAGGTCATATGGTATAAGAATCAGAAGGTCCAGAATTTGAATCCTGGCAGTTTTAGGAATTAGCATTTAATCTTTATAAAGTTACTTAGCCTCAATGTCCATGTATGAAAATCTGGAATTACTTTCAAATGCACTTGTGAAGATTGAATAAAATAATGTATGTAAAATCTTTGCGTAGTTTTCAGAATATAATACATGTCCAATAAATTAATTGTATTTTCTTTTAAAATTTTCTATCTCAGAAGAGTACTTGAATTCTAAACAACTTCTCATTATTTTTTTCCAAAATAAAATATTTTTATGTTAAAGAAATTGGTTAAGGATAAATACCACTTAATGAGCCTCAGGGAAACACTTTAGAATTTCTAGTGCTTGACAAAGTGTGCATTTCATAGTAAGATAAATGTCTTTTAAAATCACCTCCATAATTTTTTGTACAACTAAGTACTTTATATTGCAAAAACCTTGAATAGTCATCAAGCTGTGCTACCCATCTTTTCCACATGAGAACAAACATAAAAAATATAGATTTTTAAATTTGTATGTGTGCTGGTTAATACTAGGGGATTTGAGCTTTCTATGAATGAATCTTGGTGAAAAAATTTGTACATGTCATCATGTCAACTCTTATAATAAAAATGAGTAAAGCATTTGGGATTACAATATTGATTGAATAATATAATATAACTAGTGGTCCGGTGCATGAATTCGTGAACATTGAAAGGAAATTAATTAGAAGAAATATTTTAATATCGCTATTCGCCCTTTCTCTATAATGGAAGTGTCAACCAAATTCACAATAGACAATGACAGATGGAAACAGACACGTGCGATTGGTGCCAGCGAGAGCTTTATATGTATTGCACATGCGAGAGTCAATTTAGCCTTTTATAGATATAGAATAAACTTGCTTAATTAGACCTGCTTTCTGATTTAGCTGAACTTTTTCCAGCCCAGTGAGGCACCCCAACTTCTCTTTCAGGTAATTGTTAGCAACACAGCAGTAAATATCAACAGAAAGCAGATTATTATTGTAGATCACAGAGTAAGAGAACAAAGGGTAACATATTTAACTGCAGCAGTGTTTGACTATATTCTGCGCAGTGAGAAAAACTGAAGTCATTTTCAAGGTCCACCATTTCTTACTTCTTTTCAGTCAGGTCAAGTTTCTAAGCTTTCTAAATCTCTGTTTTCCAACTAATGGAAAGAATATAGGATTACACTGAGTCTCCTATCTACCTACTCCAGAACTTCTGTGAGGATCAAATGAGATGAGGCACGAGAAAATGCTTCACAGACATTTGGTTACAGCGTGAAATGTTTCCACCTGGCTATAAAGCAAGTCATGTTTCTGGGCTGAAGAAACTGCAAGGAGGCTAGTTGTCACTAGGGAGAGGAAGCTGGGTATTGCTATGTGATGCCATTACCTGGGTGGACACTTAGCATAATAGGCTTTTTATATATAGATTTTCAAAGATTTCAAGTTTCTAATCTACACTAATAAAAGAGTAAGATGCAAATTGACCATACCTTTGTGATGCCCACCAGCCAATCAGGAGTGCGTATGCAAATCAACCCAACAAAGATGGTGGGTTAATTTGCATACTCAGGTGCCGAGCGGCCGGGGCCAGGGTGGGACGCTTGCGTCGTTGCCATGGCGATGATGTAGGCGTTCCACACCACGCCAGCTGCTCTGGGCCTCTGGGCAGCGTGGGAAGGTGGAAAGTTGGCTCCAGGCCAGAGCGAAAAGGCGGCTCTGGGCGGAGCAAATGTGGTGCCGGCAGCCAGGGGAAGGAAGGCTCATTCTTACATGAATCTTTGTGCATTACGCCTCTAGTCCAATAATAATCTAGTATCAAATATTAAAAATATTGATGAATTTCTGATTTCCAGAATTTAAATGCAATGTTAGAACTGTAATTCTGTGGTTATCTTGGACACCACAGTGCTTGTACATGCACACACACACACACACACACACACACACACAAACACAGCAGCAGCAGCAAATGGCAAAAGTTTCCTGGTTTGTTTGAAGACAAAGACTCAGGGGGGGCCACATTTAACAGGAATCTCCAGCTGATCTCTTCATCTGCCATGTCACATTGTATTGGCCCCTCCTTCTCGACTACTAAAAGAGTGATATTCTTTAGTCGCTGCATCCATCCTCTTGGGTATCAGTGTGCTCAGTAGAGGACTTCTGAGGAGGGCATTGAGGAAATAGTGTCTTTCTGGCCACACCCAGTTTGGACTGAAAAGCTCTGGATTACTGAACATTGCTTCTCACATTCACTGATAGGATCCTGCTGACCTATGGGCACACTCTCATGGCAGCCAGAGGCTCCTCAATCCTGAAAGCCCAGGTAGGAGGCTCAAACTGCCTTTGCACCAAGAAGTCAGGGGATCAGTGCCTTTAGGACAACTGCATCCCACATGCAGAATGCTACTTGGGCAAGTGTGACCTAGAGTAAATAGCAAACACAATCAAATAAATAAACATATATCTAGAGAAATAAAACTCTGGAAAGTGACCAAAACTTTAAAACTTGACATGGACTAAAATGGAATGTTATTCCAGGATTTCCTCATGACTTGTTACAATAAATCAATAATAATTGTGGAGAGATCTACAGTTTTCTAAGCATATTTTTATCTCATAAAATACTAAAAACAAAGCTCATTATGCAGGAAAGGAGGTAATAAGTATTTTCACTTGAGAGAGAGATCTAAAAATTGAATGACTCACCTAAACATTTAAAAAGCCCTCTAGGTAGCAGACACACTGCTAGAATAGAGCTAATCTCAATTATTCAAACTAATTATGGGAAATTCTGCTATGGACTATACCTGCATATAATTCTATATCCCTGAAAATGTAGTAATGACCTATTTAGATTATGAAAACTATGTTAAATTTTTCTTTCTTACTCTTCCCTCAAATCCTTTAAAAACAGTGACTGTAATGTATAATTGCTGTCTAAAGAGAAAGAACAAGAAACTGAAATTTCCAAGTTACCTATTCGAGGCACACATGACCAAGGGGGCAGGGGGAAGCCCCTCTTTTGTGTCAGTTTAGACTTGGCATGAGGGGGTACACACGGACTGTCAGAATTCACTCAATGGCTGCCAAAAAGCCTGCCAGCCTGCTTCATGTTATTTTTAAAGGAATGAGCAAAAAAATCTCCTGGCCTTTCCAAAGCGTGTATGGAGACTAGCCAGACTTCTGGGACTCAGAGGGCTTGATGACTTTCTCATCTGTCATTTGAGCTGTTTTGACATTCAGAAACCTTGCACAAGTCTGTCTAGATGCAAATTTAAGGTCATTAAGTGATTCTAAATATAGTTTGAAAAATTTAAGTCCTGCTTCCTATTATCATCCCCAAAATCATTAGAGATTGGGGGCATTATGAAGGCTATTCAACTTTATAGAGCAGAGATCTTCACCATTTAAGTGTAGAATGCTTCTTTATTTTTTCCCTTTCTTATGGAATAATACCTTGTAATTATTAAATATGGAAATATTCAGATAAATACATATAGGCACTTTGCACTTTAGTTGGAGTAGTGAAGAATATAAAGTATCACTAGAGATATTTTAGAAATCTCTTTATGAAGTTCAAAACTATTCCCAAAGTACAGCAAACTGAGATGAATATCCAAAATTCTGTTTTGGGGACTGTGTTGCTGGTAGTTTGTCAGAATCTTAGGGAGATTGCTAATGGAAGACACAGAGGTATCACTACCAATCATATGTTTGAGTGTCAGTACACATCTGAAATACTCAGGGATAACGCCCAGCCTCCTGTGAAGGCAGGGTGAGTGGGCATGCCCTCCACACTTCCAGACAGAACCATCAATCTGTCCTTGAGGAAAACTTGAGTCATTTTTTTTTCAATGTTTCTTTTCAAAAGTGTCCTTGATATTTGTTTTAATTAAAGCTCATTATATTTTTTTAAACAGAGAGAAAACAGATAGTGGAGATGGGGAGTAGACAAATGAATTATTTTTGTGGCATAGCTGGGACACAAACTCCCTTTTGAGATGCTACAGAAGAATAGGATTTTTCTAATTACGCCATTTGCTTTCCTGAGCCAAAATTTGCCTGACTAGATAGTGATGAGGATAAATATACAACTAAAGCTAAAGTGATATATGAATTAAAAAAAAACCTCTGATGCCATGAATGAGTCTTTGGAAAGTATCCAACTCTTCTTTTCTGTACGATAAGCACTGACATCTCAAATACACCATTGACTTAAATTGTTACCCTACCCCACAGAACCTACTATGGGTTTTTAGACAGGTGCTCCACAAATATTTGCTTAGCAAAATTTTCTTGAAATCCTAATTGACATAACTTAGAATTTCAGAACCATTCTTCTTTTAAAATATGTATTTCAATTTAGATTTGCAAAATGTTTATGTTAAGTACATGAGCAATGTTTAATATTACAAAACTATGCAATTACATTTTTAGACATGAAAAATAAATTAGTACAGCATTATGTGTTGATAAATTATCTTGTTTGTTTTAATTTTAATAAATAGCTACAGTAAGCTTCCTTGGCACAACTCTGAAGAGCTCATTTGGCTCTGAATGAGAAAAAGTTAACTTGAAGAGGCCAGTACTGTACTAAGGAAATGATACCACATTTCTAAGATCCTGGAGGACAAATACTAGTATTAAGGACTTCCCAGTAGGATATGTTCAAAATTACTAATGACAGGAAAAGTATTTGCCATGCTAGCAAAAATGAATTAATTTATATCACGAAGGCTAAAATATTTAAAGCTACACCAAAAGTTTAGAGAGATATTCTAAGCTCTAAATTAATTAACTATATCACAATACTGTCAAAAATATTAATGAGAAGTTTGGGTGGATGCAAATGTACTATCCTATCACCAAAAGGTGACAATACTATTTGTTCTTTGTTCTCTTTGGCCCTGCCCCTGAAGCCTGGAAATTGTATTAAAATGATATTGACAAACTGGATTGCACATACAGGAAACGTTCCCAAGAAGTGAAAGGAAAAAAAGTGCTGACAAATTAATTGTAAGGACTGAGAATAAGAAGAAAACACATTTGTGATGTTTAAAAACATTATAGTTTTAAAGTATTAGAGGGCTTTATTGTGAAGAAATGCATGAGTCTCATTCTAGAGGCCAATGTTGTGCAAATGAGGCAAAACACTGTTTTATAAAGAATATTCTGAAAATTAGAGTTATTCTTTAAATAAAAAGGTTATTCTAGATGTAGTGGATTCTTATTCCGTGGAGGGGATTAAGTGGAACTGGGGGTCAGGTAACTGTAGAAGAAATGATTCAGATATTGGTTTAAGCTAGATGAACTTAAATGTCCCTCCTACACTGAAGTTCCCTATGTAAAACTTTGTATAAATATGTCTTTACCATCTGGAGTGGCTGCCACCCTCATGTTTAATTGGGACAGCAAATCAAATTCTGAGGTCTGTTTTCAGATAGAAATGTTTTTAGTTAATTGAATTTCTTATTTTAACAGCACAGATTCTTGCAATCCTCATGATTGCAATGAACCTTCTGTGATATTTCTTCTGTTAAAAGAGCTAAGTAATTTCAAATGCTTATCAAATTATCACACTAATCATCCACTGTAAGAATTCTATAGTTAAATGTGTTGTCATCAGTACTGAGAGCCTATTGTGTATAAGGTGGATATAATAGAGGTTCCTTGAAATAAGAACAGTGTTATAAAGATGCAAGGAGAAAGGGAAAAAAGGAAAGATAAGAGAAAAGCTTATCTAATTGGAAAATCAGGAAAGCCTCATGATGAAAGATGGGGGAGATGAGGATGAAATAGGTATGAGAGATGTAAATTATTTGAATTGGCAGAGACAAGAGCACAGTCTAAGTATGGGGAACAGCTGGATTAAATGGAAAAGAGGAAGAATATAAGGCATAAATTAAGTTGTGACTTCAATAAACTAAGAAATAACTCTGGAGAGAGGCCTGGAGGATCTCAGGAATGGCTCTGTAAAGGCTTGGCATTTTGTGCTTTCTTCCATAGGCAGCAAGGAATGATTAAGGGCCTTGTGTGGGTGAGCCATAAGACTACCCATTAGCAAGGTTAATGTTAGGAATTATGTGTCATGGATTCAAAGGGGAAAGCCTGGATTCAGAATAACCAGTTATGAGGTTATTAAAATTGTTTGACTAAGAAGATTAAAATCAAGGGGATGCTAATTGGAAAGGAGAAATGTGTACTTTGTTCCTAAGTCATATTTGAAAACACTTGAAGGTTTTCATTAGAAAAGATCAGGCCAGAATAGCTCTTACAACCATTTTGGCCACCAAATATATAGACATAGACTTTAACTTAGGGAGTATATGCAAGTATTCCTGATGATAAACAACACTTGCTTGAAAACACTACATAAAACAAAACAATCACTTCTCTTAGTGATGCTTGATATACTTGAGTAAATAGCCCCAAGTCTATATGGATCTCGAGAAAGAAATATTTATTAAATATTTCAGAGGCTTCACTGGTGTGAAAAATGATGATGACTACCACAGCAAGCAATGGATGAGGCCTCATAAATAGGATGCTTAATGTACCTCATATCAAGTGCTGAAAGGGTTTTAATTTTGTCCTTAATGCACTGAAAGCATTTTAAACTTCTGAATTTGATGGGTCTTGTCACAGTCCTTCTGCCATGGCCCCATGGGACTATTATTCTGTTCATTCCTTTCAGTGCATTCTTACTTATAATAATGAACTAAAAGGCAAGCAGCGTCATCCAAGGTTTAGATCAACGAGAAAGGGCTATGTGGTCTTAAAACTTAGAGTTCAATTGACTGTTCACAGAACTGTTTAAAAACCTGTATGACAACATGTTTTAAGGCTTAATCACAGCATATGGATCAAGGGACACAAAACTATTCATGTGTCATGCTTGTTATTCTAATGCAGTCCTTGGAAACTTTCTTTTTCAAGTCATAAAAAATCTGTTTTCAGACATATCATCCAGTTAATAAAATGAAATTGCATGCATTCCTTCCTTTTCTCCCATCATCATCCACATTATTAGAAAGTGAGTGTCATCATCAAGTAGGATTTATCAAAAGCTCCCATGCACTAAGTGCTTTCATTTTAAATTCAAGTGAGGATTCTCTTACATATTGTATATTCATATTTTGGCAGTATGTCTATTATTGAGCTTTTAGGACAGTTTTTAGAGTCTGATGTAATTCCTGAATTATTTGCTTCTTATCACTGGGTGTCCATTGTAGCAGAGCATCATAACTTTTTCCATTGCAGACACCCACTTGTCTCCAGTTAGCTATACCTGCTGACTTTGATTAACTTTTTTTTCCCTTCCTTCTTCCTTCCTTCCCTCCCTCCCTCCCTCCCTCTTCCTTCCTTCCTTCCTTCCTTCCTTCCTTCCTTCCTTCCTTCCTTCCTTCCTTCCTTCCTTCCTTCCTTCCTTCCTTCCTTCCTTCCTTCCTTCCTTCCTTCCTTCCTTCTCACCCAAGGACATATACTTTCATTGATTTGAGAGAGAAAGAAAGGAAAGGAGAGGGAGAGAAAGAGAAACATCAATGTGAGAGAGAAACATTGATCAGTTCCCTCCCACACATGTCCCAACCAGGAATGGAACCCACAACCTAGGTATGTGCCCTGTTCTGGAATCAAACCTGCAACCTTTTGGACGCTCCAATTAACTGAGCCACATAGTGAGATTTCCTTTTTTTTTATTTTAGAAATAATTTTAATAGGAGTTCCAGTTAATGATGGTGCCATATATTACTTGCTAGTCAAAGTGAAATCTGTGGATCAAACTTTGAAAAACATTGGCATGACATGCAAGCTTGTTTAAAATGAATATCTCAGGCCCTAGCCCAGAGATACTGAATCCAAAGCTGCATATTAGTTAGATCATCATGTGATTCGTATGCCCTGTAATGTTTTAGGAGCACAACTGTATTTAGTTTGTGTTGTAAAATAGTTTGATAACAAATTATCATAGCCAAGTTTTAACAAGAGATAAGTTAGGCGCTCTTCACTCTGTGAATATAAAATATAACCATATCAATGTGGTGAACATTAACATTTTTATCTATGAGATTACTGAACCACTCAGTTGAAAGTTATTATACAAGTTAATTATTTCTTAAGTGATAGTTCCTGAGTATATGTCTAGCACTTTCTCTTCTTAATTTCCATAAATGCTTTCACCTTTGAAAGGTAAGTTTTTAAATGGTGTCATCTGTTATAGAAATGCAGTGCTAATTCATCACAAATGACAGTGGCCATTGTGGGACAGTGGAAAGAGCACAGGACGGAAGGTGAGAAGTAGTTTATAGTATTGCATTAGACATGTGCTGCTCTGAGGCAAATTGAACACTTCAGAGCTGCAGTTTCTTCACTTTCTTATTTAAGATGAGGGAACTAGAATGTATCTAATGTTTTTCAATTCTAAAAATTCCTGAATAATATTCACAGAGTATTTGTTCATGTTTAATTATCTGTATCTATTGGAATCTTGATATTAACAGGGTTTTATAGATATAAAAGAGGGAGTTAAGGTTAAATATATGAGCTTTGGATTCAGACACATCTAATTATAAATCTATGCCCTGCCATTTACAAAACATTTTTTAGTACTAAGCAGTTTAGTTTTGGACTTAATATGTTCACAAAGCTTTTGAGAGAATTAAATGAGATAATATATGCAATATATCCCCCTGTGCAATGACTTACACATAGAGGTAATTTATAATTGGCTATTCTAAGTACTTTTCTATAACTAAAATAGCAAAATGATTAATGTATTTATTCACAGTGTTTTGAAGGACATTACATTTAGACTTGAATACTCATTATTCTTCTTTACATTGGTATCTATCTATCCTATATAATAAAACCCTAATATGCTAAGTGTCCAGTTGTCCATTCAACCAATCAAAACATAATATGCTAATGACATGCTAAGGCCACTCAACCGTTTGCTATGATATGCACTGACCACCAGGGGGCAGATGCTCCAACAGGTAGGTTAGCTTGCTGCTGTGGTCTGGCCAATCAGGACTGAGCGAGATGGGCTGGACATGCTCTGAATCCCTCCCGTGGACTCTCCCCGGCCCGATCGTGCACCAGTGGGGTCCCTCAGCCTGGTCGGTGCCTTCTCGCAATCCAGGACCCCTCGGAGGATGTTGGAGAGCCTCTAGTATTATATAATGGGTTATTAACTTGTAAATGTTTATACAACCTTGAGGAGTATCCAACAAGTAATAAAATATACCTCTACTTACAAGATTTTTTAAAACTGAGTATATTCATCTGATTTGTTCTTGATCCTAGAATAGCACTTTATGATTCTAAGATATTTCACCTTATTAGTTGACTTCTGTTGAGTGCTGAAGAAAGGAAATAATAAAATGTATAGATCTTTGGTTTTAAATACTGACTTAATAGAATCACCTGTGAAGGTTTTTAAATCACCCGTGCCACAGCCCTACTTGCATAGCTTCAGAATAGAACAGCCAGGGTTGATTCTTAGGCACCAGGTTTTCAAAAGCTCGCCTGCGATTCTAATGTGCAGGTACAGTTGAGAATCTCTGGTGCAGATAAGCTTGAATTCATTGTTGGCAAATGCTACAAATGAGCAGAATATATTGACAGATTTCTTAAACAGATGAAATGCAAGCCCTGTCAACAACTTTCATGTGAGTACACTTATTATGCACAAACACACTCACCCGTCAAATCTGAGGAAATACTTGTTAAATCTAGACAACATATTTTCAGTGAAAAAAAAATCTAAACAACAGCACAAAAAGTCATTTAAGGATAATTATTCATTAGAAACTCACCACTGTCTGAAATGTTTTGTTCTTATAGAATTGGTTCCTGTGGTGTTACAGTCCCTTCATTTAAAAAAATGTTTCACACAATCTTAAATCTTACATAAATTCAGGAAATGCCTCTGGACAGTCATAACGATTATTAATTAATGATTATATTACAGTACATTCATATGGATATTTGATTTAGTTTCTGTTTAAATAAATAACCAGATTTTCAAGTTTTAATAGCATCTGCAATTAGGATATACTGTAGTTTCTTCATTGTGCACACATCTCACAATGTTCATAATTCTCCATGTTCAGAGTTGAGCAGGATGTAGTTGCTTGTCACAAATAAGCAAGACTCAGAAAATTTACCATCATTTGATCCAAAGTCAAATTAGACAAACAGCTTTAATAGAGTAACTTGTAACTGAAGCTTTACAATGCAAAAAATTGAATCACGTCTTGTTTCTAGAAGACTGATGATTAGCAGGTGGTTTGAATGCAGATCATTTTACTGCAGGAGACTTTTTCCTAGTACACGTTAATGTTACCAAGAAATTTTTTTGTGTGTTGTTAATGGCATTTTTACTGGAGACTCCCCCCCACAAAGTTGGCATTAGATATTTTTTCCAAAGCCTCCTGACCCTAAGATTCATTAGTCTTAAATTGGTGCAGCAAACAATTCTCATAGAATCTTTGAATGAAATTATTGTATTCTCTGTCTCTGTCTTTCTCTCTTTCTGTACCTCTTTCCTGTATGTGTATGTATACACATGTGGATAAACTTTGGAAAGAATGATTATTTGGCTGTAAATTTTATGAAGTTCAATATTGGTTTGTTCAAGTAAACAAACTATACATTTATTATAGATTTAGCAGATGAGAACAAAAAAAAAATAGTCACATGAAGTTAGAATCTCCCTAGACCAACATTAAGTAAAAAAAAAAAGCATCAACATTAATGTATATATGTACATGTACATATATAAATATAAAGAGATCTGTGGATGTATGCACACACATTTATGAATCTATTTATAAGTGCATATACTCACCCAATTTTGAGACATTTTTATGTCCATAGTTTCTAAGATTTTTTGTTAAAATGATTTTAAAAGTAATATCAGTGTTTCCATTTTTATTATGTATAGATTTATAATATAATTTGATTCCATTCTTGCTTAAATTTTATGAACTTGTATTTTTACATAATTAATATATAAAAATAAGAATAAAAAAATTAAAACTGCATTTCTATAAAGTCCTATGAATTCATCATAGAAAAGGAAGTGAATATAAATGGGTTTTGGATATCGGAGAACAATTCCTGTTTTTATGATTTTCTCTTTAAATATTGTAATTCATTAATATAGAATGATAATAGACACTAAGGAGTATACACAATAATTCAAATAAAGGCTTTATTCCTGATGACTAATGGAAGCATGTGGTTCACATTTTATTTTATAGATAGGCTAATTATAGTCACAGAAAATAAATTGGGAACCCACAAATGTATAGATAGTTAAAGGGAGAGCCAGGGATAAAAGTCAATTCTCTGCCTTCATATCTCACTATGTTACTTTAATTTCAGTAACTCTAATTCAGTCATATTAATTTCCTTTGTCACACTCCCAGGGTTTCTGATTCAATATTCATGATACATTTTTGTACTCTGTAGGCTTTTATTGGTGCCAAAAGTAAATATTACTTTATTCCTATGTAAAACATCCCATATCTCCCAATCATAAAAATTAAAAACAAATCCAGCATATATAAAGTACTTATACAACTCAACATCAGGAAGACAATAAATCCAATTTAAAAAATGAGCAAAGGACCTGAATAGACACTTCTCCAAAGAAGACATACAGTGACCAATAGACATAGGAAAAAATGCTCAATGTCACTAATCATCAGAGCAATGCAAATCAAAACCACAATGATATATCACCTCACACCTGCCAGAATGGCTATCACCAGTAAATCAACAAACAAGTTCTGGCGAGGATGTGGAGAAAAGGGAACCCTCATGCACTGCTGGTGGGAATGCAGACTGGTGCAGCCACTGTGGAAAACAGTATGGAGTTTCCTCAAAAAATTGAAAGTGAAACCTTCATTGGACCCGGCAGTCCCACTTCTGGAAATATATCATCAGAATCACAAAATACCAATCAGAAAGAATATATGCACCCCTATGCTTATCGCAGCATTATTACAATTGCCAAGATCTGGAAACAGCCCAAGTGCCCATCAGTAGATGAGTGGATAAAGAGAACTCTGGTACAGTCACACCATGAAATAGTACACAGCTATAAAAAAGAATGACCTTTTACCAATTGCCACAGCATAGATGGACCTGGAGATTCTAATGCTAAGTGAAATAAGCTAGACAGAGAAAAGTAAATACCATATGATCTCACTTACATGTGGATTCTAATGAACAAAATAAACTGATGAACAAAATAGAACTAGAGGCATGGATAATGGAACAGATTGTCACAATTAGAGGGGACCCGGAAGGGGCAGACTGGATGAAAGGAGGTAAAAGGATTAGCCAAAGAACATATATGCATAACCCATAGATACAGACCAAGTATGGTGATGGTCAAATGGGGACAGGTCTGTGTGGAGGTGGGCAAAGGGGTGGAAAATGGGGACATCTGTAATAATGTAAACAATAAAGTTTAAAAAATTAAGAACAATTTTATTTTGTATTTATCTTATGGTGAATTGAAGTGTTTTGTTTGAAAAACATTTATTATAAGCCTTATATATTTGTGTCCAAATCAATCATTGAAAATATCTACCATTCCCATATAACTCTTTCGCTGAAGTTTCAAACCAAGGATACAAATCTCAGCCTTTAGACATTACAATGTTCATTTTTATTTTGTATTGGAATCTCCTTTAATATAAGGGAAGTGATTTTAAACATGTAGATAAACAAAGTGTTATTTTATATATTTAATGAGTGTTAAAATACCTGTTAACAATTTAGGAAAATAAATTTTATCCTGATAAATAATATTACTGAGGATACAATAGGCAACATAAAAATAAATGTGAAAAGTAATGGGAATGACAGTCTTTCCTGACAACACAACTATGCTATTACTGCTGTCTTTGAACTTTTTTGGAGAGTCTAGCTAATGCACAATTACACAAAAGGTATAAAAGTTTTAAATATTTAAAAAAGAGAAATAAGTGTTCATTATGTACAGATGCTATGATAGCTTCAAAATTCCAAGAAAATCAATGATCAAACTATTAAAATTAATAAGAGAATCCATCAAGGTGGATAGATAGAAGCTTACCATCCTCAAATCAATACTGTTACTTTGTATCAACAGTAACCAGTTAAAACATAATTGAAAAATAATCCCATCCAAAATAGCAATACTTGAGAATAAATCTGACAAGAAATGCACAAGAATTACTGAGCCAATAACAGTTACTGAACTAACTATTCATCTGTAATGATGATAATAATGACCCACTACCAGAAATGACAGATATTTGTTCCTAAAATGTTGCTTTAAAAATGAACATTTTTAAGTTGTCATACTTTCCCATTGACTTTCATAACAATATAAGAAGTGTGATTACCAGAAACTATGTCACTCCAGCATTGCATTTACTATTAAAATGTGTCTTTTAATGGGCAAATATACTACTGCCAATAGGTAGTTAGAATGTTCATTGCTAGTCATGGATCATGCAAGGGAGACCATTTATAAGGAGTTATCCTCAATAGTATAATACACATCAGAAATGCAATATATATACTACTATATATAGTAGTCAATATTTAATTATAGAAATAAAGATGGAACGTTGTTATGTAACATTTAGTAAGGAATGAGTAGTCTGTCATCCTATAATGAAAGGGTAATATGCAAATTGATGAACAGCGGAACGACCGGTCACTATGATGAGCACTGACCACCAGGGGGCAGATGCTCAATGCAGGAGCTGCCCCCTGGTGGTCAGTGCGGTCCCATAGGAGGAGCACCACTCAGCCAGAAGCCGGGCTCAGGGCTGGCGAGTGCAGCGGTGGTGGTGGGAGCCTCTCCCACCTCCCCCGCATCCATGGCAGCCAGTGCTCAGACATCCCCCAAGGGTTCCCGGACCGCTAGAGGGTGGAGGCCGAGCTGAGGGACCCCCTGAGTGCACACATTTAGTGCACCGGGTCTCTAGTTAAAGATAAAGCAGTACAGACATTTCACCAAGTTTGGTCTAATTTCTTTAGGTCTGTTCAGGAATATAGCTGGCTGTAGTAACTTATAGCCTGTGAACAAGTCACAGTTGCAAGTCCTCTAAAATTTAACTGAATAGAGAGTAAAGTTTTCATTATCATCACTAGGGAGAGCTTCATTTACAACTTTATTTTTCCCATCCAAATCCAAATGTTAGTAGTACCTCCTACTGCATCTTGGGGACATTGCTGAAGCTGTGAGAAAGATAAAGCACGTATATAATACAGGATACAGTATGGCTTATTCGTATGTGGTATTATCATGAAGTAGGTTTTTATTATATTTTATTGATTGTTTATTGACAATAAAGTTGATTGTTTATTTTATTTATACATAGAAATATATTTTTTATTGATATCGAGAGGAAGGGAGAGGTAGAGAGAGACAGAAACATCAGTGATGGAGAATCATTTGGCTGCCTCTTGCACGCCCCCTTCTGGGGACTGAGTCCACAACCCGGGCATGTGCCCTTGACTGGAATAGAACACAGAACTCTTCAGTCCGCAGGCCAACGCTCTGTCCACTGAGCCAAACCAGCTAGGGCAGTTGATTGTTTATTGAAGGAAGCTTAGTTTCATTAGTTCCTTCCCTTCATAATCATACAGTACATTTGATAGCAAGAGTGTTAAAAATCTTGGGGAAAAACTTTTTTTTTAAAAAAACACACTACAAAAAAAAAACAACAACCTTTCAAAGAGAAGACACTAGAGAGTAGAAAATACCAGTTTATAACTGACACACAATAGTGTGTGGCTTACACACACACACACACACACACACACACACACACACACACAGAGGCATGTGGACATATGCAGACTGCTGCTTCCAACATTCATCTGGTTTCCAAACTTCTAGTCATTTGCTATTCTAATTCCTAACTTTTAAAAAGTAAAATAAACCTTGTATAATTGACACAATTCTTTAATATTCTATCATTAAATTTTTGGAAGGAAAATTTACAAATACTATTTTTTGGAGACCTACACAAATCAAAATAAAGATAAATAAAAAAACAATTTGACCAAACTTTCCCATAATCCTTTTCTACTGTTATTAATAGTACAGGTAATTAAGCATGTGTTTTTTAAATTATTTTTATATGTATTCTTATCCTAGCAGATTTTAAATAAATTGGATATATTTCATTTTAAATAAAGTAGAAATCATTAAAGAACAGTCAGTAAAACTCAAATATTAATTGGAAATTATCATTTGCTTTTTAAAATAAATTTTATTTTTATTTAAAGGCACTTAATTATTTAAAAAGGTGATATAGTGGATAATTAACTCACTAATTAATATAAGAATAAAAATTCACTAATACAATATTTTAAGTTTTTTTAAAAAAAACAAAACAAAACAATATTTTAAGTTTTTAAAAGTGTGTAAATATGACATTATCTTATTACTTTTCAGGTTTTGAAAACTCAGAATTTTATTTTAAATGTGACAACTGTGGTAGATTACTATAACATGAAAAGTTAAAAAAAAAAATCTCATTCCAAATGACAATTTTACTGTATTCATTAAGGACTTATTTTAAAATTAAAATTTAATCTACAAATCATATCAGAAATATATCAGATATTACTTAAGTACAATATTAATTTTTAATTTGCTGTAAATAGGATTGCTGGTTACCATGGATTATTTTAATTAAATTGAGGAATTACTTAGAATCAAAGTATCTAAAAATTTTAATTCTCTACTAAGTGCATAAACAAGAGGAAATTGAATAATTTAAAACATTTGCTAAAAATCTTTTGACCTTATTTAAATTCCAAATGTATTTACAATTATAAATTACAATTAAATTTAACATCATACTACTAAATAATATTCAATTTTCACATATACTGTAACTGCAATATTAATTTTAAAAAAACTAAAATGTTTCTTACATACGTTCTAAAGTAAAACTCATTCATCTCTGAAGCATGGAGATTATATATATCAAACTGCAATAAGCTTTGGTGGAAATTAAATTGAATTTTCTTGACTAATGATTTAAATAACTTTTGAGTATCATGATTTAAATCAATTTCACTCTAATTTAGGATATATGTTTTCTTAATTTATCTCCAGTGACCCAATGCAACAAAATCAAAGTAAAGACTTTGGTCTGATAATCATCAAACAGTGCAGATTTAAAAAATAGAGCTAATGCCATGCACAAAATGTCATAATCACAGACACATATGAGATGACATCAGTTTTACTGACTATCAAACTTGTATATCTTGAAACATCCAAGTATTTTGGATCATAGAATAAGATAAAATTGTGAAGTTTGAATCATGAGTTAAAACAGATGAAGAAATATGGGACAGACATTGTGGGCTCTCATTTTTGTTGGCTTTACAAAGAAATTAATCAGGTGCATTTGGGACAAACAGAATTGTATTTGAAGTGGACTATTTTATTAATATTTTGAAATGGAATAACGTTTTTTTTTAAAATCATCAATTATGTGAAAATGAGAACAGAAGTTCCACTTTGACAAGCAGAATGTCTTAAAATAAATACTGGAGGTGTATTAAAACTTATTAGAAAATGCTTGGAAAAAATTTCCCGTTTCACTTGACAGCTCACTCTAATGCATTAGCAGCTTCCTCCTGGGTGATGGAATTAATTCTGCCACAAATATATTTAGTACTTTTCAGGTCTCCTCCCCAGTAGGTTTCCACACTTCATTCTTTAATTTATTGCTGCTTTTCTATGTCTCGTGCTGTGTGGAGAAATGATAAGATATTGAAGAAAAACCGATAGCTTTGGATAGTTGACATAATCTGTTCAATTGTTTTTGGTACAGGTGTTTCTTTTCCCCAAGGAATTCTCAGCGTTTCTTTTCCTTTGAGAACCTTGCTCCAGGAAGCAAATTTGTATCAATTGTTATGCATTCTGATTGCTGATGTCACTCATTCTTTAGAGAGCACTTTGTTTCATATCACTAAGAAGTATACTTTTGAGATAATTTAAAGAGGAACATTGGAAAAAGGTGTGTTCTAAAAGTGGACAAGTTACATGATTCTGACTTTAGCTTTCTTGCTCTTTTTGTTTATGCTTTACTTAAAAATGTCTAAATGATCGACTTTTCCTTTGTGGTGGTGATCTATACTTTTCTTTTTTTAGCTGTCTCAAATGTCATCTTTAATTGTAACTATTCAGGTAGTTAGCCAGTAGCCTAGTACATAGTAATCAGTAAATATTCAGCCCCTGAAAGAACATGAGAAATAAAATCATTGAGATAAAAAAATATAACTAGATGGGAAATTCTTTTCTTTAATTACCTACTCCAATTCCAATATAGACTTGTGTTTAAATTTGTTTAATTCATTGTCTATTTACAGTATGACCAACACTGGATATTTTTATTTATTTTTTTAAAATATATTTTTATTGATTTCAGAGAGGAAGGGAGAGATAGAGCAAGATAGAAACATCAATGATGAGAGAGAATCATTGATTGGCTGCCTCCTGCACACCCTACCTGGGGACCGAGCCAGCAGCCGAGGTATGTGCCCTGATCGGGAATCGAACTGTGAACTTCTGGTTTGTAGATCGATGCTCAACCACTGAGATCAACCACTCTGCCACTTACTATTTTTGTGACCTTGAACCTCAATATTCTTACCGTAAAGTGAGAGGTTTGGACTTAATTATCTTTAGGGTCCTTTTCAGCATTGGATTCCAAGAAGCCCAGTTTATGAAGCTGAGTAATAATGCTATTTCCAACTGCCCTTTCCCTTTGAAAGCATAGCCAGAAAAGTTATTTAAGTGGAAAAAAAGATGAGCAATTTAAGTATATGAATATATTAAATAATCTTCGTTTCTTTTTGATAGGATTTTTTGACTTATATTTTAGAGTAGATAAATGAAGCCTTATACAAGATAATTTTTAAAAGGTTTTTAGGATATTTCACCTTGAACTATAATTTGTAGTTCCTACTTAGAACTACATATTTTCATAGGGTTTGTAATCATAGCCACCATTTTTCTTATCTCGCCTCTTTTTGGTCTTACATTGTTGAAGGAAGAGGAAGGGCTATTGTTCTTTGAGAATAACATCCCACCTAAGGAAACTTTAGAGAAGTTATAAGTTTTGTGGCGTACTTAGGCATACAGGCAATAATGTACTGGTATATTTGGTTGCTCATGATCAGACTAGAACACAATATATAGCTTTAT
The DNA here is from genome assembly GCA_025583905.1 of Ia io. Lineage (NCBI taxonomy): Eukaryota > Metazoa > Chordata > Mammalia > Chiroptera > Vespertilionidae > Ia > Ia io. The sequence continues at coordinate 24,527,223 of JAJQQW010000009.1, forward strand.
CCTTCCCTCTTCCTTGCTGACTGACTGAATAATATATGATGACTGCTGTATGTATGATGACTGCTCTCGTAGCAATATGGAATACAAATTCTACTGATTTAATTAGGATCTTCTTATTAGAATTATACAGGCAACATACGCATTTTGTCTTTACCAGCATACCTCATGTGTTTTATGTTACTAGCTGGATGTGTTTTCCAAATAATATTTATGAATCAAATATCTATAGAATATAATAAAAGGGAGATTAAGGAATTCATCTATTTTCACAGACATAGAAATAATGTCACATTACACAACAGGAATTGTAAATTTATTTTATAAAAAGTAGTTTTAAATTATCCTTTAATTTGCAAATTAATAAACTTTTATTTATCATAGAAATAACTAGTACAACAGTGGTTGTAATCTAACATATTGTTCCCTGATGTTTCTGTTTGAGTAATTTATATTTAATTTTGGAATTTAAAATTTATTTTATGTAGATCTACAGAATGGAATGAGGTTGAAAATAATTTTATTTTTCAAGTTAGACTGTTACACTTCAAAATATATTGGACTGAATTTCATTCCAATTTAAAATTACTTTAATTAGCTCTTGATAATTGAGGTTTACTATTAATTAACTGTTTCTCTTTTTTTTAATCATTTCTCTTTCTGGTCTCTGGATTTCTCATTTGTAAAATAAATAGTTTGAACAGAAAATCTCAAATTCACCTTCATGCTCTAAACTTCCTTGATTATAACTGTGCTTATAAGCTGTGTCAAGCTTATAATGAACATATGTTCTCTCAAAGAATGATTTCAATGCATTTGAGGATATAACCAAGATTATTTATTTTCAGCCTCTTCAAAATCCAAATTTGCCCAGTGTTGAATGAGTAAAAACTGACATTAAAGTTTTGCTGATACGCATCCTTCTTCCATTCATGAGCAGGTGACTTAGCCAAAAATGTATGTCTAATTCATTCTGGCTATCTTCACAAAGGGATTATTTGCCTAGCCATCAATTGCAATTGTGCATACCACAGAATCAGATGCAGAACTTTACTTGGTCCAGATTTGGTTTATATAAAAAACACAACTATTTATTTTAACAATAACAGTATTTTCCTTAAACCTTAATAACAAATTATTTAACACCTGTTCCTGTACCATGCAATGTTCTAATGCGTGGGCAAATATGCTATGCACACTATTAGCCATGTTTTGCTCTCTTTGAGATTTCATTTGAATGTATATATATGAATGGAGTGGAACTACACAATAAAAAAGTAAGCAAGGTAAAATGCCATAATACATTAAAAAACTAATCTAAGAAAACAAAATAACTGACAGGCTACTTCAGATAGTGTAGTCTGGGTAGCAAGCTCTGAAGAGGTGACCTTCATACTCTCTTATTGCCTGCTGTGCCATGGAGGTGCTGTCACTGGCCCTGAAGCACACAGGTGTGAGAGTAGTTATCAGGTTCTGCCCATGTCATACATTTTTTGATTATTGTTTTGGCTTTTTATTGCCCATAGACTATATATAGCAACTGTTCCCAAAGCGGATCAACCATTATAGACATTGGATGGACCCAAACTAATGGATGCCCTCAACTAGAAGCAGAACACTGGAATCTGCACTTTAAAAATTCTCAATGTGAAATGATATTCCACCATATTTGGGAACTATCTGAGGTTCACACTGTTGAATGAGGTTTTGCCTTTCTAACCTGGCACAACTAATCTTTCCCTTCTCACCTCCTACACACAAGTGCTCTCCCTCCGTGCACGCACACAATAGTGATGCACATACACTAATAGGCATGTACCATCACAAGGCTGACACCTTCTCTTTGACTGGATTGCCATCCTAGCAAAACACCCTTCTCCTTTTCCCCTGCTGTGTGCTCTCACACTTCTCACCACCTCACTGCTTCTCTGATGAAACCACATTGTTCCTTCAAAGGCCAGTTAATTTTCTCCTTTGTCACGTCTTATATGGTGGCACTTGCAACTTCTTAATACTTTCCTCCAATCTGCTTCATTAATTGGGTTTAATGATCATCCATTACACAGTCACAAAATATTTTTAAATGAAAACAATATAAAATATTCCAATTTTTAAATAATTTGATTCAATATTTTTTGCATTATTTGTTTTATACAAAATGTTGCCTTAGTAGTTTACTGAAATGGAGATATTCTGTGGAATCTCTTACTCTCCTTTATTCATCATATGTTGAATCATTGAATCTTTTTTCTAACGTGGCAATAGCTACCTTTGTCCTACTTGTTTTCAAAATACGGGCCTATCATTCACACTTTATTTGGCACTACTTTTATTTTTTATAGCACTGTTTTGTTAACATGCTCCACCAGTTCCATCTAAAAATCAACCTCATATAAAGTCCAAAGTTGTATTCCAGGTTTTCATCCTAATCCAGTTAAACTGTATTTGATAAAAGTGCTTATTGATTTTAATTTAAATCCCCTTTGCAAATATTCTACAAACTTTCCTAACCTAATTTCAGCTTGAGGTATATATTATAGACTAAGGCATTTGTTCTTACCTAATTTTTTTCTCATTCACTCATTGCCTTGAGATCCTGGTGCTACAGGGAGAGTCGTTTTTCATTTTATAGTGCTATTTTGATATTATTTGGATTTTTAAGGTAAGGTATTAATCACTTATTCTAGGTTAGTATATAAATAAGCTTAATAAAATTTTTGGTTATAAACCCTTTATTCTACTTTTAATTGATATACCAGCTTATATATTTATTTTAATTTCATTCACTGATTGCATTTATTTGCCTGAATTTTCTTACCAGCAGTTGCTATCTGAATTTTCATTAAATATTTCATAAAAGTGTTGCTGCTTTTAAGAAAGTGCAACTAACATTTTTGTTGTTGGCTACAGTGGATTTGAAGCAATGTGCAACAATTAAATGTGTGTGCGCCTGCATGCATGGATGTGTCTATTTGTGCATGTGTTAAATATTCTGGTTCCAAAGACATTCTTTTCAAGGGGAACAAAAAGGTGTTGGCTTTTTATTATATTGTGAAGCATTGGTTCCTAATCTATTTATTGTAAGAGTTTTAGCAGCAACATATTTCATTTAGCTTGGAAGTTTATGGAATATATTCATAATTCTTCTCTTTCATGAAAAACATGGAAAGAGAAGTAGTCCCCCAGTCGTTTCACCCAGAGCACTGGGGACAGCGTGACACCTAGCAGCACTGTGGGCCACTGTATTTTCTTTTAGGGAGCTGTCCTTACCTGCACAGAAGTGTCATTGGTGCCCAATCACAAGAGAGTCTTCTTTCTTTTGTTTTTCTTATGCAGGCTTGTCCATGGAGTTCCATTTGCATTTACCATCTCTTTCAGGTGTTTGCTCAAATAATTATTTTCCATGTAGGGAGACCATTTTCTGCATTGAGGAAATAATTAGTCTAAAAGCTGCCTTTTATTTTTGAAATACTTATTTACATTACATTGTTTCTTTCTCAAGAAATTCAGTGACTGGAATTTTCGATAAAATGTGGAATACAATTTTTGTGCACAAGGCATTGTGACATGGTTAGGGACTATTTATTTAATCATTTTACTATCAAATGTCCCCCTGATGTGTGTGTGTGTGTGTGTTTATTTCTTTTTTCTTCTTTTGTTTGGAAGGAGGAAGTTGATCCAGGTTAGCAAACTACCAGAGGAAAAATAAATTATAAAAAATCAAGGAAAGAAAATACGTTCTTTGTTTTCCTACATATTTTAAAGTATATTTTAGAGAATCATTTTCATAGATACTGAGCAAGCCTCAATTATATTATTTTCCCGACAGCTTTAACAATGGAGAAATGGTGGTAAGAATATCTATTTACACATCAATTTCCCCCCCCCCCCAAACAAAACTGAGTCAGTGTTCATCACTCTCTCTGTCAAACAGTTTATCTGTTCTACCACATACCCATTTACTATCTCCCCCAACCAAGGGCCAGGAAATACACACTAATCAGCTGAAGGAACTGGGAAAGACAGCAGCAGCAAGAGTATACTCTGACAGTCTTGGAGCTGTATATGGTACAGGGTCAGTATGTATCGCATGGAGAGCTCCATGTATTAAGTTATATCCAGAGGTTGAAATTTAACCTGGGAAACACAAAGTTAGTACTTAAACACCGTGGAAATAAGAAATAATCCCAATGGTCTATTTGGTCAGAAAACACATTGAGAATAATGCTCACCAATAGTTATTCAGGCCCTGTATGATCTAATGTAGGTCCACAGTCTTCCGCACAATCCCCAATGTAATGGCATTTGGGGAACCATTTGTACAAGTGATCAGATTAAAATGAATTTTTAATCACAAACATTTAAAATATTTTGAGAAAACCTACTAGATACAGGATATATGCTTCAAGGAAGTTTGTTTTGTTTTTAGTTTTATCATTTGTTGAAAGAAATCTGTGTGGAGACTTTAACTTACTGTACCACGTCATTTTCTGAAGACTGTCCTATGGTAATGAATTAGCCACTTTCATTTAAGCTGGACTCAAGCCAGTGACTGGAGTAATAGAATCTTTGTCTCATCAATCTCATGAACCATTTAGTCCCCATTTCAAGAGTAGTTTTAAGTCTATTTCTAAATGTGTATTCTATTTTTATATTATGCCAATCAAATATGCTCTCAAAGGAAACTTGAGTGAATAGCTCAATTATGCCTATTGATGCCTATACCCTCAATTTCAGGACCAGTGCTTTTGAATTACTGTAGGCAAAACTTAGATGTTTCCCATGGGGAAGAATAATGGAAGAGAGAGAGAAAAATGATCTGTTACTGTAGTCTTAGAGTTCAGTATTTTAGTTTAAATCTTTGTTCCCTTGACTGTCATTATGGAATTATAATGTTGATTTGTGATTTGCCTTCAATTTTAGGACATTATATTTATTCATTTGTCCATTAAAATAATTATCTCTGCCAAAAATTTTTGATATTTTTGCCAATATTACCACACAGATAATTTTGCATAATAAACATCTGTAATTATAGAAGTGTGATACTGTAAATGAGAATAGTACATGCACAGTTTTTGTAAGGGAGTCAAGACAGTCTTTTATGAATATGGTAAACATGGATTATTTTCTCTATTAGTTGTTTTAAGCTTTCTAGTAACTACCAAAAATTTTCTTGGATGTTGATTTTTAGCCAAAAGTTGGAAAATCAGTCCTGAATTAGCATATTTACTTTGACTTTCTGTACTTACTATTTGTAATTTGCACCGTATTAACTATATCTCTAAATAGCAGTTCTTCCAAAGAAATGGGTATTGGTCATGTCTTTGACATTTTATAGCTCTGTGAAGTCCGGGAGTAAAAAAAGTCTATGAATGTGTAAGCTGCATATCACTTTTCTTAATGACCAGACATGATGCAACCATTAGTACTACCTTATTTTTTTGAGTATGAGTGTGTCTGAATAAATTGGTGTGATAAGTCTAAACTTGATGAGGGCTGCTGGAATCTGGGCTGTGTTGCTTTAAAAAGTTTTTTTTTGGCCAGGACTTGAGTTTTTACCTTCATTTTTTTTTTCTTTTTGCCAAATTTAATAATTACATGCATGTCAGATAATGGTATTCTAATACATACAACCATATGGCAACCATTGTGTTTTGTTCAGCTTCTTTAAAATAATTGATTTTTCATTTTAGATAATCAGATTATTTTTGAAAAGTATTTATTATACCTAAATTCTCAAAGTATATTAAATACTGACATTTTACTATATATATTTTTATTATACACTTATCTGATTTTATGTACTGTCACTCTTCTTTTCTTTCCCTGGCTAAGCAGTGCCCTTTATCTCAAAATGTGGTGATTGTGTAGGCTAAACTTATTGATTTTTCAACATATGTCCAAATGGTGGAATATAAAATGTGAACAAACTAAAAAGTCTGTGTGAATTTTTCTTGTATCCATTTAACACGATTTGCACAATATGCAGCATGGCTGTTCCTCAGATCAAATTATTCTTATGGAAAGACTAGATTTTATTCCACTAGGTTGTCTGAAACCATGTGCTAGTGAATTAAATGGGAATATTAGTTTCATCTGTTGTCTTTTAAACTCTTCAACTGAAGGAAAACTAAACTTCAGATTTATTTGAAGAATTTCAGATTTTAAATAAAAACCATTTCTATACCAGAAGGACAGTCTTTTCACTATATCCTGAGCTAAAAAAAATAAAGTGTGGTTAAATAAAAAAGAAATGAAATGGACTACTTCCTGCAACTGATAATAAATGCCAAAGACAAATACTCCCAAGGTATGTTTTAGAAAAGAAATATAATTTAATTCAAAATGTTTTGAATAGATTTATAAACCACAGCATCATAAATGGTTCTTAAAAGAGGTTGGACTAGAACATGTGTCTAAAGCTAACATCAGGAATATAGCAGTTTCTGGATTGAATAAACATACATCAGACTTTATGGTAATCTTATAATTGAAAAATTATTATAAGTTTTTCAGAAAAAAAAAACTTTTAAAATTTATTTTTCTTGATTTCAGAGAGGAAGAGAGAGGGAGAGAGAGAGAAACATCAATGATGAGAGAGAATCATTGACTGGCTGCCTCCTGCATGCCCCACCCTGGGGATCGAGCCCGAAACCTGGGCATGTGCCCTGACCAGGAATCAAACCGTGACCTCCTGGTTCATAGGTCGATGCTCAACTACTGAGTCACATCAGTCAGGCCAGAAAACAAACAAACAAACAAACAACAACAAAAACTTTTAGAATAAACTCTCTAAAAGAACATTAAAAATTAAACAAATATTAAAAATATTTTCTAAAAGATTTTTGCTTACAAAATCGGAGATATGCATTTATATAACTCTTTAAGAATAAAGTATATGTGGCAGGATCAGAGGAGAATGAAAGGAGGAAGGGAGCAAGGGAGGAAAGGAGCTGAGGGAAGAGGGGAGGAGGAGACGTAGGGAGAGTCAAGGAAGAGATGTGCCTCATAGAGTTGCCAGGACAAGTTCCTATAAAATGTGGTGGAGAGGGCACATTATTTTTTCCATAAGTAAATTTCTTATAGAGTAAATTTTGCTCATGTTAAAGAAATGTGAAAACAAGTAGAAATTTCCATGGTGCTCCCAAATTCTATCCTGTCAATTTCAGGATTTCTTTGTTCAACTCTATATTCTTTTTCTTTCTTTCTTTTTTTTTTTTTTTTATAAAAATGTAAAACCTCAAGGATTCATTAACATGTTTCCCAAAGCCCTGGTCAGTATAGTTCATTGGTTAGAGCATTGGACTGAGCACCAGAATGTGGCGGTTCCATTCCCAAAGGCATGTGCCTGGGTTGCGGGTTGGATCCGCAACCAGGCCATGTGAGAGAACACGTCTCTCTCTCTCCCTCCCTCCCAGCCTTCCACCTACTCTCACTAAAAATCAATGAAAAAATATATACTTGGGTGAGGATTACAAAAATAGTTTTCCCATCAATTACCTTTAGATGGTCTTGAGTTTGTTTCATTGTGGTGGTGAATATAAAATCACATGTACATTTGTTTTTAAGGTCTTTAAATGGGGACAATAAGTATTTTTTCTTAAAAAGGGGATGGATAATTAGGTAAAAATAACTGATGAAATTTGTAAAAGTACAGACAAATTGAGCCTAGACTCTAAGTTTAACTCCAAAACAGCAGCATTCAACTTTCTTTTTTTTAACGTATTATATATTGGGTATGATTCTTTGTAAAACGTGTTGACATATGGTCATTTTTTAGAGCAAAGATATATGTTTAATTAACTCTTGAATAACTTCATTTTCAGGTGATATTTGTAGCCATAATCAGGGGTAATGGAGTTAGATTTTTTTCTATATGATAAAAATATTATATAAGTATATAAAATAATATATCATAATAAAATGCTAGTTTCCATGGTGTCATCTTCAAAAAAAAAAAATCTCAATCTGTAAGAGGTCAATCATTTCCCAAATTAGATGATCTATATTTTTACCTCTGGTGCTTATTTTCAAATAATCTTAATTAGTATGAAAAATATTCTTTTATCAGGTATTCTGAAGAAATATTCAATGTAAATCTATTCTTTCACAACTGTCAAAGAGGTTTTTTCGCCCCTGAAAACTGAACAATTTCTAACTCCAAAAGGACATATCTTTGAAAGATGAATGTATTTTGTGTCCTTTAGTTAGCTAATAGCTTCCACTTATTAAATATTCCCTGATGAGAAATTACTGCTTTTACCATCCAGTCTCCTATTTTAAAACCCTACTTCACAGGTATTTGGAGAGATTTAAGTGAAAAATAAGCCCAGTGAATGGCTGTTCAATTAAGGTGTAAAACCTTTTTAAGTGCCATTTCAAAAAGTGAGACTATATACTTGATAGGACTTAGAGGAGGGCATGTGCTAAAAAATTACTCATAATGATTTAATTCATTCATCTTATAGATTACAGTTTCTGCTCTTCTATTCATGCACAATGGGTTTATGTGTCTAACACCCATTAACACTATGATAGTTCTGTGCATAAAACAGAAATACATTTAAAAGAAATAGTTTATTTTCCTGTTAACTATGTAACCCCTTTCCTTTCTAGAGCTATGTAAAAAACTTGAATTTAGGCAATATTTAAAAAATTCCAATATAAGAAAATTTAAATTATTGTCAGATTTACTTTAGAGGGATCTCTTTATCATTTAAATTTGTCTTAAAATGACCGCCTTACAAATATATATATATATATATATTATTTTTTTTTTTTTTTTCTGAATGCAGTTATTTTGGATTAAATTTTCATGATGCTTATTGAATCATTATAAGATACTGGAACCTTAAAATTGATAAAGATTATATTGTAATGGATAATTGACAGCTTGAAAATGACACCTTTCCCTTGTTTAATCATTTAAAAGAAGACTTTCCTCTTATTTTTAGGTTATATTTTGACTGCATCTAGCTTCCTAATTCCAGCGTGGCTTTAGTGTAGACAGTAATTAAGACACTGATGGTAATATGTCCAAAATAATTTATTCGACTCATGGATTGCAAAAGCAGAATGTAGGGACATTTTTGGTGAGTTACTGGATGTGTTATTTGGGAATTAGCACAAAGATCTGGTACTCTGAGATTTGTTTCTGGAAATAGTGGATGCAATTTGCCAAAGTTCTCCAGAGCTACGGTGAGTTAGAATAAGGGTAACACACAGTCTTTATGTGGGTTATCTTCCTCTGTCATGCTTGGATGAATTTATAAAAACTCTAAGTAATATAATTGGAATGAATGATCACTTCTTTAATTACCTAAATTATGCCTTATTTGTGTTGCAATATACATAAAGTATGAATCTAAATAATGATTTACAAGAGGGATATAAATGTCATCCATAATTAATTAAGTAATTAATTTAAATAATTTATTTAAAATAGAACTAAGTCATAGCTCTTATTACTCTTTTGCTGAAAACTGGCAAAAGCCAGTTTCCTTACAATGGCCTATAGAACTTCAATAGAAATATAATAAAAAACACATAAGTGATTGATTGCACATCTAGTGATTACATTAATAAAGACAAAAAGAAACAGATGTAATTATGTCTAATAATATATATGATTTAAACCAACATATCCAAAGTATCATTTCAAGCTAATCACCAAGTATCATTTCAATCTAATCATTATTGAAAATTATTTATTAGCTATTTTATTTTTTTTAAACAATATGTTTTTATTGATTAATTTATTTTTATTTTTATTTTTTTTAGACAGAGAGAAAGGGAGAAGGAGAGAGAGAGATAGAAATACCCATGAGACAAAAGATGGATCAGCTGCCTCCTGCACACCCGCTACTGGGGATCAACCCCCAACCTGGGCATGTGCCCTGACCTGGAATGGAACAGGTGACCTCTGGGTGGGTGGGACAACGCTCAACCAACTGGACCACACTGGCCAAGGTGCTATTTTACATTTTTTATAGTCATCTTTGAAATCCAGTGGGTAATTTTACACTTACTGCTTCCCAGAATTTGGATGCTAAATTTTACACAGGAATGCTTATTTATATTTCATAAAATTTATCATTAAGAAAGTAGATTCACTTACTCAAGATTTTAAAATATACTTTAAATTTTTCCAGTTAACTGAATTGACTACTGGAAAAACAAATCCCTATAATATCTGGGAACATAATGACAAGTGTTTCAGTTTTAAAGTATAAATCAATGAACATTATGTAAAATAGAAACTCCCTCCCTCAGCTGCAGTAGGCACAGTTACAATGCTCAGTGACTGCTTGCTGGTGGTTACCAAATTGCACAGTGAAGCTGTATTTTTTCTAGCCACAGTTATCAGGTTATCACCCTGACCCAGTTTCCTACCACTCTCTTTCCTACTTCCTCCAGCCACAGGGCTGTTTTCCTCTCCCTTAGCCCTCTCCCACTGCACATTCTTTCTGCCTTGGGGCCTCTGCACTGTCTGTGTCACATGCTTTTCCTCTTGATATGGACAAGGCTAACTCCCACAACTACTTCAAATCTTTGCTCAAATCTCAAAATCTCCATGGGGCTTACCCCTACCCTGCTGTTGAAAAGTCACTTCGCAGCTCTACACTAATCCTACTCTCATCCTTTTCTTCTTGGAATTTATCTCTTGCTAACATCCTAAATGATTCACTCTTTTTTCTAATGTTGATTGTTTCATTTTTTCTCCCTTAAATAGGATATAAGCTTTAAGAAGTAAGGGATTTTTACCATTTTTCACCCTAACATGTAATAAGCAGCTCGAACAGTATCTGGCACATATTTGATGTGCGGTAAGGTTTTGTTGAATTGATAATTGAATAGCTTCCGACAGTAGAGTTTGTATTTACAAACTGAGATGTAGACTATGGATTCTATAGAAAATGAACTATTTCATGATAATTCTGTTTAAATCAGCCAGCTCTGTCCTTCACTAAACATCACTTGGGGAGAGAAAAGGGTTAGGGAGCATTGGAGAGAGCCAATTTCTGTTCTCAGCTCGGTGGCTGTGTAACTTCAGGTAAGCTATGTCACACTTCCAGGATCATCGAGGCTTTTCTTCTGGATGCTATGAGAAAAATTAAACAAAAATGACTGAGTTTCCTTCCAGTTCTAAAACTCCTACTCAGAGATACTCCTCTCAAACAAAACTCCCCAAAAGTTTGAATAAATATATCCACTGGGAACAAAATGCAATTTAGTGTAGCTCAGTAAGCAATCTGACGCTGTACCTATTTGCAGTGCTCTGCACTCCAGAGAGCACAGTAAAAGCTGAGCCCATGGTGGGGAAACAATGAACAAATAAACGAGAGGAAATTGGCGTCGCCAATATTGGAGACAATGAATAGGGAACCTATGATGGTTAAGAGCTTCTATATTGAGAGATGTGGATGTAAAATGCATTAAAATATGTTTAATTCAGTGCTCAGTTCCAAGCATTTTTCTATATATCATAATTTGAACCAATAGAAATGTAGCAAAGCCTGGAAGTGATATAATCTGCTACATTATAGATTTTTCTATAAATAATTGAGTTTTGTATGCCATGGAAGATGTGAAAATAAATAACTACCTGCAATTAGAAATCTTTTAGTGAAGAAGGGAATATTTGACATGGTAATATAAGGCAGAATGTAGAAATTTATTTATGAAACATACACATTTAATAAGATTCCAGGTGGGTAGGGGAAGTTATGCATTACAGAAAAGATAAACTTGTTGTCAAACCATTTTAACTTCTGTCTGCATTATTACATTTACTTAATATCTCCAGTTTGCATTTATTTTACTATCTTCATAATTTGGTAGCAAATACTAGTATGTATTACACTTTAGGAGTAAGAAACTAAAACCAATTTCTGCCTTTATAATTATAACATATATTTTCTCCAATATGTGTGTATATGTATATATGTAATTATGTTTTATATGAATCCACTTATAACTTTAGCACAATAAATTTACTTTAAACTATGCTATGAAAAGTGATTTTTCTCATTTTTTTGTTTTGTTTAACAAAGGGTGATAGTTTCATATTTGAAAAGAAAATGGAGAAAAAGACAATTGATTAAATCAAATTTAGTGATGTTAAAAGTACTTGTTATTATAAAGCAAGTACAGTGAGTTAGAAGGTTTTGTAAACCAAGTGGTTCCCTCCCTAACCCCAGCATCCATTCTCATTCTGAGACTTTTAAGTAAAAATTGGATTGTCCTGTGGTACCGCAGGTGACAGTGAGGAGCTGGCAAACTGGTCTCCAGTCTTGCACTGTGAGCACAAGGCAGCTTCTATGTGCTTGGCTAGGGCCATCCTGGGAAGGACTGAGGACTCCCCATTTGCAAACACAATTGTAACAGATGGAAAACTCCCTAGCAATCAAATGGATAAATTGTTTGTTTTCCATTTAAATAGGAAATTGTTTTTTGAATCCTTGAATTGTCAGACAATGTAATCTCAGTTTGTATTAGTTTTTGAATGATCCCATTGAGGAAGTGTAATAATCCATGAAATGTGAATAAAGTGGAAAACAAATGAAAAAAGTTAGTTGATTTTTATTTATTTATTTGCTTAATCCCTTCACCTTTTCAACCAGCTGTTAGTTGATTATTTCAATCCTTTTAGGGATGCAAGATTCTTACCAAAGCAATATTTCCATTAGTACTAATGAGGACTAATCGAAAACTGAAGTGCCCATTTAATAATTAACATTACCTCTATTGCTAGGACTATCCATTAGGTTACATCTGTTTAAAACAGTTGTAGACTTTCACTGAAGAATAGTCATAACCAAAAAACAAGTCAGGTTGGTATTTCTTAAATACTGAAACTCTTGTGTCTATCTTCTCTCTATAGTAAGCCAAGTTTAGGACCTAAGGAAAAAAATGTATTTTCAGGATAAGGTGGTTATCCTCACAAAAATTGCATATTTGTTGCGATTATTATTGCTGGTGTTGTTATTTTGTTTTGGGTTCTAATTTCTAAAATGCGCAGAATTTTTAACATATTAGTATTCATTATGGAAGTAAAAATATACAACTACATTACTTAACCAAGTGTGGCTTGTCCACATACATAAGATATACTTAGAATCAAGAATTTAAGGCCAAAGTAATCATTATTTCTTGGGGGAGAAATGTCACATTCAAACATAGCAACTTAATTATTCTCTCAAAATTCAACTCAATTGAATTAAAATTTAGTAAAATTTTGAGAGCTGATTTCATACCAGCAGTATTTTCCCATATATCCCTTTTGACAATACCACATAGCGGCATTGTGAAATGTAGCTGCATTATAAAGAAGGTTAGAATTGACTTGAATTTGAATAATAGTTGCAATGCTTAACAGTAAAGATTCAGAGTATATTATTTAGCTAGTGTGGAAAAATTTTAAAAAAGTGTGGCCTGGTGTACCTGTTAGAAGGAAAAGCCAAGATTTTCATCAGTTGTAACAAATATACTGCTCCAGTGAGGGGAATGTTGATAATGAAGAGACTTTGCTTGTGTGGATACAGGAAGTAAATGGGAAATCTCTGTGCTTTCCCCTCAATTTTGCTGTGAAACTCAGATTTGCTGGGAAGTCTGAGACACTGTCACAAACAAGAGGAGCCTAAGGTTATATAACGAGTAAATGTAATATGATATCTTAGATGGGATGGTGGAACATAAAAACGACATTAGGGAAAAAAAACGAATGAGATCTGAATAATGTATGGAGTTCGGCTAATAATGTATCAATAGTGGTGACATATGCAGTGACTTAAGATGTTAACAATAGGTGAAACTGGTTCCATAACATATGGGAACTCTCTGGGATCTTTGAAACTTTGCTGTAAATCTAAAACTATGCTATTATAAAGTCTTGTAACTACAGGGGGAAATAGTCAAGATTCTCTAGGTTTAAAAAAGTGTTGAAGCAGTTACTATGTGGCAATTCCTCTTCTGATGCTCTCTGTGAATGATCTCATTTAATCATCACATAAATCTTACAGAGCAGGTTCAATTATTATCCTTCCCAACATGAGAAAATGAAGACAATAAGAAGTGAACTTGTTCACATTAGTGCTGCAGCCAGAATTTTGTTGTTGTCATTGTTGGTTCTCAAATTACTTGGTTTCATGTTTGTTGAAGCAATAGATCAGACACCATTTGCCACAATAATGTCTGTCAAACTGGCCTGCCACAAAAACTCCAGCACAACCCTCACCTGCGCGGAACTGCCAGTGAAGGTGACTGGTTTTGCCATTCGCATCCACTTTATGGTATTTAAGGACAATCCACTTAAATTTTTCCTTATGTTTATTCATCTTGAGTGTGTGTAAGACTTGGCCCCTTGAGTGTGACTCGGCGTTAGAACCACTTCTCCAAAATAGACTCGCCCAGGCCGAAAACCGACTTCTGCACATGGGCCACGAAGTTTCAATCGCACTGTATGTGCGCGCCCGCACGTGGTATTTTGTGGAAGAGCCACACTCAAGGGGCCGAAGAGCCGCATGTGGCTCGCGAGCCTCGGTTTGCCGACCACTGGTCTAGGAGACCAATATTATTTCCAGATATCTCTTATTTTCTGTATAGGCTTATCATTATTGTATGTTCAGGTACTAAATTGTTTAGTCCTTGTCATTTTCTGTGTTTCCCTAAAAATCATAAGTGATTCATTTTAAGATGGTAATGATTATATATTTGAAATTAAACTATAAAGTCTCCAATAATTTATTTTACAAGTATACTACTTATCATTTATTTAACTCCCTCCTAAAGTTTCAATGTAAGATGATCTAGTAATCTCTTATGAGATATATTTTAATAAATTTAAACATTTTAAAATGCATTCCTCACTTAAACGTAAGATTAAATATTTAATTCAATTTTGACACAAAATTATGTAATTAATTATTTTTATTTTTTAAAATATATTTTATTGATTTTTTACAGAGGAAGAGAGCGGGATAGAGAGTTAGAAATATCAATGAGAGAAAAACATCAGCTGCCTCCTGCACACCTCCTACTGGGGATGTGCCTGCAACCAAGGTACATGCCCTTGGCCGGAATCGAACCTGGGACCTTTCAGTCCACAGGCCGACTCTCTATCCACTGAGCCAAACTGGTTAGGGCTGTAATTAATTTTTTGCCAATAGCTATGCTACAGTTGTGTTAATATAAATTATTTTATTTTTAATAAAAGTTAATAAGCAAAATTACATAGGAAATACCATTCAATAGTAAAGCACAATTAAGCTTTTTAATACCATGTGATGTGCTTTTTACTATTTTGTAGAAGTAAAGTCTGAGCTTCATGTTTGGTATACACAAGCACTAACAAGAAAAATAATTGCCTTTACAACTTTTGCTGGCTTGACTGTTTTCACTATTTAATTTTTAAATGCAGATTTATGTGCATCAAATATTTTATGAAATATGTATAGAAATATGGTTTTTATTTAGTAAGGGATAAATGCCTGGTAAGCATTTTTAGCTCTTTGTTCCACTGCCATTCTTTAAATGATCCTATTTTTAAAAGTTGTCTTGTAGAAAGAAAAAGAACAACAAACCCATATTTAGTAGTCAACCAATAACAATTCCTTTGTGTTTTTTGATATCTCAGAAAACAAATCATATTGAACCACATGGCATTAATATAAATAAACTGTTCTTGCCACAGCTAAAAGGTAATGATTGTGATTTGGGATCACCCACCAGCTTTTCAGAGCTAACAAGAGCAAAAGGAAGATGCTCAATCTGGGATTAACATAGCATCCTGTATAATACATTCATGTAGTCATATATAAAGCTGGGGTAAGGACTCTTTTGTAGCATTATATCATCAATGTAAAGCCTTACAGGAATCATTGAAACAAAGAGCATTCATATGCAGATTTCTTATCTCCAGAAGGCCCAGAAATTGTCTCCCAATTTTACATTCATAGTTTTCATTCACAACAGCCTAGTGAATAGATGTTCTCTGCAATGCTTCATTATTTCTTTCTTCTCCAAATGAGCCTTTAGCATCTATTAGGAAAGATACAGCCATTTCCCCCCTTGGGCATATTGAAGTGCATGTAAGGAACCACCTAATGCTATTTACAAACTTGTTTTTCTTCCCTGTCAAAGGCTTTCTTTCATCTTTACTCTTACTGTAGGGTTTTCAAAATAAACTTTAGGCACTCTGCACTTCTAGGGTGTCTAACATAACACAGAAATGTTAAGGATGTATTTTGCATTATAAAAAAGTAATGTTCTAGGTGTTCTGATTTCACCACAGTGGATTTCTGTTTAATGGTTATTTTGTGTTATTGATAACTAAGAAAATACAGTAATTACAAATGGATTCTGTTTAAATTAGATTTTTAAGTATAATTTAAGTTTTATTCCTCAAAAGAAAAACTAAAACAATTCTTAATGATAACTATATTTTGTAAATCTAGATATTTCTATGTAACAGGAGAAATATAAATATATGCAACTATCTAATTTTAAAATTTAATTAAAAAAAGCAGTTTTATGCACATGCATACTACACTATATTTTTTGTGCTACAGATATTTACATATAAAAGCTCGGATCCTTTGTGGAATAGCAGCATCATCATTATTTTTAGGGCACACAATTTCAATTTCTGTAGCTTCTTTTCTGCCATTTTTGTGCTATAAAGACCAAAATAGTGTATTATACAGTAATAGCCTAAGGCTAAAATGGACCATCACCTTATTTAAAATATCTCCAAATTTTATTTATATTTTTATATAAAGATGTACGTTTTCCCAAATAAAAACCTTTTAGAGAATACAGTAAGTCATGGAATCAAAATGACCATTATCATTACATAATAGAAGTTGTACAGTCATGTAAATCCAAGAACAAAGAATGTTTAAGAAGGCACACAATGCATTTTGACTCTTTTATACACTGTTGGCAACAAAAATAAAATTTTTAGAACAGGATATTACAAAAAAAAATTTAGGGGTAATTGGAATTATTGGACAACCAAGAGAGAAATTTTAAAATATCCCAAACAAACACCATATTATTTTTGTGAAATGGTGGAAAGACTTTTAAATGCCAGTAAAGGGAATCTATACTAATAATAGAGGGATATGCAAATTGCCTGGGACGCTGTCACAGTAACAGTAATGACCAAATAGCAAGCTGCTTGGGGCAACCAGGCTGGCAGGGGGATAGTGAGAGACGACCAAACAACTGAACAGCAGGCTGCGTGGAGTGATCAGGCCAGCAGGGGGGTCAGTAAGGGGTGACCAGGTAGCAGAGGGGGCAGTTGGGGGCGACCAGGCTGGCAGGGGAGGAGGTTAGGGGCAACCAGGCCAGCAGGGGGGGCAGTTTGGGGTGACAAGGCTGGCAGGAAGGGCAGTGAGGGGGCTACAAGTCCAGCAGGGGGGGTTTAGGGGTGACCAGGCTGGCAGGGGAAGCAGTTGGGGGCAACCAGGCTGGTGGGGGTGGCAGTTGGGGGTGACCAGGTCAGCATGGGGTGGCAGTTGGGGGTGACCAGGCCAGCAGGAGGGGCAGTAAGGGGTGACCAGGCTGGTGGGTTAGGCAGTTAGGGGTGACCAGGACAGCAGGGGGGGCAGTTAGGGGCGATCAGGCAGGCAGGCAGAGGTGGTTAGGGATGATCAGGCTGGCAGGGGGGGCAGGTAGGGGCAATCAGGCAGGCAGGCAGGTAAGCAGTTAGGAGCCAGTGTTCCCAGATTGTGATAGAGATGTCCGACTGCCGGTTTAGGCCTGATACCTGGGATCGGGCTTAAACTGGCAGTCGGACATCACCCGAGGGTCCCGGATTGGAGAGGGTGCAGGCTGGGCTGAGGGGACCTGCCCGCCTATGCATGAATTTCATGCACCAGGCCTCTAGTGTGAAATAAAGTGCATCAATTAACTTGATTGCAAACTTCCTCATTAGTCAGTTCCTAATGATCTTATATATAACATAGTTAGGAAAATAGCTCCCTTTAGAAATTTTATTATATGCCTCTTACCTACTATTTTATGTGAACATTTCAATGAATGGTCACTTTAGCAAACCATGGGTTCACAATTAGTCAAAACCCTATCAAATTTATATCCTTTCTGTTTTGATGATGTGTCAAAGTGATTTAAGTGCTAAAAGGGAAGTAGGAATTCAACAAAAGCCAAATGATATCTTCAAGTCAGGCAATTCCAAAGATACAGGTTCAATTATATAAATCAGTGAGATTATACATCATATACTCACAGTTATTAATGCCTCAGTTCAGAATTATCAGTAGAAATATCAAAATAAAAATCATAATGAATTTAATGTTACCTCAGTTTTCTTTCTCCTTGAGTATAAACATATATGAAATATATGTATGTACAATGTTAGCTATATCATCATCAATGGTGTTTTTTCATGCTGATGGCACATTCAGATAAAGAGATGTTTTAATTGCATGTTTGAATTTATAATCCTCAGATTACTCCACACTTGTTCACTTCTTATATAGCTACTTATATTAGATAAACTTATCCTATCTATATACCACTATGTTCAAGTTTTTTAGTTCTTTATTAAGAAATCTTGGAGTAGTTTGCTTTCATAAGACTATTATTCTACTAGAGGCCCAGTGCATGAGAATTCATGCACTGGAGGAGGGGTCCCTCAGTGCAGCCTGCCCCCTCTCACAGTCCGGGAGCCCTCAGGGGCAGGAGGCGACCCGGCGATCAAGGGAAGGTGATGCCCCCATCACACCTCTGCTGCTGCCACTGCCGGTAGCGCAAGCCTCAGCCAGCCCTGGTTACCTGAGCCTTGGGCGGCCCTGGGCAGCTGGGCAACCACCATCTGAGGCTTGCCTGTGCCTCGGGCCTCAGCTGGGCAGCTGCCATCCGAGGTTTGCCTGTGCCTTGGGTTGGCCCTGGGCGGCTGGGGGCTGAGGGAACTGGGGGACTCTGGAGGCAAGAGTGCGGAGCAGCTGGACCTGCCTGGGGGTGGGTCCAGCCATGCCACACCCCTGCTGCCCTGGGAGCCGCTATCTTGTGGCTGTGGGCACCGCCATCTTTGAGGGCATGACAGTCAATTAGCATATTCCCTCCTATTTGGCTGTGGGCGTCACCATATTTGTGAGGGTGTGATGGTCAATTAGAATATTCCCTCTTTATTAGGTAGGATTATAAAATAAAATTTTAAAATATTTAAAAATAATATTTATATTTTTAAAAATTATGATGCATTTTGTCCTTATAGTAAAACTAATTATTTAAATAAAATCTGGGACTGTCTATTATATGTAGAACACAAAAATCAGAAATATTTACTAGTAATGAGGAAAATTGAAAAACTTTTGAATTTAAGGAGTTCAAGGCACTACCTACATTTTATTTTACAATTGATATCAACATATTATTACAATTCTGGTAAAATCTTAAAAATGTTATAGAATTCTTCGGTTAACCTCTTTCCACCCACCCACCCTTGCCTTCCCTCTGAGATTGATCCGTCTATTCCAAGTTCTATGTCTCTGGATCTATTTTGTTCATCCCCATTTATTTTGTTTTTTAGATTCCACACTTGAGTGTGATCATGTGATACTTGTCTGAATTGCATTTTTTAAGGTTCATTTTATATCTAATCACTTACTTTTCTGTTAAGGTGGTAACTGTTGCATCAAACAGACAGGAGTGTGTTCAGCCAGCTACTTACCTACTGACTATGGGTCATTAATTTATGTCTAAAATTACAATGTTACCACATGTAAAGTCCTGTCCACAGTGCATCATGCCTGGTAGGGACACAATATGTGGCAATGTTCTCCATTCTGTGACTCTGTTTTGAATGTGATTTATCTATCCCTCTATATATTTTTTTTTCTATATTTTGTGGATAATGGTTTTCTTTAACTTCTGCATAGAAAATCAGCTTTTGTAGTACCTTTCCAGGATTGATCATCTCAAATAATCCTTTTGTATCTGGAAAGTGCTGTAGTCTGAATGTGTGTGTCCCTCCATATTCATGTCTTGAAATGCTAACCCTCAAGGTGATGCTGTTAGAAGTGGGTCCTTCCGGTGGTGAGCGGTATAGGGGGCTGGATTCATGCTGTCCGAGGCCTGAGAAAGGTCCCAGGCCCCCCCACCCTGAGAGGTTTCAGTGCCTGCCCAGGAGGAAATGGTCTCTCCTCAGACTGAATCTGCTGCTGCCTCCACAATCTTTTCTTTCCAGCCTCCAGAACCTCCAAAATACATTCCTGTTGTTTACAAGCCCCCCAGTTTATCAGTCCCCAGTGATGAGGCAGGAGGATAGGAGTGCCCACGGTGGGCTCAGCGGGAAGGGAAACCCCCTCCTGCCGACCTGCAGTTCCCCAGCTTCAGTCTAGCAGCTCCCCAGGGCTTCGGGAGAAAGGCCACTGTTCCCCTGCGCTCTCGGAGCGGACACGTGGTGTGGTTACAACACAGTGTGTACCGCTGTCTGTAATGCAGATCTGTCTGTCTGGATAGAAACAAGGGGTGTTTCAAAGAATAAGACAAAAAAGAGCCGGAGTACACAGCAAAAAATAATACCCGTATGTCACTGGCAAGCCTTTGTCAGCTTGATGCTAGAGCAGTTGTGATAGATTCCTGAGAATTAATGTCACACAAAAACTTTCCTAAATATCACCTGATTTTTTCTCACAATTCTGAGATTTTATTGTGACATATATATTATTCACATTTAATAGAGGAGGAAAGGAGAAGAAGAAAAGTTAAATTATTTGCTCCAGTTTGCCAATTAGGAAATGACACATTCACATCTCAGGTCATCTTTTGCCGTCCATATTCACTACACACACACACACACACACACACACACACACACACACACACACACTGAAAGCAGATTACTCTATTGAAAAACCAAGGCAAATAAAAAGCATCATTAGAGCCCTAGCCGGTTTGGTTCAGTGGATAGAGCATTGATCCACCTACTGAAGGGTCCTGGGTTCGATTCCAATCAAGGGCACATGCCTGGTTGCAGACTTCATCCCCAGTAGCGGGCATGCAGGAGGCAGCCAATCAATGACTCTCTCTCATCATTGATGTTTCTCTCTCTCCCTCTCCCTTTCTCTCTGAAATCAATAAAAATATATATTTTTAAGAAAGCATTGTTAGAAGGGCAGGGAAAATAGTAATATTTAAAAGATTAATACATACTTTGCTCAGGGCCTTATTAAATATCATGTCATATTCTTGCAAGATAAATTAAACTGCATGCACACTGTGCAGTGTAGTTGAGATTCTTGTTGTATCCCAGCGTGCAGGCCACATTATTTTTCGATACATGGACATAAATGTGACTCTTTATGAAGGACAAAGTTATTTCACAGTTCTAAAAGGCCACACTCTGTCTTCAGAACAATGAGTACAGATTGAAAAACGCAAAGCCCTTTGCTTTCCATATTTTTTCTCTCAGTTAATGGCATAAGTCACTGAACTTTTCTGAAACTCAACACATTTCTTGACCTGTGACACAGAAGTGACTTGTTAACTAGGTGCCTGAGTGCTTGACTACACAACAATGACGGTTCTCTTCTAGATGTGTAGACTTTAAAAAACACGGGTGCGAGTTCTTTACAGGTGCAGTGGGTGATTTTCCAGTAAAAGCCTGAACAAGGGCATTTTACACTGCGGTCTGGAAAACAAAATCTGAAAGAGCAAAGGCATATTTGACTACACGGAAGTGTGTAGTAATGCTAGCAGCAAACACAATGTTTCACTTCCCCTGCCTCAAACACATGCTATTCAGTAGAATCCAACAAACTGCATATGTCCTAAAGAATTTTTTTCAGAAAGATGTTTGTGCAATAAGTTTCCAAGTTGCTTAACATATCATTTTATAACTTTGAGGATGCTGTATTTGGTAGATTGTAGCCATCTGTGTGTTTCCATATCTCTGAAAAAAAATTAGGTAATATATGATGTCTGTCACCAAGATATGAAAGTTTATTTGTAATACACTGGGATACAAGTGACAGTTCTTGACCTTAATGAGGCTGGAATCGGTAAAATTAGGATGCAACAATGGTATTGCCTGAAGAATAAAAAGGGAATTTTCGTATTTCACCTTTCTTTTTGCCATCAGGGAATTTCTGATTCAATTTCAATCAAGATATGTTATTAATATTCCATGTAACAGAACTTACTTTTCATTCTCCTTTCCCTTTCACCTAAACTTGGGTAAGGATTATGGACACTATAATTGCTTGTGAAATGCTGTTTTCTCTTTTTACATACATGATCTTGAATGTAAAGGAATCATACCTGTAGGAAAGACAGTTCCTAATCAAGTCATCCTTTTCTTTCTCCTAAAGATCCAATTAAGGATTTTTGACTGTTAAATCACCTATCGGATACCGTATGGTATTTAGTTTTGGGGAACTCAAGTCAACGATAAGAAAATAATCAAAATGTCTTTCTCTACATCCGGAGAAGCTACATTAAAATAAACAAAAGTAAAAAAGTCCTTTCTCATTTTTCTCCTGGTCTTTCTTTTTTGGCCCATTTTTATCCCAAATATTGTGCCTAAAATGTTGCATAAGCAAAATAAAGGCATATAAGCACAAACTCTCACAAATTTATATGCTTCACTGTCACGGAATGGCACAACATGCATTCCATGGAAACAGAATGGTGTTAGCATTGAATTTAAGTTCCTGTGGGAAGAAATAACCCATTAAAAATAAACCTATAATGATCGATCCTATTTCTACCCACATTAAATACTTTCACTGATATACCGACTGAGTCATTAGCATGCAATGAAGTACCCAATTATTATATGCCCTGCTGTTCTCAACTCTTGCAGATTGTCAGTCCTCGGTTTGAAATAAGCTGCATGATGTGAAAGGCATCACTCTTTCTGACTGGTCTGCTGAGCTGACATGCTTTCTAACTTCCTTAGGCTTTTCTTTAGTTACATGTCAATGCTAATAGCATGATCCATGATTTTGGTTTTAAAACAATTTACATAGCAAAAGAATCCTTAGCAGTTTTTCTTTATGTGTTCCAGAGTTTATTTCCCCCCCAAGAAATATCTGAAATGTTTACACTAAGATTTGCTCTTAATGGCACCTAATCTTAAGGTCCTTCAGTATCTAACTATCACTTCTGTACAATTTGTTTAGGAAAAGAAAACAAGAACATCAGAATAGAAACATATTAAACTAGTACTGCTTAATGCAGAGCCACTAGCCACATGAGCAGTTCAGCTGTGGCTAATCTGAGATTTTAACAATTTAGTATGTATAAAACAAAGAATGGAATATATTCATAACTTTTATATTGATTATCTGGTGAAGTAATATTTTAATAGATTGCATTAAGTATAACACATCAATAAACACATTTACCTGTTTTTCATTTTTAAAATGTGGCTACTAGAAAAATAAAATTACATATGTGGCTTGTGTTTGTGGCTCACATTTGATTTTAATGGAACACCCCTGTATTTGACAAATGTATTAACTATGCTGTATTTTCAGTATATAATTCAATATTATGTTAATCTGAGTTCATTCTTAAGATTCTTAAAAATTTGGGGGGACTAATTACTATTAGTCAAGTAGACATACTACTTGCTTCATATAATTTCTCAATTACTTTTTTTCTTTACAATACATGTCTCTTTATTTTCTCCCATTAACTATTTAATCCTTCCTTGTACTTGTCAGAAATCTCTTCAAATATATGGGCTTTAGTCTTAAAATACAAACTGACCATGTAGGTGTAATATATAACAAATTTGGGCCTCTATGCATATTCAATATACCAGCAATTAATTCTCTAAACAACACCATGCCATTATCTCTTCTATTTCTTGATTTTTTTTTCCAATAAGCCCATGAATAGCATATTGCAGTCACCTGGAAATACTTAACGTACAATTGTTCCTGAGCAGAGTGACAGAGTGGGCATGGTGACTGCAAGTAAGGGTTAAAAATGGCACATCCTTACAGTAGGAACAGTCTAGATTGGAATTGCCTTGTTTGATAAATCACAAAGATGTCCTGGCAATAGTTGCCTTATTTCCACATAGAATGCTTTAAAAAGTTGGCTGCCTCAAACCACATTTTAATGAAACTTTTGAAACAGTGAGAAAAATTCTAGCATAGTACCACATAAGAAAAACAAGATTTGGTATTAGACATTGTCATTAAAATTCTCAAGAATGAGCCTTCTAGCCTAGAAGTAGCTTAGGCAGAAAAAATAATGTTAAGTGTCTTTTCATGTATATTATTTTCTCAGGCAAAATTTAGTTTATATTTCAATATAGACTCTGGTGAGCTGACCAAAAAACAAAAACAAAAAAAGCAAACAAACAAAAAAAAATAAGCGAACAGAATTACTCACAGAATGAATTCCATGCCTCTCCTACCTCCCTACCCTCTCATTTCTCCCCACCTCAACCCCTAAACCAAGTCTTTTCAGAAAATAGGACTAGGCATTTGCTGTCTGGTCTGGTGCAGTCAACTAAATAATATTTATTTTTAAAGAAAATATGAATTTATTCCCCCTGATGAAAGATATAGCATAAAAGAATAAATGTAGTAAAATATACTGAATCCGTTTTTTATCAGAGCATATCCAAAGTCAGATATAAATGTTAATAATGTACTTGCTCTTTAAAAATTCCGTTTGCATTGGAGGACACTAAATATTTGTGTCCAGGTTTCTCACAATCACAAAAGTGCAAAACATTGCAAGCCAGCGAAAGATGATTCTTCTGTATAAGAAGAATAAAAAAGAAGTTGTTTTTTTTTTATTCTCAATGTGGCCCGCACACAGAAAATATAAAGATGAAATTGGAATTCTAGAGCAGTTTCTTGAGGAAAGAAACAGAAAGGTCAAAAACTTCTGATGACAGCAGAAAAAGGTAATCCTTTTTGTAAGATCTAAAAGATGATCCTTCTGTCCATGAGTCTGGGTGTTAGGAAAGGTCAGTGAGTAGTTTACTGACTGTCTCCAGGGTTTTGGCTACATGATGCCAGATGTTCGGATGTTTTTAGATATTTATAGAGTTGGTATAGGATGAAAAAATTCTTGATTAATTATAGTGTATTTTTCTCTTTTCATCTGGCTATGTTTGATATCATGTAAACAAATCCTATGTAACAGTCATATTATGAGTTATTCTACTCATTTTTGCAAGAAAATATAATTATTTCACTACAACAAAATAAAATTAAGAAAGGTTTACAAAATTAGTTACTAATCTTGTAGGATACATAGATTATAGAGTTGGAAATACACGTTCTTTTTGCCCAAATTCAGTTCATTTTGGACTTTCACCACAAAAATATTATTTTTCTATGAAAAGGAAATATTAGGAAGTAGTCTTGGTTTTGAAGACATAACTCTTGTCCATATCTATTTAATTTGGAATGTTTTTTAATGCAAATGATCATTGTATTTCTCTGGGTAATTGAGAAGTTTCACATGTTATTGTGACCATTTGATGAGTGCACTCTTCTTGATATATTGAATTATTCATTGTTTTCAGGGGAAATTATTTCAGAGGGAGAATTCCATCTCTCTATAGAGTGGCACCTCCTCATACATTCTTAAGAATTCTATAAGGAAGCTCAGGCACAGATAGCTGCTGAGGTCTCTAATTTTTCTAATGATCCTTATCACTTTCTACATATTTCTGCTATAGCAATACTCTTTCATTTATTGTAAATGCCTGTTTTTAGACACTGCCTCTTATTCCTTTTAAATTTTCTCTACAGATCATGGCATTCAGTAAATATTTGTTTATTGAATGATGATTATTTCATAACAAATCAGAAAGAGCAGGTAGGTTAAACATGGACTTTTCTGTCTAATCCTGAGTGAATGCTTGTTACCTACGATTCCTTTCTGACAGCTGTGTCTGTGAATTCTATATACGTTTCCAATTTGATTAATTCTGCTTGCTGGCCCACACAGTGAATTCATATTGGTTCCTGCCACTTTCCTCACAAGCAATGTAATGGCCCAATTCCTAAAACCAGCTGGGACACATGTATCTAAGAAATAAAAATCTTTGGAAATCTTTAATTATAAAATTCTTTAGAGAGCCAACTGTATAAATTTTACAACTGTGGATAAACACTAACTGCAATTTGGTGTGATAAACTGTTACACATAGTATTTATAATGGGCAAAATTAAGTATGCAGGCTGGCAAGAATCAGAAAGACTACTTTTCCCCCCCCCAATATTACTGAAGCTTGTCTGAAGTCCTCATTTATTTGTATTGGCACATGTGATGTGATAATACCTTCAGAATCAGATGAGTAAATGCAGAATACTGGTCCTTGTTAGGTAATAGGCTCCTGAAAACAATAGCAAACAAGTCTTTATTTGGATCAAATAAACAGAAAGAGGGGAAAAACTGATTTCAAGATTATAGCTAGGACTCATATGGTTAGAGCTGAAGTACCTTATGATGCCATAGTATGCATTATTAAACAAAACTATTACATACTGATTAGACATAAAAACCTCTTTCATAAAGACAGATGTCACTGCATTATACAACACCTATTTGTCCAATAAGAGATGAAGCTGGCATCGTTGTTCTTTCTATTGATGATTTCGTGGTCTGGAAATATTTTAATTGTTACTCTTAACTATCATTAAATGTGTGTTTCCATAGCATTGTAATACTAGAGTAGTGATTATCAGATATATTTAGTAAGCATGGGGAATGTAAAGACAACGCGACAAACTTGTCAATAGAGGTGAATTTGTTGTTGCCTTAGACAGTGGCTTATAACATAAAGATCTAGACTATAGGAAAGATCAGTCTTAAAGCCAAATAATTTCTATATAATTACATTTAATTATTGTTAATTGAAAGTATACTCAGCAATATTTGGGTAATCTGCTGCCTAATCTTAAACTATCGATCTCTAGGAGGTTGTCTATATTCTGAAGAAATCTTTTGATGTAAAATCTTGGCCTTTATAAATGTGGTTAGTTCTCCAAGCATGATTTTTATGTTAAAAAAAAGTTTTAGTTCATTATGACATTGAACTCTCTCCTTCAGAAATTAGAGACCAGTCTTGATTCCTTTGAAAATTCTCCCATTTTCCTCTCTTGAATATTTTGCTACTGAACTACAATGAAGTAATTTGACTATTTAAAAACTTGACACAATGCCTCATTCCTCACATCCAAGTCATTTAAATTCTTTCCTCAGTGCCTGTTTTCCACCAGAATGTGTCCAAGTTCAGACATTTAGACCAAAAGTTCATTATCAACTGAACTTTGGACTCACATAAAAGATTTTCAATAATTTATAATTAAATTTATATAAGAGGATTAGACCTGGTCAGAGGGGTTTCTATTTTATTGGAAAATAATATTTCAGGTCTAAGGACTTAATGGTAGTATTTCCACCCTTTCTCTAGAATATTTTTTGTCTTAATTAGGATGCATTTATTTACTTTTAGGCTTCCAGACTCTTCGTACTGAAAACAAGCTTCTGATTTGAATTTTTAATCCTCTAAAGAAAGCAGAGTGAAATAGGACAGCATGAGTTTTTCTTACCCTCAGTTCTTTTCTAGTGGTACTATGTTTACATCAAATATTGAAAAATGTTCCTTTTCCTGCATTGAAATGTTGATGTGACAAACATATTGAATTTCTCTCTCCTTCCACATCTCTATTGGCTGGAACAAGAAGTTTCTCTGGATTTCACCATAACTGTTGTTTATCAGGACATTTTAGTCCTCTGAACTAGTTCAGCATTGCTAAATGATAACAATATAACCTTCTCTTAGTTTATCTCAAAGTTTTCCCTGATATGTACTGAATTGATGTTTAAATAGAATAGGAACTAGCTGTCATATTTTGGGTATATATGTTTATAAGAAAATTTTTGCTTGATTTGAATCTTTCTCCATTTTAATTTTTATTCTGCCTAATCCTCTATATGAATTTTAAGAATAGTCACAATGGATTTGTTCATTTTATGTAAGTTAACTGTAAGATGCCTGTATAATATAAGTACATTTTTCAAACTCATTTTCCACTCTGGTAATACATGAAATATTAGATATAATAATTTCAATCAAGTATTGCAATAGACAATGATCATTTACAAAAGTGAATTTTTATGAAATGTTTCTTGTTTTTGTTTCAGTTTGTCCTTGCTTTTGCTTAAATAGAAAATGTTAGTGTCATAGATTAATAGTGGGCTTTTCTAAGCATTAATAATGAAAAGAGAATAAATACCAGTTGATAGCCTGTTAGCACCTTTGATTTCTCCAGTATCTGCCTTCAACTCTAGCGATTTCTGTGCTCTACAACCAAAGAACACTGTTTCCACTCCAGGCTCCTAGCATGATGAGACAGTACCTCCAAAGTGTGAATGGGGATCACCAGGAGTAGATTAACTTGGGGTGCTTGTCAAAATGATGAATGCGTGGATATAGTACTGACCCCATCCAATGGCAACTCCACTCCATAAACCCTTTGCACTCGCTTGCTTTTTTCTCGATTCCTTTATTCTAATGCTAACCTTGTTGAGTCACACTCGACATCCGAGTGCAAAAGGTTAAATCTGTAGGTTATTTATGTGCCCATTATGTTTTGAAATACCAGTCTAATTTACCCTTGTAACTCACCTCCTGGAAATCTAGAGTTGTATCAAGCTTTATTTCCCAACTAGAGGCCCGGTGCATGAAATTCGTGCACGGGAGGGGGGCTGTCCCTCAGCCCAGCCTTCACCCTCTCCAATCTGGGACCCCTCGAGGGATTGTTTAACGGGCAGTCAGGCATCCATCTCACAAGCCAGGACTGCTGGCTCCCAACTGCTCACCTGCCTGCCTTCCTGATTGCCCCTAACCGCTTCTGCCTGCCAGCCTGATCACCCCCTAACCACTCCGCGGCCAGCCTGATTGATGGCTAACTCCTCCCCTGCCAGCCTGGTTGCCCCTAACTGCCCTCCACTGCAGGCCTGGTCACCCCTAACTGCCCTCCCCTCCAGGCCTGGTCCCCCCCAACTGCTCTCCCCTGCAGGCCTGAGTCCCTCCCAACTGCCCTTCCCTGCAGGCCTGGTCGCCCCCAACTTCCCTCCTCTGCCAACTTGGTCACCCCTAACTGCCCTCCCCGGCAGGCTTGATCACCCCCAACTGTCCTGCCTTGCAGGCCTGGTCCCTCCCAACTGCCCTACCCTGCTGGCCATCTTGTGGCAGCCATCTTGTGTCCACATGGGGGCAGCCATCTTGTGTGTTGGAGTGATGGTCAATCTGCATATTACTTTTTTATTAGATAGGATAGAGGCCTGGTGCACGGGTGGGGGACGGCTGGTTTGCCCTGAAGGATGTCCCAGATCAGGGTGGGGGTTCCCTTGGGCCGTGGGATGGCCTGGGTGAGGGGCCTGTGGTGGTTTGCAGGCCAGCCACGTCCCCCCGCGACCCAAGCGGAGGCTCTGGTATCTGGGGTTTATTTATCTTCTACAATTGAAACTTTGAAGCCTGGAGCAGAGCCAAGCCTTCTGCTTGCTCCTTGGTGGCAGCCATTTCTGTTGGGATTTATGTATCTTCTATAATTGAAACTTTGTAGCCTTAAGCGGAGGCCTGGGCCAGCCAGGGTGTGTAGAAAGCTTGGCTTCCTCCATTGCCAGGGGCAACCCTAGCCTCCAGCTCTTTCCTGCTCCGTGGCTACTGCCATTTCTGTTTGGATTTATGTATCTTCTATCATTGAAACTTTGTAGCCTTGATTGGAGGCCTAGGCCAGCAAGGGCAGGTGGAAAGCTTGGCCTCCTCCATTGCCAGGGAAACCCAAGCATCCCTCCTGCTCTCTGTGGCTGTAGCCATCTTGGTTAGGTTTATTTGCATATTTGCTCCTGATTGGCTGGTGGGCGTGGCTTGTGGGTGTAGCGGAGTGATGGTTAATTTTCATATTACTCTCTTATTAGATGGGATTCCACACTAGCACCTCCAATTCATTCTACATATAGTTACAGTATTGATCATTAACATCTACTTTCTCCATTTAAAATGTCTTACTTTTCTGGATATCCCAAGAACAATTTCAAAGGTCCACCATCCCTACTCTATAACCCATAGCACTATATTCCTATCATAATAATCAACTTCACTGGTCCTGAGACAGAGCAGGATTTATCCTTTCAAAATAAGCCAGATGACCAAGTGAAAATACATCCATGCAAGGAAACATCTTCACATGAACTTCTGTTTTATGATGACTATTATAAATTTCACTTATAAAACATAAACGAGGGAATAAAGGAGTTTTGTGAGGTTAATAAGTTATTGATGAAAGATAAACCAAATATCAAATTTAAGAGATTTATACATATAAAATAATTTTTCAAAGCACTAGTCCAAAACTGTTGCTGTTATGGCCATGATCAGTTTTATTAAATGAAAACCACTGCACATCAAAATACACTAAGTCCTATATCCACTCTATTCTTCCTTTATGAGAGTGGATATATTATTTTAAGTTTAGACATGTTTTCCCAAAAGTGGTTTTGTCGACTTTCCTTGGGGAGGGAGTGTGCTGGAACAGTAGATGATTAGGGGAGGACAGAAATAAGTCCTTTCCTGCAGGAGGGCTGACAGGTAAAAGATTGAAGGTAAGGTAATTAGCAAAGCTAGTTGGGAGGAGAGATGCTTCTAGGACAGTTCCTGAGATGAATCTCTAAGTGATATCCCCATTTGTATACTGGCATAACAGCTTTCCATTTTAAATTAAATTAAAATATAATGAAGCAAATTTGATGACTGCCAAGTTTGTTAAAATTGGGACCTACATTTACTCATACTTCTCAGTTGAGCCTATGCAAAAGTCAGGAGATTTAGTGTACTCTTGTAGTTTTTATCCCAATTCCAACAGGAAACAAACAAATATTTATGTGTATTTATTTTACTCTATGTGTATTTTAAACCTGTTATAAATAAGTTCTTTTTAGAAACTTACCCAATCATTATATCTATCCATATATATAAAAGACTAAGCGACCGAATGAACAAATAGTCAAACGACTAGTCGACCAGTTGCTATGACGTGCATTGATCATAAGAGGGCAGACACTCAATGCAGGAGCTGCACCCTGGTGATCAGTGTGCTCCGACAGCCAACCTCCCCTGGTCGGCCAACCTCTTGTGGTCCCTCTCCCTGACTGGCAGACCCCAAATGACCCTGATTAGGGCTGCTGGCCAACTTCCTGCAGTCCCTCCCCCTGGCCAGCCAAACCTCCTGCAGCCCCTCCCCCCAGCCAGCCAGCCTCATCAGCCCCCATCAGAACCTCCTGCGGCCCCTCCCCCTGGCTGACCAAACACCCACGGCCCCTCTGCCCAGCCAGCCTCCCGCTGCCTCAATGGTCCTGATTGTCAGCCAGGCTGAGGGACCCCACTAGTGCACGAATTAGTGCACCAGACCTCTAGTATAGTAATAATTACTTAAGAAGTAATTTTTAATGAGTTTCAAACAATTAATTGGGTCCTGTATTCAGCTAGTAAAATGGTTCTACCAAAGCAATAAATTATTCTCTTCCTTATGGCCAAACATTTAATCCTCTCTCTATATAAAAGCCTAAGTGACTGAACGACCGGTCGACCGGTCACTATGATGCATACTGACCACCAACCTCCTGCAGCTGGCCAACCTCCTGTGGTCCTTCCCCCCAGCCAGCTGGACCCCCCATCAGCCCCAATCAGGGGGACCAGCAGGCCAACCTCCCACAGTCCCTCCCCCCAGCCAAGGCAGCCAACCCTGCCATGATCTCTTCCCCTGGCCGGCAAGACCCTCTGATCAGCCCTGATCACCGACCAGGTCAAGGGACCCTATCCATGCACGATTTCATGCACCGGGCCTCTAGTCCTATACAATAAAGAGGTAATATGCAAATTGACCCTCACACCCTCACAAAGATGGCTGCCTACAATGAGGATGGCAGGGTGTTAGTGAGGGATGACCAAATGACTGAAAAAGCAAGCTGTGTGGGGCTACCAGGTTGGAAGGGGAGTTAGTGAGGGATGACCAAATGACTGAAAAAGCAGGACTGCAGGGGGGGCAGTTAGGGGTGATCAGGCTGGCAGAGGGGGGCAGTTGAGGGGGACAAGGCTGGCAGAGGGGGCAGTAAGAGGCAACCAGGCCAGCGGGGGGGGGAGCAGTTAGGGGCAATCAGGCGGGCAGGAGAGGGCAGTTAGGGGAGACCAGGCTGGCATGGGAGGTAAGTTAGGGGTGACCGGGCCAGCAGGGGAGGGCAGTTGGGGCAACCATGCCTGCAGGGGAGGACAGTTAGGGGCAACCAGGCCTGCAGGAGAGGGCAGTTGGGGGTGACCAGGCCAGCAAGGGAGGGCAGTTAGGGGTGACTAGGCCAGCAGGAGAGGGCAGTTGGGGCGACCAGGCCTGCAGGGGAGGACAGTTAAGGGTGACCAGGCCAGCAAGGGAGGGCAATTAGGGGTGACCATGCCTGCAGGGGAGGGCAGTGGGGGGTGACCAGGCCTGCAGGGTAGGACATTTAGGGGTGACCATACCAGCAGGGAAACAGTTAGGCATTGATCAGGCTGGCAGGGGAGTGGTTAGGGGGTGATCAGGCTGGCAAGCAGAAGCGGTTAGGGGCAATCAGGCAGGCAGGTGAGCGGTTGGAGCCAGCATCCTGGATTGTGAGAGGGATGTCCCAGATTGGAGAGGGCGTAGGCTGGGCTGAGGGACACACCCATCCCCTGTGCACAAATTTCATGCACCGGGGTCTAGTATATAATAAAAGCCTAATATGCAAATTGACCGACCAGTGGAATGACCAGCGGAACTACCCATCGCTATGATGCGCACTGTTCACCAGGGGGCAGACACTCAATGTGGCAGCTGCCCCCAACCCACAGGCCCTAGGCCAGCCAAGGCAGGTTCCAGCAGAGGCCCCCTGATTGCCCCACCGGTTGCTCTGCAGAAGGAGGCAACCAGTGGCAGTGGCAGGGGACATTGCTGGCAAGCGGGTGGTGCCAGACTGGCCATGGCGGATGCCAGTGGTGACTCCCAATTGCCTCCTAATCGCCCCACAAATTGGCCCTGATTGGCGGCCAGGCCTAGGGACCCTATCGGTCCATGAATTTCATGCACTGGCATTCTAGTAAGTGTATATTCATAAATGCACATATATATTCACATATTCATAAATATATACATACTAGAGGTAGGTGCATGGGATTCGTGCACTGGTGGGGGGCGTGGCCTGCGGTGATCAGTCTGCTGTGGGAGCACCGCTCATCCTGGTCAGCCAAGCTGCCCTCTGAGCGGCTGCTCCCTGTTCCAGCATCTTCCGTGAAGCCGGAGAACTCGCCTCTCCAGGGGACCCACTTGGGGCTGGGCCCACGGACAATAGCACTGAGAGGTGGCAGAGTGAGCCTCAGTCCCAGCAGCAGCCATAAACCTGCCTCCCAGCCTCCACAGTCAGCTCCGCGAGCCCAGTGGTGGCACTGCGCAGCCTGTGGGCATCCAGAGGAGGTGGCAGAGAGAGAGGAGGAGGAGCCTGGGTCGAGGAGGCAATAATCGCAGCCCGGGTTCCTGCCTGTTGGCCTGGGGTTCACAGCAGGAGCAGCCACTCATCCCAGTCAGCTGAGTGGCACTCCCACTGTGGTAGTGCACTGACCATCACGGGCAGCTCCTGCGTTGAGCGTCTGCCCCCTGGTGGTCAGTGCACACCATAGTGACTGGTCGACCAGTTGTTCTGGTCCTTCCGCCGTTTGGTTGCTGGACTTTTGTTATATAGGATATATACGTATAACCACATAGCTACATATGCAAAGCGTAAGTGGAAATAGGGGGTGGTAGAGGTTAACATTGCTATGGTTTAGTGCTGATAAAATGTAAACAAACAAACAAACAAACAAAAACAATGAAAAGCACTTTGAAGCCATTTTCTTTCTAAATATGGATCAGTAAGTAGTTTCATTGTTTGCTTTAAAATGATGGTAACTTTTCATATCAGGTAGAACATTTTTTAAAAAGGACAAATAGTTCAACAAATATTGATTGATTTAATTATGTAATTCATAGTTTGCATGCAATCACTGACTCTTCTAGGAAATTGTAGGTTGATATCCCAAGCTTTGCACTTTTGCTCAAAGATATATTTAAATGATAAGACTATCCCTAGTGGTACAAGGTGAGGACACATTAACTACTTTATCAAATGTTATCCTGAATGTATAATAGCAACTTGTATTGAAAAAAAATTGAGGTGTCAATACTCAGGGGAGAGTGTTTATAAATGTAAAATAGCTTCTAACATAAATTATTACTATGTGTCAGATTTTAAGGGGGCATGCATCTGAATTCTTGGCCAGTAGACAACAATATTGTGACATTCCTTTCCTCTGAATTTGAAATAGATTTATCCTTCTTTAGTGGATTATTTCTAAAATATGGAAAGGCATACCTCATTGATGGGCACTAATACCTTTATTAACTACATGGGATTTTCAAAGTAATTTTAAAATATTTTATTTGTAAATAAAAAGACAGGAAATGTGAGTTTTACTTCTTCATATTATTTGTCCAAGTCCTGAGATGGGCATACAAATGAAAATTTGGCCCTTACCATTATTCAAAAAGCACATTAATGGCGCTCCAGTGTATTGAGGGAAAGTAGTCTCAAGCAGGATTCTCTTCAGGTTTGTAACCCAGGGTGTGGTCTAACTATATGGAGCTACAGGGTCACATTCCTTGGCTGAGTTGGCTGGGTCATCTTATTTGTCCAGTAGGCTGACAAAGGAACTAAGTGACATTTTCTCATTTTTAATTTTAATTTTTTTCTTTTTAGACACCTGGACCTCTGTTTCATCTGTATGATTGGATACATGTTTAATATACAAATGTACCTTAAAGAGATTTCTGAAGCACATTACTAGGTTTTATAGGAATGAATAGTCCTCACTTAAAAGGAGTTTATAATGTAACAAGAAAAACCAAACTCAAGGGGAAAAAAAAAAAAAAAAGCTTGCCCTAGCTGGTTTGGCTCAGTGGATAGAGCATCAGCCTACAGACTGAAGTGTCCCTGGTTCAATTCCGGTCAAGGGCACATGCCCGGGTTGCAGGCTCTATCCCCATTGTGGGGCATGCAGGAGGCAGCTGATCAATGATTCTTTCTCATCATTGATGTTTCTCTCTCTCTCTCCCTCTCCCTTCCTCTCTGAAATCAATAGAAACATATTTTTTTAAAAAAGAGAGAAAAAAAGCTTATTTCCCCCTCCTATATACTAATGTATATCTGCTGATTTAAAGCTTCTTTGGCCCAGCAAATTTGTTTGAAAACTCTTGCTAAAGAAATTTGCTTAAAATGTTTTAAATTCAGATTTTCAAAATTATTCAACTAGTGTGTGTGATCAGTCTCCTTTCCTATAAGGTGCAGCACTAGGGTTTCTCGAGCACATCTGGCAGACAAGGGGTAGACCTTAACTCAAAGACCAATTACAGAATTCCACAAGAGTCACTTCAAGTCTCAGCCTTACTGTCTCCATTTGTCAGATGTCGGATGGCTGAGCTGGCTGCTCTCTGAAGGCTCCTCTAGGGCCAGGTCTGGGCGATTTCAGTTACTCTTCACTTCTGTTAGTGTGACAGATCTGAGAGGGGAGAGAGCAACGTGGATTGTTTGCTGTCTAATTAGGTTTGCTCTGTGGGAAGACAGATTCTTAATAAACATTTTAGATGTTCATTCTAGGATATCAGACAAATAAGTATTTGATTGATACATTGGTGTTCAATGTTAATTTATCTATATTTAGCATGTCAGAATATCAATACCATCTATTAAAGTGTTAATGCAGTGAATTAAATTTGAGGGTTTTTTTTTGTTTCTGAAAAATAATATATTTTTTATATTAAGGATAAGACCATATTCCTGTCAAATATTATTGTGAACTATTCCTAAGCCAGGGTGAAACAGCTGGTGTAGAGCTCTAAACATTTCAGTTAATTGATTCTTCCCAACACAGCAGTTCAGTCCATAGCAATGCATAATATGTACTAAACTATGACTTCTACCTACTAGTTAATGTCTTCTTCATATGCATCTCATTTTGCTTTACTGTCTTGTTTTTGATCACTAAAGCATTTTCAATGTCAGTTATTTATTTATTTTTTTGTATTAGTTTTACCTTCTACTTTGCAGTGAGAAGAAATATGTGAAAATGCTAACAGTATGCCAGTATCTTCCTAAGGAGTCCCACTTCAATTTGAAAGAGTTTTTGGCTTGCATGTGTTTGATCTCATGTTCAGCCACAATTGGCAAATTTTCTCTCATAATAATGGTTTCCCTCACCTATTTTGATCTCTTCATTATCTGTTTCATCAAATAGATATACCAATGAGGAGGATAATCTTAAAAATGAATGGTTTCCCCTGTTGTCCTTTCATGCCTGTCACCTCTTTCCTTATAATCTGTAACAACCCCTAAGTTAATCATTCTCAAGTCTTATTTTTCATCAAAATCATCTGGGGTGCTTGTTTAAAGGGCTTACTTCTGGGCCTCATTCACAAAACTTCCAATTTAGTAGGATCTAAATTATACCCTGGGAATCTGGGATAAACTCCCTCTTAGCAAAACATACATCTGGGAAATGGAAGATGTAAATAATTGGAGAATGATTTTGTACCTTAAGAAATGAGATTGGTTTCTAGGCTTCAAGGATGGTCTGGCAGGACACCTCCCAGTACCACTGTGTTTGGCATTGGTTTTTATTTCCCTGAGAGAAGTACGTAAAGGATATCCCAGGGTGGGAAGGGAAGGAAGCACCTTCTATTGCTAGCTAGAAACAAATTACTTCTTTCAAGAAAACAAAAGTCTTGTTTTTTTTACCTGTAGTTTTACCCTAAACCAAAAGCTATGGAATATATACAGACAGTAAAAGTAAGGAGACAATATACCAGACAAGGCCAAGGAATTTTAACTTTCTGTCTTAAAACTTCACAAAACTTCCAATTTAGTAGGATCTAAATTATACCCTGGGGATCTGGAATAAACTCCCTCTTAGCAAAACATACATCTGGGAAATGGAAGATGTAAATAATTGGAGAATGATTTTGTACCTTAAGAAATGAAATTGGTTTCTAGGCTACAAGGATGGTCTGGCATATCACCAAATTATATAAGCTGGCATAAATCACTTCACCTTTTTGAACCTTAGTTTCAAAACTTATTTCATGTACAAGATATCAAAATGCCTTTCAACTTTTACAAACTGAATTTGGAAGAGAGATTAGTTACTGTAATTTATTTTCTCTTTATTTTTTAGAATCAAAATATC
Source organism: Ia io (assembly GCA_025583905.1). Taxonomy (NCBI): domain Eukaryota; kingdom Metazoa; phylum Chordata; class Mammalia; order Chiroptera; family Vespertilionidae; genus Ia; species Ia io. Next base: position 24,564,514 of record JAJQQW010000009.1, read on the forward strand.
TAGTTTTATAAGAATTATGATATGTTGCCAGAGGAAAGGATGGCTACCCATTGCTAATTTTATAAGTTTACTACATATAGCTTATTAATATATACATGATTTCCTTTATGTGAACAGGTATTTTCATTTTCACAAGCTTTCATTTTTAAAAAAGTCTACTTATCTGAAAGTTTCTTGAGTTTATATGACACCGTAATATAATATGCAATGGAGTTCAGTATTGAGGCTATAATATTCAGATACTAAAGCTAGTGAAATTTAGATCTATTAAACATTAACTTTGTTTTCATAGGCAAGATGAGATTATATAACCAAACTAGCGAAGCTCAAAGAAAAAATTTTAAGCTTCTCAGAAAACAGCATTGATTGCAGCCATAATCAGAGATTCATGGCTAATAGTGTACAATGTATAGTCATCACAAGCCTCAATGTAGGCTTTTTTCCTCTCATTCTCTAAAATAAAAGCCTAATATGCAAATTGACCAAATGGCGGAATGACTGGTGGAAAGACCGGTCGCTATGATGCGCACTGACCACCAGGGGGGCAGACACTCAATGCAGGAGCTGCCCCCTCGTGGTCAGTGCACTCCCACAGGGGGAGGGCTGCTCAGCCAGAAGCCGGGCTCACGGCTGGCAAGCACAGTGGCGGTGGCAGGAGCCTCTCCCACCTCCTCAGTAGTGCTCAGGAGCAGCGAGCTAAGTGGTAAGGAGCAGCAAGCAGGCGGGTGGTAAGGAGCGAGGGGTCCCAGACTGAGAGAGGGCACAGGCCAGACTGAGGGACCTCCCTCCCCCTGCCAGTGCACGGATTTCATGCACTAGGCCTCTAGTATATAATAAAAGCCTAATATGCTAAGGGTCTGGTTGCCTGGTCAGCCATTCAACCAATCAAACCATAATATGTTAATGATATACTAAGGTCGCTCAACCAGTAGCTATGATGTGCACTGACCACCAGGAGGCAGATGCTCTGACTGGTAAGTTAGCTTGCTGCTGGGGTCTGGCCCATTGGGACTGAGCTGGATGGACCAGATATGCCCTGGAGCCCTCCCACAATCCCTCCCTGGCTGGTCAACCTCCTGTGTCCCTCCCCAGCCCTGCACTGGGCTGCGGTTCTTCAGCCTGGCCTGTGCCCTCTCACAATTCGGGACCCCTCAGGGGATGGCAGAGAGCCGGTGTCGGCCCAATCACACAGGCCAGGCCAAGGGACCCCACTGGTGCACAAATTCATGCACTGGGCCTCTAGTCTATTCATAAGTACTATTACAACAATTATTTATTTTTTCACCCTGGTAAGCATTTGATACTTTATGAGATTTTTTTTAATGAAGGAGGGGAGGATAAGTACTTGAAACTGTTGGTTTCTGGTATATCACCATTACTTTCAAGAGGTCATAATCACAGATGTTCAACAGAAACTGTGCTGTAATGGGAAAAATAAACATAACTATTGCTGCTTTTGTTTTTCAGAGCTAGACTTCCTAAAATAATATAACAGAATGTCAAAATATTCTTGTTCGGTAGAGACAACATAATACATTTACTGCCAAGGGCCTTCCTGCAAAATGAAGAGGAGAAGAAGACATATTTTCTCAAAGTCCAACAACCTGAAATGGCACAGATAGGAAAGTGCATCCAAAGTTGATTGTTTTGCTTGCATCTAAAAGTTTCTCTGGAAGCTCAGTGTGAATGAGATAATCAAGGGGATTATGTGTGACACTTAATGAAACTATCTTCCTTAGTTTCAGTTACTTGTATAACATGAATTGATCCTCTTAGTAAAAGCCAAAGCATACTTAAAAGTAGTGATCTGGCATGTGAAATTTAAAAGAGGTGTTAATTTTTATCATAAATAAGAGGAAACATTTAATTATAATAATATTTAAATCTAAAATATATTATTGCTAACCAACCATATTATTTTTATGGCCTCCTGCAAATATATATTTATACTAGAGGTCCGGTGCATGAAATTCTTGCATGGGTAGGGTCCCTAGGCCTGGCCAGTGATCAGGGCCCATTGGGGCCTTCCTGCTGCCACCCAGGGCCTCACTTCCTGGCTGCTGGCTGCCAGCCAGGGCCTTCTTTCGTTCTGTGCCGCCCCCTGGTGATCAGTGCTCATCATAGTAAGTGATTAAATTCCCCGTCTCTGGTAGAACTCCCAAGGAGACACTTTGCATATTAGCCTTTTATATATATAGATAGAGTCCTCTATTAAAATACCTAATGAACAAGTGTAAAATAAAACTGAAATTGGTGAAAGTTTAGATATATTTTCTAATGAATATAAGTTTAGATATATCCTCTACTGATCTTCAATAGCTAATTTAAAAATCTCAATGGGAAAAAAAAGGGACATCTGTAATACTTTAAACAATGAAGATAAAATTTTAAATATATAAAAATGTTCAAACAAATATCTAATGATCTCTAAATAAGTATGCTAGATTTCCTTAATATTTTATGATTGTCTTAAATTACCTTACTATATTAGTGATACCTCCTTATAATTGAAAAACATGTATATATGGAAATAAAATTCTATAAATGTATAATATACAATTATTAATATTACTCTGATAGGGTATAATTAAAATTATAAGTGATGGATACTCATCAATAGAATAATAGAAATGGCAGAAATTGATGAGTATAATTTCTAGTACTTTGTTTTATTTCTGATAGAAGTTTATACAGCATTTTAAAGATATGTATGTACATTCATATGTGCATTGCATAAACATGTTTATATAATTATCTACACATTATATTTGAATGTGCTTTATGTCTTATATTGGTATAGCATTTTTTGCTTTTGATGTTTTTACAGAGAAAGTTGATGTTCTTTCTGTACAACTATGATGGTAAACAGTATTTTCATGAAAAGGAAAATAGTTTGAGTACGCATATGAAGAAAAGTTTTGCTCAAATGATAATTCCCAATGTATTTTATTAAAGAGATGAGATAAAATGTTATTAATCAAATATAAAAACACACTAATATCCAAAAGATTCAGAATAACATAATCCAGTTTTTTTTAATTTGTCATTTATTTTAAATTTTTTCTATTATTTTTTGCATAGAAATCTGTTTTTCATTTCTTATTGATCAGACAAGTGAGCAAAATGTAGTATATCTATTGTCAAATTTCAATCATATATGGTATCCAATGAACACCTTTTGTGAAAATAATAACTTTATTAATCACATGGCAAAATAAATTTATAATATACAATATATGAAATGAAATTTTTAACTTTTAGAGATTTTAGGTAAAGCAGTTTCAAAAAAAGCCTTCAAATCTATTTTTTAGTTACTGATTTTCAAAATTGTCAAACAGTAATACATTTTCAAATTCAGAATTTTTATAAAATGCATGTTGTTGAAACCAAAGCACGTGTGAGTATCTAGCATCTTTCATTCTAGATATTGAAGAATAACTCAAAAAGATTTCTTGTTAAGGGAATAAAGTTTTATCTACTTTTGAAAGATAAGTATATTTATATTTTTTCTTCAAATTTTTTTCTTTGGTATTTGGTAGTTTATGAGATTTCCCAAATGTTTATTGTTAATTAGCACATTAAAAAATTGAAAGTTTAGGAGCTAAGAGGTTTTTCATTGTTATACTGTTGTATTGAGAAGTTAACAATTTGTTCATTTCAAGCCCCACCTAAAGAGTTATTGTAGGTAACATTTATTGATCATGCACAAGATAGATGAGGGTACAAAGATAAAGTTAAAAGTGTGTTTTCCATGTTTAGAGACTTCTAAATGTTAGAAACTTTTTGTATAAGTCAGATACATCTTATCATTGTTCCTAGTTTTGAAAATAACTTCCATGCCCATTTCATCTATAAATGAAATTGTTACATTAAATCTTCCCTTGGGACTTTTTAAACTTTAATTTTATGAGTCTATTTGATAGTCCTACAGAATTTTCTTAACTCTTTATTTTTTTAAAAAAAAATTATTTTATTACTTGAAAATGTTCTAATTTTTCAATATTATCAAATTGATAAATTGAATGTGTGAGACTCAACACAATACTCAGATATCTTCTGCCAGAACTAACTACAATGGAGTTCTCTAACTTTTCAAGGTCCAGAATAATTATTCATTTAAGCCTGACACTGATTTATAATTTTCAGTACCTCTATCATACTGTTACACATTAACAAGAGATATTCCAGATGGCCTTATTTCCCATAAATCTTCTGTTCTATAATTGTAATATTCTATTAAATATAAATATAGCATTATCTACATTAAATTTCATCTTGTTGCTCTCCACTGTGCCTACCCAGTCTATTTTTTGTTTCAATTTTGTTTCATTTTTTATTAATTATAGTCAATCCCACACCAGCTTAAAGTTATCTAAAAATTTGACAAACTTGTTTTGTCTTCATTCTAATTACTTTTTATTATTTCTAAATTTTATTTTTCAATTACATTTTACATTCAATATTATTTTGTGTTTATTTCAGGTACAGTATAGTGGTTAGGCAATCATATACTTTACAAATGACCCCCCCCCCCAATATTTCAAGTACCTAGCACCATAGACAGTTTTTATAATATTATCTATCTAATAATAGGGCGATATGCAAATTGGTCAGGACACCATCACATAACAACCTATCAGCAGGCTGCGTCCCCGCCCCCTACGCTGCCCCTACATGAGACCCACGTCCCCGACCTTGGCAACGGGCCCCAGGACCCAGGATGTGAGGCTCATGTCCCCGCCCTCCGCAACGGGCCCGGGACGTGAGGCTTGTGTCTCCAGCCCCTGTGCTGGCTCGGAGACATTAGGATTGCATCCCTGACCCTGGCAACAGGCCCCAGGACATGAGGCTCACATTCCTGCCCCCTGTGCCAGCCCGGGGACTTGAGGCTCATGTCCCCGCCCCCCTGCACTGGCTCGGGGGTCCGCAGGCATGCGAAGAGGCCCCTCCTCTGTGGACCTGTCCAGGGGTCTGCAGGTATGTAGGCCTCTGCCACGGCCTGACCCAGGAGTCTGCAGGCCTCTCCCGGCTCCAGCCTACCCCTTTGGGGCAATCCATGGAGGAGCCCTGGATGGGTGGGTGGGGCCTACCTCTTTGGGGCGATGGATCACGGGGCTCCCGCACTGTGACAGGGCACAGGCCAGGCTGGGGGACCACCCCTCCCTGCCCCAAGTGCACCAATTTCGGCACTGGGCCACTAGTTTACTATGTAATTTCTTGAGTATATCTTTTAACAAGTATCAAAGAATTCTTGTATCTTCTGGCCCACTGCTTCACAACCCATAACTGTGTATTTCTGGAAGTTGGTGAACTCATGAGTACGTCCCAACCCTGGCAACATTCCCTCACCTAGTTCACTATTGAGCATAGCTTTCTCCCTCTCTTTAAATAATTTATAAGATACATTCTATTACTGATTACTAAAGACAGTATTTTAGGCCAGTGCATTAAACCCCAGTTTGTTAGGTTTTACTCATTGGATTCTTTTCCACTCAAATTTGCATATGAAAAAGACAGCCTAGGTTTCAGATTCTTAAGCTTTCTTGGAAAGGAGGGAACCTGAGCAATAGGGAGTTTACATGAAAGTATAGCTATCATTGCTCATCTCTGAAGTTTAGAATTCCATTTTTATTTATTTCCTACAGTTTCTCTTATTGCTCTGCTTCCCCACTTTCCTGCTGACTAAGGGCGCCTGAGGCAATCAGCTTTCTATTCTCCAGGAGCCTTAGCGCCTGTTACACATTCTCTCCTAGGGCTTCTGCTGCTCTAGATTTCCTTTTTTCAGGTAAAATGCTGTTCCACTATTTAAAAAAATCCCCAGTGATGGCTTCATGGTTGTCTTGTAATACTATTTTTTTCCACTCTAGGATCTGAATGTGCTTCTGAAATAGTTGTAGAGCTAGTGTTTTCCGTTGCTATTTTAAATCACATTATTTCTACATGTCTAATTAAGTTCCGCTTGTCTATATAACTGATCAGTCATAGGTTGCCACATTAAGCAGGCAGAGCACTGTTTCAAACTTGCAATAATTAGTATGGCTATTACCGGTATATTATTTTCTTATAACATTTTTGCTTCCTATATTGTTTCGAATATTCAAACTTTGCCTATTAGAGATTAAAAAACAAAACCTCTAACCCAAATTAGTATTTAGCTTTTCTGAATGTGGTGGATTGGAAAGTTGATGACTGGGCTAAATCTTGTTGGATCACATTTAGTTTCCTATCAAGCCTTTTCTGATAGTATTTCCTATATACATTTAAAGCATAAAAAACATAGTCAAGAATTAAAATAAATTTGTATTTATAACTTGTAATTGTAAATTATCTTTCTTAAAAATGCCAAGATGCAGCAAAAGTAAACATACTCTGGAATGGATCTCTTGCAGCTGCACACATTTTATAAATAAAAATTATCATAGATAAGAACAAATGGAAAAACCCTCATCAACTGCATTTTCATAATCAGTATTTTTATAGTATGTACATGTAATTCAGAAATGACTTTCAATGATGTCATATGGAAATTAGATTCTCTATAAAGTGGTCTTAAAATCAGAGGGTTATTATATTTTGTCAAGTATAATTCTAACTGCTGAACATTAGAAAAAATCTCAAGCACAGAATAAATGTCATGCAGATGAACACAGTAGTCAAATGTTATCTTATGTTGTTAGTCTTCTGCCGTTGTTTTGTAATATAACATTCTTCTGTCAGGATATGGTGTATGATATACACCTTCCAAAAGATAATAAAACAGACCACTTAAGTATCTTAAACTGTAATCTGTAACAGGTTTAAAACTAAATGTTCTTTATTAATTATCATTTTAATATCATAAATAATTTTAATTTTTGTGAAAATAACCAAACATAATCTATATACATAAAAGGCTAAGTGACTAACCATACATCCGTCTGACCATCCAACTGACTGTCCGACTGATACATGTGACGCACACTGGCAATTTAAAAAAAATTTTGACTTGTGCATGCACAATACATATAAAGCTCTCACTGGTGCCAAGCGCACATGTGTGTTTCCATCTGTCATTGTCAATCGTGAATTTGGTTGGCACCTATTATAGAGAAAGGGCGAATAGCGAATATTAAAATATTTCTTCTAATTAATTTCCTTTCAATGTGCATGAATCCGTGCACCAGGCCACTAGTAAATAATAATGTAGAATATGAATATGTCAAATATTAAAATTACTTTTAAAAAATTAACCCTATTCTGTTTTTAACATCGCAGAACCAAAGCTTGGAACTTTTGCATTTCTAAAATTCTATTTAGAAGTTAGTGAGAGCTATACTCTAATTTAATCATGTTCCTAAGTATAATCTGATATTTAAGCTTTACTTTGGTTGGGCAACTTTAATTATGTGATACTTAGGTGACGATTGAGTGAACAGGATTGTGCATTTTATTATGTACAGACTCTTGAGTCTGTCCTTCAGAATGTTGTTAATAGTCACAATTGAAATCTCTGCAGGTTCTGAACGGTGAGAGGGTAGAAGGAATATAACTCCCCCTTCCCTGCAATGGTAAGATTAGGCCCACAGTGCCTGTTAACCTCTTTGGGAGTCCACTTTTCCATACTGGAAGTCAGGCCTGCCTAAAGATTTGGCTGATTAAGGAATGCCTTTGCCTCTTAAAGTCAGATAGATGCCAGGGCGCTGGCAGATACCTAATACTGCAAGAAGGGCAGCCTAATAAGGGAGCTTGGTGAGCAGTGGTGACACTTAAAAGGAAATGGAAGGGGAGCAAATTATTATAACCAATAAATCACTGGGTATATTTAAGGTTGTAGAGATAACTGTATAGTTTCTGAAAGATTTTAGATGCCATACATAAATATAACATACGATCTACTTCACTTTGTCTCTCCCTTGTATTTTATTACAAATGAGAAAATAGTTGTCACAAGTTGCCTGGAATAAGCTAGTTACTACAGGTAAGCACAGGTTTACACAGGGTCACTTTATTAATGGTAACTTCCTTCAGTGGCTCTTGCTTTTCTTCCTGCTAGAAGGTCCTTGGCCTTGCACTGTTCCTGACAACAGTTACTTCTGAAGGTTCTTAGGAGATGTACCACTTGTGCTGAAGATAAATTTCTCTAATTGCCAGGGACACCTGCAGTTCCTTGCTCACCTGCTCAGCCAGTCCTGCCTTCCTGGCATTGTCTACTAGTGTGTCCATTATCTCTGTTGACATTGTCTCTGGGAATTGCATGTGGATGCCTGGTCCTGCCTGTCGCCTTTTGGCCCTTTTGTTCCAGGAGACATCATCTGCCTGTTCCAGGCACTAGGAACACTGGCAAATATCACCCCATTTCTATCAGGAACCACTGTGCTGAACTAATCAAAAATGTTCCTGTTTCCAGAATAATGTACTGTCCTTAGGCACTCCAATTGAACCTAAGCCCTTTGGGTGCAAGACAGAGTTGAGATCTACAGTGATTCCCAGTATTATTTGTTATAAGGAATACTAATTATTCTACCTTATGAATCAAAGTTTTGGTAAAATTCACATTCTTTTTTTTTTAAGACATAGTTTTCTTTTTTTTCCTAGGATGGATGAGGAAAATAATATCTGAGGAAGCATTAGATTGTATTCAGAAATATAAGTAGCCGGTGCTGTTTTCTCATGTTGTAAAGCTGAATTTGGCTACCAGTTTCAACTCTGAACCATTCCTATACCATGGGCCTTACAAATAATCCTCTTTACCTCCTTTTAGATATAGTACTGTGACTTTTCTGTTGGTTCCACATTTGCTTGGAGTATAATTAAATCAATAAATGTATGGGTTATGAATAAAGAGAACATTTTGTAAATATTACTGGAAATATAAAAATAATTGATGAGGCATTTGCCTTATAAAGCAATTGATAATTTACTTCAGTTATAAGCTCAGAGACCATAGGAAAAGATGCTGATATTTAATGTGCATAATCATGATAAAAAAGAAGGAGCATTTTCCTTGTACCCTCCAGTTGATCTTTGCATCTCTCTTGTAGTGTATAATGGGGAAACAATAGGGAGCAACTACCCTTTTCAATCTCAAAGAAGCCCTCTGTCTGGAGGAACATGGAAGAGCTATAGTATTTGGGGGAAAGTTCATGTAACAAAACATGCTGATCTCTCACTCTGACTTTTAAGTAGAAAAGCACCAAGCTTCAAAAACCAGTATTGCCTTAGTAATTCATGTTGTGGCAATTCTTGACCTGGCATTTGGGCTGCTATGAACTGAATTTCTATATTTCAATTTATACAATAAGTAAAGCTATCTGGGACTTCAGGTTGCTGCATAATTTTGACAGGTTTTCCTTATATACTCTTGTATACCAGTGTATTTTACTTAAAACACACACACACACACACACACACACACACACACACACACACACACACGCAAGAAAAAAGCACAACTGAACATTTCCACAGTAATAAAGAATATATTTATAGACATTGTAAGTCAATGATAAGGTAACTTAAGACTCATTTTGAACAACAATTCAAATATAGAATACAGGCTATGCACATTCTATTGCTGGGCAACCATGAACAGTCATAAATTTCCTAGGCAACAAAACCTTAAGTAAATAAAAAAGCCTACTTTGGAAATATTGAGGGTAAATAAAAAGCCCTTATGATGCATAAACTTGTGTGAGTTTCTAGAAGAATATATTCCTAATGTACAATTTTAATTATCTACTGGCTTGGAATGTTTGTGTTATAATGTAGAGAGTAGCAGGGAACCAAAGGTTACAGACGATTTTTAGATACTTAGGATGAGTGTTTCCTTGCAGGTTGTAAGAAAAGATTTAGGGAGATTACATAAGGAGGGAAGGATTTCAGTGCAACCATAAACCAAATTTTATTCATTTCTTCATTCATTCATCTGTGTAAGGAATAGTCATTTAAGATTCTACAAAAAATATAAAAAAATCAATGTGCTAGTCTCCTATATAATTTATTGTGAGAGAGCAAAAGATAAATAATCCTAGGATCCTATCTGCAAAGAATTTACAATATATGCAAGAGAATGGCATGATCAGGAATAGGAATAGTTCAAACTGTAAATTGACAAATATTATAGGAAGACACAGAATAATTGCATAGCAGTTCAATGTAATTACTTCTACTGTGCACTTGAAATGGGAACAGGGCAATGTCCTTGGAAGAGAAAATAAATATTGAGTTGGGTTGAAATGACCAGTAGACTTTGGACATCTCACATGGGAAGAGACATCCCATTTGAATATAAGCAAAGTCACTTAGGTGGTAATATATTCACATTAAAGAAAAGAGTTTTGACCACATTGAGGGAAGGGAAAGGGAACAAGGATGACATGTTAAGGAGATTGTATAATTTCTGAGAAATAAAAGGATGCTCACAAATAGTTTCTGAACAAGGGAGAACAGTTTTGGAAGAAGAGAGATCTGATGAGTCAGAGAAGAGAGATATAAAAGAAAAACTAAGCCTTTATATTAATTCAAAGAAAATATTTGACCTATTGAAGAGAAAACAGAGACAATAGAAATGGTGAGAGGGAGATACAGTTCAAGAACATTATAACATTGATGAGACATAGGAAATGATGACATGTAAACAGGAATGAGCAGATAAAAATAATTTTAAAAAATGGGAATTTTAACTTACACTTCCAGGGCAATAGGGCTAATAGCAGAAAAGGCATTAAGTGAAGAGGGACAGGTTTGGAAGAGAAGACATTTTCTTCTACTTGTAGCATCTTGGTTGAGGTATTAGTGAAGCATCCAGAATGATCATGCCAATACGTAGTTATCAAAGAGGGGCAGGATTTTCACACGGATCCCTATTCACTTATTTTACAAGTAAATATTTTTCTCTTTTATGTGATAGGCACTACACTAAGATATGTGGAAATTATGATTAATGACACATAAGTCTTTTCTATCAGTGATATAATGTTTAGATATACCCATCTAAACAGACAGTTATACTTAAGTGTGTGTAGGTCAGGATGTGGAAATTCAGAGTTCAATGAAAACAGGTTTGGGGAAGCTCAGCCTTGGCCCATCAAAGAACATGCTCTAGCAATAAATTCTAGGCAACTTACTGGTAAGAACTCATAAGAATTAACCAGACAAAGCAGGAAGGGGTAAAAGGAAGCAAAATGGGGGAGAGGGAGAGTAGTGTCTATATTAGTCATTCAACAAATAACTTGTCAAAGTTCGGGGGAATCATTGACCTGTCACAAGAACTAGGTGTTTAGATAGATAAGTCTTAAGTTTTGATAATGTTATTAAGGAAATAATTATGAGAGATAAAAGAGAACTTAGGGTAGGTAAATCCTATGGAAATATATACATAAGGTACAAGATATAGGGGGAGGAAAAACAAAAGTAAAGGCAGGGAGAGAGAAGTAGCCAAAGAGGTAAGTTACCAACTGATTTTCATGAAGAAGATACTGGTTTACCTACTACCAGTGTACCATTTTACAAAGACAGAACCTCACCTGAGAATGTCCACTGCCACTGGCACTTAAGGTAATATTAATACTCTTAAATAAAATGTCTCTGGAATAAAGCGACGTGGTATGGAGGTAAAGAGGTTGAAAATGTTTTGTAAAAAAATGTAGAACAGTGAGTATACATGAATATTTTGTAAGTTTTGGTAATAGAAGGAAGAATGAAAAAAATCTGCAAATGTTAATGAGCACATGAACAAATATTCAACATCATTAATCATTAGGAAACCAAAACCACAGTGACATACTTCATGTTCATTAGGATGACTATTTAAAAAACAAATAAAAGAGAAAATAACAAGCATTGATGAGGACGAGGCAAAACAAGAGTGTTTTTGCTTTGGTGATAGGATTGTAAAATCTTTTTCCACAATTACTATGAAAACAGTATAACATCTCCTCAAAAAATTATAGTAAAAATTGCCGTATGATCCAATAATTCTACTCTGGGGTATACAACCAAATTAATATAAAGTAGGGACTCAAACAAATATTTGTACATCCATATTCATAATGGCCTTATTCACAATAACAAAAAATAATTGGAAACAACCCAAACATCCAATAGGTGAGTAAACAAAATGCTATATATATATATATATATATATATATATATATATATATATACTGAGTGGCCAGATTATTATGATCTCTGAACGCATAATAATCTGGCCACTCAGTGTATCTCCTATATAATAAAAGGCTAATATGCAAATTGTCCCCTCGACCAGGAGTTCAACCAGCAGGCAGACCCGCCAACTGCCCGTGTCCCCTCCTCCTGGCCAGGTTGGCCGGACCCCACGAATTCATGCACTGGGCCTCTAATACACACACACACACACACACACACACACACACACACACACACACACACACACTGAGTGGCCAGATTATTATGCGTTCAGAGATCATAATAATCTGGCCACTCATAATAATCTGGCCACTCAGTGTATATATATCTCAGTGTATATACATATATATATATATGCAATGATATATTATTCAGCCTTCAAATAATGAAATTCTGATACATTCCATAACATTAATAAAACTTGAAGACATTCTGCTAAGTGAAATAATCCAGGACAAATGTTATAAGGTTTCACTTACATGAGGTGTTTAGAATAGTCCAATTCATAGAGACAGAAAGCAGAATAGAGTTTATGAGGGGCTGGGAAGAAGGGTAAAAAGGAAATTATTGTTTAATGGGTACAGAGTTTCAGTTTCAAATGATAAAAATATTCTGGAGTTGAGATATTGAGAAAGTGACAAGTACTCATTGTTGAGGATGTTTCCAATTTGTGTAAGTTTAATTTTAATCAGGGCTTCCCTTATGCTATGGAGAGAAAAATGATATAGGCAAGAAGAGCTTTATGAAGAGGAGAAAAACCCACAATTAGATGGGACTAATGGTCCAATTATCTCTTATTATTCTGTTTTTACTAGGAGGTCTAAGGTCTCCTCAAATAGATAAGACTCAAAAAAAAAAAAAAAGAGTAGTCGTTGGGGCAGATTTCATTTCTGCCAGCTCCATTATTTTTCCCCCAATATTTTCCAAGTTTGATCTGAACAGAATCAAGAGAGAAACACACAATACCTTCATTTCTTAACCTGATACCTACCAGTACCTTTATAGTTACCTTTGCTGAAACACATACATTGTTGAAATGGGAAGAGAGAGTCAAACAAAGAAGGAATCCTTAAAATTAAAAATTATTGGTTAGAAACCATGTATTATAATGCAAAGATATAAATCCACAACAGGTTTTCAATAAATCAATGATTATGCTCTAACTAAAAAATGTGGCACTCTTGGACTGTCAAAATAAAAATATGTATTTCAGGAAATCCTAAGACTTTTCTACTTTGTTCAGTTTGTAGATACATACTCATGCCTTATCAAAAAAAAATTGCATTCATCTGCCTTGTGATATGAATGACAGTTACTTATCTAATTATCTTGGTAGACACAGGAGGAGCACAAGGGCATAACAGGAGGGCAAAGGAGGAAGACAGATCTCAAAGCCACTTGTTCTTGAATGGTTTTCCAAACTGTCTCATTAGCCGTGATCTGTCTCTTTCAATTCCTACAGGAAACAAATAAACCTGGGACCATTTGGTTTATATTTACAAATATACAAAATGATTCTTTCTTAACATTCTAGGAGTTTCTAGAAGCATATTTTTTTATCATTTAGGATATCAGTGTGTCTCTCTCCCCCTCATCACACACATTTTTCTCTAACCAACCTTTCTTACAGATAGATAACTTAGCCTGAGGAACTTCTTTGTGACATCAGATCACTCTGGCAGATTTATAATGTTAATTCCAATTCTCAGACCAACTTGTTTCTTGAAAGACTTCACCTTTCTTCTGAGTATTTGAAATAACATAGTGTGAAATAATGTTTCATACATTTATAAATGTCTTTCTTATATCTGGGGTAAAAGAAAATAGAATTCAAATCAATCATATAAATTCCAAATGCTTATGAGATGGTCCAGAAATGTTTTAAAGAAAACATATTTCTCTTCAAATTTTGTGTTGTTTTTTTTTTGGTTTTAAATTTATCCCTAACTTATAGCACAACTAGATAACTAGAATTTACAGAGTACTTAAAAATGTATATATAATTATAATCCCCCTGCTTTATTGCATTTAGTTCTCCTGAATTTACAGATAAGTTTCATAATCTTGGAAAAGTTAACTCAAGATGATACAGCCAGTGTGTATAGCCAGGGTTCAAATTTAAACCCTTATACTCCAGATCTTGTAATCTTTATATTATACTAATCTGCCTATTATCTACATCTATATGATAATTCTGAAGTATTTTGATGAGAATATGTATTAAAAATACTATGCAGCAGTAAAAAAGAAGGTCTGTTACCCTTTGAGACAGCATGGAGGGACCTGGTGAATATTATGCTAAGCGAAATAAGCCAGTCGGAGAAAGACAAGTATCACATGATCTCACTCATATGTGAAATCTAATGAATTAAACAAACTGAAATAGATCTAGAGACAAAGAAGCATAGAACAGATTGTCAAATCTCAGAGGGAAGGTGGGGGCAGTTGGGTGGGTGAGAAGAGATCAACCAAAGAAGTTGTATGCATATATACATAACCCATGGACACAGACAATAGGGTGGTGAAGGCCTGGGGTGGGGGATGGGGGAAGGTTAGAAGGGGCCAATAGGGGAAAAACGGGACATATGAAATACTTTCAACCATAAAGATTTAAAAAAGCACAAAACACACCTCCAACTTTTAATTTATCTTAACATTATTAAAAGATGTCAATAACAGCCAAATTGTGATATCTACTTCCTATTTAGTATTCTGTACTTCATTGATGCCTAGAATGAATAGTAATGGAATAAGAAGGGAAGAAACAGCTATCTAAAAATAATGGATAGTTATAGATTTCTAAGTATAAGTCTTCTATTAAATTCTAAGCTCTTAATAATGTTTACCAATCAAAAAGCATTTCTTTACCACACATCCAAAAAGTTCTGTTTCAAAGTTATAGATGGGGGACAAAGGGTTCTTGATGGAAATGGCAATATGGAATAATAGCATGCCTCTTATTTCATAAGACACTCAAATGCCTAGACTCATTTATCATTTCTTATCAACATTCACTGAAAACCAATGGCCAGCTTTACACATGCTGCCTGGTGTGTCTCATGTTGACAGCAAAATGGCCATATTTACACATAAAAGTTCCAGGATGTTACCTCTTATTTGAAAATTCTGGGGAATAAAATTGTTCTTTGGCATTTAAGAGTTATAAACCTGAGTTAAAATACATTGTGTAAGTAATATTTCTCACTAAAGACATAAAATGTTGATGATTCCCCAGCATTTCAGAATTCTTCATGTACTTTTGTGTGGCTAAATTACCAAAAAGTAGAAAAAGTGACTATCATGTATGTTTTCCCCTTTTGTAAAGTTGACATATACTGGTAATTCTTACATCCTTATAAGATTTTATTGTGTGAATTATTAGGAAAATTCTGCAATATTACATATGAAGTATTTTATTTCAAAAGGTTTCTACTGTAAAATGTTACTTCTTTGCAGAATGAATATTTTTATTAAAAAAGCAATATTAATAGCATTAGGCCCTCTGAACAATCCATACATGTCAAATATGAATAATATTAATAAAATTAGAGTATTTTGAAGTTATATATACCTATTTGTAGCTAGAATACTTTTCAATAATTAAAAATAACAAATTAATAACAATTAATTAAAATAACAAATTTGTAATAGTTCAAACAATTTAGAAAACTACATTGTTGATATGTATTGTATCCTATATAATAAAAACCTAATATGCAAATTGACCGGTGGAACAACTGGTCGCTATGATGTGCACTGACCACCAGGGGGAAGATGCTAACACAGGAGCTGCCTGCAGGCCCTAGGCCAGCCAAGGCAGGTGCCAGCGGGGACCCCTCCCCCCCGAGCGCCCTGCCAGCCACCCCAGAGATCAGCCCTGATCGCCGGCCAGACCTAGGGACCCTATCCATGCACAAGTTTTGTGCACTGGGCCTCTAGTACGCATATAATTCAATAACTTCTTAAATTTTACAGTTCTAAGTTGAATTGCTCACCAACCCTTTTATGAATAGATGAACCCTATACAAAATCTTTTTGTTAGTCATCTCTGACACTTTCTCCTCCAGCTTAGACTTCACTGTGTTTCTTAGTTTTCCACAATCTTAATGTCTCCTGTATCCTCTGGAAAAAGCTATGAGTGTTCATTCATTTACGAGGTGATTACTTGTTTTGGGCACAGTGCCAATAGATCTCTCTTGCACTGAATGAGGAACAAAAGATACCAAGAGATTTGGCTCTGCTGCCCCAGTAATTTATAGCAGATAAAATCTAGGTTGCAAACAGACTTATGACTAACTGATCTGGGCAATTTAACTAAAAATAATACCTTCCTCTTGGGGTTATTGACAGGACCAAAAGAAAAATACAGGTGTCCGAGACCTAGTTGATACCACTATATTTTCCGCTGGGTGTGGAGAGGATACAGTAGAGAAAAAAAGTTCACCAAAGTTACACTCTACCATTCTTAGAAGTAAGAAAACAAGAACATCAGTTTAAACACAAATCAAAGATAACGCAAAGTACTATTGAATATTCAAATTGTACTCTAAAATGTTTTGCGTTATATGTTTCTCAATATAATTAAAACAACTTTTTAAATGTTTATTTATTTATTTTAATTTTTTTGCTGCTGTTAGGGTATCCTACTTATGCAAAGTTTAATGTGAGGCCAGCCTTTTTCTGGTCTGTGGAAATGACAATAGAGGGGGAGAAGAGCTAGTATATGTAGCATTTTTAAAATTTATGATATACTGTAGCAAAATGGTCACTTTATTGTTAGTTTTTCTCAAGTCTTTGAGTTTCAATAGTTGTGGCAAGCAGGGTGATAGCCTAAGAGAAAAATAAAATTTAGTTTCACACACTTACATAATTTCCTCTCCACTTTAGATTCCTTCCTGAACCCAATAATTAATCTTGATATTGATAGAGAATAGTCTTGGCAGTACATTTGTGTGATATTATTTTTGCCACATAACGCTTTGAGTGGGATCCCTAAGTAGTGGCTGTGGTAGGATCTGCAAAGACTTTGGATGTGAACCATAAGAAAAAAACCCTCCCTGTACAGTTAGGGTTGCATGTTTCCTACATCAGGGTGTGGGTATCTGGGGGATGTGGGGAGTGAATAACAAATGAACATAGGGAAACCCTATGACATGAACTGATGGGATGGAAATACGAGTTGTGGTGAAGTTCTATGTGGAGATACAGGGGAGACAGGCATCCTCAGAGTAGGTGTGGGTGCATGAGGAAGGATTATGAGTTTAGCTAAAAGGCAAATAGTGGGTACCCTGGTCACCCTGTCAGGACCCTGGAAAATTAGGTGTTGGTTACAAACCACCTTCAGAGATAGACTCTGGACCTGGAAGTTACTGGAAGTATATGTAATTACTGAGCTCAGACATGGCTCAAAAATTCTGATTCTGAAAAGAACTTGGCTACAATATGATGAATTAGCTCTTTCAGTGTTGAATTGGAAAAAAAATCTTGGTAGTACTTATTGACATTAATTAGCTTAGATAGTTCAGTGAGCATCAGATCTGGTGTGAGACAGGTTAGTGTTTAAATACTTGCTCTTCCACCTATTAATTGTGTGACCTTGAACAAGTTCCTTACCCTCTCCCAGACTCAGTTCCTTGGTATGTGAAATCAGGATAATAATTTCTGTGCTGGTTAATAGACTGTCTGGCTCTTAAAAAACACAGGGCTTGTTC
The DNA here is from genome assembly GCA_025583905.1 of Ia io. Classification (NCBI taxonomy): domain Eukaryota; kingdom Metazoa; phylum Chordata; class Mammalia; order Chiroptera; family Vespertilionidae; genus Ia; species Ia io. Next base: position 24,582,372 of record JAJQQW010000009.1, read on the forward strand.
TGTGACCATTCATTTTGACAAAGGGAAAGGATTAAGGGAATCTGAGTCTTAGGTCATATATAGAAATATTCCTATATAGGTTGTTCATACAATGGGGCCTAGCATAACCACCCTGGAATATTTTATGCAGGCCGCTTTATTATTCTTAAACATGTTCCAAACTCTTAATGAAGTCTTCAATGTTATTTCATTTATATCTACCTGAAATGCTTAAAATTTCAAATGAGAGAACATCCAATGGTGATTTAATAGCCAATTTACTTCTGATAAGTTTCTACTCCTTCCTTAACTACTTGAATGCTCTTTTTAATAATGTCCTACTTCTTGCTAACCCTACAAGGTCTGATCTACCTTAACTTATTCCTGGAAATGACAGTCAATCTGAGAAGGGAAATGCTGCAAGTTAATAAGGAGAATTTAAAAATGACCCTCAAGAGCAGCAGATGAATTGCTAATTAGAATTATCACTGTTTCCTCAATAATACTGTTCTAAGGTCTGAATTATGTCAGGACATAAAAGTAGAAAGTTCATTAATATTTTTAATGCATATCTATTATTTATAAAGCAAGTCTGAGCTGGAAGCATAGACTTAAGTATATTACCAGATTCTCACTGCCTATCATCCCTTGGTATCTTTTGTTTTTCCTCCTTCCTGGGAGTAAAAGTAAAATGAGCATGGCTCTGCAGTCAAATAGAGTTCAAGATCAAGGTAAGCACATACCAGTTGTGTGACCTTGAAAGGGTGATTTAATATTTGTAACCTTCACTTTTCTCATTTGTAAAAAATCTAGGATAATACCTACCTCACAAGTTTATTATGCCAATTTAAAAGACTATTAATAAGAAACTGTAATGTTTAATAGTAGATTATTTGTACGTGATAATGATTGTATGCTTGTTTTCTTCACAGTGTCTCCCTTCTTATCTTCTTAATTTCATTCATAAAGCCTTTATTTTCATCCTACCTAATAATAGACAAATATGCAAATTGACCATACCTCCAACACACCCACAAGCCACACCCACAAGCCACGCCAACCATCCAATCAGAGCGAGCATGCAAATTAACCCAAACCAAGATGGCTACAGCCACAGAGAGCAAGGTTTCCTAGGTAACAGAGGAAGCCAAGCTTTCCGCCTGCCCTTGCCAGGCCTAAGCCTCCACTCAAGCTACAAAGTTTCAATTATAGAAGGTAAACAAATTCAAACAAATGGCGGCAGAATGGAGCTTGAGAGAGCAGGCCAGGGTTGCCGCCGGCAACAGGGAAAGCAAAGCTTTCTGCACACCCTGGCCGGGCCCACCCGCTTAAGGCAACAAACTTTCAATTATAACCCCAACAGAAATGGCTGCCGGCCTCGGAGGGAGCCCCAGGCTTCGCTCTGCTCCAGGCTACAAAGTTTCAATTGTAGAAGGAAAATAAATTCCAGATACCAGGGCCTCCGCTTGGGTTGCCAGGGGGCATGGTCGGCCTGCAAACCACCACAGGCCCCTCGCTCAGGCCACCCCACGCCCCAAGGGAACCCCCACCCTGATCCGGGATACCCTTCAGGGCAAACCAGCTGGCCCCCACCCCTGTACCAGGCCTCTATCCTATCTAATAAAAGAGTAATATACAGATTGATCATCACTGCAACACACAATATAGCTGCCCCCATGTGGTCAAAGATCCTGCCCCCATGTGGACACAAGATGGCCACCACAAGATGGCCAGCAGGAGAGGGCAGTTGGGAGGCACCCAGCCTGCAAGAGAGGGCAGTTGAGAAGGACCAGGCCTGCACGGGAGGGCAGTTGGAGGTGATCAACCCTGCAGGAGAGGGCAGTTAGGGGTGACCAGGCTGGCAGAGGAGGGAAGTTGGGGGTAAACAGGTTGGCAGCAGAGTGATTAGGGGGTGATCAGGCTGGCAGACAGAAGCGGTTAGGGGCAATCAGGAAGGCAGGCAGGCAAGCAGTTGGGAGCCAGCAGTCCTGGATTGTGAGAGGGATGTCCGACTGCCCGTTTAGGCCCGAGCCCGGTGGGATCGGGCCTAAACGGGCAGTCGGACATCCCTTGAGGAGTCCCATCTTGGAGAGGGTACAGGCTGGGCTGAGGGACAACCCCCCTCCGTGCACGAATTTTGTGCACCGGGCCTCTAGTAGTGAGATAATTCTAGTGACCCATAGTTACCGGTAGGCTCATGGTAATAACAAGTGTGTGCTGAATTAGATCTCTCCATCTCATCTGGTCTCTCTTGTATGCTTCTTAGAGAATAGTATTTGTTGATATGGGTGGAAGCATAGATGATTCTATTAACGGAACAACATCACTAACACATTCTTGACTTTGTCTTCATTAGCAATACCATCTAAGTAATTGACGACCCACAAATATGTGCACATATTCTTACATAGAGGGATTATTATTTTTTTAATTTGTAGCACTAGTTTAAATATAAGGAAATTTGAATAATAAACTTTAATCTCCCAAGATAACAAAGCTAAGTTAGTTCTCATACATTTAATGATTACTGATAATTCATACTATTATGAGTAAAAATTAATAAAAGAGTTGAACAAATTTGATTGTGTCCAACTTCTAGAAAATAATCATCCCAACAATCAACTTTTACCTTAGAAATTATTTTCTGGTGTATGGTGAAGTCTGAATGCTTTTAGAAGCAAATATTGCTCAAGATAGATACATTTTATGTTTTTCTATTTAAATATGATGGTCAAAATTAATTCTCAGTAAATCTTCAAAGGTAGTAAAGAATATTTTAAAAATAGATGTAAATGAAAATGACCCTAGGAAATATCATCTATCTGTGAAAGAAAGCTAAAATATTTCAAGCTTGAATATGGCTGACTTAATTAAAACTCAATTAACATTGTTATTGTGTAACTAATGGCTTGAAAATGGCAATGTCATGAGCCATCAATTATGGATTAGTTTTAAAAAATGTAGTTACTATAGGCTGAAAAATCACAATAAGCCTTAGGGTGTGTGGGGTTTTTTTTAATCTGAATTATATTATTCAGATTTTAACATGGCATTACAATTTATTAAAAATGAAATATTTTTAATAAATTGATGTCATATCACAAACATGATGTCACTCATGAATTGTTTTTCATCAAAAAAAGTGTTGATAGGGTGTTAATAAGGATTAGGGTATTTTTATCAAGTAGTATATTTTTCCAAATCTAAGCAATCAATTTTACTCTGTTATAAAAAAGCTCATGAGCCTCTTTATAGTTCCAGAAAACTGAAATTTGTTTTCAAACTTAGCATCAACTGGAACATCAGTCCCTTTTTCCAAAGTATTCTCTTCAAACTCTGGTCCCTAAACAATTCTGTTATCAGTGGAAGTGGGGTGTCCTATTCTCCACTGGGTGCTGGGAGCAGGTCCTTACAATATCTCAAGAAAAATAATTTTCTGAGACTTGCACAAGAAGATGAGTGATTTTTATTTGCATGGGATTACACCCCTGGCTTTCCAAAATCTCATTTCCCTTAATCCAGTCCTGGAAGAAGTGCAGCTGGGGATTCAGTAGAAGCTAGAAGCAAAGTCAGTGTCTAGTTTCTCTTCCATATTGGAGCTGGGTCAGGCACAGCATCAGGCCTGTTACAGGCTATTAGTCCATTTTATGGGGTCCACCTGGCTCTGGGCCATGTGGGCAAATGCAAGAGAGCCAAAAGAGTGCTAGCCAGGAGCCAAGAGAACAAACCAAGAGAACACACTTCTTATTTAGAATTCCTCAGATCTGCTGGAGCTTTCAGTGGCCACCCTACTCTGGCCAACAACTTTTTTTCCAGGTGTGACTGACAAATACTTTCCCTATGTCACCCAGACTTTATTGGGCATGTGTCTTATCTTCCCCTGTCCAATCTCTTCACCCAGAGATCTGTGGGGGATAGACTGTGGCTTCCTGGGGAGTGTTAAACTGCCACTTCCCAGCAAAGCTGCACAAAGGACAGGCCTATAATATTTGGCCTTCCCTTTGTTCCTTCACTGTTATTAATAACTAGAGGCCTGGTACATGAAATTCATGCACGGGAAGGGGGTCCCCTTAGCTCGGCCTGCACTCTCTCCAATCTGGGACCCCTCAGGACCTCTGGCTCCTAACCGCTCACCTGCCTGCCAACCTGATCCCCCGAACTGCTCTCCCCTGACAGCCTGATACCCCTAACTGCTTTCTCCTGCCTGCCTGATCGCCTATAACCTCCGCTGCCTTGGCCCTGCCAACATGGCTTTGTCGGGAAGGACGTCCGGAAGGACATCTGGAAGGTGTCCGGAAGATGTTCAGTCTAATTAGCATATTACCCTCTTATTAGTATAGATGCCACCTCGTCCTAAAAATGCAGGTTGTTCCCAGGTTTTCCTATCGTGGAAGGGGAGCCCGCAGTAGCATCCTGGCTTCTGACCAGGGCTTATGCGCTTGTGCTTTATCTCAGCAGATGCGATTCCTAGTAGAAGACTCTTAGATGTAACTTGAACATTTCTATAGAATTTGCCGAATCATCCTCCAAAAATGTTGAACCACTTTAAACTCCCATCAGCAACCACGCGTGTGCTCTCCGTTCCACTTTGATGCCAATATCATTGATTTCTCCCTAGAAGCTTCCCTCCCATCAGCCAAGACTGCTTGGTACTTGAGCCAGCCTCATTGTTCAGCTGGGGACTTAATTTCCCGAGATAGAATTATAGAGGAAGAAAAATAGTTTTCCTCTACCTTTCTGAGTTCTTAGTGGAGGCCCTTGTAATGAAATACAGATTACCAAGAGAAAAACAAAAGTTCATTAACATGTGTACCTCGTGTATATGTGGGAGATCCCAGGGAAAAATGAGTAACTCCCCAAGGTGGCTTAGAATGCAGATTTAAATACCTTCTTCCTAGGGAAAGGGGACGGGAGATGTAGGCCTCTTAGAGGAGAGTAAATGATATTTAGGAAAGATGAATGGGGGTGGGAGGAAATAGTTTGTAACAAAGTTTGGGTGTGATGTCAACTTCTACTCTCCTGTCCTGTGACAGGAGTCAGTCTTCTCTGCCTGATGACACTTCTCCCGTCAAGGGGACCTATGACATTAATCTCCTTTAGGGGGGTCTGATTTTAGGCAGGTCAGGAGGCTTCAGTGAAAATCTCTGCATGCATTTGCTGTTTTTCAACCATCTGCAGCTCAAGATCATCAATATAACAACACAGCATATGTTGGGGTGGCATGTTCTCTGACCTTCAGAATAAACCCAACAAAAGCTTGTTTCCTTTCTTAGATGATTTGCCACAGTGGCATTATTCCCTGGAGACAGTATTCTGACCAGACCTTCCTGGGAGTGGTCATAACATACCCTGTGCTTATAGAAAGGTGTGGGCCACATCACTAAATAAACCAGGGGCAGTTTTCTCATCTTGTGGAAAGGGAGATAAAGTTATGATAGTTTATCTCCCTTTCCACAGGTTTCTTGCGGGTTTGTGTCTCCGCTCCCCCCCTGCCCCCAGCAGCCCCAGCACCACGGTGGTGGGCCTTGGGGCTGTGGGGTGCCGGCCTCCCTGCGGGTTTGTGTCCCCGATCTGGCCCCCCACAGCCCCAGCTGCAGGGTGCCGGCCTCCCTGCAGGTTTGTGTCCCCGATCCAGCTCCCCGCAGCCCCAGCGCTGCCATGGCGGGGCTTGGGGCTGCTGGGTGCCGGCCGCCTGGCCGCTATGGACGTGGCCATCTTTGTTGGGTAATTTGCATACTCCCTCCTATTGGCTGGTAGCGTAGGGGAGTGATGGTCAAGTTGCATCTTTCTCTCTTATTAGTGCAGACTAGGTTAATTACAATGGTATCTGTACCTGGAGTTGGGATGAGGACTCTTCCTTGCGGTTCTTGTCCTAGGAAGTTTGAAGAATAAATTCTCAGACTAAAAGGCTTTTTAAATAAAAATGTGGAATTTATTGGAAGCATATATAAACTCCCTCTGGGGAGGGGTCCCCAAATGGGAAAAGCCTGCTCTCTCTCTCCCTAAAATGGAAAAAAAAAAAAAAATCACTTCTCTGAGTCTCTTTGTCTCCAGGTTTATAAAGACTGCAGCTCTTAGTCTCTTCATGACCCTGTCTAAGTGGACCCTTCCTTAATGTATGACCCCTGAGCTTTCCTAATTGGTCAATCTTCTGCAGAGTATCAGTTTCAAAGGTCATAGCTCCCCTCCCCCCTTCTCTCCCTCTTGCAACATTCCTCTATCCTCTGTAAAGTCATATAAGCATTCTGTAGCTCCAAGACCTCACCTATGTATTCCTCTCCCATGGGCCCCCCTTATTCCCTAAGTGCCTATCCTGTCTCAAAAATTCCTTTCAGTATCATTTCCACCCTTTTTAAAACAACATTTGCTATTTTGCTTTATGTAAACTTTTCCTCCATAGATTATAAATTCTTCAAGTATTATGATTTTAATCTATTCAGCTATTAATTTTCTCAACATTTTATATATGTTTATGCAAGATACATAGTCAGCAAATGCCCATGAAGTCTATAAAATATTAATTTAAAATTGATATATTAAAAATATCAGTATGTTTTGATTTTGTAATAAATCAACAAATATGTTGTTTTATGAGTGTGTTCAATATAACCATGCTTTCCGTGGAAAGTTCAAAGAAGTTTAATAATGTCCATTTGTTTTTAAAAATGAAAATAGTCTCCCTTGCCTCTGGTACGATCTATGCAATTTTTAGTTGTTTACAATCTAAAAACTTATTAGACTCTATCATAGTAACAGACTGTCTTACAAAGCAGACTACTTTTTCTCAATAATATCTTATTCCATTGTCTTAATTTTTAGACTTAACTTTCATTCTTTTAAAGGGTTAAAATAATTTAATTGTTTACTTCGGCTTTATGCATTTGTGTTGAGAGGTTCCCTAGGGCAGGTGCATAGCTGTATAAGATAGATGGCCCTGCATATCCAGATAGCTCAGCTGGGCACAGCCACTTAGAAAACATTCATTGTAATAGAAGGCAATTCTAGTGCAACACACTGAGAAGCAAATTCCAAAGTTGATCTTTCCAGGAAGAAGCTTAAACCCCTTACAAAAGTCATCACATAGAATCCAGAGACACTTGGAAATGCCAATGACTCACTTGACACAAGAGGGCACCTGTTGTTCTGCCTTGATTATGTCTTGAGGCTTCAGTTTCAATAAATGAGAGAACAGAAGAAAGGTGCTCCTTTGATGAGCTTGTCCTCAGGGTAATAAAGGTAGAGGGAGAACTGCTAGGTGGTATCCATTCAGATTTTCTTACTGGCCATCAGTAATTACAAACTATTTACTGTCATTCTGAGATGTGTGTGTGTGTGTGTGTGTGTGTGTGTGTGTCTATACTATAACTTTTGTTATATACTGCCTGTTTTTCAGAGTCTTTATTAGTGAAACTAAAAAAAATTAAAGAGGACTGGTTTACTGTCTCCGGGTAGAACAAGGAAGGAAATTATCACATACTCATTTGGGTCTTCAAGGAAACAGAACATCAAAGTAGACTTGGTGGTTACAGAAACCAAGAGGCAGGAGGAGAGAGGTCTGCAAGGGATGAGGAAGAATGATGAGTTGGGGGCTTAGACCTGAGAACAAGTTTTCAGTTTACCACATAAAATGTGCTCATGAGATATTAACTTAAAGAAGTCTGCAAATGACCTAAGCTATGGAAAGGACAAGACAGGGATCGATAAGTGATTTAGATATAATTAATGTAATTTGTGGTGCTTAGTTTCCAATACCATTCATCAATAATTTTACCTACCTTGGACAACTCTTGCATTTCCCCTTCTGATTATATTAGCCATTTACTTATCCTCTTGAGTCTCCTATCCACCCATATATGTATTTTTTAAAAACATGCACATGTAACTTTATTTATCACTGTCATTTAAAGCTTGATTTTATAAAACACAAAAAGACATTAAGAGTTCCGTATCAGTGAAATTGAAACAGGAGAAATGGCGATGGATTTGTAAGCGTAAATTATATACATTAAAGTCAAGTAATTGGGTTTTCTTCAATATGGAAACTATACAAATGAAATAAATGGCAAAAGGACCCGCTAAGAATACTGTTACAGTGGCTGATCAGTTACTTTAGAACTAAACAAAGATTCTGACTATTCAGACTTCATTTGCTGTTCCATATTCACCTAGACTCGGAGTCAGGCTACTTGACCAAGTTCTGATTTAGGAAGGCATTTAGCTGAATAGCCAAAGTTTCCCATCTCCAGTTTCCACCTTCAAAGGAGCTGACATTCCAGTGCTGATGGGATCTCCTGGTTCCCTCCAACAGTGTCAATCCTATGGAAATTATGTCAACCCTATGGAAAGCCAAACAGGCACCAACAAATGGAACTATACGCACAGTTCAATGAAGTACAATTTTAAGTTTTCCCCACCTCAAAAGTAATCAATGAAACAAAACAAGAACTGCAGTTGACTTGGTCTCTGGCTCCTTCAGTCATTGACAGGGATTTTGTCGGCCACCATGCTGTTCACTTTGTGGATTGACGTCATGAAGGGACGCAGGTGGACCTGCTCAGAATTGGCAGTGAATTGGGGTCCGGACTCTTCCCACGTTTCAGGTACAACCAAATCTTTGTCTGTATAGATCGGCAGGTCAAACGAACAGGAAGCTTCCCGCAGAGGCAGGAAGGTCACTGTGGCTGTGATCTGTCTGATCACCGAGCGGATCTCGTCCTGGATGGCTTTCTGAGACTTTTTTCTGCGTGCACTGTCATCTGGCCGTCTTGTCACACTCAATGTCAAACTGCCACCTCTCAAGGACCTCCCCGTCTCCAATATTCGAGATGACCACCACGGGCTTCTGCACTGAGCACTTGCACAGCCAGTCTTTCAGCTGCTCCCCTAGATTGCTTAGGTATTGCATGAGCGCGGGGTCAGTGGTGGCCAGCAAGGTGAGTCCGCACTTCTGCACGCGAGTGAAGGTTTCAGACGGATAAATGCCACACTGATACAAAATGCTATTGATGCCAAATGAGAAGAACTGGGCCACGATGTCCGCGCTCCTGCGCAGGGTGATGCCCTGCTCCCGGAACAGCTGCCGCGCCCTGGCTAGGCCCACAGCTGGCGCGCGCCCACGCACCAGGCTTCCGGGGAGTCCCGGCAGCTCCCGCCACTGGCTTCAAAAGTAACGAAGCAGCACGCCTCGCCTCTGCGCAGGCGCACTGCACCCAAATTGTTCTTTCTCCCAGCATACCAGCAAATTTAAAATTATAATTCATCAAGCATAAACTAATTTGTGTTCTTCTTCCTTCTTTCAAATGTATTGACATCTTCATTTATCTTCAATTTATCTTCACTTTCTTATCTCATTCACAGAAGACTGGGCGCGCCTTCCCTTGATCAAAGCCAGTCTTTTCACATTTATACTTGACCCCATCCCCTTTCTTGTCAACAGGGACTTTATTCCATCAATATCTCCTCTATTTCACTTATCTTTGACCTCTAACTCTTCCAGTCACTTATCTCCTCCTATATTTAAAGAATCCTCTTCTATTACCCTTTTCAGACCTAAAACAAAAACTTTATTAACTACTAAAGCCCGGTGCACAGATTCGTGCACCCATGGTCCCTCAGCCTGGCCTGTGCCCTCTTGCAATCCAGGAACTCTTGGGGGATGTCGGACTGCTGGTTTTGGCCAGATCCCTGCAAGGGCTGGCTGGTCTCTCGCAGTCTTGATCGGGGCCGATGGGGGCCCCCAGGAGGGACCGTAGGAGGGCTCTAGGGAGTGTGCGGCCTGTTTTGATTTGTGCACTGGGCTGGTTTTGGCCCGATCCCTTCCAGGCTAAGGGGCCCCACCAGGGCATCATGGGCGGGGAGGGACTGTAAGAGGACTCCAGGGCCTGTCCGGCCTGTCTCACCCAGTCTTGATCTACCTGACCCCAGCAGCAAGCTAACCTACAGGTCCGAGCATCTGCCCCCTGGTGGTCAGTGTGCATCACAGCGACTCATCAAACGGTTGAATGAATGGTTGGGCACTTAGCATATTAGGCTTTTATTATATAGGATATACACTCCAACTATATTTACAAACTCTAATCTCTCAGATTTAATTGATTCAGCAATACATTGTAATATGTTTTAGTTTGCAATTACAATTAAAGATCTAAATTGGAGTTCAACAATGACTCAGAATGGCCAAATCCAGTGAGAATATTCACTCAATTTATTGGACCTTCCTGTTCACTGTTTGCCAAGCATGATGTTTTAGAACTCATTACTCTCTGAAATTTGTTTTACTATTTACTCTACATACTTTTCATTTCTGAGCTCCTGCTGTGCCTATCACTTAAATGTTAAGGTTGACCACAGTTTTCTCAAATTCAATAATCTTGTCTTTCTCAGGGCTATCTCATCTATTCTCAAGTTTTGTGCATGAAACAAGGATGGCTTTGATGATTTCCAAATCTATATCTTCAATCCAGACCTGTTTCCCATGCTGCTTAAGGATGGGATATATCTAAGAAATTCATTCTTAGGCAATTTCGTTGTTGTGTGGTCATCATAGCATGTAGTTACACAAATCCAGATGATGGAGCCTAACTACACACGTAGGCTATCTGGTATAGCCTATTGCTCCTAAGTTACTAGCCTGTACAGCATGTTACAGTGAAAAACAAAACAAACAAAAACACAAAAGAAAGACATTGGAGGTTAAGTCAAACACAAGAGAAAATGCTGCAATTAAGAATGGGGTGAACACAAGAAGTCTTAGGCTCCTGCCTATGTAACATAGCAGCATACTTTCTTTCTAAGTAGAAAGAGTAGACTCTAAAATAATGATTAAAAGTATAGTATAGTAAATACATAAACCAGTAACATAGTTTTTTATTATTATTGTCAAGTATTATGTACTGATCTTAATTGTATGTGCTATCATTTAATAGGACTGGCAGCACAGTAGGTTTGTTAACACCAGCATCACCACAAACATGTGAATAATGCATCATGCTCTTATCAGTGGAAGTGGGTATCCCCTTTCCTATTACTTGCTTGGGGTCAGGTCCTTATGATATCTCTAGAAAAATTTTTTTCTGAGTTTCCTACAGGAAGATGAGTAATTTTTATTTGCATGGAATTACATCCTTGCATTTCTAAGATCCCAGTCCCTTAATGCAGTCCTGGAAGAGGTGCAGCTGGAAATTCAGCAGAGCTAGAAGCAAAGCCAATGTCCAGAGTTGCGTTTCTATGGTAAAGTAGGGTCTGGTGTAGTGTTAGGCTAGTGACAGTCCATCAGTCCATTGTATGGGGTCCACATGGCTGTGGACCATGTGAGAAATGCAGGAATGTGAGAGTTATGGAAGCCAGGACTCGAACGCCAGCAAGCAAGAAGCGAGAGAGCAAGAGAGGGAATTCTTTTGTTTAGGGGATTACATATCTGAAATCTTCCTGTGCTTGCAGTGGCCACTGTGCTTGCAGTAGCCTCTGGCCAATGGCCTGTTCCCAGGTGTGACTGACAGACTGTCCCTTCATCACCCAGACTTTAATGGGCATGCCTATAATGTTTGCCTTCCCTTTGTACCTTCCCTGTTAATAACTGGGTTAGTTCATAATGGTATCACTGGTACCACATTATGTCAACTATGAAGTCATTGGCGATAATTGTTGCCCCAAAAGTGGTCATATGGCACATAATTATATCCTATATAATAAAAGCATAATATGCAAATCGACCGAATGGCAGAATGACCAGTCGTTGGAGGGCGGGGCCGGCAAGCAGGTGGTGCCAGGCCAGTCAAGGCACGTGCCAGTGGGAAGAGGGAGGGAATGGCGATGGGGGAGGGCAGCGACCAGCAGCAGCAGGGGGGCAATGAGGGGGCCGGCACCGTCCCCTGATTGACCCATCTGGTTGTCTCCCACAGAGGGAGGCTAGGCAGCAACAGCAGGGTGATGGGGGTGGCACCATCCCCTTATCCCCTACCCTCACCTACCACAGATGGAGGCCAGGCGGCAATGGTGGAGTGATGGGCAGCGCCATCCCCTGATCAGCCAGCCTGGTCGCCTCCTGCAGAGAGAGGCCAGACTTCGGCTTAGGCCCTGGGAGGAGCAGGCCTAAGTCATCAGTAGCACATCCCCTGAGGACTTCCAGACTCTGAGAGGGCACAGGCTGGACTGAGGGTCCCCACCCCCCAAGTGCATGAATTTTCATGCACAGGGCCTCTTGTAGATTTATAAATGAGCATATCTGCTTGGAGCTTCCATAGCCTTCTCAAACACATCAACTTTTACCTAGTTTTTTTAAATCTTTGCCTGATCCTGTTAGGTCTGATCAAATAATTGAATTGATACCCCTCTCCTGGGAACTGACCTTTAGACCATTTCACGATGAACACTCCCTTTTGCTTAGTCCACATTCTACTTGCTAAAACCACATTCAATTTGATAAGACCATTATCCTTCCCTCTTGACCTTCCCAGGATCCAGACCCACCCAGAGAAATCTCTGTCCAAAAAATTCCTGCCCAAGCATCCTTTAAAATCTCTGACTCCCCATCCTTGGGTGCTGATGCCATTTTGGGGCTCAGTCCATCTGGTTTGCAGATGATGTAATAAATTCATAATCCCTCACCACTTTGGCCTCATGCATTCCTCCTTCAGCAACCCTAAGAGATCCCATTTGACAGCTCCACAAAGTCACTCAAGAAGATTCTTTGCTATCAAGTTAAAACTCTCTCCAACTTCATTGTCTGGCTAACTCATTTTTAATACAGATTTAGCTCTTTTGGGGAATTATATATCTGAGAAAACCTTCCGTGAAGTCTCAGACAGAGCTAAGTGTTCTCCTCTATTATCCCATAGATAGCTAACATTGCATTTACCACAATAAAACATCATGGTCTTTTATGTGATTACCCACCTGATGAGGGTATTCTTCAGGACAAAGAGTGATGCTGTATTCATGCTATCTTGGCACCTACCTTTGGCTGACACAGCTTTAATAATCAACAAATGTTTATAAAACTGATCTGAATTCAGCCCATCAATATTATGATTTCCATGTCATTTTCTTCTTAAATAGAAAACATTAGAAAAGAAAAGAAAAGAAAATAGCTTCTGGGTAAGTTAACTGACATTGCATTGTTGGATCTGGTTTGTTTGTCAAAAGTTTCAGAGTGATATTTATTAGAATAAAATTAACAAAGAGTGCTCTTATCTGTCTTTATAGTTTAAAAAAGCAAGCAAAGGGGATTTCTTGAATAATTTATCATTATTAATCATTGTTTTTTGATTCTGGATATTTTCTGTTTTCAATGAATAGTCATAAAATATTTTTAAAACTCATTACTTTTCTTTATATAGGTAATGTTGAATATCATTAACTTGAGTTAAAATATACCTCTTCCCCACCCCAATTTTAAGAGTCCAATGTGAGGAGCAATTCTCAAATCTTAATTGCTCAAAAATGGTGCGATTGCTTTCTTTTTTTTTAGAATATATTTTTATTGATTTCAGAGAGGAAGGGAGAAGGAGAGAAAGATAGAAACATCCATGATGAGAGAGAATCACTGATCAGCTGCCTTCCACATGCCCCCAACTGGGGATCGAGCCTGCAACCCGGGCATGTGCCCTTGACCAGAATAGAACCTGGGACCCCTCAGTCCACAGTCTGACACTCTATCAGCCAGGCGATGTGATTGTTTTCTAAAAGAAATCAGGTATATTTAGGTATTTATTATTTTTATTAAATTTATTGGGGTGACATTTGCTAATATGATCATACAGGTTTCAGGTGTCTGTGTGCCCACCACTAGGCATTTATTTAAATGTTAATAACCTTTTACCTAGGAAGTATATAACTGAATCAAGAAACAAATCTATATATATAAAAAGCCTAAGTGACCATTACGACCAGAAACGACAGGAATGACTGGTTGACCAGTCGCTATGACACACACTGACCATGAGGGGGAAGACATTCAACTCAGGAGCTGCCCCCGGTGGTCAGTGCACTCCCCACAGCCAACCTCCTGTGTCCCTTCCCACACCTGGCCGGCTCCCCTGATAGGCCTCAATCGGTGGTCAGGCCGAGGGACCCCACTCGTGCACGAATTTGTGCACCAGGCCTCTAGTAGTCTTATAAAGATATTCAGCAATTTTGGGGCACCAATATGTAAGTTGTAGCATACATATCTATGTGTGTGTGTATGTGTATGCACATATATACACATGCATATACATATACATATGTATGTATATAAGTCTATATGTATATATTCCTTTTTATATATTTAGGTACATATTTTTCAAACATTCTTGGGTCTTGTCCCACAGATGTTCTATGATCACATCATGTTACCAAAGTTACAGGTAATTACTGTGTTTATTGACATAGATGGTTTCAAAGTAAAAATTGAAAAGGACAAAGTTAGGTAAATGAAGATTTTTATTCAAGACTATTGCAGTAGGGGACATATGTACATCTGAACTCCATTTAGCTGAAACAGTTGGTGGGAAGGTTTTTCACTGTGGGTTGGGATGAGTTAGCAGAAAAGTACTGGAAGATGATAGGCAGCAGGTTGATCAATGAGATGTGTGGAACACAGTGAGTTATTTCTTCAGCCTGTTAATGTTTCCTCTGTGATGAGGCCATCCGTATTTGCTAGTTGGTGACTATGAAAGTTAGGCTTCTACCCTCCAACAGAGACTGGGAGATACAGGTGTATGGGTGTTATCTTCCTTGATGACTGTATTTCAGGGGATGCTCCCAGGTCCTCAAATAAGATACTTCTTGGTACTAAAACTGACAAGAGGGTTTTAAAAAGATTTACATATATCTCAAAGAAGCAGAGAAAGAAATTAAAATGACAAGTTTTCTAAAGAAAAATCTCTCAAAAAGGGAGGTCAGGCCTAAAGTCTAGTCAAGCTGAGGGAAATGTTCAGGCCATCTTATGAAGTCTTCAGAGAAACAAAACTCAAGACGTGTTAGGAAGAAAGCAATATGATGAAACAGTTTACATTAATGAAGAAGTGGCATTCTCACATTTAACCTGTTTGCATACCTTAAAAAAGTTAATATAGGTGACACCATAATGGATATGAAAAGTAAAAAACAAAAAGAAAGAATTTCGGAGGAATAGTAAGATATGCAGGACCTTAGATTCTTGGGAACTCTTAAGTCACCTTACCTGGACAGGTGCTTCTGTGGTTTATCTGCTGCTTACTTAGGAAAGTTAAAATTAAGTGAAAGAAACCTACAGTCAATTAATAAAGAAAACTACATTTAAAAAAGTGGGTTGCACCTTATAAATTTCTTTAAAAGAGAATTTCTCTAAAAATTTATTAAGATTTAAAACGGAAACATATCGTAACCAAATAAAAAATTCAGTTAAGGGTTAATATTTTCATCTCTTTTTATTTTATTTTTTTAATAAATCTTTATTGTTCAGATTATTACAGTTGTTCCTCTTTTTTCCCCCCATAGCTCCCCTCCACCCGGTTCCCACCCCACTCCCTGCTCTTACCCCCCCTCACTGTACTCATCCATAAGTGTACAATTTTTGTCCAGTCTCTTCCCGCACCCCCCACATCCCCTTCCCCCCAAGAATTGTCAGTCCACTCCCTTTATATGACCCTGATTCTATTATATTCACCAGTTTATTCTGTTCATCAGATTTTTTATTCACTTGATTTTTAGATTCACTTGTTGATAGATATGTATTTATTGTTCATAATTTTTATCTTTACCTTTTTCTTCTTCTTCCTCTTCTTAAAGAATACCTTTCAGCATTTCATATAATACTGGTTTGGCGGTGATGAACTTCTTTAGCTTTTTCTTATCTGTGAAGCTCTTTATCTGACCTTTAATTCTGAATGACAGCTTTGCTGGGTAGAGTAATCTTGGTTGTAGGTTCTTGCTATTCATCACTTTGAATATTTCTTGCCACTCCCTTCTGGCATGCATAGTTTCCATTGAGAAATCAGCTGACATTCGTATGGGTACTCCCCTGTAGGTAACTGACTGTTTTTCTCTTGCTGCATTTAATATTCTCTCTTTGTCTTTTGCTCTTGGCATTTTAATTATGATATGTCTTGGTGTGGTCCTCTTTGGATTCATTTTGTTTGGGATTCTCTGGGCTTCCTGGATTGTAAGTCTATTTCTTTCACCAGGTAGGGGAAGTTTTCTGTCATTATTTCTTCAAATAGGTTTTCAATATCTTGCTCTCTCTCTTCTTCTGGCACCCCCATAATTCAGATGTGTTGGTATGTTTGAAGTTGTCCTAGAGGCTCCTTACACTATCAACATTTTTTTGGATTCTTTTTTCTTTTTTCTTTTCTGGTTGGGTGTTTTTTGCTTCTTTGTATTTCAAATCTTTGACTTGATTCTTGCGATCCTCTAGTCTGCTGTTAGATCTCTGTATATTATTCTTTATTTCAGTCAGTGTATGCTTAATTTCTAGTTGGTCCTTTTTCATATCCTCGAGGGACTCACTAAATTTATCGGCGGTTTCTAGAAAATTCTTGAAAAACCTTATAACTGTGGTTTTGAACTCTATATCCAGTAGTTTGCTTTCCTCCATTTCTGTCATTTGTGACCTGTTTTTTTGTCTCCGCATTTTGGCTGCTTCCCTGTGTTGATAGAGTGGCTTTGTGTGCTGGGTGTCCTATAGGGCCCAGTGGCTCAGCCTCCCCAGTTACCTGAGGTGGACACTCTTGGTGTACCCCTTTGTGGGCTGTGTGCACAGTCTTGTTGTAGTTAAGCCTTGATTGTTGTTGGTATCACTGGGAGGAATTGACCTCCAGGCCACTTGGCTGTGAGGATCAGTTGTGTCTACGATGGGAGAACTTCTGTGCTGGAGACACCCTTATGGGGCAGGACTTGCTTCAGTGGGCTTTGGTGCTCACTGAGTCTGCCTGCAGAGTGTGTCTCTTATGGATCTGAGGAGTTATAATCTGGATGGTCCCACTCTGACCACTGGGTACACTGGCTCTTGGATCTCCAAGGAGGTGCTAATTTAGCTCTGCCTGAGGACACCCAGCAGGAGCTATGGAGGGATCTGCAAATTCCTCTTCTTCGTTTGGGGTTTGGAGGTGCCCAGATGAAGCCCAGCTGTGAAGCAATGCAAGCTGCTGTGGAGCCTTGGGCCTTTTTTTAGAAGTTCTGGGGCTCTCTGACCAAGCTGCAGTTTGTTAGGTAATTTTAGATTGCTAGGGCTAGGCCACTGATATGCAAAAGCCTCTGCGCACAGCTGGGGTGGGGTTGTAATTCGGGTGGGGAGGAGTCACAGGGAATCAACAGGGTGGAGCAAACAGCAATGGCCAACCTTTTGCCCTGCCCTAAGAGGCCCCCGGGGTGTCAGTGTCCCGTGGTAATCCCTGCAAGAACCTCTGAGTAAAAGCCGCCCTTGTGTTCCGGCCCGATGCCAGACAGTCCAGTTTCCCCCCCGTATGAGTCTGGGTCCCCAGAGTCTCGTCTGGAACTGGAGTTCAGAGCGGTCGGGAGCTTGTGTCTCCCTCCCAATTGAAAAAGACAACTGTGTACTCAGTTGCCAGCCCTTTCCATGCCTCTGTACCTCCGCACTTCACTTGCACCTCCTCTGAGTCTCAGTGTGCTTTTCTCTCCCCTTCTAGTTGTAGAATTTCCACTCAGCCAGCCTTCCTGTGGTTCTGGATGATGTCCGTTTTGTCTTTTAGTTGTAGTTTTGAAATGGTTGTGTGAGGCAGCAAGTTCAGGTGTTTACCTATGCCGCCATCTTCTTCATCTCTTTTTAAAACTTTTTTTTGTGTGTGTGAAATATTCTATAACTCTTACTCAATTACATCATACATTGGACAGGAACATTAAAAAATTAAATTGTAGCCGAAACCGGTTTGGCTCAGTGGATAGAGCGTCGGCCTGCAGACTGAAAGGTCCCAGGTTTGATTCCAGTCAAGGGCATGTACCTTGGTTGTGGGCACATCCCCAGTAGGGATTGTGCAAGAGGCAGCTGATCGAAGTTTCTCTATCATGGATGTTTCTAACTCTCTATCCCACTCTCTTCCTCTCTGTAAAAAATCAATAAAATATATTAAAAAAAAATTAAATTGTAAAAAATGAATCTATGAGAGTTTCAAAATAATGGGAAGCTGAAATTTGCAGTTGATTCTTCTACATATGGGTTTATCTATTTTTTTTTATCTTTTTGTTCAAGTTTTTAATATTTTTATTATCCATAAATGAGTGAGATCATGTGGTATTTTTCTTTCATTGACTGGCTTATTTCACTTAACATAATGTTCTCCAATTCCATCCAGGTTGCTGCAAATGGTAAGAATTCCTTCTTTTTTATGGCAGCATAATATTCCATTGTGTAGATGTACCATAGTTTTCTGATCCAGTCATCTGCTGATGGGCACCTAGGCTGTTTCCAGATCTTAGCTATTGTAAATTGTGCTGCTATGAACATAGGGGTGCATATTTCCTTTCTTATTGGTGTTCCCAGTTTCTTAGGATATATTCCTAGGAGTGGGATTACTGGGTCAAATGGGAGTTCCATTTTCAGATTTTTGAGGAAACTCCATACTGTTCTCCACAGTGGCTGCACCAGTCTGCATTCCCACCAGCAGTGCACGAGGGTTCCTTTTTCTCCGCATCCTCGCCAACACTTGTCGTTTGTTGATTTGTTGATAGCCATTCTGACAGGTGTGAGATGATAGCGCATTGTTGTTTTGATTTGCATCTCTCGGATAATTAGTGACCTTGAGCATGTTTTCATGTGTCTCTTGGCCTTCCTTCTGTCTTCTTTGGAAAAGATTCTATTTAGGTCCGTTGCCCATTTTTTTATTGGATCATTTATCTTCCTTTTATTAAGTTGTATAAGCTGCCTGTAGATGTTGGAGATTAAACCTTTATCAGTGATGCCATTTGCAAATATGTTCTCCCATGCGGTCGGCTTTCTTGTTGTTTTGTTGATAGTTTCTTTTGCTGTAAAAAAGCTTTTTATTTTGATGTAGTCCCATTTGTTTATTTTCTCTTTAGCTTCCATTGCCCTAGGGGCAGTATCGGTGAAGAAGTTCTTTTGACATATGTCTGAGATTTTGCTGCCTGTGGATTCCTCTAGTATTTTTATGGTTTCCCGTCTTATGTTTAAGTCCTGTATCCATTTTGAGTTGATTTTTGTGTATGGTGTAAGTTGGTGATCTAGCTTCATTTTTTTGCATGTGTCTGTCCAATTTTCCCAACACCATTTATTGAAGAGACTGTCTTTATTCCATTGTATGTTCATGCCTCCTTTGTCAAATATTAATTGAGCATAGTGGTTTGGATCAATATCTGGATTCTCTATTCTGTTCCATTGATCTATATGTCTGTTCTTGTGCCAGTACCAGGCTGTTTTGAGAATAGTGGCTTTGTAGTACAGCTTGAAATCTGGTATTGAGATCCCTCCTACTTTATTCTTCTTTCTCAGGATTGCTGTGGCTATTCGGGTCTTTTTTTATTCCAGATGAATTTTTGGAGAGTTCTTTCAAGGTCTGTGAAGTATGCCATTGGTATTTTAATGGGGAGTGCATTGAATCTATAGATTGCTTTGGGTAGTATGGACATTTTAATGATGTTGATTCTACCAATCCATGAACATGGTATGTTCTTCCATCTGTTTACGTCTTCCTCTATCTCTTTTTTCAGTGTCCTGTAGTTTTCCATGTATAGGTCTTTTACCTCCTTAGTTAAGTTTATTCCTAGGTATCTTAATTTTTTTGGTGCGATGGTAAATGGGATTGCCTTTTTAGTCTCTCTGTCTGTAAGTTCACTATTGGTGTATAGAAAGGCCATAGATTTCTTGGCGTTAATTTTGTATCCTGCTACATTGCCGAATTCATTTATTAAGTCTATTAGTTTTTTGACAGAGTCTTTCGGGATTTTTATGTACAATATTATGTCGTCTGCAAATAAAGACAGCTTTACTTGTTCTTTTCCAATTTGGATGCCTTTTATTTCTTCTTCTTGTCTAATTGCAATAGCTAATACTTCCAGTACTATGTCAAACAGGAGTGGTGAGAGTGGGCATCCCTGTCTTGTTCCTGTTCTTAGGGGAAATGTTTTTAGTTTTTGTCCATTGAGTATGATGTTTGCTGTGGGTTTATCATACATAGCTTTTATTATGTTGAGGTATAAGCCTTCTATTCCCACCTTGTTGAGAGTTTTTATCAAGAAAGGGTGTTGGATTTTGTCAAATGCTTTTTCTGCATCAATTGATATGACTATGTGATTTTTATCTCTCAATTTGTTTATGTGATGTATCACGTTTATTGATTTGCGGATATTGTACCATCCTTGCATTCCTGGGATAAATCCTACTTGGTCATGGTGTATGATCTTTCTGATGTACTGCTGGAGCCTATTTGCTAGAATTTTGTTGAGGATTTTGGCATCTATGTTCATGAAGGATATTGGTCTGTAATTCTCTTTCATTGTGTTGTCTTTATCTGGTTTTGGTATTAGGGTGATGCTGGCTTCATAGAAGGATCTTGGAAGTGTTCCTTCCTCTTGAATTTTTTGGAATAGTCTGAGGAGGATAGGTTTTAGTTCTTCCTTGAATGTTTGGTAAAACTCTCCTGTGAAGCCGTCAGGCCCCGGGCTTTTGTTTGCCGGAAGCTTTTTGATGACTTCTTCAATTTCGTCCATAGTTATTGGCCTATTGAGCTGTTGAGATTCTTCTTGATTGATTTTTGGCAGGTTGTATTTTTCTAGGAATATGTCCATTTCCTCCAGGTTGTCCAGTTTGTTGGAATAGAGCTGTTCGTAGTATTTTGTAACAATCCTTTGTATCTCAGCAGGGTCTGTTGTTATTTCACCTCTTTCATTTCTGATTTTGTTTATTTTGGTCCTCTCTCTTTGCTTCTTGGTGAGCCTGGCTAGAGGTCCATCAATCTTGTTTATCTTTTCAAAGAACCAGCTCTTGGTTTTGTTGATGTTTTGTATTGTTTCTTTGGTCTCTATGTCATTTATCTCCGCTCTGATCTTTGTTATTTCCTTCCTTCTGGTTACACTGGGCTTTTCTTGCTGTTCTTTTTCTAGCTCTTTGAGTTGTAGGGTTAGGTGATTTATTACCATTGTTTCTTGTTTTTTGCAATAGGCTTGTAGAGCTATGAACTTCCCTCTCAAGACTGCTTTCGCTGTGTCCCATAGATTTGGGATTGTTGTGTTTTCATTGTCATTTGTTGCCATGATGTTTTTTATTTCTTCCTTGATCTCTCTGGTGACCCAGTCCTTGTTTAATAGCATGCTGTTTAGTCTCCATGTGTTTGATTTCTTTGGATTGTATTTATTGTAGTTGATTTCCAGTTTTATGCCACTGTGATCTGAGAAGATGCTTGATATAATTTCTATCTTCTTGAATTTGAAGAGACTTTGCCTGTAACCCAGGATATGGTCTATCTTTGAAAATGACCCATGTGCACTTGAGAAGAATGTATATTCTGTGGCTCTGAGGTGAAATGTTCTGAAGATGTCAATTAATTCCATCTGGTCTAGTGAGTCATTTAGGATTGCTGTTTTTTTGCTGATTTTTTGTTTAGAGGATTTTTCCAATGGTGATAGTGGGGTATTAAAGTCTCCTACTATGATTGTATTGCTATTAATCTCTCCCTTGATATCCTCCAGGAGTTTTTTTATGTATTTGGGTGCTCCTATATTGGGAGCGTATATGTTTACCAGAATTATTTCTTCTTGTTGGATTTCTCCCTTTAGTATTATGAAGTGGCCTTCCTTATCTCTTGTTATGGCATTTACTTTGAGGTCTAATTTGTCAGATATAAGTATTGCTACCCCAGCTTTTTTTTCATTTCCATTTGCCTGGAAGATATTTTTCCATCCCTTCACTTTCAATCTGTGTGAGTCTCTTGTTCTGAGGTGGGTCTCTTGTAGACAGCATATATATGGGTCATGCTTTTTTATCCATTCAGCCACTCGATGTCTTTTGATTGGAGCATTTAGTCCGTTTACATTTAAAGTTATTACTGAAAGGTATTTGTTTGTAGTCATATCTATTTTTGTGTCTGTATTCCTTCTTACCTGTTTATTTCTTCTTTTTACAGTATTCCCTTTAGCAATTCTTGCATTGCTGGTTTGGTGGTGAGAAAATCCCTGAGTCTTTTTTTGTCTGCGAAGCTCCTGATTTCCCCTTCAATTTTGATTGATAGTCTTGCTGGATAGAGTATTCTTGGATTCAGTCCTTTGCTTTGCAACACTTTGTACACCTCCTTCCATTCACTTCTAGCTTGTTGTGTTTCTGTTGAGTAATCATTTGACAATCTGATGGGTTTTCCTTTGTAGGTAACTCTCTGTCTCTCTCTTGCTGCCTTTAAGATTCTCTGTTTATCATTTATATTTGCCATTGAGATTATGACATGTCTTGGTGTGGGTCTTTTGGGGTTGATCCTGCTTGGGACTCTCTGTACTTGCGTAACTTTTATCTTTCCTATATCCGGGAAGTTTTCTGTCATTATTTCTTCAAATAGATTTTCTAATCCCCGATGCTCTTCTTGTCCTTCTGGCAGCCCTATTATACGCATGTTACTTCGCTTCATGTTGTCCCGAAGCTCCCTTAGGCTTTCCTCCTGCTTTTTAATTTTTTTCTCCAATTGTTGTTCAGATTGAGCTTGTTTCTGTACCTGATCTTCTAACTCACTAATTCGGTCCTCTGCTTCTTGTAGTCTACTGTTGAAACTTTCCATGGAGTTTTTGATTGTAGCTATATCACTTTTCATTTCTTCCTGATTCTTGCATAAGTTGTTGATTTTCTCATCCATCCTATGTATAAATTCCACGACCATTACTCTGAACTCCTTTTCGGTCATGTTGCAAGCTTCAGTTTCACTAATTTCCTTTCTTGGCGACTCCACATTTTCTTTCCTCTGTGAGTTATTTCGTTTCCCCATTCTGGCTATCACCAGAAAGCTCAAGCTTCCGTTTGTGTGGACCTCAGCCGTGCGCTGTGGGGACTTCGCTCCACCCGAGTTTCACTGAAGTGCTCTGACACTAGGACGTGTGGCTGCTTTTGGTTGGTGGGAACCAGACTTGCCCAGGGTCAGTGTCCCCAGTGTTCCGTATGGTCTCGTGTGCACACTTAGAATCAGGGGCCCTGTCTGCACCACACTGTTGGTATGTGCTGAAAATGAGATCCTTAGCATGTGCCAGGAGTCAGAGTTTCCCTGTATCTGCACCAAGAATCGAGTGTCAGAGTCTCTGTTGCCTTGTGCAGTTTCTCGTTGAGAATCAGGGTCCCTGTGTGTGCATGCACCAACAATTGGGGTCGTTGGCTCTTAGTGTGAATGCGCTGTGAGTCAGGGATCCCAGGCAGCTGTGTCCGGCGTGCCAAATTCCCTGAAGTGGAGCTGTGTCCTGTGTGTGCTCTCTCTACTGAGCCAAACCGGCTAGGGCGCACACTCTCCATCTATTTTTTATGTGCATCCTATTTTTCACCATTTGTTTGATACTTTCTTTTTATAGTAATAAAAGGCTACATAACAAATATATACATATGCAGAGAAAATGTTTATTTTATTTGAGATAAAAGGACAATTAGTGAATTCTTTCAGTTTTTGAAACTGATTTATATCCTACTGATTTAAGGTGTCATGAAAATAAGTCTATCACAATACTCTCCAGGGTCCCTCCATGCTGTCTCAAAGGGTAATAGATCCTTCTTTTTTACAGATGCACAGTATTCCATTGTGTAAATGTACCACAGCTTTTTTATCCACTCATCTATTAATGGGCACTTAGCTATTGTAAATAACACTGCTATTAACATAGGGGTGCATAGATTCTTTCTGGTTGGTATTTTTGGATTCTTAGGATATATTCTTAGAAGTGGGGGAGATTATTATGCTAAGTGAAATAAGCCAGTCAGAGAAAGACAAATATCACATGATCTCACTTATATGTGGAATCTAATGAAAAAAAAAATACTGATGAAATAAATAGAACCAGAGACATGGGAACATGAAACAGATTGATGAATCTTAGAGGGAAAGAGGGTATGGGCGGGGGGTTGAGGGGGAGAGGGAAGGGAGTGGCAGGAAGAGATTAACCAAAGAATTTATATGCATTGCCCATCGACACAGACAATAGGATGATGAAGGCCTGGGGTGGGGCAGGAACCTGGTGGAAGGGGCAATGGGGAGAAAAAGGAGGGGACATCTATAATACCATCAACAATAAAGATAAAAATAATTTTACAATAAATAAGATTATTTTCATAATTGAAAAGTGTTACTCTATGAATTACATGCATCTTGGATCAAAATCATGACACACATAAGCTTAGTGTATATTTATTTAGTTCTAGTTATAAGTAAAAGTGAATTTAGAATAAAAATATTATAAATTACCCCAAATTTAAAACTTTCTGTTTTTCTTAAATATAAAACTAACCCATAGGTTAAAATGCCATTCTTTTTCTTTTAAGAGAATTACATAATATTTGCATTATCTTTCAATCTTTAGTTCCCTGTTTTCTTAATAATTGCAGAAGAAAAGTAATCCATTTCAGAGCCTGTAATAACAAATATGCATTACCATACACTACCATTTAAACAAGGTAAATAAGAATAGTGTGAATTACCTTTGAGTACTTAATACAATGAATTTTATACATAAAATCACTGCATTTGGATAGCTCCATTGTTGATAAGTTTTAAGAATTTGTATATAGTAGTGTTTTTTTTAATGCTTGAATAGATAGAATTAGTGTGGTTAGTAATTATCTTTTATAACTTAAAAATATTTATGGTTCCCTAATTATGTGTGAGGCTCTGATTTAGAAGCTGGGACTGCAGCAATAAACTACACAGGATCAACTCTCATTCCTAGTGGGTAGAGTCTGGGAAAAAGTATTAAAGAAACAATATGGTGTATTTTAAGGTTATAAGTGCTTTAGAAGAGGATCATAAATTAGGTAGTTCAGAAATTGAAATGTAAAATTTTTAACATTTTTTTTTGCAAAATTACTGTATGCATGTTTTTAAAAATACAGTCTTTAAAAATGTCTTTAGCTTAGGTATTTTGTTATGCTTTAAGTAAAGCTACTATTTTCATTTTTATTAATGTATCTATTTTTGTATTAATCATATCTGACATATATAGTTAAAAGTAAGACAATTTGCCGAAATCGGTTTGGCTCAGTGGATAGAGCGTGGGTCTGTGGACTGGAAGGTCCCAGGTTCGATTCCTGTCAAGGGCATGTACATTGGTTGCAGGCACATCCCCAGGTAGGGGGTGTGCAGGAGGCGGCTGGTCGATGTCTCTCTCTCATCGATGTTTTTAACTCTCTATCCCTCTCCCTTCCTCTCTGTGAAAAATCAATAAAAATATATTTAAAAAAATAAAATAAAATAAAATAAAAGTAAGACAATTACAACAATTGTCTTTATAAGTCTGTATTTTTCCCTTAAATTTGTAACATGTCAAATATAATGAAACATTATGGTTTATTACCATAAGTTTATATCATTCTAAGACAAATTCAATGAATGCAAAAATGAGTAGACTTTATAATATTTTTGTTATATATGTTGCTTTATTTTTCCTATTTGTTGGTATTTTTAGATGATTTTAGATGTCAGTTATTCTGTCAATTTTTTTTTTTTTTGTGTGTGTGTGTAGAGAAAAAACACCTGGATCAAGAGTTTAAAAACTAATTTCATTATGCAAATAGCTATATAGTGTGTGCATACATTGCATGTTATTTTGATAGCAAGAATCTGTCAAGAATGTTATGATTTCATCACGAATAGGAAGATTCAAATAACTTTATTTTTAAGGACAGTTTTTAGTAGATCCACGATGAACTCTAAATAATATAAATTGTTAACCTTTAACTAATAAAACAAAGTTAATATTGGCATTAAGTATAAGAAATCCATTTTCTAAGCATAACCAAACAAGGAAAACCAGCTTTTATTTTTCCTAATGTGTAGAAATCATGCACTAAAATATATTTACAGTTATTAAGCCTTCTCTGAATGGCAGTATGCTTTAATGGAATAGACCTATTAGGAATTTTTTAAAAATAGAAGCTAGGTTAATTTTGTTAGAGTTGTGATCCTTATAATGCCATCTTGTTTTATAAAACCATGTGCTTTTAGTAATGTCAGTTTTTAGAATGTATGGAGTTCTTGAAATGTTTGCTCTTATAAATGACCCAAAGGCCAAATTTCAAACCCAAACCAAAGACTAATATCATACGAGTGGCTCTCCAGCATATAATGTTGACTTCTACCAGGGACAGAGCCAGGAGAAAAGGAGGCTTCTGAGCCAGCTAAGTTTTAAAAAGTCCTGAATTCCGTATGCATTCAATAATTTATAATTCTACCTGGAGAAAATTGAACCATACTTTTAAAAATTCCTTTCATTTAACATGGCTATATGATTTCTTCTATTTTCCTCTGCAAATTGATCCTTAATATTAATTTTATTCTGATTTTTCATGTAGCCTGGCTCCTTATACCTTTAAGGCTTAATTAAGGTTGTACATTTTTCTAGGGACATACCTATGTATAAAACATGTTTTTTATTAGAGACTCATTAAAAATGCTACGTTTATCTTAACTATCCATAATTTTTTGCTCTTTTTTAGAAATGTGGTCAAATACTATCTATATTTCCACTGCTATCTACTACACATATTGACTATTTAATTATTTAAAATTAATTGCATTAAAAATTTAATTTCTTAAACACACTAGACCTGTTTTAGGTCCTCAAGAACCACATGTGGCTATTGGTTACCATAAAGATACAGACCGTTTCCAACATTGTAGAAAATTCTATTGAACAGTGCTAATTCATATTATTCTTATTAGTTAATAATGCAACTGAATTTTTAAAAAATCTGCCTGTATTCTATGCGAATAGCAAAGCTGAAACTAGACTCCAGAGCTTCCGATAACTTTTTGAGAGTTCAGGTGGTCTAGGGACATGGGCTACTTATAATGTCACGTTTCCTATAAATAGCCCATGTTTACCCTGCAACCTGGAAGACAGTTTGTTGTCAGGTTCATTAATATAAAGAGGATAATAGTTAGAAGCTCCAGGAATTATATTTAATTATTGATTTAAAAAAATGTATAAATGATTCTAGATGTTTCATGTGACCTAGACATTCAATAGTGTTCTTTAAAATATCTGCATAGTTTAATATGTCTAACAAGCTTAGTGGGGAAAGATAGTAGGATAAAACACAGGCTAAGTTTAATCTGTGTCTCAAGGTCTTAGGTTAGTCTTATAAACTTTATGACTAGTCAGAGGAAAATGGTATTTAGATAAATCACACATAGGTCATAAATATATACCAGCAAATTCTTCTTCCTAACTTGTTGTGAGTCAGGTTTGGGATCAGATCCCCCACGATAGAAACCCCGTAAATAAGCCTGTGAGGGCTCATCCAGGGTTTTATCACGAGGGCACAGTAGAAACAACTTCTTATTGCTAAGAAATAAAAGAGAATTATAGAGAAGACCATTTATATCTGTTTACTTATGAATTTACTGCTGGCACTGAAATTATCATTATAAATAGATAATTTTCTATTCAGTTCCTTCTCAAAAATCAATTGTAATTTGTCAGAGAGTACATATCAAATATTGAGAGTTTAAAATGAATTTACCCACCAACAGAAATGGTCTTCCTTATTTACATGTGATTCCTGTTTTAATTTATTTTTCTTTCTTAGGATAATTTTCCTATTGATATACCAAAATATATGTATCCTAAGTGAGGTGTACAGCAATAGTGGCGCTGGACCAGGACACCATTCAATGTTTGGGGCCCCCAAAATATTAAGTTTGGTAGCTAAACATGGCATCTGGGAAATAAGGCATTCTGCCTTATTTTTCCTGGAAATGCTTGTCCTCTTCAGTTTAGCCAAAATACAGGAAGAATATATCACAAATCCTGCTTATTCAATACTATTTAAATTCTTTTTTAAAATTTTAATTTAATATGAATTGTTTGCCCCTCTTAACTACATACCATTTGATTTGTATTCCATTTGATTTATCTTCCCCATTTCATTTCCTGTATTTAGGCAGTTATACATTTAAGGGAAAATAACTTTCATTTCCCCCTTTGTCCCATATAATTTACTAAATTCATAAAAAAGTATTTAAAAACTCAAATCCCATGATAGTGATAGTTCAATTCATGTGACCCTACATTAGAAATCACCTATTTGCCTACCAATGCTGAATTCACATAGCCTCTTCACACAAGTGGTTCTTGACCAGCATATGCGTTCTTATCAACTGAGGAGCACTAGGGGAAAATGATGCTGGAAAATTCCCAGAGACCAAGTAAGAAGTCTGTACACAAGATATGATAAAGTATTTTTGTCAGCTCTTCTCTATTTTTCTCAAATACCCTGTGATTCCTCACTTCATATAATTTGGCCAGAACATTGAAAACATTGTACTTGTTTCAAAGCTGATATGCTTTATTATGTCACTCCAACTCTAATTTATAACTGGAGAAATACCCATAACAAATCTCCATTTTTTATCAGGAGGTTTATAGAGGAATATTTTGTTGGTGTCTTCCAATTATTTAATCCATGTGTCAGAATGCAGTTTGGTCTGGTTTGAATAGTAAAGGAATGAGAATTGATATCCTAGCTTAAGTTAGCTATTAGAAAATATTTTTAAATTTAATTCATTTATTCTCATCTCTACAGTGATATGAATTAAATGACCAATTTATTCAGGGACTATTTCAGTTGAGACTAGGGTTTTACCATAATAGTTTTTTAAGTGTAGATGTCTTTATTCATGATCATTACTGTCTCAAGAGGAAATAAGTTAGGACATAGCCCTAAAGGTAATGAAATATAAAGACAGTGCAATAATTAAAACATACTCTTATATGAAGTCAATTTAACATTGTAAACACAATTATTAACATTTTAGTAATTTTTTATGGCTAAACTTGTCTCTCTCTTACACTTTCTGCTATTGGTATATCATTTACTTACACCAGTAAATAGTATAAGACATTGAATAGGATGTGTCATATTTTGAATAAAGATTGCATGTATGAATGCATATATTGAGATTATTTTTTAAATTAATACTGCAATGGCATATTCATTTCAGGACAAAGTTTTAGAATTTTTAAACCAGTTATCTTACCTTATAATAGACAAATATGCAAATTGACCACACCTTCGCTATACCCAAGCCATGCCCACCAACCAAGCCACACCCACCAACCACGCCCACCAGGAAACCTTTGCAGGGATGTTGGGATGTGGCAGAGCCCGAGGCCGGGAAAGCCGCCCAAGGCTTTCCCGGCCTTGGGCACCAGCGGGGAGCCTGCACGGATCGCAGGAAACCACCGGGGGTCGGCTCCTGCGATCGGTAGCAGGGACGCTGGGTGCAGCTGAGCCCAAGGCTGGGAAAGCTTCGGGCACCAGCGGGGAGCCTGCACAGATCGCAGGAAACCACTGGGGGTCGGCTCCTGCGATCCTTAGCAGGGATGTTGGGTGCGGCCGAGCCCAAGGCCACCACCTGGGGCCAAGCCCCGACCCTGAAAGAAGGCAGAAGGCGGTGGCCACAGCCAAGGCCTGTGTCCCCGGTGCTGGCAGAAAACTGGTGCAGGCAGCCAGGTGAATGAAGGTCTATTGCACGAATCTTCGTGCAAACGGGCTACTAGTGGATTTATAATAGACTAGTTGCCCATTTGCAGGAAGAATCCTGCAAGCGGCCGCTGTGGCCGCGTGCGCTGCTGCTGCTGCCACCACCATTGTGGTCACCACACTTACACCCGAATGCAGCTGCTGCCCGCCCCGCCCGGGCAGCCACCTTGCTTTCCGCTTTTCCTCCCTCTTCCTTCTAAGTTGTCTTCAGTCTTCACTCCTCCCTCCCTCAGTGTACACAAATTAACTGCCATCTTTGTTGGGCAATTTGCATACCCGACCTGATTGGCTGGCGGGCGTGGCTTTGGCTGGTGGGCGTGGCTTGGGCGTAGCGAAGGTGCAGTCAATTTGCATATTACTATTTTATTAGGTAGGATTTTATTTAAAATATAATGAAATTTATTATTTAAAATCTGTAGGATTCTCAACCTAAATTTCTTAATAATTAAAATGAGGCTAAATGTGACCTTCATAATGACCTTATTTTTCATGGTAATGTGATTTTGAGAAAAACAGATTTCCCCCCTAAATCTTAGCATCTTTATGTCCATAAACTGAGGTAATCAGTCAGTGACAATTTATGTTTATAGTTGACCAGATGACTAGTTCAGTTAACTAATTCAGAAAAGCAAAATACAATGTAGCTTTTATAAGGAAACTAGAGTCCCAGTGCATGAATTCATGCGTGGGTGGGGTCCCTCAGCCTGGCCGGCAATTGGGGCCAATTGGGGCCACAGGAGGTTGGCTGGCCAAGGGGAGGGGCTGTGGGAGGGCTGTGATTGTGCGCTGACCACCAGGGGGCAGCTCCTGCATTGAGTGTCTGCCCCCTGGTAGTCAGTGCAACCATAGTGACTGGATGACCAGTTGTTTGGTTGTTCATTCATTTGTTTGGTCACTTAGGCTTTTATATATACATATATATAAACTAGAGGCCCGGTGCATGAAATTTGTACACTGGGGGGGGGGGTTGTCCCTCAGCCCAAACTGCACCCTCTCCAACAATCTGGGACCCCTCGGGGGATGTCTGAATGCCTGTTTAGGCACGATGCCACAGGGATTGGGCCTAAACAGGCAGTCAGACATCCCTTTCACAATCCAGGACTGCTGGCTCCCAACTGCTCGCCTGCCTGCCTGATTGCCCCTAACCGCTTCTGCCTGCCAGCCTGATCATCCCCTAACCACTCCCCTGCCAGCCTGATCGACGCCTAATTGCTCCCTTGCCAGCCCGATCGTCCCCAACTGCCCTCCCCTGACAACAGGAATCTTAAATGTTGTCACCCCCAAATGCCTTCCCCTGCATATTCCCTCTTTATTAGATAGGGTTTTTTCTTTAACATATTGGACAGCCCTAACTGGTTTAGCTAGGTGGATGGAGCATTGGCCTGCAGACTCAAGGGTCCCAGGTTCAATTCTGGTCAAGGGCATGTACCTTGGTTGGAGGCACATACCCAGTGGGGAGTGTGCAGGAGGCAGCTGATCGATGTTTCTCTCTCATAGATGTTTCTAGCTCTCTATCCCTTTCCCTTCCTCTCTGTAAAAAATCAATAAAATATATTTTTTAAAAAAAGAAACATTTAAGATTCCTCCATATCTGCCTGGCTGGTGTGACTCAGTGGTTGAGGCCCCAGGCTGCCGCCACTGGCAGGGGATCATGCCGTGAGGGTGCACACCCCTGCCAGGCTGAGACCCCAGCCCAGGCTGCCGCCACTAGCAGGGGATCGTGCCTTGGGGAGTGAATTTGTTTTTGTTTTTTATAAAGGGTCAGGCAGGCCTCTGGGCAGCATTCTGCCAGGCCGCTTACGCTGCAGGCTCTCAGCGGCAGCCCTCCTTGAGACTAGGGGAGTCCAGCGGGGCTGAGAGGATTGGGCGCTGCCATCTTGTGGCTATGGGCACCGCCATTTTTGTCACGGAGTGACAGTTAATTTGCATATTACTCTTTTATTAGATAGGATGATGTTCTCAAGGCAAAAAAGTAACAAAGTTACTTATAAATAAGTTATCATCTACTCCATAGTGACTTATAATACAAGTAAATCATTCACTCATTCTTTTAAAAATCACTTAGTAGGCAAATATTACTTTTCTTGTGCTATGCCAGTAGGGAATGGAATGTTAAATATGCAAATAATAAAATAAAAGAAATAATTTAAAGAAACATTAAAATATAAAAGTAAATGAATATAACTCAACTTACATTTTCCCTATTTCCCAATAAATTTGAAAATATTCTAAGATACAGTGGAATTGCAAACCTTCAATCTCTGTTGACCACTGCATTTTTACCACTTTATTGACTGTCTAGGCTATATATGCAAGACTCCTGGTATGTGTTCTATTGATTTTTTTGATTATTTCTATGATTAGCAAACTTCAGTTTTTTAGGGCATCTGGGTTTTCTCTTATTTGTTTCAACTTCTAACCAAAGTTATTCTCAGATCTCTTACTTTGAAAAATATGAAGAACATACCTCTGTTGCTTATTACAATAATTGCATGTATAGTTCCTCCATAAGAATACAACTTATGAACTTTGTTCTTATTTATTTTATACTAGAGGCCTGGTGCATGAAAATTCATGCACTTGGGGGGTTCCCTCAGCCCAGCCTGCACCCTCTTGCAGTCCGGAAGCCCTCAGGGGTTGTCTGACTAATGACTTAAGCCCGCTCCTCTTGGGGAGCAGGCCTAAGCCACAGTCTGGCCTCCCTCTGAGGGAAGCAATTGGGTGGGCCAATCAGGGAACAGAGCCGGCCAGCGAGTGGCCAAACCTGCC
The DNA here is from genome assembly GCA_025583905.1 of Ia io. Lineage (NCBI taxonomy): Eukaryota > Metazoa > Chordata > Mammalia > Chiroptera > Vespertilionidae > Ia > Ia io. The sequence goes on from JAJQQW010000009.1 coordinate 24,614,767, forward strand.
CCTCAGATCTCCCCTCCATCACTGCTGGTCTCCACCATCCCCCAATCTCTATCCCCTCCCTCTGCCCATTGGCACGTGCCTTGGCTGGCCTGGTACCACCTTCTTACTGGCCCTGCCCCCGCCAACCAGTCCTTTCGCCATTCGGTCGATTTGCATATTATGCTTTTATTTTGCAGGATTGATTATCCAGTGAAAGCAATCTGAACAAAAAGGTGAAAGAATGTGCAAACTTATATTGAACTCATCAACCCATCCAAATATGAACCTGATCTATTTTTTGAACCTTTATTCTACTTGTACATTCATGATTCTCTTTATCACAACATAGGGATTATATTTTCCTAGAACTGTGTTTATTGCTATGGTCAGAGTTATTTTTTAAATACTTACCAAGTTGGCACTTGTATTGTAAAATTTTAAAACTTTGTATGTTTCCGGTATCTCAATATCCCCATGAACAGCCCATGAGCACCCAAGTGACCAGGGACACCAGTGTAATAAGACTGGCCCCTCAAAAGTTCCCTTCTTACTCTCCTCTGACTGTGACCTAGTGGCATTCAAACACACTAATGAAATCCTCTTATGCATTTTGTTTAACTTCTGACCCCACCTCCATAAAAATACTTGGGGTTCCTCCCAAGTGGTCCCTTGCATGGCATGCGGCTCCTCCCTTCCCTAGGACCTGTAAAGAAAATAAATTTGTTAATTTCATATACCTTTCCAAGTGGCATTTCTGCAGCTGTGCTTGAGTGATCCTTAAAGACCCCACAAGGGTATTTACTCTTCTATTTAAAATACAGAACTATTAGGAAAACACTTTTAATATCTTTCTCTGAACCAAGATATATTTAAAACAAAGTTCATTTTAAACTGCTAAATAGCATTGTTTTCTCCACACTTTGACTGTAGGAATTACTATTGTTTTATAAAAAAAAAAATCTAATGCTCACAAAGATAAATTGTCTAAGTCTAGGAAAATTTGCAAATATAGAACCAAAGAAGTCTTCAACCAGTGATTTAACAGAATGTCCAAAGATTTTAATTAAGGTCAGTTCCTAAGTAACATAGAAATTTATTCAATCTAATATTGATGAAGTTAGATACAACATAGTGATTTATTATGCAGTACTTCTACAAATTTTTCAAGATAAAAGAAGAGATTAAATGTCCCTGTATAAAATAATTGGTCATATGGAGTAATATGGTTGAAAATAATTTATTTTTGTCCTAATATCACAGGGTGTTTCAAATTAATTGTAGACTCCTGAAATCCATTATTTTCATAAGCAGACTTTTATCTTCTCATTTATCTTAGATTACCAATAGAAAGTTAAAATTGTTAACAAATTTTCTTGTAATTTGTCAGTGAATTTATATGAATTCTTAGATGTAATGTTATTAATGTATAAAATTAATTACAATTTTCACAGTGGTAAGAATTTAATTTACATATTAAAATAAAATTTATGCAGTGAAAATTACAAGAAACAGTACTAACAACATTCAAATACTATTTTAAGATAAGTTGAAAATGTCCTTGACTCTCAGAAATTATTGTTTTTATTCCTTTATTTTATACACTAGTGGCCCAGTGCACAAATTTGTGCACATTGGAAGGAAATTAATTAGAAGAAATATTTTAATATTGCTATTCTCCCTTTCTCTATAATAGAAGTTTCAGCCAAATTCATGATCTACAATGATAGATCGAAACACACATGTGCGATTGGCACCAGAGAGAGCTTTATTTGTATTGCGCGTACGTGAGTCAACTTAGCTTTTTATGTACTACTATATAGAATAAACTTGCTTAATTAGACCTGCTTTCTGATTTAGCTAAACTTTTTCCAGCCCAGTGAAGCACCCCAACTTTTCTTTCAGGTAATTGTCAGCAACACAGCAGTAAATATCATCATGAAGCAAATTATTATTCTAGATCATGCAGGGAGAACAAAGGGTAACATATTTAACTGCAGCAGTGTTTGATTATCTGCGCAGTGAGGAAACCTGAAGTCATTTTCAAGGTCCACCATTTCTTACTTCTTTTCAGTTGAGTCAAGTTTCTAAACTTTCTAAATCCCCATTTTCCAGTTAATGAAAAGAAAATAGGATTCTACCGAGTCTCCTCTCTACCTACTCCAGGACTTCTGTGAAGATCAAATGAGATGAGGCACGGGAAAACGCTTCACATGCATTTGGTTAAAGTGTAAAGTGTTCCCACCTGGTTATAAAGCAAGTCGTGTTCCTGGGCTGAAGAAACTCCAAGGAGGCTAGTCAATAGGGAGAAGAAGCCAGGTGTTGCTACATGATGTCAGTACCCAGCGCCCACAGCCACCGTATTCGGGCCTAAGCTGGCAGTGGGACATCCTTAGCACTGCCGCGGAGGTGGGAGAGGCTCCTGCCACTGCTGCTGCACTCACCAGCTGTGAGCCCTGCTTCTGGCTGAGCAGCGTTCCCCCTGTGGGAGCACACTGACCACCAGAGGGCAGTTCCTGTGTTGAGCATTTGCCCCCCTGGTGATCAGTGCTCATCATAGCGACCGGTCTGTCCACCATTCAGTTGATTTGCATTTTAGCCTTTTATTATACAGGATAGCCAAGATTTGGAAGCCACCCAAGTGTCCATCAGCATATGAGTGAATAGAACAGCTACAGTATATTTACACAATGGAATAGCACTCTATTGTAAAAAGGAAGAAAATTTTACCCTTTGTGACAGCATGGATGGACTGGGAGAACATTATGCTAAAAGAAACTATTGAGTTTTAAGGAAGCAAGATAAACAGATAGGTAGAGAGATAAAAGAATGTGAAAAAATGTAATCTCTTTTCCTAAAATTATGTCCAAACAAGACACATTGAAAAAAAAATTGCTTACTGCATTTTCATCATTTGCTGATCTATATTCAATTACTTAAAATTAGAATAAATTATATTTACTTTCTACTTCTGAAACATCTTCCAACAATATTCATGATATCCCTATGAGATGATGGGGGCAAAGGTTTTCATATATATTTTACAAATAAATAAATGAATTGAGTACTATGTACCAGGCTCTATGTTAGTTACCTTACATACATTACCATTAATAGTCTCCATATTTTAGAGAATATAAATAACTTAGCTAACCATGTCTCTTCACTATACCATAATACCCTTTTTTGAAAAATGATGATTTAAAAAATTATTTAGTGATTTTTTTTAATTTTAAACCATTATTTGGAAGATGGTATGTTTCTCTTGAATTAATGTATTATGATAGAAAGATGCATACACAGACACTTTCATATTTTTTAAAGATGACAACTTTCTTTTTTTAAAATATACTTTTATTTATTTCAGAGAGAAAGGGAGAAGTAGAGATAGAAACATCAATGATGAGAGAGAATCATTGATTGGATGCCTACTGCACGCCCCCTACTGGAGAGCGAACCTGCAATCCAGGCACGTGCCCTTGACCAGAATAGAACTTGGGACCCTTCAGTCTGCAGGCCAGCACCCTATCCACTGAGTCAAACTGGCCAGGGCAATACTTTCATATTTTTGAAGTATGTTAACAAAACACACAAAACTAGGATTTTAGTATAAACAATTAGGTTGATTTAAAAACCCTAGGCAGTAGAGACACACAAAATAATCAGATAGCTTTTTCCATACCTGTATATACTTACTTTAGAACAGTTTGAAGAAATGTAAACTATATCAGCTAACTATAAAAATCCTAATATGCAAATCGACCGAAAGGTGGAACAACCTGTGGAATGACCAGTTGCTATGACATGCACTGACCACCAGGGGGCAGACGCTCAACACAGGAGCTGCCCCCATCCCACAAGGGGACGGGGCCAGCAAGTGGGCGGTGCTAAGTCGGCCAAGGCGGGTGTGAGCGAGGGCCCTGATTGCCCCACCGCTTGCCCCCGCAGATTGGCCCTGATTGCTGGCCAGACCTAGGGACCCTACCCATGCACGAATTTTGTGTACTGGGACTCTAGTATGTATATAAATACCTGAAATATTACTTTATTGTGTCTTAAAAACATTATGATGAACATGCTTTTCTTAAATGACAATGGGTAAATATAAGTGATTTTTTTAAATAATTTTTTTTATTATTGATTTCAAAGAGAAAAGGAGAGAAACATCAATAACGAGAGATAATTATTGATTGGCTGCCTCCTGCCTGCCCACTACTGAAGATCCAGCCCGAAACCCAGGCATGTGCCCTGACTGGGAATGGAACTGTGACCTCCTGGTTCATAGGTCGATGCTCAACCACTGAGCTACAGTGGCTGGGTGTAGACAATTTTAAAACTATTTATTTTATAAACACTTTTTTAAGAATGCAATTGTAAGTCACAGTCAAGTTGCATTTGTCTTTTTTGTCAATAAAGATTGATCTCCAGTTTCTAGCAACTTGACAAAACTTTATTTTTCCTTGAAGTTTGGCTTTGGGCTAATAGCACCTAATCACTAACAATAAGAGCAAAGTGCTTCTATGACCAAATAACGGAACTAACTCAGCTTGTAGAATCCATTGCAAATGAACTTCCCAGGTTGTGTCTGTGGATATAGCAGAGTAGTTTAATGAGAACCAGTTTCTCAGAAGCATTGAGGAGTTGGTTAATATTTACTTTCATAAGAAGAGCTTTAATTAAGTGGCACCTGGCAGGCAAGCTTTGGTCTGAACTTAAGATAACAGATTCTATTTACAAAATTACCTCTGAGGGTGTGCCTTGGGTAAATTTAGTTCTGCGAGTTACCTTTTAAGTGCTTTTGCATATAAACAAGTAGTATATATTACCATTTAGGAATTAGACCCCTTTTATAATTATTAAGATACAATAATAAATTATGCCTTAATTAAGGAGGTGCCATCTAGATAACATCATAAATTGCAAAATGCTCATCTGTAACCACACATAAAAATAAAGTTAACTAGGAGATGTTTTTGAATTTTTTTCAGTGTAGCCTTCATGGTGTAGTACATAAGAATGTTTGTCATGTAAAATATCCTGAATATCAATTGGTAAGAGCTTTTCTATGAGCTGCTTATACTTATAACACAATTTTTGTGATTTTAGCAGGGTTAATTATACTTGTTTAATACTGGATATCTGGTAATTTTTTGTTGTAACTTCAGTCAAACTTCAAATCTTATCAAATATCTCTTACTTGCTGAAAATGTAGTGAGTAAACATGTTGAATTCTTACTAAATGCAGATAATAAATTGTCCTAAAAAGATGAACTAGAATTTTGACATATAATTTTTAAAGTAAATTTAAAAGAAAATAACAAAATAAGTTTTAGTCATAATTCTATAACACTTTTTAAAACAAAATATTTGAACTATTGAAATATTTCACTTATTTTTAATAACACTAAATATGTTCCTTGTTTCCACAAAATGGATGTAATTTCAAGTAAAACAAAATGTGTTCTTCTAATATCTTGAATATTACTTATTATGCTATCTTGTAACTTTGAAATTGTTATAAGAAACAATTCTTATTTCTCTGAATATATTAGAATTTATGATTCTCATGATTTAGTTTGATTCATAATAAATTATTATTAACTTAAACAATTTTGCCAAAATAAACAATGGTTGAGGAAAAAATTTTATTCATAAATAAATGTAAATATGTATATAGAGAGATACAAAATAATACATAGTTCAGAAAATGTCATATGATTAAATATATTAGCTCTATATCTGTGAAACAAACAAACCAAAAATATTTGGTTGTAAAACTTAAAACAATTTTAAAAGGCTAAAATTATCAGTAATATTAAATATACAGACTAGAGGCCTGGTGCATGAAATTTGTGCATGGAGTGTGTGTGTGTCTCTCGGCCCAGCCTGAACCCTCTCCAATCTGGGACATCCCTCTCACAATCCAGAACTGCTGGCTCCCAACTGCTCGCATGCCTGCCTGCCTGATCGCCCCTAACAGCTTCTGCCTGCCAGCCTGATCACCCCCTAACCGCTCCCCTGCCAGCCTGATTGCCACCTAACTGCTCCCCTAGTGGCCCGGTCACCCCCAACTGCCCTCCCCTGCTGGCCCAGTTACCCCAACTGCCCTCCCCTGCTGGCCCAGTTACCCCAACTGCCCTACCCTGCAGGCCTGGTCACCCCCAAGTGCCCTCCCCTGCAGGCCTGGTCCCCCCCCGCCAACTGTCATCGCATACAAGCCTGGTCACCCCCAACTGCCTTCCTCTGCTGGCCTGATTGCCCACAAATGCCCTCCCCTGCTGGCCATCTTGTGGTGGCCATCTTTGACTACATGGGGGCAACCATCTTGTGTGTTGGAGTGATGATCAATTTGCAGATTACCTCTTTATTATATAGGATTATAGGATTATAAAATTTGTATTCCATAAACATTTTTTTTCCTCACCAGAGGATATTTTTTCCATTGAGTTTTAGACAGAATGGAAGGTAGGGATTGGGGGGAGGAGAGAGAAAGAGAGAGAGAAACATCAATGTCAGAGACACGTTGATTGGTTGCCTCCAGCACATGGTCCAGGAGGTGCCCAATCAGACACTCAGGTACCTGCCTTTGAACGGAAATTGAACCTGTGACCCTTTGCTGGGTGGGCCGATGCTCTACCACTGAGCCACACTGGTAGGGCCATATTCCATAAACTTTTCAAATGAAGAGTCACCTTCAAACTAAGACCAGTAACTACAAAAGGCCAGTAATTACATTCCTTTATCCATTATTGATCATGTAAAACTCTGGAAAAAATATATTCACAACTGCAGAATTCTCTAGAATTTATTCCATCTATAACAATAAACTGTAATTATGCTGTTATGTAATGAGGGCTATTAAAATTTGCTTAGTCACTGGCACAATATAATTCTGTAATGTAAACATAAATTTTGACATTTAAAAATATCGCTGTCTTACAAATGTGTACTGCTGCATAATTTCAAAATCCTTTTACACCTAAAACCACATATAGTTTTCATTATTGTAATAAGAAATTGATGAATACCATCCCCTTGTTAGAGGTGATGAAAACTAGTGTCAATCAGTTTAAATGACTGGATTTAGAATGTTAGTTTATAAGAATCTAACAGCTGGCTCCTAAAAACAGAGGAAGTGACTAGAAATTGATCAGTTATAGTAATTATAGTATCTAAGTCTTGCTGAAGAAGATTCTTTCACAAACAATATTTCACGAACCTTTTTACTTACACATTTGGGTTTTTCTCTCATATTTTTTTAAAAATATATTTTTATTGATTTCAGAGAAGAAGGGAGAGGGAGAGAGAGAAAAACATTAATGATGAAAGAGAACCATTGATCAGTTGCCTCCTGTACACTCCCTATTGGTGATGGAGCCCAAAACCCAAGCATATGCTCTGACTGGGAACCAAACCATGACCTCCTGGTTCATAGATCAATGCTCAAACACTGAGCCAAGCCAGCGGGCTAAATATTTTAACTTTTTGTTATGGAATACTCAAATACAGAATTACTAGTGTCTTTAATCCTGAAATATATATCTAAAAGGTTTTCTTTTTTTTTTTTTGTACATGAATATGCATTTATATAGATAGATAAAAAGATGGGGTTTTCTATGTTGACCTCTACCTTATCAAAAGGAGCAGGTGACGTGGATTTTGGTTACTGGTAATTCAGTGGATGGAGTCAGAATTCCTCAGTGAGCGATGCCATTGCTTTCAGCTATTCTTTTCTTTGTTGCATTCTGTTCCTAACAGGGAAAACTTATACCAATACACTTTATCTGCAGTGTCACGAAATATATTTTTATACTTAATTCATTATGTATTCCTAGTAATGGGTTACAGAGACTTTTCTCTGGCGGGGGGGTAGGTGCTGCTTTTGGAAATGACATAGAACACTCAAGATGATAAGAAAATGCAGGTGAAACTCAATGATTCCCTAAAGGTTTCCTTCAGGGTTTTTTATTTGTTTGCTTATGATTTTACCAAATGGGTCACACTTCATTTTTTAAAAACCAGTTGGACATTTGGGTTTAGAGACTTAAAGTTCATAGATTATTAGGGCAAATATATCAAGTGAAATGAATTTTTAATAGCTAAAAAGGTATTTTTATTTCGTATTTTTCAGGGCCTTTTTAAATTTATATGGGATGCAATTTATGCTTGCTGTTATTGGCATATTTTACTATATGCCAATATTCAACATAAGGACAATTTCAACCAACAATTTCAATCATAAGGACAAAAATGTGGGTTGTCAGTAGTAGTGGGTAAATAGTACTTGTGAAAATAAATGCTAAGTTTCAAAAACTATTTTTTATAAAGGTATCATATTCTTCACACTAACCTCCCCATCCTGGAAGTAACAGCCTAACGTGATAGAGTACCTGAGTACTAGAATTGACTCTAGTCACATCACTGGAGTAATGCATTTATATTTTCTTATCGTTAATCGCTTTGTCTAAGTAAAGAAAACAAGTAGTAAGCTATAGTTTATAATGATTTTATAGTCTGGCTAGGTGTGGTTTCTTTAATCTGCATTTAGTAAACTAAGAGGAAAATGGACAAATGGCAGGAAAAGTGGAAGCAACAGGTCAAATTGGAGTTCTGCAATTTGAGCTCAGTACAGGGAAAGGTACCATGCCCACCACTGGTGTTCCATTGTGCTGGGCAATTACCTGTGAGGTTCAAATATGAGGTGTGAGCACAGCACTTAGAATTAGTCCTGCTGCTAGCCATTCTGGAAAAATATTAGAATTCCTATTGGTCTTTTAAAATTTTACTCCCATAAGAGCCCTCTAACAAACTTAAATAACATTTAAAACATCATTGCAAAGGAGTAATGCATGAAGTTACTGTTTTAGAATATACATTTCAATAATGACAAACACACACACACACACACACACACACACACACACACACACACTCACACACACCATATATTTTCTCCTGTCAGTCAAGAGAATGAGATCCTTGCTATTTTCTTGAATTACCCAAAGTCGTAACTTCCCATATACCATTAGCGACAAGATAATTCGAGTTTATGAGGAGTTTCATTTAAAAGTCACACTTTGGCTTTTGAGTTATTTCTTTGTACTGGTCAATATATTTTGTTCATAATTACATTAATTTATAGTTGGCACACACTAACTTCTTATCTCAGAGTGCTTGCATTTTACCAGCTGATACAACTGATGAACTTTTATTGATTTATTTTGTCTTTAATATTGTGAGTTCAAATAATAACGGTTATTATGTGTATATTTTATTTATAAGAGCTATTGGTTGCCATGTAGATAAGCTACCAGAAGCTTACGGAGATAATGAAAAAAGCCTCATTAATAGTCAATAGAAGTAAACATGTAAGTTGAGCTCTGATATCAAATGTTAACAAATGAGAAATTGAGCCCATAGTTATGGCATGTGGCAATTTTAGCAAAAAATGAGAGACAAGTTGGGAGCTCAGTTTTCCTCTGAAAAAAAGAGGTATTGACTACATGTCATGTTTTTGTCAAAGATAAATTACCTTATGAGAAGGGAGAAACAGCTAACCTGTGGAGTGATGGGAGGAATGCAGAAGATATAAAACAGCAGGGGGCAGGTATCTAGATTGAAAGAGGACAGTGAAACGGGACTCCACAGAACAGATGATGGGTTTGTATTCAATCTGGGGTTCAAAACCAGCGGATTGGAAGGGCTATTAACTGATATATAACACATGGTCATTGCCCAATGATGAAATGACATAAACCAGCATTATAGCTAAGAATCAGGAATGACTAAGCCATCAGTTACATAACTTACATGCTTAAGATTGTACACAAATTGCCCTAACCAATTTGGCTCAGTGGATAGAGCGTCGGCCTGCGGACTGAAGGGTCCCAGGTTTGATTCCAGTCAAGGGCATGTACCTTGGTTGCGGGCACATCCCCAGTAGCGGGTGTGCAGGAGGCAGCTGATTGATGTTACTCTCTCATCGATGTTTCTAACTCTCTATCCTTCTCCCTTCCTCTCTGTAAAAAATCAATAAAATATATTAAAAAAAGAGATTGTACACAAATTATTGCAAATATTTTTTGTGTAGCATTTTAAACATAATTATCCTTATCCAGAGCAAGTGGGTGGGATTCACTAATCTTCTTTGAGATGTAAAAACTAGAGAGTTTATTAATAAGAGCTAATACAAATTAAATTATTTATTAGCAAACAATATCTTTTTCTATAAGGAGGTTCGAAGAGCAGGGCAGATGCAGTTATTTTATTTTTATTTAAATATATTTTTTATTGATTTCAGAGAAGAAGGGAAAGATAGAAACATCAATGATGAGAGAGAATCATTGAGTGGCTGCCTCCTATATGCCCTCTACTGGAGATCCAGCCCGCAACCTGGGCATGTGCCCTTGACCAGAATTGAACCAGGGACCCTCCAGTCCATAGACTGACGCTCTATCCACTGAGTGAAAAGTGCTAGGGCTATATGCAGTTACTTAGCATGTATTCAGTATGTGAAAAGGAAATGAAAAAAATGGGGGGGGTGGAAGTTACAGGTCAAATAACATGCGTAACTCAACCTAAATATATAAACTGGTGATATATGTTAGAATAAGCATTTAAAACACAGCTATGTTCTCAAGAAGTTTTTAACGCTGTCCTCAAACCCTGTCATATTTAGAAAAATGCCTGGAAGTGTTCCAAGTGCTTTGAAAACATCAGCTAACGTAATTCTTTATTGATCTGAAAAGGTAGCATTATTATCTTTAAGTTTCAGTGGCTTAAAGGAGTTAAATCATTTGCTAAAACTCAGACACCCAGCGAATAGGAAGTTATTTCTACAATTTGGACTTAGAATCAAACAGTTTCTCCATGTCATATGCCCTGTTAAGTTGCTGCTGCTTCTTGTATGTTTGGCAGAATATCCCAGCTTGTCTTTAACCTGGCAGGACTCAGTCTGCCTTTTAATTAGTGAATTACAGACTCTGGTTATCTAAGTTAGCTGTTGTCACTTCTAGGAGTGTGGAAACCAGACCCTCCCAGACCCTCCTAGAGTACCTTACTAGTACATTAAACCCATGATGTCTGATCCACGTCTGTCATACCGATTTCTTGACAAATGCAGGTAAATTTAGTCAGGGACGAGGTACATGGATTACATAGAATTTGGTCTGCCATTCTCCTCTATCTGGCTCAATCTTCTGTAAAACCCTGGATTTCATATAAGAACTGGTTATTTCATTTAAAGCATTGAAAGAAATTAACTGCTAATCCTCACTGAGCAGCCGTAGATTATAGTTTTCAAAAGCACAGACTCTGGGGCCAAAATGCTTGGATTTAAATCTCAGTTCTGCCAATTACTACCGGTATAACGTTGGGTGTATTACATAAACTGTTTATGCCTCAGTTTCCTAAAATCTCTTACATTGGCATAACCTCAGTACCCAACTGGGAGGATACCATTTGTGAGGATTAAATGCTTGTCTCATGTGAAGTGTTTAAAGCAGGGTGTCACTGCAGGAAACACTATAATAAGATTTGCTCTATAACTAAGTACAGTAGTAGTTTCACTTTGGGGAAAATGCTCTCTGGAAGCTGCTGATATACTCTGACCAAAGCCTCTTATTGTTTCTCAAGAATAAACCCTATTACCTATCATATTTCAAACATAAAAAATATACTTTTATCTCCAAGACTTTAACAACAGTTGTAATCGACTTCCAACTGTTTTTTTTTTATTCCAGCATATTCTCTACAAATATGGATCGAAGGAGATAAACTAGTAAATATAGTATAAACTTCCATCAGATAAAACCCACAATTTTCTCAAACTCTCCTTGGCCTCATAGTCTCCTGTGTTTTGGGCAATTTAGCACATTTTCACATCTCAGTATAACTACTTTGTCTAGTCCTGTTACCACCTGCTTTCTTTAGTAGATGATATGGTTACTTGCTGTGTGTGTACAGTTACTAGTGTATAACCACCAAATTTATGAACAACCCCCAAATCTCAGTGGCTTCAGTTAGTGGGGGCTTATTTGTTGCTCAAGCCTGCTTGCTCAACATGGTTGGAAGATGAATCTGTTTATTTCAGCCATTCAGAGATCCAGGCTCCCGAACCCCCACTTCAGTATGTATTTTCATGTCCCTCCATTACCACAGGAGAGAGAGGTGGGTGGTGAAGCAGGAGAATTTCTTATGCTACTGACAAGAAGAAATGCACATCATTTCTACACATGTTTCTTCAGCCAAAGTGAATCACACAGTTACACCTCACTGCAAAGGAGGAACAGGAGTGCCACTCTCCTGTCTGAAGAAGGGCTTTCTGACCTTCCTGACCTTCATACTAGGATCAAGCTTGTCTTTTCTCTTTCACTGTGGCCTTAGCTGCATAGCCAGTGGACTTTAAATATAGCTTTCTGGTCAAATTAATATATAAAATGAACCAGTTAAAAACAAATCAACTCTTGATATGAATATGGAATTTTTCTTAATAGTCATTTGCTTTACTCAGCATGCTTTATATGTTCAAGAATATGAAACTATGAATGAAGAATTGAAATTATCAAGAGGGTTTGGGGCTGGCTGAGAGCCCCCTAGCACTGTGAATGCATATGGGAAAAGTTCCCCCTACCTTCATTGCTTAGAGTATGTGTATAATTGCCAAGGATATCTTTGGATTATTTTTATTGAAATAGTTTAAATGGTCATAGACTTACAGTTATTATGAAGAAAATGAACTAATTATTCCTACTGAGTTAAAGTACAGAAAAATTGCATCAAATTTAGGTGATGATCTACCTTTCATCCCTGGGAAATGAAGAATCATAAGCTATGCACCTTTTAACTGAATCTCTTCATGGAAAATGAATAGGGCATGGCAGAGTCAATCTGTTAATTTTGGCTATATTAACCAGCCATGAGAACTCCTGCACAGGCTCTCAGAGTCAGTATAAATCAGGACGGAGACCGTAATGAGCAGATTGTCCACCAGTTAGCAGAGTTCGCTGAAGTGTAAAGGTGAATATTGTGTTTTGTGTGTTTAGAAAGTAATTATTTTTCCAGTCTATCTCATTATGTCATTTGATAATGTATTTAAAAACATATTGTAAATTCTCTTAGCAAACATATTGTAAATTCTCTTAAGAAGGAGATTGCAATTACAGGCCAAGAACTACGAGCTAATGATGAGCAAAACAAAAGTATAAATATGGGCAAGGGTTGATACCTTAAATGCTAAGAAAACATCTTCGTTTTAGTTTTATAAAATAAGTTTTAAGTAAAATTAAACAGAAGGAAGCATAATTCCATTGGGAAATGAATATATATTTGAGAGAGGTTTTTTCCAATGATTATTTTCATCTAATTATTAAAAGGCTTTGGTTGTGGAATGGTGGACCACAGATACTTGTGGAAATAATGAGAACTTTGTGTTTTGAAAAATAAAGTACAGGTTGGGGCAAAAGTAGGTTTACAGTTGTTCATATGGAAAATTATATAATAATTAATAAATAATCATCCAAGAATAAACTCTATTTTGCATACTCACAACCATAAACCTACTTTTGCTCTACCCTGTATTTCTTAAACTATTATTTATGCTTCAAGAAAAGTCCAAGGACCACCCTCTTCTAACTCTATGCTCTAAATTAAGAGTCATCATCTCTCTCCTGGAGTATTGCCATAGCTGCATAAGTGCTTGCCCTGTTTCTACCTTTTTCTGTCTTCAGTTTACTTTCAAAATCACAGACAGCATTTTTCTGATAAAATGTAAGTCAGAACATGTAATACCATCATTCAAGCTCCCCAAGGATTCCCATTCCACTCAAAGAAAACCAAAGTCCTTCCAGTGGCCTATAAGGCCATACGCAGTCTGACCTTTCCCACCCTCATCTCCAGTTAGGTCTCCTACTGCCTCCCCGTGCTCAGGTCACACTGGTCTCTTTGCTGTGCCAGTGTTGTGGCAGAATGCAAGGGAGAAGGATCCGCCAGCACTCTGAGGGAGGAAAGTTTTACCTTTATTTCTCAGATCTGCTAGTGCAGGGGAATTCCGGATCCAAAGCCTGGACTGAACTCGTGGGGAGGCTCTGACCTATACATCTCCTGTGGCAGGCTCCTAAGGGTCCCCGCAGCTCCGCCCAAGTCAGCTGTGGGGGGGCTCTGGGGTTAGGCTCTGCACTTCCGCCCAAGTCAGTCAGAGCAGGGAAGTAAGACTACAGTTTTAACCAGATACTGAACTAGGTTGCAAACCCCTCCCGCCCCCGCTTTTTTCCTTTTCACCAGGAGCTATTTCTTCATTAGGCATTTTGTACTTGCTGTTAGTTCCCTCAATATTTTGTTATCCAATTGGATTTCCACTCCACCAAAAATGTTTCAGGGCATATTCAAAAGTATACTCTGTTAGCCTTTTCCAGACAACCCTTCTGACACATTTAACATCACCTGTTCTCCTTATCAACTTTACTGTCCATTGCATTTATGACCGTCTAACAAATTCTATGTTACACACCCTCCCTTCCCCGCCCCCCCCCCCCCACACACACACAGAGACAGTGCTTCTCACTTCTTTAAAATGTAAGTTTCACGAGAGCAAGATTGGTTCGTCTGTTTTGTTCAATACTGTATCTCCAGGGCGTGGAATAGAACTTAGCAGATGTTATTATTTATTCTTGAGTAAATGCATTTGCTTATAGATCAAGGAGTTAGGGAGGTTTCTTTCATTTGATTAAAAATAGTCTATTATAAGTGATTTAAAAGATCAACCGCAAATGTCCTAATTACTGCTAAAAATTTGAAAATACGTATTAATAGAAAGATGTGGAATAATAATTAGAGAGCAAACCGTTTTGCCACTGATAAAAGACTTTCTCAACTCAAGAACATGTAATCTGGAGCGTACATGATCATGTCTCAGTAGTATGCTAATCTTCAGAATGAAACTTGCACATCTTTCTATAGAGATGAATTTAAATCCAAAATATGGGTTTTCTGCATAAAATGGGCCACTTAAAGACTAGTTCTAATTCCCATAGAATGTTTACTATTTTGTGTTAAGGAAGAAACTTATATGGAAATTTTTGAGAAGCATTGCTTTAATACACCATTTATTTTTTGTTTTGTTGTTGTTGTTAATCCTCACCAGAGAATATGTTTCCATTGATTTTCTTAGAGACAGGATGGAAGAGAGGAGGGAGGGAGGAGGGAAAGAGAAAAACATGGATGTGAGAGAGACACATCAATTAGGTTGCCTCCTGCACACACCCTGACCTGGGCCTGGGATCGAACCAGCAACCCAGGTACATGCCCATGATCGGGAATTGAACCCGCAACTCCTCGGTGCTTAGGCTGACACTCTAACCACTGAGCAACA
The DNA here is from genome assembly GCA_025583905.1 of Ia io. Classification (NCBI taxonomy): domain Eukaryota; kingdom Metazoa; phylum Chordata; class Mammalia; order Chiroptera; family Vespertilionidae; genus Ia; species Ia io. The sequence continues at coordinate 24,630,110 of JAJQQW010000009.1, forward strand.
CTGGTCAGGGCACCATATATTTTTATTAGTTTAAATTTAATTTACATCAATAAACCTTTATTTGGACACCCACTTTGGGAAAGAACATCAGTACTGCAATTATCCAATTTCTTTTAATTCCTTGTATAATTTTAAAAAATATTGGCTGATTTTGGTCAAGTTCTTAGTACATATTAGTCACTATATGTCTCATCCACCCATCTGTCTATCTTAAATAAAGACAAATTTCTTTTCTCACTAGTCTATGTGCCCTCATCTCCATGTTATACAATATAGTAATCTTGTATTGTTTTCAAATTTATACGGTGAAGTACAGGACTTTATCAAAAACACTAGTTTTCATGTTTATCATAAAATTTGAAAAATACTAGTATAGGGTAAGAGAGAAAATTAAAGTTAAAGACTATAATTGTTTTATAATAGTGTAGTCTATCATCCTTTGGTTTGATAGGCAAAATAATTGTCCCAATCATGTGTAATGATGTAGGCAAATAAAAATAATGGAATGGTATAATTTAAATTGACTTATATCCAATTAAATATATTCATAATAATTAGCACCTTTTAATTGTGTCCACATACATAAAAATAAAGAAATGTAGGATGTTACACAATATATGACATTTTGGATAAACTTAATTTACATGAACATTTAATTTTTCCCCATTATCTACTTAACATATTGAATGTCTGATATTGACATGAAAATATAAATTTTGTGCCAAGGACATTATCTAGACAAATATTAAACAGAAAAGTTATTTCAGTTTGACATAAAAGGTTAAATATAGAAAATGAAGATAAATTATCTGGGTTTGAGCCCAGCTTTGTTACTTAGTAGCTATATGACATTAGGCAAGTTTTAACTTCTCTGTGCCTTGATTTCCTCATCTGACAAATAAGCTTTATATTTATACTTCTTAGGACTGCTGTGAGTTGAAACCTGTAAACATTTAGGACATTGGCTGGCATGTACAATGTCAAAAACTAGACTTTGCGGCCATAGTTTCTTAAGCAGCACACAAACAACCAGGTACATTTCTTGCTGGCCTTTTGCAATATTAACAGTAACTGTACTGTAGTATCATTATATTTTATATTAGGACATCAATTAACATATTTTATGATGACTTTTGTTGATGAATGTCTGATTAAGGCATCATCATTCCTTTTTTGGTTTTTAATTAGGCCTTTGTTTTATGCATTGGCAAAGGAAAGCAGGTAGAGTATGCAAACCCAAGAAAATTCCTCTCTAATAAATAATTTAAATCTATTAACTTTCCTTTGACTTTATTCATATATTATGACAATTAAATTTTAAAAGTTATTTTTAGAATAATTAATGTTGAATATCCTTTATCAAAGTAACCTTCAATTTACAGAAACACTTATTGCATTGTAACATTATGTATGATTGCATTTGGAATTTCATTTATTTCAAGTGGAATATCAAAATAAAATTCAGATATAAATTGTTAAATTTCCAAATATTGCTTTTGTGGAAGTATTGATAAATTATGTGAGATTTTCTGTCATAAGGACTCACAATATAAATGAGTTGTTTCTAAGGTATTATTTCAACAAGGTTGGAGACTGAATGTATTATAGGATACTTGAGAATTTACAGTCACAAGGGTTTGATTTGTGAGTTGTTATTTCTTATATGCCTTAAAGTAAGGACCACATAAAGGCATTGAAAAGGAAGGGATTGCACTTGAATAAAATAATGGATTGACTAGAAGAAAGCATGAAGAACTAGGTGAAGTACAACATTAATGGGGAGTAAGAAATTTGATTAGGGTGTGAATGGATTATTTAGGCAGTGTTCAAAATGCCTATCATTGGAAGAAAGAAAACGAGGCATTTTTATGAGAGATCCCTAGAGGTAGATCTTGGGATTTAAACTTTTCTGTTAAGGTACAGGTACTTGGATACCTTTTGTAAATTACAGGGTGGTAAGCATAATGATTATGAGTTATTGTTTTATTAATAACAATTACTAATAGTAAATTTCTTCTTCTTTAATACTATTTACTTATCCATGTTGATTTTTCCATATTTTATACTGTTCTCGTAATCCTGCAGTTTGAACTGTTTATAACCTTCAGAAATTATTTTTCGCTCTAGCTGGTTTGATTCAGTGGATAGAGCATCAGCCTGTGGAGGGTCCCTGGTTCGATTCCCAGTCAGGGCACATGACTGACCAGGTTGTGGGCTCGGTCCCCAGTAGGGGGCGTGCAGGAGGCAGCCAATCAATGATTCTCTTCATTGATGTTTCTATCTCTCTCTCTCTCTCTCTCTCTCTCTCTCTCTCTCTCCCTTCCTCTCTGAAATCAATAAAAATATATTTAAAAAAAGAAATTTTTTTGCCAAGTGAAAAGAACATAGATCAATTGAATGTAGCATCAGTATGGCATCAAAATATTTATTTATCTATCTATAAATTTGTTTAGTATGTTAAATGATTAAGCCTTTTTTTTAATCAAATTATGTTATTTCCATTCCTATACTTAATAAGTTATACATATACAACATATATATAGAAAAAACTAAGACCTAAAGATATGAAATTTGCAATAGAAAGGCTTTGTTCACATTTTTAATAATAATAACTAACCACTATGTATAAATACTAGTAAGAGTATGCATAGTGTGGTAAAATGGCACTGTTATTAATTTACATAACTTGGAAATTATTTTAGAAATATATAATCTTCCCAAGTTGCTGTTGCTTTAGTGATGCTTGTACTTAAAGTAATAAACTTTTTAAGTTAGTCCCTGGCTAGTGTGGCTCAGTTGATTGAGCATCGTCTTAAGCACCAAAAAGTCACTGGTTCGATTCCTGATCAATATACATACCCAGGTTGCAGGTTTGAACCCTGGTCAGGGGCCATTCTCTCTCACATCAATGTCTCTCTCTCTCTCTCTCTCTCTCTTTCTCTCTCTCTCTCTCTCTCTCTCTCTCTCTCTCTCTCTCTCTCTCTCTCTCTCTCTCTCTCTCTCTCTCTCTCTCCCTCTCCTTCTTCTCTAAAAAAATCAATAAAATATATTTTAAAATAAATTTTATTGTTAGACATAATATTGATCCAACCTCATCTAGACAGGTCATTTAATGAATATCACAGTGTGTGAGTAGACATGTCTGGTTCAAAAAAGCTTTAGCATAAAATGAGGTCAGCATAGGTTGATTCTTTCAGCTACACAGGCAGCTGAGCCCTCTATAAGTTTCAAAGCCAAGTCCACAGGCAGCAGAGCTCCCCAGGCTGCTGGGAAAGCAGCAGCTGCAGCAGGAACTGGGCAATTTCCCCTCCAGAACTACTTGAGAAGAGGGGCAGTAGGCAACTTATCTCAAGGAGCTATGAAGAATATGGCTAAACAAATAAAAAATGTAACTTTTAAATGTACAACTTTCAGAGATATGTGCAATTTTTGGCATACTACACTATTCTCGATGTGACACACAGAAATAATAATTATTAGACACAAATTCATAATGTTTAAAATCACATAGTGTATTTTAGTTCTATTAACAGCGTATATAACAGGACTTTTTAATATACTGAATAAGCAATTACACAAAATAATTGTATGACATATATTTTCTCTCAATTTGTGGCTGTCTTTTCAATTTCTTTATGGTTCCTTATGATGAGCATACATTCTGAATTTTAATATAGTCAAATTTAAGAGTTTTAATGGTTAGTGTTATTTTGTGTCTTGGTAAAGAAATTTCAGTTGTTAGATTTTTTTTTTCTAATATTTTCTTTAACATTTTCTTTTCACAATTAGGACTTTAATCCTCCTTTAATTTATACTTTGCATAAGGTGGGAGGTAAGACTGTAATTTTAATCTTAATGCATGGGTAACCACTTGCCCCAGGCTCAATTTGTGAATAGCTCCCCTTTGTCCATGTAGCTGCAGTACAAATTCTGTCATATATTTCAGTTGCAAACATGGGTATGTTTCTCTCTGGGCTCCGTTCTGTTTTGCTGGTCAGTATAGTTATCTCTTCCCAAATACCACAAGCTGTAAATACCACAGATTCATAGAAAGACTTGATACCTTGAAGCGTTCTATTTTTACAAGGATAAGAATAATCCCTTTGCAGATTGAGGACCCCTTCTCCTTCAGAAGTGTCTGGGCCATTCTTTGGGAAGCTTGTGCTCTGTTTTTCAGCCACTGCATTCCAGCTTTGCTATGTGGGAAAGTGGGGTAGAGAGAGGATGACTATTTCCTCAGAGAACTCCCCTAGCCTTTGAGACCAGTGGTGTCTCCAAAAGTGTTCCATGCAGTGGGTCTGTAGTTGGACAACCCTTTAAAGCACATCCTATATAATAAAGAGGTAATATGCAAATTGACCATCACAACCTCACACAAGATGGCTGCCCCCATGTGGTTACAAGATGGCCGGCAGATGAGGGCAGTTGTGGGCGATCAGGCCTGCAGGGGAAGGCAGTTGGGGGGGACCAGGCCTGCAGGGGAGGGCAGTTGGGGGCAACCAGGCTAGCAAAGGAAGGCAGTTGGGGGCAATTGGGTTGGCAGGGGAGCAGTTAGATGTCGATCAGGCTGGCAGGGGAGTGGTTAGGGGGTGATCAGACTGGCAGGCAGAAGCAGTTAGGGGTAATCAGGCAGGCAGGCAGGCAGGCAAGCGGATGGGAGCCAGAAGTCCTGGATTGTGAGAGGGATGTCCGACTGCCGGTTGTCCCTGTGGGATCGGGCCTAAACCAGCAGTCGGACATCCCCTGAGGGGTCCCAGATTGGAGAGGGTGCAGGCTGGGTTGAGGGACAATGCCCCCCAGTGCACGAATTTCATGCACTGGGCCTCTAATAGTTAAATAAGGCTGAAAATAGATGTCCATATTTCAATTAGTTTTAAAAAATTTAATTATATTTTTAAGTAAGTCATCTCAAGTTAATAAATAGGACATTAAAAATGTTTATCATTAATTAAAAAAAAAACAAAAAAACTTCGATTTGGCTCAGCAGATAGAGCCTGGGGCCTGTGCTATGGACTGAAGGGTCCTGGCTTCAATTATGGTCAAGGGCACATGCCTGGGTTGTGGGCTCAATCCCCAGGGGGAATGTGCAGGAAAAAAGAAATTAAAAAAACTCTCCATTTGATCCACCTTGTGGATCAAACAAGGTTTAATCATCTGCATATGATTATTTATAATTAATCCTGAATATATTAAATAATAAATCAACTCATATCCTCAGTGTCTAGAATCACAATTCTCCCAAACACAAACTATTTGCCCCTCTATTTTCACAGTGTCTTAACAATGGCTATGGGTAGGTTGAATTTTCTGACAACGAGAAAGAAGCTACATGGTCTTTTCTGGTGCACCAGCATGGATATCCGAGTGAAGGTTAAGGTTAACTTAATTTCTCACTTCAGTTGAAAATCAATTCTTCTACCCTTTTGTCATAATCCTATCAACTACATAGAAAAACTGTTCTGCTATTGAGTTATATATGAATTTTCACAGGGAATTAAATTCTAGCTTTCAGAAACGGAAAGGTTTTAAAGGATGACAGGCCCTTTTTATCTGTATTTACCTTATTAAGTAGTGACCCTGGAGTACTAAAGGGGTTTTCATACAGGGTCTTTGCTAAGAATAAAGGGCATTTAGAAGAAGAAGGTGGGAGTATATGGTCTTTCTGCCACGGGGAAATGGTGTACAAAAGAAATTACTAAAATCACACAGATAGAAATACTGCACATTCAAAGGACATTTAAAATGTAGGTGGTAGTGATAAAATAATCACTGGTATTTATGTGATAGTTTTTCATGAATTATCAGAGATTTTTCCAGTGAAGAACAAATACTTCCCTTATTAAGTTATAAAATAGTTAGCCTATAGGTGTGACAATTGCTCTTACCAATTTCCTGAGATAGGATTTTAAATTAGTTTACTTGCTGAATCTCAATCCATTAAGAAAATAAATCAGATGGCAAGGAAACTTTCTAGAGTGCAATGTGGATACACCTGTCTAATTATATGAAAGGGCATAGTTCTCTTGTTTATTGAGGGTAACCTCACACCCTGGAATTTGCTGTTTTTCAAATTTAATGAACAGAGCAATGATAGATTAGGACACAAGGATAGTACAAAGAACAAATGAGTATGGGCATGAAATTATACTCTAGCCCAAGCATAATCTCTAAATCAATGTCCCCGATTTGGAGAGCGCTATAACTACTGCTCAATTAACTGTGCACAAATTCTTCTCTTACATCATTTAATTTTGAGCTTTTATACAAAATAGTTTATATTCAAACTAAACACATACATGTAACAATTTACCATGAACATATTTTATACTTTTTATTTATTTACTAGAGGCCCAATGCACAAAATTCATGCAAGAGTAGGCCTTCCTTCCCCTGGCTGCTGTCACCAGCTTCCCTCTGGCACCCGGGACCCTGGCTTCCCTTTCATCCCTGGCTTCATCCGGAAGGTCGTCCGGAAGGTCGTATGGAAGGACAGCCAGTCTAATTAGCATATTATGCTTTTATTATTATAAATTTTTATTGTTGATGTATCTACATATCATTATACTTCAAAAATAATTTTGCTGTGAATGTATCATAGCCTATCATAGCAATAAGACTTGTTAATAACTATTCTAGTGTTTTGTACAGTTCATATTATTTAAAAATTTATACTATACATTTTATATAAATAGTTCATTAGAATCCCAAGTACCATTCTAGAAGGGGAATTATTGTAGCAAAAATTATATCCATGAATAAAAAACACTGACTTTTCATAACTTTGACCAAAATGCTTTTCAGAAAGTTTTATAATTTAAAATTATTTTTAGCAATTTCACATCATTAAAGTAATCATTAACATGACAATGTATAAATGGGTAGATGTATATCTATATTCACACATACATACATGCATATATACACATACACAGTGGGAAGATTGGTATCTGCAAATGGAATAAAAATATTATTTAATTTATTAATGAGATGGAACAAGATCTATACTTTTAATTTCTTCTTGATTCTGAAGGAGAGTTTTCAGTACTTCCAATGTTTTATGTTGTGTCCAATAATAAATCCAGGAATTTCTTCTTTACTCTCACGCTTATTTACTTCTTTCTTATCTTAACATTAGCTATTGCTCTGGCCGGTGTTGCTCAGTAGATAGAGCACCCCAGGCCCTGGTCGGGGTGCATATGGGAGGCACCAATAGATGTGTCTCTCTCACATCAATAAAGTTATAATATTAGAAAACAGGAATGCATAGTTTCTGTAATAGAACGGAACAAACTGAGTTCATATTTCATCTGTTTTATATTTAATGGAACCAAGACAAAAATATGGCCCTCTCTCTCTCTCACTCTCTCTGTCTCTGTCTTTTCCCACACCTCTTCCCTCCTTTCCACTCTCTCTAAAAAAAACAAAAACAAATATACAGCGGAAAAAAATCCTCAGGTAAGGATTAGCAAAACAAACAAAAATAATAAATACAAAACTAGTTATATCTTTTTCTTATATTTTCACTTCTCTGGCTTAATTTTCTCATTTTATCCTTTATAGTTCATCTGAAATATATTATAATAAACATAAAATAAGGATCTAATTTTATTTTTAAATAAAATTTATTTTCTTATAAAAAATAAAACCTTGTTTTTCTCATCAGTTTTCAAGTTTTCTTACTCTGTATAAATTAACACACACCTGCACCCACATCTAGGATCACCTCTAAGATTTTCTTCTTGTTGCTTATTTTTGTAGGATTTTTTTAAGAAGGTATAAATAAACAAATGGAATTCTTTCCAGTCATGATCCTTCTCAGAATTTTTCTTGGATACTTTCTCTTGTTTATTCTTTCAGAAAAAAAATTTAAAAACATTACTTCAAGATTAAATACTCAATTGTTATTTTCTCGAAGCTTGCAGAACATTTTACAAATTTGTTCTCAACGAATTGACATTTATGCAATAATTAGTCTTCCCATGTAGTTGAATAAGGCTCTGAGGAATTGCACAACTAGCTAAGGGATTTAATAATTGAAAGAACTCACATCTGGTGGGAGATAGAGGAAATAAGTATTACTTCTGTCCTGAATATAAAGTGAAATGATTGAATAATTTGCACCACTTCTTTGACCTGAACCCTACATCAGTAACCAGTCCTCTTTGTGGATGAAGTCTGTGTCTGAGGCAAAGAGAGCTGGTAAATCTGTGGGACTGATGCATATCTCAGTAAAGCCATATTTTTGTCTTGGTCCCATCCTCTCTAATAAAATGGTAATATGCAAATTAACCATCACTCCGCTACATAAGCCATGCCCATCAGCCAAGCCACACCCACCAGCCAATCAGGGCGAGTATGCAAATTAACCCCAGCCAAGATGGCTTCAGCCACAGAGAGCAAGGTTTCCCAGGTAACAGAGGAAGCCAAGCTTTCCATAGCCGTTGCAGGCCTAAGCCTCCACTCAAGCTACAAAGTTTCAATTATAGAAGATAAACAAATTCAAACAAATGGCGGCAGAACGGAGCTTGAGAGAGCAAGCCAGGGTTGCAGGCGGCAACAGGGGAAGCAAAGCTTTCCGCACACCCTATCCGGGCCCACCCGCTTAAGGCTACAAAGTTTCAATTGTAGAAGGTGAATTAACTGCCACAGAAATGGCTGCCACCTGGGAGGGAATAGAAGGCTTGGCTCTGCTCCAGGCTACAAAGTTTCAATTGTAGAAGGAAAATAAATTCCAGATACCAGGGCCTCTGCTTGGGTTGCCAGGGGGCGTGGCCAGCCTGCAAACCACCTCAGGCCCCTCGCTCAGGCCGCCCCACGCCCCAAGGGAACCCCCACCCTGATCCGGGACACCCTTCAGGGCAAACCAGCTGGCCCCCACTCCTGCACTAGGCCTCTATCCTATCTAATAAAAGAATAATATGCAGATTGATCATCACTGCAACACACAATATGGCTGCCTCCATGTGGTCAAAGATCCTGCCCCCATGTGGACACAAGATGGCCACCACAAGATGGCCAGCAGGAGAGGGCATTTGGGAGGCACCCGGCCTGTAAGGGGGGGCAGTTGTGAGGGACCAGGCCTGCAAGGGAGGGCAGTTGTGAGGAACCAGGCCTGCAAGGGAGGGCAGTTGAGAGGGACCAGGCTTGCAAGGGAGGGCAGTTGAAGGTGACCAACCCTGCAGGAGAGGGCAGTTAGGAGTGACCAGGCCAGCAGAGGAGGGAAGTTGGGGGCAAACAGGCTGGCAGGGGAGCAGTTCAGCATCAACCAGGCTGGCAGCCGAGTGGTTAGAGGGTGATCAGGCTGGCAGGCAGAAGCAGTTAGGGGCAATCAGGAAGGCAGGTAGGCAAGCAATTGGGATCCAGCAGTCCTGGATTGTGAGAGGGATGTCCGACTGCCCATTTAGGGCCGATCTCCCAGGATCGGGCCTAAAAGGGCAGTCGGATATCCCTCCAAGAGTCCCAGATTGGAGAGGGTACAGGCTGGGCTGAGGGACAACCCCCCTCTGTGCACGAATTTCGTGCACCGGGCTTGTAGTTAAATATAAAACAGATGAAATATGAACTCAGTTTGTTCTGTCCTATTATAGAAACAATGCTCTCCTATTTTCTAATATTGATCACTTTAGCTGAACCAGAAAACATTTTATATCACAGCACTTATTGATTGGCTTTGCTGAAATGAATGTTAGTATATTTTAGTTTTAAACATTTACTTTAGAGCTATGGAAAAAAGTTGGAATATAAGTTTTTAAGGATTTAACTGGGAAGACAAGAAGGACAGGCATCAAATAGCTCATTTTGTCAGATTGAGTGTTTCTGTGAAATCTGGGAGGAGATCACAAGTTACATTTCCTCCTGTTTCCATATTGCAAAGGGATGTCCTGGCTTTTTCATTTTCTCTGGGATATATATCAGGCCCTGGATTCCCACTTGCAAAGCTTGGTTAGCATGCTATTCCTCTAAGTTCAGATCATCAACAATTACCTGGTTTACACAGCCTGCTAAATTCTAGGTGAATTGCACAGAATACACTCTCAATAATCTGGATTAAATGAAGAAAAATAAGTAGATAGATACATGATAGATAGATAGATAGATAGATAGATAGATAGATAGATAGATAGATAGATGATAGATGATAGGTAGATAATAGATAGATATATGGTAGATAGATGATAGATCGGAAGATGGATAGATGCAAGAAACTGCAGATGGGATGTATTTGCTGATAAGAGAAGACATTAAAAAGTTTCTATGAGTCATGTTGTTGATATAACAAAAAAGATGGGTATGGATATATTAACTCAGGATAATGAATAAAACGAAATAGAAAAACTAAGTAGTTTTATTTTTAATTAACACTATTTATTGTATAAATATTTAATGAGCTCATTATGTGAAAAAGGTAATTTCTAACTGTTAGGCATTTAGCAATTAAAATAACAAACAAGTTCCTGCTTACATTCTAAGGTGTGGTAGGGTCTTACAGTGTAGTCTTTTAGTAGATCTTCAAATCTGTGTCATGATGAGGATGAGAAGAAAGAATGTGTGATTAAAGAAATGCTCCTCCAGGAAAATATATATATTGTAAAGCTTGAGTTTGGCTAATAATCCTGATTACGGGGAGTTATGTAGAGTGCTTACCAATTATTTCTACACATCATAGGATAAATGGCTTTTTTATATCTACAGACATGCCAGAAAATTAATGTTTGTTTGTATAGGTACACACTTCTAAATATTCTTTCTTATTTTAGCTTTTAAATTAATGAATATGTTAGCACTAGAATTAACATTATTTTGATAGAAATAACATTATTTTGATGTTTTAAAAATCTAATGGAAATCACTTGGTAGATACCCGCTATTTAAATAAAGTTGTGGTTGAGGTTTGTGTTTCCATAATTTATACAAAAGGATTGTTTACAGAACACAAAAGAATTTCAATTAGATTTATACATTGTTTATTTATCACCATAGTATTTTAAACAGTATTATCTCTGCACTTTACATATTATAATCTTGGAATGCAGCTTTTACTTACAGATTTAAATTGCACAGAAAAATATTTTCAAAAAGTTACCAAGATTTAATTTCGTGTCGATCACATGTTGACAGTGTTCTTGGCAGTGGTATATTTATGTGTAAACAGTGCTATAGTAATATTGAATAATAGTACATATATGAATGGAGATAGAAATATCTATACCAGTAAAAGCCTAGGTGGCATCTCGCCCTCGCCTTGTCACAAGATGGCTGCCCCCATGTCATCACAAAATGGCCACCCCCATGTCATTACAAGATGGCACCACAAGATGGCTGCCACAAAATGGCCAGCAGGGGGGCAGTTGTAGGCAATCAGGCCAGTAGGGGAGGGCAGTTGGGGGTGACCAGGCTGGAAAGGGAGGGCAGTTGGGGGTGACCAGGCCAGCAGAGGAGGGCAGTTGGGGGTGACCAAGCTAGCAGGGGAGGGCAGTTGGGGGCGATCGAACCAGCAGAGGAGGGCATTTAGAGGCAACCAGGCTGGAAGGGGAGGGCAGTTGGGGGCGACCAGGCCAGCAGGGGAAGGCAGTTGGGGGCGATCGAGCCAGCAGGGGAGGGCAGTTGGTGGTGACCGGGCTGGCAGGAGAAGGCAGTTGGGGGCGATTGGGCCAGCAGGGGAGCAGTTAGGGGGTAATCAGGCTGGCAGGCAGAAGCGGTTAGGGGCAATCAGGCAGGTGAATGGTAAGGAGGGGGATGAGAGGGATGTCCCAGATTGGAAAGGATGCAGGCTGGGCTGAGGGACACCCCTCCAGTGCATGAATTTCATGCACCAGGCCTCTGGTTGTAAAAATAATAGATATATGCATAGGACAACTGAAAAAACATAGTATACAATTTAGTTATATTTCTGATAAACAAATGGAAATTCAAGTAACCTCAGTCTCAAATTTACTATGTAAATTTGAAATAGTTATACATAATTGTAATTCAATTGTCATTCTCTATTCAACATAGTCATGTAATTGTGTGTCATATTCAACTATAACATTACTAGAGGCCTGGTGCATGGAATCATACATTAGTGGGGTCCCTCAGCCTGGCCTGCAGGGATCAGGCTGAAACCAGCTCTCCAACATCCCCTGAGGGATCCTGGGTTGTGAGAGGGCATGATCAGGGCCAGGGTAAATGATCAGGGCCAGGGAGGGACCATGGGAGGGCTCCAGGGTGTATCTGGCCTATTTAACCCAGTCCCAATCAGCCGGGCCCCAGCAGTAAGCTAACCTACTGGTCAGACCGCCTGCCCCCTGGTGGTCAGTTCTCATCATAGCAACTGGTTGATGATCAAACAAACAGTTGGACACTTAGAATATTAGGCTTTTATTATATAGGATGAAATGTATAATTAGCATGGTCATACATTAACAAAACCCAATGATATATTATTACATTTTTGTGAGTAGCAAACCTCTAGTCCATGTTAGAAATACTGTAGAAAACTTTGGAAGCCTTTATAAATTGAATGCTTTACAAGCAGTTTATTTGTTGGCATCCATAGCTGAGTAGGTAGATATTTGTCAGATGACATTTGAGATAGATCTTAAAACTCTGGTAAAAAATTTATAGAGCAAGATGTGAAAGAGTGGTGGGTGGTGGTGGTGAAAAGCATCTTGGACATCAGAAACCAAATAAACTGAAATGCATAAGCAGGAAAATTTCAGTGAACATTGAATACTACCTCTTAGCTGTACTGAAGGTAAATCAATATGTCATGGATATGAAGCTAAGGACAGACTGATGGTATAGAATTTTTAATTTACTTGGAAAACAAATAGGACCCTTAGGACTTTACACCTTCAGACCATAAAGCTGTGTATTTAAACTATAAAAAGAAAACCCAACCATATGCTGCCTTCAGGAGACACATCTAAGCTGCAGAGACAAATATAGACTCAAAGCGAAAGGGTGGAAAATGATTCTCCAAGCAAATAACATCCAAAGAAAAACAGATGTAGACCTATTTATATTTGACAAAATAGATATGAAGATAACAAAGGTAACAAGAGATGCCCATTTTATAATAAGGGTACACTACATCAAGAAGACATAGCATTTCTCAATATATATGAACGCAGTCAGGGAGCACTGAAGTATATAAAACAACTCCTGACAGAAGTAAAGAGTATTTCTAACATGGACTAGAGGTTTGCTACTCACAAAAACAGACCAAAATACAATTATAGCTAGGGAACTAAATACTCCATTGACAACTCTAGACAGATCATCCAAACATAAAATCAAAGAAATATTGGTGTTAAATGACACATTAGACCAAGTAAACATAATTGTCATTTACAAAACATTTCATCCCCGATATCAGATTATACATTCTTCTCCAGTGCACATGGAACATTCTTAAAGATAGACCATATGTTGGGTCACCAAACTAGCCTCAACAAATTTAAGAAGATTGAAATAATAGCGACATATTCTCTGACCACATGATTTGAAATTAGAACTCAATGGCACAAAGGAAGTAAACAAATCCACAAATATGTGGAGATTAAACAACATAATACTAAAAAATGACTGGGTCAAAAAATAAATAAAAGGTAAGGTCAAAAGATATATAGAGACAAATGAGAATGACAATACAGCACATGAAAACCTTTGAGATGCAGCGAAAGCAGTAATAAGAGGGAAGTTTATATCATTACAGGCCTATCTCAAGAAACAAGAGAAATCCTATGTAAAAAACCTAACATTACATCTTAAAGTACTAGAAAAAGAAGAACAAAAGCAACCCAAGGTGAGAAGAAAGGAAACAATAAAAATTAGAGCAGAATTGAGTGAAATAGAGAACAAAAAGACTATAAAAAATTAATACAACAAAAAGCTTGATCTTTGGAAAGATTAATAAAATTGACAAACCCTGGCTAGACCCACTAAGGAAAAAAGAGAAAATACTCATATAAACAAAATCAGAAATGAAAGAAAAGTTACCACAGACATCACAGGTATGCAAAGGATCATACTAGAATCTATGAAAGACTATATGCTACCAAATTCAATATTCTAGAAAAAATGTATAAGTCTAGAAATATATAACCTTCCTAGACTGAATCATGAAAATTCGGTAAATCAAAATAGATTGATAAACAGTGAGGAAATTGAAACAACCATCAAAAACCTCCCCAAAAGTAAACATCAAGGACCAGATGGCTTCATAGTAAATTCTACCAAACATTCAAAGAGGATTTAAAACCTATCTTTCTCAAACTCTTCCAAAAAATTGAAGAGGCAATAACTCCTAATGTATTTCGTGAGGTCAACATAACCCTGATACCAAAACGTAGCAAGGATAACACAAAAAAAGAAAATCCTATATAATAAAGAGCTAATATGCAAATGGTCGTTACACCTTCATGCCATCATGCTGTAACGGCTCAGACACTCAACACTGGGAGAGAGGAATGGGGACTAGCCAGGCACAAATGAGCTCATGAGAGAGGAATGGGGACCAGCCAGGCTGCAGCCCGGGAGAGGGACAAGCTGCCAGCCCCACAGTCCCAGGCGCCAGCTCCTGTGCCTGCGTCCTGGCCCAGGAGAGGGACAAGCTGTTTGCTCTGCAGTCCCAGCACCAGCACCTGTGCCTGTGGCCTGGCCCAGGAGAGGGGCAAGCTGTTTGGTCCACAGTCCCAGGCACCTGTGGCTGCGGCCTGGGTGAAGCCGCCTGCCCATGGTCCCCTGTGGCTCCAGCCAACCCGGGTCCCAGGTGCCTGAGACCTGCCGGAGGAGGAAATCCTGGGTCCCGGGTGCGGGGTGAGGCAGAGGTGGTTAGGGGCAATCAGGCCAGCAGGGGAGCAGGTAAGGATGATCAGGCTGGTAGAGGAGCAGTTAGGGGTGATCAGGCAGGCAGGCAGGCAGGCGAGCAGTTAGGAGCCAGCAGTCCTGGATTGCAAGAGGCAGTTGGACATCCCCCAAGGGGTCCCAGATTGGAGAGGGTGCAAGATGGGCAGAGGGACCCCCCCCCCCATTCATGAATTTTGTGCACCGGGCCTCCAGTTATATAATATCTCTGATGAATACACATGCAGAATCCTGAAGAAAATACCAGCAAATCAAATACAACAATACATTATAAAATAATATATCATGAACAAGTGGTGTTCATTCCAGCTACACAAGGATGGTTCAAAATACACAAATAAAACAATGTAATACACCACATTTACAAAAGAAAAGATAAAAATCGTATTATCTTATCAATAGATGCAGTAAAATCTGTACTAATAAAAAGGTAATATGCTAATTAGACTGGGTCGACTGGACATCTTCCGGACCTCCGACTTCTTTTGGACAAAACCACAGTGGCAGTGGCCGAGGCAGAAGCAGTTAGGGGTGATCAGGCCAGCAGGGAAGCAGTTAGGGGGTGACCAGGCCGATAAGGGGCAGTTAGGGTGTGACCAGACAGGCAGGGGGGCAGTTGGGGGTGACCAGTTCAGCAGTAGACATCCCCTAAGGGGTCCCAGATTAGAGAGGGTGCATGCTGGGTTGAGGGACACCCCACCACCATGCATGATTTCATGCACCAGGCCTCTAGTCATTTGATAAAATACAACATCCATTTATGTTTGAAACACTCAATAAAATGGGTATAGAAGGAATGTATCTCAAAACAATAAAAGCCATATATAACAAATCCTCAGCTATTATTATACTCAACAGTGAAAAACTGAAAGCTTTTTCTCTAAAATCAGTAATAAGACAAGGATGTCCACACTCATCACTCTTATTCTACATAGATCTTGAAGTCCTAACTATAATGAGATAACACCTCACATCTGTTAGAATGCCTATTATCAACAAGACAGGTAATAACTATGTTGGAGAGGTTGTGGAGAAAAAAGAACCCTCACTCACTGCTGGTGGAAATGTAAAGTGGTTACAGCCACCATGGAATATAGTATGGTGGTTCTTCAAAAAATTAAGAATAGAGATACCCTATGACCCATCAATCCATCCTCTAGGTATCTACTGGCAAAACTAAAAAACATTTATTCGCAAAGATATATGCACTCCTATATTCATTACAGCTTTGTTCATGGCAGCCACGACATGGAGACAACCAAGGTGTCCTTTGATAGATGATTGGATAAAGAAGGTGTGGTACATATTTGCTGTGGAATACTGCTCAGCCATAATAAAAGATGCAATCTTGCCATTTGCAACACTATGGATGGATTTTGAGAATATTATGCTAAGCAAAATTAGTCAGAAAAAACTAAGAACCGTATGATTTCACTCTATGTAGGATATAAAACTGAATTTCAGACACACAGACAACAGTATGGTGGTTACCAGAGGGGTAGGGCTTTGGATAGTAAAGATACAGTTCGGAATTTCTCCCTCCAACAGAAAGGAAATGTGAGGAATAGTGAGAGATGTTTGGGTAGGTCTTTGCTCCTGCTTGGGTCCATTTCAGACTCTAGCTCTTGCCCCCAATAAACTATCAAGCACAGATCTTATTTTCAAAATCCTCAATACCCAACAGCAGTCCATCCGTGGAATGCTTGGCCTCACTGAGTTCCAGTATTTAAGGTTTCCTCCCTTTGCTGATTGGGCTGATGTAGGGATCTATCTCCTGAGGCTTGTTCAGGCTGCAATCAGGCATGCCTCGATTTGTAGAGGCAAATCTCTGCAATTGCTTCTTTATTTACTTTAAAATGAGAATCTGCTCCAAATTAATAGATACATTAGGATATGCCCTTACTTGGGGATTTATCTTTCTCATGTTTAAACATGATATTTACACATTATTTTTGTAGAATAGTGCATTTGACATGGAATATTTATTTCTAGTTTTAATGACTACCTTGCTTTCAAACTTGATGAGAGCATATGGGATTGTTTTCCAACAAAATATTTTATAAGTAGCCACGTGCTATCTTGAATATTAAATGTGTTTCTCTCTCTCTCTCTCTCTCTCTCTCTCTCTCTCTCTCTCTCTCTCTCTCTCTCTCTCTCTCTCTCCTTTCTCACCAAAAAGCAAAAAATAACACACAAATATTTAATATCCATCTATGATATCACATTGAATGGAAGATATTGAAAAGTATCTAAAAGTCCAAAGGCAAATAACTACATGATAAAATGTCCTAGAATATAAGAAAACTGTATTTTTTTTAAATTTAATCTTTTAATGGGGGACTGTAGTAAGCTATCTCACCAATTTAATAAATTTATTTCTAGCTCATACAATCAGAACTCTTGAATTACATTTATCTCTGCATATGTGCAAAGCCTATCACAAAGGACAGATGTTAAAACACTACACCCCTTTCATGAGATGTTATTGCTTCTGCAAAGGTTATTTATTCTATAAATAAAGCTAATTATAGTCACATATCTTTCAAGAGATGTACTTAACTATTTCTAAAATGATCAAAGAAAATTTTAAGAACTTAAGACTGCAAGACTTCACTTAAAAACAATGTCCCAAGCTATTTTAAAAATTACTTATAATGCTTAATTATACTGCTTTAGGTGTCTCTCAATAAATTGCAAGAGGAAATAAGTGCTTCACATTCATCTCAGATATGCTTATGATTACACAATTTTAATGTATTTCTTCATAGTGACATATGCTTCTAATAGCAACAAATAAACAAACAAACAAACAAAAACAACACACCACATTTCTAAATATTTAGGATCCTTTTGATTTTGTACATTTTAAGTATTTAATAAATGTGATGTGTGTGAAAGGTTAAAGTTGGTGGCATGCGTGGGCAGGCTAAATATCTATGTCAGATGATGAATGAAGAAAAATTTAATGAAAAGGCGATGGGAATATCCAAAGGGAAGGGCTGCATAACACTGAGCCACATGGTATTGGGTCCTGATGGCAGCAAAAACACACTTAGGACAGTGAAACAGGAAGGGTAGAGAAGAAGCAACAGGAGAACCTGGCCTGGGCAGCTTTGGCTCACTGGGAAGTCAGAGGAAAGGGGGTCTTGAGACAGGTGCAAGGGGTTAACCTAGGAAGAGCTGATGCTGCCTCTTGCTCCCCTGGTTGCAGGTCTCATGGAGTCCCTTAGAGGTTGGAGGATAGGTGCCAGTGGGAGAATGACACAGGCGTGCTCCTTGGAGGGCGAGTGCTCAATGGGTCCTTCTTCCTGAGCATATTTATCTCTCTCTTGCTGGTGGAAATCTCAGGGGAGGGTCTTAATAGAAATTCATCAGCTTTCCAGGTGTGCTCTTTCAGGGTTGTGGTCTCCACTGATTGTTGGTGCCAGGGCAAGGGTCATTAGTCAGCCTAGCTGGTCCTGAGGCAGCCCAGCTGCTGTGTTGCTTGTCTGGTTTTGCTGCTTTTCTGGTCCTGGAGCTAAAATACAACTGAAGCCTAGATATTATCTGTAGGAAGGAAATGGTCAGGGGTCTAAGCCTGATGACCAGCAATATCAAAGATCAGGGGTCCAAACCACAGGACCAGTAGTGATATGTTAGGGAAGGATAGGTTGGCCTGGGGGCGAGGTTCTTATTTTCCCAGTTTTGCCCTTGCTAGGCATCTGGGGCTTTCTGCCCTGGTGAGTTTCTATATCTGGCCCATCATCCTTGTTCTGCTCCTGTCTGTCTAATAGTATGTGTGAAATATATTATCTTGCAAGATACAGAGTCCATGCCCCTCTGGCATGGATCAATGGTTGAGCATTGACCTATGAACCAGGAGGTCACATGCCCAGGTTGGGGCTCTGTCCCCACTGTGGTGTGTGCAGGAGGCAGCCTATCAATGTTTCTTTCTCATCATTGATGTTTCTATCTTTCTCTTCCTCTCCTTTCCTCTCTGAGTTAATAAGAATATATTTTTTTAAAAAATACAGAGTTCAGGCTAACTTAAGAAGTTACATTGTTTAAAAATGGAGGCAATGGTCTATAAAATGTCCACATTTTATTTAAAGTCAGTTGCTATTTTTCCCAGAAAGTAACTGATACAATATTTGCCTCTTAGGAAAATTAAATTACTAACCAGTAATTATAGTACTCTGAATGAAATATTCTCAGTGGATTTGTATGAACTATCTTGGGGCATTTGGCATTTGAGATATGGTCATGTAGCTACATTGTAAAATAAAGAAAATTCAGTTATGATAGATTATATCTTAAATTTATCTAGTATCTTTCTGTAAAGTCACTCTTTTATTTTTCTTTCTCAACAGTCTCCTTCAGCAGATAACCCAGAGATATTTTTTAAGGCACAGACAGTTTGAAATATAGGCCTGAGATCTTAATGTCATTTACAGAGCTGGAATTCAAATCAGCTTTACTCCTAGTCAAGCTATATTTCGTTACTATTGAGTCTGCCTTTGTAATTCTAAATTATGTAGCAAAGCAATATAAATGGAATATGCTCGTCTTTAGAAGACAGAGATTTAAAACACTCTGAACTTACACTATCCTATGTGCTGTAAATTTTGAACCCTTAATTCACTGAGACATATAATATATTAAACTGTGGATTACTTATTAAAAATACATTTTAAATTTTGTACATAGCATAGAAATTCAATTATTCTGTAATGAGATAGGAAGTACAATGTATGAGAATCTAAATTCTAGAGTAAAAGTATCTATATATATAAAAAGACAGTGACCGTGACAACCAAAATGACCATTTGACCGGTCACCATGCAGTGCTAGCATAGATGCATAGACACAGGTAAAGTCTATGAGTGAACTAAGAATGAACAAGACAAATGCTTGCCTTCACAGAGCTCACACTGTAAAGAGGTTAGGTCAGGGATGAGAATTCAAAATTGCTACCAGTACAGACCTGAGGTGCCACTTCTCAGAGTGGCCAGAGATACACCCAGTAGCGAACTGGAGGCGTGACTGAAGGGTTGGCACCGATGTGAAGGTGGAGCTGTTCTGAATTTCCCAGAGGAGCCAAAGGCTACCTAGGAGGCAGAGCTTTTGATGCTGACTGGCATAGAAACTGACTAATCAGAACCAAATCTGGGTGAACTGCAAGGAGCCAATGGCTGCCTAGGAGGTGAAACTTTTGATGCTAACTGGCATAGAAACCGACCAATCAGAACCTAATATGGGTGAACTGCGAAGGCAGAACCTAAGGTGGGGGCTGAGAAGAGGTTTCAAGGGCAACAGCTGTTTGGTGTAAGGTGTAAGAAAGCGGTTCAATTTTTTAATGACCAGTTTGGCAGTATAGTGCATATGGCTGGCTATCAGTCCAGATATAGGGGTTATGTATTTTTGTCTGCCAAGAGCATCTCCTTCTGCTGAAAAAGGCTCCCCCCCACCCATTTAAGCAATCCTATCCTATATAATCTATCTATACTAATAAAAGGGTAATATGCTAATTAGACCAGGTCGACCGGCCATATTCCAGTTGTCTGACTTCCTTCCAGACAAAGCTATGGTGGTGGGGGCCAAGGCAGAGGCCGTTAGGGGTGATCAGGCCAGCAGGGGAGGGCAGTTGGGGGCGAGATCAGGCAGGCAGGGGGTTAGGAGTGATAAGGCCAGCAAGGGAGGGCAGTTGGGGCGGACCAGGCCTACAGAGGAGTGCAGTTGGGGGCATTAGGCAGGCAGGCAGGTGAGTGGTTATGAGTCAGTGGTCCTGGATTACGAGAGAGATGTCTGACTGCCAGTTTAGGCCCAATCCCACAGGGACTGGGCCTAAACCTGCAGTCTGACATCCCCTGAGGGGTCCCGGATTTGAGAGGTTGCAGGCTGGGCTGAGGGACACTCCCCCATGCACAAATTTCATGCACTTGGCCTCTAGTCTATATTTAAAAGGCCTATGGCCCTAACGCCGTAACAACCAAAGACTGGTGCAGGTAGGTGGGGCTGTGAGCGCAGCTAGGTGTGCGCAGGTGGGCGGGGCCATGCTATTTCACTCACTGGGCTTCTAGTCTATAATAATAAAAGAGTAATATGCTAATTAGACTGGATGTCCTTCCAGACTACCTTCTGGACAAAGCTGGTGCTGTGAGGGAAGCCAGGGTCCCAGGTGCCAGAGGGAAGCCTGGGTCTTGGGTGCCAGAGAGAAGCCGGTGCAGGCAGCCGGGGGAAGGAAGGCCTACTCTTGCATGAATTTCGTGCATTGGGTCTCTAGTTGTAACATAATTGTTCTATTCACAGTCATAAGAAAAATAAATACTTTACCCTTTGAGGAATAATAAATAGCAAAATACATATTTCTACTGAATTAGTTTTTTTATAGAATAATATAGGTAAGAAATAATTTATAACTTCTTGAAAATAGAACTACCTTTAATTTTCACATACTATTGATTTAGGGCTATTTTAAAAGAATAATTTAGAAGAGTAAATTCTTGCTCTAGCTGGTTTGGCTCAGTGGATAGAACATTGGCCTGCTACCAAAGGGTCCCGGGTTTGATGCTGGGCAAGGTCAGGGACCGCAGTTGCAAGCTCCTCCCCCATCTCTGCCCTAGTTGGGGATGTGAAGGAGGCAACTAATCAATGTGTTTCTCTCACATTGATGTTTGTCTCTGTCTTTCCCTCTCTCTTCCACTCTCTCTAAAAATCAATGGAAAAATATCTTCAGGTGAGGATTAAAAAAAATAGAAAAGTAAATTCTTGTAAATTTAAATGGTTGCTTACTGTTGCCAAATTAAAACATTCTTTTTTTTTCTCCTTTCTTTCATTTTGTCCAAATCAATAAGTTTATATATATTATTATTATTATTATTATTATTATTATTAATTTATTATTTTTAAAAGACATGAGTTCCCTCATACATAAAGAGATAGGATTACTGAAGAATGCCATTATGTTAGATATTTGAAAGGTAAAAATGCCAATCATGCCATGCAATTTTATCCTCTTTTTTTTTTTTTCAGAGCAGGATTCTATATTTTTTATACCACATAGAATAAAATTGAAATAAATTTATTTACTTATATGATAATCTGGAAACAAAGATTCAACTAAGAGAAAATAGTAACTAAATATTGAAAACCAGATTTTCATACTATTAAAGCACACCTTAGTTTTTTTAGAAGTAGAAATTATATAATAAAAAAAATATCTTAAAGCTTTTGTCAATATAGTTGGGGCTATAGGTTACCTTTATTTCAAATGAATTAAAAATATTTTTATTAATTTCAGAGAGGAAGGAATAGGGAGAGTAAGAGAGAAACATCAATGATGAGAGAGAATCATTGATTGGCTGCCTCCTGTATGCCTCCCTACTGGGGAGCGAACCCACAACCCGGGCATGTGCCCTTGACAGGAATATAACCTGGGACCCTTCAGCCTGAAGGCCTATGCTCTATCCACTGAGCCAAACTTGCTAGGGCTCAAATGAATTTTTTTAGGAATGGATCATTTCAAAATATTATAGTATAAAATGTCACTTCCAGGAAAAGTTTTGCACCTCACAGGGGAGTTAGATTACTTTTTTTCTCCAATTATTAAATGGAAAATATAGTATGAATTTGAGTGAATATGCCTAGCACTAAATTCCATTTATAATTTGAGAAATCTTTTATGATAAAATCACCAAAGATGATTATTTATGCAGTATTTTTACTTGGTTGGAAAAAGAGTAGACAAGAAAATGGGTGTGAATTTATGTGTAAGAAGTCTAATTTTTAATATACCATTTTATGAGAATAATAAAACCAGCTAACTTCTGAAAGCAATGATGGCAAATACTTTGTAGGTATTATTTCATTTCAGGTCCAGCAGCTTTGATGGAGGAGTAGGCCATCCTAACCTAGAGAGGGCAGAGCTGGAATTCAAACCCAAATCAGCCATCTCTAAAATGCATACCCCCAACCAATGGGCTGCAGTTTCTCCATTAATTTTATTTCGTAATTTAAAAAGTTAAGTCGATTTCCAAATTTTTACTTAACAAAGATATTTTATTTAAATTCAATGCTATTTAATACCTTTCTTATAAAAGAAAACAGTTTGTCCTATTACAAAATTAGCATATGCTATTTTAAGGTATACAAATAATGAAAATTAAATCAGACAGTTTTCTAAATACCTCTAGTCATACTGCCTCAAACTTTCTTACTAATTAACCACAAATTCTTTGGAATCTTTCCATATGGTAGGCCCAGATAGGTCCATTTAGCCATAGACAAGGGTAGGTTTCCTATAAGAAGGAGCTGGATCCTAAAGAGTGAAAGGCAATAAAATTGAATAAAACCTTTCTGTTTCACAAACAGAGTGAGAATGTTAACTGTCAGGTTTATAAGTTGATTTTTTGAAAGAATTATAATGTGCAGCGTTTTCTATATTGTCAATTTTTACATTATTGGTAATACTTACATGGTACACCAATACATATATCTATTCTAATTATTTGAAACATCCATTTCTCTAATTTTTCACTCTATATATAGTATTTCAAAACATAACCCAGGCACTTAAAAGCACATTTTTATTGTGTAAAACAAGACAAATTCATACTGACTATATTTGGTATTCTTCAAAACAGTATCTTTTGCCTCAATTTTATCTAACCTGTCTATTTCACTTACTGGTTCTGATGCCCAAGCCATCATTTTCTTTCTTCACTATCCCAATTATATCTTGAGGCTTCCAGTAAATATGCTATAGAGTCTGAAGTCTAAATGACTATATCTCAGACTACCTTTCAATGCAACGTGGGTTTTCCTTTTGTAAAAGTAATCACATTTGTCATCCCTTGTATTCCTTACTGGAATATTAGCTACACCAGGATACGTTCTATGTCTGTCTAATTGTCTGGCATGTGGCAGGCAGTCAATATATATTTGAAAAGTAAATGAACAAATACAACATGTAGAATGTATTACTTAACTGTTGAATTTTGTTAAAATATTATCTTATAAAAGAGTAATATGCAAATTGACTGTCACTCCAACACAAGATGGCTGCCCCCATGTGGACACAAGATGACTGCCACAAGATGGCCAGCAGGGGAGGGCACTTGGGAGGGACCAGGCCTGCAGGGGAAGGCAGTTAGGGGTGACCAGGCCTGCAGGGAGGGCAGTTAGGGGCAATCAAGCTGGCAGGAGAGCAGTTAGGCATCAATCAGGCTGGCAGAGGAGTGGTTAGGGGGTGATCAGTCTGGAAGGCAGAAGCAGTGAGGGGCAATCAGGAAGGCAGGCAGGTGAGCAGTTGGGAGCCAGCAGTCCTGGATTGTGAGAGGGATGTCCAACTGCCCGTTTAGGCCCGTAGGATCGGGCCTAAACGGGCAGTTGGACATCCCTCAAGGAGTCCCAGATTGGAGAGGGTGCAGATTAGGCTGAGGGACATCTCCACCCCCTGTGCATGAACTTTGTGCACTGGGCCTCTAGTTTTATTATATTTTTTTTTCTTTCAAAGAGTGGGTTCATAAGTCTATGCTTGGGCTATTTTAAGAGTCCCTTTTTCTAGCTCAGGCTTTATAGTAAATTAAATATATTGCCTATTTAGTGATAGATAAAAATAACAACTTGAAAAGTAACCAACCTCTTATCACTCTTTATAAAGATTAGATTGTAAGATGATCACCCTATGGGAAGTAAAACATCTCAGTATTCATATTTTTCTATGAAGACCACCAAAAGAAATTTGAAATAAGATTCCTAAAAACATAGAATGACTTTTAGTGTATTCAGAAACAGTTCATTAAATAAGACTATGATAATACTATTTTATTGTGAAAACAATTTTTTTGGTCAGGATTATCCATTTAGAGAAAGTGTTGAGCAAGTTATATTACTTTGCCATAGAGAATTCTAAGGATGTGTTTTCTCCTGTGCTGATATAGTATTATTGCCACAGACTAAAGGACCCTCAACAGAAAAACAGTCAGAATAATAATTTGAGATCAAATACTTCAAATTAAAACCAATTTTTTTTTGTTTTTTTTTTTTTTTTTTTTAGCTTTCTTCTGCTATTTATTTGGTATCTATCCAAAATCTATGTGCATATGGGTCAAATTATTTATTTACCTAGGAATACATTTTGCAATCAACTTACCCTATAGCCTTTTAGAGTAAGTTATACTGAAAAAAAATTAAATGTATCCTGGGTAAAATACTGATTTTTTTCAATGAATAGGATGGTAGATTGGTAACACCTGTTTTTTAATTTTCCAACAGAAACTCTCTGTGCCTTTCTCTGCAATGCTGACCTTTCAGGCTTAGTATATTTTGTACATTTATCTGTCCTTATGTTGGATATTGTATGTAGCTGACCCAAATCTTTCATCTTTCTCTTTTGTTAATCCTCACCTGAGGATATGTTTATTGATTTTTTTTTTTTTTTTTTTTTTTTTAGAGAGAGAGAGAGGGATGGAGAGAGCTGGGGGGAAAGATAAATCTTGATGTGAGAGAGAAACATCAATTGTTTGCTCCCTTATGTGCCCTGACAGGATCAAGCCAACAACCTAGGTATGTGCCCAGACTGGTAATTGAAGCTTCAACCATTTGGTATATGGAACAGTGCTCCAATCAGCTGAGCCACCTCTCCAGGGCACAGGTCTGCTTTTACAGGGGAAAATATTCTAGGCTCACACAGTTCTCGCTAAGCCCATTTACCTGAATAAGTTTAACATTTGATTATAAATTTTCATTAAAATATTTTATATCACAAATTTGGATTTTAATGCTACCTCCAGCTTCCAAGACCATCTACACTAATAAAAGAGAAACATGCAAATTAATTATCACTCCGCTACACCCACCAGTCAACCAGGAGCGAGTATGCAAATTAACCCAACCAAGATGGCGGCCAATCACGGAGCTGGAGCAAGCAGGAGGCTTGGGTTGCCCTGGCAATGGAGGAAGCCAAGCTTCCCGCCAACCTTGGCCAGCCCTGGCCTCTGCTCAAGGCTACAAAGTTTCAATTATAGAAGATAAATAAATCCCAACAAAAATGGCGGTGGCCACGGAGCTGGAGCAAGCAGGAGGCTTGGGTTGCTCCAGCAATGGAGGAAGCCAAGCTTCCCGCCTGCCCTGGCTGGTCCTGGCCTCCGCTCAAGGCTACAAAGTTTCAATTATAGAAGATAAATAAATCCTAGATACTTGCTTCCAGCTGGCCCTGGCCTCCACTCAAGGAGGTGCTGGGGAAAAAAAAGAAAAAGAAAAAAAGGAGGGGCTGGGACCTTGGGTTGCCGGGGGGGTGATCAGGCCAGGATGGGATGGCAGGGGCCATTGGGGGTAAGCAGACCAGCAGGAGGGCCAGTTGGGGGTGAGCAGGCCATCAGTGGGGGTCAGTGGAGGTGATCAGGATAGGGAGGAGGGGGCAGTTTGGAGTGAGCAGGCCAGCAGGGGAGCAGTTGGGGATGAGCAGGCTGGCACGGGGGGCAGTTGAAGGTGATGAGGCTGGCGGGGTGGGGGGGCATTTGGGGGTGAGCAGGCTGGAGGCAGGGGGCAGTTTGGGGCAAGCAGTCCGGCAGGCAGAGTGGATGGGGCAATCAGGCAGGCAGGCAGGCAGGTGAGTGGCTGGAGCCAGCAGTCCCGGATTGTGAGAGGGATGTCTGACTGCCAGTTTAGGCCCGATCCCTGTAAACCGGCAGTAGGACATCCTTCAAGAGGTCCCAGATTGGAGAGGGTGCAGGCCGGACTGAGGAACACCCCCCCCCCACCCCCCATGCACGAATTTCATGCACCAGGCCACTAGTAACTTAATATAAACCTGCTATGATTTAGTAAACAATCTGACTGTTTTATTCAAGTATCAAAAGCCTGTAACTTTTGTATAGTAAATTTATTTCCCTAACTAATCAAAAAGTTATAGTGAGACCAAGACAGAGCATTGCAGCAGTGACTTTAGGTTAAAATGTTTCGGTCCCTGAAACAATTGTTTTCCTTGGGTTTTAAATATATATGCCATATATATATTACTTGGGTTTTAAGTATATATACCATATATATATATATATATATATATATATATATATATATATATATATATATATATATCATATATATATTTCCTTGGGTTTAAATATATATACACCATATATATATTTCCTTGGATTTTAAATATATATACCATATATATATTACTCAAATTGGAAAATAAAGGTAATATCTTCTAAAGGTAATAACCTGAAGTCATAAGGGTTTACATTTAAATAAAATTGGAATTGTCGTTTTCCACTGTAATGTTAGTGGTTTGTTTGAGTGTATATTGACACATTAGGTGACTTGCACCTAAAAATTCTTAGCTTGAATAGCTATTATAATATGGTCAAAAATAAACCAGCCAATATCATTGAAACATACCGTGTCTAGAAAGAGTTTTCAGAGAGACTGCTATATTCATAATTAACTAAAATATGTTGAGATTTTTTTCCATTAAGATAAGAGAATCATTGTTTTTCGTATATGTTGTATATTTAAGGGTTTCTTTTTATCTAGTATATGTTAAAATACAAATTATTCTTAGGAATGAAATAATGAATATATATGCAGTAAAATAGGTTTTCAAAATTAAAATACGTTATACATACTAACTAATCCTTATGACCTTTCTCTGAAGTAATCCTTATTATAGAGATGAGACACAGAATTGTTTATCTACCTGCTTATTGACACAGATGAAGAGATTGAGTGCAGTTTAATCATCTATATTTATTTCTTATTTATTCCTAGGTAACCCCATCTAATAGCCAACCTTATGAATCAATTTAGGGATTAAAGAATATTATATGTGCGGTTATACCTTTTTATTATTTTAGCAAAAATTTAACAACACAAATATGAATATTTTACGTAGTCATTGAAATATAATTTAAAATAAAACAAACAGTATAAGGTAACCCCATGTGAGATGTTGAGCCTCAAGCAGTGATTGCATAAACATATTATGTGTACAGTACCAGACTTATTTTTGTGTCTCTAAAACCTTATGATTTGTCTGAATTTACATTCCAAGAAGAGTATGTAATTAAACTGACATTACACAATAACTTTCATTTTAAACTACAAATATTTTTACTTTCTTGTGCAATTTATAGAAATCTAAATAAAAGTAAAAGTTAAATGTACTGTCCTAATAAATTAGTCTCACTTTAGTGTGGCTTTAAGTATTATTTTTGTACTAGAGTTGTGGAGCATTGCCTACTGTCAAAAAAAATTAGGTTACCTGGGGATGAGTACTCTCTAATGGCAAGATCACCAGACGGCAGTCATGGGTGAGCCCATTTCTATTCTTAGAATCACCCAATAATGCCCATCCTAATCTTAAAGACTTTTTAACAGTCTTCACTTTTGTTTCTTAAGTTGTAAAATAGAGTTCAATTAAACACATATATATTTTTTTTATTTTTTACTGGGAAAGTACTGTAAGGGAATAATGGGGATATAAAAATGAACACAAAGTGTAACCTCCTTAAGAAACCAAGTATCTACTGGGAATTCGTTATAAAAACAACTATTCTAATAATATCATAAAATTTATAGAATTTAAAGAGCAGAGGTAACTTTAAGATGGTGATAATAGAAATAATATACTTACCAGTAAATGGAAGTAAGGTGGCATTTAGAAGATTTTGAAAATGATAGGACATTGATTGTTAGAAGTGATAAGGGGAAGAATGTAGGTGGAAGGGCATCAACAAAGGCTAGGAACCTGACAAGTATAAGACATGTGATGGTAATGATGGGGTGTGTGGATTGCAAAGAACATTCTGAAACTAATTGTGAAAGTCTTTGAAGACCAAGCTAAAAAGTTTAAAAGTTATTTTCCAGGCAATGCCTAAAAATGGAATGTTTTAAGGGTGGATGTAGATAATTATCTGATACTAGAGGCCCAGTGCATGAACTTCATGCACTGGGGGGAGGGAGTGTCCCTCAGCCCAGCCTGCACCCTCTCCAATCTGGGACATCCCTCTCACAGGCTGGGACTGCTGGCTCCCAACTGCTCGCCTGCTTGCCTGCCTGATTGCCCCTAACTGCTCCTGCCTGCCAGCTTGATCACCCCCTAACCACTCCCCTGCCAGCCTGATCAATGCCTAACTGTTCCCCTGCCAGCCCAATCGCCCCTAATTGCCTTCCCCTGGTCCCCCCCAACTGGTCCCCCCTGCTGCAGGCCTGGTCCCCCCCAACTGCTCTCCCCTGCTGGCCTGGTCACCACAACTGCCCTCCCCTGCAGGCCTGGTCCCCCCACCCCCACAACTGCCCTCCCCTGCCAGCCTGGTGGCCCCTAACTGCCCTCCCCTGAAGGCCTGGTCACCCACAACTGCCCTCTCCTGTCGGCCATCTTGTGGTGACCATCTTTTGACCACATGGGGGTGGTCATCTTGTGTGAGGGTGTGAGGTCAATTTGCATATTACCTCTCTATTATATAGGATAGGGTTGCTGCTATTGAAACATGCTTTCAGATTTAAAGATCTGAAATAGGACAATGGCAGTAATAGTTGAAAGACTATATAAATATATGTTTTTCAACCTCTGAATATATATATATATATGTTTTAGCCTCTAAATATATATTCAGCAGTTGAACCACTCAACCTCTGAACCTTGAAACCTCTGATATCTATTTCTATTTCTATTTATACCTATCTATATCATGTTTATATAAATCAATTCAAAACTTTAAAATAAATATTTTATGTAATTGTAAATTATAACTAATGATTTTAACTCATTCGTGTAAAAATATGGATTGTTTTATTTTTTTATCAAGTTTTTCTTTTTCTTTTCTGATCTCAGTGTTCCTCATTTAATCATTCTGTTAAGGATTCTTGAGTTTTTCTCTTGACTAAATATAATAAGTCTCTTTGACATTTTAGGATACTGAGTATGTTTTTATTGAGTAACTGACAATTTGATAAATTTCTTGACTATTGTATACACATGTACATATATATTTGGCAGTCCACAAATAAAAATGATAGGAAGACATTTTAAAGAGTAAGGGATTTTACATTATTTAAAGAAAATCTATTGAAGCATAAGGGAATGAGGCCTTTAAGCCCTGGAGTAATACAAACAGTTTCATTTTTAAGGCTACAGCTACAAGGAAAATCTGTTCTTAAAATCTATTTCCAAATAGTGTCTGATTCTTCTGTATGTAGCATTCATACCTACACATTTTAGTTGTGTTGCTGTTAGCGATCATTTTATTTGTATCTGACTTGGACTGTTTGTTCCTTAGGGTAAAATCTTTGTCTTTTTATTATTCCACACAATATTTCGGAAAGCCTTAGAATTCGAGAAACTCAGGAATTATAAGGAACTCAGAAAGTTATCTATTTCAACCTCCTGGCTAATAAAAACCTTCTGTGACGCTCCTGGCTTCCGATTCTTGTGTTTATCCTTGAAAATGCACAGTGAGCTCCCTCCATTCCAGCCCATCTCATTATTATGCAGTTCTCAGGATTAGAAAGTTCATTATTAATTGAGCTGGAAGTTGCCTCATTTTAACTTCTAAACGTTGGCTCTTTGCTTTCTCGAGAAGCACAGGAGTCTAGTTCTTCTTTATATAATAGGCTTTCAAATTGTTGAGGACTATTGTCAGTGCCCTGGAAGAAAGTGAATAGTACATGTGAGTGATAAAGTGTGAGGTTTGCTGTTTGTCTTCTTTTGCTTACTTATTTGCCTTCCAGCTAGAAATCCTCAGAAAAATGGGATTCACTGTTTGTTAAAAAACTTTTATTGGTGTACACTGCATTAATGTGGGTTGGTTTTTCCTCATAAGAAAATTTCTGCTGGAGTTTCTTATCACCAGCTGGCTCATTTCTTATTTATTTATTTATTTATTTATTTATTTATTTATTTATTTATTTATTTTAGCACTCAACTAAAGGCACAATGGAGAATTTAAGAGAACCAAACAGCAGAATTGAATTTATCTAATATTTATTATTTTTGCCTTTTAATTAGCCTTTATTTAATATGAAAATACATTTACTATAAAAATCACCTCTTTCTTAACTGTACTGCATTTCAGTACTGACATGAGATTTGGAGAAATAGTTCCTAGTCATGTCAAAATGTAATATGAAGAAACAGAGAAGACAGAGGTTGATTTCATCTAATAAAATAATGTGTCAGTACCAGAAAGCGGAGACAACAGTACATCAGTTAGGTCCTATGTTAGTTTGCTTTGTGATTCTGTTCTCAAGAGATTATTGTTACAACTCAAGAAGAACAAGAACATCAAAACAAACAAGCAAAAAACTCGATTAACAAATAGGCAAAGGAGTTGAATTGATATGTCTCTAAAGAAAATATACAAATGGCTGGTAAGCATGAGAAAAGATGTTCAGCATCACCAGGAATTAGGTAAATCCAAACTAAAAGCATAAGGAGATAGCACTTCACCACCTTAGGATGGATATTATAAAGACACTGCCACATTAGAGAATGGAAATAGGCAAGGAAAAAAGTCAATAACATTTCAAACTGTGGGTCAGGCCAATACACAATCTTGATAGATCCATTTTTAGGGGTTTTGAAAACTGTCTTGAGCATTCTGAGGCAGGTGTCTCTCGGTGGTGTAATAGGTTGCTTGGCCAGTTTGCAAGAGTACATGTGTTTCTACGAGCTACAACCCCTTGACAATTCATAAGGACTATCTGTAGATTTATATCTAGTTATTTTTATATATTTTTTGTTATGCAAGTATTGCCTTTATTCTTGAATTATATATGCTAAAGCAAAATTAGGTCAATTCTATTAGGAATAATTTTAAAGGGATAGCTTTGAGACGGTTTTAGTCAATGAGATACTCTTAGATGAATGTCAGAAACCTCACTTTTTTTCTATCAGTGATGTGCAGTTTGCTGTGGGCTTTTTACAATTTTCTGAAACTGATGATTTGATTGCTTTGGGGAAATTCACATGCAGATTTTGCCTTGAAGAGTCAAAAATCATTGCTAAATGATGGATCAAGTGTAATGGGATTAAGGATTTTTCCATTCTTTTTATATTAATTAACCATGATAAAGAGAGAAACTAATCACCCTTTCCCTGACTAATGCTTTGAAGGCTTCTGATATCTGTTTGATGAAACTATCACAAAAGATAAAACTAGAAAAATTATTTTCTTCTTTAGATACACATAAAGAGTATAGTTGGCAAGATATGACTTTCTGAAACCCAATGAATATGAAGTAATGAGATGCTACCTCGAATAGAGAGCAAAACTTAGCAGCTATCTTTTTTTAAACTATATTTTATTGATTTTTTACAGAGAGGAAGGGAGAGGAATAGAGGGTTAGAAACACCGATGGGAGAGAAACATTGATCAGCTGCCTCCTGCACACCCCCTACTGGGGATGTGCCTGCAACCAAGGTACATGCCCTTGACCGGAATCGAACCTGGGACCTTTCAGTCTGCAGGCCGATTCTCTATCCACTGAGCCAAACAGGTTAGGGCAACAGCTATCTTTGATGTTAAAAATGTATGATAACTATGTTTCTAAAACTAAAGGCTTATGGCCCATTAATCAGACTCTACAGTCATAAATCTGGGACAAATTGAACTTTGGCTAAAGGAGGACCTGTGTGTACAAGACAGTATGAGCTCCTTATCTACCCATGGCAGTAGTTTGTCTCTCATGCTTAGATCTAACAGGTCCTGAGAAATAGGAGCTGCTTGAGTTTTAAAAATAACAGGAACATTTGTTCATCTATTGTGACTCACTTCTATATAAAATACAATCATTTTCCTTTTTTCAGTTGTTCCATGTACCAAGATATACTCTAAAACCACTGTGGGAGAAAGAAAGGCCCCATTAGCCCCTCGTGGTGCAGGGGTTAGGGGTCCTTTTCTTTCAAGCTAATTTTTCATTATGTGCTCTTGATTAGAGTTTTAATATTAGACATTGAAATAATTTGACAATACTAATTAATGTTCAGATAAGTCCAGAATGTTGTATCCTGTATTTAGTTTGCTATAATATGGGAATGATAACAAGTTTTGTTTTTTTTTACACTAGGAGACATAATATATAAACATAGAGGACAGTATTTTTTCCTCCATATATGTTGTTGAGCAATAAATGTAACACTTCGTATAATGTGTATTTCAATGGCTTAGGGAGTCCAACCAAATATAACCTGAAGAACATTTTTCACTTTTCTTGGACTTTCATAATTGTTAGATTTTATATGTGTGATTTATTAATTACTAGAGAATTTAAATATTTATGTATAAAATATTGTTTGGAATAATACCTTTAGATTATTATAATAACTATAAGTTATTAATAAATTATTTGCAAATTATGTTCTTTAATATATCTTTTTAGAAACATTTTACCTATTAATCAGTAATACATTATGCTATACATTTTTAAAAATAAGAAATTAGACAAATTTAAAAATTCTAACAGTAGAGACCCGTGTATCACATAATTTCTTAATTCTGGAGGTTTTTAATAAAAGCCTGCAGAAATTTGTAGAAAAGGTTATTTTGCTTATGTTTAAATCCAGAACATTATGAAAACAATGAATTTACAAATTTTAGCCATCTGCAATTCAGGAAACAAGTTCTCACACCAGATCTGCCAGCTCCTTGATCTTGAATCTACCAGGCTCAAGAGCTGTGAGAAACAAATGTTTGTTATTTAAGTCACCAAAAAAATATTAAGATTAAACAAAATAAAAAATTACCCTTATTTTTGAATATTTAAATGCATCCCATTTGTATATGTTTAAGCATTATTTAGTTACAAAAAAACTAAAAACCCATTAATCTACTTAAAACTCAGGTATCTAATTCAGCTCTGAATGTTTCTTTGTGAATAATAAATGCTGTGATACTGTGATAACTTCTACAAAAGGAACATCGCACATATTTTACTATTTATATTTGGAATGCTACACTTGAATACTTTGAAAACATTAAATTATACTTTTGAATACAAAATACTAATTTTTACACAAATCAATTAAAATACGTACACTATAAATTTCCATGACTAAAAAATTAAATCATATAATCTGACTTTTCCTAATAGTTCAGTTGTTACTAATGTGTAAGTGAGCTCTTTTAAAATGCAGTGATGCATTACCTAGTTATGAAAGGGTCTGATGTCTTCTCTTCTCCATATGTTATAAAAATGTGTGGATACTACTTTTGTTCTATTTTAGTTGTTTTCTCAAGCTTTTTGGATCACCTTTCAGTGACCCTATGAACTGCAGTAAATGAAATTATCTACCTCAGCATTTTTTCCTTTCTAGATGTTGCTTCAGTGAATGGAGAATATACATATTTAAACTTGTGTGACTTTAGTAAAATTAAGGGAAAGATATGTTTGTGTAAGAACATGGCTTCCTATAATGAGTATATTTTAGTAAATGACTTTTATAACAAACTAACTATATGAACGGGTTTTTCTTTGATGCTTTTCTGTTTTTTCTTCTTACATTTGTGATATAAAAATAGATTGCTTTTTAAACATGAATGCAACATCAGTGCAAAAAAAATAATTTGCATATAATTTCTCTAAGTTTTCCCAATATATAGTTTCTAGGGTCATGTCATTAGGATAGTATTTTTTCTTAATCGATTAAGTGTAGAAGGATATAGTTAGAAGGTGTTGCTATCTATTTCAACTCCATATACTGGAGTCTTTAGAAGATAGTTTTGGATAGATTCCTTCCACATATGCTTAGAAACTGACACCAAATGGTCAAACATATGTAATAAAACCTGAAAACCACAACTAAACTTGGTTTCTGTTTTGAATATATAATTCTAAGTCAGACATCTTAGTGTTATGTGAGATTAACTTTTTCATTTAATAGGATGTACAAATTCAGCTTCAGTAACTTGAGAGAATACCTTAATGCTTTATTTGCATTTACAGTCCCGCAAAATATATTGAGCACCTCCTATGTGCAAAACAATGTCATAAGCACTGGGGGTGCAGATATGTATATATCATGGTCATTGAAACATAGAAATGTATCATGCATGCATTTTAAATATTATGTTACAGTACATAATAAAACAATATCTTTTTTCTCTTACATGTTATGTAGCTGGGCAGACAGACAAATAAGCATAATAAAAAAGTACAAAAATAGTAGCTTATATAGGGTTAAGTGCCTCGTTGGCAAGATTACTTTTGATATCTGGAAGAAGTGTGGAATTGGAAAATTTCTTCAGGCTGAAAAAAGAAGGTAAAAGAGCCCACCTTACTCTTTTCTCAGTGTTCAACTTCTAAAGACTTCGATGTCATTTTCCCCTTAATTCACATGTTTAGTTTTTACTATTGCCATTTATAGTTCACAAAGTTCAACAGGATTTCTAATACACTATTAGAAAGAATATCTCAGGCTGTAATATTTCAGGAGGTCAACATTGGGCAATACCTGTATCAAAATTTTGGAGTAGATACATATAAATTGTTTGGTTGAAGAATAAATAATGAGAATACAATTTAGACTTTAAGTTTATAGTGCTATTTTTTATGTAATTCAAATTTTTATTTATCATCTAATATTTGAAATGTAATTCCAAAGAAAGTTTTAGCTGAGATAGAGACAAATACTGGGGAAACTTGTGATTCTATTACTTCCAGGGTATAAGAGATTAATCCTTAGATGAAAATGTGATGGAAAATTTTCATGGAATTAAGTAGAGGAAAAATAGAGAGTTCATGTTCATCTCTGAGAAAGTTGTGCATAAAATAATAACAGTAACTGAACAAAGAATTACCAAAAATTCATTTGAAGGTTTAAATGAATGTAGTAATTCTGAATAGCAACACTGATTGATAATATAAGAAATAACCTGTTGATAGTTTTATGAGGGCAAAGTAGCATATGCAAACAAATGAGCATGCCATATTCACTTTAAAAGACATATAGGTTGATTTTTAAGATATTTTATTTCATTTTCAACCACATTTTACATTCAAAACCATTCCATATACAGCAAAATGGACAGAAAGCCATACACTCTACCAAGTGGTGCCTGCTGCCCCAAGAACTCACTTGGTCCTACACCCAGTTACCTCAGCATTATTGACTGTATTCCACACACTGCTAACCACATTTCTAGGCTCTTCTGCAACTACCAATTTATACTGCTAAATCCCTTTAACTTTTTCACCCAGCCCCCCAAGCAACCACTAAATATTAAAAATATAATTTCCTTATGACTCAGCAATTCCATTTCTGAGAATATATTTAAAGGAACCTAAAACACTAATTCAGAAGAATATATGTACCATTATGTTCATTGCAGCTTTATTTACAAGAGCCAAGATTTGGAAGAAGCCCAAGTGCCCATCAGTAGATGAGTGGATAAAAAAGCTGTGGTATATTTACACAATGGAATATTACTTGGTCATAAAAATGAAGGAAATCTTACCTTTTGTGACAGCATGGATGGACCTGGAAAGTATTATGCTAAATGAAATAAGCCAGTCAGAGAAAGACACATATAATATGATTTCACTTATATGTGGAATCTAATGAACAATATAAATGAACATACAAAATAGAAACAGATTCATAGATACAGATAACAGTCTAACAGCTGTCAGAGGAAAGAGAGGTTGATTTTTATAAGATGAAAATGCAACTAGAGGTTTTATTTAAAAAATCTTCCAAGGTACCCATTTTATGGTTCTTTAATTCATTCAATTAATCAATAACATATATTGAAAGACAACTATGGGGTGAGATGAAAAAGATAAAGAGGATCCATGGTCTTCTGGAGCTTATCTTCCATTGAGATAAAAATTAAACAAGGTAATAATTGCTAGACAATAGAGTTATATGAGAGCGAGTGACTTTGAAGAATTAATGAAACTTTTTGAGGAGTTGAAAATTCAATGTAAAGTTATCAATCACTCTTTTGAAAATCTTAGGGCAATCCTTTTTATTCGTAAGGGAATATTTAGTGTAAATTTAGTGAAGGATGGTTAAAGTTCCTCCATGGGCAAATTTTCATTTACTTTATCACTATTTTCTTAAACTTTGATAGAAATATCAAAAATTCTATAAACAATATTTTCTATTGATTTCCTTAACAATATTTCATTTATTCTATATATAGAACATTGCTTTCAATTCACCACATAAGAATTCTTTAGGAAATATGGGGATATGATGATATAAATCAAATAGCTAATAAAATAATTAAAGTAATATATATTTTCTTTATATATATTTAATATATCACTATTTATAATAAATTATGTATATTAAATAATACATCATAATACATATCATATATATGTCAATATTTTTAGGAACAAAATGGTAAATTGAATGCTAAATCATGGCAAACCTATAAGGAAAAACAGGTTATATGTATAGCCTCAAGTATCTTCCCCAAAGTATTTATTAATGACTGTGGTGCTTTCACATATGTCCACAATTCTTTCACACTTCTGCCTCCAAGAGGAGGAGCTTAATTTACCTCCTCTTGAGTGAGGGCTGGATTTAGTGATCCACTTCTAATGGAGTCTGAAAAGAAAAATAATAATAACCTTACACTGGAGAAACTTGACTGATTCCACATTAACCAAGACATCTAAATTAACAGTAATGTCACATTGATATGTGTACCCATCCTATATAATAAAAGGCTAATATGCAAATTGTCCCCTTGAGCAGGAGTTTGACCAACCGAGAGTTCAACCAGGGGGTGGGGCCGGCCAGCCAACCAACTGCAGCCCCTCCCCACCAACAACCCCACCCCCAATTGGCCCTCCCACCCTAATCAAGGGCGGGGCCAGCCCACCAACCTCCCATGTCCCCTCCCTCAGGCTGGCCCAGCCCAATCAGCCCCTATCGGGGCAGGCCCACCCATGCACGAATTTGTGTACCGGTCTATCTACACTATTAAAAGAGAAACATGCAAATTGACCATACCTCCGCAATGACCACCAGCCAATCAGGAGTGAGTATGCAAATTAACCCAACCAAGATGGTGGGTTAATTTGCATACATAGGCATGGAGTGGCCGGGCGGGGCAGGACACCTGCTATGAGGGAGAAGGCAGGGAGTGGAGGGAGCTACAGGAGCGGCATTCCGGCCAGAGCAGAGAACACTGAAGGCTCCGGCCGGAGCGAAGGACTGGGTCCCAGGTGCCAGAGGAAAACCAGTGTCAGCAGCCAGGGGAAGGAAGGCCTATTGCACAAATTTTCGTGCAACGGGCCTCTAGTAATATAATATGATGGGAAAGACATTACAACTTTGTAGAATTCTTCTCTAAAATCCAGAGCCTCATCTATCATGAGAAAACATCAGGCAATCTAAAATCGAGGGACATTCGGTGAAATAGCTGACCACTACTTTTCTACTTTTCAAAAGTATCAATTACATGGAATCATATTGGAAGAGACTAAGGAAATGTGAAACTATGTGTAACGTATCAGTTTGGGCCTGAGAACATAAAATTAAAATTTGATTTGTGTACTACAAATGTAACATGCTAACATTAGGGAAAATGGTGAAAGGGTATATGGGACCCCTCTACTGACTTTGAAACTCTCTTGTTAATCTAAAACTATTTCAAAATAAGAATTTTAAAAATAGCAATTTCTATGGTTAATTAGTTAAAATTATAATTCTGTACATATTTTTTCCAATAAAGCCTTTATTTGAAATCTGGGATGTGGAATTTCTTTCCCTGATAACTTTTTTTACAAGCATTATGTTGCTATTTAGAAGCCAAGTTGTATTATTTTAATTTTAGTGACTAATTTTTAGACTTTATCATTCATTCCCCTTAGTAAAAAATAGTGAATACAGTTCAATTATATAATTGTTACATTAAAATGGCTTTAAAATGCATGCTATGTATATTTGCAGTTTGTACAAGATGCACTCTGAATCATCCTTTCCAGATAATGTAAAGAAAAATGATACTCTCAATTAATACTTAGCCTCTCAGAAATTGCACCAGTGATACTGGGGAAGGATTAAGGCATTAGGGGCTAAACCTGTCAAGTGTGGTTATGCATCTGAGATTCATTCACTGAACCATGGATATATTTTTATTTTCCATGAAAAATTCACTTGTATAAATGAATGCTGCACATGACTATTGATACCAACAAAAATAGAGCATGTTTGTGCACAACATTTTGTTGCTCATATCTGTAATTGCAGTCGTGAAATACTATCCCATGAGAAAGCATGATAGGATAATATCTTCTCCAAATTTATTTAAAGAGTTCACAAAAATAAAAAGAGCAAGCAGTATGTTACATTTCAATATATAAGTAGCTCTGTGTTGGAGAAGCCAGCTGCCCAGTGATTTCCATGCCTGGGACACTTCCTAACCTGTTGAGGATTAGCACAATCCGACCAGAGCCTCCAGAAAGCTTTTTGCTGAGACAGCTCTTTGAATTAATGGCTATTTTGTGTATGTTCATAAATCTCACTATTTCATGTAAGTTGAGCTGTACAGTTGAAATGAGAAATATTTACCTATTAGATATTAGTTCTAGCTAAACCCTGAAGATTGTAGAGCTTATAATGTGAGACCTGTTTTGCAGAACACAGTTCCAGTAAGGAATGAGGGTATTATGATTGTGACAGAGAAAATACAAGAGAATGATGCACTCAGTAAAATTAATTTAATAAACATTTACTTAGTGGAACTTGACTTTTAGGAATAATAAAGGCTGTGCCTTTTTTTTTTACATAAAGTAATAAATAAATTAAAATATTGTGTTAGCTGGAAAAGGTATGAGAATAAAAATTAAAAATACCTAGTTATTTTGATGTTTAAATGACAGGGTCTAAATAAAACAGCAAGTGGTTGATCAGAGAGTGAAGGCGTGA
This sequence comes from Ia io, assembly GCA_025583905.1. Classification (NCBI taxonomy): domain Eukaryota; kingdom Metazoa; phylum Chordata; class Mammalia; order Chiroptera; family Vespertilionidae; genus Ia; species Ia io. The sequence continues at coordinate 24,669,828 of JAJQQW010000009.1, forward strand.
CTTGAGAAAGTAAGATGTCACAGAAGCCAAGAAATGAAAGTGGTTTAATATGTATCTGTGAGAAGCAAACATAGCAAGCACACTGACAAAGGTATGAGAAGTGAGAAAGATACTTGGATTTTTGAGATCGAACAAGATCAGGAACATTCTGATACTAGGATTTTTAATTGAGAGATTATGTGACCTTTTCTTTAAGAGTTTCAATAGATTTTTAAACATGTTTCCTAATAGTTAAGAAGTCAGTAGTTTGCAAAGAAATTCAGGTGTAGGCATGTATTTTGGTAAATTGGATAATGCAGAAAATGATTGTTGTCCTAAGGTCAGTATTCTTGCAGCTACTGATTACCTTTTAGGTCTGAGAAATGATCAATATTTTATTTCTTTGTTGTTTTTTTCTTTTTCTTTTTGTAATGATAATATACCAATGTATTCCATTTCATTTCACTTATTATGTCCAGTACTCTGTAAAGTATTTGATATAATTCTACTGTGTACAAATTATATTCTTAGCCACTGTGGGTGGTATTAAAATGAACAAAGATTGAATTGGTCAGGATATATATCCTAGACCTCAGCCCTTTTCTACCAGGAGTCTGAGGTCTGTTCAGAACTTTGAGCTGTCCAAAAAGTCCAGTTAGGCTGTGCTTAACTAAGGGGAAACAAGTGCCCTTTTTGGTATCCTCAGTAGTACTTTCTGACAGACTTGGCATTTTGACTTTGAAACAGCCGTACAAAGTGCTGAAGCGTTAATCCTCCTATAAGAGAAGCATAACCCTGGCTCCAAGACAGATGACAGATAGGGTATTCTTTTTTACTTTCCTGGGAGAATGTATTGGAGTACTGGTTTGTGTCCCACGGTGGGGAAAATAGAACCCACAAAGGTTCTCAAGAGAAGATGCTCTATCTTTTTTGGCTGGGATGAATCTGGAGACAGTTCCCAGCAGTACTATGACTAATGTTCTTGGAAGCAATCATCTATATATTGATCCAAATAAAGAATATTTATTTTAAGATTGGCATCGAACTACTCTTTCTACTTTTCAGGAGAAAAAGAAAAAAAATTGTGGTGGTACTTATTAGAAATAGGAGCCTATGTTTCCCCAAACATAATAGGTTTTTATATTTAAACTTTGATATAAACAAAACACAATGACATATAATAAATAAAATATGCTTTTGCATATAATCTGCAATATAAACACTTACATGTAGCATTTTGAAAGGTAAATTTACAGTGTTTATCTTAATATGTGTATATAACTAAGCTTCTTTATAATAGTAATGTATAACATATCTAGACACGCCATGCATACTCTGCACATCCCTTCCCCCAGTTATAACAGTGATATTTTCTTGACATATGAAAAAGGAACACATTACTCTTGTTTTTGTATGATGGCATATGAATTTCTTCTACAGTGGAGCCATTGGGGATTTAGTAAGAACAACTGAAGAGTTGTGAACTGCACTTAGGCATCTTAAAAATAAAGTCTTTAATAAATGGAAGTCATTTGCTTCTCAACTGCTCTCAAGGATAGCAACCCACAAAGGGGGGAAATATAAGAATGAATAAATGCTTAATAAATATTTGTTGAATTGAATTGAGTAAGTAATTGATTATTTTTCAACCACAAAAGACATGCTGGAGCTTTTAGAAGGAAGGTACTGTGGCTATTTAGCTCGATCTGTGTAGCATTCAGGAGAGGCCTGGTAGGGGGAAGTCCTGCAACAGCAAGACGGCGTCTCAGCATGGAATTTGCTATGACACAGGCATTTGGATATGCTTGCAGGGACATAATTGCTGGCAATATGCAAGATTAAAAATTTATGTTTTAAACAAATCAAAGAATATGACAGTTTCTAACTTATAATAGTTGCTTAGGTTCATTATGAATGTTATTTTTTTCTCTTTACTTTCAGGGTAGGAAATTAGACAGGTTCCACGGAAATTATCAAGTCTTAAGCAACTAGGAAAGAGCCAACAGCAAATGGCCTTCCAGCACAGTAGTGAAATAATGTTGCTGGTTACAAACTTGATTTTAAAAATAGAAACTAAGATCCAATTGTAAAGCCCCACAACTAATGATCAGATAACATAATGACACTAGCAAACCACTTTTAAAAAATCTTATTTTTTCCTAATTAAAAGAAAAACCTGTAGCACACTTTTACCTTTGCAGGCATATTTCTTTCATCATATTCATTATAATTAAGTTACTTACATGGTATAATGACTGCCTATAGAAACACCGAGGCAATATATCTCAACCATAGCACAGCTGAGGGGCTGCATATTCCTTGTTTTGAAGACACTCTTGTACATCTCAGGATGTTTAGTAGCATCTCTGGCCTATACACACTAGCTGCCAGCAGTAGGCCCTCCCTAGTTTTGATGAGCAAAAATGTCTGGGCATTACCAAATGACCCCTAAAGGACACTGAATAGGCTAACTGATAAATTACATGTATGTAGTTCTGTTTAGTTGTGTGTTTATACTGTGAACTCAGAGACAGATAATTTCTGTAAGAGTATAGCTAAGGAAGGTGAGCTTTCTTTGCTTTCATATACTTTTAAAAATTTAATTGCTATTGTACTGGTATTTATTGATTGGTCACTGAATGAGGTTCTCTGTGTGTTCTTTTGAAATAATGCAAGTTCCTTTTACAATGAACAGCAGTTCTACTTAAGGCCCTGAATTAGAGTTTTTACACGTATTATTTAATCCCCCCCAAAACAAGTATGTATGGAATGTACATCTCACAATTAAGAAAGTTGATGTCTGTAGTTCTTACATTGTTGGAGGTCACACAGCAAGAGCTCAGAGTCAGCTCTTCTTATTAAAACAGGTAGCCTTTCTAGGTCACCACACTGATATTGCATGGTGTAGGAAGTGGCGAGAAAATATTCTGGCATGTCTACTTTTTGTAGGTCTCCAAAGTAATAGCTTGACTGTTATTATTTTAAAGATTTCCCAGTAGTTTGAGACCTTTTCCTTCATTGAAATTTTAATACAATTTAATATTAATGATTTTCCAAACATTTTTGTGTTTTTCTTGGTAGTCTTGACAATAATGTAACTCGAGTACAAAAAAGAAATGTCACTTCATAATTTTGTAGGAAACTCTTTATTAAAACTATATTAAATTTATTATTTGTAGAAAAATATTGGATTATATTACATATTGTAATTTTGTTTGTCATTCACTAAATGTTCAACTTGCTAATTTCTGAACTCTCTCTTGCCTGAAAGAGGCAATGTAAATTGCAATTGGCAGTTTTGAAAATGAGTCTAAATTATTTTCTTTCATAAGTAATATAAAAAAATTGAAGTATAATTGATGTTCATTAAAAATCAATGTAGATTTTTACATGTGCATAAATAGATAATTTTGTGTTGAAAATGTTATTTTAGTGGATTTTTTAAAAGAATAAACATATTCTTTTGTCAAATCTCTGCAGATATTGAGGCTTTTTTGCAGTATTTTGTATAGACATGTAAAGTAATTATCATATTTCACTGAAATCACATGCACATTTTTTCTCATTTGAAATATCTGAATTGTGAAGCATCTTAAAATCCATGGTGTGTCAGAGTTTAATTGATGGTATTTTTCTCTTATATGTACATAAAATAAGGATGCAAGTTACAATTGATATTTAGATTTAATAACATAAAATATAAAAAAAAAAACATATCAATACATGTCGATGCTTAAAATTTTGATCCTAGCCCTAGCTGGTTTGGCTCAATGGATAGAGTGTCAGCCTGAGGACTGAAAGGTCCCAGGTTCGATTCTGGCCAAGGGCACATGCCTGGGTTGTGGGCTCCATCCCAGTAGGGGGCGTGCAAGAGGCAGGCAATCAATGATTCTCTCAGATCATTGATGTTTCTATCTCTTTCTCCCTCTCCCTTCCTCTCTGAAATCAATGAAACATATATTTAAAAAAATTTGATCCTAGAAATAATAACTCATATATCACATAATTTAAATAATAATATTAATTACTGATTGTAACTTCTTTTATATATGATTTCTGGGCAGAAGCCTGTAAAATAGATATCTTTCTAAAATATTTCAGCATAACGTTTTTATGCTGTCATATTTTACAAGTTATATGCTCTTTGCTTTTGTTTTAATGCCATGTATATCAAATACATTTCTCAGTTACAATAGTGGTTTTTGACACATTATCAGTATTCAAAGTGTATTGACTTAAAAAAGAGAATGATAACTATACTGTACATAGTAATAAATATTTTTGTGTTTGATCAAGATATTTTTGGCCTATTGTTTTTTATCTCATTAATAGAGGAATTTACTATATTGACATGTAATTTGCATAG